>CAWUFW010000652.1:1280067-2560134 GCA_963921515.1 Calotriton arnoldi
AATTTTTTGTGAGCCGGCAGTTTAGCTGTGCCTCAGCTGGATTGAAGCGCAGCTTTACTGCCTGCCTACAAGTCCTGGTGCCATTCTGCTTGAGTAATGGTCATAGTAAAGCGCTTCTTATATCCTTTAAGTTGGGGCAAATGCAGATGACGTGGACAAGATCCTCATTTCCTCTTCCGCATAGGCGACAGGACTGCGGTCCTGGTCTCCTTTCCCATGGTGGAAGGTGTGGGATGATCGGATCGACACCCAGCCGCAACTTTAGGAATTTTTCTTTTATCCTCATTTTGACTCCCATTTTCAGGTAAGGTTGCGGTTTGAGAGCTTCGTAATCGCTAAGCACTGTTCAGCCATGAGCCCTTTTAGCCAGTGTTCCTTTGTCTTCTAGAACGGATACCATTTTTGTTACCTTTGTCACAGTCTTTTTGAAGGTCTGTAAAGGTTCCCCAAAGGACCTTCAATCCCAATAAGTTTAGGGAGTCGAGCAGGTACTCCCTGGCAGGGGATTTTTTGTGGCGAAACAGCTCGATCCAAAGATGCGAGTTTAGGGATCCTATCTCAGCGCTTCGGATCTTGTGCCAACTTTTTAGATACGCACCCCTCCTTTCCACTGATTGTTTTTGAAGCCCAAATTCTAAACGTATTTGGGCTGGTGAGACATAATTTGGAAGATGGAAAATTGCTCTGTAGGAGTTAGCTATTACTTTGTCCAAGGCTGCAGCATCTCTCCCTTTTAGCGATTTGCTCCCGTACGTTAGCGCTGGTTGTAATTTTGCACGTATCACCTGTAGCAAAGGGTTGAATGTTAGGTCGGACAGCATTTTCTTCAGGGGCTTCATCGCTAGGTAGGTCGTGGTTCCCTTTCTCCGCAGGGACTCCAGCTGGGGTTTGATTGAGCTTTTATGATCCAGGAGGATTCCTAGATATTTGTAGCTGGTTGTCTGTTCCAGGCATTGCCCGTCTAAGTACCAGTTGATTTTTTTATTTTTGTGGTAGTTTACTGCCATGAGTTTTGTTTTCTTAAGATTTATTTTTAAGGCATTGCGTTGTGAGAAGCTGTTGGTGGTGTTCAAAAGATGTTGTAGGCCGATGGGGGTCCGACTTATTAACACTGTCGTCCGCGTATAACAGGTTTGACAATGAAGTTTTTCCCAATTTCGGGGCGTGTGATGTGCTCTTGTCCAATTCTCCTGGGAGATCAGCTAAGAAAAGGTTAAAGAGTAAAGGCGCTAGAACGCACCCTAACCCTTTAGAGGTGGCGATTTTTGAGAGGTGCATCCCTGCACCTAGTTTAATCCTGATCCAGGTGTCAGTATGTAGTAGTATCAGCTGGTCTAAAAGGGGTTTTGGTAACCCCCAGCTTTCCAGTTTTTGCGATAGTTTGGCGCGGTCTACGTGGTCGAAAGCTGCGGTGTAGTCTATAAAACATAGAAATAGGGGATACTTTGCCTCTTTAGCCGCGTCCATCAACAAGGCTAATGCCATGATGTTAGTGGTGGTTCCTTGTCCACAGCAAAACCCAGTTTGGTTTATTTGGATAATGGAGTTTTCTGATGCCCAAGATGTTAGTTCTTCAAAGATTATTCCCGCGTAATACTTTGCCTCAATGTCGATAAGAGCGATTAGTCGATAGTTGTTTGGAGCTTTCCTGTCGCCGTGTTTGAAGATGGGGCTGATAATTGATCCTTTCCAGGACTCCGGGATTGTTATTGCATGTTTGTTGTCCTTGAAAACTGGTACTAATGCTTTGCTCCAGTATTTCGTGTCGTGTTTATACAGCATTGGAGGAATTCCATTGGGGCCTGGGGCACCTGCGAGTCTACCCCTGGCTATTTGTCTCTATCTGCGTCGCATTTAGACCATAGCGCTCTTCGTTCTTGGACGATTAAGGGTCATAGCCTGCTGCGATTTCAACTCCCCGATGTTGTTGTATACTCTGGGCCGAATCGTTATGCCTTGCTTGCGTGGAGTTTTGCGCCATTTTTTCCCTATGGATGTTGCCTCTGTCCTTTCTTGCGATCCCCAGTTCTTTGTCTGCTTCGTCTTCCTTTTGCACTTTGTTGTTGAAGTGGCTAAAAAGATATTCTACCCAGACAGCCTCTGTTATGTTAGAATTTATTCCTTGGTGGTTTGGTCGTTGGATTTGTTGATTGTTTGCCAGAACTTGGCGCTGTTCTTTTGTTTGGCGTCATGAAGTAACTTGGCCCATAGTTCGTCATTCATTGATCTTTTTTATCCCATTTCTTCCATTTTGTTAGTGCCTTCAGTTTCCGCAGGTCACTTTGCAGATCCGGGTTTTGCGAAGCCGCCTTAATGTTTGGTTTATTGTGCGTTTGAGGTTTTTTGATTCTGGGCTGGTTGCCATCCTTGTTGGGATGGTCGCAGTTTGTCCCGATTTCGTCCCTATCCCAGTAGCGAGTTTCTCCCCAAAAGTCGTTGTGAAGCTCTCCCATGCTTTCACTCGTTTGATTGGTGTATCGTTTCCTTGATTGTGCAGTATTTTAGCGGTGGTCGAGATTTCCTCAATATTGTTGGGTTTACACCTTATTCGCTTGAGGTTTGAGGTCCCTTCTGTGCCACTGGTTTTACGTGCCTCTAGTGTGGGAGCTGTTTACTTTTAGTATCACTTCCTGGGGTAGATGATCACTATGTTCGTTGTCGCCTATTCTAAAGGAGGCAATTTTGTTGAACATCGGTAAGGTTATTAAGGTAAAGTCTAGGTAAGAGGAGGCTTTAGATGAATGAGATGTAGTAGCCGGTGGGTTGTCCTCCTCAAAGCGGCCGTTCAGTGCTCTCATGTTTAGGTGTTCGAGTTCCTGAAACAGGTGCTTCGAGCATCTTGTTGGTTTCTCAATGTTTGCTAGGCCCTGATTCAGTATTCCCCAAGCGGCGGTTTGGTCTTGCACAGGGTCCTCCTCTTGCCCAGACCCAAGAAGGTGTAAATTGAAATCGCCTGCCAGGATGATGTGATCAGCGTCCCGCTCTTCCATAACCCTTTTTATTTCTTTAACCAGCTCTTTTGTAGCTTTTGTTTTTTGTTTGGGGTGCACGTATGTATTGATTATTATAATTTCCTGGCATTCCGTGTTGAACTTAAGCGTTATTGTCACTGCCTGGATGGCACTTGGAGCTTCAATTTGGGCCTCTAGGGATAAGATTTCTCCTATTGTGGTTATTAAGGCAAGTATCATCAGTCCCCCCCAGCAATGACCAAAGTCAGATCCTTTTCTTGCTGGCACAAAGTGTGACGTGTACCCCTGAAGCTCAAATGCCTTATCCTCCCAGGTTTCCTGGAGCAGTATCACATCAAATGTTTTTAGGTAGTCTAATACCTCATGGTCCTCAGTCGTGCTAGCTAGGCCATTAATATTCCAAATGCACATACAGATTTTGCCTCGCTCTGCTGGGGCTATCGGCGAACAGGGCATCCCTTGTCAATTGGATCGCTCTATTGTTATTGTTCACTGAATTTGCTCCAGTTCTGAGTTGTTGACGATGGGGTTATGCCTAGTTGCCCAAGGCCTGTGTTCAGGTTGGTGACATTTGTGCGGGTGTGGTGCGCACCTGGGGTGCTGCTACGTGCTCCTTATAATACTGAAGTGGTGGTTTTGGGTGGTCCGTTAGTAGGGGCGTTTAGAAAGGGCATTGGGTAGGGTGGTTTAGATTCAGCTTTCAGTTTTATCCACCAATGTAGGAACGTGTTTTCTTCTTTCATAATTTTGTTAACTGTCGCACTAGTATTCCATCTTGTTTTAATTGCCTCTGGACATTGCGGGTTATTGGTTGGTTGAAATTCAATAGAGAGCAAATCTACTGACCTTAGGTTTCTAGGCTTGTGATGGAGCGTAGAAGCCGCAGTATATTCCCTCTATTTAGTGTGTCCTCTCTTCCTCGAGTTATGTACTCGGGGGTCGTGGGGTGGGGGGAGTATGATGGTGTCCGTTCCCTATGCGTCTCTGGCCTCTGTTTCCTGGGAAGGGATTGCGTCGTGAAGTAGGGACCTTGGCAGAGCACAATTGCTCTGGCTGGCTCCTTGGTTGGAGTTGGTGTGGAAAGTTTGTTGATCAGCTGATGTCTGAGCTTTATCTAGTGTGTTGATACTATGCTTGTTCTCCCTCTTTGACCGTTGTGGTGACTCCCTTGAGTTGTTCGGTGGGTCGTCTCTCAGTTTGGGCCTTTGGGTTTGTACCATACTTGTGACCTTGCTAAATTCTTGCGTCGTTGTGGCTAGCTGCTTTCTTATTTGTGCGATCTCCTGTTTGTTGCCGTCTGTTGAGGTGCTTTGTGGTGATGATCCTGAAGATGGCCCCGCGGTTGATGCCGGGGTGATATTAAGATCTTGTGATGGGGTATTCTGGCCTGTCAGCCAAGGTGGGGTCTAGGGGCCCGCCTGATGTCCTCGAATTCCGCTGGCGTTGCCAGAGGCTGGTTTTTGCCACAAAAACCCAAGACGGCTATCATCCTTCCCTTCCTTTTTTGTTTGCGGCATGCTTTCAGGGGTGAGCTGTTCTTGTTGGCTATGCTCTCTTTAATTGTTGCTGTTGCTTCGCTGCCCCCTGGGGGGTGGTGTAAGCTAATTGGCGTGGACCCCGTTTTATGGTGTCCGGGTGTTGTTGTAGCTGTCCTAGATGGTCCGTCAGTCGGGTAATTGTACGGTGTGATGTTTGTTTTTAAGTCTGATAGTAGATCTCCTAGCATTGATGGCAACGTAAGTAGTTTGTCAATTATTGGGGCACAGGTGCATTCTGGTTGTGGAATTTGGGTTCCTTGAGCCGCTTCTTGTCCCCGCTTTATGAGACCGTTGAGTTCTGCTAGCTTCCTGTCTATCCCTGTAGTAAAATCTGCTAAAGTTTGAAGGACCGTAAGCTGTAGGTCGAATTTATGAGATTGGTATTGAAGCGCCGTAGCTGAGTATTGCATAGTACTTAATATGGTTGCCCATATAGGTTCTGTATATGTTGATCCTGTGGAGTTGCTTCTCTCTGCCCGGGGTGTGCTTGAGGCTGCCGTGGGGGAATAAGTTGAGACGGGCTTAAAGCTGTACGAGGCAACAAGTTCCTCCCATTCCTGCGAGGCAAGGAAGGTCATGTCACCGTCCGTTGAGTGGGAGTCTTCGTAAGGAAGCGGCAGGCAGCGCGGGGAGGGTGTTTTGCCAGATGGTTCGTTAAGGGCTGCCAAGGCATCAGCTTGTGTGATTGATGTCTGTAAGGGAGAGCTGTTTTTTGGTTGTGATTACTGGCCCAGATGTTTTGTTTTGTCTGCTGGCTTAATTCTGGAGAGAGGGCTTTGGGATCCTTAGGGCCCGCTCGGTCGTTAGTTTCCCCTTGTTTTAAAGTATTTGTGGGGTCTAAGTCCAGCTGGCTCTTATTTTCCAGTATAGGTTTTTTTTGAGCCTTTAAGTTTCTTGTTGGACATCCTTTTATGTTTCTGGGTGTCTCCTGGGCAGACTCTCTGCAGGCTCTGTCCCCTGTTGGTTTGTTGGCCTCGCTGTTTATCCTGGTTTCTATGTCTTGTTTGTTGGTGTCCAAATCTCTGTTCGTGACCATTTCGTGGGTTTGTCCTTTGTAAGTGACGGTGGCTCAGCCGGTTTGGCGGTGGTCTGGGGATGTGATCAAGTCTCCCTGGTTGCATTGGGGATTTGCAACCCCCTTATGTCCTCATTTTTTGAGTAAATAGCAGTTCCAGGGTCTTTCAGAAAGGAACATTTTGAATGGATTTTTGGCTGAATTGTGCATGGATTTTTCCTTTGAGACGCCCCCTCAATGTTTATAAGCTCTTTTGACTCTTGGCTTTTTGGTGCCAGCGTCAGGTGGATAGTGGTTTGGAGATTTTTATAGTCACCGGGCTATTGGTTTTACTGGCGTTTATACCTCTTTAGGGGGAGCTGAGGGGAGGGCAGATGTCCCTGCTGCCCATAGCTGTGTCGCTTTTTTTGCCAATTCAGGGGCGAGTTCAGGGGCGCCCTCACCCTTGGCTTTCCTTTGCTTTGGTTTAGGTTTTGGTTTGGGTCTTGTCGGGGACCTCCTTACTCTGCCAGACCTCATATCTTCCTTGTTGCCGGGGTTGCTCAATGCTCGTGCCCCTTGTGGGTGCTCTTTAGCCTCCTTTTGGACCCTTTGGTCCCTCTAGGCCTCCGGCCGTTCTGGTAGTTCACCGGCGGGCACGCCTAGGGCGCCAGGAATGTTTGTTGTTTTTCGTTGTTTTTTATTTTTATTTTGTATTTTTTTTATTTTATACTTTGTTCCTTGTTTGCCTGTTTGTTCCTCAGGAGCAGAGCTGGTACTGGTGATGGTGAGCTGATGCTCAATTGACCAGTCGGTTCCTGGCACTTCCTGGTCAATTGGCGCCTCCCTCCCTGCCCCCCCCCTCCCCCCCCTGGATGGGTTCTTCTAGCGCTCCCTGGCACTCCCTGGCCTGTAGTTGGCTGTTGGGCTATTGGAGTGTCCCAGCCCTGGCCCAGCTGCCATAGTTGTCGGTTGTAAGGGGAATTTGGGGAGTGCTTGAAGAGAACCAAAGAGAACCAGAGGAGCCAGGTGAATGGTGGCAGGCGGCGGCTGCTCCTGGCACTGCTGCTGCCACTGGGTGCTGCGAGTTAAGCCCTCCCAGAGGATCAGATCTCCAAGAAAGCCTGGGTGACCTAAAGGTCTGTTGCAGCTAAGTTAAAGCAACTGAATGGGCAGACTGCATTAGATAATCACAGGGTGAGCCGGGGTGGGGGGCTGGAAGCGTAGGTGTGAGCGTAAGCATGCAGGAGAGGGGCGAGCTTCCCTTCAGGGCAAGCCGCACCGGCCTAACGCCGGCCGCCTCCGTCCCAAAGGGAAACACCGCAGGCCTGGCCTTACCTCCACACTGACTTTTGGAGTTCAGTAAGTCTCTCCTTGATGTTGTAAGCACTGCTCCTCTTCCCCCAGAGGAGTGCTGCCGGCCGCAGCGAGCAGCAGAGGTGGCGAAACAGGCGAGAGTGGAAGTCAGGATGGGGTGGGATGCAGTGGCAGCAAGAGGAACAAAAGCAGCCTCCCGCAGCTCTGCAGGCCTCTGTGGCTCCAGCGGCTCCTGCGGCACCCATGGCTCTGCAATGCTCCTGCGGCACCGTGGACCTCCTGCGGCTCTGCAATCCTCCCGCAGCAACACCTCGCTTCCGGTAACTCTCCAGTGTATGATATGTGGGTTAATAACTGTTAGGACGCTCATTTCAGGTATTGTCTATTAATCTCCTGGATAGATTTTTATTGACTAGGAACCAACCAAAATGCAGTATTTTGCCAGTGCGCAGCTGTCTGATTTACAGTTGAGCAATATTATCCAAGTAGGAGATTCTCCTAGGTAATTATTGATGATGGTGGAGTTAGAGGGCCTGAGGCGAAGCCAAGGATACCAATCTATCCCTCTTAATAACTACCTGACAGTAACCTTCCCCTTGCATAATATTGATATTATATATGAGACCATTAAATATAAGGTGCAATTCACAAAATTGTTTAAGGTTGTATTTTTTTGTGGTACTATTTAGATGGAATTTTACAAGAAGCATAGCCATTGGATTTTTTTCTAATAAAGCTCCACCACAATGGGTGTTATAAGATTTTACCCGCAATACATGTAATTTACAAGTGGTGTTATGCTTCTTTTAGAAGTAGCTGCAAGTTCTAAGGTGATGTCACCCTGTGAAAAATGCTGATCCTTATCTGGGATTTGGTGAATCGTATTTGAGAGAAAAGTGTTTTCTCTCATGATATTCTAATGAGAATTTATGGCTCCATCAGCTAAAATGAGGACACATTTTCTATAAATTTGCAAGTAGCTTCCTCATTAATGTGAGAAAAAAGGTTGGCATGCTGAGTTAAACATTCTTTCAACAGGAGCATCAGTCTGACATTTGATTCTGTAGTGTTGCACTGCAGCTTTGCCACACTGTTTTAATGAACATCTACATTATAAGCGTTCTATATTGATTCCAGAAGTGAGGCACTCCTAAATATCATGTTGCTGGTTTAAGAGCTGTTGAATTTAAAGTCTGTCATATGGAACATTATGGGTTTAATGCAGATATTTAACCAGCTGTTTAAAAAGTCATGCTTTCCTTTTCTTTTAGTAATTTCTGTCACAATTATTTTTATTGTTATGTGAATTTATAGAGCCCACTTGCCATTCAGGAGGGTACCAGGCGGTGAGCAGGAACAGGGTTAGTTGAAGAGCCGGGTCTTCAGCTTCTTGTGGAATTCAAGAAGCGAGGATTAGGCCCTAATGTATTGGGGGAGGTCGTTCCATGTCTGGGCGGCCATGTGGGAAAACTAACGACCACTGGCTCTGCTTCAGTGCATGCAGGGTAATGGGGGGTGCATGCGAGGGAGGGAGGGAGAGAGGCTAGGCGCAGTTGTCTGGTGGATTGGTAGGAGTGTAGATGGTGGTTGAGGTAGGAGGGTCCTATGTTGTGCAGTGCTTTGTACGTGTGGGTGAGCAGTTTGAAGTGGCTGTGTTTCTGGATGGGAAGCCAGTGGAGTTTCCTGAGTTGAGGTGGTGTGCGAGATCGAGGATGAGCCTGGCGATGGAGTTCTGAATGGTCTGGAGTCTGTGAAGGAGGTGGGTAGAGAGTCTGGCGTAGAGTGCATTGCATTTTTGTTCTGGGGAAGCCACTTCAAGATTTTTCATTGCAACCGTAAGATATGGAAGCAGGACGAGGTAGCTGCATTAACCTGCGATGACCGGGTGAATTTGTTGTCCAGGATGAGTCCTAGGTTTCTGGCGTGTTCTATTGGAGTTTGGGTGGGGCCTAGTTCCGTGGCCCACCAGGAGTAATCGCAGGGTGAACTCTTGTTCCAGACGATCAGCATTTTTGTCTTGTCTGTGTTGAGTTTCAGGCAATTCTCTCTCATCCAGTACACCAAGCTGATCATGCAAATTGTTCTCGTGGTGTTGGTGTCGTCTGTCAGGAATTGGATGAGCTGCATATCATCGGCGTAGGAGATTATGTTGATTCCATGTGATCTGATGATCTTTGCGAGAGGTGTCATGTATATGTTGAAGAGTGTTGGGCTGAGTGACGATGCCGCTGGTATTCCGCAGATGTTTCTTGGGTTCCAGGGTGTAGGGTGGGAGTCTTACTCTCTGGTGCCTGCCTGTGAGGAATGATGTTATTCACTTTAGTGCTGGTCCTTGTGTTGCTATGTGATGTACTCTTTGCGCTAGGGTGTGGTGAGAAACTGTGTCGAAGGCTGCTGAGAGTTCGAGTAGGATGAGTGCTGCGGTTTCTCCTGGGTCGAGAACGGTCTGGATGTTGTCTGTGGCCATATGATGAGGCTGTTTCAGTGTTGTGATTATTGTGGAAGCCTGATTGTGTGCTGTCTAGGAGTTGGTAGGGTTCTAGGTATCTGGAGAGTTGCTGTTTGTTTGCTTTTTCTCTGACTTTAGCTGGGAATGGTAGCAGTGAAATGGGTCAATATTTGCTGAGTGTGCTTGGGTCTGCGGTTGGTTTCTTTTTTTGATATTCAATTTTATTGATTTTTGAGCAAAGACAAAAAGAACAGCACAGCATATTTCAGCAACACAGTTACAGACAGTAAGAAGAGAATGAATCAATATTGTAATGACATGTAGTGCCACACCCACCCCCATGATATTATAAACGGGTTTTAGACCAAGAAAAGCTGGGAGATTCAACTATCCAACCATTCCCAATCATTTGCCCCATATTTTACAATGTTTGGCCAGGTATACCCTGGCCTCGTACAGTAGTTTTTCTTGTACTGCGCACCAGTCCACTCCCTTGTGCCATTTGGTTATGCTTGGAGGAACAGGATTCCTCCAAGCCGCTGCGCTGTCTCACTTGGCCACCATGAGGGCAGTGCCCAAGAATAGTTTGTCTGCTCTAGACCCGTCCAATCCATCTGTGACCCCCAGTAGTATGCTCAAAGGGTTGGTGAGTTCCGCTTCCAGCGACTCCCAGTATGAGGCAAGGAGGGGGCAAGACCAAACCATATGGTAAAATTCAGCTGGTCCTACTCCACAGCGTGTACAAGATGGGTGCGGTGTTAGGCCTGCCCTATGGAGGCGGTCAGGGGTGAGGTTGGAGGTGTGAAGATAGTATAACTGGACCAAGCGGAGCCTAGCTGAGGCAGTGACAGTCTTGGGAGCCATCAAGGCGTCTCTCCAGTCCTCGTCTTCTAGGGCGCCCAGCCAGGTCTCCCATCGATTTTCTGAGCGAGTCAAGGGAGGTGGGGCCGTTTAGTTAAGGAACGGTAAATGCGTGATACCCCCCTCCCCAAGTCTCCCATTGTGATTTGTGCTTCTACGGGACTGTGTTCTGGAAGCGATGTGCCAATCACTATGTGCACGTTGAGGGCATGGCGGAATTGCAAGTATTTATAAAACTGTGATGGATGGAGAGTGTGTCAGGATTTTAGGTCTGAGAATGAGCGTATGTGGTCACCAACCCACACATCGCTCAGTTGCGAGATGCCAATGAGGTCCCAGCCCTTGAACCCCTCCAATTTCCCCACTTCTCGAAGCCAAGTGCCCTGCCAGAGGGGTGTTTGTTGGGTCAATTTATTCTCCGAGCAGGTGTGACGCAGGGAGGCACGCCAGGTCAGCAAAACCGCACGGGTCACTGTGGGCAAGGTCCTGGGAATGGGCCCTCCATACATAATGGTCTGGATCTGAGAAAGTCCCAGATCTTTCAGCTCGGTTCTATAGGCAGGGTCAGACCAGCCCCCATTGAACCAGTTGTGCAATGTAAGTAGGCGGGTTGCTAGGTAATAGAAGTACAGGTTTGTCATACCCATGCCCCCGTCAAAGGGTGGGATCTGGCAGCGGGAGAGGGCCATTCGCGGTCTTGAACCATTCCAAAGGAACCTCGTGGCCAGGCTTTCCAATTCCCTGAACCAAGCCCGGGGGATATGGAATGGGGTGTTTTGGACAATGTATAGGAATCGGGGAAGAATCATCATTTTGAAGAGGGCCACCCTATGCAGTGGTTTAAGCGGCAGGGTTTGCCACTTTCGGAGGTCCTCTTTAGCTTTTTTGATCAGCGGGGTGATGTTGAGTGACCAAGCCAGTTCAGGGAGCAGGGCGACCCAGATCCCCAAGTATTTAAATGACTGTCGCCTGATGGGGATGGTAGACTGCCAATCAAGTCAATCTCTAGATAAATTCAGAGGTACCAGGGTCGATTTAGCGGAATTCAAGTGTAGGCCAGAAACCCGTTCAAAGGTAAAGAGTATCTGAAGGCATCTGGGGCCGGTCTGGGCTGGTTCTGCGAGGAAGAGCAGGACGTCATCCGCATATAAGGCGATCTTGTCCTCGTGAGAGCCTCTCCATTTCCATCCTTGGACTCGATCGTCGGCACGAATGAGGCTGGCCAAAGGTTCCATCACCAGGGCGAAGAGGAGGGGTGAGAGGGGACAACCCTGCCTCGTGCCCCTCTTAATTGGGAATACATCTGAGAGTGCTCCATTTACGAGCACCCTTGCAGTAGGTTTGGAGTATAGGACTCGGACAAGACAGCAAAAGTGTTGACCCATACCCATAGCAGCCAATACATCCTTCAGATATCGCAAGTCGAACGAGTCACAGGCTTTCGCGAAGTCAACTAGGAGAAGTGCCAAAAAGGGGGTTAGCGACTGGCGACTGGCGGTTGGCTAGGGCTAGGTGAAGGCACCTGAGATGATGCCTGGTGCTCCGCGCCGGCATGAAGCCGCATTGGTCTGGGTGAACCAGCTTGTTGAGATACGGTCTGAGACGTTGGGCCAGAACTGTGGCGTAAATTTTGACCTCTGTGTTAATAAGAGAGATGGGGCGGTAATCCGTGTGGACTGGCGAGGGTGGTTGCGTTTTAGGAATGACGACTATAGTGGCTGCGTCAGTCTCTGGAAGGAATGATCCCGACTCTATAGCTTCTGCGAATAGGGCAGAGAGGTGCAGGACCAGTATGTCTCGGTAGGCAGTGTAATACTCCTGTGGAAAGCCGTCGGGCCTGGCGTTTTCCCAGCTGCGATGTGTGAGAGCGCTTCCTGTATTTCTTCGAGCGTGATGGGGAGATCCATTTCGGCCGACTCGGCGGATCTGGGGCCGGGAAGGTGGAGATTTTCTAGGGTAGTCAGATCTGATAGTGAGAGTTCGGGTCTCTGGGCAGAGTAGAGTTCGAGTAGTAGTCTGCGATAGCATGAGCTATCGCCTTGGGCATGCGGTGGGTGACCCCCTCAGAGCCCCGAATTTCAGGAATCATACAGTTAGCCAAGGGGTACGACACCAGTCTATCTAATATTCTCCCATTTTTGTCACCCCATCCAAATATACGAGCGATGGAGGACCTCCACAGCAGCTTCGCTGAGTCCAATAAGATTTGTTTAATTTCCTCTCTTAACAGTGTCAGGTGGCGTATCTGGGGGTCATCCGCCGCCTCGGACGAGTTTCTTTCAAGCTGAGTCGCTTGTGCCTCAAGGAGGACGAGCCGGCTGTATTGGGCTGCCTGTTGGGCCTTGAGGTGGCCCTTGGGGAAACCGCGGATGGTGGCCTTACCCGCCTCCCAAAGGGTATCCGGGGAAGGGACGGACTCTTGGTTGGTGAGAAAGTATTGCTTAAGCTCCACCCCAACTGCCTCTTTGAATTTTGAATTTCTTGTCTTGGAGAAACCAGGCGTTCATCCTCCACATGTGGCGAAAAGTATCGGAGGTGTCTCCTAAGGTTAGGAGCAAAGGGGAGTGGTCTGAGGTGCCTTGGGGGAGGATAACTATCTCTCTGACCCTGCGGCATTCGGGAGCAGGCATAAAGATCATGTCGATGCGGGCATGTGTGTGCTGTGCCGCAGAGGTGTGGGTGTACTGGGTGCCCCGAGGGTTCCAAGTTCTCCCCACATCACAAATACCCAAGGCGTCTGTCCAGCCCACCAGCTGCTTGGCGTGTAAAGTGCGTGAGACGGAGAAAGTTCCCCTGGTGTCGAGAGTGGGCTGCATGACGGCGTTTAAACCCCCCCCCCCCCATCACCGTCTCGCCCAGAGGCAGGGAGCTAATCACATCGCCAATGCGGCTCAAAGTTTGTGTGAGTGTAGCGCTAGGGATGTAAATGGATAATAAATTGAGGGTGTTCCTTCCCAGTGTTCCGGAGATGGCAACAAAGCTCCCATGGAGATCCCTGGTGATCTGAGTGGGTACAAAGGGCAAGTTACGTCTCCGGAGGATTGCCTCCCCGCATGAGCCCCGTTCAAAGCCTGAGTGCCAGGATCTATCGAAACCATATCTTGCGAGGAAGGGACAGATTGCCCATGAGGTGGGTTTCCTGGAGCAGGAGTATGTCGGGAGTATGTCTTTGGGCATGTCGAAGGACAACAGTCCGCTTGATTCTTTCTAGCAGGCCGGTGACATTCCATGATATTACTCGGAGGGGTTCCCCTCTATGCGCCATTTGTGTCCTGGTCGGTGTGGGTGGAGCAAGGAGGCGTGAGGTCTTGACATTGTGGAAGGACCGCTCGGGAGACTATTAGTGGTGGTCGGTGCCCTCGCCTGATGGAGCGTGGCATCATGCTGGTGCGAGGCTGAAGTGCTGTGAACCCTAAGCTGTAGAACTAAGTGTGAACCTGGGACAACGGTCCCTACCCCTCCTCCCCCCACCCTATACTTCGGGAACAGAAGCATCTGTCGTCCTATCCACTGTAGAAAGTAACAGGCTAAACTATAAAGCTTAGCTTCAGAGAAGCGTGGAGGACCCCACTCATTACAGGATAAGATTGTACATCGGCAGATTTGTCTGATTGGTGTGGCGTGTTGAGTTTGCCTGCGAACAGTTCGTCGTGTTGTGGAACTCAATGTTCATGGTTCTCTATAGGGCTTGTAAATCGAGGAGCGCCGGGCTGCGGGAGAGGTGCGAGTCTGTAGATTCAGCGCCCAAAGTCTTTGGGGGACTGCCCCTCGCGGGTGAATGATCTAGGGAGCCAGCCCGTTGCAGAGGGCGGGATCCGGATGGCAGTTCCTGGTTTCTGGGGCCCAGGGCAGCAGCTGTGGGCGAGCCTGACACGGCCCTGCATGTTCCCCGACCCCTGCAGGAGTGCGTACGTCTTCTTCTTGGTTTAGGGGTTGTGGCGGGGGCGGCCCGGGCATCTGAGGGCAGGCCCGCGGCTCCAGATCTGAGAGGACGCTCTTCGGTCAGCCAGGTCCAGGCCGACTCTGGGGTGTCAAAGAAGTAGGTCTTACTTGGAAGACGATTCGGAGCCGGGAAAAGCAGTCTGTATTGTAGATTGAGAGTGCTCAACGTTTGTCCAGAACCCAGGGAGCCGATAGGACTGTTAGGTTGGGGTCAGCGTGCGCCCTGTATGTAGAAAGAGGTCAGTGTTCGGGGTCCCAGGGGGTGACACCACGGGTTCGACATGAGAGTAAGGGGGGATAGAGGTCTCCCCGCTGCGCGGATCTCGCAGCCGATCACCCTACCCTGAAGCGGCCAGATGCCGTTCTTTGTTGCTGTGGAGCGGGGTGGTAGATTCCGACCTCTTCCGCCGGCGACACCCAGACTCGGGTCTCTCTCTCTAGGCCTCTCCAGCCTTGCATGCCCATGGTGCGCAGGGGTCAAGAGCGGGAAAGAAGGTCCCCCGCAAGGATTAGAGCCACCCTCAGGCAAGAGGTCAGTAGCAGAGGAGTCCTAGGAAGACCCGACAGCTGGGGGGAGCAATAGGCCCGCTGCGCGATCGCCGCAGCCGATACCTCTCCAAGTCGGAGCCTTGGTCTGTCTGCAAGTTCACGCTGGGTCTGCCTTCCGCCCTAATCCACGTCAGGGCCGGCTTCGGGTCACGATCAGGTGCTCGGGCCGGGGTTCGTCTGGTCACTGCAGGCCCCGGCCGGGACCACACCAGGCGCGAGGGGCTTCGGCAGGGTGATAGGCTTCCTCCCCCAATGCGCACACGCGAGCAGGACCTCAACACTCACCGGTCCACTGGAAAGGGCTGTGTCGGGTTGTTGGTTCCCACACCTCGCCGGGCAGGGGTTGGGGCACTGAGCGGTTCTATGGGGCGGAGTGCGATTCTGGGCCTACCTCCAAGGTCAGAGGCTCCGGTCGCGATGTGGTTACGTCTCAGCCATCCTCGGGACCCCCGCCCTCACTTCTGTTCCGGATGAGGCCTTGGGAATGCCGCAGGCCCCACTCATGCAACAGCGGAGGGGGAGAGCAGTTTTAGGCCTTCACAGTGGTGGGCAGTGAGGGCTGGATGCCATCTTGCCTGGGATGTGGTCAGAAGGCCTGGGGTGCAGGATCGTCGCTCTCCTTGTCTCCTGACTCCGCTTCACACCGATAATCACCGCTGGTAGTCGCAAGATGGATACCCCCGTTGGGAGAGAGGGACTGCTGCCGATGAACGCGAAAACTCGGAGCGGATGACGGAGGGGTCCGGAGCACTCTCAGAGTGCCACCGCCATTTTGACGCTCCAAGCCACGCCCCCCTGCGGTTGGTTTCTTAAGGAGGGCGCATAGTCCGTGGGGGGCCCTTGTGGACTGACTTCATGATAGAGGCTGTGTCTTTTAGGTGAGTGGGCTCCAGTTGGTGGACAACGGGTTGATGAGGTCTTCTGGTTGGGGCTGGGATTCAAAGTTGTTGTAGAGCTTCGATATTTTGATGTGAAAGAAGTCAGAGAGTTTGCAGCTTTCTTTCGAATGGGGTGATGGTGTTGGGGTTGGAGAATTTGTTGATGATTACGAAGAATTCCTTGCAGTTGTTGGAGCTGGTTTCTATTCTCAGTGTCTGGCCCTTTTATTTGTTTCTCTCAATTGCTGGTGGTAATGCCTGGGTGTGACCTTGTAGGTGTTTCTGACGGTGGCTTCCCTGACGGTTATCCATATCTGGTCCAGTTGTTTGCACTAGTGCTTGGATTCCCTGAGGTGGTCGGTGTACCAGCTTGCTTGCTCATATGTTTTTCTTTGTTTGGTGTTCTTGATGGGAACAAGGGTGTTGGCGCAGCTTGAGATCCAATCGTTTAATATTTTTATGTTGTCGTCCAGGTTGTTGGTGATGTCGGGTTGGTTGGTACTCAGGGTGCTGAGCCGGTCTGCTTCTGTTATTTTGTCCCCGCTGCGTCCGCGCGCGCTGGGTCTTTCTAGTGAAGTGGCATGCGTAGCGCAGATGTGGAAATGAATTATGGAGTGGGCCATCCATGTCAACCAGGTGACATGGCTGAATTTGAACTTGTCCCTGGAGGTGAATACAGGGTCTAGAGTGGGTTCTGTGGTGTGCGTTGGGCCGTGGACGAGCTGGGAGAGTCCATTATTGTTTAGACTTTCAAACAGGTCTGAGGAGTTGGGGTCCGTGGGGTGGTCCAGGTAGAAGTGGAGGTTGCCGAGGAGGATAAAGTCCATGGATCTGACGGCAAGAGGTGCTATGAAGTCTGGGATGAGGCTGCTGAACCCGGTGCATGATCCAGGAGGACTGTACACAAGGGTTCTGTTGATGGTGGTTTTGCCCTCAGTTTGTAGTTTGAAATGCATGTGTTCCATGAATGGTGTGTTGGTGTCTGTGGATGTGGAGCATTTGATATCACCATCTGCATGTGTTTTTGGAGTTGGTACCCTGTCAGGAGGGCTGTGGCAATGTTGGGTGCCGATGTTGGATTGAGCTAGGAAAAGGACATCCGGTGTGTGGGTGTTGATAAGGTTCCAGATCTGTGGCGCGATTGCTGAGCGAGTACTTGTTGGATAGCATGCATGCAAGCTGTTGTTGCTGTGGTGCTGCTGGTGTGGTGTTTCGCTTGGTTTGTGTGGGGGTAGTGAGTGCAGGTGTGCTGCCGCAGGAGAAATGGCAGTGAGCTCATGTGAAAGGTCCTGGGTTGTGGGGTGCTGCGCGGTAGCAGTGAATGTGGTGGCATCATTGGTTGATAGCGAGCAGGGCGCTGGCAGTGTAGCTGCAGGGGCCGCTCGGACCAGGGTTCGTGACGCTGGGCACTGGTCCAGGTGCAGATGGGCATGCCTTTGAGAGTGGAGAGAGGAGGCTACAGGAGGAACGAGGCGGGGCCTCTAGGTGCAAGGCTGGGTCCGAGAGACCAGTCCCAGGTAAGTAGAGGGGTTCTTAGGCCTAGGTACTTGGTCCATATGGTAACATAGCGACTGCTGTTAACTAGGTCCTGGCAGGGGAAAGGCACACAAGGGGGTGGTGGACAGAGCTAGGAAGGACTGGAAGATGCAAGAAGACGCGGGAGAGCAGGTGAGGAGCGGGGAAGGAGGCAGGAGGTGGAAGAAGCGCAGGAGGGGGGTAGGGGGCTGTGTGGGCATGAGGGGGCAAGTGGGAAGGAACAAAGATTGAAAAGGTCGATTAGTTTGAAAAAGAGCACTATAGTAGAGAAATGCCAAAGGGTTCAGCGGGCAAAGAGTGGAAAGTGTCGAAATAGGCACAGGAGTGAAAAGTGCCGTGAAGGGCACATGAGTGGAAGGTGCAAAAAAAAAAGGCACAAGAGTGTAATAGGATAGAGAAGGAAAAGGCAGAAGTGAGGTACAAGGGAGCGGTGGAGGGAGGGAGAGAGGAGGCTACAGGAGGAGTGAGTCAGGGCCTCGAGGCGCAAGGGTCTGAGAGACCAGTCCCAGGTAAGTGGGGGGAGTTTAGGCCTAGGCACCTGCTCAATGGGGTAACATAGGGGCCACCATTAAGTAGGTCTTGGGAGGGGGAGGAGTGCAAGGGGGTGGTGGGTGGCGCTAGGGTGGGCAGGAAGTAGCAAGAAGATGCGGGAGAGCAAGTAAGTTGTGGGAGGTGGAAAATGCGCAGGGTGGGATCCTGAAGGGGCAAGTGGGAAGGAGCAAATAAAGGCACAAGAGTGGGAGTGCAGAAAGGGGCACAAGAGTGGGAGTGCGGAAAGGGGCACAAGAGTGGGAGTGTGGAAAGCTGCACAAGAGTGGGAGTGTGGAAAGCGGCACAAGAGTGGGAGTGTGGAAAGGGGCACAAGAGTGGGAGTGTGGAAAGGGGCACAAGAGTGGGAGTGTGGAAAGGGGCACAAGAGTGGGAGTGTGGAAAGGGGCACAAGAGTGGGAGTGTGGAAAGGGGCACAAGAGTGTGGAAAGGGGCACAAGAGTGGGGAAAGGGGCACAAGAGTGTGGAAAGGGGCACAAGAGTGTGGAAAGGGGCACAAGAGTGGGAGTGTGGAAAGGGGCACAAGAGTGGGAGTGTGGAAAGGGGCACAAGAGTGGGAGTGTGGAAAGGGGCACAAGAGTGGGAGTGCGGAAAGCGGCACAAGAGTGGGAGTGCGAAGCGGCACAAGAGTGGGAGTGTGAAAGCGGCACAAGAGTGGGAGTGTGGAAAGCGGCACGAGTGGGAGTGTGGAAGCGGCACAAGAGTGGGAGTGTGGAAAGCGGCACAAGAGTGGGAGTGTGGAAAGCGGCACAAGAGTGGGAGTGTGGAGCGGCACAAGAGTGGGAGTGTGGAAGCGGCACAAGAGTGGGAGTGTGGAAGCGGCACGAGTAGTGGGAGTGTGGAAAGCGGCACACGAGTGGGAGTGTGGAAAGCGGCACAAGAGTGGGAGTGTGGAAAGCGGCACAAGAGTGGGAGTGTGGAAGCGGCACAAGAGTGGGAGTGTGGAAAGCGGCACAAGAGTGGGAGTGTGGAAAGCGGCACAAGAGTGGGAGTGTGGAAAGCGGCACAAGAGTGGGAGTGTGGAAAGCGGCACAAGAGTGGGAGTGTGGAAAGCGGCACAAGAGTGGGAGTGTGGAAAGCGGCACAAGAGTGGGAGTGTGGAAAGCGGCACAAGAGTGGGAGTGTGGAAAGCGGCACAAGAGTGGGAGTGTGGAAAGCGGCACAAGAGTGGGAGTGTGGAAAGCGGCACAAGAGTGGGAGTGTGGAAAGCGGCACAAGAGTGGGAGTGTGGAAAGCGGCACAAGAGTGGGAGTGTGGAAAGCGGCACAAGAGTGGGAGTGTGGAAAGCGGCACAAGAGTGGGAGTGTGGAAAGCGGCACAAGAGTGGGAGTGTGAAAGCGGCACAAGAGTGGGAGTGTGGAAAGCGGCACAAGAGTGGGAGTGTGGAAAGCGGCACAAGAGTGGGAGTGTGGAAGCGGCACAAGAGTGGGAGTGTGGAAAGCGGCACAAGAGTGGGAGTGTGGAAAGCGGCACAAGAGTGGGAGTGTGGAAAGCGGCACAAGAGTGGGAGTGTGGAAAGGGCACAAGAGTGGGAGTGTGGAAAGGGGCACAAGAGTGGGAGTGTGGAAAGGGGCACAAGAGTGGGAGGTGGAAAGGGCACAAGAGTGGGAGTGTGGAAAGGGGCACAAGAGTGGGAGTGTGGAAAGGGGCACAAGAGTGGGAGTGTGGAAAGGGGCACAAGAGTGGGAGTGTGGAAAGGGGCACAAGAGTGTGGGAAAGGGGCACAGAGTGGGGAAAGGGGCACAAGAGTGGGGAAAGGGGCACAAGAGTGTGGAAAGGGGCACAAGAGTGTGGAAAGGGGCACAAGAGTGGGAGTGTGGAAAGGGGCACAAGAGTGGGAGTGTGGAAAGGGGCACAAGAGTGGGAGTGTGGAAAGGGGCACAAGAGTGGGAGTGTGGAAAGGGGCACAAGAGTGGGAGGTGGAAAGGGGCACAAGAGTGGGAGTGTGGAAAGGGGCACAAGAGTGGGAGTGTGGAAAGGGGCACAAGAGTGGGAGTGTGGAAAGGGGCACAAGAGTGGGAGTGTGGAAAGGGGCACAAGAGTGGGAGTGTGGAAAGGGGCACAAGAGTGGGAGTGTGGAAAGGGGCACAAGAGTGGGAGTGTGGAAAGGGGCACAAGAGTGGGAGTGTGGAAAGGGGCACAAGAGTGGGAGTGTGGAAAGGGGCACAAGAGTGGGAGTGTGGAAAGGGGCACAAGAGTGGGAGTGTGGAAAGGGGCACAAGAGTGGGAGTGTGGAAAGGGGCACAAGAGTGGGAGTGTGGAAAGGGGCACAAGAGTGGGAGTGTGGAAAGGGGCACAAGAGTGGGAGTGCGGAAAGGGGCACAAGAGTGGGAGTGCGAAAGCGGCACAAGAGTGGGAGTGTGGAAAGCGGCACAAGAGTGGGAGTGTGGAAAGCGGCACAAGAGTGGGAGTGTGGAAAGCGGCACAAGAGTGGGAGTGTGGAAAGCGGCACAAGAGTGGGAGTGTGGAAAGCGGCACAAGAGTGGGAGTGTGGAAAGCGGCACAAGAGTGGGAGTGTGGAAAGCGGCACAAGAGTGGGAGTGTGGAAAGCGGCACAAGAGTGGGAGTGTGGAAAGCGGCACGAGTGGGAGTGTGGAAAGCGGCACACGAGTGGGAGTGTGGAAAGCGGCACGAGTGGGAGTGTGGAAAGCGGCACAAGAGTGGGAGTGTGGAAAGCGGCACAAGAGTGGGAGTGTGGAAAGCGGCACAAGAGTGGGAGTGTGGAAAGCGGCACAAGAGTGGGAGTGTGGAAAGCGGCACAAGAGTGGGAGTGTGGAAAGCGGCACAAGAGTGGGAGTGTGGAAAGCGGCACAAGAGTGGGAGTGTGGAAAGCGGCACAAGAGTGGGAGTGTGGAAAGCGGCACAAGAGTGGGAGTGTGGAAAGCGGCACAAGAGTGGGAGTGTGGAAAGCGGCACAAGAGTGGGAGTGTGGAAAGCGGCACAAGAGTGGGAGTGTGGAAAGCGGCACAAGAGTGGGAGTGTGGAAAGCGGCACAAGAGTGGGAGTGTGGAAAGGGGCACAAGAGTGGGAGTGTGGAAAGGGGCACAAGAGTGGGAGTGTGGAAAGGGGCACAAGAGTGGGAGTGTGGAAAGGGGCACAAGAGTGGGAGTGTGGAAAGGGGCACAAGAGTGGGAGTGTGGAAAGGGGCACAAGAGTGGGAGTGTGGAAAGGGGCACAAGAGTGGGAGTGTGGAAAGGGGCACAAGAGTGGGAGTGTGGAAAGGGGCACAAGAGTGTGGAAAGGGGCACAAGAGTGGGGAAAGGGGCACAAGAGTGTGGAAAGGGGCACAAGAGTGTGGAAAGGGGCACAAGAGTGGGAGTGTGGAAAGGGGCACAAGAGTGGGAGTGTGGAAAGGGGCACAAGAGTGGGAGTGTGGAAAGGGGCACAAGAGTGGGAGTGTGGAAAGGGGCACAAGAGTGGGAGTGTGGAAAGGGGCACAAGAGTGGGAGTGTGGAAAGGGGCACAAGAGTGGGAGTGTGGAAAGGGGCACAAGAGTGGGAGTGTGGAAAGGGGCACAAGAGTGGGAGTGTGGAAAGGGGCACAAGAGTGGGAGTGTGGAAAGGGGCACAAGAGTGGGAGTGTGGAAAGGGGCACAAGAGTGGGAGTGTGGAAAGGGGCACAAGAGTGGGAGTGTGGAAAGGGGCACAAGAGTGGGAGTGTGGAAAGGGGCACAAGAGTGGGAGTGTGGAAAGGGGCACAAGAGTGGGAGTGTGGAAAGGGGCACAAGAGTGGGAGTGTGGAAAGGGGCACAAGAGTGGGAGTGTGGAAAGGGGCACAAGAGTGGGAGTGTGGAAAGGGGCACAAGAGTGGGAGTGTGGAAAGGGGCACAAGAGTGGGAGTGTGGAAAGGGGCACAAGAGTGGGAGTGTGGAAAGGGGCACAAGAGTGGGAGTGTGGAAAGGGGCACAAGAGTGGGAGGTGGAAAGGGGCACAAGAGTGGGAGTGTGCCGAAAGGGGCACAAGAGTGGGAGTGTGCCGAAAGGGGCACAAGAGTGGGAGTGTGCCAAAGGGGCACAAGAGTGGGAGTGTGCCGAAAGGGGCACAAGAGTGGGAGTGTGCCGAAAGGGGCACAAGAGTGGGAGTGTGCCGAAAGGGGCACAAGAGTGGGAGTGTGCCGAAAGGGGCACAAGAGTGGGAGTGTGCCGAAAGGGGCACAAGAGTGGAAGGTGCCGAAAGGGGCACAAGAGTGGGAGTGTGGAAAGGGGCACAAGAGTGGAAGGTGTCGAAAGGGGCACAAGAGTGTATAAGGCTAGAGAAGGGCAAGCATTGGCAAAGTCAATTGGTCTTTCTTATGCAAGAGCTTTTGGCCTTGCCAATATGTTTTAGCTATGTTGTACACCAGCATGGCTGCTGTTCTGCATGGCTAAAAGTTAGTGGGGTATAGTATAGTGGAGTGTCGTATCGTGGAGTAGAGTGGAGTGTTCTGGAGTGGCGTAGAGAGTTGTAGAGTGGAGTTGATTTGAGGGGCAAGAAGTGTATTGGCTCAGAGTGTATTGGCTCAGAGTGTATTGGCTCAGAGTGTATTGGCTCAGAGTGTATTGGCTCAGAGTGTATTGGCTCAGAGTGTATTGGCTCAGAGTGTATTGGCTCAGAGTGTATTGGCTCAGAGTGTATTGGCTCAGAGTGTATTGGCTCAGAGTGCAGTGGCTCAGAGTGCAGTGGCATAGAATAGAGTGTCGTAGAGAGCATTGGCGCAGAGTACAGTGGTGCAGTAGTGAAGAGTGCAATGGTGCATGGTAGAGTGGAGTATAGTATCTGGCATAGAGCAGAGTGGTGCCGTATAGAGAAAGGAGGCATGGAGTGAAGTGCTGTAGAATGCAGTGGTGAACAGTAGATTGAGTGGTGTAGAGTGCATTGGCATACAGTGACGTAGAGTAGAGGGGTGCAGAGTAGAGTTCAGCGCAGAGAGTGCAGTGTTGCAAATCAGACTGTCTTAGAGTGCAGTGGTGTAGAGTGGAATAAAGTGCATTAGTGTAGAGTAAAGTGGCGTAGCATGTTGTAGAGTATAGTGGCATACAGTGCAGTGGTGCTGAATAGATTGTCTTAGAGTACAGCGTTGTAGAATAGAGTGGGGTCAAGTGCAGTGGGGTAGAGTGGAGTGATACAGGGTAGATTGCAGTGGCATAGAGTGAAGCGGTGTAGAGTGCAGAGTAGATTAGAGTAAATTAGAGTGGCTTAGAGTGGATTGTCGTAGAGTGCAGCGGTGCATAGTAAAAGTAGAGTAGTGTACAGTAGAGAGGCATAGATTAGAGAGGTGTTGAGCGAAGTAGAGTGGAGCAGAGTAGAGTGCAGTGATGCAGTGTGGAGTGGCGTAGTGTGGAGTGGTTCAGTTGAAATGACCATTACATTTGCTCAGACGTACAGTTTTACTGATAAAAGTATACAGCGCACAAGCAATAATGTGTGGAATATCTTCACCTAGTGTATTGATTTGTTTTAATCATATTAAAATATTTGCTTCCACCATACTTCGGAATTACCAAAAAGTTTGCTTTTTTGTGCTTTCAATATGCTGAAATATCTGCACCATTCATTGATGGACATTTAAATTTTGTTTTTGTGTAGATAAAAATAACATTGTACTACACACCCCGAGGAGCCAGCATGATTGTCACATAAAGCCAGAGAAAAAAAAGTAAACACCAAGCTCCCTGGAAGACTTAACCTAACATTTGACCTCTGTCTTTGAATGCACAGCAAATGTGACAATATAAGAACAACAAGATTTAAAGGCCTGTCAGTACTGGTAAAAGAATACAGTAAATAGGGTTTGGGCAAGGGAAGGGAGGAAGTCAAGCTGGACATCCTAAAACGAAGCCAGCAAATAGAAAGCAAGTAAATCTGAGTTACAAACCACAAAGACAATGGTAAACAATGGACAGAATGCATTTCCAGGGAAGCTTGCCAAATGTCACCACGATGTTGTTAGCAAACCAGACAGCTGTGCTGTCTGCTAGGCTTCGACCTAAAAAGGCAGACGTGAGGCATAAGTAAGAGGTGAAGTGAGAGGGAGTGGAGTGAGAGAAAAGGCTGCAGGAGGAGTGAGACGGGAACTCGAGGCGCAGGGCCCGGTCTGAGAAGGCCTAGACTGATAGGAGGACCAGTCCCGGGTAAGTAGAGGGGAGGGGGAGCTTGGGCAATTTATATTGCGAGGTTAATATAAGGAAATTATAAAAAACGTGCAAAAATATATATTTGCCTTTAAAAATGTCTCTCTATATACATTAACAACTACATTCAAAGGAAATTATTCAAAACATATTTACCATTGTAAATCCGAAAATCCGAGGCAACTGGTTTAAACAGAGTGGAAACGGTCATTAACCACGCCATTTTCTTAGACTGGGAACAATAAATGGAAAGCACATGGAAATGATTGTTTTTGGGGGTTGGTTATTTCAGGGACTTTAAGCTATAGAGATGAGCACCACTTTCATGTATATATTCAGCCTTTCCTGTAGAGAAGTGAATGACCCTAAAGCGGTCTTGTCCAACAGCACGTCTTTGATTCCATTCCACTGTGAGCTAGGTGAATACTTTATTTATTAGGACTCTCTAATCTTCACAGGTAGCTGTGAAGTGAATCCGAAGTAGTGTATGTGGGTTGCTAATGAAATAAGGCTGGTCTCCGGTAGTAGCTGTGAGTGCAGCATTTTAATAGTGTAGATCTGTCCGATTTACAATACTTCTTAGAACTCTTACCGATCTAAGGTCAAAATCTCATTCTTTTACCTAATGTCTTCAAGAATGTTTCATTTTGATGTTTCTAATGCGCCTCAGCAGCCTTGCATCATTTAATTGTCCTGTTTTAAATGAACTAATATTCTGTCTTTAAAGAAATCCATAATAGAAATAAGGAACTACAGAGAAATAAGACTGTCGCCATTTCTACTACGTATGGCTTGTGCAGAAAATGTTAGTGTACATTAATCATCAATACGTTTTGGTTTTCTAACAGAGATTAAAACTATTTCGTTTGTAGTAATAGAAAGTATTTAATCCATGTAGTTGCACAGAATTTCTGTTGAAAAAGATTTACATTTGCTATTTTATTACTGGGTTGCAGGATTGTTGATCTGAAGGACACAGTCTCTGATATCAACCTTGGCTTCAATAAGCTGCCCTCAATTTCATTGCAGCTGTGCATGCTTCAGAGGTTGACACATGTGGACTTCAGGTACTTGATAACAATACCCAGTTTGCTTTCATCCATGCGTTTAGTTTGACTTTGCAGTAATTATTATTGTTTTCTGATAAATGTTTAGCAGTGACAGTTAACCAAGAAATTAATGTTTCTAATTAAGTTCTTAGTATTTCAAAGTTTGTAATGTATAGTTTATACAATAACACCCTATAACAAAAACTTCAACCATATATCATCTTTAAAGTTTATCAGTGATATATTTAAATGACTTATCTATTTAATTCCAAAGTTATTATGAAAATGCTTGCAACTGTACCTTGTATGCAGCTAGGTATATAACCATTTAGCAGCATTCCATAATTTGTGCACTAGTGTCTCCATCTGAGAGAGGACTAAATGTATGCAAATCACCAGTCCCACATGAAGTTTTAGGGCTAAGTTACCTATGGTCCCCGTGGAACTACAAGCAAAAACTTATACATTATTACCTCTCCGTTAGTGAAGTATGGTTTGGGTTCTTAAACAGCAAGTGGAGGTCCACGTCTTGATACTCATTTTAGCTGCAGTCCCATGCTTTTTTACCCATGCACACGTTTGGGTTATTTTTCATTACATGTAGAAAAGACTTGATGTAGAAACATTTCAGGGAGGCTGCAGGGGAGAGCAACCACAGTCTTGATGTGAGCTGTAACCAAGGAGTCCTTAGAAGTTAACCGGTTTTACTTACAAGACTTTGTCTCAACTTTGCTAGCAAACTGTAAATAGCACAGCAATCTGCTCCGAAGATGTTTGAGATGTGTGCCAAACAACTCCCCCAGACAACTGCTTAACAATTGAGCTACAGAAAATATTCACACCAAGTAAAACAGGAAGCTAAAAATTAAAATAAACAAGTGGCACGAACTTGAAGAAAAATGCATACATAGGCTATGAAAAAACAAGTTTAACCATGTAGGAAATAATAAACGGTAAAATTGTCTCTGTCCTTTGTCAAAAATGCCTCACCTCTGAACAAAAATTACCATCGAAGGGTAGAAAAACAGCAAGGATGTTCATCACACACCACAGAGCCCCAGACCTGAGCAGTCCACTGGAACTGGTGAAAGTCAGAAATCTTGTTGGCTACGAACAGCCTCTCGCTAGAAATGTTGTACAGAATGTTGTAAAAACTTTGTAGATGACTTCAAAAGTGGTTTTCAAACCACAAGAGCAGTGGCACAAAGTTTCAGATGTTGTTAGTTCCTCTTGAACCAGAACACTGGATGCTTTCAGCGTACCACTTCACTGGAACTCCTCCTGCTGCCCAGCAACGTCTGCTGTGTCATGTTCTCCTCCGCTCCTAAACAACTCAGAAGTATGTTCCATACCTGGATCCAGCACACCAATGTAGCAAGACCCTACAGCATATACCTCGGTTCCCATGTCTGCCAGCAATAATATAGGAACCACCATCATCATCATCATCAGTGTTCTTGTAGGGGGGGGCGTAGCTTGGCCGCTTGTAATGGCTGACATGTGAGCGAGCTGCTCTGTGCTGGCCCAACAGAAATCCTGCATAATATCAGACAGGCCGAGACACTTGCTGTTGGTCGATCTGGCCCTCGCACAGTGGGGGTTGGGAGCGTAGTGGGGGGCTCCCGAGGACTTCGGGAGAATCAAAGCCCCAGAGAGGCGAGAAAGCGAGACTCAGACCGGATATGCGCCAAGATGGCGGGCGGGGTATGGGCCGTGAAACAGGAAGGGCTTCGGAGGACGGAGCGAAGCTGATCCCGGCAGCCCCTGCAGACCAGGAGTGTCGCACGGCGGCCTGGGCAGGTAGATACTGCAGCCGAGGACGAGTGCTGCTGGCCCGCTGCGGAGGCAAGATATTGCGGCGAGACGCGAGGGCCCTGGAAGTCTAGGCCGTTGAACTGCTGCAGTCCGTAGGAGGTGTCACACACCAGAGCGGATCGGGGTGTGAACCGGTAAAGCTGAAAGGTGAACGGTGAGTGTCGCATGGGGGCGGCCTGACCTGCGGAGGCGCCCCGGGACGGATGGGGCCCGGCTGGGCGACTTGAGAGGTGAGAGCGATGCCGGGAGTGGCACGCAGAGCAGGATTTACTCGGGGCCCAGTTCGTGGCCCGGGGAGACGGAGAGGAGAGGAGGAGAGCCCTCCCCCCCTTTTTGGAATAACCAGACCATATCCCCGCAAACTTCTACACCCAGATAAGTGTGAGGAACCGCAACCCCGACGAGAAGGGGGGTTCTCTAATAATAGCCCCTGGGGGTGCGCTGGCATAACTGGGGCAGAGATGCTGTCAGTGTGGGACACCTGAGAGGAATTCCTGGACCTGCTCTCTCCCCCAGCAGCTCCGCTGTTGTACCGCTGAGAGGTAGCTGGTAGGGGTTCGAACCTTGCCTCTGCTGTTCCTCTGTGGTCCGTCTGCCTCTGTGTGCCTGTCTTTGCCCTTGGGACTGGCTGTCTTTTGTAAGTAGTCGTAATTGTATTTACTGTGCTGTTATCTGTGCCTGTCCCCTTGTGCCCTTGTTTTTTAAGTGCCCGTTCTCCCGTTGCCCTTTTCCCGCCGCTGCTCCCCCACGGCCCCTCCCCCTTGCCGTCCCCGCTCCCGCCTCCCAGCTGAGCTTCCCTCCCCCTTCACTATTTAATGGAGGCCGCGCCGCTGGCGCGCCAAAGGCCAGCCCGTCTGCGACCCAACCGCGGCCAGGGACCCTGGATCTCCGAGCATCCACCGCTACGACTCAGCTGCCCTCCTCGCACTAAACCCAGGAGAAACAACAACTTCGAGCTGTCCACGCCGAACACCACCCACGGGCAGTTCTCCTGCAGTCACTGCCACTAGACCTTCACCACCCTCCTCACCCCCACGGACACCACCCCAACGTCGGACGCCAACACCACCAAAGCCCTGAAACGCATCCTCCTCAACGTGCGCTCCCTGCACAAACATGCCGTAGAGATCTGGAACCTCCTCGACACCCTTTCGTCAGACGGCACCTTTTTCACAGAAACCTGGATCAACGCCGCCTCTGCCCCCGACATCGCTACCGCCATCCCTGACCGATACAAGATCCAGAGGAAGGACTGCCCAGGAGGAGGACTCTCCATCGCACACAAGAGCTCCCTCCGACTCACCACATCCGCTACAAGCGACTCCACGTCCACCACCGAGCACCTCCACTTCCAGATACAGACTAGCCCCAGATCCACAATACGCGGCACGCTCTCCTACAGGCCCCCCGGACCACGAACTGCGTTCACCACTACCATCGCTGACCTCGTTGCACCCCACGCCATTGCCTCCACTGACTACATACTCATCGGAGACCTCAACTTCCACCTCAACAACCTCCACGACCCCCAACTGCTCCACCCTCCTCACAAACCTCGGACTGAAACAGCTCGTCACCACCCCCACCCACAAGGCAGGACACACGCCCGACCCCATCTTCGCAGGAGGTAACAACATCCACTTCAGCCACACCACGCAACCCCTCTGGACGCACCACCACTGCGTACACTCCCACGCCAACAAACCCACCGCCCCCAAACCTGCACACCGCCCACCGCGAAGGAACTGGAGCAAAGACACCGAGAAGCACCTCAACTCCACCCTCAACCGTGAGGCCCCCTCCACTTCGACCGACGCCAACCTTGATGCCAAAGAACTACACAGATGGATCTCCAGCTGCGCAGACGATCTAGCCCCCCTCCGCAACCCCAACAGTCTATGGCCCAGGAAGGCCACCTGGTTCACCGCCGATCTCCAGGAATCCAGGTGCACCTGCAGACATCTAGAGAAGATTTGGCGAAACAGCAAAACGCCGGAAGACCGCACCACATAAAAGAAAGCCATGACAGAATACCACCATCTCATCAGATCAACGAGACAAACCTTCATCCAGAACAAGATCTCAGCCAACGCCGGCAACTTGAAAGAACTCTTCAGCATCCTCCAAGAATTCACCAAACCCCCAAGCGAGGCCACGGGCATCACCCCTTCCCAGGACCTCTGCAACAAGCTCAGCTCCTACTTCCATCTGAAAATCAAGTCCCTCTACGACAATTTCAACGAATGAACCCTGGGCTCCGAAACCACCGCCCCCTCCAACAACGCCAACCAACCCACCATCTCTGCCTGGACCCAAACCACCACCAAAGACACTGAATCAATCATGAAAGGCATCCACTCAGGAGCACCCACAGACTGCTGCCCTCTGCACATCTTCTACAGAGCTGCTGCCGCCATCGACTACGACGCACCATCAACACCACCTTCGAAACCGGCACCTTCCCCGATGACTGGAAACGAGCAGAAGTCAAGCTTCTGCTCAAGAAGCCCTTGGCAGACACTTCGGACCTCAAGAACTACCGACTTATCTCCCTCCTTCCCTTCGCAGCCAAAGTCACAGAGAAGACCGTCAACGCCCAACTTCCGAAATTCATTGAAGAGAACTCAATCCTTGACCCCTCCCAATCCGGATTCCACAGCAACCATAGCACCGAGACCGCCCTACTCGCCGCCACAGATGACATCCGCACCCTCCTCAACCAAGGCCACACCACGGCCCTGATCCTACTCGACCTCTCTGAAGCCTTCGACACTGTCTCCCACCGCACACTCGCCGCCAGACTCCACGACGCCGGCATACGGGGAACCGCCCTCGAATGGCTTGGCTCCTTCCTCACCGGCAGGACCCAAAGAATCAGACTGCCACCCTTCCTCTCAGAACCCACAGAGATCAACTGCAAAGTGCCCCAAGGATCATCACTCAGCCCAACGCTCTTCAACATCTCCATGGCCCCCCTCACCGCCATCGTCAGACAGCACGGACTCAACATAGTCTCCTACGCCGACGACACCCAACTCATCCTCTCCCTCACCAAAAACCCCGTCACCACCAGACTCAGCTTTCAGGAATGTATGAAGGACGTCGCATCCTGGATGTGCAGAAGCTGCCAGAAGCTCAACTTGGAGAAGACAGAGGACCTCGTCCTCGGACCCTCCCCCACTGCCTGGGACAGCACCTGGTGGCTCACCGCCCTCGGCAGCCCGCCCATCCCCACCAACCACACCCGGAACCTCGGCATCATACTCAACTCCTCCCTTTCCATGACCCGACAGGTCAACACCGTTGCCTCCACCTGTTCAACACCCTCCGCATCCTTCGCAAGACCTTCAAATGGATCCTCCCGAATCAAGAAAAACCGTCACCCACACACTCATAACCAGCAGACTAGACTACGGAAACGCCCTCTATGCCGGAATCAACAAGTCCCTACTCCGCAAACTACAGACCATACAGAACAACGCAGCCAAACTCGTCCTCGGCATCCCTCGACAAGAGCACATCACCCAACACATGCAAGACCTCCACTGGCTCCCCGTCGAGAAGAGAATAACCTTCAAGATACTTACCCACGCCTACAAATGCCTCCCCAACACCGGACCCCAATACCTCAATGAGAGAATCTCCTTCCACGCACCCAAGAGAAACCTCTGATCTGCCGACCTCGCCCTCGCCGAAACCCCGCGCATCAGCAGAGCCAGAACGGGCGGAAGGGCCTTCTCCTACATCGCGGCCTAGACCTGGAACGAGCTCTCGGTCGACATCAGACGTGTCCCCTCTCTGAACATCTTCAGGAAGACACTCAAGCCCTGGCTATTCGACTGAAAGGAGCTGCGTACCCCCACCCCAGCGCGCTTACAATTCCCTGATTGATTGTGCGGTGGCCCTGTGGGAGGTTCCCTCGTTGGTGCTACACCCTCCCCTGTGGGGCCACCGGTGTGGACACTGATCCGGGCCGCTAGCTGGGGGTCTGACAGGCCCACAGCAATCCTGTGATCCAAGGCAACAAGGGATCGACTCTGGCGCCTCCTTTCCACTCTTGACCCCCACTTCTGAACTTGCCCCCTCTGGGCCGACATACCGAAGAAACACCTCGGCCTCCCCCACCTGATTATTCTTATAGCCACAATGGGCAAAACTAGAGCAAAGGCGGCAGGGATCCCGCCAGACCAAGATGGTGGCACAACAGATCAAAGCCAGGGGAAACTCGACCAGCTGCCTGAGGCGGACCCAGTACAATTGCAGCTCATGAAAATATTAGAAGCTGTCGCCGTCACTAAAGCGACGCTTTATCAAGACATTAGTACAGTGTCGGTGGGGCTATTAAGGGCGGAACACCAGAAATTACAGGAGAGGGTCAAAACAGAGGAAACCTCAATTGCGGACCGCCATCCTGCACAGCAGACACTGACCCTTCAGGTCGCTGAGCTCACTGACAGTCTGCACCTTGGAACTTAGGTGAAGATGCGGAAGGCCGCAATAGGAGGATCAATATACGGGTGGTAGGCCTACCCGAGGGAACGGAAGGTGGTGATATGGTGGCATTCCTCGAACTGTGGCTGCGCTCAGTCATCGTGCCGGAGGGATTATCCACATTCTATACCCTTGAGAGGGCACATCGGGTACCGGCGCGCGCGCCGGCCCCGGGGTGCCCCCCACGGCCAGTTATAGCCCGGTTGCTCCACTACAGAGACAGGAATGTATTGCTGCAGAGGGCTAGGACGAGGGCCCGTTTGTCGTAGTCAATTGCAATGTCTAGATTTCCCGACTATACCAAGGAAACTCAACGGAGGCGCGCCTCCTTTCTTGAAGTCAAGAAGGCATTGCGGGAGGAAGGCCTCCAGTACTCCTTGATGTTCCCGGCCCAACTGCGCATAGTGTTAGATGGAAAGACGCATTTTTGCGATGACCCTGACAAGACTTGGAAATGGCTGGAAGCCTATAAGTCTCCCAGGGCAGGTCCCTTGGGAGAACATCGAGCCCCAAGGCCGCAGTAGAGATCGAGACGGAGGCCCAAGAAGGGCCCACAGAAGAAATCAGGCCGTGGCAGAGATCCTGCAGTCTCGGCTGGAGCGACATTGGAGGCTGGCTCTAATTCGAGGAAGGGGACGGACGGCTCAGACTCTGAATCTTCCTGTAATGATAGTGTTACCCTCCCAATAGTGACACCTGGAACAGCGGATGACATTATATGAGAGAACAGAATATGCAGAGATCCATTCGCCCACCCCCAGACCGGGGAGTGCCTGGAGAACTTTGTGTTGTGACCTGTCGACACTCAAGACCGTACTGGTCAGCACGGTCTGGATGAGAGTTTGGTACCCCAAGAGCCAAGCTTCCCCTCCACACCAGGATCACCCCCTGGCAGGGTGTGATCTCTCTTGCGAACAATGATGTTTTGCCCACAGTTTGGGCGGAGGGCCATTGCTATTTGCTCTGGGAACAGGGAGTTGTTGTTAAAGGGGGTTTTATGTTTGGTTTGGCTTATTGTTATAGCAAGGGTGGTATTGCTTACATCGCTGGGGGTCGGGCGTTGGGGGAGAGGGCGTGCTTGATCTGATTGATTACGATTTTTTACCATGGCATCCAAACGTAACACATTAAAACTCTTGACATGGAACATAAGGGGGATGGCTTCGATGACGAAAAGGCACAATATCCATAGATTTTTGAGACGCAGAGGTATACAGATTGCCCTGCTACAAGAGGCACATCTATTGCAGGGGTAAGTGGGGAACCTTCGTAGACGGTGGAGGGGGCAGCTTTTTGCTACCTCCTACTCGGCAAACTCCAGGGGGGTGTTGATTTGGGTACGAGAGGGGGTCCCCTTTGAGCCAGCGCACATACTGGTGGATTGGGAAGGTAGATACGTCCTGGTTAGTGGGAAATTATATGGTAGGGACAGAACGCTTGGTAGTATTTATGCCCCCAATCAGGACCAGGTAACCTTTTTCCAAGGCCCGTATGGCCAACTTGACCATTGACTCTATGATTTTGGGTGGAGATTTCAACTGTGCATCGGACACTATTTTAGACTGCTCACTCCCACTCTTGCTTGGTGCCCAGGCGCACCGCAGCGGGATTCCCGGTTTGGTGGAAACACGGGGGGCTAATAGACATTTGGAGAACGCAACATGCAGATGATAGGGACTACTCCTTTTACTCCCCCATGCATCATCTACACACATGACTCGATGTCTTCCTCTGTTCTACCAGTCTCGGTGGCTCAATCACACACACCGAATATCTGGGACGTACACTATCGGACCATAGTCCACTCCTGCTGGTCCATCAACCGCTGGGGACACGTCCCTCAATCCCTTTGTGGAGACTCAACCCTTCCATGTTAGAGGACGCCCTTTTCCGGGAATACCTTGGTGCTCTTATTGACTCCTACTTTCAAACAATCACGAATACTACCTCCGCGGTACTGGTGGAGTGGGAGGCATTTGAGGTGGTAGTGAGGGGACACTGTTTGGTGAGCTCGATAGGAGTACAAAGAGAATTGCATAGAGAATTAGAAGATCTGGAGAGTAAGTTGTACAGATTAGATAATGCCCTTGGGGCGGATCCCGTCTCCCGGACAACCTGACGGGAGGTGCGTGCTCTTTATGACGAGGCGCTGGAACAGTTGAGATGCCACGACTACAGGGCGTATCTCACCAACGTGGAAGAGGGGAAATCAGGGCGTTTGTTAGCCTGGTTGATCAGACCAGAATCCCCCGTGGGGCTCCGATCACGCATGTCCGGTCCGGAACGGGTGCCTCCGTTCAAGACCCCGGGGAGATAAACTCTTTGTTCCGGGAATATTACGAAGCTTTATACACCGCCCTGGCTCCAGCGGAGCCGGAGGAGATGGGGGATTTTCTATCCATTTTTCGGATTCAGGGACTGGATGAACAAATCCAAGAAGCCATGGGAGGACCGGTGACATTGCAGGAGATACGGGGAGCTATTACGGGCATGGCCACAGGGAAGACACCGGGACCGGATGGACTCCCTGCGGAATTTTACGCAATGTATGCTTCCAGATTGGCTCCTCGTCTGGTGTCCCTATATGCCGAATCCTTGAAATTAGGCCATCTCCCTTAGTCCACACAGGACACACTTGTGATCCCGCTTCATAAGACCACCACTTCAGGCGCTCGAGTTGGAGATTTTAGGCCCCTCTCCATGCTCAACATGGACTTTAAGATTCTTAGTAAAGTCCTGGCACAGTGCTTACTGCCTTATATGTTTGCTGTAATCCACACGGACCAAAAAGGGTTTATCCCATCCCGGAACACCTCATTCAACCTGCGCAGGCTGTACTCTGTATTATATCATACTGAAGCGCGCGCTCTTCCACGAGCGCCCATTCTATCCATTGACCTAGAAAAAGCCTTCGATTCTATTGGATGGGAATACCTATTCGCAGTGATGGAGCACATGGCCTTTGGAGAAGGCTGGGTCAAATGGGTTCAACTGCTGTATGATTGTCCCACTGCACGGGTCAGGACTGGAAAAACGGTGTCTACCCAATATGACATTTTTCGAGGTACAAGGCAGGGTTGCCCTTTGACCCCTATCCTCTTTGCCCTGGCTATTGAACCACTAGCTTCATGGTTCCGACGGGGGGCGAAGAGCTGGGAATAAGGGTAAATGGGAGACAACCTATATTATCTCTATATGCAGATGACCTGCTGATAAACCTGGAAGATGCAGTGAGGGGCTCCGACATAACGCTATTCCTTTTAGGACGAATCGAGCAACTGTCGGGCCTACAGGTCAATAACAAGACCTACCTGTTCCCTGTAGCTGGAGCGCTGCCGCACCCCCAGGACCATTCTGTAGATCTTAATTGGACACCTAACACCTTTAAATATTTGGGGTCCATATCTTCCACTCACTGGACAACCTCAGGGAAGGAAATTTTAGATGGAGCTTTCCGATCTCTTAAAGTGTGTGTCCCCTTTTGGAGCTCACTACGCCTGCCCCTTATGGGCAGAAGTTCTTTGACCAAGATGGTCCTGTTGCCGCGTCTTCTCTATTTTTTCATTAACCTCCCGATATCTGTACCGACGGGTTGGTTCTGCCAGCTGGACAAACTGCTACGGGAATGATCTGGGGGGAGGGGCAACTGAGTGTCTCATTACAGACATTGCAGCGCCCCATGCTAGAAGGCGGATTAGGGGTAACGAATTTCGAATTATATTTCCTGGCAGCTCAGATGCAATGGCTAGCACAATGGCTGAAAGGGGTGAAACCTGGAGGTGACTTTTTTGCAATGGCAGCTGAAGCACGATCCCCCTCCTATTGGCTAAAATACTTGTCCCAACAGTTCCTGTCCCTTATAGATCGATATTATAAACAGTGGTCCTGAAATGTTGGAAAAGATGCATGGCTAAAACAGCTTGGACGCCACGATATGCACCGACGATACCACTGGTAGGCCTACCTCACCGTAACCCCCAGACAGTTTTTACGGCGGATCAGTTAGTACAGTGGCTGGAGGTAGGGGTGGAGACAGTAGGGGATTGCTATCAGGAGAAGGCCCTAGCACCTTTTGAGGAACTAGTTGAGGGATACGGCGTACCACCGGGGCAATTCTTGCAGTACGAAGCCTTAGTTCGCACTTTTGGGACGTTGTGGGGAAGGGGCCGGGAGGAACCCGAGACTCATTCGGTACTACAGTCATTACTCACATTGGGTTCATCAGACCACCAAGTGAAATGGTTTTATGTATCACTGATAGGGGCCACACTTCTTCCCTTACAGAAACTACAGAGACACTGGGAGATGGCCCTGAGCAGGGAACTAACTGATTCAGAATGGCGCAGAACTCTGTCCTCCCACAAAGGGGGTCTCCCGTAACATTAGGCTGAAATGCATTCAGTTTAAATATGTGCACATTACATACATGACTCAACACCGAATACAGGTGACATATGGGGGGGAACCACGTAAATGACCCAAGATGCACTCAGAATGATGAAGACTTTATACATATGACCTGGGACTGTGCAGGACTGCGCCCCTTCTGGGACGAGGTCTTATTACAGATAAGCACAGCAGTGGGGCGCACACTCGAGTCTTCAATAGAAGTTTGCCTGATGGGGCTGTTCCCCAGGCCCCCTAAGAGAGAAGTGGGCAACAGATTCATACCTGGCCTTGATATTGGCCAAGAGGCGGATAGCCATGTCTTGGAAGTCATCCACTAGACCCTCGGGAGGACTTTGGAAACAGGATGTCACCCACTGGGCAGAGGGCTGGGCTCTGGCTCGAGAAGAGTCCAGAATTCCAAAGCGACATCCCCTGGCGGGGCAATGGAGGGAAATGTTATCCAATTGGGAGCTCCCGACACAGGAGGACAGCGACAAGACTGTAAATGAGAGCGGGCCACAAGGCAGTGCGGCAGACAAGACTTAAAGAGCCAACAAGGAATAGGACCATCCGCTAGGAGGGCTATAGGTGGATAACCAAAAGACTTTGAACATGTGAGAGGTAGATGGGATAAGGATAGAAGGAAAAACCGAAGGTTCAGCACCCTCTGGTGACCCCTTCCCCCCCTGCCCCATGCATTAAACAACACCTACGGTTGTGGTGAGCTAAACATATATCTTCTCTGGGAAACGCAGACGAGGCCCCGGAACTCCATCGCCCCCAGCATCCAGTACATAATTATTTCTGATTGACAATTGTTGTCGCAGCAATGCCTACCTTCTTGCGAATACCCCAAAGTTGTTTGTTACTTGGTTTCAGTTAGTTAGAAGAAAACAACAAACAAACAATACTCCTGTAGACACCCCCAACTATTGGGTGGAACAAAGGGTGCAGAAATAGCCGCACATAGACCACAAGATGTAGAGCACGTGGCAACAGCTTTGGAGATAAAGGCTCATGATAATAGGTGTAATCGGGCACGTTATAGCCGCCTAATGAGGGAGAGATAGGTGTAAACTAAATATGAAAGTATAAACAAAAATGCATGTAATTGCTCTCCGTGTATGATATGCCCAAGATATGATATAAGACTGCATTTGTAACTTTGCCAACATTATTGTCAACAATTTAAAAATGCTAATAAAAATATGTTTGGAAAAAGAAATCAGTGTTCTTGTATAGTGCCTCAAACCCTGGAGCATCTAAGTACTTGATACAGATAGCCATGATTAGTGATGCAACATCTACTTGGAAGTCAAGACCTTTGTCTTTTTGCTCACAATTGAATTGTTAAATTGGTTTGTATCTTAGCATTTATTGCTGCAACACAGTGTCCTTGAGGTCTGGTAAGGAATACTCTATGCTTAAGATAGGTTGAGTCATTAAAATAAAGTATCCTATGTGTACAAATCTTAAATGTAACTCTAGGCTGGTTGGGCAGGCAGTTTAAGCATTTGAGTACCTTAGAGTTTTGGCCTTGATTGTGGCATAGCCGTACAACTCTCGCCATAGTAATTTGTATACCTGCAACTTACCATGGTGCTTTTTGTGGCACTGGCAACAGCCTGTAGCATGTTGCCGTATTCAAATGTGGCACAGCCTATAGGTCTAGTTTTAATACCTTTACAACTCAGTGCTCTACTTGCAATAAAACTCTAATGTATCTCATTAATATCACACATTAATAATGAAGATAATGGCATTAACATGGTGGCCTGTAGACAAACTGGAGTTGAGAATGACCCCTAACCAGTTGATCTTTTCTGCCACTCTAGGTACATTACCTACTGAAAATGTATACTTTGCAAGAAACAGTTGTATGTGGGATGAGGTGTACAAGTTGCTAGAAAGAGAAGCGTTTCTGCCTCATTCAAGGCCAACTAGCTACAGATGATCCAATTTTGGATTTTTCGGAGACCTGCTTGCATGTATCAGATCTTCTTGATAAATTCTTGATTCATTTTTAAGAACAATCTACGTGTTATCCATGTAGTCGTGAAACTTCAAACCTAGTTCATGCAGAAGCATTTTGATTGGCTGAATGTAAGTAAACTGTAGCTATGATGATGAACAAGATTAATGTTGATACCTCTCACAATGAGTCAGTGTTGCAGGAGCTTACCATAACTCTTCTCAAAAGATTATGTAGAAATTCCCAAACCGCCTCCCATACCCCCAATCTTAGCAGTGCTTTCTGAAAGAGTGGTTAAACAAATGAATCGCCATCAACAAGCCAAGCAACTTAAGGATGAGTGGCATCTCCTCTGTCATGATAGTAATTTTCATTGCCTAACAGTGTGCATTAAGTACCTTTAAAAGGTCTGAAACGTGACTTGTCAATGGCTCAGGACAAGCTTCATCAAGTTCTGTAATTTGAGTGTGAAACATCTTCAAAAAAATTTACATTGAGAGAGAATGGTATATTACAGACAGACTGAAAGATGGCATCCTCAACAGAAGAATAATGCATTCTTGTTTTAATACACATGATTGAGCAGCTGTGTTCCCAAACCATGTCACAATAGGCAGTAGTTCTTCCTCACATTCTCTCATGACCACTGAAGCTTATGGATCACCCCACAGATCACCTCCACAGCTTCCTCTAAGTTGAAGCCTATCTCAGACTCACTAGCCCTTCTTTCTTAACTCTGTAATCAGACACTCATCAGCATCGCAGCTTGGTAGCCTCTAAATGTCCCAGTGAACTGGACCCTAAAACTAGCTTCCCCACTTTTGACTCACAGCTCTGGAGCAAGAGGTCATGCAGAGGTAGGAGCAGCAGCCTTCTGTACTTCAATTATATTCTGCCAATTCCAATGGGCTAGGTAACTGGTGCTACTGGGCAAATGGAATGATCGGGCAATCGGAATGATCAGCTAAGCGGAAACAATGCTGGTAAGTGATATTCTACCCAGAGATTGCACCTGCTTTAAGCAGGCAAAGTCACTTGGGTGTAATACCAGGAAAAACATGCAGAAATCCGCATTGTAAGTCATCTTTATACATGTAACTCCCCCAAAACTCATACTTTCTGTTATCTTTGTCTCTCTAGAGGCATAGACAGTCAGTCTTCCTGAGCTGGACAGACCCCTATTCAGCCTCTTGTCTCCACCCACCCCTTCAAAGGCATTCCTAACTTCCATCTTGCGGAGTCTCCGAAGACCCATGGTCTGCGATCAACCAATGCTTTGTAAGGGGCAGAGGAATATAAGCACTAGATTATTTCAAATGGCATGTCTGTTACTCTCTGTTCACTCCCACCCACGTCAACTGAGGCTCAAACCAGACCGGAAGATGAGGAGTTAAAAAGGCCTCTAATCTGCAGCAAAAATATTTTGTACCATAGTTGCTGTCTTCAGCAAGCAGCAGTTTATGCATCAGTATAAATTATAAAACAAATCAGAGCACAGATTTGTTTATTTGAGGTAATTTACATGTAGGGCTCACTTTCCAGTTTATTCACTGCAACCATCCCATTTTCTCATTTAGGGTGGTCTTCTCATTTTTCGTATTTAACTGTGTAGTTATACAGTGCAGGTTTATTCAAAGACACGATGGAGGGAGTAGTAAAAAGGTTGACATAACACTAAAGGAGATAAAAGAAGAGGTGTGTTTTCAAACTTTTCGAAGCTGTGAGCAGTCAGTGATTGTAGCAAAGTCATCCTTTTTACCCTGATCACCCCTATTTTTTGACTGATGCTGGGGTAGCTGACACTGGAAGTACCCTGGGCTCTGCTAACCAGGGTCAATGCTCTGCCCTCTAAAAAGTATATGGTAATTGATAGAATTCTAATTGGCAAAGATAACCTACCGTCAAGTCACTAGTTTAGAGACCCCAGTGAACTTCATGCACTTAAGTGTGCACTGCTGTGGTGTCTGGTGTGTTTTTAATGCCAGGTCTGCCTCCCAGGCTTGTTTTAAAATAAAACTATGCCCAAATTCGACTTTGGAATTAAAAGTACTTCCAAAGCCCCAAACTACCTGTTTTTCCAAACTTGTAAGTCTCCCCTAGGTGCCCCATAGGTAGGGTGCATTGTTATAAAAAGCGGGGATAATATAAAATATGTTTTATGTGCCCTGGTAGGGAAAAACAGCCAAAGTTGTTTTTCTCTATTGTAGTGCTGCTGTCCCCATAGGCTAACAAGGGGAAGTCTTTATTACACTTAATAAAGTCTATCTTTGCCTTTGAACTAGATGGCAATATCATTCAAAGTATCAAATTAATGGTTACATTAAATCCAACAACTTGTCAAGGTTAGATTTAATGTAACTATTTGAGGAAAGTATTGTTAGAACGTACTATCCTAAAGTTACCTAAAGCAGCCTTGTATTAGCCTCCTCTTATTGGCCAACCTTTGACAGCCTGAGACAAGCTGCTCCCGGAGTAGGTGTGAAGACGCATGGGCCTGTAAAAAATACAGCTATTTGGTGGGAGGAGATTTACTTCCTGGAGAGACTAGGGAGGGGTAGGGGGCTGGGGAGATGAGCTGGACTTATAAGGCAGGAGAATAGATGTCACAGGTCAACCCCCACTTCCTTGATCCCCAGCCAGGTGGGGACTCCTCCTCCTCTTCGTCCTCCATCCCTCCACCTCTCTCCTTCCCTCCACCTCTCTCCCTCCCTCCACCTCTCTCCCTCCCTCCACCCTCCCTCCACCTCCCTCCCACCCTCCCTCCACCTCCCTCCCACCCTCCCTCCACCTCCCTCTCACCCCCTCCACCTCCCTTCCTCCTCCTCTATCCCTCCTTCCTCTTCTTAAGTTTTGCAGAAAAGCTCAAACAGAATACACGCTTGATGTCGAGAGTCAAGCCATTAATATTGAATCATGAATTACCTGACTGCTGGTTTGTCCCGCTGAAGGCTCTTGAGCTTCTTGCCATCGAGCACAAAGACTTCTAGAGGCTCACCGAGGCATGGCGCTGCAGCAGGCCACCTTTGTTAAATCGAACTCCGGATCCAAGGAATCGACGTCGAGAGAAAAGCTCCAAGAAAAAGACTAAGTCCGAAGGTAAACTTTTGACCTGGACCTAGTGCTCAACGTATCCGACCCGTGCTCCATTGCGGTCGGCCTAAAACTTTGACTTTGTCCCGGTTCAGTGCAACCAGATAACCGCAAGTGTCACTTTAAGCTTTTTGGTGCTAAATGCATAATTTCTTATTCAATCTTTAAAAATTCACATCTCCGGTTCCCTGCATTGGATTTTTGTCATTTTAAAGGCGTATATATTCTCTATTGTTATAAATTGATGTTGGATTTTTATTGTGCTGTCTTTTACTTATTTACTGTTTTGGTGTTTTTAAATGCTTTACACATACCTGTCTCCTAAGTTAAGCCTGACTGCACGTTTGCCAAGGTACCAAGGGTTGAGCAAGGATTATTTTATTGAGACTTGGTTGGACCTATTAGTGACGGTCGTATTTTTACTAGCTGAAGGTGAATACCTCCACCTACTACTAATTCACTTTCCTACAGTGATGTTGCACAGGGCCGTAGCCCGTGCATTCCAAAGCTTCAGGCTTAAAATACTGAAGGACCTGTCCCCGCACTGGACCAGTTGAATTGTGGAGCCCCAAGCAGGAAGGCAGCCTCAGATCCCACTGATCTACCCTAACATATAACAACATCATAGTAGCCATTAAAACTGGACTAGATGTGTGAAAATTCCAGGGTGCCATGAATTAGTCTTTGAACTGGGCATACTGCTTCACCATAGACCAGTAGCATGACCTTCAGTCTGTGGAGACATGCTCATGACAACAAATACCTCAGACCTAGTTGACAACAATATTCTGAATTGTTTGAAGTTTTATTAAACAAGCAAGTGGGAGCCTTGGGCATGTCTTTACAGTAATTCAAATGTTGCAATAAAAGCCCGCCTCTTAGACTATGTTTTCCCGGGACCTGAACGAGAGATCCCGAACACCCAGATTTTTAAGTGAAGAAACTGGGACTGACAGACATCTAGTTGATTAGACCAGCAGTTGAACGACCATTGAGAGTGTCTGTTACTCACTAGAAATCTTCTTACTGTTGACCTTCAAGAAATGAATCGCCATCCATCTCTTACTAACATGCCCCAAGTTGGGCGATGGAGATGAATGATGCCTGATCGAATTTCAGTAGTTGCTGAGTAATGTCAGTATAAAAAACGGTTTAATGCCAAAGTAATGCACCCCCTTCCCTTAGTAGCTGGACCAAAAGATTCAACAAGATGGGTAAGAGGTGAGCCCTAGAGCTCCCACAGCTTACCGTGGCCTCGACCGATCTAAAAGGAGCAGCAGAGGTTAGATGAACGTGTTCTGCCAAGAAGGACCCAAACTATTCCAAATCTTTGTCAGTAAGTCAGCAAACTATTTCCTCTGTGAAGAAGTGCCAGAAATGGATATGGTGGCTGTTTAAGCAGTGCTGCATGACGTGCATCTTTCTACCCCTACACCTCATGTTGTAAGGGGATAGGTAACCTTGTATCATATTACTTCACCATGTCAGTGTGGTGTCATGGCATTTGACAGGCATGTCTATCAGAGAGCCTGCACTAGGAAAAGGACTATGCCAAGTTATACCAATCTCATAGGGGGCTGAAATAATGTTGGAAGGTCTTGCACAACAACAGTATTCAAACCCTGTGGGTGCCAAAAAACAAAAAAGAATTCTGGAGAAGCATAAAGGGTAGAAGAATTTCCTTATGTTTAGATTAGCAATTTATGTGGCTGCTCTCTTTGCAGTGGCAGCAGTATGATTTGCATGTGATTGGTCTTTGGTGGACTATGCAGTAGCAGAGCCTAAGATGAAGTGAAGCTTTGAATTTATAACCTAGGTCTTGAAAATTGTCTTTACCTTCTCTCATTGGTGAGTAGAATGAAATGAATATCAAGATGTTTAGCCTCGATCCGAGTTGCATACAAATTACTTTGCCTCTAACGGTGCCCAATTGTAATTCTGTAGGCCGAGAAAATTTGAGAACCAACCAACCGTGGCTTTCTTCTGAACTCCTTTCTGGTTGTAATTTTCCCATGTGATGATAAGGAAATGAATTAGTGCATGGCTTAAAGGATGGAATTAAATAGTAACATTTTCCATTAATCTGATTTCGTCAGAGCATAAGAAAGTGAAATTAAACAAGAAGCAACTTAAATAGCGGAATGGGGAATATAAATGAAGTGGATGAGTGCGGAGTGCTCATCCGAGAGGGACTGCTTTAACGACCTAATAAAGTGGTCATGACAAAGGAATCCCAGAAGAGTATGATCTGACTGGTTAATAAATTGCTAGAATGTGAAGCTCTGCATCCCACTGATGCTCTCCCATGCTCGTCCTGAAATCTAGGGCTATGATAGTGGGGCAGGCTACTGATAGGTGACAAACCACTGTTCTTCCATTTCTGGGTGGGTTTAATAGAGTGACTAGTTACAGGGTAAGGCAGTCTCATAATGTTCTACTTCTCTCTACTTTTACAGTCTTGATCGGATATACCAATGAGCAGGAGAGACCAAACCATGTATTTGTCATCCCCTTTGATGTTCCCACAGGGCCTCTTTTAGCACTTTTCATATTATTTTGGGGTTAGGCTTAGGATTTGCCTTATTATTGCTCCTTCTTTGAGGTACTCCTTGGAGACAGGTGACGTTTTTCCTGATTTCACGGCAGCACATGCAGGATGCCCTCCACCACAAGTGCGCATACTGTGCAGGGTTTTTTGTTCATAGATTGAGTGTGAACCCTGCCATTTTCTCTCTTGCTCTCCCTATATTTTGTTGATTGTTATTTGACCAAACAATTTAGCAGCTTTGAGGAAGAAAGAGTACCTTAAAAGAAAAACAAATATGCAGCTGCCTCGAAGCCACCACTTGGCTCAATTCAAGCCATGTAACGGCTTTCAGTGTTCTATTTCTCATCTTTAAAACATGGTCTCAGCTTCGTAGTTTCAATTCTCTTCAAATGATCATTGCCCTACTCTCTGCATGCCTTTGACCGGCAGCACAAAATGGCATTTATTTTTGTTCTAAATACCTTTATTACAGACAGTCAGTTTTTTAGTTCTACCTCATGTTCATAAACATTTTATTTATAATATTTGCATTTGAAATTTCCAACTTAATTTGTGGTCCATGTTTATTCGTAAATAGTTACATAAAGCTGATTCTGCCCCCTGCAAAAACCATTTGAAATTCTTACATAATGCCATGGATTTTGTCTTTGCAAAGTCAATAGAGAGTTCTTTTCATTATAAACCTTATGATTTTTTTAAGAGTTGTAGTACGGCTATAGATGTGGCATTAAACCGAATTAAAGATTCTGCTTTATTCGTATACAGTGGTAGAAGTTATATGAAATAAGTATTGGGTTTTGTTTTGCTGTCAACAATTTTAAGAGATTTGATTTGATTCCTTTCCTCTGTTAGGAACAACGTGCTGACTTATCTGCCTCCAGAAATGGAAGCATTACTAAAACTTCAGACGATAATTCTGTCATTTAACAGGTAATTGATGGACTCTTTGTTTTATATTTCATACGTGGACTCGTTTATCAACGGTAAGTAGTTTACTTGTTATTCATGTGATAATCTGGCACTGGAGTGAAGATTGGTTCCTCGGGAGTATTTACTTTTAGTTATACAGCTTGTGTTAACGGGTTGGCATAGAAGGGGTCAACCATTAACGCAAGGCTTCAAGAGATTTGTGTTCTGCCGCCTGCATTTCCATTGCTCACGGCCAATTGGATCCACAAATGTAAAGATGTTCCCTCGTCCCTCTGGTTCATTTAGCCCTCGTGTCTATAGCGCTGTTCTTTGCTGCATCACCTGTAATCATTGGTTGTAATCCTGCTAATGTAGCTCAGGATATTGACTCACTGCAACCTAACCACACTAGTACACCATGCTCCACTGCATAGTAGGTAAACTACTCTTACACTCCCCCTGCACATCGTTCTAATAATATGAACCTACTTCAATGAATTGTAGGGACAATTACCAACCTCACTGCACTTAATCCAGTAGGGCCATCAAATTGCACTGCATGCCAGTGACAGTAATTGTTAACGTTTCACTGAATTCTCGGGACTCTGATTGGCCACACTGTACTGTTTTCGAAAGACTTTAAAGGAGACCCTAATTACCACAGTGTGCTGCATACTTTGGACATTACTTCTCTACACTGCTCATCCCCCTAGAGGTAACTCACTATACTTAAAACTCCTATTATTAACACTAACTCACCGCAATGCATGGTAAGGATACTAACCAACCACAGTGTGCTCTTATCCCCAGCACACTCACCTGTGACTATGTATTCTAAGGAAACAAACCCACGGTTCAATATTGAGCAGCCTAGGGACACCAAACTACCACACTGCACCGCATCCTTTGGGCAGTAACCCCCTTCCATACGTCACAGGAGCACTAACCAACCACATAGCTTTGTACTGTAGGGATATTAAGCTAGCACACCGCACTGCATCTTGGGCACCCTGATCCTCATCACTGCATTTACGCATACTCGTTGAGTACAGTGTATTGTATCCGAGGGGACAGAAGGTCCCGTCAAGCGACAGTCACAGCAAGTACCGCCACAATCAAGCCTTCACAAAGCTTGAGTGCAGAATTACATCTGAAATGCATCAAATGTCGCCATTATCTTTAAGGAGCTGTTAACCTCAGCAGAACTCTGCAGTCTGCTCATTTTCTGCCTTCTCATGACAGCCCCTGCTTTGTTCTTGTGCTGGTTCACTATTGAACACTTAAATTTGTCAATCACCTTATTAAAATCAGCTCTAAGTAGACAGTATGCATTAATGGGGCAAGTAGAGTAAAGTCCTCCTTAGGAAGACGGATGCATTTTGTCTTCATCAAACGTGAAAGTATTTGAAGAACTGTGTTAGAAAGGGAACATTCTGTTTCTTTGTGGGTTTATAGTCCTTCAACATTTCGAATCTATGCTAATGTTTAATTGTCAAATTTACAAATCCACGAATCTGTTTATGAATCAGTGAATCTGGGCGCACTCTTCCTTTCAGTTTTCTACGTGTTTCTTGTATAATTATGTAGCACAGTTCATTTATAGAACATATCTCATTCTGTGTAATAGATACATTTTACTGTATTTTTCATTATTGTTAAAATTGTTGTGGCAGCCATATATTATGTTACAACGGGAGTGCAGCAGAGATGCATCTCTTTATATTTGAATGTGATTTGTAGTCTAGAAAAACATGAGGCTCCAACAGAAGGTGCCTGATTCTCAGTTTGAGGCAAATGAGTCTCAGACTGATCAGCTGAAGCAAACTCATTAAGACATTTGTACATAGTCATCTGTTTATTGACCTGGATGCAGTTCGCCACGACTGCGGATCCCTTCACAGTAGTAAATTCTCTAAAGGGGCGGGATGTGAGTGTTTCAAGGTGTGGCTTGCCTTGAAAGGTTGAGAATGCCCTCATCACAAGGAAGTTTGTCAGCATTCACAAACTAGGATCTTAACCGATTGATAGGCCAATGCCCATAATGGGAGCATGCTTGTTGCACTTCTCCAAGTCACAGGACAGGTCCAGGACCTCACATACTAAGGGACATGCCATGCCATCTGCACACATGCTCAGATTAGAGGGCAGGATACCTTCTATACATTCTGTTGGGCAATCAGTGCAAGGGAACACACCCATTTACCTTGCAGGGGATAGTCCGCTCTCAAAAGTAGGGCTGTGCTGTTTTGCCTCTCGTGCCTTTGTGGGCTATTTGCCTTTTAGTAGCTTTTGCTATCTAATTATTTCCCTGTTCGAGTGGGTTAAATATGTACAGCCCTAGAAGATGGTTTCCATAGAGCGCAAAGCAGTGTTCACTGCATCTCCCTATAATAGATAACTTCCTCCTAGAAAAATTACATTTCAAGATGCCTCGAGAAACATTTTTAATTTGGATTGCATTAGCAATTACACATAGACTCTTTCCAATAAAACACAGTATCTAAATAAATGTCATCTTTTCACTACATTGTACATTTCACATATGAAAAAGACAAATATTTCTTTATGAAGCCAAATAGTTCACACTTTCCCTACATTTCCGAACTGTCCCTTTTCTTAGCAAAAACAGATATTCAGAATTACAAGTCCACGTCATTTTATGTTGCCACATTAAAGAACAGAGGCTTTATTGATTGTCCTAGTTTAGTAATGAATGATCAGACGAGCAATTGCAACAATGCATATGAACTTCTGATCTACATGAAGGCCATACTGAATATACAAAAATGGGGCTTAATTTAATTTCTTGCTCAAGACAGGACCTTACCATGTGCATTTCTGCCCACATTTTCATAGCCAGTAATATTGTGGAAGAAAGATTATTGTGTATTGAAAACCAATAAATTAATCCAATCAAATAGTGCAAGTGGAATGAAGCACCCCTGATCCAAATTGATCAATTGGTCAGGTAATACTGTAATCCTGTTAGCCAGTGTTTTGGCTAAAATGTTATATGTTGACAAAATATTAAAGGCCGTTTTGTTTCTGCCTCCCACAACCCCATAACACGTAGCTATTGTTTCAGTTTTTTAGAGAGCATGGCGGAGTGTAATGTTTCTATATAGAATTTTTTAGAAGGCATTCTGTAATTTGTATTATCTAAGAAGAATCGGTCATTCTTTATAACATGTTTAACCTGTCTTCAAATTGTTTTGCACCTCGTGGCATTGAATACTTCAAGTCCAGCCAGGGTCTTGTAACTAGAAGAAATGTGGAAATATACATGAAATCCATTTTCTAATGCCCATGCAGCTGTGTCACTTTATCAAAATATATCAATGTTCTTGCAGCTCCTTTTTTAACAGAAGCACCCAATCATCAAATGAAACTATTACAATTTTTTTGGGCTCCAGTAAACCTTCGTTTTGTTATACCCACTCAAATGGAGTTAGTAATGACTGCTTTGCACACATCCCCCTCTCTTGGAGCATGCACCTTACTGCCCTTTCTGAAAATCATCTTCCTGGCCATTTTTACAGACTGTAAAAATATTCAGAAAAACATGTATGTTTTATAAAATCAGGCAAATGCTATTTTATTCAATACAAATGAGGGAGAAGAGGCGCATATAGGTCCAGCACACAGGCCCCAATAAATACAATGTAGCACCGAAGGAGTATGCAGTTCCTGTAGGGTGGGGAAAGAAGAGAAGGAGGCTAGGTTGGTCAACACCCTTACTCAGTAGTAGAGTGTGGGTGTCTCCCAATTTGGGAAGTGGGGCCCTCACACACCCATTTGGGTGTCATGCTTAATCATAGGGCTTGCTCCTCGTCTGGCCGGCACTGCAATGCCCGACGGGCACCCTATGAGGGGCTCTTTGTCGGAGATCTTTTTCCCAAGCCAAATAGGTGAGGTGCGTGTGAAGGGCCTAGTGGTGTAGATATGAGGTGATGTGAGGAGAAATAAAATGAGGCGAGGTGGTGCTCTAAAATTAATTTTAATCTGCGAGCCCACTCGTCTCAATTAAAACCAGAATAGGGATACCGCTGATTATAATGGTCAGAGATGTCTATATGTGTGTAGTCATGGTCAACATGTTTCTTGCCTTGTGTGTAAATCACTCGGCATACCTTTTTATGCTGTATTACCATCAATCCTCATGACACTTCCACCAACCATCCATGGTCCAAAATCACAACCCTGGGGCTTTCCTCACAGCTACTGCTTTCCATCTCAACCAACTCCCACCACATCCCATGTTATGAACCTCCTTTATCCCAGATTTTAACAGCATCTAGCCTCAATACCACTGCTAAACATGATTATACCCCTTCCCCAAGCTCGGAGCATCTAGCTGAAACTTTGCCTAATTATGACCTGGTAAGACTTTAGTCATTCCCACGGCTTCATGACCACATCTAATTGTCATGTAGCGGGACTTATAGAGACTTGGTTCCTAATCAACTCAATCATTATCCTAGGTGACAGCCCAGATGCCAACCAGCTTCTGTGCTCTTTGACAGCATGCAGTCCCAGAGCTTCAGCCAGGTGCTGGTGGCTATTGCGTTCAGCAAGGCACACACTAGCCTTCATTTTCACACATAACTTTTAAGTGTCTAACATGGCAGTGTAAGCCTCCGGCATAATTCGACCATTTCTTCATCTCAGTCTACCTCTTTAATGTAACCTCCAAACCAACCACTGGAAGCAAAAATGCTGCATCCCAAATTCTCATCAAACATGTTAAAAATAGAAGCACTCAGGCTTATGTTGCTGACAAAACCAATAGTCCTGCAACAGCGGAGCTTAATACGCTACTCAGTACCCTGTAGCTCAATTTATTTAGACAGTGTAGCTCTTGCCAAACCCCAAAAACAAAGAAAGACCTCAAATCCACCAACAGTGATTCACCAATGAACTGAAGCGGACAACTGAAACCAGGAACAAAAATGACTGAAGAGCATGTGAAGGCCTTTTGGCCAGGTATGCGCTATAGAAACACCATATGCGTACATACATACCAAAGAAGAAAAAAATCCATTGCTAGTTACGCGGGAGAGGCTACTATGAAGCCATGAAGAAAGCCTAGAAAGGTTTAAATGAAATGCTTTTTTATAAAGCGCAATTACTGACCGAGGAGGCAAATGAAAAGACCACAGTGCCAAGCAGAGAAACCAGTCCCAAAAAGAAAGAGATAATTGATTAAAAAGCCAAGTTTTCAAACCTTTTCTGAAAGCATAAAGGCTCGTACAGGCCTCAAGGGAGTAGATAAACCTTCTGCCACCCCAATTAACTTGTCTCGATTTTGGCGACCATGACATTGCATGCTGATGAGGAACGCACGGTTCTGTAAGGATGGTACCGAATATATTTTTGTTACTTTGTTACTTTTACAAGCATTTTCAGGAGACACCCAAAGATGACAAGCACATCTTAATGATCTATCAGAAACTAAGTCAGATGCCTTTAAAACCACATCATGCAAATCTCAGCAACAGTGCAAATACCTTTTAATGTTTTCAGAGTATAGAACTGCCAAAATCTTTAAGTTTGTCTTGGTAATCAAAAAGAGCCTTAGTACTACCATCTCATCACCTCACTTGCAATCAGTCTTCACCTCATTCCAACTCTCGGAAACAACTGTGTTCCAAAACCTGTCCCTTAAAATGATAGCATCCTAAGCGGCCACCGACCCATGTTCGGCTGCATGCCTCAAAGAACTCCTCTGCCCTTTTGTGACCAGCATAACTGACTTGATCAACAGCTCCCTTACTATAATCATGGGAAGGAAAGCGATAAGACAACTGAAAGAGATTTTAAAACTTAATCTTCCCCATGTCCACCAATCTAGATTCATCCACACTCCTTGTGACATGTTTAAGTGATTGACCCACTCCTGCCTTTTTTCAATATCTATGCTACTGGCACACCTCTTTAAGCACTACAGGCTAAACTTGCAAATGCATTACAGTGATACATAAATCCATATACACTTAGAAAAAGGTCAAAGAAATCCAGTCAACATTATCTTGTGCTTGCACTGTGTCTTCCACTGTGTGGAGAGCTTACTGTGCAAAAACCAGGCAAAGGGAAGACCAACAGCGGTAATCTGTTTTTTTTATTTGGCACTGATTTCACAGATAGTATTTTACTCTGTATGGTTGTGTGTTTTGTTTTTCTAAATAGGCGTGTAAAGGCTTATATATTATGGGGGGCGTTTTTTAATGTACCTTGTACTTTATCACTGGGTTTATTATCATTGCCTCACTAGCTTTTTAAACTAAGAACTGATTCTTAAGAGAATTTGCTCTGTTGTGCATCCGAGGCCAACCCACCAGTTCTGCCTTATTTCCTGGATGACACATTTAGGGAGCCATCTTCACCAGAGAGTTGCACTCTCGTTGGACGGGCCCGTGTGTGCGATTTCCATAAAAAACAAAAACAAAAAAGACAGGCCATTAGCGTATCTCTGCAGCCTCGGAAAATTGTCAGTGAGAGACTGTTTTTTCTGTGATTTGACACCGATTTCTCAGATACCATTTCACTCTGTATGGTTGCGTTTTTAAATAGGAGTGTTAATTAAACGCTCATATTTTACAGGGGAAATGTTTTTAATCGACCTTGCACTGGCTTATTATCATTGCCTCACTAGCTTTTTGTACTGAGAACTGTATGAGGTTTTGTTCGCTGGTGCATCCTAAGCTTACCTCATTTTATGGTTGGCACATTTAGTCTGCCATCTTGAGCAGCGGATAGGGCTCTTATTGGCCAGTCTCACGTGTACGGTTTCTTATAAAAAACAAGCTGCTAGCACAACATGCGCAGCAGTTATGACGCAAGTGGGCCAGTGTCAAGCTAGTCTGTGCCCATTCGGGACCAGGGCCAGCCACTATGCCGGTGATCACAATTCGCAGGACACACTTGCAATTATAAGGTACTCCGCTTCCCAGGGTTACAAATATCTTCTTCTCGAATGTATGTTTAAAAGGCTTATAAATCTTATTAGAACATTGGAATGTTGGGAGCTCCATTGAAGACAATGGAGTAGCTCTGGGCTTATAATGGCTGGTATAAGCCCAGCACTCCAACATTCCAATGTTTGTCTTTTGTTTCTCCATTTTTAATTTAGAACATTCTACCCTTAGTGGGTGGAATGTTCTAATAGCTACTATAGCCCTTCTGCCTCAGGCTATACCAGTTGTTAAAGACCCTCTCCTCGTTATAGGCCTCGCCTGCGGCTCGGGCCTATAACTCGGGATCAGGGCCTTTAACAACTGGTATAGCCCTCGTCGCGCTCCCTGAAGCCTTTGTTTTATTTGTTAGAACATTCTGCCCTCTAATGGCAGAATGTTCTAATAGCCTTATAGCCCTTCGTAGCTGGGCTATACCGGCTGTTAAAGTCCCGTTCCCTTGTTAAAGGCCCAAGCCGAAGCAGGCCTTTAATAGCCGGTATAGCCCGCTACGGCGGGCTATAAGGCTATATTAGAACATTGGAATGTTGGGAGCTCCATTGAAAACAATGGAGTAGCTCCGGGCTTATAATGGCTGGTATAAGCCCGGAGCTCCAACATTCCAATGTTTCTTTGTTCACAGCTCTGGCTGTGAACAAAGGCTTCAGGGAGCCTGAGGGATTTCAATCCTCGCGCTCACTGAAGCCTTTGTTTTATTTGTTAGAACATTCTGCCCTCTAGTGGCAGAATGTTCTTATAGCCCTTCGTAGCTGGGCTATACCGGCTATTAAAGTCCCGCTCCCTTGTTAAAAGCCCTCGCCTTCGGCTCGGGCCTTTAACGCTGGAGCGGGCCTTTAATAGCCGGTATAGCCCGCTACGGCGGGCTATAAGGCTATGATATAGCTATTGAGGATTGTCTTTTATCACGTTCCGTGCAGTGTGAAATCACTTGTGATAGATCTCCAAGCCAGCAACCAAACGTTCTCTTACTTTTATGGTAGAAAGGCACCTGAAGGCAGTCTGAATAAATGCACGTTCCTGAGTTCAGGATGGCCTAGAAGTCCCTGATCATCTTTAAAGTTTTAATTTAGACATATTCCCTATGTCTGAAACTTGGCTAAAGTAAGACCTGGAAAGTCATATTAAAGACTTTCTAATGTTTGATTATTCACTGTTCTGGAACGACGGCCCTGCTGAAGAAAATGGGTGGTGGTGTAATCTCTATATATTGGTCTAATTTTAAAACTCTCCTCAAAGGCATTACATAACACAAATTGAGAAATTCTTATAGTCTCTCTTGCTTCTAGTGGTATACCTCCGGTTCATGTAATGGTTTACTGTCCCCTTCTCATCCTAGGGATTTCCTTCATGACTTTGTGGATATTCTTAATGTATTCTCCCTGGCTCAGTCGACGGCCATTGTACAAGGAGATCTTAATATAATATGCATCCCTTCTCTGAAAAATATACTCCATCACACTGATCTCAGACTCAAACTGACCAGATCTCTCATCCTCCTATAACTAGACTACTGTAACATTTGCTACTCTGGCCTCCCCAAGAAACTTGCTGCCAGGCTTTGAAGATTTCAAAACTAGGCAGCCACAATGTACCTTCAGCAAGCAGGACCCCTTCAGGACTTCCCTCTGCTAGCTCTGGGAAGATGTTAGGATCAAATTCAAGGTTTTGTGCATTGTCCACAGAGTGTGCTGTTAAGGGTCCTACATACATGCTGAATATGACACTACTTGTTAAGCGCAGCAGCTGCTTCCAGGGAAATGTCCCAGTGTGGAGCTAACAAGACAGAAAACTTGAACTTGAATTATTTCTTCCTAAAAAGGAATGTTTTCAGATTGGCCTTAAACGCCCCTTCAGCATCAATCTCACATTCCACAACTATGCCGCACAGACAGGAAAAGATTCCACCCACCCACTGTAGCTTTCCGGATAAGAGAGATCTGGACAAATCTTTGGCTAACAGAGAAAAGGGCCTTAAGGGGTTCATAAGCTCTCACTCTTTCCTGTAAATAACAAGAGTCTTTTTAATGTAGAGCTCTGAGTTATTGTTAGTGCTCTACTTTTGATTATTTGCCGAATTGGAAGCATTCAGTTCCTTCAGTCCCTTCCTGACGGATTGCCTAATGGGAGTGTTCAAAATGAGACGTGCCGCTGCATTCTGGACCAGTTGCAGCTTATTTAACTGGCCCTCAGTCGCTCCAAGCTATAAAACATTGGCATAGTCTAACCTAGCCGCTATCCATGCATGGACTGTATCCTTTCGCGTGTGAGGTGTTTTCTCAAAGATTTCAGGAGCAGAAAACAGGTAGTCGTCTTGCACTAGAAAAGATAGATCCCTATTGAAATTGATACCTAACTTTTTTGCCAAATTAGCAGCTATATGGTTCTTCCCCCTTCCCCGCTGGCGATAGACCTCGGATATCTAAATGCTCTGAATAGCCAAAGATTAAGATCTGTGATTTGTCTGAATTTAACTTCAGAGAGTTATTGAGTATCCAGTAGGCAACGGCCGAGAGGCAGCCCTAAAAGTTAGCAACTACTGCCTCGTCCAATTGATGGAAGGCAATCCTCAATTATGTCATCTAAATGCGACACAATATTAAAGCCCCATGGTTCTACTACTCTTGCCAATGGGGCCATATAAATATTGAATAATGTTGGGCTTAGAGCGAAGTCCTGTGGCTCCCCACATCTCCATTTCATACAGTTCGAGGTATAAGGAGGTAATTGGACCACTTGTTCTATGTTTGACAGCAATGATTTACGCCAGAGCCAGGCTTTCCCCTCGATTTTGCAAGAACTGAGTCTATGGAACTCTCTTAACCTCAACTTAAGACATTAACTTTTCAACATGAGGTTAATGAGATTGCTAGAAAGGTAACTACATAAATGAAAAAATGTTGCAAATAATAGCTTGTCTTGCTTAGCAATAGTTGAAATCAGTATGTTGTACAATAGAACTGAAGTGTGGGGTCATATTTCTTCTGAAGAGTTCATTACAGTACTCCACATAAGATCCATCTGATGTTGCAAGATTTATCAGCACTTTAAGGAAACCTAGACCTTGACAGCGTGCCTTTGTTGCCCAAGAATGACACCTAACTACTTCTGGCAGTGTTAATTTTAAGTTGCTTCTACTTCGTGTGTACATTTAGGTCTTGAAGCGCAGTTTATGCAATGCTGTTCACCAAAGATGTTAGAAAATACTCTTCTGCCATTGCAGTAATTACTATAAACACAGAAACAAACATAAATGTCCATTAGAATAAAAACAACAAATTGGCTGTACATCTCTAGTAGACCAAATTGAAAGTGGTTACCTAATCACGTTAGTCAGTGTCAAAAGGGGACACAACCCCATAATTTTGGTAGCTACAAATTCAAGTATCAAATAAACAAACGTCAGAGGAGGCTATGCTTCTTGTAGACACTGGCAGTGCGCTTACCAAATACATATTTGAGACCGCAAGTGTCCAACCAAATTACTGATAGAGAAATTCTACCCCCGAGTGTCCCCCGACTGGATGAAAAAATGAATTGACTCCTTACATCACCTAAATGCGACAGTCAACCAGTTACTCATATCATCCCTTGAATGTTATCCAAAAGCAAAAAAGTCTTATCATTCATGCTTCTTAATAATCATGAAACTAAAAATATATGCTGGTGATGGAATTGTACTACACCACCCAGAATGTATTGGGGGGGTCTCCCTAATGTCAGTATACTGAAGCCATTTAACTTTTAAGTGTGAACTTTGTATTTGACCATCCTCTTACTCCTAGTTAGAACATCACTCAGTCCCTAAATAGACTAATGAAAACAGAGAGTCATTTAGGGACAGATGTGTGAAGTGTTTTTTGAGTTTCAACAGCAAAAAGGCTTTGTATGATGTTTCAAACTATCAAACCCAAATTGCGATTCTGTAACATGTTACAGAATCGTAATTGAGGTTTGCAACCAAATACCGATTCGGTAATTGGAAGGGCGTATTTAAGGTGGCCCTTCCAATTACTGAATCGCAGTGGTATGTATTAGTGTTTAATATTTTGTAACCGAATTCCGGTCACAAAGCATTACTATGTTACCATCTCCTGAAAGGAGGTGTTAAGTCATTTGCAAATGAATTGACACTGCCTACTCCGAAAAAATTAAACGTTAAATTTTTTTTTTTTAAACATCGGGATGCATGTTTTTTTTAAAGCAATCACAGAAATGGTGGTCTGCTGACCCCAGCATGACACCATCCCTGTGATGGCTATCATTCCTAATGGGTCTCAAACTGCGACCTACCTCAATAATATTCATGTGGTAAGTCAACTTGCGACCCACTAGGACTCATTCCTAATGGGTCAAAAACTGTGACCTACTTCATTACTATTCATGAGGTAGGTTGATTTGCAACTCACTTGGAATCGGAAATTTAAAAAAAAGGATACTATATGCGGAATAGGTATTTCCAAATTGCGATTCAGAGAAAATCACAATTTGGAAATCACTATTCCCAACTTCAGTAGATCTAGCCCCGAGTTGTTGAAAAAAAATATTTTTTTATCATTCATCAGCGATTATAATGCCCATAGCATTTTTATCGTAGTGAGCCTTCAGGTAGAATAGAAAGGCTTGGCCTATAATTTACTCGTTTTGCAGAGACTATTTATTGCATATACTCACCAGTAATGTTGATAGAGAAACTGTGGCACTTTGTTCTTCCAGAAGGACTAAATTGTAATGCAGAACGTAACCGGGAGATTACCATGTCCAGTATTAAGATCTAGTATTGTACACCAATAGACAATCAGTTAATATATAAGGACCAGCTAACAAGCTGGCATCTCCCTAACTTATAAGACCATTCTAAATCAGTTGGAACATTCCCCAATGGATCATGTCTCCACCCTTTCTGTGTATAGTATTGCTTATAGCACTTACATTTCATGACAGCTGTTACTTATCAAGGTTATTGTTTCAATAAAGGGTGTGTCTGCTTGCTGTACTCACCAAAATGAGCATGGGTTCTCTAGGTAACCCCGAGAGTCTAGGAGAAAAACTCAGTCTAAGCACACACTCTCTGGAGGATGAATTTATATCATTTTCAAAAAGGCCTTCCTCGAGGGAAAGTAGAGCGATTCAAAAATGAATTAAGAATTCCTCTATCAACAAATAATTGCTTTTCCACTTGTCGGGGATCCCAATTACTGAGACTAATTATTCAAACATCAGTCCTCACTTTTAATGTTATTTCTCAAATTCTTTAACTCATTAAATCTTTTCTTGTGGTATATATACAATTTCAGGCGATAACTCTTAGACCTGTCAGCCTTAGGGTGGTCTTCCCCCAAATCTTTTGCCTCCTTCCTCTTAGTTTTCCTGATCTCATTTTTCCTGGCCTTAGGACTCTGCACACTTTACCACTTCTAACCAGTTCTAAAGTGCATGCACTCACTCCTTAAAACATGATAGAATTGGCTTATACCAAATTGGCATATTTAATTTACTTGTAAGTCTCTCGTAAAGTGGTACTACCTGTACTCCGTGCTAGAAAATGAAATGCTACTAGTGGATCTGCTGTTTGTGTCTCCGGCCTGCCATTGCAGCCTGTGTGTGCAGTTTTAAACTGCCATTTCACCCTGGAAAAATAAACCTTCCTTTTTAATACATATGCCACCCTAGGGTAGGCCCTGGAAAGCCCAGAGGGCAGGGTCTAGTGTATTTAGAAAGTTGAATATGTACTTTTAAGTTTTACATGTCTGTACAGAAAACTACACATCTTCGGTTCTACTGATTGGATTTTTTGGCTTTCTGGTCCTGTTTTATTTATTAAAGGATACTCTATTTTTCTAAATCTGGGCTGGTTCACTGTTTTACTGTTTGAAGTGTTGCACAAATACTTTACACATTGCCTGTAAGTTAAGCATGAATGCTTCGCGCCTAGCTACCAGGGGGTTGAACACAGATTAATTTAGTGTTTGCTTGTGGTTTCACCCTGGCAAGGACTGTGGTTTCTACTTCAGTAGGGTTTTACCCCCCTCAACCAGCAACTCCGTTTCTTACAATAACAAAAAACAATAATCACCATTAATATGACATTTGACAATAACATAAATTATACACACACACATTCAAAAACTTCATAAAATCAGCAAAAATTATTATAAAAAAATAGTTGATTTAGCCATATCCTTGTCTAAACAATTGGTGGCGATCTGTAAAATGCTTCCTACTGGTTTAATCAAGATGAAGCCTGTTTATAATTCAAAAAGGACTTAGTTTCCATCAGTCCTTAATTCTCAGTCACCCTGTGGCTACAATCCTTCTTCCATCGCCATACAAAAGGTTGGCTTCACTAATTTTCACACATTTCAGCCTCTTCCGTTTCTTTAAAGAGGTCTCATCAGGTCAAAACAAGGACTTATGATATGAATGTAAACAAATGCTAATCAGTATCTATTTGAATATATGTAAGGGGGGAAGGTGGCGGATGGCAAAAAACATTAATACCAAAAATTCAATTCAGAAACTGATAGGGGAGAAACACTTAAAAATTGAGAGAAACCCTAGGGCTTATAATAAACAGAAAGTGTGTTAAGACTTGACTTGTTCTGAACCCATAGAAGAGGTACGGGTATGACCAAAGTCATGTTCACCCATGGTAATACTGACCAGAAGGAGCCTTCACAATTAACTTCTTTCCACCAAAACCCAATCCTCATGAATGTTAGTGTAGGAAAGTAGGATCTGCTTCTTATTGTTACCCCCACTTTTTGCTGGATGTAATACTGTTTTTGAATAGTCTGACTGGGACTCCAGTCTATCTGCTTTCCCCCCTAAACTGTTATGCTATGTACTTAGGTGCACCCCAGATTGGATACTGGGGTACCCTTGTCAGTCCCTAGTATATGGTACCCATGTACCCAGGGCATAGGTACCCCAGAGGTCTCCCATGGGCTGCAGCATGTATTATGCCACCCATGAGAGACCATTCAAAATGGACCTACAGGACTGCCATTGCAGCCTGTGCAAGATGGTGCATGCACCACTTACTTAAGATATAGGTTTACTCTATTTAAGGGTCACTGCACTTAAAACCTATGTCACCCCTATAGCAGGCCTTTACAATCCTGAGGGCAGGGTGCTTGGTTCTAAGTGAGAGGGTTCCCCTGCACGAGCAGGACACCCCTGCAGCCTATGAAGTCCATTTTCCTAGGTTGTCAGTGAAGCAGCCATATACTAATATAGAGGGGCATTACGTGACCGCGTGATGGCCATCTCGAAACGGCTGCAACAAACCCTATCGTGTTTGGTGTCAAACATGTTGGAATCATACCCCACACTGGTAACCGGTGTGGGAGGTATGATTCCACCCACCGGGAGAGCCCTCTGTTAAGCTCTCGTTGTTCCCGGTACCAGCCTTTTAGTCCCGGACAGCACAAAATGGTTGCTGCCGACCAGAGACACATTTCTGCCCTCCTACTGCTGAGCCAAGCTTGAGCAGGGGGAAGAAAGAACAATAGGCATCCTGTCACAGGGAGGTGTGACCTCCTCCCAGACAGGATTTAGTGTATTAGGGCTGGGTGGGTGCGCTTGCCAGCGCCTGAGAGTCTGAATGAGGGGCACAGTTGATGTCCCTGTGCATAGTCCAGTTCAAACCAGTCCTGGGAGCTGTTGGCTCCCGCTCTGGCACGAAACTGGACAAAGGACATGGGAGTAACCTCCCCCCTGTCCAGACCCTCCCCTGGGAGGGTCCCCTGAATCTTCCCAACCTTTCCTTAGGGTACTTAAGGGCTTACCTGGCTGTAGATCCCTAGATTCGTTGTGGACAAGATTCAGAACTGAAACCACTGCACTTCGACCGTCTGGGCACTCTGGACTTCGTTTGGGCCTGACTTCGTCTCCCTCTCAGTCTGCTGCCTCATCTGTGCCTGTGCACCATACAGGATCCGTGTAGGGCCTGTGGAGCATCCAAGCCACCTGAAGATAATCTCCCTTGGAGTGAAGGAGTCACTCCCCTGCATTCGCAGGCACTGCAACACTGCTGACCGGTCTGCTGATCCCGAGCTCCTATGGACTCTGAAGGATTCAACAACACAGGAGGTGGGTTTCTATGTCCCTCGAGGCTCGAGCTGCCCTCTCACCCGGTTTGAGGTCAGAATCCCTCGTGGGGGCTGCAATACCCGAACCCCTGTGCACCGCATACTTTTGCAAGTGCAAATGCTTGTTGGCAATTCTGCAGCAAGTGCATCGGGCTCCAAGTAGCCCCAACCCCTGGCAACTTCTCCTGCAAAGATCTTCAACCACACTGCACCGTGTGCTCAGTGGCTTGTTTTGTAAAGCTGCCAGAGGTCCTCCGACTCCAGTGTCCTCGACCAGTGGGTTCTGCGGAGGGTCACTTGCGACTTCTTTGGGCTCCCCCTATTGCTCTGGGCTTGCCCTGACTAACCTGCTTTTGGTGAGTCTCCTGGACCGTGCTGGTCCTCTTCCTGCAACTTCTTGACTTCCTGTGTGGGTTGCTTTTGCCAAGGCTTGTTGGTGCTCCCACCGGACACCCACCCCTCAGCACTTGCCATCCTTCGTGGGACAGCTCGTATCTGGCTCCTGGTAGTCATCCGTGTCGCCTGGTCCCCACAGCTGCAGAGTCATGGTCATCGACATCTATCCTGAAGCACCCGACATCGGTGGGCATTCGTCTACCGAGCCCCTGGTCACTCTCAAGTGACCCAGACTCTGTCCCCTCTGCTTTCAGGTACTCTTCAATCAAGAATCCAAGTTTGGAGTCCCACGGACTCTCTCCTCTTCCTGCATCGGCACTTTCATGAAGTTCTCCATTGGGTTCGACAGCGGTTTCCGACGCCACTTCACACATATGCACCCGACTTCCCTGGGATAGGTAACTTGGGTACCCCTTTATCCACGGGTGGGGTGGCTCTCCAACCTTCTGTCTTCCACGGGGTTTTTTCAGCGTCCACTGGGAAGGGTCCTTAAACTTTAAAAATCCAACTGCGACTGACATTTAGAGTTGTTCGGAGCCCGCGGTCTTGTTCTCACACTGCACGCGCCCTCCGTGGGGTACCTGTCTACTTACCTTGGATGGCTCCTTGGGTCCCCAGCGATTCTACAACTTCCCGACATTGTCCTGACTCGAGTCGTGGTTCTTATACCACTTTCTTAGTATATGGTTTGGTCCCCCCCGGGGTCCACTGTGTATTAGTGCTATTTACTGTGATTGATTTCTTTGCTATAGTATTGTGTGCTTTGTGCATATCTCCGTGTGGGAGATACTGGAACGTAGGAGAGAGTATTGTATAATAAATACATATTTTTATAAATACCTTGTGTGGTTCTCTTTCATTTAATCTATACTATAAAGTTATATTCTGGTAAAACAAGCTGCTTTACTCTCCTTCAAGACTAAGCCTGAAGGCTGCTCTCCACAGCTACCACTTGGATAGCTTTCTAAGGTTGTCTGAGACCTCTTAAATCACCATAAGGGTTGTCTGTACTGGTGCAAGGTGCCCACTTACATTAGTGGACATCATATACCAGGCCAGCTTCTCACAGTGAGGGAAAGTGCAATCGTCCCTATTTAGCCACATGCAGAAATAAATTAAAGACTTCCAGAATGCACTCGACTGCCTGGCCACAACTTGCATATGCGCTCTCTGTAAGGTGTGTAAACACAAGACCCCATGCATGTGAGGGAGGGTGAAATAGTCCCTTGTGAGACCTTCCAGAAATACGTGAAAGACTTAAAAACGCACTTTACTGTGCTGGCAATAAACTGTGCATCAAAAATACCAAACAAAATCCTTGGGTCTATTCTAATAGAAGACACTGACTATATCACACAGACCTAACCGTGGGATAATCCCTTTGAGGACGAAATCCCTCACCCACCAAAGGTGGCATGCTTCATCATTTGGGATTCTCCTCTCAGAGGAAAACCTAGTTCCTCTGAGGGCTACAACCCCCTCTCTGAGAGGGAGGAGCACAGGGATGTTTTGATGTCTACTCTGCACGGATATCCTAAATCCACCAAATGAGGCAAATAGTGTAGCTGAGGGCGCAGCGCAAAAAAATGATTAAACATGATGGGAGTGGTGTTAAAACTAGCTAGAGAGAACACGATACATGCTTTATTTGTATGCTCTCCCTGCCAGGATTAAAAACAGTGCACCTGCGGTTGTTGTATTCCTCTTAGGGTGTCCATACACGGGCTTTACTGTATCATGTCCTTATATAGGCACAATTCGCCCTGCCCTTATATAGGCATAAAATCCCAGTCCTTATTTAGGCATTAAACCATGCACTCCAAATACAGGCATGGTCTCCGACATCCGTCCACCCTAACGCCACAACGAGTTCTTGAAGAACAGACCCTTAGGCTTCGGGAGTTTCCCTAGCACAGGACTATTGATTTCTTCAAGGACTCCTCTATTATGCATGAACCATTATACCTTAGGGGTTCATTCATGATGTCTTCCGCTGCCCGATTCACGTCAATGCTAACATTGTGAGGTACCTCTCGGGTATAAATATTCCTTCCCTAGCCCTTGTAAACTAGAGGAGACCTCGACTTCAGAGGAGCCCGTTTCCCGGCCTGACACACAGAGAAGACGCTGTCATCCCTGCACGCAGAGAGTCCAGCTTCCAGTGAATTAACTTCCCTTGCAGGGTGTTGGAGTTCGAATCTGGCAAAGAGATTCCCACCTCTCTCATTCTAAAGGTATGGAGCTGACTAGAACCTAGAGGGACTCTAGGCATACTAGGCATACAAGACTTAACATACTCTTAGTATACCATAGTAAGGAATACTTCACCTACTTCATACCTCTCCCTACACTTAGGTTAGGTACATTGGGGTAGAACTAGCTTAGAAACGCATCGTATGAGTACTCGCATTTTTTAGTCTGTTATTTATGTGAATGAATATCTGCTAAAAGATAATGCTATCGCAGTATTTATTTCTACTGCTTACGCTGTACATTATTTATCTTGCATACTGTCTTGTGATCGTAACAGCACATTTTACTTACACAAGAAACAAGACTGTTCAATAAATCTTTTATTGAAACGCCCGTCTATTCTTTCTGTGTAACTTTGAGGAAAACTAAGCATGCACGATTGAGCGGAGTGAAATAGTTATCTATTGTTTCCACGACTCTGGGACACGTTCTGATTCTAAAGGGAAACAAAGTTGTCATGTTTTGCGGCTGCCAGAAACTACTTACTTGTCGTCAAGGAGTTTCTAGTGGCCTCTGAGCTAGCTGGCACAAGTAATTAAGTTTAATATACTCGATAGGGACATACTGACCTTAGTTCTATGTCAAACCTATAGGGGAAATAATTCCAATGCGCAGAGCCTATTAGGGAAATAGGAGCTACACTACATGGCACCCGTTTGGTAAGGCGGTAATTTAACGCTAGATACTGAGTAACTCAGCCGTGCTTTTTCTCTCAGAGACCCCTACCCATATACTCCAAAAGACGTCTGGAGTGGGCAGGGTTAAGTATCCACCACGGCTACATAGGGAAACACCCTATATATTAGCGGTTTGGTTTGCTCAACGTTGAAGGATACAGTGTTCCAAAATATTGTGCACCTTATCTTTGTTTCCTTGAAACTTGTTCTACATTTTTCAAAAAACAAAATGACTGAAGCCGGAAACGGTGAAGCTGCGGCTGATTCAGCCCAAGCAGCAGTTTTTAACATTACAGGTTTAAATGAAACCGAGGAGGGTGTTATAGACATCGCTCCAAACTTAAGAAGAGCCATCACTCTAAAACTTATAAAACATGGCCTACCACCAAGAGGCGGTAGAGCAGTTTTCGTGATAGAGGCACACGAATCCTTTCAGACAGAGGTATTCTATTCATGGGTAATATTTCCTGAATCCAATCCAGTAACACACATGTTTCACTTCTACAAAGAAGATGATCCACCAGAGGAATATATTCCTTTCGAGGATATTGAAATTCCACTAACATACCAGGAGCATCAGCTCTGGTTTAAAGGCGCCCTAAAACATCACAGAAACATTACCAGGCTCGGTCCACTAGGTAGACCAGGAGCAACATGACCGATTCTAGCCGGCTACACACCTCATCCTGAACTGGATATAATGTCAGATGAGGAATTACTTATTCAACTTAGAGTTAATAAAAATCTACAGACAATTGGTCCAATATGTCATGCGGACTTTCACAGTCCAGCAACCATTGACACTTCCAAATCCAACTCCCCAACAGGGGAATACACTAAAAATTACACCACAGACTCTCTACGCAGTCATGGGTAAAATGCCCACAAAACGTGAGCAAATTCCATTCTGGATAGCTCAAAAAATTACTCAAATCGAAGCAGTATTTCCAAATACTAGCCCGTATGAGAAACACAGAATCCCAACAATCAGTTTACCGATGGGGATCACACCACAACTGGAAGACTGCACCACTTGGGGCTCAGTCTTTGCTGCCATCTATACTAAAACACATGGCATTCCGTCAATTGCGGTAATACCTGATGTCCTGAAACAAATTCAAAATGAATACGGGGCAGAGCCTGCTCTAAATTTAGGTATGAAATTACTGAAAAATTTCGACCAGGTCTCAACAATAATATTATCTAATATTAAAGGGGAGGCAGCAGCAGTGGCGATCCGCCAACGATTAAGGGAATTTGATGTTACAGAACATCAAACTGAGCTACCCAGAATTATAGAACAATCATATGCAGAATTAGGCAGAGATAGTTTGGGTGGAAGACCAGTGAAACCAAAACTATCTGAAAGTCCTGAGAAGGACTCTATAAAACAAACCCCTACATCTTCTAAAAAGAAGTGGGAGTCTACTAAACAAAAATCAAACGAGAAACGTTCTCAATCCCGGGGTAGGTCTCCTCAAAAGGAGCCCTCTGAAAGGAGGTATAACCTCAGGAATAGGGATAATTTAAGAAAACCTGACAGGTATCAAGATGATACACGTTCCGCTCGTCCCTTTCAGATCTCATCACAGACTTCGGAAAGAAGAGGACGATCAGAACATAGAGAAGAACGCCTAAAATCCAAAGAAGAAAAACACGCTACGAAAAACAAAACAAAACCTCAATTCTCCAAAAAGAAAGTAGCAGGTCTGAAGATCAGACATGCCGAGAATACTGAGAACACAACTCAAGAACGGAGAATGGGCTCAGACAATGCTGGACAGTGCAGCAGAAGTCAAAATAGCTCGCCAGAACCTGAAGGAACTTCTGGAGATAGTGGACTTGAATGAGTACATTACAGTTGAGACTGTAGACACCAGGGTTAGTACTCCACAAAGGTTATATGAAATAACACTCCGGATGGAGGGAGACAAACCTAGACAGGTGAATGCACTTTTTCGGGAAAGACTATCAAGGGGCTATGACATACTTCTAGCAGAAAAAGACTGGCCACCACAATTTGTCAGGGAGTGCCCACACGGCGAGGACATTATTATGCCTGCCTTCTCCAACCATATTCCAATACATCTAAAATATACTTATGCCAGGAAATGGGCAGTAGCCCAGGCCCCAGCATTATATAAAAATCATGTAGGATGGGATGAGGACTCACCTCACCATAAAATACGTCTGAAACATGAACCAACTGCACAAAGACAGTACCCAGTAAAGCAAGAAGCTAAAAAACAGGTCAAGGAGATCTTAGATCAACTTGAATACCAAGGGGTGATTGAAACATGCACCTCCTCAATGAACAATCCTTTGTTTCCTGTCTCCAAACCAGACAATACATATAGTCTAGTTTTGGATTACAGACACCTAAACACTTGTTCTAAAACTTTTGCAGTGCAAAATGCACATAGCACAGCATTAATGAATAACATAGTGCGTAAAAAATACAAAACAACATTAGACATCTCGAATGGTTTCTTTTGTCAAAACATAGCACCTGAAAGCAGGTACTTAACAGCATTCTCCATAATGGGGACTCAGCGTCACTTTTGTTGACTCCCACAAGGGTTCAAGAACAGCCCAGGTTTATTCTCAGCGAGGGTAACGGAGTTACTACAAATTTATGACAATGAGGCATTGTCCTATGTCGATGACATCTATCTGACAGATTATGACCTGGACAAACACTTGAACAGGGTAAGCACCATTATACTGGGCTTCGCCTCTGAGGGCTACAAGTTCAACTTTAAAAAGTCCCGAATTGCCCATCTCAATGTCCTATTTTTAGGATATGAGCTTTCAAGTGAAGGCAAGAGCTTGGCAGCTAACTTTTTAGAAAAGTGTGCGCTGCTCCAACCTCCAAAAACGCTAAAAAACTTACAATCCATCCTGGGTTTCCTAAACTTTGGAAGAACATACATTCTAAATTACGCAGAAAGGGTTCAACCTCTCTACGCATTAATTAAACCTGATTTTTCAATCAGAAATTGGACAAACGAACACACAGAAATCTTGCGTTCACTCCAGGCTAACATGTTAGCAACAAATCACTTACAAACACGCGTAAGTCAACGCAATTTGGTGATCCGAATAATTTCGGGTCAATGCGGATTCACCTACTTAACCTTCAATGAGGGTGAGAAAATACCAATCGCATACAAATCTCATTTGTACACACAAGCGGAAATGCGCTTCAGTTCAACTGAAAAATTCTAACAGCAGTTCAAACCGCTGTAGCAAAAGAAAGAGCCTTAGCCCAAGGGAAACGCATTATTGTCGTAACCCCAGTACCGGCTTTAGAAGCGGTCACAAAAGCAAGCATTCCAAATGCTAAAGCATTACATCCAAGATGGATACAATGGGTTAATTCTCTTGCTGCAACAGATGTTGAATATGTTTTTGATCCTGATTTTAAAAACACAAGCATTCCTGCAATATGAACAAGAATGTCCTCTGCTTACTAAAATTCTGCCTCTCGATCAGTACAAATTCATAATTTACACTGACGGATCCGCACAACCCGCAACAGGGAGTAAGCAAGCTTACAGTGCAGCGTGTGCAATCGTTAAAGGTCGCATGCGAGATGGCATCTTCAGACCTATGGTCACAAAAACACAATCTCTAGGGGATTGTACAGCTCAGCGAGCTGAACTACAAGCATTCAAACTGGCACTTGAAAGTACAGATCGAGAATTCCCCACACTGATAGTGTGCGATTCCTTTTACTGTGTTCAGTCGTATAATGACTATATACAAAACTGGCTTGAAAATGGTTTCAAAGATGCGAAAGGTGGCACAATAAAGCACAAAATGCTTTGGGAACAAGTAGTTCAGTTGAAAAACGAACTACCAAAGGCTCACTTGATCCACACACTGAGTCATCAACGTGATGGCGTTCACGTTGCAGGAATTCATTGGCTGACGAAGACGCAAAGGGGGCTGTTCAGACGGCTTCCGTAGCTGCGATCACTCGTTCAAAAACAAAAATAGACGGTGAGATAATGTTGGCTGTCAATGCTTCAAGCAAAGGCAGCAGTGCAGCGTTACTAAAAAAGTTTCCACTCAAGTACTCTTATGTAATTGATGCGAACAATGTTCCTTTTGCTCAAATCCCTGGAGTGGGGGATAGGGTAATCCTAAACAAGGAATGTAGAGCAGCCTTGATTTATGAAACACATTTGGGGGAGGGTCTGTCACATCAAGGGATCTCTAAAACAATTTTGACGTTAAAAGAGATGTACTGGTGGCCTGGAATGAATACAGAAATTCACATATTTATCAATAACTGCTTAGAATGTAAATTACAGCGGGAAAGCCACCAGACACCATGCTACAAATGTAGCTGGCCAGTACAGACACCACTGTTAGACAGCATTAGACTATCTATGCGCATGCGTCCTTCTGGACAAATGCAATCCCACAAATACTGAATCTAGGTTCCTATGGATATGGCCTCAGCGCTCGGCTGACGCTCGAACTGTTATAAAAGATTTGCGAGTCTTTATCGGCACATACGCAATAGGCACGCTACATTCTGACCAGGGCCCTGCGTTTAGCTCTCGGGCTTACAAAGAAGCCATGGCCAGTCTGGGCGTTGCATTGCGGTACTCCTCTCCATTCCATCCTGAGAGAAATTCGGTTGTGGAAAGGAAAAACCGGGACATAAAGCAGTCTATAACAGCGAGGGTATTAGGTTCGGGTGATGGGTGGGTCAAACATCTTAATGGGGTCCAACGCTCATTGAATAATCTGCCAAGAAGTTCTCTAGGGGGGGGTCACTCCATATAAGGTCCTATTTGGTTCAAGAATGTGGGTACCAGATCTCGATGACGTAGGCACAGTGGTGGAAAATAAAACATTTGATATCAAAGATCGTTTGGCTGTTTTACAGGAACTGAATGAGTTGAGAACGAAACAAAGCAACGTATCTCTACAGCCAACCACCACTGGGGAAAAAACGGCGGTCCCAGCAAGGCATGTCTGGATTCTAAAAGTTGGGGATCTAGTCAGAGAAAAAATTGCGGACAAGAAGGAATTTGGACCTTCTTACAGACAACCAGTACCTGTCCTAGCAGTTCAAGGAACAAGAACGGTACTTCTACCGCCCTTGCTGGAAGAAAGGAGAAAAGATTTGTGTCCATCGACCTCATCAAACCACAGTATGTGGCCAATACTAAATAGTAGGCCTCGTGGACTCCGACCTAGTAGCAGACGCACTCCTCTCGCTACTATCCAAGAGGTTCAGACTGAAAGACTGATAACAATCGAGAATTCAGCTGTAACAGATGGAGGACTAAGCAACAACGCTATGGAACTCATCCCTCTTGAAAACCAAGTAACAGTTCGTCCAAATACACCTGTCTACACCAATGTAGCAAGTGATCAACTGGTTCCAGCGATTTCTACAAATCCTAATGCAATTCCAACAATTGACAGAACTGCTTCTGGCTATTTCATTAACTTTGATACGTTCTCAGAAGATCCGAGTGAACCTGAAACGACGCCAGCATCATTGAAATTCAAGCAGCAAGTACAAGACTTTCTTCACTTTCTGAAAAAGACTTATTTGGTTTCTCCATGGATTGAACTCTGGATTACATCTGGACTTTTTGTTTTCCTGCTCTGGCCAGCTTTGGTTACAACTGTGAGCGTGCTTATAAGTGGCAGATACATCCATGTGAACACTGAAGGAAAAGACGTGAACGTACTTTTGAGACCTCATAAATCTTCCCATCGTGAAGCAAGAGACTTGTCATCAGTGAACATATCAGCTGTTCCTATACAGGATGGTATAGTGTGGGACAAAACGGATTTTGATATCTTCGGCCCGACGGAACAATTGAACATTCCACATTTGTTTAAAATTTCACTAAGTGATCTAATTACGTCCAATACCTATTCAGATGATTGGGACTTTGAGACTGTTAATGACATAATGTTTGACTTAGAAAAATCTGCTGCATTTTCTAAAAATGAATATTTAGAGGGTTCAACAGACTATGAAGAGCTGTATTGCTACAACCATTATGGTCATCATTATTTGCATAAATCTGCATATCCTAGAAATGTGTTTATGTTTAACCAATGGGAGCATTGTCCTACTCCACCACACGGTAGTTCAAAAACATTTGCTAACAAGTTTCCATATTTTTCAGGAAACAATACATCTAATCCAGAAATGTTTTACTATAAAAATGTAAACAAGACAGGACTGAAAATTATGTTAACAAATACAAAACAGATTTACTCTGCATTATTTAATGCCCAACTGTCTAGACAGGGTTTCGACTTTTTGAAAGACACAATAGACACAAAAACTGTCTGGGGTACTAAAGATTGGCAAGTGCAAGGGATAGAAGCTTTATTTAGAGCCTGCATCATCCCTGAACAAATAATGTTTTTGAATGAAACTGTCCAACAAACATCTTGTCTTGGACTAGCCAAGATCAAAGAGATGAACACACCTTCTGTACCAACACCTGCCGCTGATAATAATACACAGGCAGTGGTGACAGTTGACAATATACTACAACTCAACAGATCTAATCCTGATTGGAAAAAATGGTTGATCTGGCCCACAGACACGAACAACTGTCAGGAAAGATTCCTGAATAAAACTCAGGGCTTTACTATTCATAGGCCAGACCCAAGATACGTCCAAAGACAGCATCCGGGGGTAGTAACAACATACAGTGTAGGAAAATTATGCCTCGATTGGCTTCAGAAATCTACACTACAGGATGTGAAACAACACTTATCCTTACTTAAAGAATCCGCAGACCTTAGGGAATTCTTGCTTGGACCAAGAAAACCGCGCCAAAAAACGTTTCATATATGCCGGCATTTATGCTGCCTATAATGAAGCATGGAAAGTATCACAGATGGAGGCTGCAGAACGAATACGTGAACTTGATCGTATTAATTTAGAGAAAACACTCTCTGTGGTCGACAATGGGTTAACAACTTTGTCCTCCAGAATATATTCATTGGATGGCATTGTATCCTCTGCTATCGACACACTAGAACAAGATTTGGCGATGTTACAGCAAGGCAAATCTCAATTACGTTCTATTGTGTTATTAAGCTGGACGCTGCAATCTTTGCGAGCGGGCTATGTGCCTTGGCGTTTCATCAACACATCGGCTCTGTTTGCAGAATACAATCTAACTGATAAACAGATCGAACTGGCACAAAGAGGAGCAAAGTATACAGTGCTGAGCATTGAAAAACTGGAAAAGTTACCATTCACAGTGGCAGAAAAACCGGCTACAGAATGGCTCATTCATGGCAAAATCACATTACCTGTGACTACTTTTCAGTTTCAGTATTGCCTCACACAAATGCAAGCAGGCAAATATGAAAGGTTGGGTAAGGAATACATTAAGACAACTTGGGATTTACCGTATACATATAGATGTTGGAGTGGGTATCGTGAAGTGTTTTTGAGCGGTACACACTGTAAACGTGCACTGAGCGGTTCATTTATATGTCAGGACATTTCTTTACACGGGGCTTGTAATGGTTCTGTGGCAAATTTGTCTTGCCATCAGCAGGGTACACCAGCTGGTGTGATTAATCCAACGTTTGGACAACTTTCTAATGGGAGTTACCTCATGTTGAATGATCAGAGCTGCTGCGGAATGCTGCCAGGCAGACCATATCTAGTAACGGTCAACTCCAGGGTCACTTGCTGTATGCAAGTATTGTTTCCCCCAATAGACAGTCAGGGAGTCGCCTTTGTGGCCTTCGCTGAATGTCTCTTTTATAAGATTTGATACTTTAAGCAGTGCCTTGACCTCGGCTAAAGAAACCTATGATCTACAAGTAGCAAGGACTTCGGCTGAGATACAGACTTTAATACGTACAAACTGCCCTATACATTTAGTAGAAATGATAACAAGTATCTTCAACATGTCCAATACAAGTGGAATTGTACTTGTATTTAAGAGCATCTGTACCGGTCTGTTAGCACCTTTCCAGGCAATACTCTGAATCATCCCGAACTTTGCACATTCGGTGTTTGGTGGCATACCATTAATTCTAGCACTTGTTGCCGGAATTCTATTTCTCTTCCTGCTATTACGCTATGGCCAGCCTATTCGCAGACATCACTCCAAGCGAAATGGAGAAAGCTCTCCTTGATCGAAAGTGCCGTGAACGAATAGTACAGCTTTTGGGCATGACTCGTCTACGGGAACTTAATACCACGTGGTTCCTGTCATTCAGACCATTCTGGCAAGATTGCATCTTACCTGTTCTACGATGCCTGCTATGCGGTGAAGAATGAGTGTTGGACACCTGTCTAACATTTCCATCAGCTACGATCCTGATGTCAGCATTCATTGAGATCTCACAGACGCTTCCGGCTGCTGCTGAGGTACGAGAAAGATCTACAGGCACACAGGTAACAACGGACGCGAACATTGCTGCGGCAACCTATGCTGAAAGCGATGGTTCACATCTCTGTGCAATTAATCTACTACACGAGGTGTTCCAACTGACACCAACTTCAGTGGACGATGTTTTGTCTACAGAAATAGATGATCTCATGTTTACACCAGACCCGTAAACTGACTCTGATTCGGCCCACAGTGTTCCAGAGATGCAGTAACAATTTGGCCTTCATACTTCAAAAACTTGGAACTCTTCCAAAAATTGAACTTTGTCCCATTTTTCGAACTAAAATGGCACTTCAATCTGCTTAAAGTAGAACTAGCCTTATAGTACAGACTTCGCAGTACTTCCTCGGACACTTTTATCATCGTGTTAGTCTAAAAAGTTCATTAATTTCCATGACATGAAATTACTTTTGATTCTGAACAACTTATCAATCATTTTTTGTCACATGTAAATATTACTGCTTATTTCATTCAAATTGCATTTTATTTTAAAAATATGCCTGAAATGAAAAGCAATGCTTAAAATGTACAGTACCTTTGCATTCTAATGGGTTTTTAAATGCCTTTTTAAACGGTTTTAAGAAATATTTTAGCAATATGCGGTACTCCATTTAATGTTTAGCATTTTAAATGTTTAGCATTTTAGTATTATCGTACACACGAAAGTGGAGTGGGTGTTGTATTCCTCTTAGGGTGTCCATACACGGGCTTTCCTGTATCATGTCCTTATATAGGCACAATTCGCCCTGCCCTTATATAGGCATAAAATCCCAGTCCTTATTTAGGCATTAAACCATGCACTCCAAATACAGGCATGGTCTCCGACATCCGTCCACCCTAACGTCACAACGAGTTCTTGAAGAACAGACCCTTAGGCTTCGGGAGTTTCCCTAGCACAGGACTATTGATTTCTTCAAGGACTCATCTATTATGCATGAACCATTATACCTTAGGGGTTCATTCATGACGTCTTCCGCTGCCCGATTCACGTCAATGCTAACATTGTGAGGTACCTCTCAGGTATAAATATACCTTCCCTAGCCCTTGTAAACTAGGGGAGACCTCGACTTCAGAGGAGCCCGTTTCCTGGCCTGACGCACTGAGAAGACGCTGTCATCCCTGCACGCAGAGAGTCCAGCTTCCAGTGATCTAACTTCCCTTGCGGGGTGTTGGAGTTCGAATCTGGCAAAGAGATTCCCACCTCTCTCATTCTAAAGGTATGGAGCTGACTAGAACCTAGAGGGACTCTTGGCATACTAGGCATACTAGACTTAACATACTCTTAGTATACCATAGTAAGGAATACTTCACCTACTTCATACCTCTCCCTACACCTAGGTTAGGTTAGGTACATTGGGGTAGAACTAGCTTAGAAACGCATCGTATGAGTACTCGCATTTTTAGTCTGTTATTTATGTGAATGAATATCTGCTAAAAGATAATGCTATCGCAGTATTATTTATTTCTACTGCTTACGCTGTACATTATTTCTTGCATACTGTCTTGTGATCGTAACAGCACATTTTACTTACACGAGAAACAAGACTGTTCAATAAATCTTTTATTGAAACGCCCGTCTATTCTGTCTGTGTAACTTTGAGGAAAACTAAGCATGCACGATTGTGCTGAGTGAAATAGTTACCTATTGTTTCCACGACTCTGGGACACGTTCTGATTCTAAAGGGAAACAAAGTTGTCATGTTTTGCGGTTGCCAGAAACTACTCCCTTCTTGTCGTCCAGGAGTTTCTAGTGGCCTCTGAGCTAGCTGGCACAAGTAATTAAGTTTAATATACTCGATAGGGACATACTGACCTTAGTCCTATGTCAAACCTATAGGGGATATTATTCCAATGCGCAGAGCCTATTAGGGAAATAGGAGCTACACTACACGGTATGGATTTAAACCGCATGTGTGAGATGAAATGTAGTGGTCAACATGTTTCAGCCGTGATAATCTGCAATCGGGCAAGGCTTTCGTCAGGACCTATAAGATGCTGCTGCTTAAGTGACATGTGATGTAAAAGAAATTTAGAATCAAATACGGAACCATTGGTGCTTCCGGTTCCTTTTCTTGGAAAGGTGACTGTACCTAGTAGGAACAGATGCGTAAGTACATGAGATAAAGACAGTGGCTTACAACACACATAAACAATGTAAGTGGGATCAACAGACTCCTCTCCTTACATGCTACACCTCGTGTGTGTGTATATATAGTACAAAAACGACAAGTTTATACTTACCCGCAATGACTGGGTAAATTGCTTCACCTGTACCTGGCGACAGCTCAGGGAAGGGGGCACCGCTCTATGGAAAAGTAATTGAGGGTGCCTGTGTCAATAACACCGTGTTCACAAAAGTCTCAAAACCACAAGCCAAATGTAAAGATGGGCTGGCTAGCGTCGCAAAGGGAGGAGAACCTATTCAGAGAGAAACCCATGATATGTTGAGGCATAAGGTATAATCAACGACTACCTACAAGTTGGAGCATAAGAGTGTACTACTGAAAGTAAAAGGCCCATGGTGTGTTGAAAAAACTCAGGATTTATAACAACACAAGATTGTCAGAGCGAGATGTTAATAACCGTGACAAAATCGCTGATAACTTGAAACACTTGGACAGGTGAGATAAAGTGTTCAGTTTCTTATTGTAACATATTTACTGCTACCTTAATTACGGAGCACAGTAAAAAATGCTTGACAAAAATCAATTTAACCCTCTCACTCGACCTTTAACAGAGAGGGACATATGTCAAGGCATCAAACAATTGCACACAGGCTACACGCTATGTTGTTGCGGTAGCAAGACAGAGATCCTGTCAGACTTGATTGTGGATCGTATCAAAGTCTCTAGAATTCTAAAAGGGACAAGAAAAAAGAAAACGGGGACAGACTCCCGCAGCGACACTCACCTCTCCGTCGGTAACCCAGACGAGCAGAGTCTGTAACCGGAGGTGAGAGTCGCCTATCTCGGTCGCTCTTAAATACGGCTTAGAAATGAATTAACTCAGACCCGGTGTGTGGTCCGGTTTGGTCCCGATGTTGACATGCATGCGCAGAAACGTTCCACTGATCCGCCGCGCATGCGTCTAATGCTAAAAGCCTGCCGGGAAATGTAGTTTCCGATGCAGGTCTCGCGTGAATGCAAATGCAGAACAAAAACAGTATACGTTGGGTCTTAAGAAAATCTGTTAGTGGGACCCGATCACAAAAATAGTGATTCTGCGTGGCACTACCCAGAAGGTTCATAATGAGCCCAAAACTAGTCATCAATAGCGATCAGTCTGGACAACTTGGTTAAAGGCCATCAAAAGGTAGCACACCATGACCCAAATCGGGGGTGCCAAGAATTACTAGTGTACAACCAATAAACCTACATGACTAGATACAAAATGTTCTGGTTAGTAGCATGCGTGCTAATAATCTCATTTGGAAAGCGACAAAAATCACGCTTTGTGTATGATGCGCGTTAAAAAAGGATTATTACGCGCAAGAGCTTACACCATTGTCATGTTAGAGGTTCATATCTAAGAGTGGAGCATAAGGCAACTTGCTGACCTGAATAGTGTCACAGCTTACAGGGAAACCCATGGGATTTCATCATTTAAACCCACATTGTCACTGTTGAGCCTATGTACCCATCGTTGTTCGCGCCTGAACAGGTATGTGGAGATGTCTGTGACATGAGCAGGAATGTATGGTTTTTCTAACACCGTCCATTTGAGGTCTTCTGGGGAATGGTTAGTTTCTAAAAACTGATTTGTAAGTTTGGTGGCAGTTTTTTTTACATCGGATAGTACTCTTGTGTTCTAAAATACGAGTCTTCACCTTCCGGGTAGTCATGCCCACATACCGCAAAGTGCATGGGCAAGTAATCAGGTAAATAAGCTTGTCGCTGTTGCAATTTGTATGTTGGGACAGTGTCCATGGTTGTGCGGTCCCAATATCAATGGAGATTGTGTGTTCTGTTTGTGTACAGGCTGCACACATACCGCAGGGAAAATGGCCTTTGACAGCAGGTAAGTTCCAGAGAGTGTTCTGATTCCCTGACTTAGTGATGCGTGGGCGTGTGTGCACTAGCTGATCCTTAATATTGGTGCTCCGTTTGAAGGCAAACAGTGGTCGAGGTAGAGTGGTGTTCCCAATGTTTAATATTTTCCAATTGGCCAGAATACTCTTTTTGATTTTATTGGAGAAGCTACAAAAGGTATTCACACATGTGAGTCTAGGGCTCGCTTCTTTAGGTCCACTTGGCTCGATGAGTGCTTCCCTGTTGTTGTTGGCTGCACGTTTCATCGACCTCTTTATCAGCTTCTTAGGGTAGTTCCTCGCATTAAGTTGGAGAGCCAGATCATGGGCATGTTCTCGGTATTTAGAGGTCGAGGAGCAATTCCTCCTGATACGTAAAAACTGCCCGAATGGCAGATTATCGCGCAGGGCTTTGGGGTGGTAGCTTTTGTATGACAGAAGCGAGTTCCTGGCCATAGGTTTCTTGTATAGTTCAGTACCCAGACCGCCACCTGAGGGGAAAAATCCAGACATCCAAAAAAGGTAAACTGATGTTGCAGGTGAATTTAAGGAAATCATTCCTGCTGATCAACCACATCTTGAACTCAGTGATGGAAATAGATGTGCCTCTCCAGACGACCAACACGTCGTCAATATAGCGTTTCCATAACAGTATATGATCTTTATATGGATTATCTTCGCAGAAAATATGATTCTGTTCAAACAGATGTACATAAAGATTGGCCAGGCTTGGAGCAAAAACACTCCCCATTGAAGTTCCTGATATTTGTAGAAATAGCTGGTCTTCATGTTGAAAGAAATTTTCTTTCATGGCCAAGAGGGCACAGCTCATGATGAACTTCACTTGAGTGATGGTATCCAAGTCTCTGTTCTCCAAAAGTGTTTGTATGGCTGTTAATGTCTCATCTTGGGGAATACAGGTGTACAAGGACTCAACATCAAAGGATATCAGGTAATCGCTGGTGACATCGAACGGAGTATCTTCCACCAGACGGAGAATATCTTTTGTGTCTTGGAGATATGTCGGCATCTCCATGACCAGGGGCCTCAGGAAATGATCCACAAATGTAGAGAGCGGTTCCAAGAGGGATCCCAGACCGGAGATGTTGGGACGGCCAGGTGGTGGTCTCTGTTCCTTGTGTATTTTAGGCAATGCGTAAAAATATGCACTGACTGGATGAGCTTTAACCAGAAAGGAAGCTTCTTGTGTGGTTATCCAGCCGTTGGATCTTGCCTCATCGACTAGCATCTTAATCTCATTCTGTAGCCTCTTCGTCGGATCTTCTCTTAGAGGTTTGTAGAACCGGGTATTCCCGAGCTGTCTTAAACATTCGGCGCGGTAAGCCGAAGTATCCATTATGACAATGGCGTCGCCCTCGTCTGCCGGTTTAATCGTGATTGAGGTGTCACTCGCCAATGTTTTCATTGCCCGTTGTTCCTGTCTAGTTAGATTCTGGTACTGTCTCTCTAATCCCTCGCAGATGGTGGTGACCTGAGTCGTAACAGCTTTCTCAAAGGTCAATACTTGCGGGGGAATCTGATGTGTGGGTGGATTGAAAGTGGACTTGTTCTTAAGACCTGTGTTAGTATATGTGTCCTCAGTGGTTTCTTGTACTCGGTCTCTGAAAAAGAAGTTCAGGCGAATCTTCCGAAAGAACTGAGCTAGTTCTTGCTTAATCACAAAGGTGTCACCTCTGTGCAAAGGTACATAACCCAATCCTTTATTCAGGAGGGCTAATTCGTCTCTACTCAGTTGTCGGTTACTCAGGTTGATGACTAAATCGTCTCGTTGCTGCTCCCCGCTTGAGCTTCCGTCATGCTCCGTGCAGTCCGTGTTGACGGTGCAGGGCCCCAATGCACTTGGGCTTGTTTGTTCCGCCGTTTTCCTCTTGATCTGCCCCGGCCATACCCTAAAAAGGCTGGTTGGGGAAAAATTGTGGTTGCGGTTGATAAGGAAAAATTTGACCATGCGGTGGGAGATTAGGATATCCGAATGACGCCGGTGGCCACCACTGAGGTGGTGGGCCACCTCTATAGCCTCTCCAGTTACCTCTACTTCTCCGGTTGGTGCCTCTGTTCATCGGGTCGCCATGGTTTGAAGTGTCTGAGTTGCTCGACCAATCTTCACTTACTGATGTGGAATAGTTTGAGTCATAATCTTCTGCCCTGACGGTTGAATTGTGCTGGGACAAAATCATCACTGGTGTATGGATACACCTTTTCCATTGAGAAACGAGCAAGATCCTTCTTGAATTTGGTTATCTTTGAAGCCAGGATCGTGTCTTTAAACTCTGTTTGTTTTGTTAGTCTCCTCATTTTGTTTTTTGAATAGAGTTGTTAATATCGCCACTTTAATCTGGGATTCTAAAGTCTGTATTTCAATGAGAATTGTATCTGCGATCCGTTTGGCAGTGTTAATGATAAGGATCAGCCAGTCGCGGGTGCAACGCCACGCCACAAGAGACCAATCCTTCAAAAACACTTTATCCTCCAGAAACAATCGTGGTGCATTGGTGACTATTAATCCTTTAGGGGCGCAATTGCCCCTCAGATATTCTGTCATGATTGCCCCATGAATATAGATGCGGGAATGGGATTTTTTCAGAAGCAGAAGCTTGGACCAGTCATCACCTTGTGTTGGAGGTCCGCCCTGAAAGGTGTCTATTATGCTTGGCGTGGTCAAGATGGATTGTGCCACAGTGTCATCAAAGGCTAAGCCTTGTCGTTCAGCCATCGTTGGTAGAAAAATCTCAACAAATGATAAGGTTTCAAACAAAGAAGCTCTCTCTAGCTCCTTGACTCAGACAAGAGTGGTTGGACAGCGAGTGTCCTCCTAGGGAACTCTGTGAAACTGGACCCGCAGCCGAGGCTGCTCAGAGATGCTATACAAAGAAAGATTTAGAGAGAGGGTCCTAGGGAAAATTTTAAAGACCTGCACAGGATTACATCCCCAATTCTATACACCAAAAATACCAAACAAAATCCTTGGGTCTATTCTAATAGAAGACACTGACTATATCACACAGACCTAACTGTGGGATAATCCCTTTTAGGACGAAATCCCTCACCCACCAAAGGTGGCATGCTTCATCATTTGGGATTCTCCTCTCAGAGGAAAACCTAGTTCCTCTGAGGGCTACAACCCCCTCTCTGAGAGGGAGGAGCACAGGGATGTTTAGATTTTTCCTTATCAACCGCAACCACAATTTTTCCCCAACCAGCCTTTTTTAGGTTATGGCCGGGGCAGATCAAGAGGAAAACGGCGGAACCAACAAGACCAAGTGCATTGGGGCCCTCCACCGTCAACACGGACGACACGGAGCATGACGGAAGCTCAAGCGGGGAGCAGCAACGAGACGATTTAGTCATCAACCTGAGTAACCGACAACTGAGTACAGACGAATTAGCCCTCCTGAATAAAGGATTGGGTTATGTACCTTCGCACAGAGGTGACACCTTTGTGATTAAGCAAGAACTAGCTCAGTTCTTTCGGAAGATTCGCCTGAGCTTCTTTTTCAGAGACCGAGTACAAGAAACCACTGAGGAGACATATACTAACACAAGTCTTAAGAACAAGTCCACTTTCAATCCACCCACACATCAGATTCCCCCGCAAGTATTGACCTTTGAGAAAGCTGTTATGACTCAGGTCACCACCATCTGTGAGGGATTAGTGAGACAGTACAAGAATCTAACTAGACGGGAACAACGGGCAATGAAAACATTGGCGAGTGACACCTCGATCACGATTAAACCGGCAGACGAGGGCGGCGCCATTGTCATAATGGATACTTCGGCTTACCGCGCCGTGTGTTTAAGACAGCTTGGGAATACCCGGTTCTACAAACCTCTAAGAGAAGATCCGACGAAGAGGCTACAGAATGAGATTAAGATGCTAGCCGATGAGGCAAGATCCAACGGCTGGATAACCACACAAGAAGCTTCCTTTCTGGTTAAAGCTCATCCAGTCACTCCATATTTTTACGCATTGCCTAAAATACACAAGGAACAGAGACCACCACCTGGCCGTCCCATCATCTCCGGTCTGGGATCCCTCTTATAACCTCTCTCTACATTTGTGGATCATTTCCTGAGGCCCCTGGTCATGGAGATGCCGACATATCTCCAAGACACAAAAGATATTCTCCGTCTGGTGGAAGATACTCCGTTCGATGTCACCAGCGATTACCTGGTATCCTTTGATGTTGAGTCCTTGTACACCTGTATTCCCCAAGATGAGACATTAACAGCCATACAAACACTTTTGGAGAACAGAGACTTGGATACCATCACTCCAGTGAAGTTCATCATGAGCTGTGCCCGCTTGGCCATGAAAGAAAATTTCTTTCAACATGAAGATCAGCTATTTCTACAAATATCAGGAACTTCAATGGGGAGTGTTTTTGCTCCAAGCCTGGCCAATCTTTATGTACATCTGTTTGAACAGAATCATATTTTCTGCGAAGTTAATCCATATAAAGATCATATACTGTTATGGAAACGCTATATTGACGACGTGTTGGTCGTCTGGAGAGGCACATCTATTTCCATCACTGAGTTCAAGATGTGGTTGAACAGCAGGAATGATTTCCTTAAATTCACCTGAGAGTATAGTAACCTCAGTTTACCTTTTTTGGATGTCCGGATTTTTCCCTCAGGTGGCGGTCTGGGTACTGAACTATACAAGAAACCTATGCCCAGGAACTTGCTTCTGTCATACAAAAGCTACCACCCCAAAGCCCTGCGCAATAATCTGCCGTTTGGGCAGTTTTTACGAATCAGGAGGAATTGCTCCTCAACCTCTAAATACCGAGAGCATGCCCATGATCTGGCTCTCCGACTTAATGCGAGGAACTACCCTGAAAAGCTGATAAAGAGGTCGATGAAACGTGCAGCCAACAACAACAGGGAAGCACTCATCGAGCCAAGTGGACCTAAAGAAGCGAGCCCTAGACTCACATGTGTGAATACCTTTTGTAGCTTCTCCAATAAAATCAAAAAGAGTATTCTGGCCAATTGGAAAATATTAAACATTGGGAAACCCCTCTACCTCGACCACTGTTTGCCTTCAAACGGAGCACCAATATTAAGGATCAGCTAGTGCACACACGCCCACGCATCACTAAGTCAGGGAATCAGAACACTCTCTGGAACTTACCTGCTGTCAAAGGCCATTTTCCCTGCGGTATGTGTGCAGCCTGTCCACAAACAGAACACACAATCTCCATTGATATTGGGACCGCACAACCATGGACACTGCCCCAACATACAAATTGCAACAGCGACAAGCTTATTTACCTGATCACTTGCCCATGCACTTTGCGGTATGTGGACATGACTACCCGTAAGGTGAAGACTCGTATTTTAGAACACAAGAGTACTATCCGATGTAAAAAAAACTGCCACCAAACTTACAAATCACTTTTTAGAAACTAACCATTCCCCAGAAGACCTCAAATGGACGGTGTTAGAAAAACCATACATTCCTGCTCATGTCACAGACATCTCCACATACCTGTTCAGGCGCGAACAACGATGGGTACATAGGCTCAACAGTGACAATGTGGGTTTAAATGTTGAAATCCCATGGGTTTCCCTGTAAGCTGTGACACTATTCAGGTCAGCAAGTTGCCTTATGCTCCACTCTTAGATATGAACCTCTAACATGACATTAATGGTGTAAGCTCTTGCGCGTAATAATCCTTTTTTAACGCGCATCATCCACAAAGCGTGATTTTTGTCGCTTTCCAAATGAGATTATTAGCACGCATGCTACTAACCAGAACATTTTGTATCTAGTCATGTATGTTTATTGGTTGTACACTAGTAATTCTTGGCACCCCCGATTTGGGTCATGGTGTGCTACCTTTTGATGGCATTTAACCAAGTTGTCCATACTGATCGCTATTGATGACTAGTTTTGGGCTCATTATGCACCTTCTGGGTAGTGCCACGCAGAATCACTATTTTTTAACTTATTTTTGCGATCGGGTCCCACTAACAGATTTTCTTAAGACCCAACGTATACTGTTTTTGTTCTGCATTTGCGTGAGACCTGCATCGGAAACTACATGTCTCGGCAGGCTTTTAGCATTAGACGCATGCGCGGCGGATCAGTGGAACGTTTTTGCGCATGCGTGTCAACATCGGGACCAAACCGGACCACACACCGGGTCTGAGTTAATTCATTTCTAAGCCGTATTTAAGAGCGACCGAGATGGGCGACTCTCACCTCCGGTTACAGACTCTGCTCATCTGGGGTACCGACGGAGAGGTGAGTGTCGCTGCGGCAGTCTGTCCCAGTTTTCTTTTTTCTTGTCCCTTTTAGAATTCTAGAGACTTTGATATGATCCACAATCAAGTCTGACAGGATCTCTGTCTTGCTACCGCAACAACATAGCGTGTAGCCTGTGTGCAATTGTTTGATGCCTTGACAAATGCCCCTCTCTGTTAAAGGTTAAGTGCGAGGGTCAAATTGTTTTTTGTCAAGCGTTTTTTACTGTGCTCCGTAATTAAGGCAGCAGTAAATATGTTACAATATGAAATTGAACACTTTATCTCACCCGTCCAAGTGTTTCAAGTTATTATCAGAGGATATCTTGTGTGCAATTGTTTGATGCCTTGACATATGTCCCTCTCTGTTAAAGGTCGAGTGCGAGGGTTAAATTGATTTTTGTCAAGCGTTTTTTACTGTGCTCCGTAATTAAGGTAGCAGTAAATGTTTCAATATGAAACTGAACACTTTATCTCACCCGTCCAAGTGTTTCAAGTTATTATCAGCGATTTTGTCACGGTTATTAACATCTCGCTCTGACATAATCTTGTGTTGTTATAAATCCTGAGTTTTTTCAACACACCATGGGCCTTTTACTTTCAGTAGTACACTCTTATGCTCCAACTTGTAGGTAGTCGTTGAATAGACCTTATGCCTCAACATATCATGGGTTTCTCTCTGAATAGGTTCTCCTCCCTTTGTGACTCTAGCCAGCCCATCTTTACATTTGACTTGTGGTTTTGACACTTTTGTGAACACGATGTTATTGACACAGGCACCCTCAATTACTTTTCCATAGAGCGGTGCCCCCTTCCCTGAGCTGTCGCCAGGTTGAGGTGAAGCAATTTACCCAGTCATTGTGGGTAAGGATAAACTTGTTGTTTTTGTTCTATATATACACACACACGAGGTGTAGCATGTAAGGAGAGGAGTCTGTTGATCCCACTTAGATTGTTTGTTTGTGTGTTGTAAGCCACTGTCTTTATCTCATGTACTTGCGTATCTGTTCCTACTAGGTACAGTCACCTTTCCAAGAAGAGGAACCGGAAGCACCAATGGTTGCGTATTTGATTCTAAATTTCTTTTACATCACATGTCACTTAAGCAGCAGCATCTTATAGGTCCTGACGAAAGCCTTGCCGGATTGCGGGTTATCACGGCTGAAACATGTTGACCACTACATTTCATCTCACACATGCGGTTTAAATCCATACCGCAGGTGCACTGTTTTTAATCCTGGCAGCGAGAGCATACAAATAAAGCATGTATCGTGTTCTCTCTAGCTAGTTTTTGGTTTAAATCATGTTTATTGGATGGAGACACTTTGGGAATACACAGCTTACTGCCTACATCTCTTAGCCGGCAGAGCGTATCTTGGATGTCGATACACAGCGCTGTTGCCACAACCCGGAGGCCGGCCGCGTATATGAGTGAGCTATCTGGAAGGCTATTTACCCCATCCGTGTTCCCCCTGTGAATCAAAAAACCCAACAGATGAGCAACTGTAATAACTACCCCCCCTCCCCGTCCCCCCCATCCCCACCACCCCTCCCCCCCCGAACCGATGTGCTGACAGATCCCATTAGTGGACCTTGTAGACGGCAGGACCTCAGTGATTTGTTCTATGGGCTTCCTCCTCAGATTGCCTATTGGTGAGTCGTAGAAGGCGGAGGTACTTCGGGCAAGTCACCTCATTCAGTTCCTTCGATAACAGTGACAGAAGTGGGCGCCAGATGGTGTGGAAGGACTCTGTTGAGTTTGTGAGTGTCGCCTGAATGCGTTCCATGCCCACTGTGTACCATAATTTGTGCAACCACCCCGTGTGGGATGGTCTGGTCTGTGTGCCCCATAGAGAGAGTATGTGTTGTACCGCCGCTCCCATAGCCAGCCCCATTTGCTTCCCCCTTAGTGATTTCAACGGATATGTGAGTCCATTAGGCAGGCCTAGCAATGTATAAGCTGGAAATCTAGGGATTTCCATTTCAAAACAGCTGTCCATGTCGTCTAAAACCTCCTTCCAGTAGTCTAGTACTGCAGTGCATTCCCACAGGATGTGTGTCAACGTACCCTCTTCCTCGCAGCCCCTCCAGCACGTCGGGCTACGGTCTGGGTTCCCTCTATGCAGTCTAGCCAGAGTCAGGTACCAGTATGTGACTACTTTTACTGCCGCTTCCCGACTGGCCATGTTCCGAGCGGTATGGGAGGCCCGATAATAGATATCTCGCCATTCCTTCTCCGTGAGATCCCTCCCAATTTCTTTAACCCAGCGCCTCTGTCCTGCCGAGGGCGCGATTGAGACTGAGGGCCGAAGCATAATATATATTTCTGAGATCGTTTTTTTATCGGACATTTTAGCACGGAGCCATCGCTTGTAACTGGTGAGCTTCTGGCTGACGAGAGGGGTCTCACCTCTGGCTGAAGGAGCCAGTGACGGAGTTGAAAGTATTGGAACTGCTGCGGAGCGTTGATATCATAGGATTGTTGTGCCTCGGCAAGGGACAAAAATCCCTCGAGGTTAAAGAGGTGACCTGCTGACTTGCATCCCGTGCTCCGCCACTGTGAGAAAGCTCTCTCGTTTAGCCCTGGGACAAAGTCCGGATTATCGAATAACGGCGTCATCGGGGAGGGGAAGGATGTAAGGCCCCGTCTCACTGCCACTGCGTCCCAAATGTTTAAGATTGTATTCGTAAGCGGCGAGCCCTTTAGATTCGGAGGTCTTTATTTAAAAATGGCACTTTCCATAATGAAAGTTTAGCCAGTGCCCTATCCTGGAACAGCCACTTCTTTTCAGATTCGGGCCTGCTCCATTCCACTAGATGTCGGAGTTGGGAAGCCCTATAGTAGTCCAGGAAGTTCGGGATGCCTAACCCTCCCTGGTCTAGGGGTCGTTGGGATATCTCTTTACGCATCCGGGGTCGCGCTCCAGCCCAAATAAAGTGGTGAACTTCTTTCTGAATCTGTTGGAGAGCACCCCTCGGTGGTCTTGCCTGTATGGTTTGGAAGATATATAGCGCTTTGGGCAGGATGCTCATCTTAATCGCCGCAATCCGACCTAGAAGCGACAGTGGTTGTTTACGCCATTGCTGAAGACACCTCTGGATCTGGGAGAGGAGCCCTGAGTAATTCCGCGCAACCGTCTGTGCGACCGTGGGAGCTAATTCTGTGCCCAAATAGGTGATTGAGTCCCTTGCCCGTAGGTTTCCATAAGATGGGCGTTCTGGATCAGAAGCGGCAGCGTATCGGCCCAGGTGTAGCAGTGTAGACTTTCCCACATTAATTTTAAAACCGGAGACGCGGCCGAAGGAGGCCAGCTCGTCCAGAAAGGCTGGTACCGAACACTCCGGCTTCTCCAAAGTCGCCAGGATGTCATCAGCATAAAGGCTCACTGTGTGGCTCTCCCCCCCAAAGGGAATCCCCCCTATATCCGGGTTATCTCAAATTTTCTGTGCTAGAGGTTCCACGTAGAGCGCGAATAGGAGTGGGGAAAGCGGACACCCCTGTCGTGTGCCCCTCTGAATCACTACCGGCCGTGAGGTTGTACCGTTGACCCTGACCGTAGCCCTAGGTTCATCATAACAGCTCGCCACCCATGCCCTGAAGCGTTCCCCGAGTCCAAAATGAGCAAGGGTATTATCCAGGAAGCTCCAGTTGACCCGTTCAAAAGCTTTTTCCGCATCCACTGACAGCAGTAACGCCTCCATCTGGGTTCGGTGCGCCTTATCGATCAAGTGTAGTACTCGTTTAGTGTGGTCGCTCCCTTGCCGGTTATGGATAAAACCGGATTGATCCGGGTCTATGATACCCGGTAATCGCGGTCCCAGTCGTGCCTATAGTACTCCGGTGAATAGTTTTAGGTCGAGATTAAGAAGAGAAATCGGCCTGTAGGAGCTGCATTTTGTCTTCTCTTTCCCTGGTTTGGGAATGACAACAATATCCGCAGCTAACATGTCCGGGGGAATGGACCCACGCCCCTGGAAAGTATTGAAGAGTCGTGTTAATATGGGGGCGAGTAGTGAACAGAAGGTCTTATAAAAACCCGCTGAGAACCCATCTGGACCCGGTGATTTGTGTGATTTAAGGCGAGCAATGGCCCCTATTACCTCTTCTATCCGAATAGGCGCGTCCAGCGCCTCGGCCTCCATCTGGTCTAAAGCCGTGGTTGATACCCCCTTGAGATATTCCACCCCTTCGGTGGATGCGTGTATAGACTCCTTATAGAGAGAGGAGAAGAATTCCCGGAATGCGTCTATTTCCTCATCCTTGTCCACTTTCATTCCCTTCTCATTTATTATCGCGGATACCCTATCCCGTTGGACGTGGGCTCTAAGCTTGCTGGCCAGCAGTCGTCCTGTTGTGTCCCCTCCGATATAATACGAGTGCTTGAGCCGCAGAGCCGCGAACTCAGCTCTGTCGAGATCAAGAGCTGCCAGTTGCGTTCTCGCCGCTTTAACCTGGCGCCAAATCCTAGGGGCTCCTGTGCGACTGTGGATACGTTCCAGTTCTACCACCTGAGCTGTGAGCTTGTCCCTAACCTCTCTACGCTCTCTGGCCTCCGCCGCTGCAATAGCGATTAGTTCGCCGCGCACCACTGCTTTCAGTGCCCCCCAAAGGGCCGTGAGGGGGGTACCTGCGAGGTCGTTGCGGGTTAGATAGTCAGTGATGCTTTTGTGTAGTTTTGTAGCCACCCCTTGTCTCTGAAGCAAATTCTCCCGTAGTCGCCATCTCCCCGGAGACTTATGTACTGTGGGTAAAGAGAGAGTCATTGTCACCGCATCGTGGTCCGAGAGCGCCGCAGGAATTATATTTACCGTGTCCACTAATGCTGTCAGGTCCGTGGACCCTATGAGGTGGTCAAGTCTGGCATAGGTACGATGTGCGTGAGAGTAGAAGGAATATTGTGTGAGGTGCGGGTGCTTTGTCCTCCAGATGTCCGTCAAACCCCGCTCCCGCAGCCAGTCCTTCCCTGCAGTAGAGAGTGCTCCCGCCTGTCCGTAACGCTGACCGGAGCGATCTACCTCCGTGTCCATGACTAAGTTCAGGTCTCCCCCTACCACCACCAGCCTGCTTTGCATGGAGAATGCCTCTGAGAGTGCCGTGGTAAGGAATTTCTCTTGTCCCGTATTAGGGGCGTACAGGGAACCCACCACCACTGGGACCCCTCCCACCCAGAATTTGTATGCTAGTAGCCGTCCTTTTATTTCTGCCACCTTCTCGCTCACCAGACCTGAAAGGATTTAGACACCAATATGGCTACCCCCGCTTTTTTCACCGTTGTGGAGGAATAGAATTGCTGAGGAAAGGCTCGAGATCTCATTCGATGCCAGTCCTTGGACAGGAGGTGCGTCTCTTGTAGGAGGCAGATAGACGCCCCGTATTCTCCAAATAGGATAGAATGGCCCTTCTTTTAATGGGATTATTTAACCCTTTCACATTAAGGGTGAGAATCTGGATTTTGTGAGTCATCCCGGGTGTTGATCCGTGCTAGGCGCTGAGTCTGGAAGGGCCCACTTATCGTCTCGTCGTCTAGTGAGCCTCGTTCACCTAGAAATAGGACCCAGAACGTCGGGAGTTCACGTGGACCCAACCCCTTGCAGCACATCGGTTCGACCCTCCCCCCTCCCGTTCCCCCCAGCCCCTCCGTCCCCCCCTTGGCCCTGTCCTCCCCCTCCCCCTAACCCCAACCAGAAACCCCAAGAACCATAACATTGTCCATAGCCCAAGGGCCCATCGCCCTGGTATGTGGAAAAACAACAATCGGGGCATATGTGGACCAAGTGTTCCCGGCTCCCCGCCTCCCCCCCCAACCTCTTGTAATGTAGCGCTAATGACCCCTTCTTTGTCTTTCAGATCATTGCTGCGGGGCAGTATCTTTTAAGACGGCTTCCAAAGCTGCTTGCCTCTCGTGTGCCATAGTGTCGGAGTCTGGTTTTGCTTCCGCTGCTGGGGAGCGTCTGCGTCCCACTCTTTGCCATCCGTCCCCAGGTGGTCGCTTCGTGGAGGGGGGCGAACCTTCTGTGTCACGGAATTCAAGGCCCAGGAGCATGCACGTTTCCTCCACTGATCGTAATTGATGTAACTTGCCGTTCCACTTAAAGATCAGTCTAAATGGGTGACCCCAGGAGTAGGCTACCTCTTGTTCCCTAAGATGCCTGGTGACATCTCTGAATGATCTCCTCTTTTGTAGCGTTATGGAAGCAAGATCTTGATATAAAGCTACGGAGTGACCCTGATAGACGATGGACTGTTTCAAACGAGCCTCGCGCAAGATACGCTCCTTTAGAGGGTAGTCTGGTAGGAAGGCCAGGATGTCCGGGGGGGGGCGCCGGGGCCCGCCGCGGCAGGCCCTCCCTATGTGCTCGATCTATGCGGATCTCGAAGGATTGATCCTCTCTTAGGACCTCTCGGAATAGTCCCTGCAGGTAACTTGTCACGTTTGTCCCTTCAGATTTCAAGGGGACCCCCCGGACGCGGATCTTGTTTCGTCTGGAGCGATTTTCAAGATCCTCCGCATGAGCCTGGAGGTCGATTTGCTGCTCTTTAAGGCGAATGACTTCTTGTTGAAGTTGAGCGAGTTCCTCGCCCGCCGCTTGTTCTCTGTCTTCGAGCTCTGCCACCCGTTCCCCCACTGCGTCTACGTCTCTTCGGATGTTCTTAACCTCTCCTGCGACCTCGCTCTTGAGCGCCTGGAAGTCCTCCCGGAGAGTGTTAAATAGCGTTTCGAGGAAGGAACGGGTGATCGGGATTGCGTCGTCTTCTGGGGCGGCAACGATATTTCTGGCCTGGGGGGATTTACCGCCTTTCTCATCTGCCACTGTGTGTTTTGTGAGCATCTCTCTCACCCACCTCTCCCCTTTCTTCTTGGCCGTGGCCATCCTGCTTTCGTGTTCCTTGCAGGGCCTTATTTGAATCGTGGGGGTCCTCGTGGATCACGGCACCTAGCTCCAGGCGGGGCCCAGCCCCCCCCCCCCCGGCACCCCAAAATGTCCCCACTCCTATAGCCAGAAAGGCCAGGGGTTGCCCGCCTCACCAGCTCTCCAGGGTTCCGTTCGTCGTGTGCACTTCGCAGGACTAGAGCCAAGGCCTTTCACTTGACCACTCCTCGTGTGAGGGCCGCGCTCCGCCGCTCTCCCACCACGTCACCTCTCTGTCGGGCCTTCTATTCAATACCGGGCCGATTTCTCACATCTCTCTGGAGGGGATTGCCGCTTAGTCCCTCAGTGCTCCTTGACCGAGTCCCTGCTCCAACCCCGAGGTGTGAGTCTACGCCTCTCCAGCCTCGAAGAGCGCCCCCTCACAGGGCCTGGGGGTCTCGTTATCGTCTGGGTAGGATGGGGGCCCCTCTGACCATGCAGCGCTTTCGCTCCCCCGGCGACTCCCTCACCCTCGTGGGCGCTCACAGAAGACGTAGGCTTTATACCTTGCCGTGTCTTGTCACTCCGCCAGGCGGCTGTCCTGGCCGGGTGTCTCCCGCCTTGTCGTTAGCGCTGGGCCCCCTTTGCAGCGTCGCCTACCACCAGCCTCTCCGTCAGCCTTCCGCACTGCCTCGCGCATCTAGGCCGCCGCCCCAAGGCCTCGCTTAGTCTGTGCCCCTGGGTCTTCCACCACTTGCTCTGCGCTCCGCCAACTTCGGGATACCCCCCCGGGGGGTTCCAGCCCAACCTCACCTCCGGTTCTGTGGGCCCAGCTTCCCGTCTCCGGGTCTTCGCTGCGCGATCTTCCGAGGCTGCTCTCGTCGGGTCTCGTGAGTCTCCGTCGCGGGGGCCTCTCTATTCCTCCGTGCCTTCTCCCTCCGTTCCCACCGAACACCTTCACCAGGCAGTGGAGCGCTCTACGGCGACCCGGTCTCCGCCGCTTCCTTCAGCAGATCGCTCGCCCCAGGGTCGTCGGTCTGCCGGGCAGTCTATACCGCACCACTCCTTTCACCTCGTTACGGCCAGGTTCCCGCGAACCCCTCAGCGGGCCCCGGGCATCAGATGCTCTCTCCACCACCGGGGCAGTGCCCCGCCGCCAGCTCGGTCCCCCCAAGGGGGGTTCTCCCTGCAGGCGCCGCACCAGTTTTCTCCTCCGGGCCAGGCCCGGGCGCCTTCAGTTATCCAGCGCCTGCCCCTCTGAGCCTCCTACCGCGGCCTGTCCCGGCTCAGCTCCGTCGCGGCGCCATTTTGTCCTCGCCGCCGGCCGCAACTCTCTTCGGCAGGAAACTGGAGCCGGAGACCCTCAGCGGTGCAGCGGGCTCAGTCCCGTCGCCGTCGCTATTTCATCCACCCCTTCCTGCGGGGTTTTGGGGCCTCAGGCACTGTTAATGGCTGGGCAGGAAGGCAAGGTGCGAGGAGCCTCCGGGACCTGCGACCGTTCAGATCGCCATCTTGGCCACGCCCCTCTCTAGCTAGTTTTAACACCACTCCCCTCACGTTTAATCATTTTTTTGCGCTGCGCCCTCATCTACACTATTTGCCTCATTTGGTGGATTTAGAATATCCGTGCAGAGTAGACATCAAAACATCCCTGTGCTCCTCCCTCTCAGAGAGGGGGTTGTAGCCCTCAGAGGAACTAGGTTTTCCTCTGAGAGGAGAATCCCAAATGATGAAGCTTGCCACCTTTGGTGGGTGAGGGATTTCGTCCTAAAAGGGATTATCCCAGTTAGGTCTGGGTGATATAGTCAGTGTCTTCTATTAGAATAGACCCAAGGATTTTGTTTGGTATTTTTGATTTATAGAATTGGGGATGTAATCCTGTGCAGGTCTTTAAAATTTTCCCTAGGACCCTCCCTCTAAATCTTTCTTTGTATAGCAATAAACTGTGCATGCCATCTGTGTAAGGTGCCTGGACACAAAAGCAGGGATACTAATCAGCTGTCTTGTAGATCAAAACTGCGTCGAGGAAAAAGGAAAAGATCTGCTCCCTCCCATAATTGACTTAACCCGAATGGGGGTTCAGCGAAGAATAAATCTCCTCTGTTAGATGGAGAAGGGCACTGCTCCTCCAAAACCTGTCTGGTGCCACAACCTCTAGAAAGAATCCCACACCAGATGGAATCCTCACTTACGTAATCAGTGTTTCACACCAAAGCTGCCCGGCCTGAAGGACTGATGCAAGTGGGTGCCATCTTTCACCACCTATATAAAAAGCTGAAGAAGAATCTGCCATCTTGAAAAAGGATGTGGAAAGGGGGAAAAACATAATCCTGTAAAATACTGCATGTTTTCCTGACCGGGATGCAAATACAGGACCCCCAAGTTGAATCTCTCTCCAAGATAACAATGTATATAATTTTTGGGGGAGAAATGAGAGCAAGCCATGCCTAGTATCTGCTAGGTTCAAGCCTGTCATCTTTTAGTGGTACATGAGAGGTAAGGGGCAAAAACACTATGTCCATCCGGAAACCCTTTCAAATAAAGAAGGAAATTAAAAGATTTATGAAGTCCCCAACATTCTTTACATATATAGATCAGAGCATTATAGCTAAATAAATCCTCTATGGTCTCATATGTCCAGAGAGCACTGTTCCAGATGTCTGGTACCATGTAGGTGCTGTTTTGCAAACCTAAGCCATGCATCAATGTTCTTTTTGGAGAATTGGAATTTTTTCCTGGTTTCCCCTTAACTACGATCATACTTGTTCAGTGTTTTCCCAAGACCTGTATATCCCTGGATGTAGAATTGTTCTTTGCAATCCCAGAACATTATATGATCTTGGAGGGAATTTGATCGGATGCCCACTCCTGGATAAATTGGCAACTGACTTGAGTGTTCTCCATTTGGTAACATTTTTTCACAGTGGAATGATAAACTGTTTATTTTTGGGAAATTACTTTATAACCCTTCATGGATGACAAGACAATAATTCTTTCTCTAACTTTGTTGCTGGTGTTTTTGTCATCTATTCATGATGTGTTAACACAATCCTGAATAATCAATACTGAATTGACAAAGTTTCTAATTTTATGTGCAGGTGGTAGCACTTTCTGATAAACAACTAATCTTGTGACCTGCATATCATCACCTGATTGTAGTTTCTTAGTTGATATGGAAGCAGTAATGGCACATATACTTTCTCATACAAGGCTTCTGAAAGTTTACTGATGTTTTTGTTTTTTATGTGATAAATTCTGATATGTCTTTCTGCAGATTTCTCATCTTATGACTTAACCTTCCAGGTTTCAGACTAGTCGTGAAAAGCTTTCCGCCAGCAGTATCTCTTCAGAATCACTAGAAGGTGCCATGCGACTTCAGCTGCAACTCCAGAGTATTTTGTACACCAGTTGGCATAAGTTATAATTTTTTGCGCCTTACTCGTGTGGTCTGAGGCTATTTCTTGCTGTTTCACAGATTAAATCCCTCAGCCTTTCAACAGCAACTAGCTTAAATGTCTCCTCCTAAAATATTAAATTTTAAACAATGTCATAAGAAGATGTCCTTATCAGACCCTCAGGGCACTTGCATATGCTGTCTGGGCTCAGAAAGCAATGCTGCGCACTACTGTGCCTCTGTGGATCTGAAAGCCATCCAGGAGCGGGTGTTCATGCTCTTTTAGGCCAAGGACTGCAGGAATATGCAAATGTGTTCCTGTTTGCCCAACTAAGTCTCCTGTTAAACAGTTTTTCAAAAGCTCTTCCCATAAAAACAAATGTAAACCACCACCAGAAAGAGAAGTCCTCTTCTGCCTCGGAGAACTGATCCTGCTGCCAAGACCTTTTGGAATCTTAACACTGTTCCCCTACACCAGACTCTTCGTCAATGTCTGGTAAGATTCCAGCATCAAAAAGATGACACTGGAGTTTCTGATCATGCACAGGTTGAGGCCTTCCGGCTGGCAATGCTAAACTTGTTCATGATAGCTCCCATATCGTCTCAGCCACTCATAAATTAACTTGAGCCTGCAGGCATAACTATTTTGGTCCCGATGTCTTGTGACATTCTATCTCCATGGCCTCAGGTGCTGGTACCCAAGAAGAAGTTTAAGCTTGCAAACGCGCTGTCCCCCTGTTTGGTCAGAACCTCTTTCAGCGGCAATACAGACTAAGCCTTTGAAGTCAGAGGAACTTATCAGTATGGCAAAAGAGAATTTTAAGGTAAATTTCAATGACACGCCTTTGGCTGAGCATCTTCCTAGGGCTCAGAGGTTCGCCGAAAGAAAGAGTTGTTTTGCCATGACTCTGATGCCCTCAATATGCCTGATAAGGATAGTGGCCGAATTGAAAACGATGATTCAGAAGCTGTTAATCTCCTTCATTACTATACTCAGTGATGCTGGCCTGTATCTGGACTTACAAAATGTGAGTTGCTTAGATATGTCACAAGTCAGGTCTTACCCTTATAGCCCTCCATCCAAAGAGTTTTATTAATTTAACAATGCAGTATGAAAAGCAGCGGAAGCCTTCAAACTGACCTTCCCTTTGACTTTTTATTCTCTTACCCTTTCCTGGAAAGTCTGGAGGTCCAAGCTTCTTCTGTGAAGCACAACCTGAATGCATGTTCGACTCTACCTCCTGTTAGAGAGTCAAAGAAACTTGACTATGGGCTGAAGAGTTTTCACTTCAGATAGATTTGCCTTCTGCACTGTAAAGGCAACCTGCCTTCTTGATCGATATATTCAGACCCTGTGGGAATAATAAAAACTCACAGTGATCAGTTTACTTCCACAGTTCTTTATTGAGGTATTTGCATACTTTTGCTAAGCACTAGTGTCTCCTGTCTCAGGCAAGCTGTGAATGGCACTTTGCCCGAACTATGATGCAAGATTTCCTTGGTTTTATTTTAGTTTTTTTTATCCTTTTTAAATCTTCAAAACATGAAAATACAGTACACTTATGTTAGACCTGTAAGCCTTAGGGTGGTCTTTCCCCAAACATTTTGTCCTCCTCTTCCACGTTTGCTGATTTTGTTTTTGCTGGTCTTAGGACTTTGTGCACTTTACCACTATTAACCAGTGCTAAAGTGCATGTGCTCACTCCTTAAAACATGTTAACATTCGCTTATCCCCAATTGGCATATTTAATTTACTTATAAGTAGCTGATCAAGTGGTACTACATGTACTACATGTCTTCAGGGCCTGTAAATTAAGTGCTCTTAGTGGGCCTGCAGCGCATTTTGTGCCACCCACTTAGGTAGCCCTTTAAACATCTCAGGCCTGCCATTGCAGCCTGTTTGTGCAGTTTTAAATTGCCAGTTAAACCTGACAAAATCAACCGTTTGTCAAGCCCAAACCTTCCTTTTTAATATATATAGGTCCCCCAAGGGTAGGCCCTGGACAGCCTAGGGGGCAGAGTTCAGTGTATTTAAAACAAGCATTGGCATAGCCAATAGGTCTCGCTTTTGGGACCTTATAAGTATTTAGTTATGCAGCACAATATCCTTGGTGCAACAACATTAACTGTTGCATGGTTAAACACTTATAAGGTCCCAAAGGCGAGACCTATTGGCTATGCCAATGCTTGTTTTTCTTGGCATGGGGCTTTGACCAGGACAATGTTGGGCCTACCGGAGCATACCAGGGAGGCACAGTCATGCATACGCTGCACAGTCAGGCACACGCATGCCCGCAGCGCTGGTACCTAGAGCTAACGAGCAATGCTGCCCAATGAAGGCCTCTTCCTGGTCACGTGCGTCTGCAGTAGCCGGCTTCTCTTTCAGTGATACCGAGGCCGCCCCAAGAGGTGGCACACATGCGGTCGCTGCAGGAAGTAGTGCGAGATGCCGCGCTTCTTCACTCCTTCGAGCGCCAGAGTGGACACTGCCGGGGGCAGTGCATTGTCATTGGGGCCACTCACCACCAACAGGCCGTCACGCCACTTGGCAGGGCTTCTCCTGCCTGGACATGGGGACAGCAGCACCGCACCGCACTCCACACGCTCTGCAGAGGTAAGCACTCTTACGCATGGAGTAGACACAGATCCTCGTCGCCAATATGACGATCGTATCGGGGGCAACAGGGTATGCTTAGGCCACACACCGGGGGCCCTCTGGCTGCATGCTTGCTACAATGTAGCGTAAAGGCTGGTGGCACTCTACAACGAAGATCGTAGTCAGCAGCTGCCTGAGCTTGCAGTTAGCCTGGGCACAGAGGGTGGCCTACAGAGAGAGAGTGGCACCGGGCGAAACACTGCTAGGTACATAAAGCAGCGACGGGTGGAGAAACGACCCTTGATGCTGCAGGCACGGCACAATAACACTTACGAATGGCCCAGCAAAGTGAGGAAAGTAAGAGTGCGAGCAGCAATGGTGCAGCAATAGTGCAAAAGATGACGCTCAGCAAAATACAAAACGGACACAATAACTACCACAGCACAGGCCTGCATGTTCAGTCCTCAGCTCACAAACTGTAGATTGGTTGATGACCTAACACAAGGCTACACTAACAGTATTAAAAAGCGAACAGTAGCGCACAAAAGCCTAGCACAGTTTTATGTTCTCACCTTTACCCACAAAGCGACATCCTCTAGGTGACTTGGATATCTCACTGGTCATTTTTAACTGACTGGATTCATGCAAACCTTAATAACAAGGCAATCCGAGCATTGTAGAACAAGACATACACTTTATGCTGCTGTCTCTAAAGCCTGACATGCGCGCAACACAACACAATTGTGTGACCCTAACGACTCTATGGCCCACACACTCACATATTGTCACCTCACCAGACACACCTGCCCAACGCAGTTCAGCAGAGTGTGTGGAGTGGTGCTACAAGAGGCTTGCGCACACCCTCGCTGTGAGCGTGCTCATGTGTTTGTTGCACGTCGTCACGCTCACACCTCAGCTCGAGCGACTCCCTGATGACACAATCACGCAAGTTCTTCTAAAATGCATGCAGTTCCACAGCTTATACATCCATGAAGCAGCAGGAGCGGAGGTTCCGAAAGCAGGACTTCGAAAAGTGGGTGATTGCTTCCACTTACATTTAGGATACTATTTCTTCGTGCTGCTTAACTTCTGTGGTTTTTTGTGTGTTTTTTTTACAAAAGCACAAGTGCAGCTCAATGTGGAATTTGGAGCCCTCACCTGGGCTGTTTTCACACCTAAATTCAACGCCATGGTCCTACTGCGTCACCCACTTGCACCCTTCATTTTGAGCCAGTTCTGTACAGGGCTTCGACATGGACGCATGCCTGTTTATTTATTTCGGGATTTGTAGAGCGCGACTAATCCCCAACTAGACTGCCGACTCTGGAGCGGCGAAACCAAGGTTCGATCCTCGGGGTCGACTCTTGTGATTCTGGGCAAATCACTTAAACTCCCGTTTCTACCAAAACAAGCGTGCCGCGAGTGGTGCGCGCGAAAGTGATCGCGTGCTGTTAGGGTGCCGCGAGCGCTTAATGAGCCATGACGGAAAGCCGTCGGCAGCGTGAGAGAGGAGCGGGGGCGAGAGCGGGGGCGAGCGCGGCAGCGTGCAGAGCTGACGACACGCTCGTGCACCATGGCCTTTTGCTTGCGCGTAACCGCAGGGAAAAGGCCACGACGCACGAGCGTGTGGTCAGCTTTTGAAACCCCCTTACATAAAGTCTTCGCCTAGCAGCGCTTGCGCGCTACTCGAGGCTCGACCTAAAAATGGACATGTACTTTTAAGTTTTATATGTCCTGGTAGTGAAAAACTTTTTTATTTGTTCTTCATTACTGCAAGGCCTACTCTTCCCATAGGATTGCATTGGAGTTACCTTATTACATTTAATAAGCTGTATCTTCCAAATGGGACCAGGTAACCACTTCATGTTTGGTGTCCTTGGAATTGTAATGAAAAATCCTCTCTTATGGTAAAGTCAGATTTATTTTTTGAAAATGCCACTTTTAGAAAGTAGGCATTTTCCTGGCTTAGCCGTTTGGCTCCTGCAGCCTGTCTCTGGGTCACATGACTGGGTGTAGATGACAGTTGGGCTTTGGGTATTCCTCCTAGACAGCCACACACATTAGAGAGCTTGGGTGTGCCTGGATGGGTAATCACTGACAGGATGTGAGGGCGAAGTGGGGCGCACAGCCCTACTTACACTTGAATAGGTTGTGTCTGGCCTCCACACAAAGGCTGCCTACCCCCTGTAGTTAGTCTACAGCCAGGGGAGACAGGAACCTGTGCACTTCAAAAGGAAACCTATAGAAGTATCTCCCACTTCAGAGGAGGCAACTGGTAAAACTATTGGACCTCAGGCACCAACTCTTCAGTACACTTCTGGACCTGTGGAGACTCTGCCAGGAAGGACGACTGCTGTTCTGCTGAAAGGACTGACACTCTGTTGGACTGCTGCCCTCCTGCCTGAGTCAGAGGGATTTGGGCCTGCGCCTGAACGCAGGACTCCCAGAGTGACTCCAAGGGCTAATCTGCTGGCCTCCTGTTCAGAACCACAGTGACAACTACCTGAGCCAGCACCCAGCTCGAGAAAGCCCCTGACCTCGAAGTGATGCCCTTCAGGTCCTGGACTCTGATGTGGCCTCAGAGAGGCTAAATTGACCTTTTTGGACTCTTTGCGACCGTGAACGGGCCTGTTGGCACCGAAACCTTATCACTCGGACAGCCCACATACGAGAAGTACTGTCAACCCGACCCTTCCCGCATCGACATCTCGTGGGGAGCACCATATCGAAGTACCAGCCCGACTGCTTGTGATGACATGAGGATCTTTACGCTATAGCGACGACCATCCATCCTCATGGTCCCCTACACAGCGAACGGGACTCTTTGCACTGGACTGAGAATGTAACTCTTCAGCGGTACTAACTTGGTCCCTGTATTCGACTCGAACTCCATTGCATCCGGCCTGAACTTGTGACTTTCTCCTGGTCTCACATTACCAGATAGCTGCGAGTGGCGCTTAGGGCTTTTTGGCACTCTCTTTACTTAATCTTTTTTTAATTGCATATCTCCGATTCTACTGATTGGATTTTTTTCATTTTAGTCTTGTTTTATGTATTAAGATTCACTCTATTTCTCTAATTTGGTGTGGGATCTTTTTTGTGTAGTGTTCCTATTTTATGACTGTTTGAAGTGTTGCATGGATACTTTACACATTGCCTCTAAGTTAAGCCTGACTGCTCTTTGCCAAGCTACCAGAGGGTTGAGCACAGGTTGATTTGAGGCATGCTTGTGAGTTTGCCCTGACTAGAATTGTGGTTACTGCTTGAGAAGGGTTTCACCCCCATCAACTACTAACCCAATTTCTTACAACTCAGACTATAATTTGTGTTCCAAATCCACATTTAAACACAGCCATTGCTGGTCATCAGCGTACCAGCCCTCAACCTCTCATTGCAGTCTAACAAGACATGTTTCCATCTGGAGATCCTGATTCACCCCTCACCCCCAGCTGCCCATCTCCCCTTCAAGGTGGTCTACTGTTGGGTGGGTCAGCAAGTCTGGACAAAATTTCCCCCCATGCAGCAAGATCCTCCGTAGGTTTATCGTCTATTTGCATCATTTTAATATGTTGTTCGTCCGCCAGAATCCATTTAATCAGATTCCAATGAGCTACTCATGGTGGATTAGGATACACCCAGTGGATGGCAATCCTGCGCTTCACTAGCACCGTCCCTAGTGCCAGCATTCAGAAAGTGAGTTTACCATGCTTTCGCCTTCGCATTATTCCACTCGGGCATACCCTTCTAGTTGCATGCAGCCTCACACCGGTGACAGCCCCCAAAGTGTGCATTACCTCCCCCCAAAATCCATTCAGCTTCTGGCATGACTAGGTCATATACGAACAGTTAGCTACAGCATGCCCACACATACCCCACTGAGCTGTCTAGTCCGATTAGAACAATCCTAAATCGGGGTGAGATATGTTCTTTTCAAGAAACGAAACTGTATGAGCTTGAAACCGACATTTGGGGATATATTTCTGACCTGTTCACAAGCCTGTTTCCATGCAGGCACAGTCAACTCATCAGGACAATCCGCAACTCAGTGGTCTCGTGCCCTATCCGTATTACCGCCCCTATTGGACACCAACTGTGTGTATAAATGTGTGACTCATTTTCTGCATCTACCCAACTCTAGCAGCCGCTGTACAACCGCGTGTTCTGGGTGTCCCTCCGGAAAATAATTCCAGATCCCACAGGCCATATGTGGCAATCCAGCATATTGTAAGAACTGCCCTAGCCTCAGTCCAAACTGTTCCTGCCCCTGTTGAAAAAACACGATCCATTATTATAAACCGATTGTGCACCGTCTCACAACCCTCCTCCTTCTATCTTTCAGCATATTTCTAAATGGTCTCAGGGACCCCAGAGAGAGAGGGTTAACACAAATGGGCCCTTTTCAGTACTTTAGTCTCTACCCTGTACCAAATTCCCACCATCTGTCGGATTATGTAGGGTTGGTCACTTGGAGCTCCCTTATCCATCTTAAACAGTTCACGGGAGAGAGTGTGACGAATGCAGTCCCGCCACCAATGCCTTCTCCCTGTAGGGCCATCTTCAAACCAGTGAACCACATGTTGAAGGTGGGCTGCAGCATAATACAGTTACGGGAGTCCAAGTCCACTCTCTAGCCACAGAATCTTCAGTGTGTCCAGTTTCTTTTCACTGCTTCGCTACCTGGCCTAAACCGGAGTGCACATCAAGTTAGCAAGTTGGAGAAATGCAGTAGCTGGGATCAGACGCATAGTATTTTGCAGCACATAAAGACAGCAGTGAGGAAAAACATTTTAGCCAAAGAAATTTGCCCCACTATAGGAAGGGGCAGTGTTGTCCAGAATTCTATGGCACGTCTCAATCCATCCAACAACCTACCTATACTAAGATCATTTTGGGTCACCGAGCACTGTCTCACCCGGACCCCTAAATATCTGAACTGCTGTACCTCTTATTCCAGACCTACGTTCTGATAGAAGTCTTTGCTGTTGTATTCCATTCTCCCAAAAGGAAACAACTTGTCTTTACCTTTATTAGTATGTAGGCCCGAGTCCTCACCAAACATCTCCAGTTCCACCATCATGTGGGGTGCAGAGGCAACAGGATCTCTAAGATAAACAAATTAATTGTCTGCATTCAATGAAAAGACATGTCACATCGCCAGGTTGTATTTCCCATGGAAGAAGCCTAGCTCTCAGCCTACAGGCTAACCGCTCCACTGCTAGCGCGAACAGCATGGAGGATAGGCGGCATCCCTGTCTAGTATTCCTCTTCAAAACCCATGCATCCAACACTATGCATCCCTTGCCCACTCTAGCTGTAGGGGCTATATATAACAACTCCACCCACCTGAAGTAGTTCGCGCCAAAAGCCATGAACAGCATGACAGTGCACACGTACTGCTAATTGGCAGCATTGAACATACGCTCCAAGTCCAGTGAGGGGAGGGCACAGTCCGAGGCTCCTAACGAGCACATTATGTCTGCTAATTTATGGGTGTTAAACATGGTGCTCCTCCCAGAAATAGTCAGTTCAGTCGGGGTCCACAGGGATAGAAACAACTTTGAAGACGTTTATTTGCCAATATTTTACATAACATTTTAAGACCAGAATTCAGCATAGAAAGAGGTCAATAAAGTGCTAGCTTACTCCTATCCATACCATTCTTTGGGATCAGTACCATCACAGCCTCCCTTTAGGACTGCGGAAAAGAACCACACTTGTATGCCTCCTAGAGCACTCCCAGCAGTTTTGTCTAAGAGGAGGGGTGATGTAATTCCGCCTAGATGCCATCTACTGCTGGGGTATTGCCTCTTTGAATCCCCTCCAGCACTTCACGTAATTCTTCAACTCAATTTGGCTTCTAAACTCTGTCTCTGCTCGTCATTAAGATGTGGTAGTATAATCCTTGGCAAATACGAATATCTGCACTGGAGACCTCCTCAGGTTGAGCAAAGCCTTTTTGCAACTACTCTGTGCAGTCATTATTAATGTGATCTCTGGCCACTATGTCCGGGCCCATATCTCGCTGCATAGTCAATATAAGTGTGTGCGGCATTTCAGTCTCGAACAGCCAGGACAACATCCTACCCGATTTGTCCCCATCTCTTAAACAGGCACTATATTGTGTGTGTGTGTATTTTTCAGGCCTTGTTCAGATATTTTCCACATGGTACTTCACATCAATGAGCTTCTGTGGGTCGGCACCAACCGCCACAGTCTGCCCATCAAGTGTCACCTGTGCCAGTACTACATCCAGTAGTGTGCGTTTGAGCTGCCGTTTAACACCAAACGTGTGAGCGATGCATTCCCCCTGGAGAGTTACCCTATAGGCTTCCCATTCGATGACTCTAGTAGCAGTAGAGTAATGATTAATTTGGAAGAACTGCAAGTTGTATTCTATGACATGCCCTAAAAACACTATGCGACAGTACTTCCAATTCAGCGTCCATAATGGGATGCTCAAGATGACCCCTCTAGGAGTCAGTGTGATGAGCACGGAGGAGTGATCAGAGAGGAATCTATTAAGGTATGTTAAACTTTTAAAAATCTCGACATTGTGAACATGGGAGTAGTAGGAATGTGTTTTGTCAAGCTGGTGCTGGATCCTCTAAACCTCAACCAAATTCAGATCCCTGATCATGTTCTTTAAATTAGACTCTGTACCCGGCTTATTACCAGGTCTAAGGAGATGTTTATCAATCTGCTAATATGATTTTCTTGGTTAATCAGCACTACTTAATCCCTTGTCCACTAAGGGATTTCGTCTCATTCATAAAGTGAGTTAGGGCCATGGTTTATACAATCCTTAGGCATGCAAGTTTATTATTTGCTGTATTGCGGCTGTCGTTGCTACTCACAGGTTCATACATATGACCCTGTTTGCATTGCGTGTGCACCACGCAATGTGGTACATGTGCAACGCAAACCTTGAGTGAGATTTATGAAGCTAAGCAAGGCCACTTTGCGTGGCTCCATTAATATGGATTAAAGCAACACAGCGGAAATCACAGTGTTGCCTTACTCTTCCCTGGAAAGCTGTTCCATGGGCATTCGTTGGGTGTTCTCACGCAACTCCGATTGATTTTGACGCAGATTTTCCAGAACTGGTAAACCTGGGAATGCGCCAAAAAGAGGCGCCTTCCCAGGTGAGGCGTAACGTGGAGAAATATCTTTATTTCTCCTCGTTACTTCCTCTATGTGTGCTGCATTCTGCAGCACACATGGAAAGAGGAATATGTCTCAGGGGATTGTTTTTGTGCAGGAGGGTGCCCCTTCCTGCACAAAAACAATCCTGCAGGCAATGGAGGCACCCTTGCACCATGGTGCAAGGGTGCCTGCATTTGCACTAGACTGCCAAAAGGGCGCCAGAGCAGGGGAAAAGGCAGGAATGGGCCATATTTACTTAAATACGGGACATTATTTCCCTTTCCCTGTCACGCAGTGCAGCACAGCAAGGTAACTTGCTGCGCTGCACTGCGTGACACTTTAGTAAATATGCCCCTCAGTTTGTAGTCACAGGACTCCATTGGGCGCAGAAAAAGTTTTAGGAACTGACATCCGCACACTAGTTGGCATCTAACATACCCCAGTGTCGTTGCAACCATTGACGGAACCGCAGCTGAAGCTGCATGGTGCTAACTAGCAGTGCTGGAGATATGCTGCTGGGGAAAATGGTTTTCAGACAAGTCAGAAGACTAAATTGCTAATTCATAACGTGAGGAATCTGTGGGAATACTATAGATCCACCATAAATATGGTTAACAAAGGTAAGTAACTTTTTCACGCAGGTTATATGTCATATGGGGTTTGATTTATGTACTGTTATACTTGATGTGGACTAGTCACCCAGTGGGCTCGTTAGTTGTATTTTAAAGATTGATGCATAAGGAGCTTACCAATGAGGAACCAGTTATCCACTGTGTGGTGGCAGATGGCTTTGATATTTAATCAAATGTCAGCACGGAATATTATTATATTTCAGAGTAGTCACTATGTGTCTTGAAAGTTCAATTGACTGCCTAAAGACTAATGTAGAGTTGGATGTTTCTTAGTTAAAATGCTTTAATTTTTTAATTATTTTTTAAAATTTTTACAAAACATATCCCTGTTCGTCATGTTAAATCCTTTGTGTTCTATAAGGGCCAAGGTACATAATTTCATACAATATAGACTTGCCTGCCTTTTCAAATAATGTTCAATACTTGCACCTAGATTTAGCACATTTTCAAGCATTTGTCCTCTGCTATTCAAGTGAGCTCTTTACAATTAAGTTAAATTTGGCATCTCTTAAAGCCAGTGCTTGATAACGTTTCTATAGAAAGATCTATTGAGTCAAATGTTCTGATTAAGCTATTTTGCTTTATTTTCACACATTGTCTACAACATCCAATGTAAATGATGGGTCTGTTTTTCAGCTTGTGAGCGCAGGTATGCAATTCACTCCCTAGTTTACAATATGGATTTTAATTTAATGTACTTTTCAGCAGACATTCGGTATATTGCTTCCCACAAAGTACTGCAAAATCTCCCTAAAATACCTGAATGAGATTGCCAGATTGGCCAATCTCAATGTTGGTTTTATCCAGTGCCTTCATTTTATGCACATTATGGGTTGCTTGGCACATACCAGTGTTATCAGCCTTTATTTGACTCTTCCCCTATGTTAACCTGACTATACAAATATATGGGACAGTCAATGTAGATGAACAAATCAAGGGAAAAGTATGTCCCTTAAATTTTGTTGTAGCGTAAACGTGTTGGGCCTCATAAAATATTTTATTTGATTTAGTTTCTCTTATCACAGAATAACCTCAGCTACCATATCAAATTGGCTAGGTCCTCTGATGGATCTTGTTCTGTACTGAAAGGGATTGGAATATTTAGGGGATGAGCGATTATCCTATGAGGACCTGGAAGAGATAATCGCTAACATTTAAAATTAGAAGCAATCTCTCATGAAAAACCCACTCTTAATTAGTTGATCATTAAATCAAATTTGAATTTAGCCACAACCAAAACAAGCATTGGCATAGCCAATAGGTCTCGCCTTTGGGACCATATAAGTGTTTAGCCATGCAGCACACAAGCTGCTAGTTTACAAACATAAGAAAGTAGACAAAGCAACTGGTCACATTTTGTGTAATATAGGTAGTTGTGCTGGACAATTTTTTAAGTGTGTGTGCTTAAAGCTTTGTGCTTATAAATTGATTTAAAAAATAAATATGAAATATCCTGCCTGTTCTAAGGCTAAGGTCATTTGTCTCCATGAAGACATTGGTAGCTTCCAAAGATGGCGCATGTAAAAGTCAATGGTGCACTATATTTCTGTCCTTGATGCAAAAGTATATCTCTTGGAAGCGGGTCGCCCCTTAACTATTCTGCAAACATGTGAAGTAGAACAGCCAAATAGTTTATACAAGGCCATCTAAGTTCCTGCTTAGCCCACACATGCCTTGCTTTGAAAGGACTGAGCGCTCCACTAGACCACAGAGTTTTGACACGAATCAGTGGCCTGCAACGTAAACACAGGTTTTAACAGCAGGTATTATTCCTGTATATTACATCTCCTTATGTGGTTTTAAAAAGACAAATACATGATCAAAATAGTGAAACCTGTACCTTTGAAATTCAGGCTGATAAGCATGCTGACGCAGAGTTGTGTCCTTGCCGTAGATAGTGCAACTCTTGTGATGTACTATTAGAGGAGCCTGCCTCAATAACACTTATCCAGCACCAGTAGTCTGTGATGTTTCAAGTTGATAGGAGCGAAAAGAATATTCAGTTCTCATGTCCGGTCTCACAGGCACGATGCCCCTGCATCTTGGAGGGTGGTATACTAGTAGAGAATCCTCGACCTTAAGAGTGGTGCCCAGCTCCCTTGGCACATGCCCGTGGGCACGGAGTCCTGCAGTCTCCAGGCAGTGGGAGTCCTGGGCGGAATATGAGGGAGGAGAGCCGCTGCCCACAGAGTCCTGTGATCTCAAAGGGGTGCAAGCCCTGTGGTGTCATGGCGGTGGGAGCCCTGGAGAGTCCCATGGTAGTATGGGCTTCTCTGGTGTCTCAAAGGGGTGGGAGCCCTGGGCACGTCATAGGTCCTCTTGCGGGGGGAGGGAGGGGGAGAAGCGACGACACAAAACTTCAACTTGGTGCAAAATCATGCAACCATTACTCTTCTCGCGAGCACTCCCATCCCGGGCCGAAGAACACAACCCATGGCTGTGTGCCCATTTTTTCAGGGGCCTCGGAGCTGAGTTTGTGTAGTTGCCTGTGGCTTTGGTTTTATACTGTGAGCACAGGAAGCCCATAGGGAAGTTTGCCAAGTAGACGAATGCTGCTAACAGGGCTGCAGTCTGGTGTGTACTAGCAGCTGTGCAGGGGGCGGTAGCGTGCACTGATGAATCAAGCGCTTTCACTGTTCCCTGGGCTGGTCTGAGATCTCGGCACTGACAGGGCCGCTTAAGAAAGAAAGAGGAGCTGAGATGAGCGGAGCGGAGAGTGGCCGATAGGGGAGCACAGGGCATCACTCGAGAGTGACAACCGCGGCCACATCTCCTTGGGGCGCTAATGTCCATCTTAGCACCTAGAATCCTTCGGCGTCCAAGAGGAGTGAAACCAGCGCATCCCTCTACAGAACCGGGCTCTCTTTCACTGCAGGGGTGTGACGACAACTTTAACCGTGTAAAAAAGGTGCCCCAGTTTCGTAGACAAATTATGAGAGCATAAGTGGCGTGTACACTCCAGAGGCCTTTGTGAAACAAAAGAACAGCTTCAAGACCCCTCCACTCCAAAAAGAGGTTACATCAGAAGGCTTGGCTGGTAAGGCTCTGGTAAATTGAACTTTGGAACAGTAGCTGTTCGAGGCGCTACACAAACAAACCCCGTAGTCATCATTCTTAGCTGACACGCTGTTGTTTCTGACATTTCGACACACAAGGCACCTGCCCGCCCTCCCCCTGTGCGTTTGTTACGCATTTGTTGACATGTGCAAAGTCCACATTGCAAAGCCTAATGTTTAAAACAATAAGCAAAGCACATCAAAATGGGTTCATTGTGACTCTGCAGGTATAAGAGTAGATTCTTTGAAAGAGGTGCACATTTACCGTACCTTAAAAGCGGCTTTCATAAGTGCAATCCAAAGTAATCTTTCGATGTCGCCATGATTATTATTTCCTGGCAGCCGCTGAGCGGAAGCGCTCTGTAGAGAAACATGGAACTGAGAAGCCTGGATACTGGTAAATATAGATGAACATTACGAGCACTAATTGAAACGAGTGGTGCGCGCGCTGTTAGAATGCGGCGGCCGCGAAAGTGAAAGCAACTAGAACAAAGCTGGCGAGCGCGGCAGCGTGCAGAGCTGACCACACGCTCGTGCATCGTGCCTGAAACGTGCGGGTAACCGCACAGAAAAGGCCATTGTGCACGAGCGTGTGGTCAGCTTTGAAAACCCCACTACATAAAGTCTTCGCCAGAAGCAGCGCTTGCGCGCTACTCTAGGCTCGACCTAAAAATGAAGCAGAATCAGCAGAGTATTTGATCATAATATATTTCTGTTTACGTATCAAAGGATTAGGATACAGCTTTAATTTCAAATTAGATCAGGTTTAATAAGCATTCACAAATTCTGCGAGATTCAGAATTGAGAGAGCTATCTTCTCATCCGAGGAAGATTTTATTGACTCTAGAATAGTGAATTTGCAGAAATCAGTTGAATCTCATACCAACCATCTAGGAAAGTTCAGCAAATATCGAATGACCAGTTCCAGTTCATAGACAGAATCGTCTGCCACTGTCTGCATTGCGGCGTCAATGCCACAGCTGCTCTGTTATGAACCATTTCAGCCGAAAAGGTCCCACTACAATAGCATACCAGCCGGCAGCAAACGCAGTATTTTGTCACAGTTCACGTTGTTTCTTGAAGTCCCAATCATCGGTCTTTGAACTGCAAGATGGGTAAAGGGGTGACACCCCTTAGTTCAAAATGTAGGCAATTGTACTCCATCGATTCCAGGTTCACACCCCTTGACATCACCAAATTTGTTGGACCACTCTGTCCCATTGGTTGCTCTCAATAGGATGAGATGATGTAGTAAGTAAAAAGTATACAAATTCGAAAGAATTAAGTAATCTATTACTCACATTTTCCTTAGAACCACTGTAGTTTTGTCATGTTTGTTGCATTTAAAAAGCAGGTGAGTTCATGCTCTCATCTCTTGTCAGTCTATTCTCAAGCATTGCTCTTGTTGCGGGTAATTCTGCACATATACAGAACTATGCGCAGGAAAACAGGACCTCGGTGTATAGTGGTGTACCAACCATCCACCTTAGTGCCCAAAATCCCAATCCGACTAGCTATAGTGTCTCATTCGTTCTCTGTACTACAGCGAAGCTACCAATGATTAGACATCCCAGAACACTGACTCTTTCAGGAATTGCCTGAGCAAGAACACTCTTTCATTACTCACTCATACTTGTCCACAACGTGCGTATTAAGAGACACAGTATAGTTTAAAATGTTTATTTCAACTAACGTGCTCTAAGACACAGTACACGTGCCAGTACTAGCAGCATAACGCATAAAGACAAAACAGTAAGCATTGTTACAATTCCATAGAATACAAACGGGGACGGCATTTTATAAAGACAGTGGATAAAGGACTATAATGCCTTGCCACCCTCCCCGTGCTAGTAACTAGTTTATTATAAAAATAGAAGACCTCTGGGCTTTGTCAGGGGGACCCCCATACCTCAAGAACTAGATGCAAGGTTTACATCATCGGACAAGCACAGCTCTTCTCCCTGGAAAGGTTTTTCTCCAAGTGCCTCAAACAGGTATATTGCAATATTAAAAGCACTCGAATTTCAGCAGTACAGCTGTGCTTCGTGTTATGTTTAAGTGCGTGGGGCTGACCGGAACAGAATAACAAGGGACGTTATTTTTTGACCTTGTACATGGTGTGCAGACGAAAACCACAGAGAACAGCAGAAAATGTGAAAGGCAGAAATGTAGACAGTTCTCATGAACATAGGCACAAGCAGAGTCTGGAAAAACAAAGTCACGAAGTAACGTGTGCAAAAGAGGCATCATGGCAGCTAGGCCTAAGCTAACTTAGCAATGTCGACAATGAGGCCACAATCCACACTACACTCTAGGAAGTAACACTTTTGTTGCAAGTCTAGTCAAGTAAGCTACAAACGTGAAAGCAGACGATCGAGTGTTAGAGCACAAGTGGAAACTTCACGAAAAGTTCCCATAGGCTTTAGACTATTCAGTTCATACTAGGAAAGGAAGCAGAGTTTGAGGCCTTCATGAAACAGTGTGAGAAGTTGGCCTGGTATATGCTGTCCACTAATTAAAGTGGGCACCTTGCACCAGTCCAAACGACCCTTATTGATGATTAGGTTAAAGACAACCTTTATAGAAAGCTATCCTAGTGGTAGCTGTGGAGAGCAGCCTTCAGGCTTAGTCTTGAAGGAATGTAAAGCAGCTTGTTTTACCAGTATATAACCTCTTGAATGACCAAATGAAAGGAGAACCACACCAGGTGTATATATAAAATATAATTATTTATTACTAAACACTCTCTACTAACCTCTTTATGAGATTAGAGAACAAGGCACACAATATTACAGTACTAGAACGACAGTAAATAGCACAATACACAGTGGGCTCCAGGGGGAGACCAAACCATATATTAAGAAAGTGGTATAACAACCCCGACTTGACTAGACACAGTGCCTAGAGCACGTAGAATCGCTGGGACCCCAAGGAACCACCCAAGGTAGTGACACAGGGGACCCATGGAGGACGAGTGCAGTGTGGGAACACAGACGCGAGCTCCGTACAACTCTATGGGAAAGTCGCGGTTGGAAATTTAGAGTTTAAGGACACTTCGGAGAGGACTTCAAGCAAACCCAGTTAAACTTAGAAGGTTCTAAGGCCAGCACCCTTGTGAGTACCGAGGTACCCGTGTTACCTAGCCCAGGGAAGCCGGGTGCATAGGGGTCAAGTGGTGTCGGAAACCCTCGTCGTTTTCAATGGCGTGATGCGAAGAAGTGCTGCTGCTGTGGAGAAGAAAAGTGTCCGGTGTGACCCAAGCCTGGATCGGAGATGAGAAGAACCTGAAAGCAGAGGGGACAAAGTCTGGGTCACTTCACGTGACCAGGAGCGGAGCAATCGAATGCCCACCGATGTCGGGTGTTTCAGGTGCGAAGAGGTGAAGCTTGACTCTGCAGCCCCGGGGACCAGGAGACGTCGACGACGACCAGATTCCGCAGGCGAGCTGTCCCACGAAGGATGTCGAGTGCTGGGGGGTCAGTTTCCGGATTGGAGACCAACAAGCCTTGGCAACTGCAACCCACGCAGTCAGAGAAAAGATGCTTCGTTGAGGACCAGCAAGGTCCTGGGGACTCCCCAAGCTAAGGAGTCAGGGCACGTCTGGAGCAACCAGGAAAGCCCGCTGAAAGTTAAAGTTGCCTTCTCAGGGACCCACAGATCAACGGACCAGGGATCGCGAAGGGGCCTCGAGAGGAATCACAATACCAGCCCACGGAACACTCGTGGAGTGTAGGCCAGCAATCTTCGGTGGAAACACTGCTCGGGGCTTGGACTACAAGTAAGGAAAAAACAACAAGGGAGGTCCCCTTAAGATCCAATCTGGGACAGGGGGAGCATATATAAAACAAATGGGTCCCTAAAAACAGTGAATAAATCACAGGTGTTAAACAATCTTAACTAGTGCTGGCAATTCAGGAAGACATTGCAATTGTACAGTATCATGGAGTCAAACATATCACACAAAAAGTGTTTACATTGAATATTTATTCAATACAATTATATGGACAATGACATAAAAACATTTCATTAAAAATACATAATATTGAGGAAACAGTTGTCATAAAAACATTTAATTAAAAGTACATAATATTGGGAAAACAGTTGTCGACGCAGCGTTTCGGTGAGTACGTGAAATAAACACCTTCCTCAGGACAGTTTTATAACCACAATGAAGACAATGTTAGTGTTAAATTAAACTAACATATCTGATGATTAAAATCATCTTGAAAAGGGAGGAAAGTGATGTTCTCCTCTTCGGTAGAGAGCCTTGTGATGCAAGGTGTTCACTTTGTAGATATGTATACTGGTGCCACCGTTGGTTGACTAGGGTCAGGATACGGATAAAAAGGGACTGAATAACGCCAACCGTTGTAGGATGATTAAGGTTCTACGATTTAGGCTGATGTGCCAATTTTTATATACGTAGTCCCACAGATGAGTAGGTGCACATCCTAACATCGTCTTCATTGTGGTTAGAAAACTGTCCTGAGGAAGGTGTTTATTTCACATACTCACCGAAACGCTGTCATTGTCCATATAATTGTATTGAATAAATATTCAATGTAAACACTTTTTGTGTGATATGTTTGACTCCATGATACTGTACAATTGCAATGTCTTCCTGAATTGCCAGCACTAGTTAAGATTGTTTAACACCTGTGATTTATTCACTGTTTTTAGGGACCCATTTGTTTTATATTGGACTATAATGACTTGACATTTAATGATTGGACACTAACTCTGTCGGGATAGTTTAAAATTATCTGATTGATGTATATATGTATGCACCACTGTCCTTTTTCACAATCCTTCCTATACACCTATCACTTCACTCCTCTGTGCACCTGTTTTTAAAGAATATATCCATTTAGGATTTGTTTTCCATTGTATGTATTGATTTATTCAAATATTATGATTCAATTAAAGTAGACCCATTGCTTGGAAGGAATTAATTGTGGTGTTTGACTTTGATTAGATTCTATTGATTAATACGCTTTATCGATTTTTCTGTTTCATTTGATTTCCACTGGGACATAATCTTTTTGTACCAGGGCTCTGTGAAGCTGGTACCGGGTGTACCAGTGCTGTCATATTTCTCCCTCTAGGAGGGAGGAATCATACCTCCCCAGCAGTACTGGTGTGGAGGTATGATTCCAAGGTGTTTGACACCAAACACGACATAATTCCTTGCAGCCATTTTAAAGTTAGCATTTACCGCGAGTTATAATGCACTTAAGAGTATATGGTTGGCTGCATCACAGACAACCCCGGAATAGTGGTTCCGAAGGCTGCAGAGGGGGCTCTGCTCATGCATGGGCACCTGCTCACATAAAACCCAGCACCCTGCCTTCAGGATTGATAAGGCCTGCCATAGGGGTGACTGATAGGCTTATATGTGCAGTGATTAGCTAGATATAGTGAACCTATATCTAAGGAAGGGGTGCATGCACCACCTTACACAGGCTGCAGTAGCAGACCTGTTGTATCATTTTGAATGGCCTCTCAGGGGTGGCATAATACATGCTGCAGCCCCTGGGAGGCCTCTGGGGTACCTATGCCCTGGGTACATAGTATACCATATACTAGGGACTTATACGGGTACCCCAGAATCCAATCTGGAGTGTACCTATAGTACAGGCAATCAATTTAGAGGAGAAAGCAGATAGACTGGGGTACTGAATAGCAGGATCCCAATCACACTAAGTTGAAAACAGTGAAACATCAGCAAAAAAGTGGGGGTAACTATAAGAAGCAGATCCTACTCTCCTACACACAGCTCATGCACAATGAATTAGTGCTAAAATATGAATATCACATTACATAGAACATTGCATTGATTCGTCAATTAAGCGTATTAATATCACTTCTTTATAAATTGTAATTAATTCATATAAGTATAGGGTACTCATAGATTTTTTTAATACTTCACTATCATTTTACATATAATTTTGTATGTCTTTTTTGCACGTTATATGTTAATACATCATACAGGATTTAAAGGCACGCTTTAATAAACTTTTACGAAGTGCAAATCATAACATAACCTTGTGTAGCACCTACTTCTCGTCAACGTCAGTGCTCACATTGCACATTTTAGCATTATCATTCGTTTTCCTAACACATAAAGCAGCTTTACTCTTCTATAAAAAATGTCTGTGCTATCGTTTATTTACCACGTTCATCTATGCATAAGAATACATGTCACTAAAATGTCAAATTTCACATCAGCTTATTGACTGGTGTTATCAGAAATCTACTTCTATCATTCTGCATGCTGATAACATCACTGCTTCATCAATTTGTATCACCTGTTTTGAGTAGGTGCCATGTAATTGAAAGAGAGAAACCTTCTCGAAGTGAAGTGTAGGTGAAGTTTTCCAATACAAATGTTTAAGTTACCCATTAGCAGTAGGGGGTCTTATTGATTACAATTTTAAAGGCTATTTCTGGTTTAGATTTAACGCAGCAATTAACCAATAACACAAGTAGAGTTAAGGGATAAGGAGATGTTTCATTCGACGAAATTGCAGTCTTTGTCATTAAGTTCAGATTATCTTTAGGGAAAATGGCCATTCCTCCCTGTTTGGTTTGTTGATTATGCAGCATAACGTTTCATGTCAGGAATTTGGAAATGACCAGAAACTAGTTGGCATTCACCAACAAACCAGGATTTAGTCGCACAAGAAATATTTTGAGCTTTATCAAAAATTACATCATGTAGTAGCATTTCGAACAGTGGAGTGGAAATTCATAAGCATACCTTTGATATTGTGGTGATGTTAATGGACTATTTAACACTTTCTTTTCAACAGAAGAGCTATCTGTGTTTGGGCCCCTTGTATTTGTTATTGCATGGTGAAGATGTTCTCTAATTAAAGGCCTGATTATGATGGCAGTGGGACCGCCTCCGGCAGTCCGACCGCCATCGGACCATGGAGGTCCACTCGCCACATTACAATGGTGAGCGGATGGTTGGCAGTCGGAGAGACCGACTGCCACTCATCCAAGGGGCATGTTGGTGCATCGGAGGACCTTGAATCCCTACAACAGTGGTGGTGCCTGCTCAGGCACCGCTGTAGGGATTACAATGTCCCTTTCGGCCGGCAGTTTCATGGCGGTTAACCCGCCTTGAAAATGGAGGTGGAACGGGACTTTAGGGGCCCCTAGCGGGTCCCTCTTCCCCCCCCTTGCTCTCAGCCTTGGGTTCTGGGGGCACCTGAGGTGCCCCCCTACATATCCCTATACCATGTGGCAGGCAGCGCATGGTCCCTGCCACATAGTGCAGGGATATGCAAAATGTGTATTTTTTGTACTGCTGCATGTGCTTGAAACCTGCAGCACACGCAGCAGTACAAAACATACACATTGCGACCGCCTTGAAGGCAGTTGCATCGTAATCCCTATGGCGGGACCGCCGACAGCTATTCGAGCGGTCCCATTCCAGACAGGATGGCGGTCGTACGGAAGTCTGACCGCCATCATAATCAGGCCCTAAGGTACAGGAGTTTCTTTTAGACTATACTTGAGAGAGCCAAGTAAACATTTAGCAGAGCTATAAGTGACACTGAGATTATCACCAAGCTTTCCAGATACAGAGTTATTGGGAGGGGGCACTGCAAGAGACAGCTGTTTTGCTGGTCCGTTGCCTCCACATAGTTCAGGTGATGCCAAAATGTCGTGCCAAGATGGTCATTATTTTCAGTGTAGGAGGAGGAACCCAAATGGGCTCCACCAGCAGAAAGAAGTTAGGAAATTAAGTTGGTAAATAAATATCATGGTGAATGTGTATCTTGGGTTGGGAGGGTAGTAGCCACCCAGCTTTGCCTCCATATACACTGGATGATGTCTGTATATTGGATAACGTGAAAATGTGACTTGTGGCCTGCAATCTCCAGTAGGTGACCCCAAAATCCAGATCGACATCTTCAAAAGTTGTGCTTTATTTTGCATTGTAAGCTTTTAGTGAAGTTATATGGCACTTCCTGCAAATTGTTTCGCGGTTTTATGATTAAATCAGTTTTTATTTATTTTTCTGCAATAAAAATAATACAAAGCACAACTGCTCGCCTACATTCAGATGCCTCATAGGCAACAGCATCTCCAGGGTCCAGTGATTCAGCTTCGTAAAGAGTAGTATACAAGCGCTCTAATTCCGCTGCGATCCCTACATCATGACACACCCCACTACCTGATGGATCTATAATCTCTGAGACCAGCTGGCGTTGTCCCTGTGCGCGTAGACAGTGAGCGAGAAGGTGCCCCTGGTGCAGTATTTTTGATTGGTGCAGAGTAATGCATGTTCTGCCACGTCTACGTCTAGTTCCCCAAGCTGCTTCCTAGTTAAGGTGAGCTTCCTCCGGATTCTGTGTGAACCTGACTGCCTATGTGACTCCTCCAAAGCCTGTACTTGATCCTCTAAGGCAGCCCGTTTCCCCTGTCTCTTTGTGTAGTTTCGTGGCTATTGCAATAAAGGCCCCCCAGACCACAGCTTTAAGTGTGTCCCACAGCAATGCCACTGGAGTGTGAGGAGTATCATTGGTCATACAATATGACCCAATAACCTCCTGCAGTTCCTTAACAGTGAATTTGTAAGCCAGCAGCTTGTGATTGAGGCATCAGGTACGTGATCGTAGACACTGTGTAGGGAGGTGTAGGGTAAAGGAGATCGGGGTGTGGTCCGACAGGGCTGCCACTCCAATATTGGTGTGTTCGACTGCTGGGGCTAGGGAACCAGTAACCAAAAAATAATCTTTTCTAGTGTATGTCTGGTGTTGTGGCTGAGAAAAAAGAGTAAGCTTTCATCACAAGTTTTGAGCCCTCCACACATCCACCAGACCCGCCTCCGCAAGTCACTTTTAACCTGGGGAAGTGAAAGACCCAGTCTGGCCCACCCGCTGGGCTGAACGGTCCAGGAGAGCATCTTAGGTCAAATTCAAATCTCCTCCGATCAGAACGTGGGCATCTTGGGAAGTGAGGTTTCTTGATGATCGTTGAGGGTGTAGAGACAGGCAACAGTGAAGTCTTAATGATAAAGGGAAATTCGCAAGGCCAGCAAACGGCCTGTGATTTCAGAGTGAATCTGAAGAACTTGTCCCTGAAAGTGTGTGGCCAAGAGGATTGCCACCCTGGCTTTCTTCCCAGGGCCAGAAGAGAAGTACTGTATATTAAACCATTTAGATTTCAGTCTGCCCCAGTCACATCGGAGTAGGTAAGTTTCTTGTAGAAGACATATATCACTTTGGGAGTCTTTTATCAAGGTCAGTACCGCCAAGCGCTTCGCTAGGGCATTAAGTCCCCAGACAATAAGACTCGGAATCTTCACCATAGTTACAGGGAGGGTAGAGGGGCTAGTCAAGCCAGAAACAAGGCCATGGCAAAAGAGACTCTCTCAGTGGTCAGGAGGCTTCGAGTGACTGGTGGTGAGTTCAACACAAAAAGTGGCTGGGAGCATCCTAAGAGTTGGGGGCCAGTGAAACAGGGGGGATAAACATTTCAACTTGTATAATCCAATATACTACGCATTGAGGGTCCATGTCTCTGGCGAGAGTCCGGATCGGAGATTGAGGGGCAACACACAGGAGCCCCACCGCATCCAGGGAAAGCCGAATTTAACTCTCCAGTTTGCCAGGGGGGTGTGAATCTGCAACTGGACGGGCCTTGTTCACCAGTGTGGAGGTGGCCAGTCTCCCCAGACACGGGGCGAGCCAGTTACTTCCATGAAGGGTGGATCTCTTTCCCACAGGCAACAGGAGATCTTCTCATTCTGTGGCAGAGCCCGGAGACCGCTCGCTCTGCGTGAGGTGCTGAGCAAGGCCGAGCGCTCCCTCAGCGCCCAGCAGTTTACCGGCCTTCTTCCGGGTGCAGTGGCAAGATCTTCTCGCAATAAAATATGGTGGTGAGTGGGACTGTTGCTGCTGAGTTAACTTCAGATCAGGTTTCTCCTGTTCCAGTCCCAAAAGTAGGGAGGCCTTTCCCAGAGTGCAAACTGCGTGCGTTTCCCCATTCCATACAAAAATGAGGCGTAACAGGTGGCCCCACTTTCCCTTTTCTCGGAGGAATGTGGTTGCCGGTTTCAGGGCTCTGCGTCTTTGGAGAGTGATAAGTGACAAATCCTGGTAGATCAACAGTTGCCCACCTTCGTATGTGATGGCACCTTTATCTCTTACTGCAGTCATTATCATTTCCTCCTGGGAATAGTTGTGAAGGCATGTTAGTATGGCTTTGGGAGTCCCCGGGGTCCCAGATGGGCGGCTAGCCCTGTGGATGCAGTCCAAAATAAGATCCTTATCTGTTAGTTTCTGGACTATATGGCGAAAAAGGCGGAGGACATATTACTCTAGTCGACCGACATCTTCCTGCAGAGTGACCCCCTTTATACGGATGTTGGATCTCGGGACCTGTTCTCCAAGTCTTCTAAATGGTAGTTGAGATCTGCATTTTGGTCTTGAAGCTTTAAGATTTGGCAGCGGCTTGCTTCTAGTTCCTCCTCTCAGGCGTTGTTTCCTTGCTCCAGCGTGTCGATTCATTGGCCCAGTTCCCCCATTTCTCGACGGATTTCCTTGATGTCGCCAGCCACCTCTTGTTTCAGGGTCACTATATCCTCTCGTAGCGTTAGGAGAGTTTCCATGAAACCTCAGGTCACAAGAGTCCTCTTCTGTATACTTCTTTTGAAGATCGTCCTGTGCGCAGCGCATGGGGGGTTAAGGGTCCTTCATGACATCCCCCCTGTTTTGCTGCAGACTTCAATAGCAGGTCCTTAATGGACGTGTCCCTCTTGCCACGTTGGGTTTTTATTTCTATCGGATGACGTCTCGCACCTCATGGCTGCTCTGGGGGCCCGCAGGGCGTAGGGGCTCCCCCTGTTGCAGAACCCGTCCCCCAGGTCTCCTCCAACTTCAATACCCAGCCGGCTCAGGGTCACTGGCAGCACCTCCTGACTGTAGAGCAGGCACAACAGAGCTCCCTTTAGCGAATCCCAGGCCACATCCGATTTTCCCAGTGGCCCCGCCTCCTCACCAAATCTGGACTTCCCAGGCAACTGCCTCCGTATACCAGGCACTCTCCCTCAGCCAGGCTTCCACCACCGTAGAGGCGAGTGTACTGCGTCAAGGCCAACCACCATGCAACTATTGCTTCACATCCAGCTCTTTATCATTCAGGGGGCGATGCATCTACTCACCCACTGTGGCCCATTGTGGTTCACCGGTATCTCCGTGTCCAGTACCAGTTTGCTCGTGACCCCGCAGGTCGCCGCCCCGCTGATCAGGAGTCTATGGGAGGGGACAGGCCCCCGCAAAGCACGGTGCAGACTCTGCCCGTTCGAGGGTAGGGGTGCGTGCTCCTCTTCCGGCCTCCCTAGGGGTTCAAAGCACCGCTGGTCACCAAGAACGCGGCGGGCTGCGGTCTCCTCAAGGGGATGTCGTTCCCTAGACCGGCTTCACTGCTCACGGAGGCCCGTAGCAGAGTCCAGGCAGGTCATACAGCCCCCATAACAGTCCTCGGCGATAGATTTCCTCCAGCAAAGGGGGGGGGGACCAGAGTCAGCAGGTCCCCAGAGCAATCAGGCTGCAATCTCTCGGCCTCCGCTCACTTTCATGCAGTCCTCCAACGCCCAGGTGCCCGCACGAGAGCCAGGTCTCTCCGGCTGGCCAGGCGAAATGGGCACCTCCACAAGGGCGGGCTCTCCTACCGGGGCTCACCATAAGCCCCCTAGGTCTTCAGAGGCCAGTAGCGCAGCACGCCGACTCCCACTGCCCTTATCTCGCTGTGCAGCTCCTCCGCATCGGCGAAAACGGCCCGTGACGCTTTTGGCCCTATTAGTGCGGCAGACCTACAAAGGTCAGCTCCTAAACGTGCGCCTTCTTGGACAGACCCCCGTTTTACGGTTTTCATTTGCTCTATGAAAACTTTGGACATGGCATTTTTTCAGTAGCATTTTATAACCTGGCATAGTATTAAATTGTATGTATTCAGTTTTATTCCAGTAATTATCAGACTGTAAAGCATCAATGAATTGGCAGATAAAACATTACATTCTTGGTTCAATTTCAAGGCATAAACTGTCAATATAAATTGAAATTATAAAATTCTTTAAAAACATTTGATCTTAAACAATGTCTTAGAGCAGGATTGTTTTTCTCTTAATTGAGAGAGTTCTAGTAGTTGCCTGAATGACGGAGTACTACATTTTGTTCAAATGTTTTTTATTCTGGGTGATTCCTTCTTTTTGACAGATGTTTTCTTTTTTAAAGGTTTAAAACCTTTCCTGAAGTTCTTTATCGAATTTCTACTCTTGACACCATCCTGTTCAGCAACAATCACATTGGATCTGTGGATCCTTTGCAACTTAAAAAGATGCCAAACCTTACCACTTTAGATCTACAGAATAATGACCTTCTCCAAGTTCCTCCAGAACTTGGAAACTGTGAAAACCTCAGGTGAGTGAGGGCCTCTAATTTGCCAAGGTTTTTTGTGTTGTATGTTTGACATGCTCCATTACATTCTACAACATGCAGTGAGGAACACAATTAGATTGTAGTGGGGAAAATTAAAGTCCTGTATGCAAGTGGCCTCAAAAATTTAACAAGCTCAGTACTTAAACTTTATTGGAACTAATGAGAAAGATGCATTAGACAGCCTAACACTGTTCACTGCAGCTAAAGATATACAAAAATTAATATAGACGAAGAATATTCTAAAAATAATAGGAATGTATTCATAGATACTAAATTCTATTAGTGGAATAAAGAGCTAAGTGTGTGTGGCTTGGCTTAAGATATGGTGGTTGAGGCGTAGCAGAAGAGCTTCTTTGCGGTCATTTTGTGAATAGTAGACAGGAAGTATCCCTGTAGATTTGGGCTGCAAGTAAAGGAGGAGGTAGGAAGAAGGGACTGTGAGAAGTCCAGAAGCAGAAAGAACAACTCTGACATCACACAGCTCAAGGAACCAGACTGCAAAGGTTAAGGCTATGCAGGTCCCAAGATAGCAACTGGGCAACATAATTGAATTGAGGGATTGCAGTGAGATAAGTGCATTTGCTCTATGGCTTGATGCTAGCAGACTCTGGAGAAACACTAAGCTTGAAGGGAGTTCATGACACAGAAAAGACATTTTGAGGTCAGGCTCAGTGACCAGGCAGAAGGTGTGTCCTTACAGAAGGAAGCTAGGCAGCAATGAGGAGCATGAGAACAAAGCAGAGTGGACAGCATAGCTTACTGCTGACAACCGAAAGGAAACCAGGAGGGTTGTTCCAGCTTATGCAGTCAACCTGAATATCATTCATTTCCCCACTTGGCCCTCACTGGGCCACGGGTAACATAGGGCCAGGGCAAAGGAGGAGATAATTCACCTGAGATAAGGCCTGAGGTTGCAGAAGCTATACTTAGGATGAGGACAATGGATGGACAAAAAAGCAGAAAGAGGCCTTGAAGCAGATACACTAAATCAGCAGAGAAACCTGTCTGGAAAGGAGGACTGATTAATACTCTGCTGCTGATAAGGATCCCACAATGGAAAGAGTGTGGACTCACAATGGAGGCTTGGTCTTCATGTTGATGGAAATGCAGGGTGTGTGTAAATGCAGGAGAGGCTAGATAGAGCATCAGTGAGGAACAGTTAATAGTCTCGCCATGGAAATGTCTTTGGAAGGGACTATGCAAGACTATTTGTGCTGAAGCATGTACCCGCCATAGTTGGGATTTGTAGCATTGACATGACATAGACGTAATTCAGTTGAAGGGAGTTTCTTACAAAGTTAGGGTAGTTCTACTAATCGGGTTGTTATTGGCGGAGGGAGCTGTAAGGTGATAGCCATGCTCAGTGGGTTGAGCATGTGGAAGGTATGATGCAGTATGTCAAAAACAGTGAGAAATGTATTGGAAAAAAAAAAACAATGAAAGAGAAGTTAGAGCTTTGATATAAAACCTAAACACCACCGAACGTGGCCAGTTATGGGTTGTTGTGCAAAGCATTCCTCACTCCCAGTGTACTGCCGATGACCTTACACGTCCCAGATGACCTTACAAATTACTTCATTTATGACGTCACTGTTGGCATTACATCACCTCAACAAACTGTATAGTTTGGATGACAGTTGAAACTGCTCTTTTTTTGTTTCAGAAAAATCGTGCAAGCATTTCGTATTGCCAAGCTTGAAGGGTTTAAGCATTTTTTTTGCAAAGATGTAAATTTGACGACTACACGCGCGCGCGCACTCTCTCTCTCTCTCTCTCTCTCTCTCTCTCTTAGAATAATCATAATTCTCAAATAATCATTACACATGACAAATGTATTATATCATGACATGAACATAAATTAAAAAATAAAACAGGTCACATAATATCCTTATAGGAAGTACATTAAGTAGGTTTTCCTTTTTCTTCATAGGTCACTTAATCTGGAAGGAAATCCTTTCCGTAATCCCCGGGCAGCTATTCTGGCAAAAGGAACCGCAGCTGTGCTAGAATATCTAAGAAGTCGCATTCCAACGTAAAGGCAGATGTGCATTAATTTGTCTAATTCCGCTTGTATGGAGTAGCACTTATGGAGCAAAGTATAAAGGAATTCGTCATGCATTTAGTTTTTCATGAAAAAAGACTGTTATTATCACGTAAAAATGCAAGGTTCCTTTTATGTGTCATCAGTTTACACTGGCCTTTAATACAAACTTTTCTTTTCACAATTGCCAATTTGCAATGTATGTCCTACAAATTGCCGATGCATTGTCTTAAATTTTTTAACTGAATTCAGTCGGCATTAAAATATTTTGATATCTCACAATAATCAGTGATTGCTTATTTTTTGGGTGTGTTTCTGCCCTTCATGGGTTGAACATGAAAAGAGAGGACTAGTGCATAACGTTTTACTGTTGCCAAACCTACTTTAACCTGACATCTGTATTTCAGTAAGGAATGAGGTTAGTTATTTTGAAGCTGAAGTCCGCATTCACATTCGGGGGCTACGATTGTCTGAATGAGTGGGGGGACAGGAAGAGAATTTCATATATCTTGTAAAAGGGCTTAAAATGCAGCTCCACTTTTGAAAGCCACATGCAGATCGTACCGGAATCCAGCAGGATCTATAATTTTCACCCAGGTGAATCTGAAATTTCTTAATTGAAATCTGTTGTACTCTAGTGATCCATTTTCTGTCTCCATTGCATTTTAAGGGGGTGTTTGTTGGGAGAAAGGTTTTAACTTATACTTTGTACTGTTCTGTGATTAGGATGGAGAAAGTCAAGAGAACAGAAGGAGGGGTGTGGAAAAACAGCTTCCTTCTTAAAAGGATACTTGTTTAATATGTTTGGATATCCATCAGAGAGCTACATGTAACGTAGCAGGATTTGGCATGATGTGCAGATGGCTAGAGCCCACAGTGCCTGGAAATTCTTGTGGATCTTTAGCCTAGGAAGTGTGCACATCCCCAGTATACCTACTATAGCAAGGCACCTCCTGTACAGTTTGGATGGATGGGGGTCCCCGCTCTATAAAAGAACAAGCATTTGCAATGCAATAGGTCTCGCATTTGCGAGAGTTTAAGCTATTGGCATTGTAAATGACAATGCCTTTTATTTCTCAGTTTTGAAAACGAACACACATAAATAAAAGGCATTGTCATTTACAATGCCAATAGTTCAAACTCTGGCAAATGCGAGACCTATTTCTTTGCAAATGCTTTTTTTCTTTTTGTAGGCACGGGAGATGAAGTGATTTGCCCAGAATCACAGGACGCTGAGCTGACGCCAAGACTCGAACCTGATTACCCAGCTCTAAAGTCGGCAGCTCTGGCTCTTGGTGCATCCTCTGATGTCTCACTCTGTTATTTCTGGGGAGAGCATGCACAGTACTTTGCCAATGCTACGTTTTTCGCAATAAAGCGATTTACTGGTTAATGGCAAGAAGTGTATTTTCATAATTTTAAAATTATGTAAGTAACTAAGCACTGTCAGTTTAGAATTATTTTAATGTTTGTATTTAATAATACAATGAAAAAAACGAATGAAATTGTGTTATTTATGAGCCTCAGATACAGAGTCTCGCAGAACTGCAACAATAGAAAGTTAAAACGTTCTGTGTATCGGCAGCCTGCACTCGGGGGCCAATAGGAGAAGCAACAGGCGCGCACGTTTTTACCAGCAACCAATGGGAGTCAACATACAGTCGGCCAATACGAGCCTGTGCAGCCGTGTCGCCACCCCCACCCCAGCTTCCTTCTCTTAACGCTAATCAGGATATAAAAAAAATCGAGCGGCTGGCATGATTGAAAGTAAAAAAATAAAAAACAACCATTTGGGCGAGCTGCGCACAAGATGACGCGCGGCCACCAATTATTTAATGTGAATAAAAAGAACAAGTTGGGAGAGCGGGCGTGGCTCACGTTTTTACCAGCAACCAATGGGAGTCAACATACAGTCAGCCAATCCGAGCCTGTGCAGCCGCCTCGCCACCCACTCCCCCACTTCCTTCTCTAAACGGCAATCAGGATTTATAAAAATCGAGCGACTGGCATGATTGAAAGTAAAAAAAAAAAACTATTTGGGCGAGCTGCGCACAAGAAGACGCACGGTCGGCAATTATTTAATGTAAAAAAAAAATTTAAATGTGAGACCTACGGCATTGCAAACAAGCGGCCACCATTGTCCCGGCTGCTTCGAAAGTGAAAGTGCGCATGGCGTGCTAAAGGTAAGCAAAGCATGTCATGCCTGAAGTAGGAGAAACTCAATAAAGAAAATAGTACTTACAAGACTTAAATAACAGTACTGTGTAACAATCGAAGTAAAGTTGCCAGTAGCCCATGGGAGGCTACAAATGAAGAAAAGGCGGTACTAAGGAGGGACTAACAAACTGATTACTGAATCAGAAGCCTGCATTTACAAAGGACAAACACAGAAGCCAATGACAAATATGGGCGGGGCTTCTCTTCCATACTCTACTACAACAGATCGCCAGAGCAGCGCGACAAACACAGAAGCCAATGACAAATATGGGCGGAGAGTGGGCGGGGCTTCTCTTCCATACTCTACTACAACAGATCGCCAGAGCAGCGCATGCGCACTGGCTCTGGCTCTGGCTCGACCTAACAAAGCAGGCTTGAGAGTGAGAAAACACTGTGCATAGGCAGAAGCTTGTGGCAAGTACTTTCAAAATGTAATAAACACAGTTGGCCATAACACAATGAACAGCTGGTAAGGTCAAATTAGAGCAACTAGATTACCTGCAAGAAATACCGCTGCCTACAGGATGTCAATTACAACAATATTTATTGCCCACCACATTATCTCTAAGAAAAACCCACTGCCTACATACAAAAATATTACTGTACAGAATTCAGTAGTTTCAATATGTGCGTGTGGCAGCTACAAATGCGTAGCAAAAGCACATCCTCTTAAAATTAATCCGGTTGTAACTATGATGGCGTTTGACCTTCATCAAGTTTTGACAGTAGAGAAATCTATCCCCAGGTGTCAACACAGTCAATTTTGTTTTGACACTATTTATTGAACAAAAAAGTATGCTCTGGATCAAGGGAGGCGGTACCACGTCAAGAATGAAATATATTGGTTATTCTGTCTCAGTGGGTGGGCTGCACACATTAGGCCACATTGCAACTTGAGCTTGTAGACCAGGGGACTTAAATGTGTAATTTGTGACGTGCCTATTCCTCACCAGTAAGTATAATGGGGACATGGATCCCAGCACAGTTTGTCAACCAGCGAGCTGGGTCTCGAGTCATATCACTCAAGAGCATAGCTCTAAAGCCTCTAGTAGCCTGCCAGCTGTCAGTAAGTAGCTTGTGAATGTGGTGTGTAGCCAAGGATGTTAGTTAGAATGTTAGAAGCTTGGCAGCACTGCTAACTGAACATTGCATGATATGGTTCAGCTCCTATCCATGCTATCAGCGTAGCAGCCATCTGTAGCAAAGGCAGGAACACAGACAGGCACACGCCCACCCTTACACCAACTCACATTGCTGTGTGCAAAGTACACTGATATTTGCTCTTGCTACCCCGAAACACAACAAAGCCTAGTACTGTAGGGGACGTGGCTAGACGCCGATGGAGTAGGAGGCTTGGAACCGCGCTCCCAGAGGCGAGCCCCGATCCGGCACCATCCTGACCAAATAATAGACACCCAAGGGCCAATATACCAAGGGCTAGTCCCTGGGAGTGAAGGGTGCTCTGACTGCTGATCTGGCACGGCCCTGGCGGCGGTGGAGGCAGGCAAAAACGATGGATGGGAGCGGGCAGCTCAGAAAACAAAATGGCGACTGGGGCCGATGGCCGAAAACATCTATGAACGGCCGCCGCAGAGGAGCTCGAGGTGAGCAATTGCGTGCTAGAAATCTGCCCGGGGTCCTCTGCCGCCACTGAGTAGTAAAGAACAGTGAAAGGAAGCTCTAGATGTGGCTGCGGCCGAAAGAACCCAGGAGTTGTGGCGAGAGCAATCGCAGTAGACAGCGGAGGCTGTGGGTGGAGCCTCTCCTGCGAGCGCCTACAAAACCGGAGGCTGCAGCGTGTGTTGGTGGGCCTGGGACGTGGCCCTGTGAGACCCCTGCCGCCCCCAAGCAGCGAACTTAAGTGAGAGGGGGCCCGGGAAATTGGACCTGGGTTGAAGGCAGGGAGAGCGCAGGAGCTGGGGCGAACGTGGCCGTTGAAGACGACCGAGGCAGGGACTCTGGTCCCGACACTGCGGAGAACACCCTCGGACTAGCGGGCAAGAATTGAGGATAGGCCTGACCCCCGCTGGAGCATAATGAGTTCAAGCCCACAGAGGGAAGCATGAAGGTGTATACAGTGGCCTAAAATCCGCCGCGCCTGCCCTTCAAAAAGCGACAGGAGAGGCAGTATCGTGAAAGCGGACCGCGAGCCTGCAGAACCCAGAAGAACCGAAGGGGGGTCACACCCTGGCACCAGGAACGATTGGCAGAATCCCTCAGAGTGCAAAAGAGCCCCCCCCCTCTCCAGAGAGGAGCACAGTGGGAGCACCAAAAGGAAGGAAGATCCCTCCAAGGTATGAGAAGCGGGGGGCCTGCACGGGGATAAAGAGACCCACACAAGAAGATTTTGGGGGGAACGAACTGAGGACACCGGGACTACTATAGTGGAGAGGTGGATATAAAAATACAGGAGCTCCAAGAAAAGGGGCCTCAACATGGGGAAGACCACCAGGAGGAAAGATCCAGATCCACAAGACCAGGAACTCGATAATGCGGACGGCTCTGGGACAAGGGGCAGAGGAGGAGCGGACCAACAGGAGCCTCCCCCCCGGCCCAACACTCCAGGACATACTCCGGGCCATAGAGACCTCCAGGATGGCCTTGGAAAACAAAATAGATACCCTGAGAGAGGACTTTAGGACTCCTTAGAGAGGATCTTAGACGCCTGGCAGAAAAGGTCGCAACTAATGAGAGCGACATCAAAGACATGAGGCCGCTGGTCACCGCTGCGACAGATAAACTTGCCGACATGGAAAAGAGAGTACACACCCTAGAACTAATGGATGCTGAAAATAGATCACGCCGCAATAATCTGAGGGTCGTGGGTCTTTCTGAAAAAGTCGAAGGTAACGACATGGTCGCATACCTGGAGGAATGGATCCGGGACATTGTCGCTGCGGAAGGCCTCTTCTCTTACTTTGCTTTGAAACGGGCCCACAGGGTTCCGGCATGACTGCCCCCACCGGGTGGACCTCCGCGACCGGTGGTGGCACGTCTGTTGTTTTAAAAGGGCTGGGACTACGCGCTCCGCCAGGCTGAACGACCACATAGTGGTGGACAATAGGACAGTAAGAATCTCTCCGGATATCTCCCGAGAGGTACAAAAGTAGTGAGCATCCTTCCTTGCGGCAAAACGAAAACTAATGCAATTGGGGACTCAGTACTCAATGATATTCTCAGCGAAACAATGTGTGGTGACAGCAGCAGGAGTACGGTTCTTTACGACACCACAGGAAGTATGGAATTGGATTGATCGCCAGGCACACGCCAGGTCAGATTGGATTCCACGGGAGTACCAGGGGAAATCTTCGGATCTCATACTGAGAAGAGAAGGGAGGACCCCCACTGCGTCGGAAACTCAACAGGAAAGAGACAGAGCGGTGGCAGCTATTGCATCATTGAGTGCATCAGAGGCTTGAGAAGCGCCCTCGCCGACAGGGGATGAGTCTAGAGAATCGGACTCGGATCATAGCTCCGGCACTGTGGGGGGGACGAAGCTTAGACCTCCCAGATGTGACTCTGGGGACGGCAGATGACATCATCTGAACTGTATCCTGCAAGCAAGTATCAGAGGAGGGAGGGGGGAGGAGGGAGGGATTACTGGAGCGGTGCTCACTGAATGGCGACTGGGAAGGTCACATACTGTTTATGCACTGTGCCGGATGTGGGAGATGGCCCCGGGACGGCAGGTGGTGTTGGTTTTCCTTCCTCCTAAGCGGCTTCCACTACCCCCGATCAATATTCTCTTTTGGTTTTAATTGCAAAGTTTGCATAGAGTTTGGATGGGGGGAGGAACACTCACTTGTCCTGGGGATTTGGAGTTTGGGGTTTAAGAAGATGTTAACTGGGGTAACTGCAGGATCTGTAAGACAATTGTTATGTTGTTTAAAACCTCTGAGGGCTACGCTGATCCCCATGGAGGGGATAGCCACAAATGGGTGGCAGGCTGAGCTGGCTAAGAGCTATACTAATGGATACATTACCACTTACAAGATTATGACCTGGAATGTCAGAGGTATTCATACAATGAGGAAGCGACACAAAGGTTTCTCCTATCTAAATAGAAGGGGGGGTCCATATAGCTCTCCTGCAGGAAACGCATCTCCTGGCTCCTGAAGAGGCTGCATTACAGCGTCGATGGTTGGGACAGGCCTACTACACTTCATTCTCGGCATTTGCAAGAGGGGTGCTAATCTGGATAAGGGCAGTGGTCCCATTCCAATGTACAGGAGACTGGGCTGACCCGGAGGGTCGATATGTAGTGATCACTGGGCGGTTGGACGACCAGGATGTGACAATTATCAACCTATATGGCCCTAACTCTGACCAAAGTGCGTTCCTGACTGACATGTCCGGCACATTGGCGCCCCATCTGCTACACACCACTATTCTGGTGGGAGACTTTAAGTGTGTGGCGGACCCGATGTTGGACCGCTCCTACCCGCCGCTTCGAGATGCACCGACCTTTAGGATAGCGAGAACCTTCACGGAGTGGCAAACTAGATGGGGGCTGGTGGACACATGGAGGCGCATGCACCCAGCGACTAGAGACTATTCCCATTTCTCGCATGTGCATGATTTGCACATTCGGCTGGACGCCTTTCTGTGCTCCACTGACATCCATACACTTGTGCAGGGGGTGGAATACCTTACGCGTACAATATCAGGTCACAACCCGGTCTTGATGAGATTACGATGGGGGAATGGGCCATCAGCCCATTCCCACTTGGCGGCTCAAGCCGGAAGCCCTGGAGGATCAAGTATTCCTCGAGGAAACACTCGGCCATATAGCTCATTATTTCTCCGTAAACCCAGACTCCACCTCTTCCAGGCTGACGGAATGGGACGTCTTTAAGGCGGTGATCCGGGTCGCTGTAAGGCGACCTCCATAGGAGTGCGTTGCACGCTGGTGACAGATAAAGAAAAGGCGGACCAAACATTATGTGACCTAGAGAAGCGTAGACTAGAACACCCAGAGATTCGACGGGACCTCCTAGATGCAAAGGAGAATGTAGCGGCGCTTGAGGAGAGGTTGTGCTGCTTCGATTATAAAATATATATGGAGCGAACCCACGCAGAGAGAGACAAGGTGGGATCTCGATTGGCATGGCTGGCCAACCCGACTCGTAGGGGTACCCCTATAGTTGACATCGTAGATCAGAGCGGGCATCACTTATATAGGCAGGAGGAGATGAACACCAGGTTCATGGAATACTATAAGTCCCTTTACAAGAGCGCAGGAAGACGGAGGGAGACAACACTGACAGACTTTCTGGATCCACTTCCTACCCTGACGGAAAAAAATGCCACAGCTTTGGGGGCGGTAATTACGGAGCCGGAAGTACGGGGGGGCTATTAAAGACCTAGCTAGAGGCAAAGTCCCGGAAACGGACGGGCTTCCAGCCGAATTTTACGCGGCCTATATGGAGGAGTTGGCCCCAAGGCTGGTAGAGATGTATGAAGCAGCGAGGGAGGAGGGAGTTCTTCCGAGAATTACAAGAGAGGCACTTGTGATACCACTGCTTAAGCCAGGAAAATCTCCCCTAGACTGTACGGCCTATAGACCATTATCAATGCTTAATTTAGACTTTAAAATATTAAGCAAAATTCTTGCAGCGAGACTTCTCCCCTTCATGACTACACTGGTCCATCCGGATCAGGCGGGGTTTATTCCGGGCAGAAACACAGCTCTTAACATCAAACGGTTACTGTCTATATTAGAGGCAAGCGACCGGGAGGACGGAGATGGAGCCGTTTTTGCCATTGATATAGAAAAGGCTTTTAATAGCCTGCAATGGGGGTACCTATACAGGGTCTTGGAACAAATGCAACTGGGGCAAGGTTTTATACGCTGGGTACAGCTGTCATATGCGGAACCACTGGCAAGAGTGCGAATGGGCCGAGTGATCTCTGGGCAGTACAGGGTGAAGTGGGGGACACGCCAGGGATGTCCTCTCTCCCCGCTGCTGTTCGCACCAGCTATGTAGCCACTAGCTAGCCTAGCCCAGCTGGGACGAAAATATCAAGGTTTACAATTTGGAGGCTATGGACATCGCACTTTATGCAGATGATCTGCTCCTTTTCCTGAGGAATTTGGGAGGGGAATTGCGAGGGGCTAGGGAAATGATGGCAGAGTTTGCTGAGTTGTCAGGGCTCAAAGTAAACTGGTAGAAGTCCAGACTTTTCCCACTAGTGTGGAACCAGGAACCGCCGTAAGAATTGGGAAAACTGGTGTGGGAGCCCCATTGTTTAAAGTATCTAGGTGTCAGGATATATCACTCCCAACCCGATCTCCAAGAAGGGAATATAAGTGGGATGTTAAGATCCTTAAAAGATAGCATGACATTTTGGAGTGCGCTCCCTTTATCAGTCGCTTGCAGAGTAGCATTACTAAAAATGATAGCCCTCCCACGCCTATTATATCTGTTTATCGCACTACCTGTGTGGATACCGAGGGCCATGTTCTTGAAGCTAGACTCCTGCCTGGTGTTGTTTATCTGGGGGACAAGCCTACGCAGAGTGGCCCTGGCAACGCTAAAACGACCAACGGAGGAAGGGGGACTGGCGATCCCAGACTTTGAATCATACTATTTAGCAGGACAGCTGCAATGGTTTACCCAATGGATAGCGGGGAGACTGGCACCGGAGAGAGAGACAAAACCCTTCCTACCGGAACGAGATGTGCACCTGCGGACAATTCTGAGGGTTGGGGTAGCACCAATGAACTGCAAGTGGTCCGGCGTTGCTGGGGGAGATGCCTACAAAAAACTCAAACTCTAGTACCCTACTCACCAGATCTTCCATTGAGGGTGTTGCAGGCATTGCCACAGGGGGGGCAGTGGGGAGGACTAGAGGACTGGACGCAGGCTGGGGCCACTAAATTGGGGGATCTTTACGAGGAAGGTGAGCTCCGGTCGTTTGAGGACTTTAGAACAGTAACAACAGCGATTATGAGACACTGGGGAATGGGCACTGTAGAACCCAAAAGCCACGATACAAGTGGATATATAGGAACAGCAGGGGGCAAGATCAAGGCGGTAACGTGCCTATATAGAGCGATCGGTAGGGATTCCATCCAACCCCTGACGGCACTAAGGAACAGATGGGAGGCGGACATGGATATTTCGATGGAGGATGCTGACTGGGTCAATACGTTAGATAGAACCTATAAGTTTTCGAGAAACACTCGATTAAAACTAATTAATTTTTATATACTTCATAGGGCCTACCTCACCCCGGAGCGTATTAATAGATACTTCCATAGGGAAGATGTGAGTTGCCCAAGATGTAGAGAAAATGGAGCGGATATGATGCACATGTTTTGGAATTGCCCAGTGGTGCACAGATACTGGCAGGAGGTCATGACTGTAGTATCTGCAATAATACAGCGAATAGTTCCATGTGGGCCAGCACAATGCCTTCTCGGCTTATTCCCCCACACAGCTAAAACTATGGTTACCTATAGGTTTCAGGACCTAGCATTCATATTGGCTAAGCGAGAAATCACACAACACTGGAAGACACCAGGGGGACCCAGTATAGTCGGTTGGAAACGAGAACTGGAAACATGGGCAGGATGCGAGGGCAGGGTGCTACTCAGAAATGCTAGTAGACGGATAGGAGCACTAGAACGGGCTAGGGCGTGGGAGGCACTGGTAGAGGAAATGAGAAACCCAGAACCAGACTCTGGCAGATCCTCACCCTCAACACACTCACAGCAGGGGACCCTGCCACGGCATGAACAAGATGGGAATATGGAAGGGGCTCAATGATATAATTTGCCAGGAACAGGAGACAGCTCCAATATTGCTGATTGAGCATAAAAAGATTGATTAGAAATAGGGGATGAGTAATATTATTTTAGTATTATTCTAATATGTACACAAAAAGTTAGCCAAATAATAATGGAACCTGCAGTAAGGGAATGGGAGGGAGGGAGTTAGTTGGGGAATGTTTATCAAATGTATTGTAACTAGTAATCTATGATGGACATACTTGTCAACTGTAATGAGAACACAGAACACCGAGTGTAAGTGATTACTACAAGTATTTGTAAAAATTATGAGACAAGATGAAAACTAATTAAATCTGTTAAAAAAACTAAAAAAACAAAGCCTAGTACTGTAATGTCCAACTGAGACAACTGAAATTAAAATGCAAACCAGATGCAGGAGCAGCCCATTCGATGAGGAGAGCAGGGACCAGGAAAGGGATAGAAAATAGGTAAGTGTCTCACTTGCTATGGGGTGGGATGTGTACAGGTGCATCTATATGTGTTGTGACACATTTGTGTGTGTGCGTGCACATTAGTTAGTGTGTGTATCTGGTGTACCTCACTTAGTGTCCCTAGCTGACTACAATCCCTGGAATCTGGGACAACCAGTGAAATCTCGCGACCTTTTGCATCCACACTGGCAATCCATGGTATAATTGTACCCTCAACTGTCATAACAGTGCTTGTAGTGTAATGGTTGTCTTTTATATTGGGTATCATTGGCATATAGGCAGCACTACTAGCCAGATTATGGTTAAACCTGGCATAATGGTGCACACCGCTGGCATAATGGTGGCCATCCACAATGAAACTTGATTGGTACTTTCTCTGTTCGCAACAAAGCTCTTCAATATTTCTTAAAGATTAGTAGAGGAAAGGTCAGCAGGCACGTATGTGCCCTGAAATCGAATGAATTTGAGCACCTGTAGTCTACCTCTACTGAGATCCATTCATTCTGTCAGTCCCAAAATGGCTTCTGATGATTAAGAAAAACAAACAGACTGAATGGTGTTCAGACAGAAGCTGCTGACTATAGCCTACAGTAGAACACAACAGCCATGCTACGCAACAAAGCAACCTTTTTGATACAACTCAAAATCCTAGAGGTCTCCGGATTGGAGGGGTAGGTCAGTGGCAAGTGAATATCTCTGCAGCTAGTCGGTTCTCATAGGGCTCTCTGCTATTTTAGATGTACACTATCTCTGTATTTGTACATGTACATTATTTCTAACAATACCGACTGAGAAGGGTCCTAATTCTGCGACCTGTGAAAGTGATACTTTTGTCTACCTAGCACTTTGACTTCTACTTTTACAATTGACCCCAATGACAGCTGGTCCTGATGCTCACCACAGTCCTTCTGACTTATCAGCAGCCCCTGACCCAGTCTTGCCAGCATCAGAAGATTCTGGTCTACTCTACCTCACTCTGCTCTCACTCGTTGCGGCCTTCACTCCACTACGACCCCACTGGAAGACTGTGCTGACAACTTGAGGTTGCCTGAGAATAATGCACACAGGCCGATGCGTCAATGCCGATCCTGCTGAGTGCAGTATATTAGAAAAATGTGAAACGAAGAAGGAGGCGGAGTGTTTCCAGTGCAAACAGTAAAGACAATACTAAGCAAAAGCAGAGAAAGGAAAAAGCTAGCAAATGAAAAGCAGCAAATCTATGATATAATTAGTAGTGTAAACAGTAAATATAAAGCAAAAATAATTGACTAAAGAGGTGATCAAAGGTCAACGATTGAGCAATGAATGTACAATGGACAATGAACAAGCAAATAAGATCAAGATCATGTCACAATGCACTGGCTTAATGTATTACTGACATGGACCAGGGTGGAAGCCCACACGATCAAGCTGGTTCGCATGAGGGTGAGTTCCCACACAGGAGGGAAATGTTGGGAGACCTTCCTGCTTCATGTAGAAGCCAAAAACGATGTGCGTCCACCTTGACACACGCTTGAATTCCCAGATACGACAGCAGTCCCCCTGCCAGCATGCGAGACCCACGGGGACCTGCGGATACAGAGTCAACACATAACACGCCCTGCCCAGAATACGCATCGGGTCAGACATCTCCCAACTTCTGACATCACCGAGGGTCCACCATAGAGGAGCACCCCTCCCCCCCACCAGTAGGGTCTGATTGAAACTCCTGTTCGGGTAGTACCCCTGATGGGTACTCTTCCTGGCTACCCCTTACCTGTAAGACACATACTCTCTTATATTTTGTGCAGACTCCACTCCAGAGTTTCTCTTTTCTTTTTCCATTTTCTTTTCTGTTCTGAAATATTGTTCATGTGTTTGCTGTTGATATTGTCTCGATAGGCAAACCAGAGCTGGAGGTCACTTCACCGAAAAAACTTGACTGTAACACATGCTCATATCGTCCTACGCTCGGAGCCACATTTAAAGTTGATGTCGTACCATGTGTAAAACTTTAATAAACACATTAAAAAAAGGTGTCACAATGCAGAAAACTACAACAGCATAAACTGATCTACCTGCTCCACTCCTTCTACTTATAAACACATGACATTTTAGATCACAGACTATACTCTCTGATGGCGATTAATGTAAATCTTACGAAAACATTTTTCTCACCTCTGAAATAACAAAACTCATCTCTAGCAATATGGTGAATGCCAAAGATAAAGAACCTAAAGAAAGTATGGAAATCAAGGCCAGACAGAAGAGATCAAAAAAGGATCCTCTAGTCCCTGAATCACAAATTAAATTTAAGGTAGACACTGGTGCCTCACTAGATATCATCCCTCAAAGACTAAATACCCTTAATAACATGGTACAATCCACAAAAATAGACATAAGAAAACTAAAGGCTCGCAACATAAGATGCAACCTTAGGATATTTGGTCTGCAGGAGGGTACTGAACATAAAGCCTCATCATGCGCACCTTTCCTCAAATCGTGAGTCCCACAGACTTTAGGAATAGAATGTGAAAGAGACTTTGAAATAACAGGAGCTCATAGAATCCCTACTAGAAAGCCAAAAAAAAACCTGTAAACTAGGGTTCTTTTCTTCAAATCTCTGAAATATCCTGTTGAAGCAATCATCACACAAATGAAAGCGAAGCAACGTATCATACTGAATGGTGCCAAAATTGGGATCTCCCAGGACTACTCAAAAGAAACTGAAAAGAAAAGCCTTCCTTTCAAGGAGAAAACCCTTAAGAAATCTAACTAGCTCCTTTGCCGGCTGGTGGAAAATAACAAGGTATTTCTGTTGGTAAAATTACACAAGTGCTCAACGCTGTTCGTGCATGAGAATGTGTCCTGTTCAAAAGCCAGCGAGTAAGTCTAATTTCTCTTCTCTGGCACCAGCAAAGAGTGAGTGTTTCTTCCCTTCTGTGCTTCCAGTAGGAAGGGTTTGTTGTCCCGCGTACGGAAAGATTCATTTTCCTCCGTTTTTTTGTGTTTTGTTTTTTAGAGAATCTCGGAAATTCAGTCGCCTTTGCACCCGTAGGGAACATACTCACATCCCTGGATTCTAAAATATTGTTACCTAATCTATTTTACAAGGACCTATTAAGTGACTCAAACCATTCTGCACCACTGCGGTGGTAAGTTTATTTTGAACTCATTTTTCAATTGGTTCTTTGCATCTATTGCATATAATTATCAAATGACCCACCTATACATATCTATAGCTGTATATATTTACATTGCAGACAATTTATTCTTGTGAGCTGTGGACTGACCTAGTCTGCCACTTTGGGCGCAACATACGGTCAGTAGATATATCAAATATAAAAAGAAAATTTTCTTTCGGTTTTTAGCAAAAGCCTGGACACCAGGGAGACTACCTCTAATTGAATGTTTTGCTTTATTTAGGTTGCTGTATATATATCCCATTGTCCTGAAGAAGACCCTCATGCGAAGGTCTAAATTTACCCTCTACGCCTAAGTCTGGTCGAAACATCGACATCACTTGTTTTATGGCCTGGATTACATTGTATTAGTCCCCTTTTTGTTTTGGATGGTGCATTTGGAGTATACGAGCACTATCTCTTGAAACGGAAGTTGAAGAAATAAGAGAAAGTTGTTGTGTAAACAGGCCTATGTACACTGGTTTACTGCTCTTAATATTACTCCAGCCAGTGTCCATTGTGAAAAATGAAATTGTTGTCTCCATATACTTTTCTCTGAAATTTTCTATTTCTTATTCACTCTGCACACGAGCACTTTTCCTTTGCACCCTTTTAGAGAAACCGTTGATTGATATATCATTGATATTTATATGTATTACCTATCTGCTATTTGCAAACTAAGAATATAAAGGTGATTTTTCTATAAAAATAAGCATTTGTCGTTCTCTCTGGTGTGTAGAGAAGAATATATTTTCTCTCTTGTATAACAATTAATTTGTTTAAACTACTCAATGACCAACCCAATAGATTTGGGGGTCACAGTCTTTTGGGTCTATCCAAGAAGGGCCATCAGGACCATCCTTTGTCTATAATCACATCATACCCAGGTCCTTTGGCGTGTCGTGGGTTACCCCATTAGTTTGTAATGGCAAAAATCATTTGCGACACAGGCACTATGGTATGCATTCTTTTAGGATTGGTACAACCTCTGAGGAGGCACCAGAAAGATGCCTAAAGACGTATTCATGGATAGCTGCAGATGGTGCTAAAAGGTTTTATTCTCAACCAATGAAGAGTACAACAGGCAATGGAGTGGAGAGATGGAGCGAAATGCGGAGTACCACAGATGAGGGATGTTGTTGACCCTGTGTAGGAAAGTGGGTTTCTGTTGCAGTAACCCCCCCACTTTTTGCCTGATAACTGATGCACTTTTCCTTGGTGTGCCCTGGGTCCCTGCCAATCAGGTACCCAGGGCCTGTGTTCCTTCCCTAAAAACTGTACTAAAGCCTAAACCCAATTGGCATCTCTGGCCACAGGTAAGCCCCTGGTAAATGGTACCCTAGGTACCCAGGGCACTGTGACCAGAGAAGGCCCCTAAGGGCTGCAGCACTTATTGTGCCACCCTAAGAGGCCCTGTACCCTGACACACACACACACACACTGCCTTTGCAGGCTGAGTGTCTTGGTGCAGAACTAAACAGAGTCGACATGGCACACATCCCTGTGTGCCATGCCCACAAACACACTGCCCTGGCATACCTCAGTCACCCCCCTAGCTGGGTGCACTATGCCAGTGGTGTGGGCACAGGTGCATGAGCCCTGTGCCCCTACAGTACCCAGGGCCATTCCTGGGCACTGTAAGTGCAGTGATGCCATTAAGATTATATGGTGCTGGGAGGTTGTCATTACGAACTCCACAGCACCATAATGGCTACACTGAAGACTGAGAAGTTTGGTATCAAACTTCTCAGCACATTAAACCCACACTGATGCCAGTGTGGGATTTAATGTAAAATGCACTACAGACGGCATCTTAGAGATGCCCCCTGAAACCTAACCAACTACCAGTGTCCTGACTGAGAGGCTGCCTAGGCTGCCACACAACAGACATGTTGCTGGACCCCTGGGTAGAGAGCCATCCGCTCTCCTGGGCCTGCAACAATGCACATCCTGGGACGAGGTGCTAGGTCTCCTCCCCCAGGATGGGCAGGGGGAGCTTCAAAGGCATGCCGCCTTTGTGAGCTTCTCCAGGCCACTTGCTGTACTCAGCAACTGGCCCCCACCGGTTCTGACCCCCACTTTGGCGGGAAGACAGGCGGGAAAAACAAAGGAAGGGAAGGGGGTGTGCCAGCCTCTGCCAACTCCACCCCTCAGGTGGGGGAGGCGAGGTAAAGCACAACTCCGGGCTCTCGCCATTTTGAGAATGGGGAGCCCTACCCAATCAGAGCTAGGCTCCTGCCCCCCTCCCACTGGAGAGTGGCAGGATAGGGGGTGTACTCACCCCAGGACAGGGACCCATTGGTCCCTGCCCTTGCCCTACCTGTAACGCCCCTAAAGTTAGTATTTAGGGGCACCCTGAACCTTCCTTCTTCAGATCCAGCAACGACAACAAGAAAAGAAGAACAAGGACCAAACAGCCGTGCAGCCTTCTAACAAGAGGAAGACAGCAACTGACTTGGCCCCAGCCCTACCGGCCTGTCTCCCCTCGAACCTGCTTTCTGCGAAATCCCGGTGTGTCCTGCAGCCAGCAACCTCACAAACCCCGGAGGACCTGCCTGCCTTCCTTCACTTGAACCGCCTGCTTCTCCCGTGAACACCGGATTTGTTCAAAACCAGCACCCCAGGCACCAGCCCTGGATCGCGAATCCAGCCCACTCTGCACCCGCCGAACCCGGCCCGAGCTCGAGTAAAAAAACACCCAGAGGAGGTCTCCCCGGCGATCCTGACCTGGAATCCGGCGACTCCTGACCTGCCTCAAGCCTCCAGACGAAGCCTGCAGCCTCAGTCTAGAGGGTCCCCCCTACCGCGACCAGAGCGGGTAAGAAAAATCCGACACTAAAAGGCACCCCTGCACCCGACGCCCCACGGCCTTGTGTGCCCAAACCCAGGGTGCCTACCTAAGCCAAGACATCTCAACTTACCCCTCGAAGTGTTGGTAGATCCCAGGAGACTCTCGTTTCCAAGCCTGCAGTGTTTGTCCAGTCCGGAGAATCTCCATAGACTTCAACAGGGAACCCGACGCCATAATAGCCCCCTGCACCCAGCCGCCCGAGTGCCGCTGTGGGTGCGCTTTTGATGCTCACTTGCTTCTCCCTTTGTGCCAAGTCTACAGCCAGGAGCTTTGCTCCCACAACCCAGTGGCCTGCTAGCCAGCAGCCACCAACCGAAGGCCCCCTGTCCCCCATAGGATAACATTGGGGCCTCAACACTCTGCATCCGGCCGCCATAGTGCCGCTGTGGGTGCAACAAGAGTGCATCACTGACCCTGGGGGACCCTTGAGTCTAACCCCAGAACCTGGACTCCCACAGTCAAAAACTTACCTGCAAACCGATAACTTGTTTTCCTCCTTAGGATAACATTGGGTATTTTTCTCTGAAAAACGACTGTGTGTGGAGTTTCAAAAACTAAAAATATTGCTTAAAAATTGTGTGTTTGACCAAAACGACTTTACTCACCTGTTTGCAGGAAGTCTCCCAGGACTGAATCTAGGACCCAGTCCTGAGGTTAGAAAAGTAATGCGATAATTACCTACCTGCATATTACAGTAAAAGTCAATGCATTTCAATGGACTGTTCGAAAAAGTTTTTAAGTGTCAACTTTTGAAATCTTTAAATATTCACTAAAAATCGTCCGAATATCAAAAACGAAATTACTCACCTGTTCTCAGGAGAGATGCCAGTGCTGGATCTAGGTACCCAGCACTGATTAGAAAAAGTAATCATAACTGTACTTACCGGTAACTTGAATTTCCTTCCATAGGATAACATTGCCTGGTTTTTGCTGAAAAAGTTTCTAAGTGTCGATTTTGCAAACTTACAAATATTCGTTAAAAATCACCTGTATAACAAAAACACATTCTTTCAACTGTTTACAGGAGATGCACCAGTGCTGGATCCAGGATCCAACACCGAGTTAGAAAAAGTAACAATAACCCCACTTACCTGCTAAGTGAATTTCCTCCCATAGGATAACATTGGTGATTCTATGTCAAAAAGTGTCAACTTTTAAAATATAATAATATTCCTTAAAAATCACAACTGTAACCAAAACGTTTCTACTCAACTGTTTACAGGAGATGTCCCAGGCCTGAATCTAGGATCTAGTCCTGTGGTAAGAAAAGTAATCCAAAAAGTAATCTATTGCATTTAACTAGAAATTCCCATTGAGCTCAATGTATTGTGTTTGAAATTGTGTTGCCTATTGCAACAACTGTAACTATTGTATTCAAAAGTCTATTGCCTATTTGAAAAGTATTTAACTAAAGTAACTCATTCTGAGAAAGTATATTTTGATACCTATTGGTTGTTCTAAAATAAAACAACTATATATTTTGATACAAAACCATTGGCCTAGAGTTCAGTTCTTGAGTGTGTGAGACCATTTGCTGACTGAGTGTGTACAACAAATGCTTTACACTGTCCTCTGATACTGCCTTACTGCTCGACCAAGCTACCCCTTTAGAGAGTAAGGTTATATCTAACTTTAGCCTCTGCCAAACCTCTGGGGACTGTGGACTCTGTGCACACTGTACCTATTTGGGAACAGTATATTCAGAGCCACTTTCTTACACCCTGTAATGAGCACTGAAAGGATGGCAATGGCTCATGTTTGATACCTAAAGTTGGATATGTCTGCGGTTGCAGTAACAGGATCTTGACTGGCTGGGTTTGCAAAAGGCAAATGTAAGAATATTTGCACAGCATGGTTACTGGAATCAGAACTTTCTTTTTTTAAGTGTACATTATTGTACCACTTGCTACAAGTTTCCATAGAATGCCCCACTTGCATGCTCAGCCTGGGCCACCAGGTAGCCATTAAAGGGGTCCTGGATGAATTTCCCACTCATTCTTTTCCTCAGTGGTTTGTAGGTGTGGGGCATTTTTAACCTGGTGAGATGGCATGACCAGTGCTAGCAAAGACTGCATGTTAACAGGCAGGTTCAGGGAAAAAATAGAGATGATATACTTTTTCACCATTTTTGTGCAATAGACAATGAAAGAGACTTTCACCTTGATATTTGACTATTCAGTAAAGTGCATGATTGTGCGTGCTGTAAAAGATGGTAGGTTTAATTGGTTCCAAAATGTTATTTGGGCTGTGTTAGACTTGGCATCTTTTGGCGTGTTTCCCCTGAGTTTTTGCTTTCTGACCTCCCGGTTTTGACTCCGTTTGTGCTGGCGTAGTGTTTCTGCGCACTTTTCTCACTGCTGATCAGTGGTAAGTGCAAGTGCTCCTGTGATAAAATGTGTTATGGATTGGTGGTTCCATGATTGGATATTTGATTTACTTGTTAGTCCCTAGTAACGTGCACTGAGTGTGCCAGGGCCGGTAAATCAAATGCTACTTGTGGGCCTGCAGCACTGATTGTGCCACCCACGTGAGTAGCCCTGAAAAGGTAACTCAGGCCTGCCATTGCAGAGTCTGCGCGCAGTCTGGTACTGCCATGTCGACTTGGCAAGTGCACCCACTTGCCAGACCCCAACCTTCCCTTTTCTTACATGTCAGCCACCCCTAAGGTAGGCCCAAGGTACCCCCGTGGGCAGGGTGCAGTGTATGTGAAAGGTAGGACATGCCCTGATGTGTGTGGCATGTCCTGATGGTGAATTACTGCCAATTTCGTTTTTCACTATTGCAAGGCTACCTGTTCCCCAGAGGAAAGAATGAGAAGTTTGTTTATAACATCTTATAAACATAACTGGCCCTGGGAACTAGGTAAGAAAATAAAGTTTAGTATGCCTGAACTCAGAATCTAAAGATGCATCTTTTAGTGAAAGTGATTTTTACATTCTGTGATTGAAAATACCACTTTTAGAAAGTAGGTATTTTCTTGCTCAGTCATCCTGGGTGCCTCTGTTGGAATGTAGATTGCCTGTCTGGGTTTTGGATGACAGAAGGCTGGGGAGCAGGAGTGGCTCCAGATAGTCTAGGTGAGTCAGGAAAGGGCTGAATAGACCTGGGCTGCAACTGGGGAAGGGGGAGGAGATTTCCTTGCACCTCAAAGGGCCTGGTCTGCCTCTGACAATGCCGTCTCCACCTCCTGCCAGGAAGTCACACCAGAGAAGGCAGAACTGGTTCTGGCTGGGCACAGACACATTCTGCCTAAAGGATCAAAGGATTTGGGATATAAATATTGGGGCCCAGACCCCTGAACTTTAGAACTCTTTTGGATCAAGAAGACTGCCAAGAAGAAGAGCTGGAGAAGCTGTGAGGAGGAACTGCCACTTTACTGTGTGCTTTGCTGTGTTGGCCTGCAGTGGCTGCTTCTGTCTTGGGCAGTGAAAGGACTGGACTGAACTTTCTGCAATCTACTTTGTGAGTTTCTCCAAGGGCTTGAGGTAGAGCTTGCCCCCCCCTGTTCAAGAAGTCTCAGGCACAACAAAGACTTCAAGCTCTTCTGCCCTCAGCACTGGGGACTGTGTGTTTTGTGCTGCAACAGAAGAAAAGCAACTCGACTACGTCTACGACGCCACTGCCGACTCCGTGTTCCGAAGGCACCGCAGAGGGCACCGCCGCAATGCCGCACCGCGACCCTGGTCTCACCGACGATGCCTGCTGACGCCGCCACCGAGCCGCTGCTCGCACAGCGACCTGTGGGCACCGCACTCCGCCTCGCTTCACGACGACACCTTGGTATCCCCGACGACGCCGCTCCACGCCAAAATCTACGCCGCTGCTTGCACCGTGGTTTGAGGGCACCGCTCGTAAAGTTACACAACGCACCGCCCTCATCCCGCACCGCAGCCTTGGCCTACCGACGGCGGCGCCATCGACTCCAGTTCATCAGCCGACGACAGCGCTTCAGCAACGACGACGACGCTGCTTGCACCGTGACCTGCCAGCACCGTGACGAGCACCGCCTTCATCTCACACCGCGACCCTGGTCTCACTGACAACGCCGCCACCGAGCCGCTGCTCGCACCGCGACCTGAGGGCACCGCACCGCTGCACTTCGCACCGCAGCACCCGGCGCCTGCCGATGCCAGCGCTCCTGACTTTAACAGAGAGGAGATCGATCTGCAACGCGTGTGACTTCGAGGGCCCCAACGACTCCTGCACCGACCTCCAGAACTGACGCCGTGCTTTCGGAAGCTCAACGAGAGGTCGCCGATGCCCTGCATTTCTAAAAGGTACTGTTTGCGGGTCTTCCTGACACTGTAGCTGGCCCGCGACGCCGCGGTCAGCCAGAACTGTTTGGATTTGTTTGCTCACGACGCCGTGATAGCCCCGGACGGAGCTATCGACATCAAGGAACTGTTTTTAAAGCATATTTGGATAACTGAAGATTTTTAAGTACTGTATTGTGGATTTTTATCGGTTTTGGTCTTGTCTTAAGTATATAAAAATATTGGATATTTTTCTAAACTGGTGTGGTGTCCTTTTGTAGTGCTTACACTGTATTACTGTTGGTTATGTGCAAATGCTTTACACACTGCCTCTAAGATAAGCCTGACTGCTCGTGCCAAGCTACCAAGGGGGTGAGCAGGGTTTTTTTTAAGGAGTGTAACTCCCATACCCTGACTAGGAAGAAGGGTCCCTATTTGGACAAAGATGCAAGCCCTTGCCAACTAGAGACCCCCATTTCTAACATTGGTGTCAGCGGTGAGGATAGGACTTGCGTTTGCACTTGACTTACAGTGATTGGTGTGCACTACTACCATATCGCAGACCATTACGTGCCACATACTGGTTCTTTTTCTTTTTGGACTATTTTTGATCTTGCCAGTTTGAACTTGCTACTTCATCATGCCAGAATCAAGAGCATCATCCGTTGCATCCCTGGAAATTGCCTTTGAGGAGGATAGGTTGGAAGCCTACAATGTTAGGGAATTGAAATCAATTTGCAAAAACCTAAAAGTCCAAGTCAGAGGCCTCACTAGGAAGGACGAGCTACAAAAGCCGCTGAGGGCCTGGGTAGCAGCCAGACATGCCAGCGAGCAGTCTGGTGATCTCAGTGGAGAGGCGGAGGAGCCTATTCCTAGGGTGGATGTGCTTTTGGGAGGGGGGGAACCCTCCAGGCCAGGCAGCAGTGGCCTGTCCCCAGAAGAGCTGGAGGACAGGCAGGAAGCAAGGAGAGTGGCAGTAGAACTGGAGAAGCTTAAGTTAGCCATGGAAGAGAAAAGGATGATGTTAGATCACGAGATCAGGATAAAGGAGCTGGATCAGAGAAGTAGAGCCAGCTCAGATGGTGGCAGCAACTCGTCAAGACAGGCAGACAGAATTGTGCACATCCCTAAAAATGTAGGCAAAGAATTCAAGAAGGGGGATGACATACAAAGGTGGTTTCAGGGGTACAAGGCAGCAATTCACATGAATGGGGTCCCCGAGTAGAATTGGGGAGCAGGATTGTGGCCGCTCTTCCCAGAAGAAGCAAGGGATACATTAATAGCTTTGGGTAAGGGGTATCACCTCACCTATCCAGACATGAAGGACGCCCTTCTCACTAAGTATGGTCTTACTCCTGAAAAGTACAGGGATCAATTCAGGTCCAGTAAGAAGTCTGATGCCAACACTTGGTTGGAATGTGTGGATGTGTTTTGCCAGTCACTGGATGGCTGGGTGAAGGGCAGTAATGTAACAGATTTTCTGGGGCTCTACAATTTGATTGCATGGGAGCACTTGTCTAGTCTATGTTTTGTAGATCTGCGCCAGCACCTAGTTGATAGTAAGCTGACTGACCCCAGGAAGCTTGCTATGGAGGCGGACCGCTGGGTGACTACCAGGGTCCACAAGAAAGCGTTTGGGGGAGACTCAGCCAAAGGTGGGCAGGGTCCGCAGCAGAAAAGTGGGAGGGACAAGGGTAAAACACAGGAGTTCTCTAAAGGGCCCCAAATTAACACCCAGGGTAAAGGTTCCCATCCCCCCCAGAGATAAGAAGCCAGGGGTCTCATCAGGAAAGCCTGCTGAGACTGGCCCCCGCAGGTGTTTTGCATGTGACCAGGTGGGCCACATGAAGGGGGACCCCAAGTGTTCAAAGGGGGCTCAGCCACCCACCGGTGGGCAGTCCAAGGTGTTGGCTAGTGTAGCGCTTGGGGAGGAGGAGTACCCACAGGAGGATGGGGATCCCGCAGAAATGACCCTCGTCTCACTAGGGGACAGTGAGATGGGTCCCAGGACACCAGGTGCCCCCTAACACAAAGAAATACAGCACCTGGGTGACCATCAATGGGAAAAGGGTAGAGGCTCTCAGAGATACTGGAGCCAGTGTGACCTTAGTCCGGTGTCACCTGGTCTCTGAGAAGCAGGTAGTCCCAGGGGCATTCCACCAAGTAATTGCTGTAGACAATTCAGAGCGCCAGTGTCTGGTGGCGCAGGTTCCCTTCGAGTGGGGGGGGGGGGAGTCTCAGGTCCTTTGAGGGTGGTTGTGAGCCCTTCCATGCCTGTAGATTGTCTGCTAGGTAACGACCTGGAGCAGTCCTTATGGAAGGATGTTGAGCTCAGGTCTCACTTGGAGATGCTTGGGTTGCCAGAGTGGGCATGCGTGTCCACTCGGTCAATGGCGGCCAGAAAGGGTGATCAAGAGGACTTGGAGTCTGAAACAGTGGCCCAAGTCCCTGCCAAGAGAAAGGGCAAGGGGCTCGGGAAACCGGCCCCTGAAGTTCCCACGGACCGGGAGGAGGCGGACCTTGATGGGGACGCCCCAGTGCCTACAGGGGAGCAGGTAGCTGAACTGGGGGACATGTCTGAGCTGACCCATTGACAGCAAGAAGGGGGTCCCACCAGGGAGGAATTCTGCAAGGAGCAGAAAGAGTGCCCTTCTCTGGAGGGTCTGCGGCGGCAGGCTGCAGACCAGGCAGCAGGTGATCAGTCCGGATCACATTGGATCTACTGGGAGAATGGTCTCCTGTACAGTGAGCCTAAGGTCGCTGAGCCTGGGCCAGCCAGTGTGCTGGTGGTACCCCAGCGCTTCAGGACCTTCCTACTGGGTCTAGCTCATGACGTGCCTTTGGCAGGACATTTGGGGCAGGACACGACCTTTGACAGGCTTGTCACCCACTTCTTCTGGCCCCAAATGCGAAGGCAGTCAGATGGACATTGCAGGTCTTGCCAAACTTGCCAGGCAAGTGGTAAGAGTGGGAGGAAGGTCAAAGCTCCTCTCCGACCTTTTCCAGTTGTTGGAACACCCTTTGAAAGGGTAGGGATGGACATTGTGGGGCCACTGGATCCCAAGACAGCCATGGGCAACAGGTACATCCTGGTCTTGGTGGACCATGCCACCCGGAGGCAACCCTCTCAGGACAACGACGGCGCCAGTGGTGGGCCGGGCGTTAATGGGGATCTTTTTCCAAGTGGGGTTCCCCAGAGAGGTGGTTTCTGACAGAGGGACCAATTTCATATCCAAGTATGACATCCCTGTGGAAGGAGTGTGGTGTAACCTACAAGTTCCCCACCCCTTACCACCCACAAGGTAACGGTCTGGTGGAGAGATTCAACCAGACCTTGAAGGGCATGATTAAGGGTCTAACAGAACCCATGAGGCGTAAGTGGGACGTCATCTTGCCATGCCTTCTTTTTGCGTACAGGGAGGTGCCACAGAAGTCTCTTGGGTTTAGTCCCTTTGAGCTTCTGTATGGTCACCCTGTGAGAGGACCTCTGAGTTTGGTCCAGGAAGGCTGGGAGGCAGCTCCCAGGAAAACTCCCCAGGATGTGTTTAGTTACATGCTGGCCTTCAGAAACCAAACTGCCCGCTTCAGGAAACTCGCTCAGGCGAACCTGAAAGCAAGCCTGGAAGAAATGAAGAAGTGGTATGACCAGAATGCCACTCTGGTCGAATTTCAACCTGGGCAGAAAGTGTGGGTCATGGCCTCAGTGGAACCTTGTGCCTTGCAGGACAAGTGGACTGGGCCATTTGAGGTGGTGGAGCGCAAAAGTGATGTCACCTACCTGGTGGATTTGCAGGCTCCAAGGAACCCTTTGAGGGTCCTCCACGTGAACCGCCTCAAGCCCCACTTCGAGAGGTCCGAAGTGAGCATGCTCTTGGCGACAGATGATGGAACGGAAGAGGAAAGTGAACCTCTCCCTGACCTCCTGTCTACCAAGGAGCATGATGGGTCAGTGGAAGGTGTGATCCTCTCCCCTACACTGAGCCCAGAACAGCAGAGCGATTGTCACCAGTTGTTGGGACAGTTTGCCCCCTGTTCTCCCTGACCCCAGGTGTTACTCACTGGTGTACCCATGACGTGGACACTGGTGACAGCCCTCCTGTGAAACACAAGATTTACAGGTTGACTGACCGGGTCAAGGCCAGCATTAAAGAGGAGGTCTCTAAAATTTTGGCGTTAGGGGTGATCGAGCCTTCCAACAGTCCTTGGGCCAGCCCAGTGGTCTTGGTCCCAAAGGCTGCTGCACCCGGTGCCACTCCAGAACTGCGGTTTTGTGTGGACTTCCGTGGGCTCAATGCCGTCACCAGGACTGACGCACACCCCATCCCCAGAGCTGATGAGCTCATTGATCGGTTGGGAGCTGCCAAGTTCCTCAGCACGTTTGACTTAACGTCTGGGTACTGGCAGATTGCCTTAACTGATGGGGCCAAGGAGAGGTCAGCATTTTCAACCCCAGAAGGACATTACCAGTTCCGGGTGATGCCCTTTGGGTTGAAGAATGCCCCTGACACCTTCCATAGGTTGGTCAACCAGGTGTTGGCTGGGCTGGAGGATTTCAGTGCCGCCTACCTGGATGACATCGCAGTGTTCAGTTCCAGCTGGGAAGAACACTTGCAGCACCTCGGTGAAGTGTTGAAGGCGCTGCAGAGGGCAGGCCTCATGATCAAGGCCAGTAAGTGCCAGATCGGGCAGGGTTCGGTGGTGTACTTGGGACACCAGGTAGGAAGCGGCCAGGTGGCGCCCCTACAACCCAAGATTGACACCATTCTGGCTTGGGAGCCCCCCAAGACCCAGACAGGAGGTGAGGGCCTTCTTAGGACTCACCGGGTACTACAGGAGGTTTGTTAAGGGGTATGGCACCATTGTTGCCCCCTTAACAGAGCTGACTTCCAGGAAGCAGCCCAAGAAGGTGATCTGGACTGAGTCCTGCCAGAAGGCTTTTGATGCCCCGAAGGCCGCCATGTGCATGGCACCCGTGCTCAAGGCACCCGACTTCTCCAAGGAATTCGTCGTGCAGACTGACGCTTCAGAGCATGGAGTGGGAGCGGTGCTCTCACAACTGAACGAAGAGGGCCTAGACCAGCCTGTAGTCTTCCTTAGCCGGAGACTACTCCCCAGGGAACAGAGGTGGAGTGCCATAGAAAGGGAAGCTTTCGCTGTGGTCTGGGCTCTGAAGAAGCTGAGGCCCTACCTGTTTGGGACTCACTTCCGGGTTCAGACAGACCACAGGCCCCTCAGATGGTTGATGCAAATGAGGGGTGAGAATCCAAAACTGCTGAGGTGGTCCATCTCCCTACAGGGAATGGACTTTACGGTGGAACACCGCCCTGGCACAGAACACGCCAATGCAGATGGTCTGTCCAGGTTCTTCCGCCTTAGTGAAGAGAACTCCCAGGAGGTTGGGTAGTTCTCCCTCCTTTCAGCTGGAGGGGACATGTTAGACTTGGCATCTTTTGGCGTGTTTCCCCTGAGTTTTTGCTTTCTGACCTCCCGGTTTTGACTCCGTTTGTGCTGGCTTAGTGTTTCTGCGCACTTTTCTCACTGCTGATCAGTGGTAAAGTGCAAGTGCTCCTGTGATAAAATGTGTTATGGATTGGTGTTTCCATGATTGGATATTTGATTTACTTGTTAGTCCCTAGTAACGTGCACTGAGTGTGCCAGGGCCGGTATATCAAATGCTACTAGTGGGCCTGCAGCACTGATTGTGCCACCCACGTGAGTAGCCCTGAAAATGTAACTCAGACCTGCCATTGCAGAGTCTGCGCGCAGTCTGGTACTGCCATGTCGACTTGGCAAGTGCACCCACTTGCCAGACCCCAACCTTCCCTTTTCTTACATGTCAGCCACCCCTAAGGTAGGCCCAAGGTACCCCTGTGGGCAGGGTGCAGTGTATGTGAAAGGTAGGACATGCCCTGATGTGTGTGGCATGTCCTGATAGTGAATTACTGCCAATTTCGTTTTTCACTATTGCAAGGCTACCTGTTCCCCATAGGACAGAATGAGAAGTTTATTTATAACATCTTATAAACATAACTGGCCCTGGGAACTAGGTAAGAAAATAAAGTTTAGTATGCCTGAACTCAGAATCTAAAGATGCATCTTTTAGTGAAGGTGATTTTTACATTCTGTGTTTGAAAATACCACTTTTAGAAAGTAGATATTTTCTTGCTCAGTCATCCTGGGTGCCTCTGTTGGAATGTGAATTGCCTGTCTGGGTTTTGGATGACAGAATGCTGGGGAGCAGGAGTGGCTCCAGATAGTCTAGGTGAGTCAGGAAAGGGCTGAATAGACCTGGGCTGCAACTGGGGAAGGGGGAGGAGATTTCCTTGCACCTCAAAGGGCCTGGTCTGCCTCTGACAATGCCGTCTCCACCTCCTGCCAGGAAGTCACACCAGAGAAGGCAGAACTGGTTCTGGCTGGGCACAGACACTCTCTGCCTAAAGGATCAAAGGATTTTGGGATATAAATATTGGGGCCCAGACCCCTGAACTTTAGAACTCTTTTGGATCAAGAAGACTACCAAGAAGAAGAGCTGGAGAAGCTATGAGGAGGAACTGCCACTTTGCTGTGTGCTTTGCTGTGTTGGCCTGCAGTGGCTGCTTCTGTCTTGGGCAGTGAAAGGACTGGACTGAACTTTCTGCAATCTACTTTGTGAGTTTCTCCAAGGGCTTGAGGTAGAGCTTGCCCCCTGTTCAAGAAGTCTCAGGCACAACAAAGACTTCAAGCACTTCTGCCCTCAGCACTGGGGACTGTGTGTTTTGTGCTGCAACAGAAGAAAAGCATCTCGACGACATCTACGACGCCGCTGCCGACTCCGTGTCCCGAAGGCACCGCAGAGGGCACCGCCGCAACGCCGCACTGCAACCCTGGTCTCACCGACGACGCCTGCTGACGCCGCCACCGAGCCGCTGCTCGCACCGTGACCTGTGGGCACCGCACTCCGCACCGCTTCGCTTCACGGCAACGCCTTGGCACCGCAGAGGGCACCGCGACCCTGGTCTCACCGACGACGCCTGCTGACGCCGCCACCGAGCCGCTGCTTGCACCACGACCTGTGGGCACCGCACTCTGCACCGCCTCGCTTCACGACGACACCTTTGTATCCCCGATGACGCCGCTCCATGCCAAAATCTACGCCGCTGCTTGCACCGTGGTTCGAGGGCACCGCTCGTAAAGTTACACGACGCACCGCCCTCATCCCGCACCGCAGCCTTGGCCTACCGACGCCGGCGCCATCGACTCCAGTTCGTCAGCGGACTACAGCGCTTCAGCAACGACGACGCCGCTGCTTGCACGGTGACCTGCCAGCACCGTGATGAGCACCGCCTTCATCTCGCACCACGACCCTGGTCTCACAGACGACGCCATCTGACGCCGCCACCGAGCCGCTGCTCGCACCGGGACCCGAGGGCACCGCTGCACTTCGCACCGCAGCACCCGGCGCCTGCCGACGCCAGCGCTCCTGACTTCAACAGAGAGGAGATCGATCTGCAACGCGTGTGACTTAGAGGGCCCCAACGACTCCTGCACCGACCTCCGGAACCGACGCCTGCGGACGCCGTGCTTTCGGAAGCTCAACGAGAGGTCACCGACGCCCTGCATTTCTAAAAGGTACTGTTTGCGGGTCTTCCCGACACCGTAGCTGGCCCGCGACGCCGCGGTCAGCCAGAACTGTTTGGATTTGTTTGCTCAGGACGCCGTGATAGCCCCGGACGGAGCTATCGACATCAAGGAACTGTTTTTAAAGCATATTTGGATAACTGAAGATTTTTAAGTACTGTATTGTGGATTTTTATCGGTTTTGGTCTTGTCTTAAGTATATAAAAATATTGGATATTTTTCTAAACTGGTGTGGTGTCCTTATGTAGTGCTTACATTGTATTACTGTTGGTTATGTGCAAATGCTTTACACACTGCCTCTAAGATAAGCCTGACTGCTCGTGCCAAGCTACCAAGGGGGTGAGCAGGGGTTATTTTAGGAGTGTAACTCCCTTACCCTGACTAGGAAGAAGGGTCCCTATTTGTACAAAGGTGCAAGCCCTTGCCAACTAGAGACCCCCATTTCTAAAAGGCTGGGACTAGTTCTTTCTGAGAACCTTCCGATAGTAGCCGCCCAGCCATTTGGGATTCCTGATTTGGCATGTCAGCTGTGGCAGTACTAGCTTGTTACCTTGTTGCTCCAATGGCCATCTGTCAAGTGGTATTTGTGAGGGTGCTCTGTGGTATAGACTTGGACTTTGATTCTTAATGTAGACAGGAATGTAAGCCAGCCGTCTTCACCCAACAGCCTTTACCATACAAACTTCTTTGTCCACCACAAGTGTTAGTATAAGCTAAACTGCTTACACACAATTAGGTACTATCCTACATGGCTCCATTCCTCCTGGTGATGTAAACATATCAATATTTGTAAATCAACATCTTTAATTCAGGTCATGTCTATGTTGGACCATCACACTTGCTTCCTCCCTGTATAATGTACTAATCAATCTCAATCTCCATTTGGGATGACCTGAAAAAAACTGCAGTGCTGACCGAAATTATATTGCTTTCCTGCTACTGTTGGATCACTAACTTCATAATCCATGCTACTCATGGTTTTAATGCATTCCTGACATCAACTTGATATATTTTAAATGCATAATATAAGAGCGCATAGATCTTTAGAGCAAGATTTTCTTTCCTTAATATGGGTTTCATCATGGCAGGGCAGTAGATTTTGTATAGCTGTCACTCAGCAGCACCAGCATGAAAAACAGATTCTGAGTCTGGTTGTACACTGCTATGAAGTAGCAACCATGAGAAACAAAAGCTGTTTCCCACTACTGTTACGCTGTGAAGAAATTCCATGCTGCTCTGACTGGGCTCTGAGAAAGGCTGTCAGTGCAGCTCTGGATCTCTTCTCTAATTGAGAGCAGAAAGCACAGCTAGCTTAGGGACAGGAGATGAGAAAAGGCACAAAAAGTGGTGAGTTTGGGTGGCAGGAGTGCAGGAATTTTTAGTCTGGTGTTAGCCAAAACATTTTAATAAAAAGCCCTCTTCCTCCCTTGGTCAGTTTTGTCATTCATATTTTTCTTTCGTCCCCTACAGCATACAGCATGGTGCAATGGGTCTGCCCACTTCATCCATTGGATAAAAACCTCACCGTTAGTGATGGCATTCTGCTCTTTCACAAGGAACACATCCACACACACAGTAGTTCCCATCAGTGTAAGTTCATAGGTTTGCTTTTAGCCAGTTGTTCTTGTATTTAGATATTGGTGACAGTTCCGGCAAATCCCCCAGCGTTAAAATTTTACAAACCAATAACTAAACCGAAAAATAAATTGCAAGGCAAAAGGCTGGTAGTCAATGTTCGACCTATTGCATTTGCCAGTGCTTGTTTCATTCATCTTCCACATTTAAGACAGGGAGGACTCTCTTTTTACTCTTCTGTCCCTGTGTAGCAGCTGAAAGCAGCGGCAGATGGTTTTGGGGCCATACTTTGCATAAAATTATAGATGGATAAAAAACGAATTATGGGAATGTTTTTTTTTAGTTTTTTTTTTACTTGGGGTGTTGAGTGACAACATAGACAACCTGAGCTTCGCTCTTGTTGTCTATTTCATGTCACTTAGAACCCTTCTATGAAAAACATGTCTTATTCGCTGTAACACATCTAGAATTCTATACCTTTTTATGCTATGTAAATAATTGATTATAAATGCATGCATTATTCTTTAAATGTAGGCTCATGTATAGACTCAGCCTTTCAACAGGCAGGTATATGGATATGTGACTTAATGGAATGCAGCCATCTGCTACTTTGTGGCTTGGCTTGTGCTATATACACCACATGTATGCATATGTCTATAGGTAGTAACATATTTACATAGATATATATTATTTACCAAAATATGTACTTCTGCTTTTATCATTTTTTGCTGTGAGCGTCCAAATTATTCCTTCCCTCCATTCCACAGAGTATTCAAGTGGGAGCAGCACTTTAGTTTCAGAAGAGAGAAACTTTAAATGGTTGTGAGGTGTGCGGCAGGCAGCGACATGTGAAGAGGGTGAAGTGCTGGTGCAACAAACTTGCGGTCAATAGTACTATTCCCATTCACTAACCAGAATGTGCAGTTTGCAAAATGACTTGTTTGCAAATAGGAATGCAGTTTGAGATTTGACGTATGAATTAATAGGTCCCATTTATTAATTGTCTATTTGTGTGGGTTCACAAAACGACCTGCCTACTGAGAATTAACCCCTTCGCTGCTAGGCCTTTTCCCCCCCTGTGCTAAGCCTTTTTTTGGCTATTTGGGGTAGTGCGCGCTTAGGCCCCTGTAACTTTTTGACCACATAAGGTATCCACGCCAAATTTGCGTCCTTTTTTTCTAACATCATGGGGATTGTAAAGGTACCCAGGGTTTGTGGATTCCCCTGGAGGGGACCCAGAAATTAGCCAAAATACAGCAACGTTTTGGGTTTTTGGGGAAAAATGCGAAAAAAGGGCTACAGATGAAAGAGTCTTGTTTTTTCCCTGCAAATGGCATCAAAAAAGGGGTTGTGGTGCTGAAATCACCATCTTCCCAGATTTCAGGGACAAGCAGACTTTTGTCAGAAAACCAACTTTTTTTTACACAGTTTTGGCATTTTTCTGGGACATAGCCTATTTTTGCTATTTTTTGTGCTTTCAACCTCCTTCCTGTTAATGGTAGAAATGGGTATGAAACCAATAATGGATCCTGGAAAGCCATACATTTCTGAAAAGTAGACAAAATTCTGAATTCAGCAAGGGGTCATTTGTGTAGATCCTTAAAGTTTTCCTTATAGAAACTAACCGTTAAATAAAGGAAAAATTGAAAATTAGTTGAAAAAAACAGCCATTTGTGTCAACGATTTCACCTGTAACTTCTTCTAATTATGACAGCTATTTGAAAGCAATATACCGTTATATCCGCTGAACCTTTCTGGTTGTGGGGATATATAGGACTTGTAGGTTCACCAAGAACCCGACGAACCCAGAGCCAATAACTGAGCAGCATCTTGCAATGGTTTTTTATTATGTACCGGGTATATAGCAATTATTTTGGGAAAATGTATACATGGAAAAATTGTTATGAAAGACACCTATGTATTTCTGAAATGGGAACAAAATGTAGATTTTAGAAACAGTAGATATTTGCACATTTCCGAAATTGGGAGTACCCATACTAGCATGAGAATTATAGGTCATTTTTCAAAATGACTTATTTTTTACACATTGTTTTTCATTTGGAAGGCAGAAATGCATCGAAAGTCAATAGGTAATAACAGTTGCTCTACAATTCTGTGTTACCCTAAGTCTCCCGATAAAAATGGTACCTCACTTGTGTGGGTAGGCCTTGTGCCCACAACAGGAAATGGCTCAAAATGCAACGTGGACATACCACATTTTCACAATGAAAAATTACCCTTTTTTTGCAAAGTGCCTAGCTGTAGTTTTTGAACCCTAGCTCTGCGGGCACTTAGGGAAACCTAGCAAACCTATACATTTTTGAAAACTAGACACCCAGGGGAATTCAGGATGGGGTGACCTGACTGGCTCTCACCAGGTTCTGTTACCCAGAATCCCTTGCAAACCTAAATAATTAGCAAAAAAAACACATTTTCCTAGCTTTTCTGTGGTGGAAAGTTCTGGAATCTGCGTGGATCCACAAAATTCCACCCACCCCGCGTTCCCCAAGGTCTTCCGAAAAAAATGGTACCTCACTCGTGTGGGTAGGCCTAGTGCCCGCGACAGGAAGCAGCACAAAACGCAACGTGGACGCACCACATTTTCACAGTGAAAAATGACCCTTTTTTTGCAAAGTGCCTAGCTGTCGTTTTTGAACCCTAGCTCTGCCGGCACTTAGGGAAACCTAGCAAACCTATACATTTTTGAAAAGTAGACACCCAGGGGAATCAAGGATGGGGTGACTTGACTGGCTCTCACCAGGTTCTGTTACCCCGAATCCCTTGCAAACCTAAAAAATTGGCAAAAAAACACATTTTCCTCACTTTTCTGTGGTGGAAAGTTCTGGAATCTGCGTGGATCCACAAAATTCCACCCACCCCGCGTTCCCCAAGGTCTTCCGAAAAAAATGGTACCTCACTTGTGTGGGTAGGCCTAGTGCCCGCGACAGGAAGCAGCGCAAAACGCAACGTGGACGCACCACATTTTCACAGTGAAAAATGACCCTTTTTTTGCAAAGTGCCTAGCTGTAGTTTTTGAACCCTAGCTCTGCGGGCACTTAGGGAAACCTAGCAAACCTATACATTTTTGAAAAGTAGACACCCAGGGGAATCAAAGATGGGGTGACTTGACTGGCTCTCACCAGGTTCTGTTACCCAGAATCCCTTGCAAACCTAACAAATTGGCAAAAAAAACCACATTTCCTCACTTTTCTGTGGTGGAAAGTTCTGGAATCTGCGTGGATCCACAAAATTCCACCCACCCCGCGTTCCCCAAGGTCTTCCCCAAAAAATGGTACCTCACTTGTGTGGGTAGGCCTAGTGCCCGCGACAGGAAGCAGCGCAAAACGCAACATGGACGCACCACATTTTCACAGTGAAAAATGACCCTTTTTTTGCAAAGTGCCTAGCTGTAGTTTTTGAACCCTAGCTCTGCCGGCACTTAGGGAAACCTAGCAAACCTATACATTTCTGAAAAGTAGACACCCGGGGGATTCCAGGGAGGTATGGCTTGCGTTGATCCCCCAACGTTTTCTTACCCAGAATCCCCTGCAAACCTGACATTTTGCTGAAAAAATCCCTTTTTTCACACATTTTAGTGTGGAAAAGTTGTGGCATCATGGGGCTGACACAAATTTCCTACCACCCAGCGTTCCCCCAGGTCTCCCTATAAAAATGGTGCCTCACTCGGGTGGGAGGCTCAAGTACCCGCGACAGGCAAGGGCCCACAACGTATTGAGGCGACCTCAAAATGGCCTATCACAAAACTACCTGGTTTTGCAAGGGGGGTCCCATGACGTTTTGGCCCGGGGCTCGGCGGCCACCTAGGGAAACCTAGGAAATTTGTGTCAGCCCGGTGATGCCACAACTTTCCCACACAAAAATGTGTGGAAAAAGTGAATTTTTTCAGCAAAATTTCAGGTTTGCAGGGGATTCTGGCTAGGAAAACGTTGCGGGACCCACGCAAGCCATACCTCGCTGGACTCCCCCGAGTGTCTAGTTTTCAGAAATGTGTGGGTTCAGTAGGTTTCCTAAGATGGCCGCCGAGCCCAGAGCCAAAAACCTCAGTGGTGTGGGTGGTTCAAGTACCCGCAACAGGCAAGGGCCCAAAACGTATTGAGGAGATATCAAAATGATCTATCACAAAACAAGCTGTTTTTGCAAGGGGAGTCACCTGGGTTTTTGGCCCCGGGCCCGGCGGCCATCTTGGGAAACCTACCAAACCCACACATTTCTGAAAACTAGACACCCGGGGGAGTCCAGCGAGATTCCAGAACTTTCCACCACAGAAATGTGAGGAAAATGTGTTTCTTTTTTTACAAATGTTTCGGTTTGCAAGGGATTCTGGGTAACAGAACCTGGTGAGAGCCAGTCAAGTCACCCCATCCTAGATTCCCCTGGGTATCTAGTTTTCAAAAATGTATAGGTTTGCTAGGTTTCCCTAGGTGCCGGCAGAGTTAGGGTTCAAAATCTACAGCTAGGCACTTTGCAAAAAAAGGGTCCGTTTTCACTGTGAAAATGTGGTGTGTCCATGTTGCGTTTTGGGCCGTTTCCTGCCGCGGCCACTAGTCCTACCCACACAAGTGAGGTACCATTTTTCTCGGAAGACTTTGGGGAACGCGGGGTGGGTGGAATTTTGTGGATCCACGCAGATTCCAGAACTTTCCACCACAGAAATGTGGGGAAAATGTGGTTTTTTTGGACAAATTTTTAGGTTTGCAAGGGATTCTGGGTAACAGAACCTGGTGGGAGGCAGTCAAGTCACCCCATCCTGGATTCCCCTGGGTGTCTAGTTTTAAAAAATGTATTGGTTTGCTAGGTTTCCCTAGGTGCCGGCAGAGCTAGGAACCAAATTCAACAGGTAGGCACATTCCGAAAAAAAGTCAGTGCCTAGTGGGCTTTCTGCCGCCCTGGGGAGGGGGGAAATCAGGGGCTATTGCCCCGATATGCCCCCGAGGGGGGCAGAAAGACTGTGGCTATTCTTTTGGGTGGTCGGGGGCATTGGGATGCCCATTCTGGTCAGCCCCCACCCCTGCGTATAATAAAGCCAGCATAATCGCTGGCACATAGTGGGCTTTCTACCCCCCCGGGGGGCAGATCAGGGGCTACTGCCCCATCTGCCTCCTGGGAGGGGCAGAAAGACAGTGGCATCTTTTTTGGGGTGGGTGGGGGCATTGGCATGTCCATTCTTGGCAGCCCCACCCCGAACTTTGTAAAAAAAATAATCCCTGGTGGCTAGTGGGCTTTCTGCCCCCCCGGGGGGTGCAGATAAGGTGCTATTGCCCCATCTGCCTCCCAGGGGGGGGCAGAAAGACTGTAGCATTTTTTTGGGGTGGGGGCATTGACATGCCCATTCTGGGCAGCCCCCACCCCTACCTATATAAAAAAAAAATCCCTGGCGCTTAGTGGGCTTTCTGCCCCCTCCCCGGGGGGGGGCAGATCAGGGGCTATTGCCCCCATCTGCCTCCTGGGGGGGCAGAAAGTCTTTTTTTTCTTTGGGGGGTAGGGTGGGGGCATTTGCATGCCCATTCTGGGCAGCCCCCACCCCGGGCCTATAAAAAAAAAAATCCCTGGCATCTAGGGTGTTTCTGAACCCCCGAGGGGGGCAGAAAGACTGGAATTTCGTGGGGGGAGGGGTGGGGGCATTGGCATGCCCATCTTGGGCAACCCCCACCCCTAAATTTATCGAGGGGAAAAAAAAAAACTGGTGTCTAGTGGGCTTTCTGCCCCCCGGGGGGGGGGGCAGATTGGGGGCTACTGCACCCATCTGCCCCCCAGGAGGGGCTGAAAGACTGTACCTTTGCGTCGGGGGTGGGGGCATTGGCATGCCCATATTGGGCAGCCCCTACCCCAAATAATAATAATAAAAAAATCCCTGGTATCTAGTGGGCTTTCTGCCCCCCCGGGGGGGCGGATTGGGGGCTACTGCCCCCATCTGCCCCCCAGGAGGGGCAGAAAGACTGTTCCTTTGCGGCGGGGGGTGGGGGCATTGGCATGCCCATATTGGGCAGCCCCCACCCCTAACTATAATTTTTTTTTAAATCCCTGGTATCTAGTGGGCTTTCTGCCCCCCCGGGGGGGCAGAAAGACTAATTTTGTGGCCGGGGGGGGGGGGGTGGGGGCATCGGCATGCCCGTTTTGGGCAGCCCCCACCCCTAATAGCTATCCCATAAAAAATCCCTGGTGTCTAGTGGGCTTTCTACCCCCCCGGGGGGGCAGATTGGGGGCTACTGCCCCCATCTACCCCCCAGGGGGGGCAGAAAGACTAATAATGCCAACATTTTTATGGGGGGAGCAAAGGCCCTTGCCCAAGGGGCCGCTCCCCCCTCCCTGGTGCCTAGTGGGTGGATCCCTGCTTGGGGATCGCCCTCCTGGGGCGATCCCCAAGCAGGGATCCACTAGGGAAGGGTACCATTGGAAAGGGAGATTCTCCCTTTCCAACGATACCTCTCCTGAGTTTCTACGTGCTCAGGGGGCTGAGATAGCCCCTGAGCACGTAGAAACTGAAACTGAAATGAGCCTCTTGTCTCATTTCAGTTTCAGTTTCACTGAAATGACATCAGCGCGCTGTGCGCGCCGATCGTCATTTCAGGGAAACCAGTGGGGGGGTCTCGGGAGCTGGGGAAGCTCTTCCCCAGCTCCCGAGGCTCTTTTGGCATAAAGGGAATCCCTCTGGTGCGCGCACCAGAGGGATTCCGGGGGCTGTGTGTCATGACGAGCTGGACTCGTCATGAGCACACGACCACTGTGTGCCATGACGAGTCCAGCTCGTCATGAGCACAGAAGGGGTTAATTAGGCAGTTCATAATTTGTGACCCCTCATGAAGTACTGCGAAGACAGGGATGATGGCCTTAGACATTGGGGAGAGTGTGCCTCTGCTGTCTACGTGACTCCCCAGCTCCCCATTTGTGAATCACACCACCCTAATTAGAACCCTATTTTACGTCTCTTCCTCTTTACAATTTGAAAAGGGGCGCAAAAGACTTTTCCGACTCATAAAAGCTTTTTTGTACATTGTGAATATCTCTTTTTCTGTTGCAAATCCTGTGATTATGTGAATCGCAAGATTTGTGATCACAAAACAACTTTTTTTCATCTTGCACTTCATTTGTTGCATTTATGAGTTGCCGGTGGTCTGGCTAGCCCACAGACATTGGTGTGGTGTTTAGTTACTGTGAGAAAGTCATCATATTTGTCCTGATCAACCCCATTGTTTGACTGATACTGGTGGTAAGTGACTCTGATTGCTTCTTGGGCCTTGCTAAGTAGCTTTTCTCACACAAAAAGGGCCAGAGGAGGTTTGACGACCTGCAAGGGTTAACACCCCTATTTAATACATGTTAGATATTGGGGTTTCTATAGTGACTGTGGTTTGCACCCTGTCCAAGTAGGGACCCTTCCTTCTAAGTCAAGATAAGGGTGTTACATACACAAGATAACCCCTGCTCACCCCCTTGTTAACTGTCACGAGTAGTCAGGCCTATCTCTGAGGCAATGTGTAAATTCTGTGTGCATAATACACATAGTAACACAGTGAAAACACTGCAAATGGACACCACACCTATTTAGAAAAATAAACAATCTTTATCTAATCTAAACAAGACTAAAACGACAAACATCCACCATACATAACTCAAAATATCACTTTTTAAAGGTTTCAAGCAATTCTGTCCATAGAACTCTATGGGTGCAGTGTTTTTACACAAAGTACCTTGGGTGTGTGAGAATCCACAAGGAAAAACAGCCACAGAGGAGGGAAATGTTGGAAAACGCAGCGATGCGTTGATTCCGTATTCCCTGGGGAGGTGATGCATCAGTTCTGCTGCATGCAGGAGAAGTGTTGCTTCAAATCTGGACTGCAAGGGGAAGCGATGCATCAAAATCCAAGACTGTTCCGGTCTGCGGGTGATGCAGTGGAAATCTTGGCGAACAGGTGTGATGAGTGGAAATCCAGACTCGCTGGAGGTCGTTGTGGCGACAGTAAACATGCGCTGCGTCGATTTCTTCAGCCGTCGTCCCGCAATGCATTGATTCTTTCATCCGCACAGCAGGGCTTGCGTTGGAGTCAGTGTGATGGTCTCGGACTTCGGAGACACGGTGCGCTGAACTCAGGCTGCTGCAGTTTCTTCGGCCACGGGCAGGTGCTGCGTCGATTTACTCGGCCACACAGCGGTGGTGCGTGGAAAATTCGCCCACATGGCGGTGCTACATCGGTAAAACAGGTCCTGGAAGGGCAAAGCGTTGGCTTTGAAGTTTTCAGCAGCAAGAACCACCTCCAAGAGCCCATAACTGGAATTGGTACCACTTGACAGGTCACAACTCCCAGCATTGGAGGTCAGGGAGGCTGCAGGTGAAGTCTTTAGTGGCCCTGAGACTTCTTAACAGGAGGCAAGCATACACAATCCCTTGCAGAATACACAGCAAAGTCCAGTCCTATTCCCCTGCAAAGCAGAAGCAGCAACTGCAGGCCAACCTAGCAAAGCAGCACACAGCAAAGGGGTAGTACTCCTCCTTACAGCTCTTTAGCTCTTCTTGGCAGAGTCTTCTCTTGATCCAGAAATGTTCTAAAAGTCTGGGGTTTTAGGTCCAGAACGTATTCCCCTTTTGGCCTCTGAAGTAGGCATTCTTCAAAGGATAGTCTTTATAGTGCACACGTTCTTGCCTTGCCCTGTCCGGGCTCCAGGCACTCTCCAGGGGGGTGGAGACAGCATTGTGAGAGGCCAGGTACAGCCCTATTCAAGGGACAGTGACAACTCCTCCCACCATCTAGCTCAGGAAGGCCCATCAGCCTGTTGATTGACCATCAGGATATGCATGGCACACCTCAGCTCCCTCAGTGTGACTGTCGAGAGTGAATGCACAAACAAGCCCATGTCAGTCTAAACCAGACGTTTATTCCACAGGCAGGCAGAGGCACAGGATAGTTAAGCAAGAAAAGGGCCACTTTCTAAAAGTGACATTTTCAAACACACAATTCAAAAACCAACTTCACTAAAAGAGGTGTTTTTAAATTCTGAGCTCAGAGAGCCCAAACTCCAAATCTCTAGCCAATGATAGCCATTAGGAGAGCTAGTTCTTGCAATAGTGAAAAACGGAATTTGGCAGTTTTTCGCTATCAGGACATGTAAAACACACCTGTACATGTCCTATCTTTCACATGCACTGCACCCTGCCCATGGGGGTACCTTGGGCCTACCTAAGGGGTGTCTTCCATGTTGTCAAAGGGAAGGTTAGGGCCTGGCAAATTGGTGCACTTGCCAGCTCGGCATGGCAGTTTAAAACTGCCCTCACAGACCCTGCAATGGCAGACCTGAGACAAGTTTACAGGGCTACTCATGTGGGTGACACAACCAGTGCTGCAGGTCCACTAGTAGCATTTGATTTACAGGCCGTGGGCACACATAGTGCACTTTACTAGGGACTTACCAGTAAATCAAGTAATCCAATCATGGATAAATAATCAGAATCACAATTTACACGGGGAGCACTTGCACTTTAGCACTTATCACTAGTGGTAAAGTGAAGTGCCGATAGTACCTAAACCAGCAAAAATGAAGTCCAGCATAACATCAAAAATACAGGAGGTAGAGGCAAAAAGACATGGGAGACTACGCCATGGACGACAGGTCTAACAATCCATGAACCACAAAAAGAAACCCTTCGGTCTGTATAAACTGCTTTATTAGCTGGAGACCTAGATGTGGTGGGGTATCCGTTTTAAAGGACAGTTTCCCTCACGCATCAAAGGTGGAATGCTTTGTCATTGGGAACCTCCTCGTACCGTGATGCTAGTCACGTTACGGGCCACAACCCCCTCACTGAGAGGGAGGAGCACAGGGATGTCTTCAAGAGAGAGGTATAATAAATACCCAAATGATGAGCTACGGGTGGTAAGGGCAGCAGAGCAGAAGCGACAGTGAAAATTAAAACTAGCTACATGGTCTGCAAATTCCTTTATTAGTGCGTCCCTGGGCCAAGATTAAAAACAGGGCACCACAGGAAAAAATGAATCCTGCTTTAGTGTAAAAATAAGGTCAACATGTTTCAGTCTATGACCCTCAGGTGAGGTGTGCGGCCATCTTCAGGACCTAAACTCAGTGCTGCTGCTCAATGTGCCTCAAATTAAAAAAAAAACAAATAAAGATATTGTTGGAAAACGAGGCAGCATCTGTGAGGCCTGCACAAATAACATGACTACATTTGTCCTTCACTGGGAACCAAACACCCAATTGTAGCGCCTGACTCTCAGAGGGTAGCGTTGCAGAGCAGTCTGAGGCTTACTCAAGGGAGGTGGTGTGGGCTAGTAATCGCCATTTGCAGGTGCGCAGAAATAACACTCAATAATTGATTGTCCAGTCTGTACTTTGCTTTATAAAAGTAAGAGTACATTTATTAAACACACACACTACTCAATACTATGCACCAATTTACAAATATACATAAGCTGTTGGAATTACTTTGTGACATTGCATAACATCTCCACCCCTCCCGCAGGGGGGGGTGGGGTCTAGTACCACCACTCCCATGTACGCGCATCATCTTGCCCCCTAATGCAGTGTGTTGAGCATAACCTGGAGCGAGGGCCCTGCGCACTGGCACCATCCCAGTGGCGACCCACCCCATTACCTCAACACGCATTAAAAATAGGTTCACCTGCCCTAGTGACACATAACCCTGACTGAGCATCTTATATTGACCATACAGTATGCACCCCTACATCTTCAGGGCTAACAGTCGGGGTTGTTCCTCACTTAAGCGCAGCAGCAAGAATACATGTTTACGCATTACCTTAGAATGACAGTACTCATCACATTTGTTGGACATTAGAATGCGTTGCAATTACAGCCCCTAAAGGCATCACAGATGAAATCACAGGATTACGCATATACAGCCAGACACCCTAGCAGGAATGTCTGGCAACATAACCCCACTTTGCTTACACAGGTATTTCACATTACATATGTGACCTTCAGTCCCTATGTGACCTTCAGTCCCTCTAAAAAGGAATAACCGTTAGTAAATGCAGTTCTGGTGCAATTACACCTCTTCACCTACAGGGGATGCCCTTCTCCAGACATCCCCAACTCAGCCCTTCACTCCATGAAGCACTTCGCAATACACCCTCAGCTGTAGAACAAAAGTTCCAGCCCAGAAGGTGTAATAAAGCAGGATGAGCCCATGAGGGGTTATCCTTTTCAAATCCCTAGGAAACTTAGGGTGGGACTTAACTTCGTGCTGGGGGGAGACTGCGCTTCTCCAGCAGCTCCCCCAGCATCCTTGCACCAAGTTGGTGGTGACCCCGTCCTCCTGGGGCCACCACAAGCACCAAAACACAGATTCTCCAATGCCTGGCAAGGCATTATGGGGCGCTTCAGCTCCGCTTTCTGCATATTGTATGAGCGGCTCTCCCGCTGTGCCAGGGAGAGCCGCGATCGATATGGCGCTTCGCGCCTCTTTCCTGGCTTGGTGGGGGGCCCGGTCCCACCCAGACCCCCGGGTCATTTTCCGCGGCTCGGGGAGCCCACCCCCGGCCGCTCCTCCTTGGTTTCGGGGCCCGGTCCCACCTGGGCCCCTCGTCCGCTTGGGGACTTCCTCGGGGGCCCGGTCCCACCCGGGACCCCCGCATGACCCTTCATGGGAGGGCAGCCTGGGGAGCCCACCCCCGGCTGCCCCCGCCGGCTCCCCGCCCGGCCAGCACTCTTCTGTGCTGCCGCGGGAGCTGGCTCCTTTCTTCGGGTCTGCCCGCTCCGGCGGGCAGACGCGGGGAATCCCGCGGGTCCTCCTGGACATCGGGGGAGTGCGGCGGCACTCCCCCGCCTTCGCCCGCACATTGGGGCCCGGGGATGGGGTCCCGGGCCCCAAGGGCCCTCTTCATGGGGGGGGCACGGCGGCGCCCCCCCGCCTTTGCGTCGGGCCCGGGGATGGGGTCCCGGGCCCCTCCTCCTCTCCTTCACGGGGAGCGCGACGTCGCTCCCTGTCGGTTCGTCTTCGGCGGGGGCCAGGGTGGGCTCCTGGCCCCCAGGGGAATAACTTCACGGGGAGCGCAACGCTCCCCGGCTTGGCTTCGGGGGTGGGGTCCCGGGCCCCTCCAGACCTCTTCCTCCTCGCGGGGGGGGGCGCGACGGCGCTCCCCCGGCCGCTTGCTCGGCAGGGGCCAGGGTGGGCTCCTGGCACCCCGTGTGTGGGCATCTTCACGGGGAGCGCGACGGCGCTCCCCGGCTTCCCTTCTTCCCCAGGGGTCAAAGGTCGCTCACCTTCCGGGGGCCATATCTCAGCCCCTGGGGGTCCGATCTGCCCCATTTTCACGTCCTCTTGCTCCTGGCGGAGGCCCCCAGCCACTGGGAGCACTCTCCTTCGCCCTCCGGGTCTCCAAGAGGGTGCATTCTGCAGGGAGCGGTCTTCACTGGCTCCCTGCGCCAGACTTTCGCCTGGCTCTCCTCCTGGGCCTCTCTTCTCCCTGCGCAGAGGCCCCTGCTTCTGCGCACCGGTCCTGGGCTCTTCTTCTGGCGCTGTTAGGCGCCTGGGGGGCAGTCGGGGGGGGGTACCTCCTTCCAACTGCCCATGACCAGGCTCCAGCACCTTCCGCCTCAGCAGACCACACCCCAGAGAGAGCTCTCTTCCTCTTCCAGTACTTTTTAAAAGTGGAGTAGGGGGGCTGGCAGGAAGTCTCTGTTTTTCCTATCAAACAGCGACACATCACTTCCCTGCCCCTGCTCCCTCCTTCTTGTCCAGCCTCTGGGTTTGTTCAAAATGGCATCGTCCAGGGTCTCTGGCCACATGGTCTCTGAAACCAGACCCCTTCCCTCTGCCTTCCCTCCTTGGTGCAGCCTGGTGCCTGGCACCCAGTGATAGCTGCTGATGGATGAGCCTGTAGCCCCCCATCTTCTCTTCTGGAGAGGAGGCCTTAGCTTGTGGAAGAAAGGTTATCAATCCATCCAGCTGAGGTCAGCCCTCAGCCTGGCCCTTGTTATGACTGACTCAGAGAAATGTGACATTTCTGGATGACCCAAAAGCAGTACAAATATGACTTTGGACTCTGCAGAATACTTCTTTTCACATCCGCTACAGTGGACTTTAGTGCGTGTCTGGAATCTGTAGGCCTTAGGAAAGTTAATCTAGCACATGGGCTCCACATCCCCATAGGGGAATAATGAAGTGAAAAACACAGTAAAACACACTGACTTTCCCTGGCATGTTCCTTCCCAGTGTATAAGGCCTATTCCGTGTCACCACCCACTTCTGCATAAGTCCCGCCACACCATTCACTTTGTAGCTGCTCCTGGACTGCGCATGCCAGGAATCTCCCCTGCGCAGCCCCTACACGTGTGCACACGCTTGTACACAGGTGTCTGCATGTAACCAGCCCGGTGCCCCTTACTCCAGCTGCTGCGCAGCGGCCTAGTCAAGCTAGGGGGACACCAGTAAAATCCACATGCCGTCTTCTTCATCATGAGTTCACTGTGGATGAGTCCCAATTTATGAGGCTCTCCCACAGTAAAAGCTCCACACATAGGTGCTCAAAAAGCGAAAAATCCGGGCGGCCCATAGTGTCAGAACCTTCTAACAGATATATAAAACCATCCAGTGATCCTGTGAGATGTCACAAGGTGAAGGATTCGCTGGCGGTACCTGCAAAAAATATGTGCAAAACTTTTCCATGTGAACATTGGAAGACCAGTCCAAGCATAGACAACTTTTCAGATAGTGAGAAAAACAATCGGTAAAACAGCTAGATAAACAGTAGTACTCAGGTTAGCATTCAAAGGCGTCGGACAGGTAAGCAAGTCCCCACCTTACACTCCCTAATGCACCCCATATTTTAATGCAGTGGCAGAGTAAGCCTTTGAAAGCGGCAATTATAATGTGAAGTAAGGCTTACCCGCTAATGTAAGGAGTCGTACCTCAACTCACCCTGGCATGGGGCTCAGGGTGCTGTATGTCCTATATGGAAATAATAGGAGGACAAAAAAGGAAGGAAAACAAAGAATTCCTTAAATAATGGTAAATATGAAGGAAGACAAAACTCAAGGTATTCCAAGAAAAGAGAGAAGTATAGAAGTAAATATATTAGTATGTCAATTATTGCACAAATGTGCTGTGTAGATGTTCCTTAGAACTATGCATCAGAGGCTTAGGCCTTAGCTAAGTGGCAGCACTGTGCCCAACTCCTGCTGCATATGAGCGGGGGCAAGTCCAACATAACCTCATAACAAGAATAAAGCGGAGATGTTCACTCCTATCAAATGTACAGGGTGGTGAGGTGCGTTAGATCTAGTGGGAGATTAAAATTGTAGTGTGCATAATCACATTACCCATTCACAAGATTAAAGCGGAGGAGTTCTCTCCTTTACACTGTACAGGGTAGCAAGGTTTGTTAACTCTGATGGGAGATTAAAAAATGTATGTTCCTCCTCCGTTTTCCCCGATTGTATCAGGCTGAATATTTACATTGGTGCAGATAGCTCCAAAAAACATGTTCCTGCTCCTTGTTGCCCGTATAGATATCTCCTTTCAAATGTACAAGGTAGCGAGGTGCGTTACATCTGATGGGAGATTTTAAAAAAATGATGTTCCTGCTCCATTTTCTCCGATTGTATCAGGCTGAAAATTTACATGTGTGCAGATAGCTCAAAAAAGCTTGCTCCTGCTCCTTGTTGCCCTTGAATGTAAAGCTGGATATATATCAATAGATTAAAAAAAAAGTGTGAAAATCGCTCAGAGTGCAGGCGGGTTTAAAGTCATACCTTTTCTACAGAAATCTGGCTCCCTTGCCACGCAAGGGAGGAGGATGCTGTGAGAGGTGATGTTGAGTAGCCTGTGGGCCTAGTTACGGCTTCTTAAGGAAACGAGGCATGCACTACTCTTGCGGCTAGTGGTCACGTGCGACCGTAGCCCCTTTATTTATGCTCTCCGGATGAGCCCAGCCACGAGGAATGCATGTTGATACATTTTAGGGGAGAGGCCGGGTGGCTCTCTACATCCCTCCCCTCTTTCGATCAAAGAAACATAACACAAACAGATAACTACTCAGAAGCATCAACACAAAGTCTTTCAGTCTTTGGCTAGATGCTGGGTTGGGGCGCAGCTGGTATCGTTGACTTCTTGCTATCTCGCCGAACTCACGTCCACCAGTCGGACCCTCCGCCTGTGGTGTCTCTGGAAAGCATCGCCAGAGACTCCCGGGACAGGTCACCAGGCATCCTACTTTTGGGTGCGGCCACCGCGCTCGGCTGGGGGGAGAACAGTACACTCCCGCTGTCTGCCCCATCCGAAGGCTATTCTTTGTCTTCCAGGCCACTTCCTTTGCACCTCCGAGTGTCCGCGAGGACAGCTTCGGGGGGGGGTACCTCCTTGAACCACGCTACGTTTCTCACCACTGTGTGTCGGCCGCGCCTGGCTGTTATCATGGTTCCTTCGATTTGCACGACCGTCCACACCTCCGGTTCATAGGGGTCCAGAACTTCCTCCCCGGGTGACGATCTTTGATCACTCCTCAGGCTCCCACCTGTATAGTTGCGGTCTTCGTGTGCAAATCTTTGGTGGCCTTCTCATTGGTTGCCTGCCACTTCTGCTGCGTCTTCTCCACATCCTGGCTTGGGGGTACCCACTCAGCGTCTTTGGGGATAACGTCCCGTGGTGGCCGCCTGAACAGTAAGGTTGCAGGGGCACATCCCGTAGGTGGAATGAGGGGTCTGCCTGTATGCCTGTAGGAACTCAGACACACTTCGGCCTCCTGATGCTGGTCTACACCTATCCTGAGGGCTCGATTCAGTGTCCTCGTAAACCTCTGCCTCCCCATTGGTTTGTAGCCATTGGGAGGTGATTCTTCGCTGCCTGACTGCTTTCTGCACAAAAAGTCTTGAAATTCTTGCCCTTGGAAAGGAGGCCCATTGTCAGACTTGAGCTCTTCTGGCAGGCCGAACAGCGCGAAGGTCTTCTCCAGTGTGGGCTGCACATGGACGAACGCGGTGGAGGGTACCAATTTGACTACAGAAAACTTGGAGAATGAATCCATGACCACCAGAGTATTTAGTCCATCAGGAAAGCTCCCAAAGTCAACGCTGACTTTTATCAACAGAGTAAGGCATGGTTCTTTGGTCAGCACAGGTGCGGGGGCAGCGTCTTTGTCAGTGATGGCGCAAAGATGGCATCGTCGGGGTTTGTCATCCACCAGTTCATTCATGCCTGGAAACCAAACCTTCGCTCAGAGCCTCGCTTTGGTCTTCACTGCTCCTTGGTGCGCGAGTGTGACCATCCGACCTTGGAGGCTTCTAGAGATGACGATTCTCGGCCCTCGCAAGATCAGGCCGGATCCACTCGTGCTCAGTTCGTGTCGTACCCTTCAGAGTTGGGGATGAATGTTATGTTCATCTGCCACCATCGATCTGGACCCGTCAAGTAACCGGTGCCATTGACCACGAGCCATGGTTTCTTTCACCTTTTGGAGGGTGTCATCGGCGTCGTGGCCTTATGTCTTCTTGAGTGATGCCACCAGGCAAGCGTTGGTCTCCACCACGTTCACGAAACATTCAGTGCTTTCCTCATCCATGGCTTGCCCGCTGGGTCGCTTGGTGATGGGTGGCGTGACAGGAAATCGGCGGGGTTGTTGGCCCCGGGTCTGTAAACCAGTTGGAACAACTATGCTTGGTGCTGTAGGACCCACCTCTCTCTCCGCCCGAGGTGCCAGGCGGGTCGATCCATTGAACAGGGGCAGGAGCGGTTTGTGATCCGTCTCCACCCGGAATTGGTAGCTGCAGAGGTAAAGGTGGAAATGTTGGCATTCCCACCTGATGGCCAGAACCTTGCGTTCTATCTGTGCATAGCGGGTCTCCGTGGGTGATAACGCCCTGCTTGCATAGGCTACTGTAACAGAGTCCCCCCGGGCATCTTCCTGTAGGAGGACGGCTCGGAGCCCCACTGGTCTGGCGTTCACGACCTGTTCAGTTCTTCACCGTGGGTGGAAATAGCTCATGGTGGTTTGGTCCAACAGTGCTTTCTTTAGGCACCAAAATGAGATTTCTTCTTTGGGGCCCCAGGATCATGGTACGCTGGTTTTCGTTAGTTGGCACAGAGGCTCCAAAAGCATGGCTAGGCCAGAGATAAATCTCCCGCAGTATGTTACCATTCAGAGAAAACTGCGTACCTCCGTTGGATTTTGTGTTACAGAGGAACTGCGAATGGCCTCCACCTTCAGGGGATCGAATTGGAGACCACCTCATGAGAATACTTAGCCAAAGAAGACGATTGAGTTCTGGTAGAACGAGCATTTTTTGCAGTGAAGGTTGAGGCCACGGTCTGCCAGGCGTTTTAAGGTGGCTCGCAGACAGACGTGGTGCTCCTTGAGGCTATGCGAGTATATGAGGATATAGTCTCTCAGGTTTATCACGCCTACCAGCCTGGAGAGGGTTTCTTTGATGGCATTCTGAAACACTTCTGACACTGATGAGACGCCGATGCTGAGCCGGGTGTATAGCCAGAGGCCCACGTGCGTGGAAAATGTTGTGATGTAACGACTTTCTGGCACCAACTCCAGCTGGTGATATCCCGAGTTCAGGTCTAGTTTCGAGAACCATTGGGCACCGTTTAGGTCTGCTACAATGTCGTCCATGGTAGGGGTCACGTCTTTCCCTCCGGATGGCCTTGTTAGGGAGCCTCATTTCTGAGCAGAGCTGGATGGCCCCTGGCTGCTTGGGTTTTGGTGCGATCACCAGTGGGGAAACCCACAGGGTGGGACCTGATACCTTCTCGATGACGCCTTGGCTTTCCAAGTCTTGCAGCTCTTTCTCCACAAGGGGGCGGAGATGAAATGGGATGTGTTGGTGGCTGAGTGCTGTAGGCTTGATGGCCTTGTCAATGTATAGGGTGACTTGGTGGTCTTAAAGCTTCCAAAGACCTTGAAATAGTTGGGGGAAGTCTTTCAGCGTGTCCTCCGCATGTGTGTCATGGATTTGTTTTGCGAAGAACACCAGCTCCAAATCTTCTGCGGTGTGGCACCCAACCAGCGTTCCCTTCTGGCCCTCCGTGACATGGAATTTGGTCCTGACAGTGTGGTCTGCGCTGGTGACGTCGACCCCGATCATGCCCATGAACGGTAGGGGCTCAGTACTCCCGTACCTGTAGATTCTCGCTGAGCTAGGGGTGAGTGGTGAGCGAGGCGATAGTTTCTCGTACTGGTTTGAGTCCATGACATTCACTGAGGCTCCAGTGTCGATTAGGGCCTGAACTGGGATGTCGTTAATGTGCACCGTGCACATAGGTGGGGAACGTCTCTTGTGACCAGAGCGTCCGGCGAATGAGATTTCAAAGATGTCATTGTCATCGTTCTCAAAGTGGGCGGTGGCCCCTTGTGCAGGCTGTGCTTCCACGTTGGGGGTTTCCTCCAGTGTCAGATGGCGTAGGGTTGTGGCACGTCCTCTTGATGCACCTCCTCTGAATCGCTCTCTTCCTCCGTGGCAGACACTTGCATAATGATTGATTTTGCCTCATTTGGAGCATGTCTGCCCTTTTGCCGGGCACTGTTCTGATGGTTTGTGGTCAAAACCGCAATATCTGCATTTTTCATGTTGTTTCCCAGGGGTAGTCTGCGGCTGTGCTGGCCCCGGACGTCTTTGCATCGCGTCCACTGTCTCCTCCTTGATGGGGTTCACCCCCCAAGGCTGAGGTAGTGGGGTGCTTCGAACCCTGGCAGCTTCCATTTTGTCCGCCCGGCTGTGTGACAGTTCATTGGAGCATGCGAGGACAAGAATCTCATCTAGGGACATCCCGGGTTGTCGGAGTATTTGGCACCCCAGTGCGACAGATTTGCACCCCTGTAAGAATTGTGCGTGGATCTCTTCTCGTTGGTCAATGTTCACGCACGTACGTGCGAGTCTTCGCAATCTGGCAGAGAGCATGTCTACCGACTCTGCTTCCATCTGCTTGGCTTGACGCAGCTTGGAACGCTCATAGTCTGGATTCATTTGGGGCGCGAAATGCCTGTTGAGGGCAGCAATCGCCGCATCGAAGTCATTGTCTTCCCCCATGTTTGGCAGAGTCTCAAACAGTTCATAGAGTTCATCGCCCCTAAAGTGCATCAGCAGCGAGCGCTTTACGGCCCCATCGGTCTCCCTCATGCCTCGGAAGAAGTGGTTGAGGCATCCAAGCCATAGCCTGTACTGAGGCGCAGCTGTCGCAGGATTGGCGAGCTGGCTGAAGGGGGGTATCAGAGTGACAGAGGTGTGCGTATGTGGTACAGGTGGTGCTTGTGCGAGTGCAGGTTGCTGAGTAGGTGCGGGGTCCCCCATTGGTGCTGTCTGGCGTGCCATAGGCGCTCCACGGACAGGGGACTTTGGCAGTGGGTCCTGACTGCTGGTGTGGTGCTTTGCCAATAGGGCACTCACTCAGGTTTGACTGGCCACTCCAGGTGTGTATCGATGCTGTATCTGTGCGGAGCGCTGCCCCTGCACTGCTTGGCTGGGTGCAAACGTGCTCCAGCTGATCGGTAGGTATGCCTTCTTCCTTGCTCAGCACAGAGCATACGTGGGAAAGAGAGGTGGAGGCACTCTTTCTTTGCTTTCTTCTCTCTCCTTTGTTTTTTTTTTTATTGCTTTTAACTATCCTCTTTCTTTCTTTGCTCAACCGTGCCTCAGTCTTTCCAGTCGGGCGGTGTAGTGTGAAGAAATTATCTGATAAATCATGCCGGCCGGCCTCATGGGGATCCTACGTCCAGGTGAGCACTGGAAGCAGTAGGGCTGGTGTGGTAGTAGGTCACGCCCCCTGGATGTGCTCGCGGCACAGGTTTCCAAGTGAGAGAGACTGCCGCAGCAGACTGGAGTGCGGAGCCTAGGCTCACTGGGCCTCGGGGAAAGCAGGCTGCTACCGCGGGTCGGGGTAGAAGAGTCCCTGGAGGTCAGGCATGAGGGCCGCGTGGTCCGCACTGCCGGTAAGGAGGTTGTGTACCGGCGGGGGGGCGAAGTCTTCAAAGCCCGGAGCGTCCGAGCAGGCAGCGTCCCGACGGCTCAGGTTCAGGAGAATGGAGACGGCTGTCGTTCGGGGCAAGGGTCCGTTTCTCCCTTCTCGCCAGTGTGAGAGGTGATGTCGGGTAGCCACTGGGCCTAGCTATGGCGTCTTTCAGCTAGTGGTCACGTCCGACCCTAGCCCCTTTATTTATACCCTCCGGCCGAGCCCAGCCATAAGGGGGGCATGTTGATACATTTTAGGGGAGAGGCCGGGTGGCTCCCTACAGATCCTATGTGAAGCAATAGCTGGAACCTACATACAGGCATTGATTGGCTTAAACCCAGACCAGCTGTTCCTGGAGTGACATCATTGCATTGTATGCCGCACGCACTCCGATCACTTGATACAGAGTTGCTGGGAGTTGTAGTCATAACCTGTTAGACCACAGTAGGCTTGACACGCTGTCGCCTGCAATTGAGGTGTCCCATTTATGGCGACCTCATGCAAGGGCGCGGCCCATTTCTTGTGGGCTCCTAAACTTCTGGCAGAATATATGGAAGGTAATATGACGTCATAAAGATGTCTAAAAAAGATGTCTAAAAAACAGGGCTATATATGGGCATGTAGGTCTGCCATTCCGCTGAAGATGCACGCTCGGAAGGTCTTAATTAATGCTCTCATCGGAAGTGGGTGAAAATGCTGAAAAAGTGGCACAGAAGATGGACAAATTTGTGAATACATGTATCTAGAAAGGTGTATTTGAAATGTGCAGGATGTTGGTTCCCACAAAGTAACAGCCTAACAGTATTAGGGAGCACGCACAGCTATAGAAAACACATTCGTGGTAACCTCTTCAAGGATTTCGATTCCAATCCTTGTTGTATGCGAGTTCAGATGGCGGTCCTACAGTGCCATGCAATGGAGGACCACGGGATCTCATTGTTCAAGACATCTCTATCACTATGTAGTCTGTACGCCCACTTCTGTTCCCTGATGAATAGAATTTGGGTAATGTTGCAGACAGATGATCGTATGTTGGGTTTATCAAGAACAGTCCACCTCAATTTGTCTGCTTGATATCCCCTTTTGATGATTGGTGAGTTTGGTCATCTGTTTTCTGCATCTGATGGTGCTTTATGCGCCATGATCCGGGTTTTCACTTTGTGCGTTGTCATTCCAATATACTTGAAGCCACACGGGCAAGAGATCAGATAGATCAGTTTATCGGTTTTGCTGTGTCAGTATCAATCTGTGTTGAGTGCGTGATCTGTGCGCCAACGCTGCACGACCCACACGTGAAATGTCCTTTCACTGGTGGGAGCCCCTAGAGAATATCCTGCCTGGCAGCATTGAGCATTTTGGGTCTAATATGCACCAGCTTATCTCTTAGGTTGCTACTCCGCTTAAAGGCAAAGTGTATGTTGGATCGATCTCTCTCCTTTTTTTTTTTTTTAGGATGTGCCAATTCTTGCAGATCAATTATTTTTTTATCAGACTAGAGAAGGTGCAAAATGTATTTATGCACACCAATCTCCCTGTAGTTTCTTTAGGTTGACGAGTATCCACAAGGGTGTCTCGGTTGTTATTGCGTGCTTTTGCACCAGGAGCCGTTCCCATGGACGTCACTCTGCATCGATGTCCTGAGGTAAGTCACGATGCAGGCGGTCAAAGTCGCGGCACCCCCCGACTCCACCACATAAAGCCTGATCTTTGGTTGAAGAGTTGGTGCACGAGTTTACCCCGTGCCTCCCAACCTACCCTGGAGCCACGGCGATCGTGACTAAGATGCGAGAATATTACAAATCTCTTAATACTATCTTTGGGTCTCAACCTTCCCCTGGAGCGCCCTCGAGCCCCAAGCAGGTGCACGGAGCCGTGACTGTGTCCACGCTTGCAGGTTCACACTCGGCCTCAGTTCGGCCTTCAGATTTCAAATCTGTTTCGATGCCGGTGCACAGCCCGTTTGGGTTCCGACCTTCGGCGCCTGTGTCCTAACAGCTGGTACCGGCGGCACCGATCGACGCCACGCAACTCCCCCTTTCCAACACTGAGGCGTTGCCGCCTCAGCACCGGATAGCACTGGATGCGGCGTCAGTGGAGCTGCAGGAAAGTAGGATCTGCTTTCATGGTTACCCACATTTTTTGCTGGTGCTCTTTTGTTTTCTGACTAGTCTGACTGGGATCCTGCTAATCAGGACCCCAGTCCCTGTGGTTCTTCCCTAAATTTGACTGTGGTAAGTACTTTGGTACCTTCCCAATTGGCCACTGGTGTACCCATGTAAGTCCCTAGTATGTGATACTAAGGTGCCCTGGGCATAGGTACACCAGTGGTCTCCCTTGGGTGGCAGCATGTATTATGCCACCCATGAAAGATAACTCAATCTGTGACTACAGGCCTGCCATTGCAGCCTATGTAAACTGGTGCTAGCATCACTTACAACAGATTAAGGTTTTCTTATATCTAAGGTCGCTGCACTTAAAACCTGTCACCCCTAAGGTAGGCCTTTCAATCCTGAAGGCAGGGTACTAGGTTATAAGTGTGAGGGTACCCTGCACGAGCAGGACCCCCACTACAAACCCCGTAGTCGATTCTCCAGGCTTTGTAAGTACGGTCAACCATTTTGATGCATATAGTGGCAATGCGTCATTATGCAATGGCTAACTATATATTGGCTGTGCCGAACCTGGCCATGTTTGGTATCAACCATGGTGGAATCATACCCCCAACACCATTACCAGGTATGATTCCATGCACCAGGGGGCTCCTTCCGGAAGCCCTCAGTGCTCCTGGTAATAGCCTTCCAGGGTCTGCCAGCAAGCTAGTGCTGCAGCCGACCCCAGACACGATACTGCCCTCCTGCTGCTGAGCTCGAGCAGGGGAAGGTAGAATAATAGGTTTCCTGTCACAGGGAGGTGTGACCACCTCCCAGACAGGACTTAGTGTATTGGGCTGGGGGCACTTGCCAGCGCCACCATACTGGTTTGAAGGGCAAATTTGGTGCCCTCCTTGCATACTCCAGTTTGAGCCAGTTGAGGGAGCCCTTGGCTCCAACTCTGGCGTGAAACTGGACAAAGGACATGGGAGTATCATCCCACTCCTCTAGGAGGGACCCTTGAATCGTCCCAACCCTTTTCCTAGAGTAATGAAGGGCTTACCTGTGGGTGGCTCTTCAGATTTGTTGTGGGACAGGATTCAAACTCGAAACCACTTCAACCATCTGGGTACCTTGGACTTAGCTGGGCTTCGCCTGCAACTGAGACTGCACCAAGGAAGACTCCTGCTGCTCCTGGTATTGCTGTTCTCCAAGTCTTCTTCGTCATCTGTGCCTCTGCTTCATTCAGGTTCGTCTCCAGGCCTGTGGGCATCAAAGACACCCAAAGGAATCTCCCTTGGAATGAAGGAGTCACTCCCCTGCATCTGCTGGCACCGTAACGAAGTTGACCAGTTTGCTGCTCCTGACTTCCCACAGATTCTGAAAGGCTTAGCAATACAGGTGGTGGTTCTGCAACTCCCTGGAAGCCTGACCTGTCCTCTCAGCAATTTCGAGGCCAGTATCCCTCGTTGGAACTGCTGGAAAGCTTGTTGGCTCTGCCCTCCAGAGATCTTCGGGTCACAAGAAGCTCCAGCATCTCTTCCTACCAAGGTCTTCGTCCTCACCGCATCCTCTGCACCGAAGGCCTGCATCTTTGGTGAGCTTCTTGAGGTCCTCTTGCGACTCCTGTGCCTTCGGCCTGTGGGTCCTCTTGAGGGGCTTCTTTGGCTTCAGTGGGCTCCCTTGCTTGCTCGGGTCGGCTCTGACTCTCATGCACTTGGTGAGTCCCTTGGACCTTGCTAGTCCCAACGCTGCACCTTTTTAGTTTACCACGTCTGTTGCTGCTGCCAAGGTTTGTTGGTGCTCCTGCCGGACATTGACCCCTTGGTTCTTGACTCCCAACCTGGGACAGCTCGTGAACAGCTCCTGGTCTTCCACAGCATCACCTGGTCCTCACAGCTGCTGCGACAAGGTCACCGCCATCACTCGCATTTTCCGTCATCGGTGTTCATTGGTCTTCCGTGCCTCCTGGTCACCTCCAAATGGCAGAGACTCTGTCCCCTCTGCTTGCAGGTTCTTCTCTGCAAGAATCCATCCTTAGATTCCACCAGACTCTTTCACCTTCTTCGCCAGCGGCATCTTTCCTGAAGTCCTCCATTGTGATCTACGGCTGTTTCTGATGTCACTTTGCACCTATGCACCCTGCTTCCCTGGTGTAGGTACCCTGGTTCCTGGGGTATCCATGGGTGGGGTGACTCTCCAAACCTTTGTATTCCATGGGGTTGTTTCAGGGTCCACTGGTTCTTGAAAACTGCATCTGCGACTTTCCCATTGAGATGCATTGAGTACACTGCTGTGTTTCCACTCTGCACACAGCCTCCATGGGGTTCCTGGGTACTTGCCTCGGGTGGTTCCTTGGGTCCCGAGCTCTTCTGGTCCAAGTCCCAACTTCGGTTGCAGTTCGCATTCCACTTCTTTAGTATATGGTTTGGTCTCCTCCTGGAGATCACTATGTATTTGTGCTTAATTACCTATTTACATTTGAAATATTGTGTTGATATCTCCAGGTAGAAGATATACCGATGTGTTAGTGAGTGTGTGTAATAAATATACTTATTTTTATCACTACACTCTGTAGTTCTTTTTTGTTTAACCTACACTATATGATTAGTTCTGGTAAAATAAGCTGCTTAACACTCTGGACCAAGCGTGAAGGCTGCTCTCCACAGCTACCACTTAGAGAGCTTTCTATGGTTGTCTAAGACCATTAAAATCACCATAAGGGTTGTCTGGATTAGTGCAAGATGCTTCACTTAAATAAGTGTGCCATATACTAAGCCAGCCTCCTACAGTAGCCGCCTGTCTCGGGCACCTTTCCTCGGCTCTCTATGGAGCCCCCTCCCTTTTTTCCTTCTGAGGAACACAATTATGGAGGTGATGGAGAGGAATTGAGATTCCCCTACCCCATCTCTGACACTGCCCATCCTCCTATGGAGCGCAGCTGGCTGACTGAGTTGGGTGAAGCTAGTGGCTTGGAGTCTTCCCCAGCCTCGCCTTGCTACAGAGGTGAGCTCCTCTCTAGCTGACTTGCTCAGATGAGTTTCTGTTGTTTTGGATATGCCACTTCCTTCTGTGGAAATGACGACTGATCCCTTACTTGGCGTCCTCCATCAAGGCCAAACGGGAGTAGAGCCGGTGCTTCTTTATAGTGAAGATCTATTCGACATTTTGTTGGGGGCTCGGGCTAAACCCGATACAGGGGCCCTGTGAATCGCTCTATTTCTCACAGACACTGTCCAGCTCCCGGTGATCTGGCCTGTCTCCTCCACCATCCTCCTCATCACACTTTTGTGGTACAGTCCGCTTCGGCTGTCCAAAATATCAATCCTCTTCCTACTGTCCCTCCAAAGAGAGAGTCCAGAAGGCTAGACACTTGTGGCAGGAATATTTTCTCCTCCACCAGTTCTGCACTGCTATCCCTTAATACGTCTTGCGTCCTTGGACGCTTTCCACATACATTGTGGGACTCATTGGCACGTCTGCTGCCCTTCCTTCCGGGTGAGACCTGGAGCGATCTTGCCCCATTAATACGCGAAGGGCAACAAGCAGCTAAACTAATTATTCAGTGTGGTACGAATACCACTGACTCTGTGGGCCGGGCTATGGCCTCTTCAGTGGTACTACGTTAGCATGCCTGTTTGCACACCTCTGGGTTTTTGGAGGCTGTTCAAAACACCTTTATTGACATGCCCTTTGAGGGCGCCTATCTATTCTGTGCACATGCTAACTCTGCATTACAGTGGTGTCTGGACAATCAGGGTGGTGAGGCCTCTTAATTCTGTTTACTCTCTACGTCCACCTTCCCAGCAGACTTGCTTACCTAGCTCCCCATAGACTTAGTCAGGGGACGCTTTTTTTTCTTTCTATTGAGCCATTGGCAGGCTTCAGGCTTCCGGTTCTTTTTAAACAATCCACCTTTGGGTGGCACTCAGTGAGGTGTTCCTGCCTTCGGCAGGTGTTTTTTTTCTTCCTAACTGTCAAGACCGATTGGAGTCGATAGTTTTTTTTTTTTGGTGGCCCTTAGTCGGTTTCAATCCCTATGGTAAAGTGGTTTTTCTTCTTTCCATATTTCATGCAAGTAATCATTATTACGGTATTTTGTGTGGATGCCCTATTGCCTTGTTCTCTGTTCCTCGTGGACCATCTTTTGTATGCCTCATAGGCATTCCTGGGTGTACTTATGGTATTTTAGTATCCCTTATTGGAATTTCTACTGTACACTGAAACATTGTGCCCATAACTTTCCGCCTTGCACTTACGCCCTATTAGATTATTTCTCTCGTTCAGATCCCTTCTTCCATGGTGTATTGCTTCCACTTTCTTACGGCGTTAATCACTGTTCCTGACACGCTCTTTTTTCCTTATCAGTGTTTTGGGACGTGTGGTATAGTTCCCTCCCTGCGGTGTCTTGTGCCCCTATCAGTGCATCTTGCACTGCTTTAGCAGGCTGCTGTTAATATTCCATACGGGATGCAATGGCCACTCCTTTCTTGGGTGCCTGAGGTGCTTGTTTGTTCAAAAAAAATAAACAGTACTCTATACACACCTAAATCAAGTCCGCTTCCACTCCTGCTCCACTGTTTAAAAGATAGGCACCGATATGGCTGGAATCCAGTTTTTAAAGTTTTATTGACAGAAGGCTCTGACGCGTTTCGGTGGTAAAAACCTCCTTGCTCACATATATATAGTAAATTATTTATGTTTCATTCGTAGAACTGGGACGACGTTTTCTTCCTCCCCTTTTTACTGCTGGTTTGTTTTTGGGTTGTGCCAGTTGCTCTGACTCCACCTGTGACTCCAGCAACTCAATGTCAGGGAACAGCTCCGGTCCCAGGCCCCACCATGTCTCATTTGTACCCACCTTCTAGGCTCCATGGTTGCCCATGTGTATTATCCTTATATAGGGTTTTAAATGCTGCTTCTACATTCACTACTGCAGGATTTTATTTGTTGTAGAAATGCTTGTTTGCTCCAAACTGTAAATGCCATTGCTTGTTTACTTTTAGCAATGCATGTTGCACTGCCTTCATGATGACGTGATAGCCAACCGTCATATTGGTGGGTGTGGCAAGCCTCGTGCAACTGCATGTGAAGGGGGGGGGGGCGTGGTTCGCCTCGTGTTTACAGCACCTGTCCTGTTGGTTATAAAAAGGCAAGCCCTGCACATGCCGGTGCTTGGTTAACTTCCTGGATTCCTGCGGGGTGCTGTCTCTCCGTGGCGTCTCTGCTGCTGTCAAGTACCTGCCGCCAGACCCGACGTCTTCAATCAGGCTGTCAAGAATTCTTCGTCTTCTCTTTGACTTCTTGACCTCGCGCTTGACTATTTCTTACGTTCTCGGTGTTGAACATTAACCAGTGACTCTCTGAATTGGCAACACTGATTTTGAAGGCGATTTTCTTGGTTTCTGTCAAGCGCCTAAATAAGACACTTTTGGGAACAAAAAAACAAAGATTCTTAGTGCGTTTATTGCCCTTTAGAGATAACGAACAGTGTTTATACTCAGTATTTATTATTATAAGTATTGTGGCATAGTGTGCTGTATTTTCCTGAGGCAATTTCAGGAATTGGAATATACTAGTGCACGTTATGAATGGTGACATTTGTTCTTGAAACACGAGTGCACGTTCTGAATGGTGACATTTGTTTTAATTCTTTTTATTGTTTTGTTCTGCCTTATTTTGTTTTTTCCTTGAACCTTTTACTTTGATATACTTATTCCTGTTGGGACAAGAGACTATACTTTTAATACAGAGCACAAAGTACACACTAAAGAGAAATCTAGCTGCAGATGCCTTACATTTGCATTTCCTAGGCGTCATTCTGGATCCGGAAGATTTTTCTTTAAGCAATACCCCTGTGCGCCGGTAGGCCCCATGTTAGATTGTCTGCATTGTCCGTGCCGTTGTGACGTCCACGTCACCTATATAGGCACCACCTCGGCACGCTGACGCCAGTTCTTTTCCTTCCGCGCAAGCCAGCACAAATCTGTGAAGAGAGCTACCCTCTGTCAGTTTTTGACCAGCTTTTTTTGACGTTTTGTCGACCCCTTTTTGGTATGTAGGTTTTTGACTCATGCCAAAGAAGACTTGTGGTTTTTAGACGTGCGGCACCTCTTACCGCGCCATGTCGGTGATGGACCTGCACCTGGTTTGTCTCTGGTGCCAGGAGCGCGACCACGACTCAAAGTTCTGCTCAGACTGCCGGGCCTTGGCTCCAAAAACTTTGAGGGAGCGGTCCCTAAAGTTATACAAAAGAAATCCTCAGCACACGTCTATAGTGTATCAAAACTATTAGCTGCACGTTGTATGCATAAATATCAACACAGTATTGTGAGTTCTTGTTTCTCTTTCTTTATTCTTTAGTCTTGCTTCAGCCAACACGTGTTTCGTCGCATACAATGGGAAATCGTCCCGCGACTTTCTCAAGGCTGTATAAACATAAAACAAAAAACCGATGTAACAGCATACATACACTGGTGTACGTAATCATATTTAAAAATCTCCTCGTGTTCGAAGTGAAATTGAACACCTCAAAGGAGACCATGTAGTAAACATGCACAAGGTGGACACATGCAAAAAAAAAAAAAAAAAACATCCCATGCCAGTGCTGGGCCAAATCATACTAGTACACTAATCAAAATGGAAAAGGGAAGAACCCTGAATGCCAGCTAATTGGTGATGGAGGAAAATACGTGTGGACAAAGTGAAACGAACTTAGTACCCATCCAAGACCGTGTGCTGGCCAGAAATCGTGAAAACACTTGTCTGACAGTAATTAAACAGCCTAAAATGAAGACTGTGGATTGCCAGACAAAAATAAACGTGCGGACAAATGGTGAAAGAAGAGTGATCAATGTATCCACCTTTAAAGCCCAAAGTCATGCGTCTGTGAAAACTCATTTAAATACCTCTACAATCTTTAGTATAGTCCTCTGTAAAATCAAGAAAAACCTATCATTAGAAAAACTCCTCATATATATGCCTACTTTCCTTTCAAAATCTGACAAACAAGCGGAACACCTACGTTTTATGTGGTGATAATTCCGACCCACAATGGGTAAAATATCTGTCCTCCGCGTTAAAATCTGTTCTTCAAGGAAGTATCTCCGTCCGACCCAAAGTACGAGCTCTGAAAATATATATACACGGGGATGTCACAGTGTATATGACTTCTCCAAAGATACTGCTAACATCTCTCAATAAGTAAAACAGCATTCCCACGAAAGTATATATGAATCCACTCTCGAGCCAGAGATCACCGACACATATGCGCGTCGCTGCTTTGTGCACCCCTCCCATTACCGGGAGTGCAATAAGCGCGCTACCGTATCAAAAATTCCAGCCAAAACCTCTATGTAGCCATGTTTCATCGTTCCTGACAACTACGCGCGTCACCGCTTTGTATACCCCTCCCATTACCGGGAGTGCAATATGTGCGCTACCGTATCACACCCGTTCCTGACATATTAGAAAGTATGTCAGGAATGGGTGTGATACGGTAGCGCACATATTGCACTCCTGGTAATGGGAGCGGTATACAAAGTGGTGGTGCAAAGGGCAGCTGCGGTCCTGGGCCTTCAGCTCCCTTTCGTGGCAGTCAAGACAGACATCTTGACGGAGGTCCTGCAGCCTGATGTCTCGTCATCGGAACCCTTGCTGCCTTTCAACGAGGCCTTAACTGATGTTCTACTGGGAACATGGTCCAAGCCCAGCACCATCGCCCTGCACCGGGTGACCCAAATTTCCTCACCAACCACCCTAACCCCAAGAGCTTGGTGGTACAAGCCTCTACCTCCCAAGGTACGTTCCCTTCAGCCCCTCCAGATAGGGAATAAAAGAGGCTGGATAGTTGGGGTAAGAAAACATTTTCTTCCGCCAGACTTGCAATGCGGTCGGTGAACACTGCATGCTTTTTGGGCTGTTATTACCACACTTTCTGTTGCGCGAGTGCTGCCACAGGCCCTGCGGGAGGCCTGGGCCATCCTCTTCCAAGCAATATCAGACGGTAGAGATGCAGCAAAGTTCACCGTTCATTGTGGTCTCGACGAGACCGAGTCGCTGGCCAGGACGATTTCATCGACGGTGGCTGTTCGACGCCACGCCTGGTTGAGGACTTCTGGCTTTTCAGGGGATGTCCAGGCCTCTCTCAAGGACATGCCCTTTGATGGCACTCGTCTCTTTGGAGACAAGGCAGACGTAGCGCTGGAGCACTTTAAGGACTCACGGGCTACGGCCAAGTCCTTGGGCCTCTCAGTGGCCACTCATCCCTAGTCTGCATTTTGCCCCATTTGAGGCTTTGGAAGGGGCTTATTGACGCGCCAGCCACAAGATCGCGCAAGTTCCACAACCTCTGCGCGGTTATGGGCACAGATCTTTCTGACCCCATGGGTCGGGCTGCCAGAGGTTTGGTCATTCCACCCCTCACAACCTCATTTTCCAAACCTTCCTTGTCTGGCCCTTCAAGATCATGGACGGCCAGTTGGTGGCAGAATCAGCCATCACCTCCACCACTGGCAGAACATCACCTCAGACAGGAGGCCCTCCATATAGTTCGAAGGGGCTACTCCCTCTCCTTCAAGACTACCCCTCCCTCCATGCCTCCACCTTACCATCGGCTGATGGAGGATCACCTGACTTTGCTTCAGAAGGAAGTCATGACTCTCTTGGCCAAGGGAGCCATAGAGAGAGTTCCGGAGCCAGAAGTAGGCTGTGGTTGTTATTCCCATTACTTTTTGGTCCCAAAGAAGGAAAAGGGCCTGCTCCCTATCATAGATATGCGAGCTCTCAACTACTTCCTCAAAAAGGAAAAGTTCAATATGCTCACTCTAACTTAGATCTTGTCTGCCCTGGACCCAGGAGACAGGATGGTAGCGTTGGACTTGCAGGACGCCTATTTTCACATTCCTGTCCTGCCTGCTCATTGGCGCTACCTGTGGTTTACTGTAGGCCATGAGCACTTTTAGTTCACCATGCTCGCCTTTGGCCTTACCAGCATCCTTTGAGAGTTCACCAAGGTGATGGAAGTGGTCGCAGCTCATCTGCGCATATCAGGGGTACCAGTCTTCCCCTATCGAGATGATTGGCTGTTGAAGGCGAGCTTACCCGATGCTGTCATCTCCCACCTCCAGACTACGGTGCACCACCTTTCTACCAATACCACTCATGTCCAGAGTGCTCAAGAAGATCGGGAGCCACCGGGCCTAAGTCATTCTTGTGGCTCCAAACTGAGCATGGAGAGTCTGGTATCCTGAGCTTCTCCAACCGAGCATCAATCTACTCCTTCGGGAGGATCTTTTGTCGCAGCAGCAGGGGAGGGTCCTCCACTCGAACCTGTCAATTCTACGCCTTCTTGCGTGGAGATTTAGTGGCGGCAATTGATAGCATTCAACCTTCCTCCCGAAATCTGTAATGTTATTTTGTCAGCCAGGCATCCCTCTACCGAAACAGTGAATGTCTGCCGATGGTACAAATTTGTAAACTATTGTACAGAAAGGTCTATTAATCCTCTTTCTGCTTCCCTTTCTCACTTTTTGCTTTTTATTTTGACCCTTGCACAGCAGGGCTCTGCACTGGGCACTCTCAAAGGGTACCTTCCGGCCCGGTCTGCCTTCCTGAGGCTGCCAGACCAACCCTCATTTTTCAAATCGCCCATTGTAAATAGATTCCACACAGGACTTGTACATATGTTCCCACTTTCTCCTTTCATTATGCCTCAGTGGTACCTTAATTTGGTTTTCATCTTTCTAATGTGCGCTCTATTTGAACCTCTGCACAATTGTCCCCTCCAGCTGCTTACTATCAAAACAGCTGCTTACTATCAAAACAGCATTTTTAGTGGCCATTATATCTGCCAGGAGGGTGAGCGAATTGCAGACTCCGTCATCCAAGCCTCCTTACCTGACCACTTTCCTTGATAAGTTGGTGCTTCGCACTAGGGCCTCTTTCTTACCAACAGTGGTAACACCATTCCAGGTGGGGCAATCTGTCACCTTGCCCAGTTTCTGTGCTCCTCCGCACCGCTGTAAGCAAGAGGAGCGACTCCCCCGTCTGGACCCAAAAAGAGCATTTTCGTTCAACCTTGACTGCACTAAAGAGTTCCGGGTGGACGTCTGTTAGAAATGGGGTTTCTGGTTGGCTAGGGTATACACCTAAGCCAGGCAGAACCCACCACTCTAGTCTTGGTAAGGGAGTTACACACACAAGATAACCCCTGCTCACCCCCTTGGTAGGTTGGCAGAGTAGTGAGGCTTTTCCCAGAGGCAATGTGTAAAGCGTTTGCGCAACACACACGCACACGCACACACACACACACACACACACATCCTAGTGACACACTAGGCACACCACAAAAAGAGACTCCACACAAGGTTATATAAAAATATCACTGTATTATATAGAAGACACATAGACCATAAATCACTTTGTAGTATGTACAGCACATTAGACCACATTCGCACAAATCACTGCGCCAACTAGGCCACTGTCATACTCATAACATAGATCATAAATCACTTTGCCACTGGCAATTTTCATAAACATCACAGTGCACTAAAGTACTACTTACACGTTGCACAGGTTAGAAAACATCATTCCTGCACAGATCACGAAAATACTATCATGAGAACATTATGCATAACACTTAATACCTGCACTGTTCATGTTATACAGCTCCTGGCATAAGGCACATACTTAGATGGGGCACCTACTGCCATACACAACACCATCCTGGTGCATCAATGACAGTCCCTGATACCTTCAGGAGACACAGCGCGTCTGCGCTTCTTTTACAGGTTGCACCGTAATCCTACCAACAGCCTGAGCAGGATTGGGACCTCCGTCAAGGATCGCCACCCGCCATGCTCTCCGAGGCAATTCTCTCGTGCCCCCAAGTGTGTGGCTACAATGGAATGGGATAGGGCACACACACACACCCTTCCTGTGCATGTGAAACAAGGAAGTGCAGCTGCCCGTGGACACGCAGGGCCGCTGCAGCCAATCACCGCTTCCTACAATGGCGGCCTCCGTCGAGGACTTCCCAGGTCTGTGTGGTCGCTCCAATGCCCCCGGTATGTACCAACAAAGGAGGGGGCAGCATCACCTCCTTTCCCCCAGTCGGCGGGGAGATTCCCTCAGTCCCCTCTGCCTGGGAAGTGGCCGAGGCGGCTGCCCGCAACATGTAGTGCAGCAGCCGACAGTAACTGCGGCGTTGGGACAGAGGCGAGGCTCCTGCCTCCTGCTTAAAGGGAAGCGTACCCACTCACCCCAGCACCTGAATCTGCACTCAAGAGGGGCTGGGGCCCTGGGTCCGTTCGCTGGTTCCCGCACCAGGCAGGGCAGTGCTGTTGTCTTTCCTCCTGTCCTGGGTGCTGCAGCTTCCCTATTGCTGCTGGGCAACGCAGTAATTCCGGGCATGGTAGCTTTCGCCTCCGCTGCGCACACACCGGCTTTCAGGGAGAGGGAGAGCACTTCCTCTGTTACGAGCTCTCTCCTCTCATTACTCAAAATCACGGGGAAAGTGCAGCGCTGCACGCCTGCGGTAAGCCAGCACCAGGACTTCTCAGTCGTGCTCTCCGCATGCTGAGCTGCAAACCAAAGCGCGTTCACACCTTTTGTTTGAAAAGTTGAAGCACAATCTTGTCCTTCCCCTGCCCCAGGCAAGAGCAACCACTGCAGGCGATCCTACCCCTCCCACCCACCACAAGCAGGGCTTCTTCCACAGCTCTTCAGCGCTCCTCTTAGGCAGATTTCTTTCAGATCCAACAAGGATCTTTCCTGAAGTCTTTTGAATCCCTGAAACTTCCAACAGGAGGCCAGCACACACAAGCCCTTGGAGATTCTTCACTAGCAGGATACCACAGCAGGGCAAAGAGAGTCAGTCCTTTTCCTTCACTACAAACAGAAGCAGCAACTGCAGGCCAACCCACCCCTCACTCAGAAAAGGCAGTGCTCCTCACGCAGTCCTTCTGCTCTTCTTCTTGGCAAGGTCCTCTTGTTCCTTGAAGTAGTCTCAAGTCCTGGGGTTTTAGGTGTAATACTTATACCCCAAAATGTCATTGTTCTCTTTGTGTAAGGTTCTCTGAACCCAGCTCAAACCAGTCCTGTCCTCCCTGGTGCAGCATGACCTCAGGGTGCGGAGACCGCATTGTGAAAAAGGAGATACAGCCTACTCATTGTGCAAGCGAAACTCCTCCCACCACTCTAAATGCAGACCAGGTCTATTCAGAACTGCAATGAGTCACCCAGGCAAGGCAGGGCACACCTCAACCCCCCCGTGACTGTCTAGAGTAAATGTACACCCCAGCTCCTGTCAATCAAACACCAAACGCTGAATACCCAAACAGCCAAAGGCACACAGAATGGTAAAGTAAGAAAATGCCCACTTTCTAAAAGTGGCATTTTCAAACACAGGATTTAACAAGCATTTGCAATGCAATAGGCCTCGCATTTTTGAAACTTTGACCTAGTGGTATTGTAAATGACAATGCCTTTTATTATTGCAGGTTTTGTAAACAGATAATAAATAAAAGGCATTGTCATTTACAATGCCAGTAGCTCAAAATCTCACAATTGTGAAACCTATTGCATTGCAAATGCTTGTGCTTTCTTGCACCGTGGCCAATGGCATCCATGCGACACTACTGGTGCCAACTGTTTAACGGGGAGACAACAGTCCACGAAGGAATCCAAATTGAGCGTATTGAGGTGGATATATACAGTTTGACATTGCACAAGTGGTAGACAACTACATTTATCATATATGGACAGGAATGGCCACGTACAGTGCACTACCACACACCACGCTTTGCACCAGAAGGGACAAGCCACAGATCACATTTAGTAAACATCACCAATATGGCAGCTGAGCACACGCTCAACATCTGTGTAAGGCCCTCGGTAGGTCAGGCTGGTAGCGGTAACACGATTTTGTAATGTAACTATTACCGGAAGCTTATTTATATGAGAAAGAACTTGCATATTTTTCAGCATTTAAAGGTGTAGAGTTAGCACTAGTTTTGGACGTGTGCTGAAAGGCACGCAGGACTTGTACAGAGAGTGGTATTTCCACATTGCTTGAAGAGGTAATACCACTTTCCCTGTATTTAAACTACAAAATATTTTTTAACGCATCCATTATATTCTGGATGCGAGCCCAAGAGAACTGTGTGCATGTATGCCTGTTAAGCAATTCTCTTCTACTCCAAGAAGCACTTGAATTGTGCAAACTGTACCTATCAAACTTCAGTGCACATCCAGAACAGACATATCTGTCTTACAGTTCATCTCCGAGGGAGCCTCTAGGCGCTTTCGAAAGTTAACAAACATCACCAGGGCTTGTATTATCAACCTCGAGTGAATGAAGACTGAGTGGAACCTCAAGGCCTCAAACCAGTGACCTTAGGGTAGTCCACAGGGCCGCCAGATCGGTCCATTCTCCCCAAAAACATGCACACAAGCCCGAACTAATACAAGTAGGACAGATGTCTCCATAAATTGTCTTAGCAGAACTTGCCCTCACCAATCACCTTTCACTTGTCAGGGCCTATGGACCTTGGAGGCTACAGATAGCATCTGCGATGTGCCTTAGTGAAACATTTATGTTTTAAAAAATTATATGAAAAATAACTATCAGTCCATATGTAAGCGCCGCGAGAACATACATTTTTCATTATTTTTTTGTTGCTGCACAGGCACACGCAAGCACCATCTTTAGCGGACTAAACTATGGGCGGGCCGATAGCTAGGCAGTCCGGGATCGGAGTGTTACCATTCTAGAATGGCCCCTTACTTGCCAACTGATGGAGAATTGTTGGGTGGTCTCACTACTACTCGTTGGTCTTGTAATTCATTTTCTAATACAAATGAACACTAAAAAGCGTTTTATTCGCCATCTCAGCAGAGAGGCCAACAATTGAATAAGCCGAGTGTGAACCCTCCTGTGAGCAGCACCAGTGTAAGTTCTGTATGACTTGAGGATTGTCTCTCATGTTTTAACAGATCCGTAACTATTTCACATACACTTAACAGACTGGCACTCATTAAAACACGTTTTTCCTTGTAAGCAGACATCTTGAGTGACCCGGGTGATGCGTCTTTGAATAAAACCACTGCAGAGCAAGCATGTGTCAGGTGGAAGGGAACTGGAAGCGAGAGCTGTACGGAGCATCCGAGGCGCTTCACATTATCTGAAGATCGTTGCAGCGTGTCCTTAGCATACCGCCCCAGTGCACTAGACGACAGTGCTGGGGTACAGTCACCTGTGGGTATTGTATTGTAATTGCATTTATATAGAGCTTACTACCCCTGACGAGGCGTCGAAGCACTTTTTCGGCGAGTAGCACGTTACTCTGGAACCCATAAAAGATTAGAGGTGAATTGGTATAGTGAAATATGAAAGTAATTTGAATGGTCGATATGTTAGTCAGTTATTTGGATTGAGAAGGATAGCAGAGGGATAGAAGAGGGAAATAAGTTTGCATTTATATAGCACTTGCTACCCTTGATGAGGTGTTGAAGCGCTTTTTCAGCAAGTAGCATGCTACTCCAGAACCCATAAATGATTAGTGGTGAATTAGTAGAGTGAAATATGAAATTAATTTGAGTGGTGGACATGTTAGTCTGTTATTTAGATTGAAAAGGATAGTGGAGGGATAAAAGAGCGAAGGATTTAGAAATCATTTCTTTTTTTGGAGCTCATAGCAGTAGGAAGAGGCTTGGTATGAGAAAAAGGGAGGTGGAAGGGGAAGAGTCAGAGGGAAGGTTTTAGAAAGGCTTGTTTTGGGGGATTGGAATAGTAAAAGAGTTATGAGATGATGCAAAGAGGGGTAGAGTAGGGAAGAGTCTAGAAAGGGTTATTATGGGGATCATAGCAGTGGTATGGAGTTTGGGATGAACGAGAGAGTGGAGGTAGGGGATATACTGCAGACAGGGAGTGGGAGGAGGCACTGGGTGCTGAAAGAGAGGATGCGATGAAGTCAGGGTTTTGATTGGTACAGCTACTTATACTACATCGGTCATACTACTCCCGAACAGTCTATCTGAAAATGGGAAAAGCATCCACTGGCCTAAGCCCAAGAGGATGCGGGCAGGGGGGCTCTTTCTTTCACATTCTAGGGGGATGTCCGGTGGTCGAAAATTATGGAGTATATGCGATGAGTGGGAAGAAGAGAACTACCGAGCTCGGCAGAGAGATGTGTGCTCAATGTATAGAGGGAGGCGGAGGTTCCTAACTACAGAAGGTATGGATCACACTGGGCCTAATGGAAGCCAAAAGGAATAGTGTGAAAGCCTGTGGAGCCAGAATCCCTCCAGACCTGGAGCCTTGGAAGCGGGACATGGACTGGTGTGTGCTGGCTGAAAATCTATGAAGGAAGAGACTGTCTTAATGTAGTGAAAGAGGCACTCTTGTGGTTTGGCGCCCTATGATGGCCTTCAACTACCATCATTTTAACTGACTTTAGTGTGTTATTTTACCCTAGCCTGGATATATGAGACAGTCCTGCATATGCCTGCTTCTCTTCTTTCTTGTAATCTTGCTGTCTTTCAGTGGGAGCTGTCACGGAGTAGAACAGTCTTGCCAAGAACAGAAGGTGTGGGATGTGCATTTGAAGGTGGGAGAGGGAGGTGTGGAATGTCGAAGTGCAGTGTTGTGAGCGGTGGTGCACACGTGCTCGGTGTTGTACATTGAGAGATAAAGTATGTGATGCTATAGGACATTGAGAGATAAAGTATGTGATGCTATAAGCAGTTGTGCAGAAATGTGTATTGTGTTATACAGTTATGAGAATTATGAGTTTTTACTATTGGCTTTGACATGGCCTCATGTCATCTTGTTTTCTGACTTTGCCTTGCTTCAGCTTTTCTGCGTGCACAACAGTGCTTGCAAGTTGTTTGGGTTATGTGAATTATGAGTTCTTACCATTGGCTTTGACATGGCCTCATGTCATCTTGTTTTCTGACTTTGCCTCGCTTCTGCGTGCACAGCAGTGCTTGCAAGTTGTTTGGGTTACTATTGGCTTTGGCATGGCCTCATGTCATCTTGTTTTCTGACTTTGCCTTGCTTAATTATGAGTTCTTACTATTGGCTTTGACATGGCCTCATGTCATCTTGTTTTCTGGCTTTGCCTTGCTGCTCACACGTAGCTGCAAAGTGGGGAGGGCAGATTTCTGCTCTTCACTTGTTTTTCGCTCCTCACTGACCAGAGTGAACTGGATATTATCTGTAGAATGTGCAACTCTGCCTCGAAGTCAAAATACGGGAGCTTGGCCAGCCTCCGTCTTGGCCTTGACGCAGACTGGCACAGCCAGCTCGGTTCTTTCTCATGAGAAGGGGGCGAGGTTTTCTAGAAGCTTCGCCTCACGTTGAGTAATGATATTTAAGCTAGGAGCCTTCGGGGGCCAGGTGGAAGTTCACCACAGAATAGACGTATTGCTGTGGAGGTGACGGAACTTGAGTCCTGATTGAAACTCCTTCCTGGGCTGTTGAAGGGCTTCCCCAGCTTGAGTTGGCAAGGATGATGCAACTTCAATCGGTGAGGTGTTCCTAACCATTTTGTATATATTTTCTACTCTTTGCTATTTGTACATACTGCATTTTATTTCAATTGCTCATTTAATTGTTCATTGTAGTTAATTGATACTTGGGAGTCTGCATTTACTGATATATTTGGCCTACCGTTTTAAACATTGCATTAATAAACTTGTGTGTGTTATTTTAAATGCACCAGAATTTGTCTTTTTGCCTCGCCTAAGGGGGTGCTGCGACTTTTCCCCGCCTTAGGGGGTGCTGCTCAAAGTGCATTATTTAAAGGTGCAGTGGTAAATTTGCCTCCCAGGTGGGAATGCAGGGTTTGGGTGTGTCCTTTGTGAAAAGCACATTCATTACATCTTGGCGTCATTCTCACAGGATTCGAACGTTGAAATTAAAAGGGGAAAATGCTTTCTAAAATGCCTATGTTTGCAGATTCCCAGATACCAATTGAAATTCCTGGATGGGAGGTAGTCCCATATAGCGATTAGCTCATGAGTGGGCTAATTGTGCTGGATTAAGTGAGAATTGGAGTGTGTGTTTAGCTGATGCTGAGCCAGCGCAAGTGGTTGCGTGTTTGCAAAAAGTGCCTGTGAAGATAGGAGAAGAGCTTGCTACGTTAGGCAAAAGAGGCTGGATCCTTCTAAATGCTTATCGTATAATGCATGAAAAGTATGTACAGTTGCAGCGTGGGTTTGAAAAATTAGAGAAACAGTTTGTTGAAACCAAAAATACCTCTACGATGTTAACCTATCAGAATAAGTTATTGCAAGATAAGTTGGAAACATACCAGACTGTGGCAGAAAAGGCTGCAGTTCGTATCGCTTTGAAAAAAAAGTTAAATATGTACCAAGCTTTGAAGCCATTTGCTTTGACCAGCGATGAGTCATATGTGAAAAATGTGAACTTGGAGAACGTGCCAGTTAATCTGCAGGCTTCACAGACGATCTTAATTAATTCTTTTGAGGATGTTACTCAGCCAGAAAGGAATGTGCAGGAAGATAGACAAACCAGTTTGTTAGCGACCGCTGGTTGCAAGTATAAATTAGACATGGCAGTGAATGATGAGTCTTGCTCTACATGGAAAAAAGCTATTTTGGAAAAAGAAATGATTTTAAAAGCATGGTCAATTCAGAAAGGAGACAGTGAATTTGATGTGCCAGTTCAGAAGCAGTCTGAGATTTTTAGTTACTGTGAAGAACAGGGAAAGAAAAGTATACTTTTAAATTCAGATGCTGGACAAATACAGATGCTTTTGTGTTTTTGCGCATTGAAAGACACTGGGAAGAGGGCAATAGAACATAATGTGATTTATCTATGGGAGGAAGCCACTGTTATCAAGTGGCATATACAGACAGAGACTGCAGTTTTGCATGAACAGTTTGCGCAGGTCCCAATAGAAAGTCCAGGGGTGGAGTTTGAGACACAGAATTCCCCAGTGAAGTGGCAGATTGTACTGCAAAGCGCAGCTACTGTGCATGACATAACATTTAATTCCCTTACAGATGAAAAGGCTAAAATCTTGGAGACAGAGGTGGTGACACACGATTCAGATTTGGTGTGCATGACAAAATACGAGCACCTAGGAGATAAGGACCATACAAACAGGTGGGCAGAAAATGAAGGGATGAATATCCCCCTAGATTTACTCAGAACTGTGATTCTTTTGTGTCAGAATGCACAAGCCAGACCAGTCCCACAGAAGGTGAAGGGCGAGTTGAAGAAAGGAAAATTACCAGAGCAGACAGAGCAGCTGTATTGCCTTGGGCTTCTGCCAATTGATAAAGTGAGCACGTATCCAGCAGTGAGTGGAGAAATAGTCAGGAAGGAGACTGCCCCAGCCCTTCTTACTGTGCAGGGAAAAAGAGAGTTTCACTCCAATACCAAGAATTCAGAGGCTAAAGTGTGGGTAGAATTCTCAGACAATTCCCCAGAGCCAGCAGTGAACCGTGCAGACAGGAATGATAATATTTATGCCTTACAGGAAAACGTGCGCTTTTTGAAAAAGGTTTTTGCAAGAAGAGTGATGCTTGTTTCTTTTCCAGGTCATCATACTGCGACGTGTTGGTGTGCTTGATGCCCGTGTCCCCTCCCCGTATGGGTGGGAGCCTTCCCTTCCCCATCCCTCCTGTGGTAGGCTGCATGCTGCAGCATGCAGCTGGTTCTTTTGCTGATGTCATCCTGGTTTCCCAGGTGATGGAATGTATCAGTTCAAGTGACCAGGACTGTTGTCTTGACTGGATGTGGAGCTGTGGATGGGTTCTTCTTTAGAGAAATAAACCTGAATTTCTCCTGCATACCTGCCTCCTTGCGTGATCCTTTCGCCAATCTAGGATCTTACACTGGCGTAGTCGGCTACAGGATACAGGATACAAATTTCTCCAAGGAAAGAAGAAAGAAGAACTCAACAAGCCCCCCAACTACATCTTCAATTCTAAATGATCTTCACATGGTAGTATGTCTACTTCAGGTACTGTTCTCTTATTTGTTTTAATATTGGACTGCAACTTAAGCGAGTAACTTGGTCTCATTGTCACTCAAAAGCCCAGGCACTGGATTTTTTTAAATTGTCTGGATTACCTGCTTTGACACTAATGCGTACTGTGACTTTAGTGGAAAAATCCATATTGCTCTTTGGATGTGCGTGAGGGTGCTGCGCTGTCTGCCTTTGTGCTTCGCTTCCTGCTTTTCCCTGAAGGTGTCACTGACTTTATTGCGTTGGATTTCGTTTTAATCTTAGCTATTGAGGGGTTAAGAGCGCATTTGACCTGGCTGACTTCAGTCTAATGAAGAGTTGTCATTTTATGAGGCTTTTTGGCTTGTATTTGGACATTGTTACTTCTACATCATTCATATAACGAGCTTCCCTGCGCCTGCTTATTTTTAAAATAAGTCTTACCTCGCGCAGTTCTCTCAAGCGCCTCTCCTCATCTAAGCTTCTGGAATCCTCGTTTTGTGTTGGAATCACCTTCCTGCAGACCCTCTGCCTCCATTGTGTGTGCATCCACGGAATCCGTATGTGCGTCACAGAAAGCACGCAGTCACGTCTTTGACCCTGCGTGACCTGCGTGACCGCCATCTTGGATTCACCTCTTTCACCTATTGAAACGCGGCTTGCCACTTCTGTGACAAGCACACATTTGTATTGGTTTCACTTATGTGCACCAGTGTTTTGGTGATCATTGCTGCGTGTCAACATCTGTGACACGCACACACATATTGAACTTTTAATTTAGTTGCATTCTATTGTTGTATTCAGCGTGCCACTTCTGTGACACGCACACAAAATTGAGAGAACAACCACAAGTCATTTTGCTAACTTTGGATGATTTCAACTACACAAATTGAAAGGCTGTTTGCCACGTCTGTGACACGCACACATTGCAGATTTATATTACTCATAGCCTATTGTGATTTGATCAGCGTGCCACTTCTGTGACACACACACATCTTTGTTATAAAACGTAATTTCTCTCCTGCGTGAATATACAATTTGTGATACTCACTGTTGATACATTGCTTTAATTTATTATTTTCTTACAGGTCACTTTATATAGTGTGCCACTACTGTGACACGCACACATTTAACTCAGAACTCGTCAGTTTTAACTTTCACCATGCAGAATGTTACAGCTCCTCCCTTCTTCCTCATGGCACCTGGGGAACCACCAGTTAAGTGGCAGATATGGAAAAAGGTGTTTGAGCGCTATGCCAAGGTTTGTGGAGTCAGTCTCAGCGCTGAACGCAGATCGTCTCTTTTGCTTCACTGTTTGGGATCCGAAGGGCAAGATGTTTTTGATCATCTCCCGAACTCAGTGATGCAGAGGGGAGAGATTTGAATGAGTTTGAGATATGTATGAAAAAACTGGACAAACACTACTTGCCTAAAGTTAGCACTATATTGGAGAGGTATCAATTTGCCAAAAGGTCTCAAAACGAAGGTGAAAGTGTTGAGGCTTACATCACTCAACTCAGAAAGCTCGCTTCATCTTGCAAGTTTGCAGGATTGTTGGATGACAGGATTAGAGACCAATTTATGTTTGGATGCAATATTGAGAAGATTCGTGAAGAACTTTGCTTGAGAGATGAACCTTCATTAGATGAAGTAATTCAAGTGGCAAAAAGGGTGGAACATTCCATCAAGTGTGTTGACACTATAAAGAAGGATAAACTAGATAAGCAAACTACTGTTCAACTGGTTAAGGATGAAGTAAAAGCCATGTCTAAACCTAATAGTGTCTCTAAAACTAAAAGGAAACCTGTTTCATACAAATGTTTTAGATGTGATAAATTAGGACATTTAGCTAATGACAAAAAATGTCCTGCTTTAAATGTGATTTGTTCTAAATGTAAAAAAAAGGGGCATCTTTCTGTTGTTTGTAAAACCAAGATTCCCTCTTCTAATGTTAAAAGTGTGGAGGCTGAAATATCTGAGGAGGACTTTGCCTGTGGTCAGATAGTTGTTCAAGTAGATTCTGGTTTACAACATAAGTCTTGTCCTCTCGATGACTTCACGGTAGGAGGCGAACCCACCAGAGTTTTATTCGACTCTGGTGCCAAGATCACCATAGTTTCCAGAATTTTCTATCAGGACAAGTTGGCTCACAAAATTTCTCTTTTAAGCCTGATATACGCCCCTTAGCATATGGTGGGGAAGCCATTCCATTGCGTGGATACTTCAATGGACTCATTGAGTAAAAGGACAGGTACACTTCTGGCAAAATATATGTATCTGAAAAAGGGGACAGTATAATTAGCTGGTTCCACCAAGGAGATTTAGGCGTCATGTTGGATCCAGGCAGCAGTTGTCCCATAAAACTTAAGGAAAGGGTTAATGCGATTTATGAACAACCTGGTCTTGATATTGCAAATAAGGTCAAACAAAGTTTTCCCACTGTTTTTAGAGATGAACTTGGGTGCCTCAAGGGGTTTAAACTTAACATACATCTACGTCCTGACTCTCAATCCTCTTGTTGCAAGGTGAGAAATGTACCGTTGTCGGTGAGAGATGAAATGAGAGATGAATTGGACAAACTTAAGAAGGGTGGTATTATTGAGGAAGTAGAGGGGACGGATTGGTTGGCTCCGGTGGTCGCAGCCCGCAAGGCCAATGGATCCCTTCGTCTATGTGTAGACTTGAGACAACTCCATAAATGTGTAGTGGTAGATCGTTATCCCCTACCTAATATTTCTGAGCTGTTGGTATTATTGGCAGGAGCTAAGGTTTTCAGCACCATTGATTTACCTTCGGCTTATCACCAAATTGAACTTGATGAAGCTTCAAGAGACTATACAGCATTTATAACACCTTTTGGGACATTTAGGTTTGTTAGGATGCCGTTTGGTCTGGTGTCGGCGGCATCCGTCTTTCAGCGAGTTATGGACAAGCTTCTTAGAGATTGCAAAGGTGTATGTGTCTACCAAGACGATATCCTGGTGTTTGGGAACAATCATAAGGAACATGAGGATCTTCTGTTCAGCGTTTTGGGTAAATTGAGTGAAGCAAACCTCACTATTAAAGCAGAAAAGTGTCAATTTGGAACCTCCTCTATTCACTATTTAGGACATACAGTCTCAGGTGAGGGTATTGCCCCTAAGGCTAATCTTGTTGACACCATCACTCGCATGTCTGCTCCTACCTCTAGGGAGGAACTCATGAAGTTCTTTGGTATGATTGAATATTATAATAAATTTATTGAGAACTTTGCCGAGAACAGTTTTTGTATGAGATCTCTCTTGAGGAAAGGGGTAGATTTCAAGTGGTCTAAAGAGTGTGGTCTTGAATTTGAGGCTCTTAAGAAAAAACTCAGTAGTGCCCCTAAACTGAAAAGTTTTGATCCCTCTAAGACTTCTGTGATCACAACGGACGCCAGTCTTAAAGGTTTGGGTGCTGTTCTTCAGCAGGAAGGTGAGGGAGGAATGCAAACCATTATGTTTCTCTCTCGTTGTCTCAAAGATGCTGAATCTCGCTATTCCGTTATCGAACGGGAGGCCTTGGCAGTATTCTGGGCTGTAAAGAAACTTAAAAAGTTTTTGTGGAGTACTAAATTTTTGATAAGGACTGATCACAAGCCCCTCTGTGAAACCTTCAAGAAGAGGGGGATAGATATGGTGTCTAGCAGAATAACAAAGTGGGTCATAGCTCTTCAGGAGTATGATTTTGACATAAAATACATTCCTGGCAGAAAGAATGGTATAGCTGACACCCTCTCTAGACTTGTAGAAAAGGTTGAAAATGACATACAAGATGAGGATTTTGATGATAATGATATTCAAGTTTGTGTTGTTCAGGATGGGATTATTGATGAACATCAGTGGCGTATAGAACTATCCACTAATCCTGTCCTTTCTGAGGTTGTGTCTCTCATTCAGAATGGTTGGCACTCTAAGAAGCAAGCATCTGGAGAGGGTAGCAAGTTTTGGGGTATTAAAGATGAGATGTCTGTGTGCGATGGGGTTCTTCTACGTGGTACAAAACTGGTTCCTCCTTTTAAACTTTGTCAAACTTTAATTGACCTGGCACACAAGTCACATGCTGGGATGCCAAGAACTAAGGAAAGACTTCGTTCTTCCTACTGGTGGCCAGGACTGGATTTACATGTTGAGAGAGTTATTAGGGATTGTATTGTGTGTTCCATGAGTGATAAGTCAAAGAGTACAAGGGTTCAACCTATGGTGGTAAGAGAACTTTCGTCTGGGCCCTGGAAGGATGTTGCATTGGATATACTTGGGCCGATTCACTCTAATGGTCAACAAATGTTTATTTTGGTCCTTATGGATCTTTTCTCTAGGTGGCCTGAAATTCATTTTACTGTTAATATAGAGACTGGACAAGTTATCAAATTCTTAGAATCTCTCATGGCCAAAGAGGGTTATCCTGAAACCATTCTTACTGATAATGGTGTTCAATTAGTTTCACGTGAAATGGAAGCATTTCTTAAAAGTCATGGGATCAGGCACAAGAGATGTTCTCTTTATCACCCAGAGACAAATGGAATGGTAGAAAGGTTCAATAGGGTGTTGAAGGAAACTATCTCTTGGGCTAAGAGTGCTGGTCTTAATTGGAAGGAAGAAGTTCTTAAAAAAGTTGAAAATTATAGGCTGACTCCACACAGCACTACTGGAAAGTCGCCTTTTGCTCTTTTTAGAGGTAGGCCTCCCTGTACATTGGTTGAGCCCTCTTGGGTTAGACACCTTGAAGGTTCTGCCTCTCTCTCTTCATCTGAGAAAGTCATCCCTGACTGGCGCAAAAGAGAAGAAGCTAAATGCTTATCCAGAAAGTCATACTTTGACTCTAAGAAATCCACTAAAGAAACCAAGGTCTTTGTTGGTGATTTGGTTGTCATCAAGCAACCTGGTACCAAGGTCAAGTTTTCCAAGCCCATACGAGTTATAAAGGTGCTCAAAAATGCTGTCAGAACTCAAGACCATAGGGTTTGGAATTTAAACAGAGTCTGTTTGTACAAAGGGGGAAAAGAATGTGGTGATCAATCTGTAATTTGTAAAGATGCAGGTACTGTTTCTGGTTCTCCACGCATCTCTTCTAGGAATGTTAGAAGGCCAAGCTATTTAAAAGATTTTGTATCTTGAATGTTACGTTCTTCTTTCTTTATTTATTGTTCTTCTCTCTGGCTCTCTTTCTCTCTTTTCTTTTTTTTGTTAACGGGGGAAGGTGTGTGCTATGCTGCAAGCTGCAGCATGCAGCTGGTTCTTTTGCTGATGTCATCCTGGTTTCCCAGGTGATGGAATGTATCAGTTCAAGTGACCAGGACTGTTGTCTTGACTGGATGTGGAGCTGTGGATGGGTTCTTCTTTAGAGAAATAAACCTGAATTTCTCCTGCATACCTGCCTCCTTGCGTGATCCTTTCGCCAATCTAGGATCTTACACCTCCCTTCCCCTCCCCCTCCCACCCCTCAAGCCTGGAGTGATCACCGGACGATGCAAGCTGGCATCCTTTGGCTGAACGAACTAGACGGGGACCTACTTTGCCAAGACCGATGAACTGTTTAGTGGAGATAAAGTTAAATGCAAGAAGGCTGTGTGTCTTTCACACAGAAGGACTGTTTGTTTAAAAGAAAAAAGAACGACAAAAATGTTCTGCATTTGGAGAAAAATGTTTTTTGAGTTAAAGAGTTGTTGTTTTTTTTTTGGCACAAAATATATAAGTTTGGCTGCTTTAACAATAGTAGTTTCAGTATTAACCATTAGAAACATTAGGAGCATTACTGAGTTCAAAAGCTTGATTCATTTATTTTGTGTATCCATCAAACATTTATTCTTGCTGAGTATCCAGATATGCATGAGCTATTTTGACATGCTTTTATGATTTCACAGTATTATGCTTGTGCTTTCAGTTCAGCACATGAGTTTCTGCTTCAACATGTGCTTTATTAATAGTTTTTGTGCTTTTAGTTGTGAAATGAGGTTTTTTACTTGTAGTTGTGTTTTCAATTAAGGAATGCAGTTTTTGTGCTTCCAATTAAGAAATGCAGTTTTTGTTCTTTTAGTTAAGAAATGTAGTTTTTGAATAGTTTTTGTGCTTTCAGTTAAGAAATGCAGTTCTTGAATCATAGTTGTACTTTTAGTTGAGACATGCTTTGAAGTGATTATCACATGCTTTTATGGTTTCACTGTTTTAATGTGTTTTTCAAACATTGTTGTGCCTTTAGTTAAGAGATTCAGTTTTTGATATATGTAAATGATGATAGTCAAAGGTCATGGGGTGGAATGTAGTGAAAGAGGCACTCTTGTGGTTTGGCGCCCTATGATGACCTTCAACTACCTTCATTTTAACTGACTTTAGTGTGTTATTTTACCCTAGCCTGGATATATGAGACGGTCCTGCATATGCCTGCTTCTCTTCTTTCTTGTAATCTTGCTGTCTTTCAGTGGGAGCTGTCACGGAGTAGAACAGTCTTGCCAAGAACAGAAGGTGTGGAATGTGCATTTGAAGGCGGGAGAGGGAGGTGTGGAATGTCGAAGTGCAGTGTTGTGAGCGGTGGTGCACACATGTGCTCGGTGTTGTACATTGAGAGATAAAGCATGTGATGCTATAGGACATTGAGAGATAAAGTATGTGATGCTATAAGCAGTTGTGCAGAAATGTGTATTGTGTTGTACAGTTATGAGAATTATGAGTTTTTACTATTGGCTTTGACATGGCCTCATGTCATCTTGTTTTCTGACTTTGCCTTGCTTCAGCTTTTCTGCGTGCACAACAGTGCTTGCAAGTTGTTTGGGTTATGTGAATTATGAGTTCCTACTATTGCCTTTGACATGGCCTCATGTCATCTTGTTTTCTGACTTTGCCTCGCTTCTGCGTGCACAGCAGTGCTTACTACTGGCTTTGACATGGCCTCATGTCATCTTGTTTTCTGACTTTGCCTTGCTTAATTATGAGTTTTTACTATTGGCTTTGACATGGCCTCATGTCATCTTGTTTTCTGACTTTGCCTTGCTGCTCGCACGTAGCTGCAAAGTGGCGAGGGCAGGTTTCTGCTCTTCACTTGTTTTTCGCTCCTCCCTGACCAGAGTGAACTGGATATTATCTGTAGAATGTGCAACTCTTCCTCGAAGTCAAAATACGGGAGCTTGGCCAGCCTCCGTCTTGGCCTTGACGCAGACTGGCACAGCCAGCTCGGTTCTTTCTCATGAGAAGGGGGTGAGGTTTTCTAGAAGCTTCGCCTCACGTTGAGTAATGATATTTGTGGCATCATAGCTACCTTAGTGACCATTACTATGGTTACTGGGGCTGAATGCCTCTCGGTGGAAGTTCTGGTTCCAGCTGTAGCAGTTGGAACCAGACATCCAGATGAGAGGTGTGTACCTGCTTGCTCCTCTAATAAACCTCTATTCTTCCACTAAATCGGACTGGACTCATCTTTACATTATGGCGACTGAGGACTAGAGACGAACCCACCAAGACTATTAATTCTTCGAATTCCTGAAGATCATTTATAAAAAGAAAGTGTTATCTGAGCAGCGCTGGAGCAAGCAGGGGAGAAGACTGCTCAAAAATCCAGATCCAACTAGCGGGCTACTTCTTCACTGCAAACGTACCCGGCAACAATTGGAAGAACCATAAAGCAGTTGTGCGAGAGTACTATCGGGATGGCCACCAAAAGAAGTTGTCCATGAGCCCTACCTCCTAAATCCAGTTTAGAGTGCCACCACTTCTAGTGCAGAGGTGCACCACTGGACGAGAGGCTTCCCGCAAGTTTGAGGAGGGAATACTTCACTCGGAAGGAAAAACAAAAGGTAATTGATTTTCCATTACCTTCACCATCCTGAGTGACCGTTGGAACGATCTTCTTCGGCCGCATTTTTCGAGCGGCGGGGCGACATTCGATCGTCATTGTGCCAGCCATCTCTGCAGCTCCAGTGTCCGCGCGATGCAGCGTCATCTCCAGTCCGGAGCGAATGACGTTTAAAGTTGAAGATTCCACACGCTTCCGCAACACTGGGAGATCATACGCGTCATCACGCGAGGTCACGCAACGTAACCCTTGCGTGGTGGCCATTTTGTTTTCCCAGTCACTAAGCAACACCACAACGGAGACTCACACGACAACGCAGAGCATCGGAAAGTCGGAAATTTTTGCACACGAACGGATTTCAGCTGCGCTTTCAACCTAATATGGTACTGTACTTAAATCTTTGGTTATTTCAACGGTGATATGCACACCATTGATGTGCATACCTCTACTTACATCTACAAATAATCTGTTATTACAAAATACTGCAATTGAGACCAATTGTTACAAGATACTGCATACATGATAACTATAAGTATACAAGTATTTACTCATTATTGAATACAAGATACATTTATAACCTGGTATCTATAGGTAATACCTCTCATTATATTATTAAAGTGTTATCATAGCAATGATAGTATATATTTACAGTGATAGTATATACATATATATATTATAATTAAAATTCATAGCAGTGATAGTATATATTTACAGTGATAGTATATACACATATATATTATAATTAAAATTCACTCATAAGTATTTTAAACTATGGCCACTCAAGGATATGGCTTAATTCCTCCAGTTCCATTTCTTACTCGTCCCGGTGAACCGGTATTGAAATGGCTGGATTGGAAAGAATACTTCCTTAATTACATATCTGCGTTGGAAGAAGAGAGTGAGGATGAATTTCCTTCTTCCAGGAAAAAGAAAATGCTGTTGCACTGTTTAGGACCTGAGGGATCTATAATTTACTACCAAATGGAAAAAAAAACAAGATCTGGTGGTAATGTATTTTTGGATGCTTTAGAAGATCTTGATGCACATTACCAACCTTCTGTTTGTGTAGGCATTAGCAGATACAAATTTTTCCAGAGGAAACAACATAAATCTGAAACGGTTGAAGATTATGTATCCTCTTTAAAGAAATTATCTATTAACTGTGAATTCGGCAACCTACATGACAGTTTCATTAGAGATCAACTGGTTATGCACTCTAATAACACTGCCATACAAGAAAAACTATGGGTATGCGGAGATGCACCTTTGAATGAAATTATTGCCATAGTTAAGAAAGGTGAAATGTCAAAAAGATGCGCACAAGTCGCACTTAAAAATAATGATGAGTGTAATGTTGTTAGCAAAGTTTCTAGCAATTCATATGAAAGTAAGAAAATTGACAAACGTATCGATAAAGATGTCAATAAGAAATATACACCCTTTAAGAAAAATTACCAGAATGACAAACAACTTATTTGTTACAGATGCGGATACAAGGGGCATAATGCCAATGAAAAATGGTGTCCTGCCTTAAAATCCAGATGTGGTTATTGTGGTATTATGGGGCATTTTACTAAAGCATGCAGAAGAAGAATTAAGAAAGGGAACAAAAAAGTAATAGGATGTATAGAAGATAAGGTTGAAGAACATGCAAACAATGGGAACTCCTCTAGTGATGATAGCATATTATGCATAAATGACATAAATGAGGAAGAAAATGTAGTACTAAATATTAGTGGCACAAACAAGAAAAAACCAATTTGTGATCTAAACATTGGAGGTGTTGATTTACAAATTGTACCTGATTCAGGTTCACCTTACACAATTATTCAACGTAGAGTATGGGAGGACAAATTTGAAAAAGTTTTAAAACAAAAGTTAAAACCACTCCGATATACAACCAGTAACTTACACTGGTGAAAAAATACCTATGGTAGGTTATGTAGATGTTGAATTCAAATTCAAAGACAGGTGTTCTATGGGAAAACTGTATGTCGCAGAAAAAGGACCATCCGTGTTGGGGTGGATTGATCAAGGGGAATTAGGGATCATTCTCAATCCCAAAATGGAAGATCAAGTCATGCTTTTAAATGAGACCGATGATAGCCTTGTTAAGGATATTGTTAAACAATTTCCTAGTGTCTTTTCAGGGAATGTGGGAAACTTTGTGGTTTTACACACAAAATTATACTCAAAGACAATGCTGTACCAGTTTGTCATAAAGCTAGGAACATTCCCATTAGCACAAAAGATAGTGTCATGACTGAATTGGACATTTTAGAAAAGAAAGGGATAATAGAACCCGTAGAAAGTGCGGAATGGCTCGCTCCATTAGTCGTAGCGCGCAAACCCGATGGCCGGTTGCGTCTATGTATTGATTTGAGAGATCTCAACAAAAACATCGTAGTTGATAAATTCCCTTTGCCTAGAATTGATGAGTTGCTAGCACAGACTAATGGGATTAAATGGTTCTCTACTATAGATCTTACATCTGCGTACCATCAAATCCAGTTACACGACAGCAGCAGAAGTTTAACAGCTTTCATTACTCCTTTTGGATGCTATCGCTTTATACGTATGCCTTTTGGCCTAGCTTCTGCTGCTGCCATGTTCCAGAGGTTAATGCACAAATTATTTAAAGGATTAAAAGGCATTACATATTTTCAAGACGACATACTAATCATGGGTCGAAATATGTATGAACATGATGGTAGATTAAGGAATGTCCTTCACATATTATCAGAAAAAGGGTTAACAGCCGAATTAAAAAAATGCAAATTCAGGATGAAATCTGTAACATACCTTGGGCATGAAGTAAGTGGTGAAGGAATTTCTCCCCAAAAAAGTTTAATTGAAGCCATTAAGTATGCTCCCAAACCAAAGTCTAAAGACGAGATAAGGTCATTTCTAGGGATGGCTGAATTCTACTCTAAATTTGTACAGAATTTTGCCACGAAGACTTACAATTTAAGACAATTATTAAAAATAAAACAAGAATTCACATGGAATGAAAATCTTGAAGAAGACTTTAAAAGAATAAAAAGTGATCTTGTTTCAGCCTTTCCGCTGCAAGCTTTTGATAGCCTCTCACAAAGTATCATTACCACTGATGCAAGTGGAAAAGGTCTTGGAGCCATACTATCTCAAATTAATGACAGAGGTGAGGAAGCAACAATTGCATTTGCATCCAGAGCACTTTCCCCAACTGAAGAAAGATATTCAGTCATTGAGAAGGAAATGTTGGCCACAGTGTGGTCAATGGAAAAATTCAGACAATTTGTGTGGGGCACGAAATTCATTCTCCGCACTGATCATAAACCACTACTCAAAGTATTGACATCTGAGGGTGTATTGAAAGCCACTCCGAGAATTGTGAAAATGAATTTAAAACTCTTGGATTTCACATATGAAGTTGAATATCTTCCTGGGAAAAGGAATCAAGTAGCTGACTATCTAAGCAGATCTCCTTTACCTTATGAGCCTTTTGAACAGAATGACTGGGAGGATTTCAATGTGGCAGCAGTATATGATGATACTAGTGCTATCTCTAAAGAAGAGTGGGATAATGAATATGCAAAGGATGAGACTTTGAGTAGTGCAAGAATCTTTATCATTCAGGGATGGCCCATCAAAAATGAAAACCAAGGAGATCTGAGAGCTATGTGGGAAATACAAAATGAACTATCTATTGACAATTCGGATTATATCTGCAGAGGAGAAAGAATCGTTGTTCCCACAAGTCTACGATCAAAAATACTACATTTAGGTCACGAAGGCCATTTAGGTATTCTAAAATTGAAAGCAAGAATAAAAATGGCATATTGGTGGCCAGGTATGGACAGAGATATAGAAAAACATGTCAAAGAATGTTCTACCTGCCAAGATTCTGACAAGACACAAAGAGTACTTAGACCTACCCTTGGCACTAGATGTTTACCTGATCAACCGTGGGAAAATCTTAGCATTGATTGGCTAGGTCCCATTGATGATGAGGATGGCAACCAAAAACATGTTCTAGTGGTTATTGATGATTATTCAAAGTGGCCAGAAATAGAAATTACAGAAAATTTTGACACTAAACAAGTCATCAAATTCTTAGAAAGCTTGTTCTTGCGCGAAGGGATCCCGAAAAACATTCTAAGTGACAACGAACCACAATTTTCATCTGAAAAATACATGAAATTTCTAGAAAGAAATGGTATTTGTGGGAAGAAAACCCCTGTTTATCACCCAGCAGGGAATGGTATTGTAGAAAGGTTTAACAGGGTTTTAATGGGCAGTGTACAGGCATCACTTAATGCAGGGAAAAATTGGGAGAAAGAACTTTTATGCACACTTTGGGCTTACAGGATTACACCCACAGGAACTGGATACAGTCCCTTCAGAATTCTACGTGGCAGAGAACCCTTCACTAAAGACAATGTTGCATGGAACACAATGAAGACTTATGGGAAATGGTCACCAGCTGTTGTTAGATCCAACTTAAGAAAAATGCATGATACTTGCAAGTCCAACTTTGACAGAACACGTAGTACAAGTGATGTTAAATTAAAAAAGGGAGATTGGGTCAAAGTGAAACTCTGTACGAAAGTTAAAAAAGGACAGAGCAGATATTCTGCACCATTATGCGTGGTGAAACCCTTTTCCAGATCTGCTGAATTAAGTGATGGAAAAATTTGGCATTATAACAAATTGTCCAGATGCAGTATGATAAACCACAAAAATAAGGTGGAAAAACCTTCTTCATCAATGAGTTGGATGTGGGATGAAGTCACAGACACTACTGCTTGTGATCAGGGCGGCTTGCATTCCCAATCTGTCAGGATGAACCCTAGTGTAGGTATTCAATCTCAAACCACTGGTAGCTCTACTTGTATCTCTACACAACAACCCACTGGGAAAGTGACAAGGGGGGGTAGAGCAATAAGATTACCAGTGAAATATGGAAATTATAATATGGAATAGTCTTGTTTATTGTGTAAAGGGGGAGGATAGAGTATCTATTTTATATTTTATAATTTATGTCTGTCTTGTATAACCATATTCAGTATTACAGACTTGTGAGTTATGTATTCTGTGGTAAGAACATAACCATATCAACACTTACCTTATGTCAAGGACCTTGAGATGTGTAAATTATTAGTTTAATTGTTATAGTTGTTTTGCTGTTAAAGGAAGGAGATGTGGCATCATAGCTACCTTAGTGACCATTACTATGGTTACTGGGGCTGAATGCCTCTCGGTGGAAGTTCTGGTTCCAGCTGTAGCAGTTGGAACCAGACATCCAGATGAGAGGTGTGTACCTGCTTGCTCCTCTAATAAACCTCCATTCTTCCACTAAATCGGACTGGACTCATCTTTACAATATTTAAGCTAGGAGCCTTCGGGGGCCAGGTGGAAGTTCACCACAGAATAGACGTATTGCTGTGGAGGTGACGGAACTTGAGTCCTGATTGAAACTCCTTCCTGGGCTGTTGAAGGGCTTCCCCAGCTTGAGTTGGCAAGGATGATGCAACTTCAATCGGTGAGGTGTTCCTAACCATTTCGTATATATTTTCTACTCTTTGCTATTTGTACATACTGCATTTTATTTCAATTGCTCATTTAATTGTTCATTGTAGTTAATTGATACTTGGGAGTCTGCATTTACTGATATATTTGGCCTACTGTTTTAAACATTGCATTAATAAACTTGTGTGTGTTATTTTAAATGCACCAGAATTTGTCTTTTTGCCTCGCCTAAGGGGGTGCTGCGTCTTTGCCCCGCCTTAGGGGGTGCTGCTCAAAGTATATGTTCTAAGTGCACCTGAATTTGTTTTCTTGCCTTGCCTAAGGGGTTGCCCCGACTTTTCCCCGCCTTAGGGGGTGCTGCTCAAAGTGCATTATTTAAAGGTGCAGTGGTAAATTTGCCTCCCAGGTGGGAGTGCAGGGTTTTGGTGTGTCCTTTTAGTGAAAAGCACATTCATTACACTTAAAAAATGGGAAAAGGTCTGGAGTAATTGGAACTCTTATCGTGGGTTGGGGCAGGCCATAAGGCCATAGACCCCACTCAACGATGAGGGTGCTTCCACCTTGAAAGAGGCCCAGGAGAAGACTATATGATGAAGGGGTGAGGGTAGGTGGATGGAAAGTCTACGGGGGTGGGAAATAGCCATGAATGTAAAAGTTGTGCATAGGCCAGTGACAGTTGTACATTTTATTGGTTTATCTCTGATACTTGTAATAAAACGTTTTTATTTTGTGTTGTCAGCATACATGTAAGCTCTCGCTCCCCATTTCAGTGGAGCTTTAATTAAAGGCATGGTACAAACATTACACATAAGAGGGGAGAGAGCTGAACCCTGTGGGACTCAACAAGTAACCGGTGACATCCTAGAAGTAAAATTGCCTAGTTGAACCGTTTGACCCAAAAGGAAGAATTCATGCCACTTGAAAACAGTGCCCGTGCGGTGCTTGACATGTTGGAGTGGTCAACCTTGTTGAAAGCTAATGAGAGATCACGCAACATCAGAGCTTCAGATGACCAGAGTCCAGCTCGCCTCTCAGGTCGTACGAAACAGACAGCAGCACTAACTAGGTACTGTGGGCCGGGAGGAAGCCTGATTGAGAATCTGCAAGAAGTTTGTGAGTTTTGAAGTAATTACAAATTTGTTTAGCTACGTGAATTACCAACATTTTAGAGGTGAAGGGTAACCGCGATATGGGTTAATAGCTTTTTCATTCTCCGGGATCCAGTCCCGTTTTCTTCAGCAGTGCAATATTTATTGCATCCTTAAATGCACTTTTCCTTCATTCAGGGATGAGTTGAGGAGAGCCGATAAGAAAGGGCTGATAACATGACTACATTTTTAAAAAACAGTCACTGGACGAAGTCTAATGGGAAACTGGACTTGGTGCATTGATTCTGCCCGGGTGGTCTTCAGCTTAGCGAAAGCTGAAAGAGGAGACGGGTGCGAAGTCTGAGGTACATAGACTGACTGCACATAGAGAACTTTTGTACGCTATCTAATTACTTAATGTTTTAATCTTTAAAAAAAAAAAATTATTTAAATTGATCGCAGAAGTACTATGATGGCTCAATGGATGGGAAATTTGGGGCAACACTGGAAAGACTGTCAACTATTTGCAAAACTGTTCTCTGGATGTTTTCGTGTATAGCAATTTTGTTTAAAAAAAAATACATCTTTTTAGTCTGAAAGATTTGCTGTTTTTATTTTCTCGTCTTTGATGCATTTTACTTGTTTCTTTTAATTCCTGCATAAACCATAGAGCCGAATCGGCACAAACGTGTTGTATTGTGTTCAGAAGGGAGGGGCACTAGATGACAAAATGTGGAATACAGCCACATTACACAAGCTTGCCTGAGCCTCTGTGCCTCGTGGTAAACTACAGCTGTTCTTGAAGTGTTCGTAGCTGCTTCTTCATTCAGTTTAAGCCATCGCTTCACTCCAATGAGAGCATCTTGGGAATTGAGCAATTGATGGTCTTCGCACAATAAAAGTGTTTACGTACCTCAAGCTTCTTCTTTTTCTGCCCCAAAACCTTCTGTAGAATTTTCTTCTGTTTCCTGCTCAGTGGTTTCTTCACTGAAGTGGTCTTAATTACTTGTTTCTTTGCTGCTTTCCTGGAGGGCAGAACTAGAGCATTGCTTGTATCTACTCCTTTCAGCCTATCGTCATCTTTCAGTTACTGATATGGGTGCTGCATCATTGAGGGACACGGCCCTGGTGCTGGGGGTGCGGTGGCGAATTTTACTTTGACACAACCATGGGAAGTAACTGGTGCTAATTGGAATTATACTGTTTTTATGCGAGCTATTTAAAAATCAAAAATACGCGATTCCCCCACAGTTATCACCAGCAAAATACGTGTGTGTGAAAACCGTGAGCGCAGTTTGCACAAAGCTCTAAAATAGCACTGGCAACAAAGAAAACAAGTGAAAGTGAGTCACAGTACCATAAAGCGGGTTTGGGCTTTCACTTAATGTTCTTCCCAAAATATGCTCCAGGCAACACGTTAATCTCTTCATACGCTGTGTTCGTGCTGCACATTTGGAGGCTTGACAATAACGTGCTAGTTGGGGCTCAGCAACACCATCACTGCTGTACCAAAATGGTTAAAGGGACTTCAAGGAGGGGCGGCGCAATAAAAACAATCTGCGACTGGCGGAAGGAAGGAAACAATGTAAATAAAAAATATTCAAATGAAAAGAAGCGGGACAAGCAAATAAAAAAATCTGGTCTCCAGCACCGTAACATTTAAATGGGAAATGCTGCACTTCTGTCAGAGGGTGGTCGGAGGGCGTAAACAGCAAGGGTCCGAAAGCATCGTTTAAAAAAAAAGTTCTGTTAAAAAACAGATAAAGAAAGGAAGTGTAAGGAGACCGTGCTTGTCCGGTGCTCCATAGCCTTGACCGGAAGTATTGCATCTGCTGCAGGAACAACTTAGGAGGCAGCAAAGAAGAGCGACGGAGGAGGGAACCAATACTAAGTAGCAGGTGGGAATAAAGTAGTTTTGTTGAAAACAGGTCTTGCAGCAGCGCATGCGCGCTGATGCTTGACCTAAAAACCACCTTTACCAAAAGGTGCATTAATATATTCTGTGTTCAGAGAGCCTAAACTCCATTTTTAGGTTGAGCCTAGGCAGCGCGCATGCGCTGTCTGCAAGACCTGATGTAATCAGTATAGTAGTGTTAATCCCGCCTGCCGCTTGTCATTGGTTAACTACTGTGTTGCTTTTCTTTCCTGGCTCCTTATTGGTTGGTGCTTCCAATACATCACTTCCGTTTTGTGGCGAGCAGCACCGACCAACTACAGTTTACATACGCTGTAGTTGTTTATGTGCTTGGTTTAGGGAATCTTTTTCGTTTAGGGTTTATAAGTGTGGAGTCCCGCAGGGGTCAGCACTAAGTCCGCTTCTGTTCAACATATATTTGGCCCCGTTGTTTTCTCTCATTTCCAACTGGGGTGTGAAGGCGATATCATACGCCGATGACACCCAGTTGGTGTTCTCGTTTAAAGATCAATCGGACGACGCTCTTAAGTGCTGCAGGGGTTGTCTAAAAGACATCTCCTTTTGGATGAATAATAACAAATTGAAACTCAATGCTGAGAAAACGGAGGTGCTGTTCTTTGGAAAAAATCCTCCGCCACCAGCGGACCTATGGTGGCCGCTGGAAATGGGTCCCCCCCCCCCCCACCCCTGCAGCGATGGCTAAAAATCTGGGGGTAAAGTGGGAGACTGATCTCTCTTTTTTGGCCCAGATCCGGCAAGTGACATCAGCCTGCTTTGGCAAATTGAGAAGCCTGCGTAAGTTCCTCCATCTGTTGCCTGAGGACTGCCGCCGAGTCATAATACATGCCACGGTGACAGCTAGAATGGACTATGCGAATTGCCTCTATGTAGGTCTGCCAGCCTACCTGATTAGAAGATTACAGATGGTGCAAAATGCGGCTGCGAGAATGATTAGACGAGTACCTTTCCGTCATCGTATCTCTCCGCACATGCCAGTGACAGCTAGAATGGACTATGCGAATGGCCTCTTTGTAGGTCTGCCAGCCTACCTGATTAGAAGATTACAGATGGTGCAAAATGCGGCTGCGAGATTGATTAGACGAGTACCTTTCCGTCATCGTATCTCTCTGCACATCAAGGAGCTTCACTGGCTGCCTGTGGCCAGAAGAATCGAATTCAAGGCTTTGACATTTGCATTCCATTCAATCCATGGTAAATGCCCGAGTTACTTGAAAGAACGTCTCTGCAGTTACAAGCAGAATCGACTACTGAGATCAAATACACAAAACTTATTGTGTACCCCACGGTTTAGGAAAGCACGGATGGGAGGCAGATCCTTCACGGTCAAGGCGGCCAAGCTATGGAACTCCTTGCCAAATAACCTGCGACACGTTGACTCAGAGCCACTTTTCAGGAGAGCAGTGAAAACTTGGCTATTTAGCTTAGATCAACAGGCCTAGGTCACTTGCTGAGCGGACTTTCTGCCTGCTACTGTATCGCTATAGCGCCGGGACACCTCTGTTTGAGGTAGCTGTTCGCGCTCTACAAATGTCGATATTATTATTATTATAACTTTAATATACACAGGTGCCGCGCTTTGTTTTAGCACGGCGCCCTCATTTGTGAATGTATTTTGTTGCCTATTAGTATGGCTCCATCCCGGCGTCAGCCTGCAGCTGCTCTACCTCGGACCCCGCCAGCATGTCACCCAGCCGCGAAGGCTCCACGTCGGGTGGGCTTTGCCCACGCACTCCAGCCCCTCTGTGACCTGCTTCCCCAGTGACATTGGATGAGTATGGATTCAGCCCCAGCAACTTCAGGGGCTCCTTTCTCAGCTTGACACCGAGCTCCCTCTGCCATACTCAGTCCGCCTACGGGCTTGCCTACATCTGCATGGGGCGCAGAGCTCCACTGCTTCGCCAGCCCAAGATCTGGGTTTCGAGAAGCGAACACACTCAATCGGCACCTCCCCATCGCCTCCTGCCGGCCAACAGCGACCCCGTGCCTGACCTGCAACGAGGGCTACACTTCTGTGTCACAGCTCTGCTGTCTGCCTGCCTTCCGGCCCCCCCACTGTTACCCGACGGAGCTCTCAGTAATGCAGATATATTTTCATAAGACCAGGGGTGGTGCCCGCCCAGCCGGGTTATTACATGCCGATGAGCCGCACCAGCATGAATGCCTTGCAACAGATACTGAGAGCTCGCCGGCCCACTCCAACCCCAGCGGCTACATGATGTTATCTTCTCGTGACAGTTGCTCCCCCATGGCTGCAGTGCACAACTGTCCTTGGAGAGGCCGATCCCAAGCTGCCCTGCAGGTACTATATAGACATGAGCCTGGCCATCGGCTCTAGCACCAGCACCCTGCCAAATGGCTACTTGCCAGCCAGCGTGGCCAGTCAACCTTCCTGCACCTACTACTCCCTTCGGTGCTCCTTCAACCATCTACACCTTCCTGGCGGTGAGGACTCTATGTCCTCCGCCAGCAGCAACAGCCAGCGGCAGTGACAGGGCAGATCTAATTTCCTGAAAGGCGCGGATTTCCAGCCCACAGGTTATCTGTGCTTGCTCTGGGGGTGATGTTTCTCCCAGTTTACTCGTGTGGCTGCTAGCAACTGGCTTTGTGTGTTTAATTATGTATGCGTTTTTATACAGCATGAACTTTACCCTATGGTGTCCCAGCGCTTTACGCTTTTACCCCTCCTAGGCGGGGAGGGAGAAGTGTGCAGGAATCAGACATTGTTTAAGCTCATCCTGGCATTCCGTGCTGCGGGGAAATCACGTGGGAGCAGCCCCTTGTCTCCTCTTTCCGGGACACGCACACCAGAAGCATATCCAGCATGATCCGTACAGTTATCAAGTGCCGCGAACCCTAGGGCTTCAGGCTCCTCAGTGAGATCAACTTTCACCAGCATCTCACCATCTCCAGGGTAAGTGCACAATACACCCATTCTCCCGGCAGCGGCGTGCCCAGCCTCTGCTCCCATTCTTATCTCTGCTTTACAGGCCCTCCTTGAATTCCCAACTTTAAAAAAAAGCAACAGAATTTGCTTCCCACGGCAAGGTTTCTGCTGCTGGATGCTTCAAATTATTCAAAGTATCCAACTAAAGTGTGTGAGCTAGGGGGATGCAAACACAAGCAAAAATACCTTCTGCCACTTCTGTACTAGCTTGTTGCTTCCTGCTCCTTGAGCGCCTAACAATGCTGCTTGGGAGTGGTCAGTCACCACACCTATCATCTGTCTTTCTCTAGTAAGCCAGTGGTTACCGGAAGCTGGAGGCTTTCCTCCACCTTTAACTCACAAACACATCCCCAAAAGTTCCAAATTAATATAAGTGTAGACCCCATAACTCCAACAGTGCATACTACTCTTTAACTTAAAAGCTAAAATACTCTTGTTATCCACTGGTTAATGTGCAATTTATGGTATGTAGGGTGTTTTTCATATAAATCGCGTAGGATCTGTGGCCCGAGTACACAGCTGGAGGAGCCTTGCCCCTGCATGTTCGAAATCTGTGCCAATGCGTATATACAACGCGCAGTTCACAAGCTGAGTCCACAGGCTTCGCTGCACATGCTGTTGCTGTACTTGCCGACTAATATGTTGTGTGTATTCTTTTGGAAATCGCCCACCGGTCTAAGAACTACAGTGTTTTGCTGCCTTTATTGTTAAAACCCTCCGGGTGCCTGGATTCGCATGTGTATTCATTGCTAGAATTCCCAAAGCACACACTGTGAAAATGTTTTGCAAAATGGTGTCCCTGCAAAGGGTCTATGTTTCGGCTTCCTGTGCCACATCCCCATGATTCCCACAATGTTTGGCGAGTCTTTGACCACCACGTGGCTGCTGATGTCCCTGGTATCAACTGGTTATGCTGTGCTGCGCCAGGATGTTACCAAACTCCACTGCATGGCAGCAATCTGGTTTTGTGCTTGTTTGTCGTTCTATTTCAAAAGACATCTGCTTCCTGTATACCTGCGGCACTGGTACAGTCGCTGATAGTGCTTCGTCAAGGCCTCGTGGATGTCTCGCTGCCTGTGCATTAGAAGCTCCGTGCCATCGCGCAGCACAACTATCGGTGTGCGGGGGTGTTCTTGGCGGATCAGCCAGGCTAGGAGTCAACCTGCACGATCAGCAGTGGCATGAGCGCGGGCCGTGTGCGCGGTGTATTTATGACAGCGGAGGCGTTCCATCAACTCCGCATGTTGTGTGCGCAGTGCCCCCAGACGATGACCATCTCTACCCTCACCCTCCCTTTCTGTTTCGTGGCGCAGTAGCTCTAGTTTGCTCAGACTAGAGATGAGCGTTTTGCATATGTTCCATGTCGCACCCATGCAGTGTCCCCTTGTCGTGGCTTTGAAAGCCTCCCATTCTATTAGTGCATCCCCTGTGGTGTCCTCATTAAGCTCAGATCCCTTAGAAATGATTTGATTCACAGCCACCAGGTGAAAGAAGTCGTGAAACCAATGTTGACACCACTCAATGGCTTCTTTCCCTGCGGGAAGTGCAAGGCCTGCAGCAAAAGAGTCCTGTCCTTTAGTATCCCGGGTCTGGACAAACCGAAAAATATCAAGAAATTTTTAACATGTACAATACCCTCTACGGTTTATTGTTTAAATTGCCCGTGTAGCCTGAAATATATCGGCAGTACGATCCATCCTACAAAGGTCCGAATATTGGAACATATGAGGGCCATATCAAATGGGGATGTGACATACCCTGTCGCAAGACATTTTAATAAAGTACATCAACAGAATAGGGATCTTCTTACATTTTATTGTGTTGATCATGTCCCAGTGAATCCAAGAGGAGGAGACAGAATTCTACGCCTCCGACGTCTTGAATCCCGCTATATTATTGATTTACAGACAAAAATACCTCTGGGCATGAACAGTAGCGAGGAACTGGCAGTACATTTGGGAGATTAGACTACAGTATGGCTGGAGGATGTTATTTGTGCCCCTCCTGTCTCCACTTCAGGGGTCTCTCAGAAATTCTTATTCTCTTCGCTCTTTTCTATCCTTCTAATCATTTCTCCCCCCCCTTTTTCTCCTTCCTTCCATCATGTGTTTGCTATATCTAAGTTAGAAATAACTAATTGATAGGTACACCTCATGTTCAGAAATTTGCTTTAACTCGCCACTAGGTTTTGAGAGACCAAATTAATGTACAGGTTAATTTTAGGTTTTTGTTGGCAACCGAGTCACAGGAAAAAAAAAGGTGAAAAAAAAGAAAAGGGGGCAGGGTAGAAACACCCTGGCCCCCTAGGCCTGGTCAGGGGCTCCCACAGGGACCCCCAGGGCCAAATAAAGCATTTTATTTTAATAGAATTCGGCTGGAATCACGAATCCCGCTGAAAAAAAAAAGAACTGCGGGCTCCCGCGCTTCGTTTAAATGAGCCCCCGGGTGGGCCAGGTCCCGGGGGCAATGCGCATAATATATGTGGGGGCCACGTGGGTCCCCACAGCCCCGGGGACCACCACCTCCCAGGGGCTTTAATAATAAATGTGCTGGGGGCACACAGCCCCCCGCAGCACCGGGAACCGCCACCTCCCTGGGGCTTTATTTTTAAATAAAGAATGGCGTGGGGGGCTCCTGCCCCCACCACGCAGCCCCGGGGACCACCACCTCCCCGGGCTGATAATTATTAAATGCGGGGGCACGCAGCCCCTCCGCAGCCCCGGGGACCGCCACCTCCCTGGGGCTTGCTTTAAAATTATAGTGTGGGGGGGCTCGAGCCCCCCCACAGTGCCCCGGGGACCACCACTTCCCAGGGGCACTAATTATTTAAATACGGGGGTCTGTTGTGGACCCCCGGCCCCGGGGACCACCGTCTCCCCGGGGCTTTAAATAAGATGGAGCCCTAGATGGCCCGGGGGACTGCCACCCCTCAGGACCAGCTCCAGCAATGTCCTGGGGTGCCTACCCCCGGGACATTGCAGTTTGCAATGACAGGGTAGGAGCACGGCTCCCCCCCTGTCATTGCAAAACTGCTTTGCTCCGTGGAAGCGAGAACAGAAAACCTGCTCTCGCTTCCACGAAGCAAAGCAGATTGCTTTTGGACAAGGGGAACTGCATGTCAGCAGCTCCCCTTGTCCAAAAGCAATGCCGGCTCCCGCAGGAGGCGGGGAGCTGGCTGGGTCCGCGGGGGCATTGGGGCTCCCCCGCAGTCCCCAACATGAGGCCAGGCACCGGCGGATGGGGTCCCCGGAGCCAGAAGTGGCCCAGGGAAGGGGGGCCACATGGCCCCCCTCCTGTAATAAAAAAAAAGAAAAGTAAAACAAAAACGAGGCCAGGCCCCAGGGGATGGGGACCCAGGTGCCAAAAGTGGCCCAGGGAAGGGGGTCCACGCGGCCCCCCCTCCCGTATAAATGATAAAAAAATAAAAAACAAACAAGGCCATGGCCCGGGGAATGGGGTCCCCGGGGCCGAAATCGGCCTTGGGAGAGGGGGCGCGCGGCCCTCTTCCCGTTTTTTTTAATGATTTTTTTTTAAATTGGTCAGGCCCTGGAGGATGGGGTCCTCAGGGCCCACAAAATATTAAGAGAAGGGGGGGCCACACAGTCCCCCTTCTAACTAAAAAAACAAAAGAAAAGCCCGCTTCTCGCCGGAGGCCCTGCCCCCTCCCTGCACCACTCTGCAAATGCACCTCCTAGCGCGTTCTAAGTTGAGGGAGTAAGTCCCCTTGAATCCTGAGGGTCCCTGGGGGCCAACTAGCCCACCAGGTACCTCCCGTAAGCCCCACACAGTGGGATTGCTGAGAGGTGGTCCGAGGCCACGCCCCGTTTTACACCACTCTGCAAACGCGCCTGTTGGCACATTGCTGGTGGGGCGAAGAGGTCCTCTTGTGTCCTGATGACCTCAGGAGTAAAGTGGACTTCATCCCCCGAGCAGCAGTGCACCAGGAGGCGCGTTTGCAGAGCGGTGTAAAAAGGGGGCATGGCCTTGGACCACTCTCAGTAATCCAGCTGTGTGGGGCTTACTGGAGGTACCTGGTGGGCTAGTTGGCCCCAAGGGACCCTCCGGATTCAAAGGGACTTAATCCCCTAACCCAGAACGCACCAGGAGGCGTGCGTGTTTGCAGAGTGGTGGAGAAAGGGGGCGTGGCCTGTGTCCACCTCTCAGCAATCCCACTATCTGGGGCATACTGGAGGTATCAGGTAGGCTAGTCAGCCTCTAAGGACCCCCAGCAGCGAAGGGGACTTTAATCCCCATCCAAGAGCGCGCCAGGAAGTGCGTTTGCAGAGTGGTGGGGAAAGGGGGAGTGGCCTGCTATGAGAACTTAGCAATCCTGCTGTGTGGGACTTACTGGAGGTAATAGGAGGGGTAGTTGGCCTCCAAGGTTGACCTTGGGGGGCCAACTACCCTTCCTGTTACCTCCAGTAAGTCCCAAACAGTGGGATTGCTAAGAGGTCTTTGGAGGCCACACTCACCTTTCTCCACCACTCTGCAAACGTGCCTCCTGGCACAGTACTGGTTGGGAGATAAAGTCCACTTTACTCCTTAGGGACTTTGGCGGCCAAGTAGCCCTCCTGGTACCTCCGGTAAGTCCTACGCAGCGGAATTCCTGAGCACTGGTCAGAGGCCCAGGCCCCTTTCTCCACCACTCTCAAACGCGACTACTACGTTATAGTTTGAAATTAGCATTTAAAAAACCTTAGAAATTCACTGAAAAACCATAGGTTTCAGAGACGTTCTAGTTAGAAATTAGCATTTAAAAAACCTTAGAAATTCACTGAAAAAACCAAAGGTTTCAGGGACATTATAGTTAGAAATTAGCATTTTAAAAAACCTTAGAAATTCACTAAAAAAAAACATAGGTTTCAGGGACTTTATAGTTAGAAATTAGCATTTAAAAACCTTGGAAATTCACCTAAAAAACCACAGGTTTCAGGGACGTTATAGTTAGTTGGACATTTCACTCGTACAAAACCAGAGAAATTCGGCCGTTATAGTTAGTTGAGCTAACTATAACTCGCGTCCCCACAATGCACTGCTGATGACGTCACATATTACATCACTCATGACATGGTCAGTGACATCACTGATGACATCACTGATGACATCATCCAGTGACTGTGCGTTTCTGAAAAGTTTAAGTATGTTTTATTTATATATATATATATATATATATATATATATATATATATACGCAAAGGTGTATTGAAGAATGAGTGGGTGTATGAGTGTCTGAATGGATGATTTAGTAGGTGTGTAACTGACTGTATAAGTGAGTGATTAAATGTGTCTTAGTGAATGCATGGGTTAGTGACTAATCTGTGTGAATGTCTGTATCAGTCTTTCAGGTGGTGTGTAAGTGGCTGCATGGGTTGGTGAGTAGCTACATGACTGTCTATATGGGTTAATGATTGGTTGTCTGAGTACCTGTATGGGTGCCTGAGACTCTGTGTGGGTGGGTGTGGGGTGTGTGACTCCCTGCATGGATGTGTGAGAGGGTGATTACTGGGTGTATGGGTTCATGAGTGCATCTGTGAGGGGCTGTATGGGTGGGTGAGTGTGTGTATGGCTGTGTTGGTGAGTGAATGGATGTCTCAGTGGTACATGTGTGAGTAACTACATATGTGAAAGGCAGTATATGTGAGTGTTGGAGTATATAAGTGACTATATGTGAGAGTGAGCGATTGTGAGAGTGGCTGTATGGATGAGTGTGTGCTTGTGTCAGTGATTGAAGAAGAGAGTAAGTATGTGTTAGTATCTGTATGAATAATTGAGGTGGTGTGTGTATAACTGTATAATGAGTAAATCGCAGTGTGATTGATTCTTTGGGTGACTGACTAGGTGTGTGAGTAAGTCTATGGGTGAGTGGCGGTGTGTGAGTATTTGTATAGGTGTATGAGTGCATATATGAGTTCAACCCCTGGCTGCGGTGGCGAGAGACCATGGCTTGACCATGGTCTCGTATGCTGATGATACGCAGCTGGTGGTGGCCCTCTCCGATCCTACGGAGGGTGCCTCCAAATTCCGGAGTGGCCTAGCGGCGGTCACGCAGTGGATGACCACCAACTGCCTTCAACTTAATGCTAATAAGTCAGAAGTGTTATTGGTGGGGAGAGATAAGGGGCTCTGGAGCACGCAATGGTGGCCGGCAACCTTGGGCAGTGCCCCCACCCCTAAGTCGGCGGTGAAAAATCTTGGGGTCTGGCTCGACTCCACTCTTGGGTTTCAGGAGCACACTAAGAAGGTTGCAGGCACCTGCTTTGGCCTACTCCGGGGCCTGAGGCCCATGTTTGGGTTCTTCGATCCACCCACTCGCCAACTGATAGTCCAGGCGACTATTTTGTCCAGACTGGACTACTCCAACTCACTCATGTTGGGCGCTAATAAGGCAGAAGTGACTCGTCTTCAGCGAGTCCAGAATGCAGCCGCCCGAGTCTTGTTGAGGCTCCCTAGAACTTGTTCCGTGACGGGTGCAATACGCCGTGTACATTGGTTACCCATTTCCAAAAGGATTGAATTCAAAGCGCTATGCCTGACTTTCAAAATACTAAAGCTTTCATCCTTTGAGATTCTGTCTAATCTGTTGGTTCCTTATGTACCCACCCGCCAGCTACGCTCTGCTGAGCAATATTTGGCTACGGTCCCTCGGGTGAAGCGCCTTAGAGCTGGGGGCCGGTCTTTCCGGTTTCTGGCCTCGAAACTGTGGAATACCCTCCCTATTCAGATTCGCCGTCTGGATTGCTTGCTAACCTTTCGGAAGGCCATCAAAACCTACCTGTTCCCCTTGGTCTAGCCTCTAGTTTTCTACTGACACTGCTACCAGCGCCGGGACGCCTCTTCACTGAGGCGCTATATAAGTATAATTAACATAACATAACATATCAGTGGCTGTATTGATGAGTGACTGCGTGTATGAGTGACTGTATGGGTGAGTGGATGTGTGTGTAAACCTATGAATCACTGAGTGGGTATGTACTAACTGGTATTGGTGGGTCTATGGTTTCGAGAATGGTAGTCTGTATTTTAGAGTAGGTGTATGAAAGGTTATATTAGGGTGTGAGGAGGTGCATCAGAGAGTAAGTGGATGATGCCATCAGTGATGTCATTTGAGATGTCAACAGTGATGTCACTGACCATGTCATGAGTGATGTAATATGTGACGTCAACAGCAGTGCATTGCGGGGGCGCGAGTTATAGTTAGCTCAACTAACTATAACGGCCAAATTTCTCTGGTTTTGTACGAGTGAAATGTCCAACTAACTATAGCGTCCCTGAAACCTGTGGGTTTTTCAGTGAATTTCCAAGGTTTATTAAATGCTAATCTCCACTATAACGTCCCTGAAACCTATGGTTTTTTAGTGAATTTCTAAGGTTTTTTTAAATGCTAATTTCTAACTATAAAGTACCTGAAACCTATGGTTTTTTTAAGTAAATTTCTAAGGTTTTTTTAAAGGCTAATTTCTAACTATAACATCCCTGAAACCTATGTTTTTTTCAGTGAATATATATATATATATATATATATATATATATATGAATTCATATGTCTTTGTTCATGTTTCCACATATTTTAGCATTATTTGACCTTATCGACCTTCGGATGAGGAGTGGGTGTTATGAACCCCAATGTACCCCAATATAGGCCTAGGTAGCTACACAACCTTTTACCTACATTTTTCCTACCTTGCTCTGCATAATGGTTCTGGCACCGACCTTTTACCCAGTTATGTGCTGAATAAATGTCGATCTGTTTCTTGGAAACTAGCCTTATTTATTATGCATGTGGATTCTTAGAAAAGTCCCTGCACATGACGTATGTAACAGCATGAACTTATTCTGTGTAAAATGTCATGGTCATCTTCATCCCAGGGCGAAAGAACTAATTTGCATAATCGCAGGTATTGTTCTAGGCTCATTTGCATAATCATACTCAGAACACATCGATTATGTAAGGAACCCTGAGGCTATCTTTATGGTATAAAAGACCCAAGCCAACACTAGATAGACAGAGGAGAAGCTTCCCGCTGACACTAGATGCTAAGGTCCCGGCCTGCAGAAGCTCAAGCACGCAGTGGTCTGACATCCCTTGCGGGGTGTCCAACTCGAGACCAAGACTGGACGGGGTCCTTCGTTTTCTCCCATCAGGTAATGGGGTTGGCTCTTTCCTAGGGGATTCTTGGCTTTACACCCACATACATGCTATGTACACTTAGGTACGCTTAGTTAAGGTTTGCATCGTAGGAGTACGCTTGATTACTGCCATGTATCGATATATCTGCATAGATTTATTGTTTTAGCACCATGGTAGAATCCTACCTTTTATTTACTCTGTCGGTGCTTGTAATCTTATACATCTGTTTCTGTCTAATAATTGTTGCAGCAAACACGTTTTATACTAGAAGGATGCTGGTTCAATAAATGGTTATTGAAAACGTCCCCATCGTTTATTCTGTGTGTATCTGAGACCTAGTGAGCACGAGTGACTGAGCGAAAAGTACTGTACTGTTTCCATGATCCCTGAAGGATCAAGGGTTGTCATATTCGATAGTTGCCAGAAACTATTCTCTCCTTGGTAAGGTTAGGGGGATTATAGTGGCACTGTGAGCCAGCTGGTCTAAAGGCTAACATATCCTTTGGGAGTGTCTGGAATAAGTCCGGACACCAATCCCTTAGTTTATGTTGTCTAAACACGCAGATCCTATGTATTATTAGGAACTACACAACAATATATATGAGAAAGTAATCCTTTTTCGCCCTGTTTAACCCCATTTTTTTGACTGATACTGTTGGTAACTAACTCTGACTGTATCGTGGGCTCTGCTAACCTGGCCCAGCTCCAGTGCTTTGATGAGAAAGGTATATGGTAATTAGGTGTAATTACAATTGTCAATAACGGACCCTGTAAGTCCCTATTATAAGTAGGGCGGGGGTTTAGAGGCCCAGTAGATTTCTGGCACTGAACTGTGCACTGCTGTGTGCCTACTGTCACTTTTAAAGGCAGCCCCGCTTTGCAGATTGTCTTTAAAAGTAAATTACATGCAAATTCGACTTTGATGGTACAGGTACTACCAAAGAGGTAATCTACCTTATTCTTTACTTATAAGTCAACCCTAAGGTCTCCCCTAGGTGCCCCAGAGGTTGGGTGCCATACACCTATATATATAGAGAGACATTATAAAAGATGTTTTATAAGCCCTGGTGAGCGATGAACTCCCAATTCAGTTTTCCCCCATTGTAGATTTTTAGCTCCATAGGCTAACATTGGAATATGTTATTTACAAATAAATATTGTTAGGAAGGGGCTAAACTGGTCTTCAAAGAGGGAATGACAGTTAGGACAGAACACAGGATCACACCCACACCCTGCACCCCCAGCCAGACAGGAGCCCTATTAATTGAATTAGCAGAGGGACTGGAAGGGGAGTGTTAGGGAAAGTTAGCCACACTAGTGGGTTGGCTTGGCCAGATCTTAACCTCCAGGAGAGAGTTTCTCTATTTTGGATTTTAAAGTACAGTGCCTTCTGGGTCAAGAATATGCCACACTTTGAAAGAAGCTGTCATACTTCTGGTTGGCACCCTGTACCCCATTGGTCAGGGGTGCCCCCCTGCTTATCTCCCACGAACACTGGATAAATATGGGCGAGCTGCCCAGCAACTGAGATCCCTGCCTAAAACTACAAGAAGGAGGACTGCCGTGCTGGAACCTTCACCTGCACCAAGAGGGTTGCACTCTGAATGACTTCACCTGCTGCACACTTTGGTACTACGGCCCATAAGGGCTTTGCCTTGCTTTAAAAAGTGGAGTGGCAACAGCTTAAAATAGCTCCACCTGCATCCTCTCCAGCGAGAAGAAACCAGCTGACCACCTTCAGCTGGACTTCGGCCAGGTGCATTGTGGAAGATGTAGTGCCAACGTCCCAAGGAGCAATTCTGAGCTTCTGGAACTTTGGATTGGTGTTGTGGACACTTTGGAACCCCAAAATCATCTTCTGCAAAACGTTCCAGAAGTTTGGAGAATGTTGGAGTTTTTGGTACAAAGCTCCAGAAGTGGACCAACGTGTCGGAGAGACAGGGGTGGCTCCTCCGCAATTGCGGAGGAGCATCGCCCCACTGGCTCAGAGCCAGCAGCTAAAAAATAAAACAACATTTCATTATAGTTTTACTTTTGAGCAGCTGGCTCAGCCAGTGTGTGCAGGGAGGGGTGGGGCCGGGGCATGGGAGGGGGGGAGGAGGAGTGCTATGTGCACTCTCTAAGTGCCCATGTGTGTTTGGCCGGCTGTCTCAAGCCGGCCAAACACACATGCACACTTAGGTTTCTCTAACTCAGCTTTATTGAACAGCCGGGCTGGAGAAACCCCACAGACTCCCTGAGCGGAGCATCTTTTCAGCCCGCTCAGACCAATCCTTGCGCTGCTCTCGAGCAGCGCGGGGATTGGACAGGGAGTCTGTGACACAGTCCCAGCAGATAGTCCCAGTGTCTGCTGGGGCAAGAAAGAACTAACATGGCGGCGTGATGCAGGAGGCGGCCGGCATCAGGTAAGTTGAACTTTTTTCACATTTTTATTGTTATTAAACTCCCTCCCCCTCCCACGCTCCCCCCGGACCCCATCCCCCTGTCCCACCACTTTTTCTATGTGGCGGCCGCGTCGAGAGTCAAGCCGACGACGTTGAATCGCGACCTGTCCTGATTTTCTTGTTTCTCCTGCTGAAAGCTCTGAAGCTCAAGACTTCCAGGATTTCACTGAGTTCTCACGCTGAGCCAAGCTGCTGTCATCGACTCCAAACCCAGCCTGACGAGGTGCCTCTCTCGACAAAGAGAAAAACACCCCCCAAAAGGTAAAAACTTGACCAGGGCTTACCACTCAGTGTATCCGACCCGGCCTCCATCGTGGTCGGCCTCTAACTTTGACTGTGTCCCAGTCAGGGATGACCAGATGTCCCAAGTTGTCGCTTTTGGCTTTTAAATACTAAAAAGTGTTTATTCTTTTTAAAAAATTATATCTCCGGTTCCCTACATTGAATTTGTCATTTTGGTGTCATTTTTTAATCATAAAAAGATTTCCTGGTTTTATAAATTGGTGTTGAATTGTTATTGTGCGTTGTGTCTTACTTATTTAATGTATTGGTGTTTCTAAATGTTTTACAAACCTGTTTCCTCAGTTAAGCCTGCCTGCTGGAAGCCAGCTACCAAAGTTTGAACAAGGGAATCATTTATTGAGACCATGACTGGGCCTGATATTGTGATTCTGGCCTTATTACTAGAGGTAGGTACCTGCTTGCCCCTACGAATAAACCACATTCTAACAGTTACCATATTTACTGAGATACATTGTTACTTTTAAAGAATATTACATTTGTCAAGTGTGATATTGGTCTTATTTAAGAGTGGGTTATGTTTGTTAATTAACTAGTTCATTTGCGTGTGCCTGTGTGTGAACACACGCACAAAGGGAAGGTGGGGTGCGACATGGTATGCTTTGACCTAGGACAATCAAAACAGTAGGACTCACCCTAAAAAAAGCATAACTGAACTCTGCTTATCTCTTTCTCATTTCATGTTTTTAAAAATCATGTGTGCGTGGAAAATAGAAAGTTCGACTTTTTGCCAAAAACGTTTTTGACTGTTGAGCTGCGAGTTAGGGCCAATACACTGGCACTTCGCTTTTTCTCTCTTCGCAAGACTTCCAGTTCTTGATTAAAGCAATGCTGATTAAACCAACAATCACACCGCTTTCCTGCCTAATGTTGACAGAATAATTTACATACATCTGACAGTGTCTATTTTTGTGAGTCTTGGCTCCTTTCTTACAACAATGGTATCAGAAGAAGCAGCGAATGGTCGAGCAAATAAAAAATAAATAACAAATGAAACATCTTACCTTCGTTCACCCTCGCAATGTCTGCAGGAAGAAAGGAACCACGATGTTGTCATGGTTTCACTACCAAACGTTGCTCAAGTTGTTTCCTAAAACTCTAGTTTTGTGGATTATGTGTTTTTAAGCATAAATCCATCCTCTTCAGTGGTGAATCACACAATCTTTGAACTTGCTTCACGCCGTTGGGCTGGTTTTAGCTCATGACGACAATGTGTCTACAACATGTAGTGTATTTTTGAGTCACCGTTTAATTGAGGTTGCTTGACCACACCTGAAGCTTGATTACCTTGAAGCTTGTGAACTGTCGCACACCAAAGACACCCGAACAAGGGAAAATGTGTGTGGCCGAGAATAATTTGCATTAAAAAAAAAAAGTGCACTTTCCCAAACATTTCTTATACCAAGTATTTCAAATACCAAGGTTGCCGAATATGGAGTTTTAATTGCATCTCACGCCTCTTCCTTCCACCACCCTGCATTTCCTGACTCCTTATCTCACTCTTCTGGGTTCCTTTTCATTCGCCCTATCTGCCTTCGGATATTTATCTTCTTCCTCCTTCCTGCCTTTTCTTCCCTTCTCCTCTTGCTTTGGATCATGTAGTGTTGGGTTTTGACTGACAGGCACATTCAATGCAGCATTGCTTTTGTATTGAACCTCGTTTTGAGTTTTTAATAGGTATCCTTGGGGGCAAATAAGTTTGCCTTTATTGTGGGTGGGAGAAGTTTTCTGGTAGAAATGTGAAAAGCAGGATCTTGTGCTATGTGTTTGTCAGCGTGAATTTCAAGCCTCTTAGTGCCACTTAATTAATAATTGTGTTAGAAACTTGGATAACCACAGTTTTTGCTTTAGGACAATTATTTCATACATCACGGCTGAGGTGAGTGGATGGATCACTGATGGTGTCTGTATATTTTATACCGCATTATACATTTATTACTAGCTATTATTTGCAGGAATTCCATATGTCCAGTTGCAAATGGTCAGTGCAGGATCCAGTTACGGAGTTTGTTTTTACGACATTACATTATGCGTGTCCAGCTGAAAAAGACAAGGTGGGCTCATCTAGGTAAAACAAGACTGATAGACACCAAACAACAGTTCTGAGGTGTACCTGAATTCAAGCGAACATTTTTCCAGAACAGATTCTCATGTGTCCAGTTCTCATGGGCTACCAACTGGATCCACTAAAAGGCATTTGTAACTAGTGTACAGGAGTTCTATTTATGAATAGCTCTGGAGTTGGTCTTATTATAATTTTTTTGCATAGAGCCAACACCAGCGTCTCAAAAGCAGCATATCATGTACATACCCTCTATTTTCAGTCCTTCTCCATAGAAGGCTTTACTGGTAATTCTTGTGCCCAGGTTCCCTGGCAATGCATAGTATTTGATAGAGACTTCTAGCCGCAGATTCCTTACCTTAGAATAATCCCCATGCGTCAGACTGGATCCGGAAGATTTTTGAGCAGTACCCCTTCAAGCTGGTAGGTGGCGTTTTTCGGCTCCGAGTTGGTGTTGTCAATGTCCGTGCCAGAAAACACATGCGTAGTACCTATATAGTTGCCACCCTGGCGTGCAGACATCAGTTTTTTCCTTTCTGCACCAGATAGCGCTGATCCAGTCTGAGCTACACTCAGTCATTTTTTGACCATGTTTTTTCTGACTTTTGCCAACTCTTTTTGAGACATTTCTCTCCTGGTGTGAGGATGTCACCCAAGAAACCGGCTAGTTTAAAGCCATGTGGTCAGCGGTGGCTCCTCCGCAATGGCGGAGGAGCCTCGCCCCACTGGCTCAGAGCCAGCAGCTGAAAAATAAAATGATATTTTGCTATTGTTTTATTTTTTAGCTGCCGGCTGAGCCAGTGTGTGCAGGGAGCGGCGGGGCTGAGCCATGGGAGGGGGGAGGAGGAGTGGTAGATGTGCACTTTTAAGTGCGCCTGCCAGTTTGGCCGGCTGTCTTAGGCCGGCCAAACTGACATGCACACTTAGGTTTCTCCAACCCAGCTGTATTGCACAGCCGGGTTGGAGAAACAGCACAGACTCCCTGTGCCTGAGCGATCGTTAATCCAGCCCGCTCAGGCCAATCCCGAGAGCAGTGCAGGAATTTGGATGGGGAGTCCGTGATGCTGTCCCAGGGACTGCTGGGACCAGCAACTGGCATCAGAGGAGCGCGAGGTGGCCGGCAGCACCAGGTAAGTGTTTTTTAAAATTATTATTAAACCACCTACAGCGCGTTTCCCGCTGGCCCCCTCTCCTCCCTGGACCTCTTCCACCCGCTCTGCCGGTATGTATCTGTGTCAGCCGCCACTGCATGTGGTGCCTGTGACAGACCCCCTCTTGGTGTGTTTGTGGTGTTTGGAGTGTGAACTGACACAAGACCTGTGTGGACTGCCGCACTATGCATCTGAAGGAGTGATCCCTGAAGTTCCTTGCTGCCCGAACACACGGCAACGCTCAAGATCCTGGTCGTGTAGAAGGTCCGGGGATTGTTCACAAATTCAGACCTGGCAATTTACATCATACTCCAAGTCAGTTAAGTCCCACAAACATAACAAATGCAAGAAGTTGGAGAGATCTTCGACTTCACCTTGCTGTCAAAGTCGTCCGACGAGGTGTTGGAGCATCGACACTCCAGGCTTTACACTTCAGTGGAGCCTGAGTCAGGGTTTGCTCCATGCTTCCCTGACTTTCCAAGAGCAGGACTGACCTCCACCCAGCTCAAAGAATCTTATGAGCCATTGCACCTCGTATTTGGGCAGCTCAGCCCATCTGTAGTATCTTCAAACCCCTAAGGTTCGAGAGGCTGCCCCCACTGGACCTCTGCCAGTATGTTTACCTTCGGTGCCAGTCAGGCTGCATGGATTCCTTGCTAGATCCAGAGCGGAGTTGGCGGCTAGACTGAGACCTTTCTCGGCGCTCACCCCAGTGCAGATGCCCCATGTGCCACCGACACCCTATGGCGGCGACATCCCCATCCTCATTCCCAACTCTGACACAAAGCTGGATGGCCATCTCCCGACGCCGTTCTGGTGAAAACTGTGACCATGCTCTCCGGTTTGAAGCTAATGCCCTTTTACTTTTGATATGCCTGAAGAGGAATGGGAGGAGTCTGAGGACCCTCATGGTTACCAGCATTGCTTAGATGAGGGGTCCAACAGGTATGAGAAACTGGCAGAGGCCATTGGGCTAGACACCTCGTCTGACACTGGCTTGGAGTCCTCCTACTATGGCTACGGAGGAGGGAGCCTCTTTTGCTATGGTGTTGCATAGGGTGGCTGAGGTCTATGACCTTAAGCTACCTACAGTGGCAGACAAGACAAACATCTTCAAAGAGGTGCTTCAGACAGGGGTTTCCCCCTCCGAACCCTTACTCCCATTTAATGAATCCCTTATTGATGACCTACTCAGGGCCCTGGTCCAAGCCCTGCACAGAGACTCCTGTGCATAGGACAATTGTCAGCCACCAATGCCTCGCTCCTGGGGACCTCAGTTTCCTTCCCCAGCACCCCACCCTGGAGAGCTTTGTGGCCCAAGCCTCCACTGCTAGGATCAGCCCCGATGTGTTCCCAACCACTCCACTGGATAAGTTATCCAAAAGGCTGGATACCTTTGGAAAGAGAATGTTCTCTTCCGTCAGCCTTGCCCTGTGGTCGGTGAATGCTGGGTCCATTTTGGGGCAATATGCCCATCCGATGTGAGATTAAGTTACGCAACTGCTGCCCATGGTCTCGCAGGAGGCTCGAGCCATACTCTCCCAAGCTATTGCTGACATGAGAGACTCAGGAAAGTTCACCATACGATGTGCACTCGACACGACTGACTCGGTGGGTAGAACGATTTCATTGTCAGTGGCCCTGCGGTGCCACGCCTGGCTGAGAATGACTGTTTCGTCAGGGGATGCTCAAGCCTCGCTTATGGACATGCCCTTTGATGGCTCTCTTCTTTTTGGAGAGAAGTTGGACTCAGTGCTTTAAGGACAGCAAAGCTATGGCCAGGTCCTTTGGCTTGTTTATGGCCCCTCGTCACCCCTGGTCCGCCTTCTGCGACCACGGAAGGGGTCTCCGACCACGTCCATATCCTCCCAGTGACCACGGCTAACAGACTTCCAAGCCTTTTTTATGGCCGAGTACATGGGTCTCATAAACCAGGTGGGACAGGTAGCCAGAGGTCGGGTCAGTCCATTACCTCCCTCTGGCAAGTGCAGCCTCCAAACCCCTTTAGTCTGCCCTCCGACCATTATGGGCATTCAGTGGGAGGCAGGACACGCCATCACCTGACCCACTGTCGGTCAGGGACATTGGACTGTTGGGTTTTTGCAAATCGTCCAAAGTGGCTACTCTCTCCCCTTTGTGACTACCCCTCCACCCATGCCACCCACTTACGACCAGCTGATATAGGACCACTTCTTCTTGCTCCATCAGGAAGTGCTGGCTCTCTTGGCCAAGGGTGCCATAGAGAGGGTGCCGGCATTAGAAGTAGGTTGTGGCTTCTATTCCTGCTTACTTTCTGGTGACCAAGAAGTACAAAGGCTTTCGTCCTATCCTATACGCATGCCTTCTCAATCACTTCCTAGAAAAAAAAAAAGAAACTCAAGATGCTCGCACAAGTTCTGTCTGCCTTGGACCCAGGAGACTGGATGGTCGCGTTGGACTTGTAGGATGTATATTTCCACATCCCCGTCCTGCCTGCCTTCAGATGTTACCTGCGGTTCACGGTGGGCCAAGAGCACTTTCAGTTTGCCGTGCTCGCCTTTAGCCTTACCAGCGCCACTCTAGTTTAACAAAAGTGATGGCAGTGGTATCAGCTCATCTGTGGAGGCCAGGGGTGCCAGTCTTTCCCTAACTTGACGATTGGCTGTTGGCGGGCTCGGGCCAGCAGTTGTCTCCCAACTCCAGACTACGGCAAACCTTCTGCACTTGCTGGGATTTATCAACGTGCCAAAGTCACACCTGACTCCATCTCACATGCTCCCTTTCATTGGAGCTGTTTTGGACACAGTGAAGTTTCTTGCATAACTTCCTGAGCGGCGAGTCTAGGATATTCAGGCTATGATACCATTGTTTCATCCTATATCCTGGATTTAGGTGAGAATGACCCTGAGGTTGTTGGGCCTCATGGCCTCCTGGAACCTGCTTGTGACTCATGCCTGTTGCCCTGAAGTCCCAGTGGGTGCAACATAAGGGCAATCTCTCAGTCATGGTCCAGATCTCGAAAGGGAACTGCCAAGGATATGCAATGATGGCTGACGCACCGCGGTTGGGATTGTGGCAGACTCCTCTCCCTTCCCCTCCCAGAGGTGACTGTGGTGGCAGATGTATCACTTCTGGCGACCATCTGAGAGAGGTGAGATATGGAGATCAGAGGACTCTTGGGGCATATTAGCAAGACCCACGTTAAAATTATCGCCGTTTTAGCGGCAGGAAACTGCCGCTAAAACGGCGATAATGAGCTTGCTAATATGCGTTATGGAATTCAATAGAAGCCCAGGTTAGACGTCCTGCACATCTAACCTGGGCTTCTATTGGAATTCTATAACGCATATTAGCAAGCCCATTATCGCCGTTTTAGCGGCAGTTTCCTGCCGCTAAAACGGCGATAATTTTAACGTGGGTCTTGCTAATATGCCCCCTTGTCTCCAGCAAACTCCAAGCTTCACATTAACTTGTTGGAGCTTTGAGTGATTTGCTTGGCATTGAAAGTGTTTCTTCCTTCGATCAGTAAAAGGCTGGTGCAGGTGATCACAGACAACATCACTGCCATGTGGTACTGCAACAAACAGGGCCGGGTGGGGTTGTGGACCCTTTTTCAAAAGGTTCTACGTCTCTGGACATGGCTGGAATGGCAGAACATTTCCCAGATGGTTCAACACCTGGCGGCTTCTTTGAACGCCAGGGCGGAAAAACTCAGCCGAAGATGCATAGTGGATCACGAATGCCGGCTCCAACCGGAGGTGGTGCAAGGACTCGTTCAGCAGTGGGGAGAGCCTTGGTGAGATCTATTCGGCACGACTGAGAACGCACAATATCAGCAATTTTGCACATTCTGGCTCTGAGTTGATTTTTGCCTTGAGTGGAGCTCTGGCCTCCTGTACGCCTTCCCGCCAATACCATTCCTACCCAGAGCTCTCAAGAAGATCATGAACGACCAAGCCTGAATTATTCGTGTGGCTCCAGATTGAGCACAGAGTGTCTGGCATCCCAAACTGTGGAGAATGACAGCCCTCCGATCAGACTGCTCCTCGAGAGGATCTTCTGTCGCAGCAACAGAGGAGGGTTTTGCACCCTAACGTGTGAACCCTTCACCTTCATGCGTAGAGATTGAGTGGCGAGAGTTGACAGCTTTCAACCTTCCTTCCGAAGTCTTTGATGTTATTCTGGCAGCCAGGCATTCCTCCACCAAGTCGGTATACGCTTGCTGTTGCGATAGTTTTGTAACCTAGTGTGATTCCCACAACATCAACCCTCTTTCTGCATCTCTCTCCAAGTTTCTTCTGTTTGCTCTTTCGTGGGCCCAGCAGGGCTCTGCTCTCGGCACAGTTAAAGGTGATCTTTCAGCCATTTTGTGTTATTTGTGGTTGCTCGGTCAACTTTCCCTATTTAAGTCTCCTGTGGTGGCTAGGTTTCCGAAAGGTGCAGCACATTTCCTCCCAGGCCATTCATCATGCTCCAGTGGGATTTAAGTCTTGTTCTCACATTCTTGATGTGTGCACCCTCTGAGCCTCTGCACAATTGCCCTCTTAGGTTCTTGACCATCAAGCTTGCCTTTATAGTGGCCATAACATCGGCCAGGAGGGTCAGCGAATTATAGACACTCTTGGCACACCCTCCCTACACCTCCTTCTGCCCAGACAAGCTGGTCCTCCGGACACATACCTCCTGCCTTCTGAAGGTTGTGACTCCCTTCCATGTAGACCAAAACATCATCCTGCTTACCTACTTTGCTCCGCCTCACTCCTCCAAAGAAGAGGCGCCACTGTCTGGTCCCAAAAGAGCATTGTCGTTATACCTGGACCACACAAAAGAATTCCGGGTGGACGATCAACCCTTCATGGGGTGCGTAGGAACTAAGAAAGGGAAGTCTGTGCAGTAACGGACCATCTCAAGATGGATAGTTCTCTGCATCAAGATCTGCTACACATTGGCAAAGAAGCAACACCTTGAGTGTTTGCAGGCTCATTCCACCAGATCTAAGGCTGCGACGAGTGCGTTAGGCCGCAGAGTCCCTGTCCTGGATATCTGTCAGGCAGCAACGTGGGTCTCCTTGCACACGTTTATTAAACACTACTGCCTGGGCAGTCAGGTCTGTTATGATGGGCTTGGCTCATTTGGTCCTACAGGACTTTTTGATTTTAAATTAGCTACACAGACCCAACTCAGGGGAGGCTTTGGTTTGATATGTATTCTAAGGTAAGGAATCTGCAGCTAGTCTCTATCAGATGAACAAGTTACTTACCTTCTGTAACACCTTATCTGGCAGAGACTCTATCTAGTAGTAGATTCCTTACCGACCCTCCCATCCTCCACATCCTAGCCGATTGCAATATAAGGAACACTCTTCTAAGGGCCTTAGTTTTTCCACACCAGTGGTCAGTTCTCATCATGTCTCTGCGTTCATGGCTTGGAAAGTCATGGAAATAAGTACGTCCGTGTGCCTGGATGGTGCCTATATAGGTACCACGCATTTCACTTACAACAGGGACAATGGAGCCGAACAACGCTTTCTACCGGCGCACGGAGTCATGCTCAAAAATCTTCCGGATCCAGTCTGACGCCTGGGGATCATTCTAAAGTAAGGTATCTGTGGCTAGTCTCTACCAGATAAGGCATTACCAAAGGTAAGTAACTTGCTCTCCTGTCATAATGAGAAAGGCAATGTGACCATGGCCAGCAATCGCTATGTAGATTTAGCACTGAATCATTTGTCAAAGCATCTTCTTATCCTAAAGCTGATTACCTGAGTTAGTAATGTTTGAGAAGTAAGGCCAGTTACCATCGAGAATATGACTTTCAATTTTATATTGACGTTGGGTGATGGCTAAGCAATATTTCCTGTTTGTGTCCTATTTCAGTGGAGCCTTGTAGGCTTAGGGCTGGAAACAAATGTCAACTCTGAGGTAAAACACTTGACCTTCACTAAGTGAAAATGCACCTCTTCCAGTCTCGATATCTTCTGCGGCAGGAAACGCCTCAAGATACCACCTTGAGCAAATCTCCACATTCATCCACTCAACATAAGTTTTCTAGCTACCCCGTGAGATGTGCAATTTTTTGCAGAAGGAGCACATAAAGTTAGACAATGGCATGCAGGTGTCAATGTGAATCTTGAATGCTGCCTGTGTACTCACTTATGGGCGGATTCTGAAACATTTTATCCCAGTGATTCGCTGCAAAATGCGGGTTGAGAAAATGAGTTTTGCACATACCTGAAATGATAAAGCTCTTTGCATATCTCTAGATTGTAAGTTGTGGGCACAACTTGTGCTGCACTCATGCAGAACAGGCATGCATTCAAATGTCCATTTGTGGACATAGCCAGGTTTTGGGTCAGGTGGAATCTTTAACTCCTTACTCACCTACATCAGACTTGCCCCTTCTTTCCCAGCTTTCAAAAAGGCACTCAAAGATTCTCATATCATAGACCACACATATACACTGATACCGCGCATCTCTGCAGTCTCTGGTGTATGTTATTCCCCATTTCCCCTCTCAGTTAGCTCAACGTTGAACTCTTCAACTGGCCGCTCTGATGCAGGATCTCTAGCTTTCTCCCATCATTTCCTCTCTGTTGTGATCTCCCTCCTCAAACCTAGACAAAGATTAAACTGTTTTTGTACCTGAACAGTTATTCACTTCTCTGAACATTTGTTGTATTGAAATTGCATTATTGGTGAACAGACTCTGACATCTTTCTGAGTGACACCCCTCCTCCTGTGGGTCTAGTTCACCCTATATACCAATTAATTTAATAAAATAAATGCAATAAAAAGTGCATGCACGTCCCTGAATCACAAAGAGATGCATGTTTATACGAGCCAACCCGGGCCTGGCCCTGCACCAGTCTGGATCTATTCGTGAATGCATTGATTTAGCAGAATAGCATTTTGTACAGAAATGTGACCCCATAGAGCAACAGGTCGAGGTCATAGTATGTGGTGGGAGTGGCACCCCGTTTGTGAACATAATGAGTGGGAAATGAGTATAAACAGTGATGTAATATGGCTGACATCTTTATTCATGAGAAAGCGGTGGTGGCTTTGCCATACAATCTTTATTCATACTTAGTGCAAAAGGAAGGCAGACATATACAAGAATGCAAATTATCCCCGATCTACCTACTTACAGTCTGAGAGGGTTGTGAGAGGCCAGACTTGAGCTTGGCTTTCCAATTTCATTCGTCTTTAGGGCAGATTTAAACTCCTGAATGGAGGGGCTGGTCCTGATCACCCAGAAGAGAGCTGCTGTGGGAGGGGGTGGACTGGGTTGAAATCGGTAGAAGAACCAGAATCTGGATGTAACGCAATTTAGATCGTCTGGGTGAGCCCGGGAGCATTCTGGGTGAGCTGTGATTAGCTTTGAATTCGAGTATTAGAAACTGTATTGGGCTCTGTTTTTTTCAGAGAGGAAGCCGGCCTGGTGGTAATAGAAAGTGGGCGTGTGCCCGAGGAGCTTTCTCGTGTCATGGTTGAAGACCTTTTCCAGTGGGGTTAAAGTGTACTTATTTAGGGGAGTCCCCAAACAGGCTGTTGGCCAGAGGACGGCACATAGCAGGCTCTGGCCTTCCACTCATGTGCACTCCCGAGGACCAATGCACACAAGAGTTGAGCCTCTCCTGATAACGGTGGGAAGGCTTGGCTTGAGAGACCATTGATTGCACCTTTGACTTTCTCCCAATACATACATCGAATTTGTGATTACAGGAAGTTCACCTGACCAAGCAGCAGTTTTCTGTACAGGACTCAGGGTCTCCACTTCGGTCCAACAGATAGTAGAACAGGTGACTCCCTATAAACCTCTATGAAACCTGGACAGATAAATATTGTCATCAACAATGTTTCGGTGACGTAACCATTACAGAATGTTCGAGGCTGTCAGCATGACTTACCATGGCGCCAAAGCTCTGTGGAATAACGACGGGCTTGAAGAATTATTCAACATGGAGGGTTTGAGCGACTCCACATATTTGCATGAGTAATACTGATACAAGCACACCAGCCATGGGTCAGTCCACATCACACCAGCCATGGGTCAGTCCACATCACACCAGCCATGGGTCAGTCCGTGTCACACCAGTCATGGGTCAGTCCGCATCACACCAGCCATGAATCAGTCCGCATCACACCAGCCATGAATCAGTCCGCATCACACCAGCCATGAATCAGTCCGCATCACAACAACCATTGGTTAGTCAGTGTCACACCAGTCATGGGTCAGTCAGCGTCACACCAGCCATAGGTCAGTCAGCGTCACACCAGCCATGGGTCAGTCCGTATTACACCAGCCAGGGGTCAGTCCACATCACACCAGCCATGGGTCAGTCCGCATCACACCAGCCATGAATCAGTCCGCATCACACCAGCCATGAATCAGTCCGCATCACACCAGCCATGAATCAGTCCGCATCACACCAGCCATTGGTCAGTCAGTGTCACACCAGTCATGGGTCAGTCAGCGTCACACCAGCCATAGGTCAGTCAGCGTCATACCAGCCATGGGTCAGTCCGTATCACACCAGCCAGGGGTCAGTCCGCATGACACCAGTCATGGGTCAGTCCGCATGACACCAGTCATGGGTCAGTCAGCATCACACCAGCCAGGGGTCAGTCTGCATCACACCAGCCATGGGTCAGTCAGCGTCACACCAGCCATGGGTCAGTCCGCGTCATACCAGCCATTGGTCAGTCCGCGTCATACCAGCCATTGGTCAGTCCGCGTCATACCAGCCATTGGTCAGTCCGCGTCACACCAGCCATTGGTCAGTCCGCGTCACACCAGCCATTGGTCAGTCCGCGTCACACCAGCCATTGGTCAGTCCGCGTCACACCAGCCAGGGGTCAGTCAGCGTCACACCAGCCAGGGGTCAGTCCGCATCACACCAGTCATGGGTCAGTCAGCGTCACACCAGTCATGGGTCAGTCAGCGTCCCACCAGCCATGGGTCAGTCAGCGTCACACCAGTCATGGGTCAGTCAGCGTCACACCAGCCATGGGTCAGTCAGCATCACACCAGCCATGGGTCAGTCCGCATCACACCAGCCAGGGGCCAGTCCACATGACACCAGTCATGGGTCAGTCAGCGTCACACCAGTCATGGGTCAGTCAGCGTCACACCAGTCATGGGTCAGTCAGCGTCACACCAGCCATGGGTCAGTCCGCATCACACCAGCCAGGGGTCAGTCGGCATCACACCAGTCATGGGTCAGTCCGCATCACACCAGTCATGGGTCAGTCAGCGTCACACCAGTCATGGGTCAGTCAGCGTCCCACCAGCCATGGGTCAGTCAGCGTCACACCAGTCATGGGTCAGTCAGCGTCACACCAGCCATGGGTCAGTCAGCATCACACCAGCCATGGGTCAGTCCGCATCACACCAGCCAGGGGCCAGTCCACATGACACCAGTCATGGGTCAGTCAGCGTCACACCAGTCATGGGTCAGTCAGCGTCACACCAGTCATGGGTCAGTCAGCGTCACACCAGCCATGGGTCAGTCCGCATCACACCAGCCAGGGGTCAGTCGGCATCACACCAGTCATGGGTCAGTCCGCATCACACCAGCCATGGGTCAGTCAGCGTCACACCAGCCATGGGTCAGTCCGCATCACACCAGCCATGGGTCAGTCCGCATCACACCAGCCATTGGTCAGTCAGCGTCAAACCAGCCATGGGTCAGTCAGAGTCACACCAGCCATAGGTCAGTCCGCATCACACCAGCCATGGGTCAGTCCGCATCACACCAGCCCTGGGTCAGTCCGCATCACACCAGCCATGGGTCAGTCCGCATCACACCAGCCATGGGTCAGTCCGCATCACACCAGCCATGGGTCAGTCCGCATCACACCAGCCAGGGGTCAGTCCGCATCACACCAGCCAGGGGTCATCCACATGACACCAGTCATGGGTCAGTCCACAGTGATTGACACAAAGCAAGAAGACGAAGAAGCTTACAATAGAGTGACGTTTTATTCTTTGTACAATAGAGACTTTTTATATACGTTTTTCAAAACACTTTATTTTAAATACTGAAAAATTCGAGTACACCAAAGCCGAAAAATGGCTCTGCTATACACTGCACAGCATTGTTAGTCCCTGTATTCTTCGTATGTACAGAAAGCATCTGCAAAATGCATTCTAAACACAATATACATGGTACCAATTGAATTGTGTCAATACATAAAATAAAACTGGAAGGGTACAATTGCATGTGCAAATGATCTAACAAGATAATTGATTTCATTGAATCAATAAATGTAAAATATAGTTTTGTGGTACCATTTTTGCACATAAAATGAAGCAGCTTTCAAGTTCGATAAATTTTTATACTGCAAAAACATGAAATACATTCACAATCTATCTTAATAAAGTATTAAATATTCCTTCTTCTCGCTTTATTTACATTTACTTTTGTTTAAGTCAAAAGTACAATTAGTCGTTTTTAATATAGCAATCTTTTGTTAACCACGTACAAAATTGACAAGTCCTTATATATAATGTAAGCTCAAAATCACATGTATCTCAAAAAGTAATTACAATACAGCCAACTCCATCATAATTAATGTCCTTTAATATCTGCTGTTTTTATAAAAATGTACATTTATAATAAAGATTTTTTTTAAACAGAATACAGTACTCGTATATAAAAAACAGACATTTCATTTAATCAGATTGTTCTGTTGACACCCAGGGTTAGTAAGTGGTATGAACTGCTGCCATTTAGACATATGCCCTCTCGTTGATCTGTTCTGGTTTATTTACGCTTATTCCTATAAAAGTATTTAGAGCTCAGTCATACACACATAGCTAATTTGGCTATAAGTTCAAACAAGTTAGGGCTGTCAAGCAACCCTTAATGGAAAATTATCAATGACTAATGTGATGTTTCACTTTCAGCTGCTGCAAAAATCACATTTATTTTCCAAGACTAAACCAGTCTTTGGGAAAAACCTGAAAGGAACACAATAAATACCTCAAACAACCACAGGATGTCGCTGTTGCGTTGTATAAAATATAACTTGTTCAAAGCTTACCATGACGACTACAAAATCATTAACTACAAAAGCTGTGGTGGAAAAGCATGAATCAGTTGCCATAAAATTAATACATGAATAATCCCGGCGCTTCTAAAATCTGTGGGGGAACTTATTCTTTTTCTCCCCTCAGATTTGTGTTTTGAGAAGGGCTCCCCATTTATTGGCACTGTTAGTTCCAACATTCTACAGATTGTCGTTTGGTTGTGACTAACTGAAAGCTTCAAAACCGATATGATATTCAGAAATGCAACTGATTCGAATGTGTATGGGGAGATTGTTTTGCGTCACTATAAAACGCATCAAGCTCAGAAACTAATTAGAAAAAAACATAAGTGCATTTTACTGGGTGTTTTAGAGGTCATGCTGTGCAGGCGGTAGTGAAAAGGTAACACAAGTAATGTAGTGAGCGAAGCAACCCTTGCTAAAAGCGGCCCTTACTAGTAAATGCAGATTGAGTTACAGATCGGGGCCTTAGATGTTTCAGTATTTTGTGGGATAGATTAACACAATGCGTTTTCATTACACAGTTCAGCAATCAAAAGGACGTGTTAATCATTGTAATGGAACAGGTGCGACACTTTACATACGACAGTTATTATGTGCATAAAATGTGCACTGGTAATAAATGTAAAGCGCCTTGAACAAATCAAACAATGTTAACCCATTCTTAGTACTCAGATTATCTACAGTAATCAACCTTCATGCATGGTTGCCTCACCCCGTGAAAATATTGGTAGGCTGGTGCCACCCACTGCCTCAGACAGTACTCTGTAGGTGTCATGCCTCGCTCAGTGATGCCTTAGACAGAACTCTGTAGCATTGGTGCCTCAGGCAGTACTCTGTTGCAGTGGTGCCTCAGACAGTACTCTGTAGCTGTCGTGTCTCGCTCAGTGGTGCCTCAGACAGTACTCTGTAGCTGTTGTGCCTCGCTCAGTGGTGCCTCAGACAGTACTCTGTAGCTGTTGGGCCTCGCTCAGTGGTGCCTCAGACCGTACTCTGTAGCTGTGGTGCCACAGACAGTACTCTGTAGCTGTTGTGCCTCACTCAGTGGTGCCTCAGACAGTACTATGTAGCTGTGGTACCTCAGACATTACTCTGTTGCAGTGGTGCCTCAAAGAGTACTCTGTAGCTGTGGTGCCTCAGGCAGCACGCTGTAGGTGTCATGCCCCGCTCAGTGGTGCCTCAGACCGTACTCAGTAACTGCGGTGCCTTGCTCAGTGGTGCCTCAGACAGTACCCTGTAACTGCTGTGCCTTGCTCAGTTGTGCCTCAGACAGTTCTCTGTATCTGTTGTGGCTCGCTCAGTGGTGCCTTGCACAGTAATCTGTAGCTGTCACAGTACTCTGTAACTGTTGTGCCTCGCTCAGTGGTGCCTCAGACAGAACTCTAAATATCGTACCTCACTCACTGGTGCCTCAGACAGCATTCTGTAGCTGTCGTGCCTCGCTCAGTGGTGCCTCGGACAGTACTCTATTACCGTCATGCCTCACTCAGTGGGTCCTCAGACAGTACACTGTAGATGTCTTGCCTCGCGCAGTATTCTGTAACTGTCACAGTACTCTGTAACTGTTGTGCCTCGCTCAGTGGTGCCTCAGACAGTACTCTGTAGGTGTCATGCCTCGCTCAGTGGTGCCTCTGACAGTACTCTGTAGCTGTCGTGCCTTGCTCAGTGGTGCCTCAGACAGTACTCTGTAGCTGTTGTGCCTCGCTCAGTGGTGCCTCAGACAATACTCTGTAGCTGTTGGGCCTCGCTCAGTGGTGCCTCAGACCGTACTCTGTAGCTGTGGTGCCACAGACAGTGCTCTGTAGCTGTTGTGCCTCACTCAGTGGTGCCTCAGACAGTACTATGTAGCTGTGGTACCTCAGACATTACTCTGTTGCAGTGGTGCCTCAAAGAGTACTCTGTAGCTGTGGTGCCTCAGGCAGCACGCTGTAGGTGTCATGCCCTGCTCAGTGGTGCCTCAGACCGTACTCAGTAACTGCGGTGCCTTGCTCAGTGGTGCCTCAGACAGTACCCTGTAACTGCTGTGCCTTGCTCAGTTGTGCCTCAGACAGTTCTCTGTATCTGTTGTGGCTCGCTCAGTGGTGCCTTGCACAGTAATCTGTAGCTGTCACAGTACTCTGTAACTGTTGTGCCTCGCTCAGTGGTGCCTCAGACAGAACTCTAAATATCGTACCTCACTCACTGGTGCCTCAGACAGCATTCTGTAGCTGTCGTGCCTCGCTCAGTGGTGCCTCGGACAGTACTCTATTACCGTCATGCCTCACTCAGTGGGTCCTCAGACAGTACACTGTAGATGTCTTGCCTCGCGCAGTATTCTGTAACTGTCACAGTACTCTGTAACTGTTGTGCCTCGCTCAGTGGTGCCTCAGACAGTACTCTGTAGGTGTCATGCCTCGCTCAGTGGTGCCTCTGACAGTACTCTGCATCTGTCATGCCGCGCTCAGTGGTGCCTCAGACAGTACTCTGTAGGTGGTATGCCTCACTCAGTGGTGCCTCAGACCGTACTCTAGCTGTCATGCCTCGCTCAGCGGTACCTCCGAGCGTACTCTGTAACTGCCGTGCCTTGCTCAGTCGTGCCTCAGACAGTACTCTGTATCTGTCAGGCCTCGCTCAGAGGTGCCTCAGACAGTAGTCTGTAGGTGTCATGCCTCACTCAGTGGTGCCTCAGACAGATCTCTAAATATCGTACCTCACTCACTAGTGCCTCAGACAGCATTCCATAGCTGTCATGCCTCGCTCAGTGGGTCCTCGGACAGTACTCTAACTGTCGACCCTCACTCATTGGTGCCTCGGACAGTACACTGTAGATGTTGTGCCTCGCGCAGTATTCTGTAGCTGTCACAGTACTCTGTAACTGTCGTGCCACACTCAGTGGTGTCTCAGACAGTACTCTGTAACTGTTGTGCCTCGCTCAGTGGTGCCTCAGGCAGTCTGTAGCTGTCGTGCCTCGCTCAGTGGTGCCTCAGACAGTACTGTGTAGCTGTTGTGCCTCGCTCAGTGGTGCCTCAGACAGTACTCTGTAACTGTTGTGCCTCGCTCAGTAGTGCCTTATACAGTACTCTGTAGCTGTTGTGCCTTGCTCAGTGGTGCCTCAGACAGTACTCTGTAGCTGTCATGCCTCGCTCAGTGGTGCCTCAGACCGTACTCTGTAGCTGTGGTGCCTCAGACAGTACTCTGTTGCAGTGGTGCCTCAAAGAGTACTCTGTAGCTGTGGTGCCTCAGGCAGCACTCTGTAGGTGTCATGCCCCGCTCAGTGGTACCTCAGACCGTACTCTGTAACTGCTGTGCCTTGCTCAGTGGTGCCTCAGACAGTACCCTGTAACTGCCGTGCCTTGCTCAGTTGTGCCTCAGACAGTTCTCTGTATCTGTTGTGCCTCGCTCAGTGGTGCCTTGCACAGTAATCTGTAGCTGTCACAGTACTCTGTAACTGTCGTGCCTCGCTCAGTGGTGCCTCAGACAGAACTCTAAATATCGTACCTCACTCACTGGTGCCTCAGACAGCATTCTGTAGCTGTCGTGCCTCGCTCAGTGGTGCCTCGGACAGTACTCTATAACTGTCATGCCTCACTCAGTGGGTCCTCAGAGAGTACTCTAACTGTCGACCCTCACTCATTGGTGCCTCAGACAGTACACTGTAGATGTCGTGCCTCGCGCAGTATTCTGTAACTGTCACAGTACTCTGTAACTGTCGTGCCGCACTCAGTGGTGTCTCAGACAGTACTCTGTAACTGTTGTGCCTCGCTCAGTGGTGCCTCAGACAGTACTCTGTAGGTGTCATGCCTCGCTCAGTGGTGCCTCAGACAGTACTCTGTAGGTGTCATGCCTCGCTCAGTGGTGCCTCTTACAGCACTCTGTATCTGTCATGCCTCGCTCAGTGGTGCCCCAGACAGTACTCTGTAGGTGTCATGCCTCGCTCAGTGGTGCCTCAGACCGTACTCTGTAGCTGTCATGCCTCGCTCAGTGGTACCTCCGAGCGTACCCTGTAACTGCCGTGCCTTGCTCAGTCATGCCTCAGACAGTACTCTGTATCTGTCGGGCCTCGCTCAGAGGTGCCTCAGACAGTAGTCTGTAGATGTCATGCCTCACTCAGTGGTGCCTCAGACAGAACTCTAAATATCGTACCTCACTCACTGGTGCCTCAGACAGCATTCCATAGCTGTCGTGCCTCGCTCAGTGGTGCCTCGGACAGTACTCTATAACTGTCATGCCTCGCTCAGTGGGTCCTCAGACAGTACTCTAAATGTCGACCCTCACTCATTGGTGCCTCGGACAGTACACTGTAGATGTCGTGCCTCGCGCAGTTTTCTGTAGCTGTCACAGTACTCTGTAACTGCCGTGCCTTGCTCAGTGGTGCCTCAGACAGTACTCTGTATCTGTCGGGCCTCGCTCAGAGGTGCCTCAGACAGTACTCTGTAGGTGTCATGCCTCACTCAGTGGTGCCTCAGACAGTACTCTGTATCTGTCATGCCTCGCTCAGTGGTGCCTCAGATAGTACTCTGTATCTGTCATGACTCGCTCAGTGGTGCCTTGGACAGTACTCTGTAGCTGTTGTGCATCGCTCAGTGGTACCTTGAACAGTACTCTGTAACTGTCGTACCTCGCTTACTGGTGCCTCGGACAGTACTCTGTAGCTGTCGACCCTCACTCAGTGGTGTCTCAGACAGTACTCTGTAGCTGTCGTGCCTCGCTCAGTGGTGCCTTGCACAGTATTCTGTAGCTGTCACAGTACTCTGTAACTGTTGTGCTGCACTCAGTGGTGCCTCAGACAGTACTCTGTATCTGTTGTGCCTCACTCAGTGGTGCCTCAGGCAGTCTGTAGCGGTCGTGCCTCGCTCAGTGGTGCCTCAGACAGTACTGTGTAGCTGTCGTGCCTCGCTCAGTGGTGCCTCAGACAGTACTCGGTAACTGTTGTGCCTCGCTTGGTGGTGCATTATACAGTACTCTGTAGCTGTCGTGCCTCGCTCAGTGGTGCCTCAGAGAGTACTCTGTAACTGTTGTGCCTCGCTCAGTGGTGCCTCAGACAGTACTCTGTATCTGTCGTGCCTCGCTCAGTGGTGCCTCAGACAGTACTCTGTAGCTGTCGTGCCTCGCTCAGTGGTGCCTCAGACAGTACTCTGTAGCTGTCGTGCCTCGCTCAGTGGTGCCTTCGACAGCACTCGGTAACAGTATGATCTCACTGAGTATTCTCTGTCAGTACTGTGTAACGGTCTGTCCTCACACTGTAGTGTTTCATACAATTCTGTGTAATTGGTGACTTAGGCAGTACTGTGTAACAACAGTGGTGCCTCTGTCAGTACAGTGTAATGGCCGAGGCCCTCTCAGTGGTGTCTCAGGCAGTGCCGTGGAAAAGCTGGGCTTCATGCAATGGTGTCGAGGCAGCATTGTGTAAAGGTCTGGTCTCACTCAGTGTGTTGCAGGCAGTATTGTGTAAGAGCTGAGTCTCCGTCATTGGGGCCACCTATGCTTATAATTACCAGATTTGCCAGTCTTAGCTTGATTTTGAACATTATGCACAATGCATCCTGAATTTGCATCTTCCATTTGAAGTATCTGTGGTACGAGTATTGCATTGTATTGTAATTGTATTTATATAGTGCTTACTACCCCTGACGAGGCGCTGAAGTGCTTTTCGTGAGTAGCACACTACTCTGGAACCCAAAGGTAGATTAGTGGTGGATTAGTAGGGGGAAATATACATTGCTATTGGGAGCGGCAGACATGCGTGTCTGTTAGTTGCATGACTAGCATTGAGGTGGGAAGAGTTTAGAAAAGATTATTTGGGAGTTCATATTAGTAAAAGAGGTTTAGGATGAGTCATAGAGCCTGTTAGTTGGATGAATAGGATAAAGGGAAGGATGGAGGAGGGAAGGGTTTGGGAAAGGTTGTCTGGGAGTTCATATTAGCAAAAGAGGTTTGTGGCGATTCCGAGAGTGGAGGTAGGGGATATTTTGGAAGAGGAATAGGATGAGTTGCATTATAATTGCGTCTATGTATCACAAGGCTTTGTAATGCTACAGGGCTACTCACCCAACCCCACCAAAGCCAAGAGATCTCACATAGGGCTGATGAGGAGATTTTAGGGGTCAGGGATAGGTAGTGTTTAGGGGTTGATGAGGGTTTATTAGGGATAAGAAATGGGTGGAGCCTAGGTGTAGTGAGGGATTTAAGCCTTCGGGGATGGGTGGGGTTTATGTGTAAAAAGAGTTTTTTAAGGTTCAGAAATAGCTGGAGTTTAGAGGTGGGTTTAGAGATAGGCCAGATTGGGGAATCAAAAGCAGCACTGACAAAAATGCTCAACGCAGCCCCACTCCCTTAGGCTGCTCGTACAATCTCTCTTTCCATACATCCACCCTCTCTGTCATTCTCTCCTCTCTTTCTCTGATCACTTCCCCTATACCTTCCCCATCTCTCTTTTCTCTCTCTCGAAGTTTCCCCTGCCTGCTGCAATTAACGTTAGGGAGCTGGGGAAAGAGACAGAGGCACCAGGAGTGGCCCTGCACTTTTACTACCAGCCCCCAAGGGCCCCGCCCTACCAGGGAAATGCCTATTTGAATAAGAGGACTGCTGAGCCCTGGTTCAGGGATGGGTGTAGTTTAGGGGTAGAAAGGGTTTTTAGGGTTCAAGGAAGGATAGAAATCAGGAGTCAGTGATGGGTGTAGTTTAGGCATGGTGAGTGGCATTTAGGGGGAGGGATGGGTAGTGTTTAGTGGTCGTGAGGTGGGCAGGAATGGACAGTGTTTAGAGGTGATAAGGGGTTAGCAAACTAAAATGAACTGGATCGTTTTATATGTCCCTGATTTGCACACGACCCTACCTCAGTAGGCTGCTGGTTGCAGGGTGTCCATGACACCTGCAGTGGCTGTTTACAAGCGCAGAGAAAAGACAGGAGGATCTATGCTTGTGATACCATTAACAAAATGGCGGAAAAACAAATCGCCAACAAAATTCAACTCTATCTTTACTATGATCAAAACCAAATAAGAAACAAATTCAGAACGATCCTCAAAAAGTGTTGCTCAGACGGATCATTCGAGTTTATGTAGCCTGCCCTGTTTCACCACGTCCGTCTAGCACTGCCTACCCACGCTACAGCTTCACACCTGTGACCCGGGTTCTTAGCTTTGGTCTTAGGCAAAAGGCTGAAGAGCCGCGTCTCCTCAAGGCCGGGTCACTTCCACGCCCCTTTTATGTGTTAATGAGGTTAGATGGTTTCAGCTGGTCTAGGAGCTAGTCAATTGTAACCAGATTAGTTTGCCTCACATTCTACCCAACAGAGACATACGTCGTCAATTGTACCAACCCACCCATGCTGCCACCACTGGTCAAGTTTAATTCCGACCACTGTTGGCGCTGTGCCCCCTCACAGAACAGCGACAGCAAATGGCACAGTACATCGCTCACTGGCTATTTAGTGTCACACCTGACCTATAAATGGTCTTTATGGTGTAGGAAAGTAAGATATGAAAAACCGGCCTATTCTGTAAACTGCATCCTGCCATCAGCCGTTGTTCGTGACGTAAGTTGAAACAAATGCGCACACAGGCAGCCCACGTTGCTGTGTGAGGCAGGGCGCACCGCTGTCTTCCTCAAACAAAGCTGACTCGACAGAAGAGGGTGTCACAAACCACAGCAACATCACATTATGCACCGTGGAAGCCTGAGGCGCCTTATAAAAAAATAACATGCATACGTAATTTGCGGAGGTAGGACGCAGCCAGTCACGTTGGCCTGTCGCGCACATCTGCATCACATCTGCCGTCACATACTCCCTAGCTGCGGCTGAATTACCTCCTCCCCCCAACGAGAGCCCTACACGGAGTCCTCTGCACAGCTGATTGAACAAGCTAAAAAGTAATTCGATTACAGCGCGTTCTATTTAATTTTAATATGAATTCGCTCCACCACGTTTCCTCGACGTCTGTAATAAGTGCTTGTAATGTAAAGCTCTAAAGTACTCAGTCACGTGAAAGCCGTCTCTCCAAATGTTACCCCCACCCCCTTCCCGTTACGAGGTATTGGGACACGTTAGCTGCATTTGTGGGCGCAAATACCCCCAGAGTGAGAGTCTCAAACATACATTTGCACGTTTTACTCGTATGCTAAATTACATCAGTAAGGTGTAATTTTAAGTGTGAGAAAATCTGCTCCCGTGGGCGTGTTGCAAACGTTTCTAGGTGGGGTTGCCTTTCCGAGGAGGCATTAAACCACACACGTAAGTGTATGGTTAGTCACAAACATTTAGGAGGAACATTGTCAAAATGGATGTGGCCTGAGGGACAGTAGGCGTAAATCCTTATAGGTTCCATATGGAAAAAAATCACTGCGCAGCACATCTAGGCATGCATAAATGTATCCTTGCTGCATTTTCTCAGAGTAAATGGCTAGTAAATTGAGTCACATGAAATTCACGAAGAATTCCAGACCAGTGGCAGGAAAATGTCTGTCACATACATTGCTCTGCAACAGGCCTGAATTCCATCTCACCAGCTCTCATCTACCCAGGTATGTAGGATAAATCGGGAGGGGGGAGGCGTTCCATGACCCACTGCACGGGAGAAGGTGACCCACTCCTCCCCGTTTCCAATGGTAACGCGTTGCTCACATGAATATGCTGTAAACAGTGAGCACTTAGGAAGTTTCTGCCGCCATTGGAAGCTTCAGCCCGACTGTGCTGCGTAGAGACGTGTAAACGTCGAATAAATGCGCAGTTACTTGTGACAGGTAATTAATTGATATTTAAGGCATAAGACACTCCAGGACAGGCACGGAACTCACGGACGTCAGGGAATATTTATTTCAGCAGTATCGATGCAAGAGAACGTGCCCACGAGGCACCATCCAGACAGGCTAAGATTGAACACTCATGCTGTGGTGATTGACAGGTACGTGTCGCTTGAGGGGTGGTAGCAGAGGGCACCATGCTTCGTTCCCCAAGGCCAGGGGGTGGCTAGAGGCCGCTGGTAAAGCAGCCGTCACGCATCGGTCTAGACCTTAAATGCGGATGCCTGAATCCCTACAAAAGCTTGTTAAAAAGGAAGAAAACATGAAAGCGGTTCACAGCTCCTCTGCGCTAGTGGTTGCTATGGAAACCACTGCGAAGAAGCTAAAATAAGAGGGCTGTCGAGAATCACAATCAGTTGAACTGACAAACTTGCAACCCAGACCTTTTTTATTGCCGTCAGTGTTGTTCAGAAGTTCCTGGTTTTAGCTAGTAAACTGCGCAAGCTCCCTTGGGCAAGCATCTCGGGTACCTAATTGGGGAAGGGGGGCTTAAATGAGACTTGTTGTTATGGTGGCAATTGAAAAGCTTACTTTCACCCCAACGCAGACAGAATTAGTTGGAAATACAGCTGTGCTACATCCTCAAGTAATTCCATATAAAGAAAATTCTTTTAATGAATCATCATTTTTTCCCGCTTCAACCTCATGACAGTCTCAGTTCCGCGTGGCGCCCCCTTCAGCACAGCCCAATGCATGACACTCAACACCCTCAGAAGATCCCTGGCAACACCAACCTGCTTCACCTCTTCTATGTTGGGCCCTGACTTCGTACTTGAACATTGTATTGTACAGTGTGTTTAATGGATGTTGTATGAATGTGGTATGTGTGAAGGTTTGACTAGAGGGTGTTACATTTTCTTTCTTGGTGTTTGATTTTTATTTTCCTTATTCTGTTATATATAAGCATATACAGACGTGATTATATATTATTCAAACTATTTTTTTTGTATAATATCAATAATAAAAATTATAACATTTATTACTATTGATCTTCTGTTCAGTTATATGTGTATGTACCTCAGCTGCGTTAACAGTTGTTCTTGTTTCTTGATCTCCTTAGGACTACTAGCGAGCGGTGTTAAGATGGCGAGGTTTTCCGCCAATCAAAAAAAAAATACAGGCAGGATATTTTTGTATTTCCTTATTTTGCCCCCTGCAGCACAATGCTTGACCCTCAACACCCTAGAAGATCCCTGGCAACACCAACCTGCTTCACCTCTACTCTGATGGGCCCTGCCTTCGTACTTGAACATTGTATAGGCGTCCTGGAAGGTATGTCGCAAACTGTATAGCGCTTGTATATACAGAAAGTGACCCTCCCCAAAGCAATATCAAAATTAAATCGGCACTCACAAACATACATAAAATAAATAAATAAATAATTGGATCGAAATTCTAATATTAATGACATGATGTCGCTAATGATGTTGACTGTGGTTATTCGCAAGTCTCTCATACTTTGTCCCTTAGAACAAAAAAAGGAGTAATGTTGCCTCACTGCTATCTGTACAATAAACAAGCAAACAGCAAAGGCACAAAGACATGAATAAAAGGAAAAACGGGTTCAAGCGATGAACAATGAAACCTAGGCAAAGTGTACGTGTTTGATCAGAGCTTTTTGCGCAGAAATGTTGGATCTAGAATTCATTTTGATGACTTCACAGTATGTTGTCTAAGGTCTTCTGAAGTTCTTCGACAGCATGACTGTATGTAGATGAGATAGGAGTTTTTTTGACAATGTTCTGCTGCATGACTCATAGCAATGGGTATATGCAATTGAAAACGAAATGCAAAGTGATCCCTGCTGTTTGGCTACATGTAAATTCAGAGTATGTGAAGGCATTCAATTCACAAAAAGCCTTTAAACATATTTTTTTCCAAGTTGTGAAGGAGTTCAATAAAAAAAACTATCCTCCCAAATTACATTTTTATTATATGTTGAGTGGTTGAATATATTGAACCAATCAGCATTCAATTAACTAATTTAACCACAAAGGATACTAATGATTGTGTATGTTTGACACAACCACAAAGAAAAACACATTCCTGGATGGTGCAAAACTGATTATCATGCTTAAGAAGTGTATATGTTTCTCTTTTCTTTAAGGAAACATGCATTTTATGTGTAGTCTTTCTATGAGATATGAGCACCATGTCCCAGTTAGTCTAGAATTTGTCCCAGAATTCTACAGCTAGTTTAGAACTAAGTAATCTGCCATAAAAGGTATGCACAAGCAGTCCGTGTAATATCACTTTTTTCAGTCCTCAGAAGTATATGGTCGATAAGTTCAGAATCTGTGGCTTGAAAGAGGTTGCTTAGGAGTCCAGAAAGGGGTAAATATCCACCTATTCCAAACCATATCTGAGCAATGACTTCGTAACATGATGCATTCTAAAGCCAACTTACTCGTTAGTCTCCTTGCTGAAGCAGACATATGGTGGCTCAAGGCTATATTAAAAAAATAAAATGAAACCGATAACAATCCTACCCCAACTGAGCAGTGAAATTCATGTGAAACTACACCAACTGCTGATGCAGAAACAAATCTGAAATTCTCTGATTGGAATCAATGCTCTCCGGGTCAGAACTTCGCAACTTCTTAAGGAGTGGTCCTGATGTAAGCTTTCTGAGATACCAGTTTTCTAGGTAACTCCCATGACGCCTCTCTGTCCTCCTCTGCTACATCCTCAGGTGAGCTGTCCTAATCTCTGATTTGCTTCATACATGCTGATCTCCGACCATTTCCTTATTTTGTTCTTAGTCGACCGTACTGCCCAAGTCACCTGTTGCAGCAAATCGCTTCCAGTAGTGGCACACAGGCCCAAGACCTACAATGTTTGAAAAATGCAGCTTCAGCTCCTGCCAAGGCTGTAGAGCATTCTGGAAATATTGTTGTGTTCCTGGAAAATGTTCATTTTAGATAGAAGATCTGATCTTTGGATTTTTTTGTTGTTCAAACAATTGAATAGGAAATCTAAGTCTGGTGCTTCTCCCCTGCACTGGGGAGGAAGCTGAAACCCACGGATGCTATAGAAATAAAGCTTTGTGCCACAGGCACTTTAGCCCATAGTTCCACCAAATGCTTCCTGCAGCCTTACCAGGCAACATCACTTTTGTTGGGCCATTTGCTCTTTTCTGAGCTAGTTCATTGTGGTCAGGAGGCTACAAGGCACATGCTGTGTGTTATCTTTATTAGTTCCCTGTTTTGGCTAACACCGTGACCTCAACCTAGTCTACACTGGAAGAGTGAAAAAAGGCTGCTACTGTAACTGCGGTCAAGCTGGGCCTTGGCCTCCCTCCCATTACCAGTGCCCTTCTTTTGACCTGACACAGTAGCAGACTGGCTATTTATATTTCAGAACTGTGGGGTACAGTGACTTCAAATGGGGTGTGGTCAAAGTATGCAAAACAAGAGCCCCCTTTGCATCTTATGACTCACAGTTTCTCAACTACTAAGGCACCAATTATGTTTTTGTCAAAATGCGATGCAACATTCTCAAGAGTTGAACACAAGAAGACCTTATGAACAAAAGTACCAAACTTACTACAGCTGATGAAAAGATGCTTTTAGACCAGCTACACTCTAACCTGGAGCTTGCCCCGATCAGCGCTTCAGCTGTGGAAAGCATCTTTGAACAAATAGACGCTGCAGATGCATTGTGCCTATCCCATGAAATGGACATGGCAATGCCGGCTTGCAGCTTTTCTAGCATATTCAAGGGAAGTAAGTGACATACAATGCCTCCATGGCTGCACACTTACCTCTGAAGATGGGGGAAAGCTGAACAGGATTAGCCGCCAAGTGGTCTGTGTTAGAATATTTCCTAGCAGTGATCTCACTAGACCACTAAGTGGTGTTTGTGTGCCGGCAGCCTAGACAGAAGGGGCAATGAGAAGTAGGTTGGTAGGCAGCTATCAACAGGATGCATGGAAGTAGGTTAGAAACACTTTCAAAGTTGAGAGAAGAACCTGGAGTTTAGAAAAGAAAGTACACGAAGTAGATGATATACTGTGCCTAGTGACCATAGAAAAGAGAGCCAAATGTCTGGGCAGGCACAGAGAAACCCACACTGAAAATCAGTCTGACTGTCCTATTGTTGGGCACGCGCCAAGATGTGGACTCTCATGGTGGGGAGGGCGTAAATATGTGCAGAGCCACATAAATATTTTTTGTATTTTTGTTTCAGAGGCTCCAGTGATCATGACACTGAGGCGCTCAATATTGCAAAGCCTGAATTCCTAGAGTCTACGGCCTAAGAAAGAGACTATTTTTCAAACAAGCTTCTAAAAATGCTTATCTTACAAATATTGTTGTTACAGCTCATATTATGTAAAATAGAGCAATTTCTCCAAGAAACACTTTTTAAAAAAGACTTTCGAAAATTACTTTACAGGCCAGTATTGTGCAAATGAAAACTTTCCAATGTGTAGCTCAATTTCCCTCCCATGATCTTTCTATTTGAATTCTTTGTTTTCTTCTGGAAAGATACTTGTAATTTTGGTATTTTGATTTTTGTAATCTGCAGTTCGAAGCAACCCCTGTGGTTTGGAGGGGTCAGTTGACAGTTTTGGGACTACTATGATAGCTCGCATACATGAGCTTTCTCTTCGAACAGCTTTAAGCTGTGAAAGATAATTACATTTTTTCAAAAATGTTGGGGCATATTAGCAAGACCGGCGATAAAATGATCGCCGTTTTAGCGGCAGGAAACTGCCGCTAAAACGGCGATAATTGGCTTGCTAATATGCGTTATAGAATTCCAATAGAAGCCCAGGTTAGATGTCCTGCACATCTAACCTGGGCTTCTATTGGAATTCCATAACGCATATTAGCAAGCCCATTATCGCCGTTTTAGCGGCAGTTTCCTGCCGCTAAAACGGCGATCATTTTATCGCCGGTCTTGCTAATATGACCCTTTAATTGTTACATTCTGTGGTTCCAAGCTGTCCGAGGTGACGAGGTGAGAGGGGGGTTGGAAGGCAGAGGGCGTTTTTTATTGTGAAGACTGCGATAAACATTTAAAACTAAACAAAATGATTGAAATGTGGGCTTTGTAAGCAAAAATCAAAGGAAGAACAAACAAATGTCTTTGGGGGCTCTAAAGAGAAAATTAACTGAAGATTTCTTTCATTAGCCCCTGCAACTTAATGGTTCTGAGAATGAGGTGTCTAAGTGTAATTCGCTTCCTGCACTACCTGTGTGAATTTTATATTTGTTTTAGTTAATAGGATACAACAAACAAGGTAACAGAAAGTTGAATTAGTGCGCCCTATTTCACTTTGAGATAATGCCTCAAATATCCTCTGGTTATATTTTATGTATTTCACAAGAGTGAACTCAAGAAAGAGTGGCAGTGAGCCTTTTAACCCTTGAAGCAGAAGCGAGCATAGAAATGATTTTTTCTATTGAGCAAGAGAAGAGGGTGCATTAATGCATGAAATATACTCCTTCAACACTGAACTATAGGAACTCCCTCGGGAGTTTGGCTAAGACCTTCTCGCAGACTGAAGTGCTGTGGTTTGACACACTCCGCTTTCCACAATCGAGCGGACAGCACTACGATTTGTTACACTTTATTTAACACCATACAGAGGTGGCCTTCTTGTGAAATATTCATTCTGAACAGAATAAAAACAAACACTTAAACATGGCAGTAATAGAATGAAAAATGTTCCTATTGGGACGATATTGAATTTAGGTGAATCTTTTGTGGTGACAAAACATTAGGCATATATTTTTTTGACAAATGTTTACATACCTAGATTATGCAAAACATTTTGTTTTGCATATTCTAGATTTGTAAAAAACAAAGCAAAAAAACACTGAAAATGAATACCAAGCATACAAATTAAATATTCACTTCACACAATGTCTTAAAGTTATTTTGTGTGAATAGGGTCAGACAAATTTACTTTAACTGAGATGTCAGCAGTTGATTCTGCTAGCATAAGGCCTGCACATTAGCTGAGGACATGATACAAACTGAGTGCTTGTTAAAATCCTTTTGAAGATGTGACATATAACATTTCCTGTGAAAGCTAATGCACGTTGCAACGGCCACTGTGCATTTTACTTGTATTGTCCTTCCTCTGAAGACAACAACAGAGTTAAGCTAATGTTCTCTTGACAATGTCAAACGTTTGCTCCAGGTCTCTTTTTAAATATATTAGGAGTGTTTCTTCAAGTGGTGCTAAGTCTCTTGATGCCTTAACTCTTCACGAAGGCTCTGCTTCTCTTCATCATTATTGTAAGGCTCCTGTCTGACCCAGTGTGACCTCCAAGCCTTTTGTTTCCCCCCCATGTAATTTCTTGACTGCCATACGGGACTGCATTTTTGGCCTAGCCTCTTTTCTATAGACACAGAGTTCACCTCTGTAGAAATCGCGCTGCTAAAGTCATTATAGCTTGACAGGCGTGCCAAACTGTCTAGTTTTGTTAAAGTGCAATTTTATAAAAATGTTTTTCATGTGCATGTGGGCTTACACTTCTTCTACTTTGAAATGTAATTTGTTACACACCGTAGTGTGTATGCTTGACTTCTGTTAAATCTTTCTTCCAAGAGACTCTCACCTCTGATAATGGAAACATTAAAGAAGCCTTTAAGTGGAGAGAAACAGTTCTCTTTATTCAGCCTTGCATCACTAACAATAAGTATTTCAGAATATTTCTTTTTTACTGATGTCATCTTGGGTTTTAGACCTACTGTGACATCATTTGCCGAATGGCCCTGTTCATATTGTTATGTTTCATGCTATCCCTGGTGGGATAGACTTAATTCATTCCTGTGTTTAAAAATGGGATTAGCAAACTAAGAGAAAGTAATGAAATAACATACAAAAGTAAAGCAGATTGTGTTCCTATTTTTCTGTTAGAGGTTACATAAGCTCTTTTTCGAGGAGCAGAGCGGGGGAAGGGGTGATACATTGGAATTAGGGGTCTATGTAGCCAAGGATTTCTACTAAATATAGGAGCTCTGCATTCTGTAATTTGTAAATGGATCAAGAAGACATATTCAAGGATCTGTACTGAATTAAAGAGCTCTGGAGCCTGTAATTTGTAAATGGACCAAGAAGACATTTCCAAGCATCTGTACTAAATTAAGCTGCTCTGGATTCTGTAATTTGTAAATGGACCAAGAAGAATTTTCCAAGGATTTGTACAAAATTAAAGAGCTCTGGATTCTGTAATTTGTAAATGGATCAAGAAGACATATTCAAGGATCTGTACTGAATTAAAGAGCTCTGGATTCTGTACTTTGTAAATGGACCAAGAAGACATTTCCAAGGATTTTTACTAAATTAAAGAGCTCTGAATTCTGTAATTTGTAAGTGGACCAAGAAGATATATTCACGGATCTGTAATGAACTAAGGAGCTCTGGATTCTATCATTTGTAAATGGGCGAAGAAGGCATACATAAAAAGAGCATCTTAATATTGTCTAGCACAGGTTATTTACAGTTGAACCTAGTCAATGTCGGGGAAGTGATGGGATCATCCTCTTCATTGGGGACAAAAATATGGGTTCTGTTTTATCTGTTATTTACAACTATAACTTAAAGTGCATATAGCGAGAGCAGTGCATAGTGGCTCTATTCATAGTGTATAGTTGGTTGAAAAGATGCACAAATAAGCAGGAAGTATAAACAGGTAAATTATGATGAATAACTAAACATTAAATTACATGTAATATAAAACAGATTATGTCACATTTACACATGTGGTTAGAAGTGACCATCGTGGCATACATTGGAACAGACATTTACATAAGCCATCGCATGCACGTAGCAAATATTATAGTTTTGGTGGCTATCGACTAGCAATTCTCAGAGGTTATCAGGTGATGAAACATTATTCCCCGCTCACCAAATGAGCAGTAGCAATACGCTATATTTCATTGTATTTGTCATCAATAAAACTGCCTCACTCTCATCTAATGTTAGATTCAGATCCTCCTGCTAATCTGCTGACTGACTGGGCAGCATACATTCTTGAGAATCAATAGGCACTTACAATGTCTAATCTAGAAGATGGGTAGCTTCGATCTCCCAAGATGGAGTTTTCAATGCATGAATTTAAGACATTAGAATAGACATTTCCATATTGTCAGAGACCTTATAAAACTCTCTTCCTCACTTTAGTGAGCTTGAGATATATTTCAGAACCTCACTTGGAGCTTTCTATTATTTTGATGGCTGATCTCCAGTAACCACGTCTACAGACGTACCCGGCTGATTTGCCAATTTTGACGAAGTCCCTGCATGTTGGACACGTCCAAAAGAGTATTTACTGTTATCTTAAGCAGGCACATAATGTGAAAGGGATGACATATCGAAACACCAAGATGAGGGAAAGATGTAGAAGCTCCCGGCTTTAACAGTCTAGCTGTTTGTTGATATATCGACATGGTATAAATGCCATTCATAAACAAAACAATGCAACTGCATTGATGACAAGCACAGAGTCAATACATTACATCCATTGCTAGGAATGTCCAGCAACAAAATCTGGGAATCTTGTATTCAGACTGGTAGGGGCTACTGGGTGTTTGCTCCTGTATAATAGACCTTGAATAGACTCAAATATTCAACTAAGGGCTTTGGGGAAAAGAGAGTCAATGGCATTCTCCTAACTACATCGAGAGGATACTAATCTTTAGACGAGGATATGGAGTTGCTGGTTGACACGCAGCTAAGGGGTAATTAAGTCCAGGGGTCACAACTACTGCGTGGAAGTAGAGATGATGCATCATATTAGGGTGTTCTGTGCTTTAAAAATCTGATAGCAGCACCAGCCTCAGACCCCAGAATGTGCATTACCCTAGGTGTACCTTAAAAAATGTAAAATATTTTGCTAAAGAAATGGTAAGCTGTTGAGACTGAAGGTTTGCAGAGATTCTTGGGACATCATTACCTTATTCAACATTTGCTTGTAGGGTAAAAATGATCTCTGGCCAAGCATGGCAGGGCCTTCATCCATTGCTTCAGACAACTCTGCTCCAGCTCATTCAATGGGACAGGAAGGTAGACTGGTATTGCAGTGTTTTTTACAACCCGTGAATTTTGTAATTGACACCAGCATGTATGCTGTCCATAAAGCTCATACAGTGCTTACAAAATTCCAAAAGCTCATATAACTTGAAGAGGAACACTGTGCAGACTTTTTGGGGTCCATGGAGTTGATAGATTCCCATTGGAAGTCACCTTTGCCAGGTGCTATTGCAACAGTAGCAGCTATATGGCATGTGTGGATGTTCTGGTGGAAAATTGTGTCTGCAACAAGGAGCCTCATAAATATAATGTATGTGTTGGTACTTCGCCTCAAGTTTTTTGGATCCATACTGGGAGTACTTGTAAAGCAGATATCAGTTGATAAAAAGAAGCTGCAGAGATTCCGAGGTCTGGGTTCCAAGCTCCTTATTTTAAGTAGATAGTTGTTTCATCAATGGACAGATAAATGTTCCTTTTGAATATGGCCCCAAGTATGAGAGCACAAGCTGTCTGCAAGTGAATAACCCCATAAAGCATGACAGTGCCAGGTTAGGACTTTCAATGTGTCATATTGGCCTTTAGTGCTTTGTCTTTGGGACTCAAATACTAAGTATTAAGAGGATCAGCAGGAGGTCACCCAGGAGGTAGGTTACTGAATTCCAGATCAGGCCAGGAGAACTTTGGTTCATCCATATTCCACTAACCGAGTGTTTGGTTAGGAGGAAAATGCTAATGGATGGGATATAATAACTGATGAGTTACATCTGTTGTACTACATGAAAACTTGTCTAGTGAGGAAGGGAAATGTTGAGAAGCAATGGCTGAGTTGAATATTTGGATACTCGGTTGCTTGTCACCATCTTCCATTATCAACAGTTTCGGGTTCCTATGGTTGGATTTATTTGAGTCTCAAGAGGATGTACTTCCCCCTGAACCTCGAAAATGAGAGTCAGGACTCAGGAAACCGAAAAGTGGATACCTGGCCCCTTCAGTGGCAAGGAGAGTCTTTTATACTTTCCCCCCAAGATCCATTGTTCCTTAGGGTCCTTTAAAAGAATCATGGTGATAGAGTGAAGAAGATACTCATTGCTCCGTGTTAGCTCCAGAGACCACTGGTTCCTGACAAGGAAGGTAATGGCTGCTAAATTCTAGTTGCTGCAGAACCTGCAACAGCATCATCATAAATGCCTTCCTGTGTTAGCTCTAGGGCATGTTTGTCTGATGTATTCAAAATAGAGTGGTTGGTACTGGCTAGGAGATGATGCTCTTGTGAAGTAGTCCTAATTATGTATGCTTCAAGGTGCTCAGTGACTGCGGCCACCTATATGGATCAATGAATGCATTGTTCCTTGATAAAGTGTAGTACAGAGAATAATCGAAACAGTTCATTCTCTGAGGTTAAGTGGGAGCTATAAGGGCCCTCTGGGAAATTTGGGCTTCAGTTACTAGTTTGGAAGCCTTAACAGCATGCCTACGGCTACTGCATAGCTTCAAGACCTGCTGTTCATTTCTTCGTATGTCTGTACCCTCCCAAGTTCTTCCTCTTATGTTTTAGTGATACTGGGATATCCTTTTGGAATGGAGGATGTCTTTTTTGTTTCCAATTAGCAAACAAATGTTCAATGACCACCATTATCACTGCTAGTAGAAGTCAGGAAATGCAAGACATTGGCTGACATGAGCCATATTTAAAGTTCATTCTGGATAGGGAAATCCTACAGTCATCGTCGGAGTTTCAGCCTAAGAGCACCTAAGCTCTTCTCACACTTTAAAATAAAGCAAGACATTTTCTAGCCTTTCTTTTATCCAAGTACAGAATTCAAGATGAGGTGATGTTACACACATTAGATGTTCCTCAGGACATGCACCTCTACCTTGATCACACCTCGTTGTCACCTGTAAATCTTCAAAAAAGTGTAAGAAGCTCGTAATGGCAAACTTAAGCTGCTAGTTGTAGCTGTGTATGACATAACATAACATAGCATAACATAACATAACAAAAAGACAGCAGCTAGCACAAGAGTTCCAGTTACTAAAGAGTGGTATTAACTGATACTTGCAGGGTGGTAATGTGGATTTGCCCTTGTACTTTAGTATGCACTCTAAATTGCTAGTGTAGGCTGCCTCAGTAGGGTTGTTTTGTGTGAGCATCCTAAATGAATTGTTTGCTCAGATTACTGTGTAAAGTTACTCAGGTGGTGCAGCTATTCTGTCTCTGATCTTTCTTTCATTTTGGTGCTTGGTGAAGGGCCTCTGAGTTTAGCACATCATCACAGAAAGATACATTTGATATTTAACACTGATAAGCGGGTAACAGCCCAAGAGTTACCTGAAAATGTTATGGACCTGAGTCCAAGTTTTCATTGTCACAGTCCTGTGGTCTCCTCTTCCCTCGTCCGGTCTCCAGCATATTACTAACCCCATCTACCTACAGATTGCTATTATTCAGGAGGACGGTTGGTGTGGAGTTGTGTCTATATCAAATGAGCATCCACAGTCTGATTAAAAAAACTGCAATAAATATAGGAGAATGGAAAGGTATTTTCTAAATTCTAAGAGAATAATTCTTCTTTTTTAAAGTAATTTAGGGTTGCCAACCACCATGTTGAAGGCTCACTCTTACAAGAGGAAGGACTGTGACAAGGAAGGCTTGAACTTGGAGCACTAAAAACTACTGCTAAGCAATGAGGCAATACCACTTAAAATACTGACCTTGGAAAAAGGTTACTGGAATTACTACTGAGACCCCAATCACAGGATGTCCCCTAAATACTCAGTCTACTCACTGAAATTTGCACACCCGTTAAAGAGCAATAGCACAGGCTTTGGCATTTACCAGATGTGCACTTTGCACTCTATTCTTCTTTGTGCATTTAAGAATGGGGGATAATGCGTTAATTGCGCATGACTAATGTAACTACAGGGGTGCAAGATGTTTAGGCAAGTAAGCCATACTTTTTTTATTCCCTGCATAAAGTCAAATAATTTTTATGTTTTAAGATACAGATACCTATTTTACCAGCACAGTCTAACACCACACTTGGCTTCAAGTGAGTCTTGTCTTTGTCAGTGATGAAGTTACTGAGTTGACAGAAGTTAGAGCAGCATTTTACAAAACACTGAAATGTCTAAGGCTGCCAACATCATTTTGAAGTCTAGACATTTATGGACTGTATATGAGACCGACACGGGTAACATTTTTTTAATGTTGACCAGCCATTTTGAAAACTTGTCTTCATATTGCTATTGCTCCAAGAGGAATGTTACAGAAATAACACTCAGAAAATATGAGATAAGCCAAGGAACCAGTTGACCTAATACACATTCATTTAAAGAAGTACCGTTATAAAAATCAAATCAAATTGTGAAAAAAGTGAAAGTCCCTAATATTGTATGCAAAACAAATAAACAGAATTTACATGGTTATATTTTAAAATTGTGAGCTAATTCATCGCCTGTCAGTTTGTAATTTTACCCAACATAGTCAGAAATTTTCTGGCAATGTCAAAGTAACTTAAGGAATAGGAATCTGTCCATACAACTGCAACTTTCACAGCAAGAATCCAAAAATATGATAACGTTTTGCAATAACTCAAGCAGTCATTTGTTCTGTATGGAATCAAAACTACATTGAACAAATTACTGTTCCATGTGAAGTAGGGGTGTGCAAAGTTTTTTTTTCTCGCAAACCTAGCACAGGTTTTGTCAACATTAAGATTGTCACCTGCAGTTCACATTTTTAGTGCATCTGGGTTACTCTCTCACAATGTGTCCACCTTATTACAAGTGCATTATATCCTGTAGCACTTGTAATAAGGCGGACAGGATATCTGTCTTGTTGTAACAGAGTAACCCATCCACCAAACTCTATATCAGGCCATTGGGTTCAAATTCAGGAGGATAACAGGTTCAAAGTTAACTTTCTAAAAAAAATAGAACACATCCAATTTTTTTAGTGATTAGTAGCGCTTAATAAAAATCCTAAATAATATAAATATTGCTAATTCATGAGGGAAAACTACACTAGGAGGTAAGCACAGGAAATGCAGGAAACTCCGCAAACGAAAGGTAGGCCAGTAATCGGGACCTTCACAAGATTTCATTCACGTAATAAAAACTTTGCATTCCCCTAAAGTAAAGTTATTACTTAAGTTGTATGGAACAACTTTTACTACTTTTAAGAACAGCTTAATGATTTTGCAAAGATGGACCTACATGTGAGTAATGGCTAATGGTTTCTTAACTATTGCAAGCTTTGTACCATTCATGTTAAATGTTCATTCTGCATATATTTACTGTTTCTATACTCTTGAAATCTCTTAATTAGCAGCTATTTTCTGACTATAACATAGGACTTTTCCAGCGCTACTCTAGTTCACTGACAATAGGTCACTGGTACAAATTAGCCAGTTTATCTTACAATTTTCTTTCAAGTCATTCATTTTTGCAGCACTACGTCTAAACGTCTGCTCAGTGACACATGATATTGTACTGACTGCACAATGTTAATAAAGTAAATAATATTTCATTCTGTACACCGATAACACCTTTGTTAAGTTTCAGTGGTAGAGGTTTTCTGTAGCTTAGAGCTAATAAAACATTTACAAACAGGGAGGTAAATCTTACGTGGGACCCATTGCATGTCATGTTTCTAATGAAGGCCAAGCAATTTGAGTAAAAGATAATGATAAGGTTTCCTAACGATAATTAATCAAAAACAATTAAAATAGTTTTTCTAAAAACAAAAAATCAAAATATAGACATTTACTTGTCACCAACTTTCATTGGAAATTTTGCACATTAAATCAAGATGTGAAAAAAGAGCACATGTATTGTTCTGCACTGAGCACTCTATCCTAATGTTGTCTTTTGACAAGAACTTTACAGGGCTTTGAAATTTTGGAAGATTGATTAATGAGCTAGTGACACTAGGCCTGTTGATGTAGAACTGCAGAATCCCATGCGTCACAGTGTTCCATTTACTTCGTCTTAAATGCTTGACGGCAGTAGGTGTAATAACTTCTTTTCTGCAGGGAGCAGATGCAGAGGGGCCTTTGACAGTTTCTGTCCAGAACATCTTGACCAAATAATAGAGTGTGGAGTTGAGCCATCACTGTGTCTGTCGAGGCTCCAGTCACTTCTTACAAGGACACAATCCACCAAATTTAGCCATGTGTCTCACCAATACGTCTTTCATTATAAGAAAGGTCGTTAAAATACTTTCCAATATGGTAAATTAACATATGCATTATAAAAGAATTACATTTTTGACTTAATATTTGCAGTTATGATTTCACATAAATATCACTCATGATGGCATAAATCATTAGCTTTCCTACTAACCTTTACTCAGTGAATCAGAAAAATCGCAACAATTTTCTGCCCACATTACGAGTTTGCATGTCCGCTCCAAAAGACTTCAGATGAATGATGGTGTTAGTTTACAATTTTTAAACCCCGCCACCAATCTATACGGATGCATGTGTGTGTATATAAATGTGTGTATAAATATTTGTGTGTGTATTTTATATATATATATATATAGAGAGAGATATATGTGTGTGTGTATATATAATCTCAATATATATCTATATACATATCTTTTGTAACATATGTATATACATAAATATAACCACATACAAATATATCTGTCTAGTAGCTAGACATACACTAGCACACACACATGTATATACATATCTATATATGTATACATGCACATGTGTGACTGTGTATCAACGTATTTACGAGTTACGTAAGGCATATGTAAAAAAAAGTCTTATATCCAAAGGGGATTCAAAATGGCACAGTTACAATTCTAATATATAGGTCCTTTAGCAATAAGAGGTTTTCAGTTAAGAAAATATTGAACAACCTTTCTGTTTAGTCAAATGCGACTTTCAATAGAAATATGATTTACGGGAATTATATTTCCATTCTCTTTGTAGATGCGATATAAAAGGCATATACAATTTTTGAGGCAGTGTTTTCACGGTGAGCATAATTTCAGTAGAGCTTGTATGTGCTTCTGTGCTCTGAAATCATGAATTTCATTTTGAGAATAAAGTAATTTAATTTAAAAAAAAACAAAAAACTTCAGCAATGTGTAGCCTTAGGCTGACAATAAAAACTAATACATAACCACGTGTACATCATATTTATATAATGAATATTTTTAAAGATGATCATACGAACATATATTATCATACATTTGGCACTAATATTTGCCATTGGTCCAGCAATTGGCAACATCTGCTTTATATGTATAAATTTATGTCAGAACATTAGATCTGCCTATAAGTATTTTGACTATTTATAAAAATATTTAGACAGTAAGCTCACGTTGAATAACTAGGTCTACTGTGTTCTGGAAACTTTTCAGCAGTGAAACAGCCTTCTCATGCTCCATATGTACAAAACTGTGTCCATTTGCCTGTAACAGACAAAAATCAGAAAAATAACTAATTGAAACCCACAGAAGATTGAAAAAACAAATTGTTACAATGAAAATGTTTAAAAAATGATACCTCATATTTAACGAATCAATCATATGTAACACATTATCCAAGTTCTCATTTGTGAACAATAGATCCATATCAGTTATCAAGGATTTCTTTATTAATAAACATATCAATAATAGTGTGGTAGTGATAACCTCTGTAGAACCAAATGGTTATGTTGCATTTGTTTACACAGTGCAGCTTGTCTCTATGACAGATCTAGTATGCTGATGATATTAATGAGCCCTACCTTTGTAGGGATACCAGAGTAAAAAATTAAGAGGTCATCTGGATCATGAGATAGTAATGACAAAAGGTCTCAGTTTGTATTCATATCCTAGGAATTAGAAATTATATAACTTATCAAGCAAAATAGAAGGATGTGTGTGCAGGTCCTGTCTCAAATCCTCAGTCATGAGTTGGAACCGGGCAACAATCTAGACTGAATGAGACGCACAACTTGGTTAGACTTCGGAGACTAATGGTTGGCAGTAACATTTGGTACCACAGTTATTACAGTGTTTACAAAGCAGTCACAACCACCACCCCTGCCTATCGGGCAGACAAGCTCACCATCTTTGGTGGCTCTTGGCATACTTGCAGTCAGGACACCATCAGATTGGAAACAAAGAAGTGTAAAAGAGAAAAAGTTAGGCAACAAGCCTTTTTCATTGATGCGTGAGGATCTGGAACAACATCTCTTTATCCATCAAGGCTGTCTGAACCCTGCTTCCATGTAGAAAACAGTACACTTGAGCACCCAGAAACCCACTACCTTTCCAATCACTCGTACACCCTTGTATAATGCTACAATGCTCTGCTTCCTTTTGGCTAGGGTCAAGCTGTACAATTAACACAGACATACATTTATTGGAGTCATACATATATGGTTAGAGTTAAAAATAATGTTCACACAGTGTTGAATTGTTGTATACTTGATCTGTTTTCCAGACATAGTTTAAAAGTTTATGGTTTGCTTTAAGTTTTCATTTTTGCTACTACCAATGTTGAACTTCTTTTCACAGCTGTATATTACTTAAATCTCTGTATATGAAGTATTGGGGGTTTGTTTTTGACTTAAGAGCAAGCCTGTACCACCTCCATGGTGTAAATGGCCAGTTCGACTTAACTGAAGATTATATCCCTGAATGATAATGGCCTTAGACATCTCGCCAAGAGAATAAATATTGAATACTACTTTAAAAATGTCAGAATGTTTACATAAGGTTTGCTAAAAAAACTCATGTAGGCATCTGGTATTCTCCCCGGCAATAAACAAGAAAACCTAGTTTTGCTGTATTTCTTGCATAACACTTATATTTTGAAGTTATGGATTTTAACATGGACAAAGAGGGTTCATTTGTTCAAGTTAAACTATGAATAAGAGACATGATTTTACATCCTATTAGTATCCATGGTATTGTTACTGATTCGCTGATTTCTGGAAAACCTTTTGGGAGTGGGCTCTGGTAACACTGTATTTGGGGAGCGGGGTATTTTAATATTGTTGATGATCCTCAGTTGGCTATATTGTCAAAGGCAAAATTTACTCCACATGAAATGTCAGTAGCTTTGAGATGGTCCTTAAAAATTCCAAACTACTACAGTTATGGAGGTTAAGCTCCCTATAGTAAAACAGTTTACTTTTTATTTTAACTCAAATCTTTCCCATTTGAGATTACATTATTTATTAATGCCAGTCAATATATCGACCACAGAAACAGCATGCTATCAAAATATCATGGATAATATATTGAGGACCAAAATATCGAGAAAGTAGGTGCATATAGGTAAAGCTAGATTTACTATTCTTAACCCCACCTTTACGTACCTTGATGTGGAGTTAAGTATGTAATCTTACACTTATCTATATGTACTAACCCTGTTGATATCTGGGTCCTATTCTATTAGCAAGATATTCAGAAGTTGATATTAAGGTGAACGGCCATTAGGTCCCCTCAAATGTGTTCTTTATGTCTGTTTCACCAAATTCTGCAATTTGTATCTGGGACCATTCTGTGCTTACAAGTTCAATGCAAACACCGCCTGTTTTTGACACTTCAAGGTGGTGCAAGAATGCAGACATGGTTTTAGCCCCAGAATCTATAGATACATTTAGATCCGATCTGCTACATTTTGTCGATAACAATGATCCAAATGATGCATCTCTGATTAATAATTGCGATGCTTTTAAGGCCACAGTTAGGTGTTCTACCATTTCCACCACTGCTGGAAAACATACAAAGATGAATACAAAGATTAGAGCTTTAGAAAAGGAAATCTCTGCAGTACAAAAGATTTCAGCTCACAAAAGACAGATGATAGGGAGTCTTTTCAAAGGCTCACATGTCAATAGAACGCTGCACTAAGTAAAAGGGTTGGGAATGAAATTGCTAATGAAAAGGCTGAACACTTCATGGGAATGAACAGAACAGTATGAATTCGGCAAACTATATGAGGGATAAAAGAAATAAAATTCAGTTTCAGCTGCTACAAATGATTTTGGATAATTATTGGCTCATATTAGATTACCCTTAAGCGGCTCTTGCCATCGAGGTGACATCTCACTAAAATTTACATAAAAGGTTTAATAAGTAAAAATATTTGCTTGCAATATATTTATTTTTTTAAATATGTTTTTATTAGAATAGAAAAAATAAATATGTGAGAAACAGTCCAGCATATGTCTAGCCTTTATTTAAGAGTTTGTAAACATGCAAGTTTAGGTAGTTAATTCACACTTCACACCAGGTTTCGTTAAGCTGAATGCGTGGATCAAACAGTTGGCATTTTGGTGCATTTATGCAAGCAACATGTACTAAATGTATCTTTATGATGTCAAAAAATACAAATATAAAAAAACAGAATGACATCTAGAATTATGAAAAACGCAATTAACATTTAATTGATAATTATGCAAACCTAACCCTAACATCATCCATAATCCTAAATAAATTAAAACTTTTGACCTAACATTACAGATAACCTAAACTGTTATCATTACACTACCACAATACCACCAAACTACCAGACCAGTTCTCCAATGCCAGGGGAACTCGGTGACAACTGGGTAACCACCGCGTAAACTCAAACTCACTGAATGACAAGGTAATGCTTTTGAGGCTTTGACTCTTGTGTGGTTATGAAGGCAAGCAGTAAAGCCTACTCTTGAAGGGGACTGTGGGGAAGACATTGCAAATACAAGTAAAACTAGAACTGTCATGTCCATGCATTATCATAGCTTTGGTAGAAAGACTAAGAATTTCGTAAACTATTAAATGGCTAATATCTCACTAAAATGTCTTACTTTAGCATCAGAGCAAGTTACGTTCAACACAAGTTATGTGGAAAGTCAAGCTTTCCAGGTATACAGAGAAACCATATATGCATCAACAATATTTGTGGGGACCTATTGTAGGTATGTGCATGCTACTGCACAGATGCCTCTTCTCATCACAGGCTGACATGTGCGGCAGGGTCACAACTGCTGGAAAAAAATCCCAATCAATTGGGCACTCATGTCACCACTATCATCAGCTGTTGGGGGCAGACCGCAGCGCGATTAAACGGGAGAGGACATCTGGCTTCATGGGGTTGGTGTGAACTGTATGGTTGAGTGGACCAGCATAAGACGGCACAGCAACAAGGTCCACCATGTTGCGGCCCGCACACAAAGGAATAGGACCTCAGAAGGGCTTGAGAAAGGCGCACAGCGTTTCATCCCAGAGGTGAACTATTACCTCTCGCTCCTGGTGACAGGATCTTCTTCATCTGACAGTAGCAGCTGATGATGGCTTTACTCCCAACTATCCCTTTCTTGGGCTTAGTTGGAAAACTACAAGAAGTCTCCTGTTTTGGTAGCACTCTTCAATCTGGCAACAGCTCTCATGGCAGAACTTAAACAGCCACAACTTGAGTTCTAGAGGAAAATTAAGAGTGGTTCTTAGCAAGCCTGGCGGTCTACTGCCTTCTTCAGATTACACGGAGGCAATAGTTTTCTCTAATCCTTTGAGTCTACTCCCAACTCTATGGGTGTGCCGCCAGACGTCCTTCCTCTGGCTGGGGATAGAGCTTGCAATCAAAGGTGAGCAAATACATCTGCCTTAAAGGCCGTCTAAAAAGTCCACAATGTGGCACTTGGCGTCAGCCTAATCACTTACTCTGCTCTGGTGCATCACTTGAATTTTCAGGGGCATCCTATCAGGCTAAAGTGCACCTTTCTCAGAGTGCAGTTCAGTCTCCAGATAGCACAGCATCATGTTCCCAGTCTCTCTAAGTGGATGGAGGCATCCCAAACTATGAGCAGGGTTGTAGATATTACTCAGACTCTCCTCCAGCCAGGTATTATTGGTGGGCTTGAGGTTCCCTGCACTCAGAGTTAACCGAGCACTTAGCCACAGTCTTTGTCAAGTAAGTTGTCCTTGCAGGCCAGAGGCTGCCCTCTAAACTCCTCTGATCCAGTGAGGCGAACGTAGCCTACAACCTCTGTGTAGATGAGAGAAAGGGAGTAGGGAAAGCGAGCAGCTCGAGGACATGTGAGGTGGGAGGGAAGACAGCTGATTGGGTGAAGAGGAGGGAGCAGCCGGAGGACTTGTAGGGGGCGGGAAGAAAGCTATCTCAAAGCCTAACCTTGTTAACATGGAAACCCAGCTTCTTGGGCCAGCAAAAGCACTTGGAGACACCCAGGCAGGGGTAATCATGGAGGCATCCAGGATTCCTAATCAGCTGCCACCAGATATTGTGTGTGTCATATGCTGGACACGTGAATTATAGCCACACATGTTAAAAGAAGTTTCACTTTCGTGGGAACCCATTCTCCAGTGGAGCAATGTACTCAGCTGTTGAGAAACGTGTTCATAAACCATATATTGAACCCACCGTAGGACTCTGGGTGTGAGTTTCCTGCGCAGAAACATATTTTTTCATTCTAAAATATTGAAATCCGGAGCAGCGTGGCCCAGGGATACTGCCCCTGGTACTTTTAACACTACACATGTTAAGAATGTTATCTAGTTTCTCCTCATCACTACTGTAAACACACATTTCAGCTCGAGTGGCCTGTTCCCTGCATCTCTCTTTAGCAGCAGCTGCTGATGGAGGTGGTACATCCTGGCTTGCTCAAGGCCTGTGCTTTTGGTACTCAGCCCAGACTATTATCAAAATGGGTGACGAAACGGTTCTATTCGGCCCTAGAGGCTCTACTTTTCTAATCTTACAGTTGCCTTTTCCAGGAGTAAGAGTCTTTTAATGTAAACACATTTTTCTTTGCGTCGGACGAGAGAAGGTTTGTGCCAGACATCTGCTTTTACCATCTCCATAAATCATGTCACGCTACGTATTGTCATATTTTTGGGATGACTGCTTTCTTGTCTTCCGCTGAGATGCTCTGAGATGATGCGCTCCGGGCATCGCGTGGATTCACGCTAAGGTAAATATTAATACGATTTCCTACCTTACCAATGAAGGAGTTACTGGGCCAGGACTCCAGGCAGGCTGCTAAGATTCATTTTCTGCTTTGTCTCCTAATCTCGCCATTATTCCGCAATGCAAAGGAGGAGGTGCAGCGGCATTCGGTACAAGCGATACCTTATTTTGTGACATCGGTTTTACTCAGTGAAATACATCTTTCAGCAGTAGCGGCTGGTACTTAACGGCAGTGGGGGGGCGACTGGGGGGTACCGGGGGAGGGAATGAAAGTAAAAAATAAAAACACTTACCTGTGTGCTGCCGCCGCAGCCTCTCGGTCCTCTTCGCCCTCTTCCAAGACTCCACGACAGGAAGCAGGAACAGGAAGCACCCAGGCTTCCAGACTCCCCTAGCCAATCAAGACGCTGCTGATAGCAGAGTCGTGAGGTCTGAGCGCCTAGGTCCGGCACTCAGATGGGGACTGGGGGCCAGGGCATTTTCTCCACCCAGGCTGTAATGCAGCCTGGGTGGAGAACATGCACAGTGCACATGACTGTTTGGCTGTCACGAGACGGCCGGCCAAACATTCAAGCGCACTTAGGAGCGTACCACCACTCCTCCCCCTGTTCCTCTGACACAGGCCAGCCCTATCCTGCCCCTAACCAGCTGAGCAAGGACGGAAAAATAAAATGATAATAACGATGTGTTATCATTTTATTTTTCCTTTTTCACATGCTCGCAGAGCAGTGGGGCGACGCTCCTCCACCTTAGCGGAGGAGCCGCCCCTGTCTATCAGTTGGGTTAAGTGATGCTGATAGGTGCAATTAACAAAATGGGTTTGCCTCACTGTGTACATTGCAAGAATGATATCCCCCTTAGTAACAGAGAGGTGCAAGATTCAACAAAATGCACATTCGCAGAATGGAACCGTCGTCTGTTTGAAAGAAATCACACTGTCTACTATAGCCTTACACTTAACTCAGAAACTCTTTAAGCCTCAATACGAGCTCCCCACTAACTTCCCTGGTAACTTCGCCCCCTAGAATTCCGATCAGGATCAGACTGGGAGCCCAAAGCAATCCTTGCAAATTTTGTGAGACCAGCCCCCGTACGTTGTGTAGCAAGTGAGCGCAGCGAGTGAGCCCAACTACTATAAGGAGGGTTTGTGGGGGTTCTTCCCTCAAGAAAACATGGGAAAAATGGTTAATTCTACAACACATTTTTCATTATATATTCAGTTATATTAGCTTTTAAAGCATATTAGAACATTGGAATGTTGAGCGCTCCATTGAAGGAAATAGAGTGCTCTTGGCTATCTTATGCATGATAGAAGCCAAGAGGAGCACATTCCAATGTTTGTTCACAGCTGTTGCTGTGAACAAAGGTGTCACGGAGTCCGAGGGGGATTTCAACCCCATCGGGCTTCGTGAGGCCTTTGTTTTACAAATTAGAACATTCTGCCTTCTAGGGGTGGAATGTCCTAATAGCCTTGGAGCCCTCCGTAGCGGGCTCTACGGGCCATTAAAGGCCCGCTCCCTTGTTAAATGATGGGCTTATAGTGCACCAGGATACCACAATATTTATTGGGGCCCTTCAATGGTTCCCTCAGTATCACCCTCCAACTGTGCCCCTCATCTCTCCATAGCCCCTCTCTCACATGTATTTCATTTGTTTTATAGCGCCTCTCATACCAGATTATGGTGTAGGAGTACTTTACATCAAACACACATAGAGACAATGAATAATACGGGTGTAAGTCAGTGTATAGAAAATGTAACATAAGACAAGGGCACTACAAGGAAGGCATGTTTTAAGAGTGCTTGGACTGGAGAAGCACAAACTCAGGGATCAAAACGTAACACAGTGGCTAGGGTAAAGTTTACTAATAAGAATTTATTTCTACCCAAACAAACCCTTTTTAGCAATATTAGGATAATGAAAGACTGGAAAAAACTTAACTCTAACCTGTACCATGCAGTATGCAAGCAGCTCTTTGGTGGCAGTTCATATCTCACTGTGCTAGATTGCTATTGTAAATTATGAACTGAACAGTAACACAAGGATCTCTCTGACAAAATCAGTAACCACAGAGCTACACACATAAAATACACTTTTGTGATACGAGTGGTACACATTCTTTGCAGCAGGCATATTAACCCTCTCCACTACTTTAGATGAGTCAAAACTGCCACTAGACAAAACTCCAGCTCACTCTAGCAGGAAGATTAATCACCAGAGATATCGCAACACTTTTATTGTCACTGAAAAGTGCTCGATATACAAAGAACTCTGCAGATGGTGCTTTTAAAATGACACCATATTTAAAAAAATAGGGAGGCAGAAAACGAAAGTGAGTGCTGTGTGGCTTATGCTAAAGAGAACAAGAGGACCCAACTCACAAGGAGCCTGGGTAAGTAACATTTCGAAAAAACAACAAGGGCTCCTGTGGAATGTTATATAGCTTATATGTGATAGTCTATGCACAATGGCAATTCTTATCGGAAGTGATGTCAGAAAGAGAACTCAGCTCATACATCAAGGATGCAGTTATCAAATATATGTTTATGTAGAAAATATATACATATTCAAAAATCTTATTATATTAGAACCAACAATACAATTCAAAATCTTACTATTTTAGAAAAACAATACAACATTTAGTGTAAGGTGTCCCAGTGAAAAACAGAACCTTCTTTATACAAAATACAAAAAGTGCAACAAGGATATTCACAAGGTTTCACTATGAAGTTCATGCGACCATTTAAACATTTAGAATCAATATTACAACACTGATCATCGTTGTGTGTGTTGTGTCATGGTTCGCATTAATCTATTGTCGACGGCGTTTCGACCCTTGATTGGATAAAGGGTCTCCTCAGGACCAAGAATGTAAGGACACCTGTAAAAAGGGGAGTAAGGAGGGGATTTATTTTATAATGTGGTCAGTCTAAGGCCAAAGGTATGTGAGGAAGCGAAAGGGCTAATGGATAAACAATTACCTAAGGGTGATCCTGCACTGCCTAGTGTAAAGACTGTGGTACCGTGTAGAGAGTGAACAAAGGAACTTACAGGGAACCCAGCGGGGTGCTGTAAGGACGAAATGCACATAGAGTAAAAAAGATGAGCAAATCAAACTTTCTCAATTAACTATTGATAGAAAAAGGGGGAAGGACTTACCCCGTGTAAGGGAGAGGGAGGCAGGCAGCTGTATACAGTGGCCGGAATTACTCGGCGGTACAGGGCGCTTTGAAATGAAGACGCTGTATTAAAGAAGGGGTGAGTCAGTGCGGGCAAAAATTAGCGATATAGCAGAGACCGAGGGAATAATAAAGACAGGAAGCCTACCTGTGCGCAAGGATAAAGGCACTCTGGGCGGAGCGATGGAGAGAGATTAGGGGATGAAGTAGTTCTCAGTGTAACAGACAATCTGGAAAGCATAAACGGACAGACAGTCAGATTGACCAAGGCTGGCGTCTGCACAGACTAGGATGAGGTTGTATTGAAAAGGGCCATACCATGATATCGTAGATTCTCTCCGCATAAATCCGGAGGAGCAGCGGCAAAAGGCACGTCTGGCTCGGTGCAATGACAGTAGCTGAATGTGCAACTATCGCATTTATACAACCACTAGGTGGCGTGGCAGACCTAGTTAATGGAGCCAGTTCATCGAACCAATCTGTTGTGCAGAGGATAATCTATAGAGTTAAACAAAAGACTGTGTAGGGCGGGCGTACAGAGCGTTGATTTAAAAAATAATGCATAAATGGAAGGCCGATTGGTGGTATTTACAAGAGGGGACTGGTCTGTTATAGCAGAAGGAGTAATACTGTCTGCGAGAATACTCTCGATGTGGAGTACATATCAAGGCAGCGAATGTGACAACAATGTGATCTATATGTATATTAAAAAACGAACGGTATGGATGCATTCTATGTTAATAGATGCACATATGATTAGAACCTAGAATGCATCCATACCGTTCGTTTTTTAATATACATATAGATCACAGAGAAGGAAATTGACCTGCTTATGAATACAATTATGCTCTATCTCTTTTCTTGCCTTTGAATCTACAAAGTCTTAATTTAAAAATAGGGTCAGGATTTCGTATGGTACGACAGGGGCACGTTATTATACATACATTGTAGGATTATGGCCACAGGACCAGTATTCTTCCATTGTTGTCACATTCGCTGCCTTAACTCTATAGATTATCCTCTGCACAACAGATTGGTTCGATGAACTGGCTCCATTAACTAGGTCTGCCACGCCACCTAGTGGTTGTATAAATGCGATAGTTGCACATTCAGCTACTGTCATTGCACCGAGCCAGACGTGCCTTTTGCCGCTGCTCCTCCGGATTTATGCGGAGAGAATCTACGATATCATGGTATGGCCCTTTTCAATACAACCTCATCCTAGCCTGTGCAGACGCCAGCCTTGGTCAATCTGACTGTCTGTCCATTTATGCTTTGCAGATTGTCTGTTATACTGAGAACTACTTCATCCCCTAATCTCTCTCCATCGCTCCGCCCAGAGTGCTTTTATCCTTGCGCACAGGTAGGCTTCCTGTCTTTATTATTCCCTCGGTCTCTGCTATATCGCGAATTTTTGCCTGCACTGACTCACCCCTTGTTTAATACAGCGTCTTCATTTCAAAGCGCCCTGTACCGCCGAGTAATTCCGGCCACTGTATACAGCTGCCTGCCTCCCTCTCCCTTACACGGGGTAAGTCCTTCCCCCTTTTTTCTATCAATAGTTAATTGAGAAAGTTTGATTTGCTCATCTTTTTTACTCTATGTGCATTTCGTCCTTACAGCACCCCGCTGGGTTCCCTGTAAGTTCCTTTGTTCACTCTCTACACGGTACCACAGTCTTTACACTAGGCAGTGCAGGATCACCCTTAGGTAATTGTTTATCCATTAGCCCTTTCGCTTCCTCACATACCTTTGGCCTTAGACTGACCACATTATAAAATAAATCCCCTCCTTACTCCCCTTTTTTACAGGTGTCCTTACATTCTTGGTCCTGAGGAGACCCTTTATCCAATCAAGGGTCGAAACGCCGTCGACAATAGATTAATGCGAACCATGACACAACACACACAACGATGATCAGTGTTGTAATATTGATTCTAAATGTTTAAATGGTCGCATGAACTTCATAGTGAAACCTTGTGAATATCCTTGTTGCACTTTTTGTATTTTGTATAAAGAAGGTTCTGTTTTTCACTGGGACACCTTACACTAAATGTTGTATTGTTTTTCTAAAATAGTAAGATTTTGAATTGTATTGTTGGTTCTAATATAATAAGATTTTTGAATATGTATATATTTTCTACATAAACATATATTTGATAACTGCATCCTTGATGTATGAGCTGAGTTCTCTTTCTGACATCACTTCCGATAAGAATTGCCATTGTGCATAGACTATCACATATAAGTTATATAACATTCCACAGGAGCCCTTGTTGTTTTTTTGAAGTGTGGCTTATGCTGGCCTGCTGATTTTGTTACTGGGGGCCGACATTGCAGCACTGCTGCAAAACCGCCCCGATAACAAAACCGGCCCTCCCATCCTTTCAGCTTGCAGGGGAAACGCCCAATGTCCGGTACAGCCAATCCGGCCTTGGTTCAGATCCTTGGGCATCAGTAACTCTGAAGAGCCGAGTTCCTAGCAAAACCCAGAGGGAGAGTGTGGTTCTCAGAAAAGACAAATTGCCTTGGCAATGGATGCATCTGGCCCCAATTCCTCAGTAATTCCTCATTTTGTCTTGGTATATATCCAGACGCTCTTGTTGCTTTCAGCAGGGGGAATCTCCAGGTGAAACACCACAAATATGTACAGTTAGGTAGATCTTGTAATCAGAAATCAGCTGGTAACTCCCATTACTTGTCTGCAAAACCTAAACAATGTTGTCAATTGTGCCATTTTGTTTATTACAAAACGGCTTCTTTTTTATACTCTAAGAATGATTACAACATCCAAGTAATGGGAGTGTTATCGAGGACAATGGAGTGACTGAGGGCCAATAATGCCCGGTTTTAAACGTCTGCTCCCCTATTCCAATGTTTGTTATTTCGTTTTTCCCTGTTTAATTTAGAACATTCTAGTCTCAGCGGATGCAATGTTCTAATAGTGTTATAACCCTTCCGTCTTGGGCAATAATGCTTGTTAAAGGATTTTTCATTTCTTATAGTCCCTCGCCTGCAGCTCAGTCCTATACCTCGAAAAGAAGATCTTTAACAACCTGTAGAGTCCTCCGGAGCAGGCTAAAATGGTATATTACTTGTAGTATGGCCTGTAAACATTCTTGTTTCCAAATATATATGCCTCTGATGCAGTACATCAAGAAAAGGTGTAGTAAAGAGAGCGTTTGGAAGGACATGTGGGACCTGAATTGCAAGCAAGCTCACATATTTTATTGATACAGATGTCTTGTACTAACCATGCACCACTCAATAGTTCATGGACAGTGAACCATTCGACTCGAGGCAGCTTCCCTCAGGAGTCAGGGGGGATGTGGACCAATGTTAAATGAGTTTGGCCTCTGCTAACTGGAGGCACGTGGAGTGCATGGCTGAAGCCAGTGCATGTGGAGCTAGTAGAAGAGATGTTATTTTTTTCCTAAATGAAAAAATATTGCAGGGCTACACAAGGTCATGACATTGCAGTTGTGGATGCCTCCAGGTACCTGTAATTGATCGCTGATCATTCATCCGTTCATACATTAAAGGGATATCTCCACTGCACAGTTCTCAGGTGAAAGGGGGAGGGGCTGCGCTAACGCGCATTCAGAAAAGACCAGACCTGCAGGATTTCAATGGACACCAATGCATGCGGCGAGCAGGTTGCGTCTCGTTAAGATGCCAGGGGAGGGGAAACACTTCTGCATGTATTGTTGCAAACGTGGAGAGTGTTTCAAAACAGAGATAAAAATCCCGTCTAATTCTAGAACCAGTTTGTAAAATGACGTTTTATGTTTGCATTCTTTCAAGTTTTAAAGCATGCCCCATGATGTTACTGCAAAATAATATTGAAACTAAAACAATGTAGTATGTTTGCAATTTTTGAAAGGATTTGATATTTAAAAACACAGGATCATATTTATGAGAGGCTTGCGTCACGTATGCACCACGCAAAGTGATACATGCGTGACACAAGCCTTTAAGTCAGATTTATGATGCCACGCAAAGCCACTATGAGTGGCTCTGAATGGCTTAAAAAATCTGGAGTGAGGCAACGCAGCGCAAATTGCTTTGTTGCCCTACTCTGCGCAAGGGAGGCGTTCCATGTGCATTTTGATGGGTGTTCCCATGCAACTCCCATGGTGTTTGATGTATTCCCAGATTTACAAGGACTTGTACATTTATTTCTCCTTGTTTTTTCCTCTTTCTACTTGTGCTGCATTCTGTAGCACACATAGTAAGGGGGAAAGACTCTCAGGATTGTTTAGTGCAGGAAGGTACTCTTTCCTGCACAAAAAACAGCCCTGCATGCAACTGAGGCACCCTTGCATCATGGTGTAAGAGTGCCTGCGTTGGAGTTAGGCTGCCAAAACGGCGCAAGTGCAAGGGGGAAAGGACAGAAATGCACCATACTTGAAAAATACGGTGCATTCCTGCCCTTTCCCAGTGACCAAGGAAGCGCAACAAGGTGAGTTGCTGCGCTGCCCTGCACCACAAATTTCATAAATATGCCTCATAATGTGTGAGAGAAATGCAGTTATGTTATTCCTATTGAACTACACTGCACGCACATGTGAGGAGGGAGCAGGGCTGGCTTTACCGCTGGTGGCGCCGCGGGCGACAGTCTTTGTTGGCACCCCACAAAGACCTACTTCTCCATGGAATCTCTCACTACCACCCTCCAAGGGTGCCCCTCATCTCTCCATGTCTCTTCTCTTACATGCATTTAATTTCTTTTATAGCGCTACTTATGCCAATGTAGGGTGTCAGAGCACTTTACATCACACACACACATTATACAGCGACAATGAATCATCATCACCATCAAGTGTGTAAATCAATGTATGGGAAATGTTACATAAGACAATGAGTACTACAAGGTGTAAGCGTCACATGTCATCCACAAGGGCAGGCAGTATATTGTAAGAGTGTTTGATCTGGAGAAGCATAAACTCAGGATTTAAAATGTAACACAGAGGTTGGCTGTGATAAATGCAGCAACCCACTGAGCTATCCACAAAAAATACAATTCTGTGATCTGCATGTTACATGTGTTTGGACCCAGGGACATTAACCCTCTGCACTGCTTTATGAGTCAAACGTGGTATTAGACAAAACTCGTATTTCTCTAGGAGGTACGGTAATCATCAGGGTTACCTTGACATTTTTATTAACCCATAAGATATTTCAGAATGCAGCACCCCCTGAGGTAAGCCCCCAACGGGGCAGCAGATGCTCTGCTCTAAAGCCGGCACTGGGAAGGAGAAACCAGCTAGAGGCATAAAAGATCAAAAAGAGAAGTGCTTGCAGTGCCCTAAGTCCAAAATACCATGGGAGCAAAACAAAAATCTAAGTGGAGGCTGTGAGCAGGAAGGGAAGACAATTGGTAGGGTCTTCCTTCCACTACAAGGGGATGGAGTTGGGCTTACCCATAAAAATATCAGTGTATATTCTAATTGTTTGTTTACCTAAATGTAGAATTATCAGAATATTGACCTAGACCAGTTCTAAGTTTAATGATTAAGAAAACACACTGTGGGTGAGCAAATAGTTGGTGCTGTTGGAATCGTGGAGATTACTGCCTCTGAGAATTTAATATCGTGCACATATGTTCTGGATCTGCTTACTTAAATAGTGTTCGATCTTAAAAAATTTACCGCCGATGTTACAGCAGCTTGTGTGTAAAAATTGAGATAATTAAGAAAATAGTACAGAAACAGCCACCCATCATGAGCATGAACAAGAATGTAACCCAGTGGAAATTCCACTTGATGGATTGCAAGTGACTTCTACTCAATCCCTTTGGTAGCATATGGAGTTTTGGACATATATTGAGCTGCAATGGGGAAAATTACAGTTGCATATTGGACCTGGTTTTTGGGATAGTATGTTATTGAATAAGGTCGGTTACCCTGTGTTGTTCCTTTGTTCTAGTATGTGGAAATACTTTGTTTTTCTATGTGGGACATTTGTAGGTCTCTATAAAAAAAAGAACTATCTGATGCAACTAGACCAAGAAGAAACCATCTGTAGCTGACCAGCTCGAATTTCTATCAGAAAACCTGATACATTTTTCACTCCTAATCCTGCTAAATTAAATTGTATCCTTATAGCCCCATCCTATTATTCCTGTACTACTCAGAAAATTGATCTCAGGGGTATTAATAACATTAGTTAGCACTTTACAGGTCTGTCTGGGACCTGTAGGGGTAAAAATCCACATACATTACCAAAACGTCCTGTATCTCCCTTCCACTAGCAAGCAGAGACCTCACAAGTTACGTCACAATTTAGTCTATCCCAGTAAGACTGAAAAGTTTCATTAGTACATAGGGCAGAGAAAGAGGTATAGAAAAGGTAACTGTTAGGGATAGCATCTAACCTCAGGGTTCTTGGTTTCATGGAAATTGAATGATATTCCAGCATTAGCTCATCATGAAGTGACAGAAGTGGGCACATCATGCATCTACTGTTAGATAATTCTTCTAGGGTTTTTCGAAGTTTACAATAACCCACTCTAGTTAAATTCAAGATATGTAGATTTTATTACTTGATTAAACCATGGATATTTTGAGTCCTGTGAGAACTAATTGCCTAAGAAGCTGTTTGAGATTGATCTGTCCTTCAGCTGATTAGAGCATACCGAAACCTTATATCAGGTGTTACAGTTGGACTGTAATGCACCAGCTAAGAAAGCCCCTGGGGCTGCTTAACATTTGTGTTCTATTTGCAAATAAGCCTTAGTATTGAAAGATAATTCCTGCTTGTTTAAGTGAAACAGCGAACAGACTGCAAGATAACATAGTTTTCTAGTTTTGGCGAGGCCACACTTTTGGAGAAAGTTGGTGGTGGTCTAGAGGTGAGCTTAATAGAGTTTATTCCTATTGGTCTGATGAGATTTTGTATCAAAATATTGTTGGCAGGATAATATCAAACAGGCAGGGGCGGCTCCTCCGTAATGGCGGAGGAGCGCCGCCCCCCCTGCTTAAAGAGGAAAAATAAAATGATAATAAAAGCATTTTAGTATCATTTTATTTTTGCCTAACTGCTGACGACAGTCTCTTCAGTGGGGTGGGGTGGGGCAAGGCAATCCTGTCGTAGAGGCATAGCAAGGGGAGGAGTGGTGAGCACTTTTAAATGTGCATGTGTGTTTGGCCGGCCGTCCTAGGCTGGCCGAACACACACATGCGCACTTAAGTTTCTCCAACCCGGCTGTGTTGCACAGCCAGGTTGGAAAAACACCCCAGGCTCCAATGCACTGTCTGAGCTGCAAACGAAGCCGCTCGGACCAATCCCAGCGCTTCTCTCATGCTGGGAATAGCATTCCCAGCATGAGAGAAGGGCTGGGATTTTGCATCTAGGAGCCTGCGCAGTTGTAGTCCAGGATCCGAGGAGAGAAGGAAGTCGGCGGCCGTTTGATCAGCAGGTAAGTGGGATTTTAATTACTTTATGTTTCGTTTTTAGTTGTAATTGCCCCCATGCCTGTCCGCCCCACCACTGAGCAATAATAGCGGCCGCCACTGCATACAGGAATATGGTGGCCTAAATATAGAATACAAAAATATTGTTAAAGTAAGTATTTATAGTTAAGTATATGTTTACTAAACTTAACATCACTTATAGGTAGATTGATGATATATATGTTCAAAATACATGGATGTGGAGGACGAACCATCGTATTTAAATATCCCCGTCTGCTTGGTGGGATCGCTGTGCTGTGAAGGGTGCTACCGATGCAATGCATTCCCCACAGCACTGAAAGTTTGCCGAGCAGAACTCTATTTAAGGTCCCCCGCATTTCAAAGTTTTTTGTATTAAGACAAAAAACTCCCAAAGTGGAAACTTGCGTTCTCAAAACAAAAACAAATGAACCCCCGCTTGCAGAGAATTTTATCTGTGTACTTGGAAGCCGTGCTTCCTTTTCCCTGCCTGTTTCTGCCACGGCTTGCGTGGTGGACACAGATAGGGGAAATAAGTGACAGTTGCTATGCCCTCACAAGAGTGGGATTACCGTCATTGTGACCTGATGGCCCATTGGCAGATAGGTTGCCAGTTCAAAGTGGCAGAGCCAGCGAAGGCTTTGCTGATGTAAACACAGTGATTCCACTGAATAGAGCTGGGGAGTTACAACCAGGGCTTTAAGTGGGATGAAAAAACTGGGGTGTCTCTCAAAGGGGTGTGGCTGATGCAGTGAAGGGTGTGGCTTGAAAACGCACAAGCTGAAAATCTGTGCTTAGCTTAGTGTGCCGCCCGACTGGTGTTTTGCTGCTCCTGTGATTGAATCCAGATATATAATACAAGTAACCTTACACCTACAACAAGCCAGGACTAATGGTTTTTTCAAAGGTTGTTAGTTGCATAGGTTAAATAAGCAACAACTATGGTTTAGTTGTATATAATATTGAAAATGCGTCTGTTCTGATATGAGGAGACTCTGAAAGAACTATAATGAGTTTCATTGAGGTTACCTCAAAGGTGGTGAAGTGTGGTATTGCTGCAGATTTAAGATTTTTTTCTCCACCCCGAGGGTGAGGGCAAAAATGGAGAGCCCGATAGGGACCCGTCTCAGCACATGCTTTTTAGAACTGTCGGTGCTGAGCACTGGCAGGACCAGGCCCACTTAAAGCCCTGGTTACAACTATGGTGGTGCCGGAGTACTGCCGATTTTCGAGATGGTGTTCCTGCTTCGCCAAGCTCGAAATGAGGCCCTGAGTTTTGTAACATTCAGTTTTGTAATTTTTTATTTTTTCAGTGGGAAAATGTGATATTAAGTAAACAAACTGAAGTGAACTATATTTGGAGTTTTATCTCCCAGCTTCACTTTGACTTGTTTTCATATTCCAATCCCAGCTTAATAATTCTTTATTTCCAAGAATACATATAATTGAAATGTAAGGTGTTTCACAATCACTAAAAACAAATAAAATCTTCATACATAAAATCCATTTTGAAATGACCAAGATAATTTTAATGTTTGCATTATTTGAAGGCAATTCATCCTGAGCATTACCAGAGAGAAGAAAGTGCACAGTGCTTCACTTCTACACAAACGTTCAACCTAATAAACAGTACATTATCTCATATGAGGCTAATAAAACCATAATATTCTAAACATGGTTTAAAATAGAGGAAATTAATACAAACTTAGTTCCGCTTAACACCTGACAGTGAGTCTTAGGCCTTAACATCAAGTCGACACTGTTAAATGATGGCAAACAAACTCTATGTAGTCTGTGGTTATAAAAATTACTTTTTCTGTGTTGCATTGATAAATCTTACTAGAGCTATTGCACTGTCAATAACTTTTATCACAAATAAAGTGCCTAGTGCCTCCATTCTGGATAAAACTTCATCTTTTATAAATTGGGCGTTGGATTTGTATTCTTAACTCTTTAAAATACAAACGGTCTAGTAACAAATGAGTTATGTTATATTTCACTCCTACCCCGCATTGACAGCGACCCTTGTTCTGGCACATTCTTAGGGTGCAGGGCAGTCTCCAGATTGGGTCTATTCCCATGCGAATCTGCAAAATTTGGTTTCTTATTCTTTTATCCAGAACTGTAGTAAGGTAAGGAAATGTTCCTGCATCTCCCAAATTATCAATCAAATGCTTAAAGGATTTTTTAGTCATGCTCTATTACTTACCGGTAATTTTCTTTACTCCTGGTCCCTTTGTCCTTGTCCCATTCATTACAATACGAGATATGTATATCTCGCGGACAGAAAAAAACCAAAAGGAATGCTGGATCCCTTATTCCCCTCCCCCCACGGGAGTATATAGGATGTACTTACCCAGCATTCCTTCTGAACTACCAAGACCCAATATGAAGGCCAGCCATCCGGAAGGGAGGGAGGGGAATAATGAATGGGACGAGGACAACGGGACCAGTAGTAATGAAGATTACCGGTGAGTAATACGGCATTACCCCCAGGTCCTGCCAGTCCTCGTCCCATTCATTACAATATGAGAATATCCAAGCTAAGCACCCAGCATTCATATCAACAGAAAACACAATGGACACAACCATCACAGCAGCACCCAAAGGGATTTATTGCAACACAAAACAAGGAAAGCAGGCGATAACAGCCTGCACTACCCCCAATCCAAAATTAGCATCCTCACACAGCAAATTCCGAAGCCGGTAATGCCATACAAAGGTGTTAGAAGTGTTGGAATGGAAAATGTTTTTGGTCGACTTCTCTTTGCATTGTACGATGTAAGTTAGCATTTGCTGCACCATTTTGCATTCAGCCACCATTTTGTACCATGATCGAAACTAAACTTCTGTCTCATTCTGTTTGCCTCAGCAGAAAGCAGTCTCGATATTTTTTTATTTCTCCAAGGTTGAGGTTCGCTGCTCTAATGAATAGACTGTTTTGTCATTACATACCTTTCCCGTTAGATAGGCCTGCTCCCACCCTTAGAGTGGCGGGCACGGGCATAGTAATCTTGAAACTGAGATAGCATGTACCCGGTCTCAGGATTGCAGCTCATCCTTCTGTGTCTCCTTTGTTCACCAGATACTAACTGGAAAATTCCAGTCTGGGCGTGTCTTTAGGGGTACTGGAAATGTATATTATGTATAACCATGTTGGCGGGGGTCGGTCCCTCTGCAGCAATCCAACGAGGCTGGTCAGACTGGACTCCGCTCGAGTGTATGACTAATAAATAACTTTGGTTTGTATTCTCTGCTGTCTGATTGACTCTTCATTTGTTTGGAAGGCCGAGAGGTGGTCGCGAGTGACCCGGGTGACCCTAATCAGGTCACTTTCTTCAGTTGGCGCCCGAACAAAGACCCCATCGGGTGTGGCCCTTCCTCGCCCACAGACGGGTGAGGAGGTCGGGGCCGCGTCGGGTCTGATGGGCGGACCGGGGATCCCTGCACGCGAGAGTCTGGTACTCACAGCTGCCACGCCTGTCTGACCGGGCGGTGCCTTGCCCAGTGGTCATCCCGGCTGGGGTCCTGCACGGCGAAACCCTTGGATCTGACCGTTTGGTCCGAAGAGTCGGCAGTGGAGAATACATTTGTTTGGCCTGTGTGCACCAGGTGAGTTTGCTTTGGTTCTTTGTGGCTATGGCGCCATTTTGGTTTGTGTTTGGTACGGTCTGAGGATCGTTTTTGGACAAGCGCTTGAATTTGTTTGAGTTCCTTGTGAACATGGTACCACTTTGGTTTGTATTTGATGAGGTCTGAGGATAGATATTTGCAAATAGCTGCTCGGCATAAATACAAAATCTGTTTCCTTTTGAAAGATGCTGTGCTTTAGCAAAATGTTTTGTTTGGGCTGTCGTTGTTGCTCTACTGATGCTCGATTGGAAGAAAGTCAGCCAACGCCACCAGAAGGCACCCCAAATTTTGACATGTATGTGAAACATGGCCTTGGCCCTATTATGTTTAGTATGTTATGGCACAAATATACAAGGGACAATGCCGAGTTGCAGTGGCCGTTGACAGGCACTTTTGATGAACAGAAAATTAATTTTCTACAGGATAAATTGTTTGCGAAAAGAAGTAGGCAGTCAATGTTTGATTCCCTCAGAACATGGCAAAAGGAAGCTAAACAGAGACGAATGAAAGCAGAGAAGGAGGCCCAGAAGGGAAAAATGCAGTCAGTGACTCAGAAAGCTGTAGTGTATGATAGAGAGAAAACAGAGAAAGAGATAGAGTGTACTGATAGGAAGTTTCGATTGCAATGTGAAAAGTTATGTTGCTCGAGAAGAAAATTATACATTTGTGGAGGAATTGTTAGATGCTCTACCTCCACCCCCATACGCCCCGCAGAAAATATATCCTGCCATCCCACAGCCTCAATCGTCCGTCTCTTCTGCCTCTGCTGTTTCTGTTTCTTTAGTTATTTATCCAGCTGCTTTGGCCACCGTGCCTTCTGTCCTTTCTTTGGCTTCGCCTTCTGCGCCTGCGATGACTGCGAGTCTTCCTGCTATGCCTATTGTTTCGGCATCTCTCTCTCCAGCTCTTACACCTACGACACAATCATTAGCGACATTGGTGCCCGTTCCCTCTGTTACTACTCTTTCCCTGTTCCTTCATTCCCGGACGGTACTGAGTTGCGGAATGCCTGTCCGTGGATTGGGGGACGGAGACTGAGCGACAGCTAGGGAGCGACTGGGGCGGATATTGACACAATCTGATGTGGGCGATGAAGGTGGTAGCCAATCAGGCCGCTCAGTGGGCTCGTCACTCCATTTACAGTGTGGAGGATGTGTGGAGTGTGATGAAAGATTATGAGCCGTTTGTGCAGCAGCATGCCCTTAAGCACATGTCGGCTACTTTGATTGGACTGTGGGAACAGTGTTTCAATGATGCCGCACCCCAGATTATTTCTGATATTATGGACAATGTGTATGCTGCTGATATAGCACCTAGTAAGGTCTTTGGTAATGTCGCAACACTGGTCGCTTATCGAGGTAGGCTGCTTGAGAAGAGACCGAAGACAGTCTCCCCATTCCCGATGAGGGAAGTCCACCCCATATATCACCCTGAGATACCAGAGATACAGGATCAGCATAACATTGTTAGTAGACCCCGGGTAGAGGCCCGGTTTCAGGAACAATGGGTTGATACTCCATGAAAGAGGAGTGAGGTTTTGTTCCTTAAGACTCAGTTACCCGACCCTAGGAAGAATCCTACTGGATATTATAAGGAATTGACAGAGGCCGCTTCATCAACAATGATGACGCTTTCAGATATTGAAATGTTCTTTGGTTTACTGGTACCTGTTGATATTTGGAGGAAGGTACACACACAGGACCATGTTGCAGAATTGGGTGGTACTTGGGATCAGATTAAGGCGTGGGACCAGGAAAGGAAGCCTGGTGAGAAGCCTAAGGCAGAGATACTAGCTTTGCCTGGCTGGATTATTACCTATATGCATTCTCTTATTCCACCAAGAGGGTAAATTGGGACAAGTTAACGGCATGTCATCAGAAGAAAGATGAAAGTGTGTCTGATTTTTTCACTTGATTTGAGGGTGTGTTTCTGGATTTTAGCGGACAGGATTTGTCGGTGGAGGGAGGTGTCCAATTGTTCATTAACAGATTTGTTACGAACCTGCTTCCTGAGATCGCAACTCGGTTGCAGGCTTCGGAGAGCACTTGGACTACCTCCTCCCCTTCTGTAATATTGAGTATGGCACAGTATTATCAACACAGTCAAAAGGGGGAGAAGGAGAAGGTGGAGAAAAAGCACAAACAATTGAAGACAAAGGTATTATTGCAACAGGCTTCTCGAGGGAATGGTAGAGGATGTGGTGGTCCGGACCGACAGCTTCCGTGTGCTAGCAGGAACACTATGCCTGTAGGACCGAATCAGTGTGCATACTGTAAAGAGGGGGGACACTGTGCTTTTGCAAAAGGTGGCGGTCCTGAGGGGACGAGGGTCTTGTGGACGGGGTCGCGGAGACGGTGGCCAGGACACGGTTCAGGCTGTTGGGACATTGAAGGGTCGCACTGACCAGAACTACTTTGACGACCCTAGGGGCAAACAGTACTACCACGATGACTACGATCTGGATGAGGTGACAGGGATGTCTCACAGCTAGGACAGCCAGAGACAGGGTGAGGGACCAGTTCAGATACCTGTAGATCAGCGCGGTCCTTACGTTACTGCAGATTTGCATGGCTCAGCTAAGGAATTTTTGGTGGATACAGGTGCTATGAATAGCTCTATTTTCCATTCACTGGTCCCCGGGGCAGCTCTGTCTGACCATAATAATGTTTCGGTAGGATTTTCTGGTGTACTGGTTGCAAGCCCCATTTCCAAACCTCTCTCATTGACTATAGGTCCTTTTACTGTGTATTCGCCATTTTTGTTGACCTCTAATTGCGGAGAGAATTTGATGGGCTTAGATTTATTAAAGAAGTTGCATGCGACCATTTATTGTTCTCCGGAAGATGTTTACATGACGATGGGTCCGAATGTGGTCAGCTCTAAGCAGTGTCTGTCCAAATATGCACCCTCCCTGCTGAATTTAAGGATGTGCCACCCACGTTGTGGGCAACAGGTGACAGGGACGTAGGACTATTGCAGATTCCCCCACTTTCCATTAAAGTTAAAGACAATGCCGCTTTGCCTCCTATTCCCCAGTACAAAATACCGCAAGCAGGGGAGCGAGCTTTGTTGCAGATTATACAGGAACTGATTGAGTCGGGAGTTGTTGAAGAGACGACCTCAAATGTGTGTAATAGCCCTATTCTTCCCATCCTTAAGAGGGCACCTTCGGTGTCCTCTGATGAGCACTCTGATGTTTATCGTTTTGTAATTGACTTGCGCGCAGTTAATAATATAGTAGTTCCTCAGTTCCCAGTGACATTACTGCCCTTCTGACAATGATTCCTTCCTCTGCTAAATACTTTTCTGTCATTGATTTGAAGAATGCATTCTTTAGTATCCCGATCCATCCCGACAGCAGGCGCTTGTTCGGTTTTACCCTAGCTGGCAGAAGCTTTAGATTTTGTCGAGCTCCTCAGGGCTATACTGAGAGCCCTAGTATATATAGCCAAGCCTTGAAAGCCCAATTGGACTCCCTCACGCTTCCCTCAGGTAATGTATTGCTTCAATATGTGGATGATATCCTCATTGCTTCTGACACTGAAAAGGGATGCAAAGACAGTACAGTTAAGTTGTTGCTACTTTTGGCTCGCCACAGACATAAAGTGTCCCTTTCTAAATTTCAATATTGTCGACAGGTCACCTATTTAGGTCACCTACTGTTGAAGGAGGGTCAGAGATTGACCCCTAAGCGCATCAGCACCATTGTTAAAATGCCTATCCCTAAAACTCAGAGGGATGTGCCCGCTTTTATTGGCATTACTTCCTACTGTCGCCAATGGATCCCTAATTATTCGTTACTAACAAAACCCCTGCTCGCACTAACCACTAAAGATGTGCTAGAACCCCTGCCTTGGACGTCTGAATGTCATCAGTCTTTTGAGCAATTAAAAGTTGCACTTTGCTCCGCACCTGTGCTTGGTACGCCTGACTATATGAAGCCGTTCGTGCTGTACGTACACGAGACGGCCAGTTATGCGCTTTCTGTCTTAACACAGGCCTTTGGAGGTAAGCAACGGCAGTGTGCTTATTTTTCTGCTCTTCTTGACCCTGTCGCAAGAGCCCTCCCGAGCTGTCTAAGAGTGGTTGCGGCAGTGGCCATCTCTATAAGGCAATCGGCTGGGCTCGTACTTGATACCGACCTCCCAGTCGTGGTACCTCATGCTGTGGATACACTTTTGAATAAAACTAAGACACAGCACCTCACCAGTGCACGTCTGACTGGCTATGAATTGACTCTCTTTGCACCACATGTTATGATTAAAAGATGTGCCACTCTAAACCCAGCCACATTGCCAACCCTCCCTTCTGAGAGTGAGGAAATTGATATACATGATTGTATTTTTCGGACGACGGAAGAGACGAAGGGACGGGTAGACCTGACTGATGTTCCCTTCTCTGACCCCAAAGGGGAAGTATATGTCGATGGCTCTTGTTTTAAACTACCAGATGGCACTACAACAGCTACATATGCAATCACAACACTACACACGGTAGTTGAGACGTCACGAGTTCCCTACCAGTTGGCCCAAGCTGCAGAGCTCATTGCCCTTATCTGAGCTTGCGAGTTGAGTGAGGGACTGGCTGTCAATATTTATACTGACAGCCAGTATGCTTTTGGAGTGGCCCATAATTTTGGGCGACTCTGGGCAGAGAGGGGGTTTCTCACTTCCCATGGGATGAAGATACAAACTGGCCCTCTTATACATAGGCTTTTGTCGGCCCTGTCACTCCCCAAGAAATTAGTGATAATAAAATGTAGTGCCCACAAGGCAATAACTGATGATGTGGGTAGAGGGAATGCATTTGCAGACCAGACAGCTAAGGAGACAGCCCGAACAAAGATGAAAAGGATATCTGTAGCAGGTCCAGCTAGGTGGGTGCCCGAGGTTACTATGTTTGAGGATACGTTGGCAAATGCTAAGGAGATTCAGAGTGAGGCAACGATCGAGGAGTTAGCAGTATGGCAGGAAAGCACAGCACGTTTGGATGAGGAAGGGTGTTGGACGGATAAGTCAGGGAAACAGAGATGGATGTTACCAGATGCATACGTTCTCCCCGTAGTCACTATGGTGCACGGGCCAGCCCATATCAGTGCAAAAGGTATTTGTAAATGGTTAGATCCTGTATGGCACAATGACAATATCCCAAAGGCAGCCGCCCATCTGGTCAAATATTGTATGGTGTGCATGATGCATAATCCTGGAAAAGGTACCCCTACACCATCTGGTAATTTTGCACCTCCCACTTACCCTTTTGAGGTCCTCCAAATGGACTACATTGAGATGAATCGAGTCAATAATTTGAAATATGTGTTCGTGGTAGTTTGTGCATTCAGTAAATGGGTTGAGGCTTACCCCACCAAAGAAAACACAGCCATAGCGACTGCAAAGGTGCTCCTCAAGGGGTTCTTTCCTCGTTTTGGTTTGCCCCATTTGGTTTTGGAGTGACAATGGAAGTCACTTCAATGCGAAAGTTATTCAACTAGTGTTTGAGGGACCGCATATCCGACAGAAATTTCATGCCGCACATCACCCCCAGTCAGAGCATGGGGTTGCAGTGGCCAGATGCTTTACAATTAGCCCTTTTGTCTATGAGAGCCACGGCTCATTCTAAGATAGGACTGTCACCCTACGAGGTCGTGTTTGGGCGCCCAGCAAATGTTTTGGGCGTCCCGCAACCTCGTCGCTTTTCGGAAATTGAATATCCTCTGTTAGTGGACTATTTGTATGAGTTAACTAAAAGTCTGCGTTCTATTCACCAACAGATCCAAGACGCACTTCCACATGATATTCGGCCCGGAGATTTTGTCCTCATTCGCCATTATCAGAGGAAAGGAAATTTGGAGCCGAGGTGGAAGGGGCCGGTCCAGGTGCTCCTTGCCACCCGCACTGCTGTGAAGGTCACCAGCCGAAAGAACTGGATTCATACCCAACACTGCCGCAGAGTGCCTCTACCCCTACCCTATGACCAATGGGTCGCTGAAGGAATTGGGGACTCGGAGTGGGAGCAGGTCCCATGGTTTGTCCCGTTTTCGGATGCCCGACTCACCTGGACCCAAACGGAAGCTGAGAATGATGAGGTACTAAATCCGGCAGTGCCCCCAGAGATCAAGGCTGTTGAAGAGCTCCTTTCCACTGGCCCCTCTGTCTCTGACCCCCTTTTTACTGACCCTTCTGTGCCTGGAGTAGCTAGGTACAATTTGCGCCCCTGACGGAGGAACAGTGCACCCAAGGAGAAGTCAGATTAGTAGGGATGGACTGTAAGAAATAGGGTGCACCTTGCCTGCGGTACCAACGGTAGTTTAGGGAAAGGCGAAATTGATGCATTGTTCGGACATTGGACAGGATAGACCGAACGTGCTTCCCTGGAGGGAGGTACCTTATCCTGAGCGACGTGGGATTTCCTTAAGAGCTGGGATCGCATAGCTCCACCGCCGGTGCTTAATAGCGCCAACGTTGATCAACAATAGGAGTCTACCAGTGAGGCTCTGATGGACACTGGGAACATGTGCCCCTTTTTGTCTTCTTGCCATCAGCCCTATTGCATTTCCTTTCCTCTTATTAAAATGTACCTATTTGGTCGTCCCATTACTGAGGAAGAGCAGCCCTTTGCAACACCGCGTTTAGAGCGGGATGGATCTAGTTGGTCTGCTTGGTCCACAAAGAGTAAAATAGTTTTTGTAGTAATTGTCATGATTTTTCTAATAACAGTGCTTAGCGTAGCATGGTTCCTGGAGGAGAAATAGCCAGTACATTCCTTGGTTGGTACAACGACTGTCCCCCCTGAACATGTGTTTGTTACTCTGGCCCCTCATGAAGGGGAACATCGGAAAACATATGTAGACAATGTATTTTTGCAAATGCTGCACCAGGCCCATGACACGTCCAATGCTACTAATTGTTGGATCTGCGGCTTACTCCCTTCAGTTACGCATAAGAGTGATGCTTTGTTATCAATGCCATTATCCTATCTGTTGAGTTGCGAGGGATGGTTTGAGCTGTTTACTATGGTACATCATCATTTTCATTCGTCTGCTATGAACATGACATCTGCTGACTCTTGTACAGTGATAGAATATATACGTTTCCATCAGGGGTTTGCTCCCACAAGGTCAGGAGGGCAAGGGTCTCTGAGTACATTGTCCTCAACAGCTTGTATGAATATATATGAGAAGGTAAAGAACAAAACATGGCTTCGAAATGAAATGTTGGATTTTCAAGGGTTTAATGCCACTGAATATTTCCGATCCTTCCAGATACGCAATATTACTAAAGATGAGGCGATGCCGGTGTCAGTAGTTAACACGACAGCTGGGTTTTGAGGCCAGGAATAGAGAAGGTAAAAGTGGGAGAGAGTAATTGCAATTACACATATACGCTGAGTACGACTAGTAGTCCGCCCTTGCTTCCACCGCATAATGTCTACTTTGTTTGTGGGTCTCAAGCTTATGTTTGGATTCTTAGGGGATGGTCAGGTACCTGTTACCGCTCTTTCCTTCTTCCCCCAATGTACATAGCACCGTCCAATTACCATAAGGACCATAAGGATTGTGGCGGTGGAGTACACACTTGCCCCGAGTTAGAAGAGTTATTAATACAGAAGATGTAGATCAGACAGACACCACTCTGCAGCAGTTTACGGATGCCATGAAGGGTATCATACCCTTCTGGGGCCCTATGTCCAATAGCCTTAACATTCGTCGACTCAGAAGAGTTGTGGAAGGGGTCATTAATAACACAGCAGGGATTGTGACAAATATTACAGCTGAGCTCCAGGCTACGAGGCTTGTTGCTTTACAAAACAGGATGGTGTTAGACGTCATCCTTGCTGACCGGGGAGGGGCCTGTCGCGTCATTGGCAGCAGTTATTGTGTATACATCCCAGATCACGCCCCTAATGTATATGCTGCCATCCAGAAAATGCATAGGTTCGCATCTGACATCCACCAAGAAAATGGTACATGGACTCTCTCTGGATGGTTCTGGGGTCTATTTACGTCCTGGAGTTGGAAGATTCTTATCTTCCTAGTTGCAGTTGCAATTTTCACCTGTTGCTTGTGCATACATTGTCTTCCTGCTTGCTGTGCTTACTGTGTTAAAACACTGACACCCAAACCGAACGTTCCAGTAAATGACCCTAAGACAACGGCCATGATGATGCAGGGTATCCAAGATCTAATGACAATAGACAAAGGCATTTTTGAATATTGATAATGCGTGTATTAATATGTAGCAGTAGTTTTCATGATTTGCAAGGAGTTATTTGCTTTTAGACAGTAGCAAAATGTGTTAGCAAATGCTAAAAGGAGGGCCTGTTGGAATGGAAAATGTTTTTGGTCGACTTCTCTTTGCATTGTACGATTTAAGTTAGCATTTGCGGCCCCATTTTGCATTCAGCCGCCATTTTGTACCATGATCGAAACTAAACTTCTGTCTTATTCTTTTTGCCTCAGCAGAAAGCAGTCTCGATATTTATTTTATTTCTCCAAGGTTGAGGTTCGCTGCACTAATGAATAGACTGTTTTGTCATTACATACCTTTCCCGTTAGATAGGCCTGCTCCCACCCTTAGAGTGGCAGGCACGGGCATAGTAACCTTGAAACTGAGATAGCATGTACCTGGTCTCAGGATTGCAGCTCATCCTTCTGTGTCTCCTTTGTTCATCAGATACTAACTGGAAAATTCCAGTCTGGGCGTGTCTTTAGGGGTACTGGAAATGTATATTATGTATTACCATGTTGGCGGGGGTCGGTCCCTCTGCAGCAATCCAAGGAGGCTGGTCAGACTGGACTCCGCTCGAGTGTATGACTAATAAATAACTTTGGTTTGTATTTTCTGCTGTCTGATCGACTCTTCATTTGTTTGGAAGGCCGAGAGGTGGTCGCGAGTGACCCGGGTGACCCTAATCGGGTCACTTCCTTCAGAAGAAGCCCAAGTAGCAGCCCAGCAAATGTCAGACAGGGAGACCCCCCGCAATTCAGTCCAGGAAGCTGCCATCCCCCGGGTAGATCAATCTTGCACTCCTGCAGAAGGGGGAGAAACCGAAAGAGAATAAGCCATCTCAATCACGTGCTTAATCCATCGACCAATGGACAAGGAAGAATCTTTCTCACCCCGGGAGGAAGCCCCAAAAGAAACAAACAAGGAATCGGACTTCCGAAATGCACGAGGCGCTCCAAATAGATGAGCAAGGCCCTCTTGACATCCAACAAGGACCACTGAAGCTCATCCTCAGACGTACGATCAGCCACCAAGGCAGGTATAACAACCTCCTCAGAACAATGGAATTGGGAAGCCACCTTGGGCACAAAATACGATTACAACCATAAACCAACCCCATCCTCAGAGAAGGACAGGAAAGGTTCCCGGGCCATCAGAGCCCCAAACTCACCAAGGCACCTGGCCGAAGTGATAGCCACCAAAAACACAACCTTCAAAGAGACAAACTCAATGTCGACCAGCTCCAAAGCCTCAAAAGGAGCCACGATCAATGCCCTCAAGACCAGAGGTAAATTCCACAAAGGGAACAGAGGCTTCACTAAACGGCGAGACAAAGAAAACCCCTTGAGCAAATGGGACACCAAATCATCCACATCAGACAGATTACCCCATGGGGACCTAAATGCCTTAATCGTAGCCCACTGGGCCCGTAATGTAGACACAGCCAAAGTCTTATCGAAACGGTCTCAAAGAAACTGTAACACAGAATTCAGGGAACACTCAAGAGGGGACAAAAGGAGAGCCTCACACCGTCGTTGAAAATTCTCCCAGTGCCTCCCACAGGACTTTAGGGTAGAAGATTACGAGATTGCTTAGTGGCCAATGCTAAATGCTGGGGGAGTCCCTTGCGCTGCAACCCCCTCCTCTCAACTTCCACACAGACAGACGCAGTCATGGGAGAGGCAGCAAAGCAGCTGACCTCAGGGGAGAGGGGAGGCAGGGCATCACCCAAGGACCCTGAACAGCCAGAAGCTTGAGAGTGGGGAACCAAGACCTCAGAGGCCAAAAGGGAACCACCATCACAACCACCCTAGATTCCCTCACCAGATGTGCCAGGAACCTGGGAATCGGAGCCAGAGGCAGAAAGGCATACAACAGGCGGGGCGGCCAAGGAAGGGTCAAAGCATCTACACCCCAAACCCCCTCTTCATGAAAGCGAGCACAAAACCTGGTCATCTGAGCATTTTGCCCGGGTCGCAAAGAGGTCAAGGAAAGGGATACAAAACCTCCTGCATACTTGCTGAAAGATCACCCAGGTGAGAGACATCTCCTGCAAGGGTGTAAAGATCCGACTGAGAGCATCCGCCACCCCATTGTCCACACCCCGGATGTGCACAGCCACTAGAGACTGAAGAAGCCCCTCCACCCAGCAGAACAGCGGAACAGCCACCCACAGCATTCAAGGACTGGGAACGAATCCCCCCCCTGATGGTTCAGGTACACCACAGTCACCATGTTGTTGGACCGAACCACAACATTCCGCGCCACCAGAAGCACACGGAATCCTATGCTCTCCCGGAAGATGGCCATTAGCTCCCTCCAATTAGAGGAACTCCTCCCCTCCTGCAGGGACCAATGGGCCTGTAAAGAGCTGTCCCCCACTGTTGCATCCCAACCGAAAGCACTGGCATCCGTGTAAGGACCACAGGAGGATCCCCCTTGGAAAGATTGTCCAGAACTGTCCACTTGGACAGAACTGGTATGATGGCCGGAGTCATCGGAACCAGCCGGTCGAGGTCCCGAGAGACCAGATTCCAATGTGCAAGTAGATGGACCCGCAGAGGCCAGAGATGGAAGCAGGCCCAGGGCACTGTGAAGACCGCTGCCGCTATGAGACCCAGAAGCCGCAACCACAGCCGAGCTTGAAAAGAAGCACCCCTCATCACCCTCACAGCCAGAGACCTCAAGACCAGAGCCTGGGGGACTGGCAAGAACACTCAGTTCAGGTCGGTGCGAAATCTGTTCCATAAATCCTGAACGGTTTATCACTCAGAAGTCACAACTTTCCCCACTTTTGCATCGGAGGTTAACATTTCTATCGTCCGTGTTTTTTGTACACCTGATAGGATAAGCCTTACAGGAAAACAAACTCTATTCTTTCAACATCATACTTCATTCAAAGGGCTATTTATGCTGGAAAATTAGGACCCGAAGCTTAAGAGATCACCTTGGGTGGATCCTTGAGCTTTTTGATTGGGCAAAATAGACTACACCGTATGCCTCACTTTTCCACTCATATACAAAGTGATATGGTTAGGGGGGCAGTTTGTTGCACTCAGTCACATTATCTCGTGGAGTAGACTCCTGTAGCAGGATGGCATGGGGCTGGATGGAGAGAATTAAAGCATTGGTATAGCCCTTCCTTTAGAAAAATATCTTGTTTTAAGGGTCAGGCTTTTATATCATTTTTCACCTAGAACACGAGTCATCATCTAGGAGCTTCCTCTGGCTTTGTCACTATCACTTTCTATTTTAACACCTCTATGGTTCCCTACTTAATGATATCCAGGATAGACCAAATTTCATAAAAGCCTCATAATGATAACTGTAATCTTTGCCAACTACTTTCAAAATCAAATCCACTGTCTTTCAGAATAATAGAACGACTGCTGAAGTAAACTGCCACTTATCTGCAGCAATTTTGAGAGCATTAGCGAAAAGTAATTTTCATTGTGAGGAATGGTGGTGTCGCATTTCCACAAGTTACTGGCTTGAGCAACAGACCAAGAAAATCGGAAAGGAAAACTGGAACAGGGGTACACTCACATGGATTTAAACACTACGTTTAGATGCTTAATGGCTAGTCTTTTTCCTGTCATGGATTTTAGATGTAAGTTTTAAGATGCAGGACTGGGCGTACAGCACCAGTCAGTGGCCAGCAGCTTTGAGGTGGCTTGAGGGAGAGATGAAGCAAAGCAGAAGTTATGTGGTGCCAGACCTGAACCGTGCAGCAAACACCCACTGTCTGTGTTTGGAACGCGACAGGAAAGTTACATTGTATCAAGCAGGAGAAGCACAGCTTGGGTACTATCCTTTCTTGTGATCATTTACACATCATTCCTACAGATGACTGGAGCCTTGACTAGGAACACCACTTTAGAGGTTTACTGACACTTTAAACCAATCTGATAGAAGACTTTAAGGAAATGTAGAGCAAACTTGAAACCTTGCATCCTGACTGAAGTGACCGTGCATCCCTCCTGAAGAGCCTCTACCCCAAAATATCTGCTGTTATACACATGCTTGATCCTGCCAAATCTTGCAAACAAACACAAAAGATTACATCACTCAGCAAGTGGTTCAACAAAGAACTTACTGAACAGAAACACGTCAACTGTAACCTAGAAGGCCAATGGTGTAAATCTAAGTTGGATTTGGACAAAAGAACCTGCAAAATGCATAGAAAAGGCAACCATAGGGCAACATGAAGAGCCAAAATAACCTTCCTTGCAATGAGTATTACTGAGCCACCCATCAAACTGAAAGAAATCATTTGCATCTACAATGAGGTGGTTTACCCTGATGCTCTTAAATGAAACCACTTAAATCTCAACAAAACTGCAAATATTGACTTATGTTCTTCAAATCCCAAAATATGTAACTCAGTCTCTAGTGCTCCAGATCCATCCCTATACCTACATACCTCACTACTTTTGTTACCATCCGTATTCACCTCCTTTAAATACATAGAGTCCGATGAGATGCTTAGCCTGGCTGATAGAATAAAAGAATTCAATTCACATATAGGCCAATCTCTAATGTCTTGCATGGGACTCTATAAATATGATAAATGCCTTCCTCAGAGGTCATGTCTAATCCTCAATACCATGTTATCATCACCCTAACACAAACACAGCCCTAAAGATACTGGCTAATTGCAGGCCCACCTCTAACCTCCCTTTCCTCATCAAGATCCTGGAAAAGAAGTGATGAAACAGCTCCTTTGAGTTTAGGCCCACAAGGGGTGCCAAAATTGCTGTAGCCGATATAATTTTTGAAACTAAGAAAATATTCCTCAGTCTCCTAGATTTCCAATCTTACCTCTCCAACTAGAGTAAAAAAAACTAAGGAATGGAACAGCCGAATCTTCCATGCATCCTGTATTCTGTGGTCCCCCTAAGACTCATCTCCTTCCTGCCTCTTGTTCCAAATCTATGTAGGCCCCTTGACACAGCTTCTTGAGCAGTATTAAATAGACTTGCAAATGTGCTCAAATTACACTAAAATCCTTTTCTGGCAAGACAACAATCCAACTAACACCAGTAACATCACATCCTGTTTGGACTATGTCCTCCAATAGGTGAAGGAAAGATTCCTCTGCATGAATGGAACCAAGACTCTGATCATTGTAATAGGTGAAAGTAAGCCCATCCCACTATGCTTAAATTGGACTTCAGGCCAAAGTAGTGCAATGGTCAAAGGAATCATTATCTAATTAAACCAAACTGATTTCTGGGTGAAACTCACAGGAGCTTACCATGACCCACCTGGAGTATTGTAACATCCTGTATATTGGCCTCCCCAAAATGTTCATTGCATGGCTGCAAAATCAAGTAACCAGAATGGCCCTGCAAGTAGGAATGTGGTCGGCAGGTCCCCAGCAACAATACCCGCCCCCACAGCAGTGAAACCAGCCTCCACTCTGCCAGCCCACCGAAACGCCTGGTAGCCAGTCCAGCCCTGTTTAAAGTACAGGGTCAAAACTGTGAAATGCTCTCAACACATCATTGAGATAAAAAAAAACACAATCACATGCCCTGTAGGAAACTCCTGAAAACTGAACTATTCAGATTTGCTTTTAAGGAACCTTCATGTTACCAGAAGTCGTGACCACAAAACATCAGTGGTGGGCACCTACCCTCCTTGTTTAACGTGTTCTCACCCGTTTCCACTTTTTCTTCAGATTGGATAGGGTTTCTTACGCCTCATGTGCTCTGGAGTATCCAAAAGATTTCATACAGTATACTACACAACTCACATATAAAGAAATAAGCACTTTGTAAATGGTGTGACTGGGCACTGAGAAAATGGGTGTATGCAGACTGAGTCCATTGGAGCCCATTACGCCCCAAAGTTTAACTAAGTTTAATTTAAGGCATAAATTGACAGTTTTCTAGGCCTATATCCATGTTTGCTATTTACAGAATATGGATTTACTTACAAGTGTAAAACGGCAGTAGGTGAATTCATAGTAAAACAAAAACATAGAAACCACATTGGAGGAACCAAATCATGGAAAACCAATTTTAAGGAAAGACAATTTTAAGGAAATACAAAAAAATCGAAAATTAAAGTAAACATTTTGCATTTTAAAGGAATGATGATTTTAAGAAAATCCAAAATGACATTAAACTTGGGTTGAGTCTAGGATTACTGTGGGGTTTTTGGGCTCAGGGATGGATCATGTTTACGATGATGAGGGGTTCTTAGAGGTTAGGAATAATTTCCGTGGGGTGCTTCAAATGAGGTTTTTAGGGTTCACAGATGGGTGAAGTGAAGGGGTGGTGAGGGCTTTTTGGGGTTCCCGGATGTGTGGTGTTTAGGTGTGTGAGGTGTTTTTAGGTTTCAGAGACAGGTAGATTGTATGGGTGTCGAGGTTTTAGGGTTCATGGATGGGATGAGTTTAGAGCTGGTGAGGGTTTTTAAGGTTCAATTATGGGTAGCGGCTGGGGTGTTAAAGAGTTTGTAGGGTTCAGGATGGGGTGGAGTTTAGGGTGGTGAGGGGTTTTAAGGATTCAGGGATGGGTGAAGCTTAGATGTAGAAAGGGGATTTTAGGGTTCAGGGATGAGTAGTTTAGGGTGATGAGTTCTTACGGGTCATGGATGGCTGGTGTTTAAGGGAGGTGAGGGTTTTTTAGAGTTCAAGGAAGGGTGGAGTTTTGGTGTACCGAGATGTTTTATAGAGTATGGGATGGGTGTGGTTTAGGCGTAGAAAGGTGTTTTAGGGTTCAGGAATGGGTGGGGTTAGGTGTAGTGAGTGACTTTAGGGTTCAGGATTGATGGATGTCTGGAGTAGAAAAGGCTTTTAGGCTTCAGGGATGAGTGCTGTTTAGGTGTAGGGAGTGGTTTTAGGGGGCAGGGAATGATGGTGTTTAGGGGTTGTGAGGGGTCAGCGTTGGATGTTGTTTATGGGTGGTGATGGGTCAGAGAATTAAAAGCATCCGAAGTAATTGTCTGATAATGTAGACGATCTAAATATGAAATAATGTCCCCTGAAGTAAAGCACTGAAATAAATATCTCCGACAAAAATGTTTCTGAAATTAAGACCTGCAACCATTGCATTTAAACATAATAAATAAGCATTCAAAAGCCAATTTTGATCAAAAAGACTTACTTTGAATTGGTTTCTACTAAAAGGTAAATGCCATTCATTCTGAAAATTTCCATTAAACAGTTTAGATGAAATGGTTTCTCAGTAATTGTATTCCATGAAATTGTTTTTCTATTAATCACATACAACTGTGTAAAAGTTGGTAATGACCTTGGAGGTTTGAGTACACCCATAAAGCTATGTGTTTTTGAGTATTCACAAATGTGTGCTTGACCCACATCCATACAGGGAACAATCATATATTTTCTAATGTTATGCGCAGGAGTAAGTCTGTGTCCTGAGCGGGAATGGGGAATAAACACCCCAAAATTGGTGGGGGTGCAGAGGAAGGGCTTTCTCCATGGTGAAAAATATTTTCCCTGTGGATAAAGCCGAAAAGAATGTTGGAGTGCAACTGGGTATATGCAAAAGTGTACAACACAGCATTTGCATTGTTATAGTTTTCAGTAGTGCCATGTCTACGTTGAAGACTGCATCATTGTGAACTTGCCCCCTCATCTCCAAATCCGTGGACAGTACAATAGGACTGCAGTAGTTTGGGCATTCACACAATAGTGTCCTGTTACTACTCTAGGACTTCAGCGGTCTAGGCCTTCTCCAAACAAAAACCCTCCAGTGCTACACAACTCCAGCAGTTTGAGCTTTCTCCTCACAGTCGAAATTATTCTGAACCCCCCTTTCATTATTGCATGCACTTGTAATACTACTTTTAGGATGAAATCATTGCATTAATTGAAGACTCAACAGGAGTCTTAGAAAGCCATATGACTATTGCTACCGCAAATACCATCACCAGAATTACTGAAAGACAATAAAGAGAACTCGAAAATATCATTCTTGAACTTTAAATGGGTTAACAACTTGCACTGTCCCGAAAAACATTTCGGACCAAACTAAATAGAACAGGGAGAAGAGAAACAAACGCTAATATATTCAAAGTTCAGTACCTTATCCAAATAGCTGCAGCATCGCATCAAACATGTCTACTCATGTAACAAAGCCCTCTCTGCCTTCCAGTGGGAAAAATGCAGACTCTGGCTTGCTTTCCCACCACTCGGTCTATTTACCCTGGTAAATTGACATAAATCTCCTTTTGTTTTTGGGTATTAATGAAATGTAGGGCTGTCTCATGATACAGAAACATGAAATTCTTCTCCTCTTCTCTGACTTTTAAGCTTGCAGGGAACAACAATAACACTTGCCAGTCAAAAGCTCTTTTCTAAGTCCTTGGTTGGCTTGCCGATGTCTATGGTAAAAAAAAACAACATGGACTTAGGAGCCATCAAAGTTAGATATTTCTCCCTCTCTCTAGATGCAGTTTAAGTGTCAATTCTGTTTGTGGTCACACGTCTTGACCAGAACTGGTCATACATCAGACGCTTGTTTGGCCCCTCAAGCAATACCGATATCCCTGGAGCACATGTAGCTATGAATAAGGGTAAACAACTAGCAAGGCAATTATTTGTAACAAAACCTTCACAAGTAATTGAAATAAAATATTTGTCCCAAAAAGTGACAGTCGGAAATAAGTTACACCTATGTCAAAATATATTATGAAGAAATGAATCATAGAGAAGAGGCACACACAAAAAATGTAATCAATCCTTGTATTGACTATACGATTCAGGGGTGCAAATCACAAAATTCCACAGGAACATTAACCTTGTCAGGTCAATTACAATATCCAAATGACAAACCCAAAGATTAATGTCTGTAAAGTCCACTCTAATCAAGATTCATATCTTTCCACCATGAAGATTAAGCAACAGAATGGTGAAGGTCATGAAGAGTCCAGAAGAGTCACATGAGAAGAGATGGACTTGTTGTCGACATTTCGGTCTCTAATGTCACTAGTCCAAGAGATCACCTTCAGGACCACCATAGTAAATTGGAATTAGAAGGGTGATCCCATAATACCATAATATACTAGAAACAAAAATATACATATCACCACTGTCTTCTCGATCACTACCACTTAGCAGAAGAGGGCCCTAACATTCTGCTCTACACGTGATGGCTGACCCTTACTTTTCTCTTTAAGAGGCATACTTAACAGCATTTTGCCTTTTCCAGCAGCTTGGGATAGGTCCTCACAAAGAAGAGGATATCTACCATCACTGTCTTCTTATTGACCAGCATGAGTCCTTCCCTCCAGGGTCTCCTCACACTACATGTTGCTGCCTCCTCAGTTTCCTTGAACAAGAGTCTCTCTCTTGTGTTCTGGCTCTACTAGGCAGCTTCAGTACCCTCTTGAAAGTTTTCTCTGCCCGTAGCAAACTGCACATCAAGACTTGCCAAGATGCCACTTGAGCCTGCGAATCGAGTGGATGCACTTGAGACAGTAGTGGGGCTCCAAGCTAGTGGGATGTCAAGGCTCCAGATGGGGTATCACAAGCATGGAAGACAGCCTCTCCATCTTGAATGCAGATAATGGATCCAAGCCAAGGCTGTGCTTGAGCCCTAAAAGTCTTCAGCCATCTTGCATGCTGCCCTTTCACAAGGAACCCATCCACACATAAAGTAGTTCTCTTCAGTGCCAGGGAGTAATATGGTAATATGTTTTTTAGACCAAAAAAACTTTTTTTGGGTGTAGCAAATGATTTATTTTTTAAGACTGAAAAGGGCCTGGCATATTCTGAATCAATAAAGTTTTGCAAAAACCTGGTAAATCAAAAGAAGAATTGCCAGGATTAATGGCGGCCAATGCCAGACCTATAGGAGTGAAAGAATTTCTAGGATTGGAATGCAGATATTTAATGGGGTTGTAGGGAAACTGGTTTCTTGGCGAGGAAGCAAATATTTCTTGTGAAGAAACAAAGTAAAAATTTTGGGGCGTATTTATGAAAGATTTGCCTCGCCATTGCGCCACTCAAGGTAATGCAAGTAGGACGCAAAACCTAGGTGGGATTTACCAAGCCACGCACTGCCACCTTGCCTGGCCCTGCTGGGCTTGGTAAATCTGGAGTAACGCAAGGCAACTCAAGTTGCTGCCTTGCGTTACTCTGCCGCACGAAGGCATTCCATGGGTGGAGTGTGGGTCTCCCACACATCACCTATGGATTTTGATGCAAAACCAGATTTATTAGGAGTGGTTGACTGGGGAATGCGTCAAAATGCTACGCCTTCCAGGAAAACTCTTTGGGAATCTCGAAAAAATCTGACATATTGCCTATCTTTTATGAATGTGGTTGTCAGGATCAAATCTCCAGCACAGAAAATATTGTACAATTAGTTAGCTGTTGCTTTTTTGTAGACACATAATTGCAGTCCAAGCGAGGGTCCGCAGGTCTGTGTCTACTCTTTGAAGGTTGCCTCCTTTGTAGAGCCAACAATAGTTGCACAAGCTCTGTGAAAATCCAACCTCTAGCTTGGAAGACCACATTTTACAATAATTCATTCTACAACAGCCAAAAAACAATATAAAGAGTTTCCACTATAGTTTATGAAAGTGATAACAAGAAGATAGGTGGGAAATTGAAACCCCGCAAAGAAAAGGAGAATGTGTCAGAATAAAATTGACACTACATTAGCAGAACTAAGTGCTTGTGTAGCTGGAAAGCATACACACAAACACAGCTACATGGCCAGTGTGTTCAATCTAGATAATTAAAGAACAAAGGCCATTTTGTCAGGTTTTACTGAATTGTGTCCGGAAATGTGCATTTTTCACGTGCAGTGCCAATAAGTTTCCTAAACCTAAATGAAACATGCCCCAGGCCCAGCTTTCCTCGTGCTGCTGCATCACTCTTGCTCCTGTCTTCTCCCTGCTTTTCTCCCCAGTTTTTAAGTGTCTTCTCCTTGCTTTTCCCTTATTTTTACTGCTTTCTTTGTGCTTCTTCCCCTGTTTTCTGAGTGTCTTCTCCTCGCTTTTCTCTCGTTTTTACTGCTTTCTCCCTGCTTTTTACCCAGTTTTTTATTGCTTTGCCCCTGCTTTTTCCTCTTTTTTCACTGCTTTCTCCTTGCTTTTCCCCTGTTTTTTGAGTGCCTTCACCTTGCTTTTCCCTTGTTTTTACTGCCTTCTCCATGTTTTTCCCAATGTTTTGTGAGTTACTTCTCCTTGTTTTCCCTCCTTTTTTTACTGCTTTCTCCTTGCTTTCCTATAAAAGGCCTGGTTATTCGAATGAGCCTCCAGGACCTGCAAACACCAGGATACCCTGTTGGGTGATTAGCAGCGCTTTACAAATCCATATTTATGAAGCGCCTTTTTATGATGCTTTTTACTGGCTACAAGCACAGAGATGGTGGTCTGCAAGAAACAGCAGACAACCACCCGACAGAAAATTTTACTAAACAGTAAACCTTTCTTTCTAAAAGGGGGCATTTTTTTTTTTAAAAGAAAGGAAGTGTTCCTTAAATGAAATGGTGCTACTTAAAAAAAAACACATTTGGGAACACTGCCTGTTCTCCTGGAGATTGTCTGTCGTGATTCCCAAAAGGAAAGGTGTCCAATGGGGACAGCTTCCCGTTTGCAAATCTGTTACCACCTCTTTTGAGGAGTTTGCAACTGTTCAATGTATTGCAACCGCGATTGCAGTGCAAACTGACACATCAGACTGAATCACATTAAGGAGTGAATGCCCCTTCTTCACTGAGTATCAGAATAAGTCTCTGTTAGACCCAGTGGTTTCTGGCTGGCTGTGATGTATCAAAGCCAGACAGAATCCACCGTCGTACATAGGATAAATATGATACCCTTGTCCGATAACCCGTGCTCCCCTTGGGTAGCTTGGCACAGAGCAGTCAAGCTTATCCTCAGGGTCAAAGTGTAAAGTATTGATACAACACCACCCTTGCAACACACTGAGTACACTACTAAAAGACTCCATGCCGTATATACAAAAAAACACTGTTCTTTGCATTACACACACATTGAAATCAAAACGACATAGATATTGGATATATGCTTTACAGTTATATGCAATTGTCGAACTCTCCCATTAGCAGCAGAATGGCATAAACATATATGTACTAGTCATAGATATTCACCTGCCCCGTTATCCCCTCAGCCTCGTAAGTCACATAAATCCATGTGCGTACTTCCCCATGGTGTTCACGATCCAAGCAATCTCTCCCACATCAAAAGTGACAGAAATATATAAGCAGGCTGTTCAGAGGTATTTCACTTTCCCACTAACACATTACCATAAAACACGACATTCCCATAATCGCATACCCCGTACAGTTGTAATGGTCAAGAAATCACAGGTTTTGACTACACCTCATGACCCAGCCCCTCAAACTACACCAGTCAACGATACATGGTGCACACACTGGGAACACTTTGACTAGATTGTCGGGACCACCTAAAGCAGAAAGAAACAGTTACTTGGTTTTGTCCCTCCAGATTAAGCCTTCAGGCACAAATTGGCACCTTCACGAGTGTGGGATCACTAATCCCTCCATAGGCAAAAGACTGTGACAGTGGAAGCTGGCGCGCTTCCAAATTTGAGAAATGTTTCCCCTCAGGCAGAGGTGTGAGCTGCAGTTGCTCCAGGCAGCCAGCCATGGGTGCATACAAGGCACAACGAGACCCCTCGGGTCCAGTGACGACATTCTCAACAACAGAGTACCTTGTGGCGTGGGTCAGGGGAGAGGGAGCCGGCAACCTCAGATGGAGGCCGCAATGTCAGGCACTGTTGTACTCCAGATCTGGAGGTCGGAGACAGTCTAGGCTTCCAGATCGGGTCCCCCAGACTCGGTAAACGTCCCCCAACACCCCTCGGACCCCACATGCTACGTAGTGCGAGCTAGCATAGGTTTCTGGTTGCAAGCACGGGTCTCTTGGACTCGGAAAACTTCCCCAGCACTCCTCGAACTCCTCACGTTCCAGCAGCCCAGGTGAGCTGCTGATTTTTACGAGCACTCTACTCTGCACAGTGTGATTACGGTGTACATCAGGGTGGTCCTTGTACCAACTGACGATCACTTCCACCCATATCCGCCGCATCCTGCACGGTCCTTACGATCTCATGGAAACAAAGAGAGCCTTTCTGTCCCTGGGTTCTCGTGGACAGGAGGCCAGCCAACCAGCCCTTGGATAGTGCTTAGGGACCCAGGCTACGACAGTTGGCAATTAGCTGCAGGCCAGCAACATCCAGGCAAAGTCCACCAAGTGATAGTCCCCTTCCTGGAGCACGACAAGCCCCAGGCCACCACATGTCTGCGAATAATCCAATTGCAGTCCCTCCTGCCCCAATGGTTCCTCTTGTCGATGTTGGAGCGTGAACAAGGCATAGTATGGTTCCACTCCCAAAAGCGTCTTTAACTCCTGAGGGCAGAGCCCCAGTAGTTATACCCACAATGGCCTTTGAAGATGAGAGCAACTCAAAAGGCCACCTTTGAAATGCACAGGTACTCTCTAAATGTTGTCCAGTCTGCCATCCTACCCTGGGAGGCTTGATCAATATCTTTAGTGGGGCCAAAACCCTGCACCTTGGAATGCAGGTGCCAATTCCACCCCCTCATAACCGTCCCAGGAAGGCCCCTCAGAGTCAGAGGTCTGCAGTTTGCCTTAAGCCCCTAGTTTATGGCCTTCTATCAGGAATACACAGATGTAGCTTGCCCCCAGATGTGGATTGGTGACAGGCTGACAGGCACACAGAGACATGAGCACAGAAATGCCCACTTTCCCAAAGTGGCATTTCTACATTAGTAATGTCGAATTCACTCGCACGACCGGAAAGGATTTGCTATAACCAACTCATCAATATCAAACACTATACTGCTACTCTTCTGCACGGAGAAAATACTGCTCAATAGCCTTTCCACTGGTTACCCATGTTAATTAGTGCGAGAAGCAGGCCACCGTACCGAACACACCATCTGGTACCATTCATTACCGGTGCATGTAGCGCACACGCGCGCATGCCCTGCCTCTTCCCGACACCGCACCCTGCCCCCAGGGAGTACTCCGATGTAGCTGGAAGACATGCATAACCTTGGCAAGTAGCTTTTTAAATGCCAAGTCACGTAACAGTAACCTGCACACACAAGTCCTGCCAGGGCAAACCTGTGGCATGTTTGAAGAGCTACCTCAGTGGGTGACACAACCAGTGCTGCAGGCCCACGGAGGAGGATTTGAGTTCCATGCCCTAGGTATATGTCTTACACTTAGACAATGGACTTACAGCTAACTCAAATCAGCCAATCATGTATACACCGATCACCACTATGTATATGACAAGCACAGCACTTTGGCCCTGAATGGCAGTGTCAAAAGTGCTCAAAATCTTAAGGCTAGCACATAGATCAGTGGAAAACCAGGAGGGACAAAAGCAAAAAGTCGAGAGAAAGCACCCAAGAAAGGGCCATTTCCGACAGTATCAGAACACTTTTTGCAATTCGCAAAGCCTTATTACTAAATGGAGGGGGTTACTGAAGTTTATGGAGGGGATTGGGAGGGACATAACTAATACAGAACACATAGCCACAAAAGAGTAAGACAAGTGCAACTCACAAATATACTTCTAAAATTACTACAACCCTGAAGATGTCAAAATAGATGTAAATGTATTCGAGCCCAGCCTAGGACTAACCACTGGTATGGCAACAGAATAGAAAATAATGAAGGCAGGGAATTAAAATTAAAATCGGAACTAACTGTAAAAGAATTAATTTAGTTCAACATTTAAAATTATGTATTTATTTTTTAACAATTAACATTATATATAATTATTGCATTTTTAATTTAATAATAAACTTAATTAAAAATTGTTAGACCTGGCTTTTCCAGCAGGTTTATCCCCAGACTTTTTGCTTTTTGGCCTCCTGTTTTTGACCCTGTTTTGGTTGGGTTTATGACTCTGGGCACTTTACCACTGCTGATCAGTGCTAAAGTGCATATGATCTCTGTGTAAATTGTTATTATGGTTTGGTGTTTCCATGATTGGCTTCCTTGATTTACGACTAAGTCCCTAGTACAGTGCACTGTGTGTGCCGAGGGCCTGTAAATCAAATGTTGCTAGTGGGCCTGCAGCACTGATTGTGCCACCCACACAAGCAGCCTTGCAAAAGGTTCTCAGACCTGCCACTGAGGTGTCTGCGCCCAGTCTCTATTGCCATGTCGACCTGGCAAGTGCACCCACTGCCAGGCTCTAACCTTCTCTTTTATGACATGTGAATCACCCCTAAGGTAGGCCCAAGGTACCCCTGTGGGCAGGGTGCAGTGTATGGGAAAGGTAGGACATGTACTGATGTGTGGGACATGTCCTGATAGTGAAATACAGTGTATGTCGTTTTTCACTATTGAAAGGCTATCTGTCCCATAGGATAGCATGGGAGTTTATTTATAACATCTTATAAGTATAACTTCCCATTGGGACAGGATGGAAAGATGGAGTTTAGTATGCCTGAACTCAGAATATAAAAATACATCTTTTAGTAAAGTGTGTTTGAAAATACCTTTTTTAGAAAGTGGCTATTTTCTTGCTTAGCCATCTGTGTGCCTCTGCTGGTTTGTGTATTGACTGTCTGGCTTTGGAGTTACAGGGGCTGGGGATGTGCATTCTCTCAGACAGCCACTGGGGGGTTGATGTGGGTCCTGCCTTTCCTGGGCGAGCCAGGGCTGGGTTGAATAGACCTGGGCTGCATTTAGAGTAGGGTGAGGAGATTTCTTTTCACCTGAATGGGCCTGGTCTGCCTTACACAATGCTGTCTCTACCTCCTGCCGGGAAACTGCACCAGAGAGGACAGACCTGGTTTGGACTGAGCACAGAGCCTCTCTGCCACAAGAGAACAAAGTGAAATGCTGTATAAATATTGGGGCCCAGACCTCAGAACTTTACATCACTTTTGGAAGTCAAGAGGAACCTTTGCCAAGGAGTAGAGCTGGGAGAAGCTGGAGGAGAAGTACTGCCCCTTTGCTGTGTGCTGTCTGTGGTTGGCCTGCAGTAGCTGTTTCTGCCAAGGAGAGAAAGTGTGTGTGTATCCTGCTTGACAAAGTATCTCCAAGGGCTTGAGGTAGAACTTGCCCCCTGTTCAAGAAGTCTCAGGAACAGCAAAGACTTCCCCATCCTTCTGGGCACCGTCTCTGGAACTGCTGGTTTCAGTCGCCACAGGAGAAAAGAGTAGCCAACACTGTCACCGAGTCCGTCACTGGTTCTGTGTCCTGAAGACACCGCCGCACTTCGCACCGTATCCTTGATCTCACGGATGCCGCTGGGCAACCGTCATCAAGCCGTTGCTTGCACCGCGTCCTGTGGGCACCGCACTCCGCATCGCCTCGCTTCACTCTGCCCAGATGTCGCCGACACCGTCGCTGCCAAACCAAACACCAACCTGCTCTGTTGCCGCACCGTGACCTGCCAGCACCACATCGAACACCACCTCACTCCGCATCGTAAGCCTTGGTCTGACCAACGCTGTTGGACAACCGTCACCGAGCCGCTGCCTGCACCGCACCGTGAGGGCACCGCACGCTGCACCGCTTCCACTTCACCACGCACCCGCAACAGTTGCCCCGACTGACTCATACCAATGGGATCAGATGCAACAAGAAAGGTACTGTCAACGAGTATGCCGACGCTACAGCTGACCCGTACTGACGCGGTCGGTTGGAACTGTTAGACTTTGTTGTTTTCAGCATCATGGTAGCCCCGGACTTGGCTACCAACTCTGAAGAACTGTGTTTTCAAGTTATGTTTGCAATTTGAAGGTTATCTTGCAAAGTACCTATTTTTACAGTATTGTATGTTGGATTTTTGTCGTATTTGGTCTTGTTGGTTTAGATAAAGTTTTGCTTATTTTTCTAAACTGGTGTGGTGCCAATTTGTAGTGTTTTCACTGTATTATTGTATGCATGCACAAATGCTTTACACACTGCCTCTGAGATAAGCCTGTCTGCTCGTGCCAAGCTACCAAAGGGGTGAGCAGGGGTTATTTTAGAAGTGTATCCCCCTTACCCTGACTAGGAAGAAGGGTCCCTACTCGGACAAAGGTGCAAACCATTGCCAATTAGAGACCCCCATTCCTAACAAAAATGAATTGAACTTTTTCAAAAATGTAAAAAAAGATTTTAATTTTAATTAAATATTTAGTTTTTAGCCCAGTGTACTAAATATTTAATGTAAATAAAAATGTTAGTGAGGGTGAGTAATTTTGCTAAATTATAATTTTTGAGGTAATTAATATATTTATATTATTATTGTATTGGTTAATACACATTTAATTTGAGGAGCTATTGCAAATTTAAAATCGTATTTTATTATTTTCTGGTTAATTATAAATATTTTAAATTATATTACATGTATATTATAGATTAAAATATATACATTCAAAAAATAATGAATTTATTAAATTACCATCTATTTTTCCATAGGGAGATCTCCATCTCCATGGCAGAGCTCTCCATCTCGGTGGCGGATATTTCATAAATGCAATCGTAGGAGGCATGACACAGAAGTCTATTCCTAGCTCTAAATCTTCACTTAGAAATGTTGAATAGCAAAAAATTTGAAAATCACACCTACGTGTAGTAGCAAATATACATGTAAGTAAATATATGTATGCATATTTACCTTTGCAATCGGGGCCCTAAAGTGTAATTTAGCAGTCAGAAACCTTTGATTTTGTGACTTGCAGGGTTAACAAGCACAAAATGCTTTAGTACGTTGCGCCCCATATTCATCAGAATCTGAAAATACCTGAGACCTTGCAAAATTAACGCTACCTTAGATCTGTCGGTAGGCATGTGCAAATTGAATATAGATGGCCAATTTTCATCCAAAACAGTGGCATGCATGTCCCAATGTTAGCAAGCTTTGGAACAATTCTTCAAAGACACATTTTTCAATGATGTATTGTTCAAGTAAATGTATAACATATCCAATTGATGAAAAAGCAGGAAAGGTATCAATCACTTTCCAGTTATGATACAGTGGAATTCATAGGCACATGAAGACAACTGATTAGATACTGAGACTGGTGTATGGCCTAGTGACATATCCTTTCTATAAGCTATATCTGTTTTTCTTTGAGTTCTGCTAGGATACTGCACTTTTTCTTGAAATATGCTTCCCTTCTTCCAATAGCTTCTTGAAGTTTGTTTCTCTGATATTTCTGTCAATGGGTCGTACAGAAGAAATGGCGATGCCATGTAAGCTGTGTAAATGAGACAGGTTGGTACCCTTCTGAAGGACCATCTATTTTTAAGGTCCTGGACCCTGAGGATGATCTCCGTGCCAAATTTATAACTGAAACAACAAGCAAGGTAAAAATACTGACTGAATCCAGGAACAGAGCCGAGGTACATGTTGAGAGGAGCGATGGTACTGGCCTGAGAGGCGGTGGTGCCCAGAAGGTACGGTTTGGAGGTGTATGGTGATATGGAGATGATGCGTCTCCAGTTTGATAGAAAGAAAGTTATCAAATCCACTACTTTGTTGTGAAAACCCACATTCTTGAGCCTGGTCAGTAGTGTTGGGTGGCAGACAATATCAATTCAGCAGAGATGTGTAGCAGGATCCACATGGCTGCCTCATTTCAATCAGTCTGAGTACTGCAGCGATTAAGCTAAATTCTGTCCCTCTTCAGCATTGACATGGACCTTTGCATTTGATGTTGTTATTTTCAGTAAAACAAACAAACTGTGGGTATGATGCCTTTTCTATCAGTTTGCCCAATATGCATCTGATTGATATTGTTGCATAGATTCATTGGTTGATTGCATTCAGGCCAGGCTTTTTTTTAGAAATGGTTTAATGAATGAAAATCTTAATTCATTTGACGTAGCATCAGTAAAACACTAGGCCTTGTTTATAATCAGTATAAATTCTGCAGAGGATTTAATCAGCAGGATCTCTCTGAAAAGTCCCATGGGGGGCCCCAAGGGAACTGGGCGATCTACACTTTCTGTTGTGTGAAATTAAGGGACTGATGTACAAAGCGGTATTTTGCTTGTAAACGCTCTGATTTGGAGTTTGCCATCGAAAAACTGGTTTTAGCAATACACTAAACCCACTTTATGAGTCAGTAACTTTTTACTAACAACTAAAATGGGTTTAGAAATGGATAAAGAATCACTATTTGCAAGCGGGGTGTTGTAGGCATGTCTTCTAAATAGTGAATCCTATCCATATTTATTAACGGTTTAGGACCGAAAAAGCAGTCATAAACCATTGAAAAGCTACCAACCCCCATGTTGGGGTGGTAACCCATTTACATAAGGGAAGGGGTCCCTCTTGAAGACCGACACCCCTTTGTGAATTGTGAAAATGCTTGTTTTGTTGTAGGCAGTGGTCCAAGGAGCAACTGAAAACAAAGTCAACTTTTTCTTTAAAACACAGCCCAGCTTCCTTTAAGGAAAAGGGGCTGCATTAAAAAAGTGTACTTTATTTAAATGTGATCACAGACATGGTGGTCTGCTGACCCCAGAAGGCCACCATCCCGTTGAGCCATCCAATTGTAGAGAGTCGTAATTTTTGACCTACCTCCTTAAATTTCATGAGGAAAGTCGGATTCTGATCCACTACAATTCAGATTTCTAAGAACTGACTTATTAGTACACTTTACTAGTGGCAAAATTACTGGTCTCAGCTTTCAGTAGTGATGAAAATTGCAACAATGAAGTGACCTTATTGGCTGCTTTGATAATGATGCAGTATTACTGATAAGGCACAAGGCTGCCAAGACACAATTACGCATAGTATATTGATCTTTGCAGAGAGAAAGGCAATGAAGAGATTAGATGTTGCACACCTTTCACGAAAAGTCACAATGCAAGTGGAAATTCCTATTGGGAAGTGTCCTTTCCTTATCAACCAATAAGCCTCCTTCCATCTTCTGAAATACTCTATCAGTTCTAATCACAGTCACATGCAGTTGTTATAAAGCATAACCACCTGAGCCTTTGCTGATAGATCGGCTCGTCTTTTGATTTTGTGTGATTGCACCCTTATTTTGTCATATTGAGCTTAGGCCTTGATATGAAACTGTGGTTACAGAGTGACTTTGTTTGCTCATAGTTCAAACTAAATTAAAAGAAATAGTAGCTGTCGGATGGTAGAAGAAATCCATTAATATATAAATACCAACTCAATATAATAGCAAATTTAGATGAGTTTTTATAACCCATTTTTTATAAAAGAATTTAGGAATTTATGATTAAGTTTTTTATTACTATATATATATATATATATATATATATATATATATATATATATATATATATATATATATATATATATATTGTTGAATGGATAGGAATATATAGGATTTGGGTAGCTGTTTACCTTTGAAAGCTGGATGCCTTTTTTTGTGGATATGAATTGCACGCTATTGGTTATTACCCTCACTCTGGTTGTTTTGCATGTCATCGATGTTGTATGCTTCCCTATGTTTGTTGCTGTATATTCATGCTTCTTTGGTTTTTCGCTTAAAGTATTGTTTCACTTAAATGTGTACATTTTGCTAATGCATTTGCTGTGCTACATGCACATTAAAAATCCGAATTCAGGATATTTGTTTCTGTTTTCTCAGTTAGTGTGTCTTAAGGAGACGTAATCTCATGAAATGCTAAATATCTCAATTTGCAAATTACTGTCCTTGATAAGGGGGAGACAATGCTGATAAGTTCACATGTTGACCTAAAAGTTTTGATATGTGGACATTGTGATATATGGTATTTCAGCACATTTAGCATTACAAAGAAAGTTATATCCATATTACTTAGTAAATACCTATTTTATAATGTAGTAGACACATTTAATGACCTGGAAGTCCTGTTTATTTTCTTAGTTGCAAATAGGAAGGGAGATTTAACTCATATGTTATTTTTACAGACACCAAATTCTTGTCATGATGCATTTTTGGCATATTGCTACCCTTAATTTTTGGTTTGAATTCAGTGACATTAGAGCCTCTAATTGATAGGTCATTTAACTCTAACTACTGTGATAACCATTAGATCAAAGGTGCACTCTTAGTTCAGTAGGACCTTTTCAACAAGGTACAGAATTAATGTATTATTGGAAACAGCAATTCTATTTATACCCCAGGAATCATGACTACTGTGGATGTTAATATCTTTCTATAAGAATATTGTAGCCAAAAGGGTGATTACCAAAGTATCGTCAAACCACCTGTGAACCACAGAAAGTGCATATTCTGTGATGATCAGTGAAATTTTATGAATTAAATATTATGTCAAAGCGGCCATACATCCTCTTAGGGTTGGCAGTTGTATACTAAGATAAGAAATGAACCACGTCTTACCATTAGTCAAAATTTGTTACAAAGACAGTGTAGTTTCAGTCTGACACCATGTCATGCTGATGCAAAGTGGCGATAATATAACACATTCTACTGCCAATCACTAAACACTATTTCGCCCAACTACTGTACAAACTAATCATTTGAAGACTGTCCTGTAGGTGAAACACATTTTGGAGGATTCTGGCAAACACTTCGGCAATCATATAAACCCTACGAGTCACTATAGCAAGTTTAAAATGTTTAACAGATGACGAACAAGATTGTTTCAAAACTGAGTGAAATGAGAATGTAATCAAATGAGAATGTAATCAAATAAGAAATCAGAGTCAAACGTTTTAGTAAAAGAATAATGAGAAAGTAGAAAAAATGGTTTTGAAACAAAACTGCATTTAACATTAAGAAGCATGAGCAATTTGCCAGCTGCAAAATTTAATTGCACCTTTCTTTGACAGCAGGACACAATTTCAGCAACATATAATTAAACCTATTGGACTGCTTTTCAGTTTAGTTAGAGCTGCTATGCAAGTTAATATCAGCATAAATACATTCATGAGAAAAAACATGGGCACAGGTCTCACTGAGCGTGGGCTGAGAATTCTCGAGTTTGTGGAGGAAGTGATAAATCCTCCAATGGAAGAGTGACTCCTGCACTGGAATTGTACTATATCACGGATATGCTGCAGGTAATTGCGATGAATAATGCTCCACTGCCAGAATATCCGCAAATTATGGATTTGAACACTTCCTCCACAAATTGTAGGATTTTCTCTTGAGTCAATTTTTTTTTTTAACAGTTTTAACTTTTGAAATCAATGCAAGGGAATCCATCATAACCAAAATATAGTCACTATAGGACACTCACTCACTCACCAGGTACCTGGGGGAGGAGGAACTAGTGGAGGAAGCGCTGTATATCATATTTGGCATCCCCACAGCGCGGGACACTCTGGTCTGTTTTCCAGCCTGGGAGTGGAGGACTACACCTTCTAGGCTACCCTGCAATCACAAGCTGCCTGGGGAATGAGAAGGAGGTGGAGGGAGTGCTATATAGCAGGATTGGCTGCCTGGGAGAAGACTAGGCCAAGAATGGGCCTGTCTGCTCCCGTCAGATCCCGGAACACCTGCCATTCTTGGCTTCTTCATCTAAAGGTGGACATTCTCTACAATGGACAAGAGAAAAGCCCTCAGTGTCTCTATAGAAACTACTCTTACTAAGAAACACCCAACTCTCACACCAACTGACTACTTTCTAGCATGGGCTGTTTGGGCTTTGGGCATACAAGTTGCTGAAACAGAAAAATGTCTTACTAGTCCCAATCCAAGCATTTTTCTCCTGGAGGCCACTTTAATCGATCACAGTACATCTTTAGCAATACTTGCATGCTCCAATAGGACTTCTATAGACACAAAACCTTGAGTTTCTAATGTACCATTGAATATTGAATCTAAGGAGTACGATCCTAGTGTGGCTTCAGCCATGGGGTTTAGGGGGAATAACACCAACAAAACCTCCTCAATAAGTAGTAGTGCATCTAATGTTGTTCCTGTCTCTACAGTACAACCGGCACTATCCGCAACTCTGACTAACACTTTGACAATTGAATACCTTAAACTTTAGCTGCTCCTGAACCAGCTTTTGTCCGTTTGCATCAACACCTTGAAATATCTGAAGCTAAAGTAGACAGTTTGAATAGACTTTACAGTGGAATAAGGTCTTGTAACTCTTCAGTGGCACCTAATCTTTCTTAGTCTTTGGGTGGGGTAACTCATCCTACCATGATCTTTAAATATGTTAATGAAAATATCATTAACAGTGAGACTGCTCCTACCATCTCTACTAGTAACACTTTTACACCATCTGTTATGCCTACAGAGTTTGTACCGACTATTAGACTGACTGCTGCCTCTTGGGCCAAGAAGGCGAGTAATGGTCTGCTTGCTATTTGAATTTATCCTCTGCAGCAACCCCTTTTGTCATGGTTTTAACTAATATTTCCTGCCTTGATGCTGAAAAAAACAGTCATTTGAACCACTGAAAAATAAAACTCTTCACTGGTTACAGAAACAGGCAGGAGAGCTTTATCAATTAGTGGATACCATTGTTTTGTTAGGAGGGTTTGTTGGATAGGGGACTTCATCAAAACCTGCAAGGGTGACTGTGTGATCATTAACTTTCACAATCCAGCCACGGTTTATCGGCTTTTTAAGGCCTTGTAATGGGGAACAATTTAACAGTGTAACAAATGCAGTCCCTTTGGGCTTTTTCTTATAAAACTGCATGCCCTCCTGTCCAAGTTAGACCTGACCCGTACCCAGAGTAGGAGGAAGAAAGCTGTATGGGATCGTCTATTGAAATGGTCTAATGCCCAGTCGGGCGAGTCTGGATGATACTCTCTTTCTAAAATCATAGTTCCTATGATTATGCCTCTTTGGATCTCTCCTGACTGCGATGGGCATCCTCATTTCCTCCATTGTCAACATTAACAGTCGCCAGGGTAACCTGGACTACATGGGAGTGTGACCGTGCCCCTTTCCTTTGGGTCAGTGTTGTTCTAGTCCACTGAGGTACCGGTAGGCGGAGGTGTTTATTTTCTTTGTCCCGCTAGCTTTCCCGTACACCAGCCTATGCTTCTCCAATAACGTGGAACGGTACGGGTGGCTAGTATGCTCACTGTGGTCTGAGGCGAATGAGGAAGGAAAAAAAAAAAATGCATGCCCGCTTGGGCTGACTCTACCAAGAGCAGCCCCGCCCGATGACAAACCAGGTTTTAGCAGTCACAATTTGTAACCGTATTACTGCTCTTGAAGGCTGGGATTCTATTGTTTGACCTGGTAACCATTGTCATAATGAACTAACCAATGCTTTGGATCCCTAATGTGCTAATGAGTTATTGTGGACAGATAGCTCTTTGGGGAATGGCTCTTTAACTGTGACACAAAAACCTTTTTATACTTTTTATAACTTGAATACTATTGATACCTCCGATGCTGTGATCTAGATTAGTGACTGTACTATTGATACTGATATACCTTCTGGTTTTGAGTCATGGAATATTGTGGGCTTACATTTGAAATTTACAGATTTGCTGTGGTTGGATTTCATTAAACTATTCCAAGTTATCTTGCTCCAAGAGCCTTGGTTCACAGTTCCACACTATTTAGATGATTATACTACCTTCTTTAGTCCTGCTATTCCTTCTACGTCTGGCAAGGCGAAAGCAGGTCTGATTACCTGGGTGGCAATCTCGCTGAACTATAACGTTAGATGTCTCCCTATTGACTCCAGCAATATGCAAGGGATTGATTTAAGAAGGAGACGTAGTGACAATATCATCAATTGTTATTTTTATAACAGTTTTGACAAGAACAATATTAACAATTCAGTCACCTTGTTCAACATGGTTGATACCTACACTAATCATGAAAAAGACAAACCATGTTTAACAATCGAGGTATTAGTGCTGGTGATTTCAATGCAAAGATGGGCAGGGAGTCAATGTTTGATGATCTATACTCATACATATGAAGGGCTTTCCAGTTGCTTTGTATAATAACAATAAACAGGGACCCTTTCTCTTGAATTCCAAACTTGAGAGGAATTTACTGGACATACATGGTATGACCACTGATTTCAGCACCTGATATTCCACATTTACTGGTAGGGATAGCTCAATGATAATCAATGTCATTTTCATGTCAAGTGATTTATCAAAAAAATTCTTAGTCCTTGTGTTAAGCCATCCACTTTTAGTGATCACAACCCACTGCTTTTATCCCTAAAGTTACCAAGCAATTTGCTACAAGAATCTGATAACCATTAAAGTTGGTTGCAGATTAAAATGGGATAGGGTCAACCCAGCTGTGATTTAAGAAATGCCATTACTGGTAATCTTAATGTTGTTTAGAACAGTCTGTCTTTAATCCAGAATTCTGATAGTTCAGTTCTTGATTCACTTAAATGTGTTGGTAACTTGATTATTAATATATTAACAACAAACAATGTTCCTTTTAAGCATAATGGTGAAAGATGGCTCAACAGTGTATGTTTGTTGGCCAATAGGAATTTAAAACAAGCCCTTAGAAGAAAACCAAGTCATAGAGGGAAGTAATGGTTTGTAGACACAAATACAAAGAAAATGTTAGAGCCAGGAAACATGAATTAAAAGAAATTGCTATCACTCTGACCAGTCTGACTAACACACTGGTTCTTTTTAGAAACTCATTAATTCAAACCTTTTAAATCTTATTAAGAACTCAGAATTAGACTTATCAATTATATCTGACAACTGAATTAAGCTTTTTTCTAGTATATATGATGATGCATGTTTATCCACTTCTGATTACCTAGGGTAGCAGAGCCTCATCCAAACTAGTTTGAAAATAAACTTTTACTATCCAGAGGTTAGAGATGCAATTATTAATAGTCGTGCCTGAAAGTGCCCGGCAGTGGTCCCTATGGACTTATTTCAAAGTAATATTGAACTTTAGGCCCTAAATGTCACTAGGGTTCTTAATGCAGCTAGCACACTAAGGATCCCGGACTCGTGGTCCCAATCGATCATAGTCCCTGTGCATAAAATGGTAGCAGAGGGACTCCACATTGTTATAGTTCTAGCTCCCTGGTAGACTTCATCATAAAAATAGCCAGCAGAGTCATTAAGGAAAGGATCTTCAGCTGGGTGGAGGGCAATGGATTTTTTTCAGAAGCTCAATATGGTTTTAGATCTGGACTGGGTAACGTAAAGCACTGTCTTAATTAACATCTCTTAAGTGAGAAGTAAACTGTTATTAAAAAAGGCTCACTATAGCTGGCATTTATGGACCTCAGTTCTGTCTTCGATCTTGCCACCATGGGTGTTGACCAGGGTATTCTATCCTTTCTGCACCATTTGCACAGTGATCCAAATGCTAAGGTCCATTATAACACCAAGGATGACTGGAAAAAGACTTTTAAATTGGGCAGAGGAGTCAGACAAAGTTGCATTTTAGTCCCAATTTTATTTATCCTATATATTAGTGATCTGGAATCTACTTTAACTACATGGTATAAGGACGTTCTGTACATTGGTAATCAATTAATTCCAATTTTATTATACACAGATGAAACTGTTTTATTGGCCAGGACAGCCAATGCTTTAAAAGAACTGCTTCATAGCTTTGTCTCCTATATGGATGACAGGGATCTTAATACCAACTTTAACCAGACATTTGTTAAGGTCACTGGCATGAAATCTGTCAAATCAGGGAATGTTACGATAAAAGGCCATCACGTAGAAAAGGTTAATGCCTTCTTAGGTGTGATTTTCGACAATTCATCTTCTTGGAAGGAATTATTAAGATTAAAGTGAAGGTCCTGTGCACTTTCTTTAATGTGTATTTAACTTTGCATATAAATTGTGTATGAAACATATCCCACACATGTTAACCTCATATTAGTCCATAGGTATTTCTGTTGCTTGTTATGGTGTGGCTGTATGGGGCTACATCAATCCGGGTCACCTCCAAATCAAAGAAAACACATTTTGTCGATTACTTTTATCTGTTCCACAGAGTTGCCCTGTCACAAAGAGGTTGGAGTTTCTTATCTTACAAATAGAATCCAACTCTCGCCTCTTCAATGAATCTCCATTTAGTCTAATCCGTGTATCTTAATCTTATCAGATAAATAGATTGATCATTACAGATCTGTTGTCAATATAGGGAAATAGCAATTCAAGATGGCTAGCCTATGTTAACAATTCAAGATGGCTAACCTATGTTGAGTCCCTTTGTTCCCAAAAATAGAGACTGGATATATGTGATCTCCCAGAGTCCATTACAAAGAGAATCTTCACCCTGATCAAGGGCTTTAAAGATGTTTTTCATAACTGAAGGAGTTCTTTATTGTGAATTCTATGTTGATAAAAACAGTCTTAGCACCACAACCTTTCCTTCTTTGTGATGGACTGTTTCTAAGCTTCACTGTCTAGAACTTATACACTAACTAGTAGATTTTCTGAGTTAATGAATGCAGTATAGGCAGCTAAGTATCAATAAAACAGGTACATGGACCACTTTTGGGCCTGATCTTTATTGTTGAAGATGCTCATGGTATGGTCCTTCTCCTTCTGTAAGAGAGGATGGAGCTTCTATAGGTGTGAATATTAGACCATTGCCATGTAGTTCTGAGAACAGGAGTTTTAGGTATATATTACAGGTGGATATTGATTCTAGAGGCATCCGTATGCTCAGAGATCTTTGTTGTCATAATCTTGATACCTGAGCTGCAAGAGAGCAAAGATCTGACCTGATCTCAGCGAATGACATAAAAGTTGTAGACAGTGCAGCTTAGAAACATGAAGAGAAAGCTGCTGCTCTGTGTTTCCACGTATGTGCTGCATACAGCACAGTTTATGCAAAAATATGTGCATGGACATGTTCAGAGCCTGCAAACTGAAGTAGAACATATTCATGATAAAGCTCCAGGATCACCAAGTTAAATTTTCAGTCCAATTGCCACCATGTCAAAGTGAAGCAGGGGAACTATGGTGCCGAAAAAAGACCTAACACTTGACAAAATCACCTGTACAAACCATGACATTGTATTTAATGGAATCATATTGAGCCGTGATCATTCTTTTCCCCAAGATGGAAACACGCTATAACAGTGAATATTGCATAAAATACAAAGGTTAAGTGTCCCAGGAACTCACAAACATCTGGAAGGAGCATAGTCCCTGCATTGCTTTCAAATAAACAAAGTCTCACAAGCTTGGTAAAAATCAGTTCTTAACAGTTCTTGCACTGGCTTTCAGATAAACACAAAATCCCATAGCCATAGCCAAACAATGTAAAATAAACTTCATTCATTGTCTGAATTGCACAGGCAAAAGACTTAAGGCAGCCTGCAGGCCATGAACTTTCTTTACGACCTGAGCTGCACAGCAGCAGAGTCCTTCTATCACCAAAGACCATACAGATAACAGTGTGCATATTAATTCCTTAACAGACTCCTTCCCTATGACCATTGAGATCAGGAAGAGGTCCTTGTGAGAAATTGGGTTGTTGGTTGACTGAGGTATGAGCCCTGGTCAAGTAGCAACCACAATCCTTGTCAGGGCGAGGCACAAGCCAACCCTAAATTAACCTGTGCTCGACCCTCTGGTAGCTTGGCACTGAGCAGTTAGGCTTGATTCAGAGGCAATGTGTAAAGTATTTGTGCAACACTGCAAACAGTAATAAAGTGAAAAAACTACACGCAAAGGATCCCTTCCCTAAGACCATGGAGATCAGGAAGAGGTCCTTGTGAGAAATTGGGTTGTTGGTTGACTGAGGAATGAGCCCTGGTCAAGTAGCAACCACAATCCTTGTCAGGGCGAGGCACAAGCCAACCCTAAATTAACCTGTGCTCGACCCTCTGGGAGCTTGGCACTGAGCAGTTAGGCTTAATTCAGAGGCAATGTGTAAAGTATTTGTGCAAACTGCAAACAGTAATAAAGTGAAAAAGCTACATGCAAAGGATCCCACACCAAGTTAGAACAAAAGAACTCTCTTTAATAAATACAACAAGACCAAAATGACAAAAATCAAATCAGTAGAACCAAAGATATGCAATTTTAAAACTTTAAGTGAAAATAGAGGCAAAAAGCACAAAGCGCCAGCTGTGGTTATCTGGTCGTGCCGGCCCAGGACAAAGTCACACGTTCAGGTTGACCGCGATGGAGCGCGGGCCAGCTAATGAGACCATGTTAGGCCTGCTGATCAAAGTGCCTTAAATCCTGGTGCGCGGTCTATGCTGCGTTGCTTTCTGAGGCTTGATGTTGTCCGGCGTCGGTTCCGAGGAAACTGTGCAGTGAGGCTTTGCGGGGCTTGCGTTTCTTTGTGTCAGTTCCGATGGGCTGTGTGGCAAAGCTTAGCAGGGCTTTGCGTGGCTTGGCGTCGGTTCTGATTGAGCTGGCATCTGGGCAGCGAGGCTTTGCTAGACTTCGCATCACTCAGCTTCGATTCCAATGAGGCTGGCAGCTGTGTGGCAAGGCTTTGCTGGGCTTCGCGTCGCTCCACATCGGTTCCGATGGGGACCATAGTTCATCCTGGCACAAGCACATTCAGGCTCACTTCCAAGGGTCCCAAACTGGGGTGACACCACTTGGAAGGGCAGGACTCCAGATGGCAGAGCCCAGGTTCTGGATTCAAGGTTGTTGGAAGCCTGTTATGTCCCTGAGGCTACTCATCAGGAGGACAGCCAACTAGCCCATGAAGTCACTTTGGGGTCCTGGGTTCAGAGTTGCAGGTCCAGTCATGCTCACCCAGGCAAGAGGGTAGCAGGCAGCAGGTCAGCACAGCAGGGCAGCAGTCCTTCAGAGCAGCAATCCTTCAGAGCATCAGTCCATCAGAGTGGCAGTCCTTTCAGCAGCAAAGCAGTTCTTCTTCCTGGCAGAGTATCCACAGATGCAGAAGTGTACTAAAGAATTGGTGTCTGAGGTCCAGTATTTTGACCCATGTCTGCCTTTGAACAGGGTAGAAGCTTCTATATGCATGCCTTTGAAGTGCACAGGTGCCTTGCCTTCCTGGCCCTGACTCCAGACTAACTTCAGGGGGTATGCAACTCTCTGTGTAGAGGCAGAGCACAGCCTATTCATTCCTGCCAGTGATGGCCCATTCAGTCACACCTAAGCTCCCCACTGTGTCTGGCTGTCTAGGAGAAATACACAAGGCCTAACCGTCAGCTACACTCCAGACTAACTTCAGGGGGTATGCAACTCTCTGTGTAGAGGCAGGACACAGCCTATTCATTCCTGCCAGTGATGGCCCATTCAGTCACACCTAAGCTCCCCACTGTGTGTGGCTCTCTAGGAGAAATACACAACGCCCAACTGTCAGCTACACCCAGTGATCTGACCCAAAGACAGGCTGCAGGCACAAAATGGCTAAGGCAAGAAAATTCTAACTTTCTAAACATGCCATTTTCAAAACTGTAACTTAAAATCAGAATTCAAGTTAGGATTTTTCATTACAAATCCAGAGACACCAAACATAAACTGGGTACCTGTTCCCATTAGGAAATTACACTTATAAAATGTAATAAGGTAACTCCAATGTTATCCTATGGGAGAAGTAGGCCTTGCAGTAGTGAAAAACGAATTTAAGGGGTTTTCACTACCAGGTCATATAAAACTTAAACGTACATGTTCTACTTTAAAATACATTGCACCATGTCCTCTAGGCTGTCCTGTGCCTACCCTACGGGTGACTTATCTGTATTCCAAAGGAAGGTTTTGGCCTGCCAAAAGGTTTACTTTGCAAGGTCAAAATTGGAGTTTAAAACTGCACACACACAGGCTGCAATGGCAGGCCTGAGACATGCTTGAAGTGCTACTTAAGTGGGTGGCACAAAAAAGTGCTGCAGGCCCACTAGTAGTATTTAATTTGCAGGCCCTGGGCACAGGTAGTGCCACTTTGCTAGGGACTTCCAAGTAAATTGAATATGCCTGTTGGGTATAAGCAAATCTACCATGTTTTAAGGGGGGGAACATAAGCACTTCAGCACTGGTTAACAGTAGTAAAGTGTGCAGTGTCCTAATGCCAGTAAAAACGAAGTCAGCAAAAACAAGAAGTCTGAAGGCAAAAAGTTAAGGGGAAAACACCCCAAGGATGCCAGGTTTAACAGTCCAGATCATACAGTATTAACACAATTATTAGCCCAGTTCTTGCTTGGTATCTTGAGATAGCAAACTGGCCACTTGTTGCCTGATTAAAGCCTTTAGAGGCCCATTTGCATGAGCTCCCAACTGTCACCAGGGGCTGAATAGCTCCTTGATGAGGTGTGAACTTGCTCCTAGAGATGAAACAAAGGCCTTGGGAGTGAAGAGGCGGTCTGTTCCTCTCACAGGATGAACATCTGGGCAGTGCCCAGGAACTTAATTCTCTTTATAGCGGCTTACCTTGTCACAGGCAGAGGTAGTTAACACCTGAGCCTAACCCTTCCTTTTCCCTTCTAGCCAGCCAGGCACCTATCATAGTGAAAGAGGAGCTGACCTCAGAACCAGTTTGAGTGACCACAGAGGAGGGGGTAGCTCATTTCCCTGGCCCCACCTCTAGGGTAGACACAGGAGCGCTGCACAAGGGAAGAAAGGTTCTGCCATCTTGATTTTAGGTAGAGAAGGGCACTGTGGGATTGTTTGCAGTAGGGCACATAAGCTGCAACAGTGGGTAGGGTTATCCCTAGGAGTTTTTTCCCTATTGGTTAGGGTGGGGCAGGCAGGAGTCACTCCGAACCACAGTCTAATGTCAGGCATAAATGTGGAAACCCTGGGCACCATCTTCAGAACACTACTGGCCTATGGAAGACAAAATAATGACTGCACCTGCTGTTGAGACCTGTGAGGAGAACCCAATGGGCTGGACTTGCACCCACCTGTGCTCAAGGGTCAGTTTGCTGACTATATGTTAAGCTACAGGGACACAAAAGCTGCAAGAAGCCCACTTTCCTGGAAGAGTCCAATTGACCAGTTCCACCTGTACCTGCCCTTGACCTGCCCTGATCCCTGATGTTGTCTTTTGTTGGAGTGAGTCATGAACACAAGTGCTGTTCCTGAGGTCCTGGAACCCTTGACTGATCTCAGAGTGTACTCCTCCCTCTTAAACCTTGAAACCTGGTACTTAGAAACTTTTTACCAACAATTTGCACGGAGAACCGTCAAGGGACAGGAATCAACCTGCCAGCTGATTTGCAGAGGATGCATCACAGGTGGGACTACATTTCCTGCAGCTCTCGCTACATGCTGCTCTGCAGCAGTAAACCTGTTTCAGCCGGCCCGACGCCGACCATCACCTGATGTCATTGAACACTCTTTGGCTGCAGCCTTGCCCCACTGAGGGAATTCAACTTCCATAAGAATCTAAGTCCAATGGCAGACATTTTCACTGGGTTCAACGCCAAGCAGCATCCTTCGAATGTAGTCTCCAGCCTTGCCCAGCAGAAGACTGGACCTTCTTGAAAATTAGGAGTGAATGTAGCTTTTTGACCATGATGAATTTCATCTATGTATATGACCCATGCTTCATTGCGGTCTGCCTTAAACATTAATCTTGTCTTGGTCTAACATGACCAGTTGCCTGCAGTTGGGCCTTTGCACCTTTCATGCCGTTTAAAATCTTTTTAAAAATCATATCTCCAGTTCCCCTTATTGGATCTTTGTCGTTTTGGTGTCATTGTGTTCATTACATTATTTTCTATTGTTAGGTCTGGCATAATGATTTTACTAAAATTATATGTAGAATACACTTACATAAAGGGGATTTCACACACCTCTCTTCGTCCATTGGCCTGACATTCACATTTTGCTTCTGCCCACTAAAGCATATAGCATGTAGCAATGGATCAGCCTACTTCATCTACTGGCTAACTTCACTTTGAGTGACTGCATTTCGACCTTTCACAAGGAGCACATCTGCACACAAGGTAGTTCCCTTCACAGCGAGTGCTTTTATTTTTACTTTATTATGACTTTAATATGGTCTTTGTTTGTAGAGCCTGATGAGACAGCAGGACACTTTCTACCAGATGACAGCACAGGGCACATCCAAGCTTAATCAGTTCCTTATTCCTGTGAAAGCTGTTGTAAATTTCTTTTGAAATGGCCTTTGTTTATCTGATTGCTTCTTTTTCACGTAATATCAGCAGCCCAAATGAACCCTGAAAATACGCTCATGCGGGTGCTCCATCTTTGCAACCCTAACTGTCTGTCTGTCATTCCGTTTTCCTGTCTTGCCTTCCTCTTTGTTTCTTTGCTTTTTTCTTTCCTTCTTTCTGTATTCCATTCTTTCCTTCTTTCTTTTCTACTTTCTTTCTTCCTTCTTTCCTTTTTTCTTTCTTTTTTTCTTGCTTTCATGCCCAAAAGCAAAAAGCTGTCTTAGCCAAGACCTTTTGATTTTAGTAGAATTATGTGTAGAACATAGTTACCTATAGGGGTTTTCAGCCAGACTTTGTCCATTAGTCTGTGGTTCTGTCAATCACATTTTTTCCACTCACTCCATCATGTATCAAGGGACAATGTGACAGCCCACTTCAGCCATTGGCTGACTTCACTATGAGTTAAGCTTGCTGCCCTTTCACAAGGAGCACATCAACACACAAAGTAGTTTCCTTCAGTGCCAGAGAGTACTCTGAAAATGTGTGCTTTTTGTAGCCAAATCAACATTTTTGCCTTTAGCCAATATCTTTGTTTATATTGATGAGGGCCCAACAGAACAAAACAAGAACTGCCAAAAGGCTGACGCCCCCCCCGACCTATTAGCTTTGCCAATGCATATAATAAATTTGAGTGGGATTTATATTGTATTGTGTTTTCAACTTTTTAACTGTTTTGGTACTTCTAAATTCTTTACACAAATGCTTAAGTGAAGCCTTTCTCTTCTGTGCCATAGCTACCAGGAGTTTAGCTCAGGTTTAAATTAATGAAACATTGACAGAACCTAAAAAGAACAGTGGCATGATTACTTGTCGTGGACTACCATCCACCCCAACTAATAATCTACTTCCTCACACTAACACTTTTCAAATTAAGACAAAACACAATAAAATGCCCAAACCAATTTAAAAAAAGAGATAACAAAAATAAGCAAAAAGACAAGAAAGCAGTTTGTAGTGGCCACTGGGCTAAATTTGCTGCCTCGCTATAGTCCACAGTTCTGTGTTTGGACTTAATCACTCTTTTGGGCCTCAAAATCCTCCAGCGGGGCAAGGCTGGAAGTGGTAGCTGGGCAGGGGTCCACGAGGCTGGATATCTTGCCGCGAGGTCCCACTGAATCCATTTTCAGTGCTGCAAAAAGTTCAGAGAGAGTTGAAACTGATTTTCCTGCTCTCCTAGGGTGCCATCTCCCTGGGCAAACCATAGCTACTTGTCACAGTCCACCAAAAATTTTAATAATTAGTAATCCCTTGTTCCTTAATGGCTTGGGATGTTCCTACTGGCCACCCCTGCTGCGCTCAGGCCATTAAGGCAGGCTTCTAGACACCAGTTTCTCTCTAACAAGAGCTATTTCTAGGTCCACTCATCTCTGGCCAGCTGAGTCCAGTTGAAATCAGGAGTCATTCTGCTTTTTGTGTCACAGGAGTGGGCTAACAGGAGGTCAGTTACCTGACCCTTATAGAGCAGTTTCAGTCCCTTGGTGCCAGCAGGAGTCAGGTGTCCTTGAGCATTCGTTTTTCCAGAAGGGCATTCATCAGATGTATTCTTCCTAGGTCCCGCAGTGTTCTGAGGAGGTGTTGGTGAGATACCAGGCTTATCTTATGCATTAGCCAGTGACTGGATAATTTTTCCTACCCAATCATGTTTACTTTTTGCCCTATGCTCACATTATTTTTCAGCACTTCCTCTTTACTTTAGGAATTCACAGAAGTCCAAATCCAAAATGGCTAAAACCTTTGTCCACTATTGAGGGCTCTGACTCCCCATAAACCACACTGCTTTTTATATGAGATCTCCTTGCTCAGTTAGAAATGGTGTTCCTCCTCTGCTGGGCCTGAAGCCAGAAAGTCTAGGAGGACACTGAGAATGAATGGGTGCAGAGCCAGTTATTTCCATCAATCTTCTCCCACTCAAAAGAGTTGTGAATGCTATTCTTTGTTGTGCAACCTATATCTGTCCCCTTTCCAAATAATAATCCCTATTAAATGGCCAATTTTGTAAACACTCCTGCTGTCCTGGGCCCAGCAGTCAGGTCTTTATTCTCTGGAAAGCAGTCATGCAACCTTTAGCCAGGATGTGCATTGGGTGTCTGGAGATAAGTGGCAGAACCAGTTTTGGATCAGGCAGCACGAAGTGAATTTTATAGTTACCTTTCCACTAATCTTATCAAAAATCTACTTTCACCTAGAAACTACAACTTGAATCATTTTCCAGGCATTTTTTTTCAGGTGAAGACAGAAATTAAGAATTGTTATTATACCTTGGGTTGTTCAAGGATAGTCTAACCTACACAGTGAAAAGAACCTTTGTGCATTTGACCACTGTGAGGACACAATATTTCAAGTGGGTAGTGTGCTACGTTTTTATATTTAGCACCTAGCCCCACTTTAGGGGTGACATTTTTAATGTATAAATTAGGTATTCCTTAATGGAAAAGGTACTTTTCCTTTCTATGTGTCACTGTAGTGCTTTTTGCTATTAATTCTTGCCCAATCTATGAAGCCAAAACACAGCCCTACAGTCGCCAAATCTTGCTACAAATATCCCATTTCACTGTATCCAGTACAAGCCCTCTATAAAAAATATAAGGGATGGCTCATTAGGTATTCCTTTTCTGTGAGACATGAGCTGTAAAATGTCTGTATTTGTTCTGTGTACATTAGTCTTGTAACAAACTAAACTATTAGAAAGAAGTAAAGACATCTCAAGATTTTGTGCAGGTTTTTGTTTTGATTTCTCTTCAGACAACCCTTCAATGAACATTTTAGCTAACAACACTTTTTACAGTATACATTCTAAGTTATGAAATTTGTGAGTGAGTGCAGCAGTCCTTAGGATGCATTCATTTCTGGATGGTAAATATAGTTGTAGCATTTCTGAATTATTGTTGCCTTTCATGCTCAACAATGAGTTAACAGGCATTTTGCAGTGAATATTTTCTTTGTTTTCGAATTCTATTGTACGATTCATTTATGATATGAGACCTTCTTTTTACTCGGGTATTCGTTCTGTCTTTTCTTATTGTTCTATATTCCATTTTAGAGTGAACATGCAGTGCCTGCCAGGGATGACTGGTGTATGGCTTAAGTGTTTCCTTATTTTGCACACAAGACATCAAGACACGAGGAACCGTTTTGCTTGATGATGGAGCCAATTGTATTTTTATTCATTTCACATCGAGAAGCTTTTGTTGCAAAAACAATCACTGTGCAAAAGCAAAATCCACAATGAAGAATATCAACTTGTATCAGCATAACAATATTTTGTCACAGTACTACATTTTACTGTATTGTATTCTAATTGCATTTATATAGCGCTTACTACCCCTGACGAGGTGTCGAAGCGCTTTTTCGACGAGTAGCACGCTACTCCTTATAAAGGAGTAGTGTTGGATTAATATAGTGAAATATGAAAGTAATTTGAGTGGTGGATAGGTTAGTCAGTTATTTGGAGTCAGAAGGATAGCAGAAGGATAGCAGAAGGATAGAAGAGGGAAAAAGGTTTGCATTTATATAGCGCTTGTTACCCCTGATAGGGTGTTGAAGTGCTTTTTTTGGCGAGTAGCACTGTACTCCGGAACCCATAAAGGATTAGTGATGAATTAGTATAGTGAAATATGAAAGTAATTTGAGCGGTGGGTATGTTAGTCAGTTATTTGGATTGAGAATGGTAGGGGAGGGATAGAAGAGGGAAAAAGGTTTGCATTTATATAGTGCTTGTTACCCCCGATAGAGTGTTGAAGCGCTTTTTGGCGAGTAGCACGCTACTCTGGAACCCATAAAGGATTAGTGGTGAATTAGTGTAGTAAAATATGAAATTTGAGAAGTCGACATGTTAATCTGTTATTTTGATTGAAAAGGATAGTGGAGGGATAGAAGAGTGAAGAATTTTTTTTGGCAGGTCATAGCAGTAGGAGGAGTAAAAAAGGGATGTGGAGTGGAAGAGTCAGAGGGAAGAGTTTAGAAAGGCTTGTTTTGGGGGATCAGTATAGTAAAAGAGGTGGCAGATGATGCAAGAAGGGGTAGAGGGGAGAGTCTAGAAAGGGTTATTTTGGGGATTATAGTAGTGGTATGGGGTTAGGGATGAATGAGAGAGTGGATGTAGAGGATATATTGATAGCGGTATAGGGTGAGAAATAGGGTAGTGCATTGGAAAGAGTAGTAGAAAGAGGTTTGAGATGAGTCAGAGAGTTGAGGTAGAAGATATATTGAGAGAGGCATAGGGTGAGAAATAGGGTAGTGCATTGGATATGCTGAATTAGAAGAAAGTAATAAATATATAGAACCATAAGTACATGGAAAGTATATAGATGCATAAAGGAAGTAAGTATATGTAGATTAAAGATATTGATAGAGGTATAGGGTGAGAAATAGGGTAGTGCATTTAATATGCTTTTTTAGGAGAAAAGAAATAAATATATAGATCCAAGTACATGGAAGGTATATATATGCATAAAGGAGGTAAGTATATGTAGATTAAAGATGCATTAGATGAACTCTGGTTTTCAAGTGTTGTACTTAAAAATGTATTTTATTTATTTTAAAAAAAACATAATTATTCTACATGTTTATACAAAGCAATACACATATATAGGTACATATCTATAGTACAAATAAATGCTTATATACAGAGTGATATGCTGTATATTTCTGTTTGCGTATGGTACTTATGTGGGGAAAAGCCAATTCTTGAGTAGTTTTCTGAAGATAAGATGACACTGCAGGAAGCTGCTATTTCAAGCCCTCAGCACCTCTATTACTTCTGCAATAGCTGCCTAGCCTCCGTCACCATTTGTGGCGGAGAAAGCAGATCAGAATTAGGAGAGGGTTGAAGACTACCATCCTTACACAATGCAGCCCATGAACCTTCCAGAATAGGCTGAACAAAACCAACCAAGTGTTCGACTTACCCAGCGTCACCTGAGCCACCTTGCAATGCTGGAGAAACAGTAACAGAGCCAGCTCCGACCTCGGAATGTAAAGGGGAAGACACAGGAACCGCAGAGGCTATGAGCAGCGTCTCCGGCGCCGATCGACGCCGGGGCATCGTCTTATCATCATGTACCATGAGCGGCACCTCAGAGTTAAGGAACGGGAGGAACCAGCAGAGGCCACGTCATGACGCGGTGAGGCCAATGCCGCCGCGATTTCGATCCTTACGACGGGATTTTCGCGACTTTGGTGTGCGACGCTCACCGGAACGGCTCCTTGAACGGCCCCGGGCAGAAGCCTCAGAGCGGGAAGGAGACCGACGTCGCCTGGACTCCGACCGGGAGAGCCGCGCCATCAACAGCTTCATTCGCCTTTCCCGCAAGGCCTTAGGCTTCAGCCGTTTACATATGTCGCACTCCTCGGAGTCATGGTACTCTCCTAGGCACTACATGCAGATGGGATGGGGATCCATAGGAGACATCTGTCTCGCACAGGTCTTGCACATCTTACAACCCACAGGCATAGGCACCTTATTCCCCGACACAAAAAGGCGTCGAAGTAGGCCAAAAATACAAACTGCCCAAGGAACCACTTCTACTGATCTGTGTTACAGCACAGAAAAGAACAAAAAGACGTCCATGCGCCAGAGGCGACTTATATGGCAGCGAAGACGTCATTACGGAGCCGTAAGGCGTCGTCCCCCGGCATGCAGAGGTACTGCTGAAAAAATTCCGGATCCAGTCGGATGCCTGGGGAGAATTCACAAATTAAGGAATCTGCGGCTAGATGTCTCTATTAGATACACCATGTTTGAAGTGAGCCTTTGACCCTCACACAACACTTCCCACATAGGCTGGTAGGGCAGTAATTAAGCAAGTGCAAGCTTACCCTGGCTCCCATGATTGGCCAACTTAATTCTTTACTGAACTTCAAATGTACGTTAACTAAATCTGCACCCAACTACAGGCTTTGCAGCTCCGTGATAAAGGTGCTGAAACTTTGCAGCTCCCTACCTCTGTGAGTCTGAATAGGGTTACACGATTCCAGCTGCGGGTGGAGCCAAATCAATAAACAAATTGCACTGATGCAGAGTAGGCTGAGGAGAGATGTGCCCCTAGGGCGCAGACCAGGTTTTCCAATCCGGGGATGACTGCCTGCAGTGAGGCCAGCAGGCCTTGGGATACACTGAAAAGTAGCAGTCATTCACAAGAGGTAAGACCATGAAACAAGATAAAACCCAGCCCCAAGAGGATTAGGAGGAATGATACCAGGATGTGTTTCACCATCAGTCTTCAGCTCTCGTGATGGAGGAATAGTAACCAGTCAGGAAAACAACACCCGCCAAAGGCAGTGAGAAAACAGATCTAGATCTTAGTTCGACCTATGCCTGGATACAGTCGCAAAATGGACTCTGGATTATTTAAGACCAGATGAAGCCAGTTAAGTCATTAAGGAAGTGTTTGGTATGGCTGCAGAAATAGCGAACGGGGCCCTTAATTGACATAGGCAAAACCTTTCCAGTTTCAAGGCAGTAGAGCAGCAATTATTTGGTTTCTACAAAGAAGCTTAGTCTGCAATCCCATGCAATAATTGCTTAGCTCTAGTTGTCCAGATGTCAGGCCATCAGCTGCAAAGTGACCGAGCTGTATGGCCCCTACAGTCCCTGTAATTGGTTTGCAGATCGAGATGAACATGGAATCTGAACACTTTGGAATCCATAGCTCTGCAAACCTCTACTACCTTTCACATGCTGTGCTCTCGCCATCTTCGAGTGCGAACTAGGAATCATGTGAAAGGATGGAAAGTAAAAACAACAAAAAAGAACATAATAACCATTGAAATTAAAAAATCCCCACCCCCAACTACACTCGCCATACCCACACCTTTAAAGTTCTCAGCTGCATTTCCAAAGTATTCAAATACGTGGATTTGTTTGTTGCCACTGCAGACTAAGAGATGCCCCCTCCCTAAGACTATATTCAGCTGATAATCTTCAAATCCCATTCGGGCCAGGATCTCCTATCCCTGCAGAGACAGTACGAGGGGTGACTGGCGTGCAATGAGTGAGAGATGTTTGATGGAAACCAACACAGTGCTCTGAAACATGAAGTGCTGCAAGGCTTTAGATTCTGCTAAGAGTATCTGAAACCTTTTCTGTAGATATCCGATATCCGATATGCGCCGGGCATAGGGAAAAGTTTGCGGAAAATTATAAATGCCTATCACTACAGCAAAAAAATACAAATAAAATAAAGCTTCTTTACCAACCACCCTAGCAATTCATTGCACATCCATGGCCTTAGACTCAGCACTTTGTTACTGAACCTTTCCATTTCCACTTGTTCAGGACGACTAAAATGAAGACTCATGTTAATAAACTGTGGTTATAACTTTGAAAAATTCTGTTTTGGCTTAACTCGCAGGCTTTCACACAAATCTATCTGCTACACACTACAGCCTAAGCAGACCAAAATTTAGACCCCCATAAACTATGATGTTGCTTCAGCACACTTCCTATGGGACATCATGGTTATTACAGCATATACCACACAACCGAGACCACAAATCGTACTGGATCCTAGTGTGTAATTAAAAGTTGTTACTATTAAAAAACAAATAATATTTATTAAAAGAAAAATAAGAAGTGAGGGCAGGATTGAGACTTGTGCCATGCAGACTGCAAAAAGATCACTGAAGCAAGCAACACAACAATATCACAATCCTACATAGTACATAACATCATTCCTGCCACTCGCTCAATACTTTAACTACATGGTCATCACATGGAGAACATGGCGTCTGCCGGTTGAGCAGCCGCGCGTGTCCGTATCTCTTTTCTCTCATCGCGCTACTGCAGCTTGATGTCACCCGTATAATCCTCACCGCTCTTTTCCCCACTGAAGCCGTGGAGTCGCCATTGACAATCACCGTTCATTGGAGACGCATAGAGGGGGCGGATGACCTGGGAGCTGCTCGGCGCTCCCTGCCCGCCCTGCTTCCCGCGCTGGTGTACGGCCGCCCTGGAGTTGAGGCACGGCCGCAGAGCGGCGGCCCGCGGCCTCCTCCGGGTCAGTAGCGGCAGCGCCAGCATCGGGCGCTTCTTTGGTGCTGCGAGGGATGGTGCTGCGCGAACAGGTAGTGCTGAGGACACGTTGTTGGCTCCGGTTCCCCGTATTGCTCCCCATATCGTGGAGCCCTCTATTTCATCTGAAAAGGACCACGCTCAAGTTGAACAGGCCCTTCCATACAGTCAAGATGGTGAGGGAGATAAGTCAAGGTCCCCAGAAAAACGAGGTAACCTTGTCGATAAGCTAAAAGGAAAAGAAAAAAAAGGTAAGAAAGCCGGAAAGTGCGTGACTGGGAGTAAAAAAGGGCAAATTGAGGAAAAGGGGGGGGAGTGAGGTGGGAGCCTCAAGACCAGTTAGTGGGAGAGCAAGCTTATGGAGCCATAACTACGACAAGCAGCCCTGGTATACCTAATATCTCTAGTCTGCCCAGCGATAATTCTGCTTTCCAAATTTATCAGGTTAAAAGTAGGAGTATAAAAAGAGGGAAAGACAAGATTTCATCCAACAAAGTGAAGGTCACCCCCTCATTAAGGTCTTTCTTTAGGGTACAACCTGAGGTCTTATTCATCACAAAGCAGGGCGCAGAGCATAAAAACAGCGACGATACCGGCTTATCTGAGCATCTGGGTTCTATCGACACATCGCAGGTTAGGATGCAGTCTACAGGAGCATCAACGGCGGAGTCTGAGCTACCTATCACCGCCACCGACACGGATACTGCCACTGAAATTACTACTGCCTCTGCCATTGTAACAGCCACCGTCACTGCCACCGCTACTAGTCAAAGTATGAACGGGGGTGGGTCAGGATCAGGCTTGGGCTCTCAAGAGCAGTTTGGACCCCCCTCATCCTCAATGGAAGCCCTATTTACTTCTCTAAAAGAAGATATTAAGCAAGGATTTGCAGTATCAGCTGCCAACCAAGGGGAGATTAAGAACTCGTGTGAGATCCTAGAAAAGAAAGTAGATCTTCTAAATGCTAGAACTGAATCCCTTGAGCATTCGGTAGAGGAGTTAAAGACCAACTTAGGGACAGCAGAGGCTAAAATCCATGAGCTACAAAAGGGAGAGGTTGCATTGCGTGAAAGAATGGAGACGCTGGAAAACAACTCCCGCAGGAACAATCTCCGCGTTTTGAATATTCCAGAGGGGAAAGAGGGGCCAGATTTAAGAATCTTCATTGTAAAATTGCTTAAAGAAGTTCTGCCACTTGATGATTCGGCGGAGTCCCTGATAAAGGACATACAAAGAATTCATAGGGATCCTTTCCGCTTAAATCCAAACAGGACTAAGCCAAGGAAGATTCTTATCAATTTCCTTACCTACGCCGTGAAAGAAAAGATCCTGAATTTGGCATTAAAGACAAAAACACTGAGAAGCAAGGATTTCTCTTTTGAAGTTCGTTCAGATTTGTCAAGAGACACACTAGAAAGACAGTAGGAGCTCGGGAGAAGAATGGACAACTTTAAGAAGATAGGTGCCACGGTGCAACTCAAATTTCCAGCCTTTTTGAAGGTCATGCATAATAACAAAATGCACAACATTAGGTCCGTTCAGGAGGCAGATGAATTGCTGGACAGTTTTAGTAAAGGGCCCCCTTAAGTAACTTACTCACCAAGGTATTTTTTTTTTTTTTTTCGTAGGTATAGGAAGTTGAAGTTGTAGTGAATAGCCTATGACTCGTTACAATAAAGTAGAAGGTGGGAAGTTAAAAAAAAAAAAGGGGAAAAAAAGGAAGGAAGGAAAAGAAAAAAAAAAAGGAGCAAGGGGGAAAGGGAAGGCACAGAGGGAAAGGGAAAAAGAGGAAGAGAGAAGAAAAAAAAAAAAAAAGTGAATATATAAACATGTATTTCGACTTGTCATAAACATGTATTTCGATGTATGACATAGGACATAACTCCTTTTTGTCCTCACGTTCGGGTGGGTAACATATAGGTGCAATTAAGGTAGAGGAGGAGGAGATTACGGACACCATATCTGGACAACAACTAGTCCAGTTAAATGGGGGTAGGGTTCTCCAAGGGGGGGTAGGGGAGCACAGGGGGAAAAAAAACAAAAATACCTCATTCGTCTTACTTCTTTTAAGTTGTTTTGATCGGATAGTTTTAGTTAGACTAGGATTGACTGGTGGACTAAAGTGTTATTGCTGTCTCGTATTAAGGAGGGCATGGAGGGCGGAATATCCACTTAAATGAATACCTTCCAGATATTGTCCTGGAATGTGAATGGCTTGAGGGGGGGGACACGCAGAAGAAAAATCCTACAATATTTAAGAGACTCCCCAGCCCAAGTCTTGGTGATTCAGGAGACTCATCTTCTTGAGGCAGAAACGAAAGAAATATTAAGATCACAGAGATGGGTGGATTCTTTCGTATGTACCGACCAGACGGCTAATATTAGAGGGGTGTGGATTCTTTTTAAAAAATTAGCTAAAGTACAGATTTTACAATACAAGGGCGACCCAGGGGGGAGATGGCTGATATTGAAGGTCACTGTCAGAGGGTTTCTCTTCACATTAGTTGGCTATTATGGCCCGAATCAGGATGACCCCTCTAACCTCCAAACTATTTTCTCGCACCTATTGGACTTCCCTGAGCCGGTGATATGGGCAGGAGACTTTAATATCTTTCTTGATCCCAAGTTGGATAAATCTCTTAACAGTAGAGCAATTGCTCCTTCGAGATCTAGGGTATCCCTTTTGGCAATAATGTCCCAACTGGGCCTTAGCGATTTCTGGAGAGAAAGGTCAGGGCAACAGATGGGAGTATCTTATAGAAATTTTAAGTACAAACATAAGTGACGAATTGACTATATTCTGATCAGTCATAATCTTAGAGACAGAGTAAAGGCTATAATATACCTGCCATCGCATATGTCGGACCACTCTAGTATTCTATTGACTCTACAATGCCTACAGACCCAACAGGCCAGAGCGTGGTCTTTTGACCACACTCTGTTACTTGAAGAGGATGAAACAAGCTTTCTCTCTAGGGAAACAAACCAACTCTTAGAGACCAACTTGGGAACTGCCGATATCACTACAGTATGGGATACCCTTAAGGCTTTTTTGAGGGGTATAATAACCAATAGGGCAAGTTATAGATGTAAGAAATACAGAGAAGAGATCATAGTTTTGGAGGAAGAAATGAGGAAAGTGGAGGCAAAATTAAACATCCAAGAGGGAATTGGTCAGAAGGAAGATCTGGAAGTAAGTAGGAAGTTGAAGGAGCAAATGGAGAGTGTTCTCCAGGGGCGGCTTATGCGTAGATGGGAGGCAAGCAAGATGGCCCACTTTGAGTATGGGGAAGGAGCTGGAAAATGATTAGCTTGGAAAATCAAAGCAGATCAGCTCCGGAACCACATAAAGGAGATCTCGGCGGGTGATGGGGAACCCTCTATTTCTTCAGATGAGGGCACTGGAGAGGCCTTCCTGGATTATTTATAGGAGATATATAATAGACCTCCACAGAAGATAAATTCAAGGCGAGATCATGGTTGGAGAATATTATTTTAACACCTATTAGCTCCGACCAACAATTAGATCTGGGACAGCCCACAACACAGGAGGAAGTGAGGAAGGCATTGGCGAGTGGAAAAAGGGGTAAAGCAGCTGGCCCGGACGGGCTCCCAATTGAATTATATAGATTACTCGGGGAGAGTATAATTCCAACAATAACCCACCTTTTCAATAAAATCTTCACGGATGGAGTTAGTCCACCGGTAACATGGAATGATGCTACTGTAGTTCTCATCTTGAAACCGGGTAAAAACCCCTCCAGGTGTGGGTCCTATCGGCCCATTTCACTCTTGAATGCCGATTACAAAATCTTCACAACCATCTTGGCAACTAGATTGGGGGAGGTGGCTAGGGACATTCTCCACCCCGACCAAAAGGGGTTTGTGAAAGGGAGACAGTTAGCAGACCTCACCCATGACCTGGTCGGTGCAATAGACATTGCCTCCACTCATTCACTCCCCCTCGCAGTCTTGACCCTGGATGCCACCAAGGCTTTCGATAGAGTAAATTGGATTTACCTATCGGAAGTCATGGAGAAATTTAATTTGGGTGCCAAGTTTTGCCAAGCCATACAGCTGATATATAAATCCCCATCAGCTAGGCTTCTGGTTAACGGTTGCCTTACAAAGTCATTTGATATAACCAGAGGAACTCGACAGGGCTGCCCTCTCTCCCCCCTGTTGTTCGATATGTATATCGAACCGTTTGCACAGAAACTTAGAGATAACCCTTACATTGAATCTTTTAGACACGGGGATTGGGAGAGAAGGGTAGCGCTGTATGCGGAAGATATTTTGATACTGTCAGCAGACCTAGACAGAACTCTCCCGGCAGTAATTAAACTGGCGGAGGAGTTTGGTCAGGTTTCTGGATACGAGGTAAACGCTGGTAAGACAGAAGTCATGACCTGGAACATCCCGTATACTGTCTATCAGACAAACTGCAGTATGCGTTACCTCGGGGCTACAATTACCCAAGATATTAACAAATTGGCAGATACAAATTTAGCGCGAGTCTTCCGTGACTGTCATAAACAAATGAAGTCATGGGTGCACCTCCCCATATCCATTCTGGGGAGGGTTAATTTAGTTAAAATGTCTATATTACCTAAGGCCACTTTCCTCTTCAATACAATTCCTCTCCATTTTGACAAACGCACTATAGGAAAATTCCAACGAGAAATAAATTCCTTTATCTGATTATATAGATCTACCAGAATAGCATGGAAGAAACTAAGGCGTAGGAGAGAGAAAGGAGGGCTGGCGCTACCAGATCTGCGATACTATGCTTGGGCATTTCAACTTACTCACTCTCGGATGCTATTAAAAACGCCGAGTGATACAGGGAGAGGAGCTATGTTTCTGGCTATGTTGAAAGGGGCGGGGCTTCCGGAAGAAGGGTTTATGTTTAAATTCGGAGATCAGAATAAAAAAAAAAAAATCAAACTTAAGGTCCTGCAGGGCTTCGCCAGAATATGGGTAACGCTAAGAAAGGTGACAGGACTCAGCTATTTCTCCAAATTAGCACCACTATGGGACTCCCCAGGTTCCCCAGAATGCCTTCGGGATAGGCTGGCGATCCCACTTAGAGACGCTGGACTAAAAGCATGGGGGGGATCTAGTCAGCAATGAAACATTTATTTCATGGGAAGATCTGAAGAAGAGAGTGGGTAGTGGCCTCTCAAGATTTAAATATATCCAGTTACAGAGTTGGGCACAGTCCCAGTTCAGAAATAAAAAAAAAAAACATTGGTGAGGGAAACAGCTTAGAGCAACAGCTAGTGGGAAGGCCAGTAGGTAAAAAGGAGGTCTCATATTGGTATTGGGCCATAGAAGAGGAGGTGGACGGAGAATTCAAGCTGGCTGACGAGCTGTGGAGTGAATTGTTGCCTAATGAACAGTGTGATCATCTATGGCAGGAATCTTTCAAAATCCTCTTTAGCTCAGTTAAACCAGCATGGTTGAGGAGGAATCACTTATTCACGGTTCATCGAGCATACCTATCCCCCCTCAGGCTATCCAAAATTGTCAAAGGCTCTCAAATTAGCTGTAAAAAATGCGGGTTGGTAGAAGCCTCGGACTTTCATATGTTTAGAGACTGCCCCTTCATTGAGGCATTCTGGGAAGATATACGGAGAACAATGGAAAGTATCCTGGGCGTACCAATTCAAATAGACTTAAAGCTAATAATTTTTGGTTTAAATAGCCAGATACAAGGACCAGCTAGATACCTTTTATTCTACTCAATTTTACTGGCAAGAAGACAAATTTGCAAACTATGGGTAGACTGCCACTCCCAAACACTCGGATTGGTTGACTTCTCTATATGAAACATCTAAGATGGATATGGCCAGAGTGGGTAGCAGGAAAAAGATCGCATACTGGGACTTGCTGCTGCAGTGGAGGTGAACTCCTCCTTTTTTTTCCCATTTTTTTTTCAGGTCCTATGATTATGCCAATTGGACACTCCTTGGACCGAGCTGAATATTCCCATGGGTCATGGGATATCGAGAGAGTCCATATGGTCTTCTTAGATCAATTTGGAGTGATACCTAATCTACCTACCTAAGTGGCTTTCTGGTCTGAAAATACATCCCTTCGGGCTGATGGTACTGGGAGAATCCACGGAAAGAGCCCATGTCATCCTAGTTCATTGAAAAAGGGAATGTACAGACGGTCCGCTCACTATGGGTATTGGCGAATGAGGACAAAAAAAAAAAAAATATTTTAACTACATGCTAATTACATTATTATATCAGGCAAGGACATTACAAGAAAATATAGTTTCCATAATTTTCACTTTTAACAAACTTTCAGTACTCTCCACGGTCATACCTTTCTTTGATTTATATAAATATAGTCAAGTAAAGTAACAGTACTGAAACTGCAAATTAATTAAAGAGTTTATTTACATACAACTGAGCAACATAATGTGCAATTCTTTAACAGCACTTTATTCTAAAGTTTTCTGTATCTCCCCGTCTTGACTTCACTTGCAATATATATATAAATGTATTCTTTCACTTTGCCACATAAAGCAGCACATTCTGAAAAAGTTCAGAATTATTTAGCAACCTACACTTGGAAGGTTAAAATCACATATTACAATGAATAAAAACTTCTTCGAATTATTCAAATGGCAGCTGAAGAAATCAGCATTCAAATTAGGGAAATGCCAATTGAAATTCAAAATTTCTTGGGAAGTGTAAATGTTTCATAGCAGCATCCTGCTCTATTTTAAGCACTCTCAAATCTGTTGTATGCAGGATCTCGGGCACACAGAAATTACGCAATTTGCCTTAAATCACGGAACATAGTCAAGAGGAAAAACTAGGACTACCATATATGTGTACTGGATCAATGGTGGGCATCATAGTCTCCAGAGCACATGTTCACCCTCTTTGAGATGCTGCTTAAACAGATAGACTTAAATAAATCTTACCTTTTATCTTTTAAAATGTTTGAGTTTGTCTATGTTAGAATCAATGCCCTGCTGATGCTAGTCATCCACACCTTAAACACAGAGATGGGCTTTTCAAACTTATGCAGAATTCCTCTTAGACTGACCACCCAGAAGGGCAGATTTTTCAATCTTTCACGCAGCGCAACGCAGCAAGCCACTGTGCTGTCCTGTGCTGCGTGAAAGGGCAGGAATGCCCCGTATTTAATATTATATGGCGCACTCCTGTTCTTTCCTAGTGCCGGCTTCCTAGGGCCAACGCAGGCACCGTAGCGTCATGTAGCATGGGTGCCTGCGTTGTAGGCAGTATTGTTTTTGTGTAAGAAGGGACACCATCCTGCAAAAAAACAATCCTGATAGGCATTTTTCTCTTTCTATGCATGCTGCAGAATGCAGCACGCATAGAAAGAGGAAGAAAGGAGGAGAAATAAAGACATTTCTCCTCGTAATGTCTCACCTGGGGAGGCGCAGCCCTTTTGACGCATTTCTAGCTCTACCACTGATGGTAAATATGGGAATGCATTAAAATCCATGGTTGGATGCTAGGGAACACCTACACGCCACCCATGGTACGCCTCCCTGCCATAGAGTAATGCAAAGGAGCGATTTGCACTGCCTTGCATTACTGTAGATTTATCAAGCCATGCATGGCCCAAATCTCGATGAATAGCAAGCTCGACTGCTACATTTTAGGTACTCAAACCACATCTATTATACAATAGTAAAACACCTAATTAAACAGACCAACCAGTGAACTTGGAATGCAAACACAGATTTTATTTCATATGTCATAGTAGTGTCTAGGGGTGAGGGTTTCTGGTCACAAATATCTAACATATTAACCACCATTGTGTAGTCAAAAGTAGTACCTTCCTCGTCAAGTGTACCTTCTGAAGTGAGTGAGCAATCTATCATCTTTGGCATTCTTGTTAGTTGAACATAGGGTATTGCTGGCGTGGATGAGAGACCCGTTGCCCACAGTAGGGAGCTGACTACGAGATGCTGCAACCTGCAATGAGGATGCAGAGACATACTCTGCACCAGTGACACATATGGGGCCCATTGTGCAACAACCTGTGCTCTCCAGCTGACCCCTGGCCCTCCACCACAGAAACTGTTGCTACAGAGACCTGGGAAGGCTTATGGGCTGGACATGTATGCATCATTGGATCAGGAATTTCATAAGTCTCTGTTAAATCAATGCTGAGATCCCTTGGCAACCACAGTCTCAGACTCACCAGTGCACCACCATGGGATAACAACCCTGCGATTGTGCCCGAATGCTGTGTTGTGCAGCATTCTACCTGTTTCTGTCAAGCTCACTGCTATGCTTTACACGTTCCGTTGTTGTTTTTCTTCTAGACAATAAAAATACATACTTTTAAACAAAAAGCATTCAACTATAAAGAGGGGTATTTTCATCTGGGTCATGGTTAAGGAACTGGCATCCCACTTGAAACTTCACAGAATCCTCTCAGCCTCCGGTGAAAAGCAGTGATGTCCCTCCTTGTGTTGACCTCTCTCTATCATACTCTCTGCCATCCCCAAACTCATGTAAAATATGTCTGGGTCATCTCCTATGCAAAAATCGCCTTAATGTTGTTATAATGTCTTTTTGTTCTCATTGTGATACGCTATTTATTGGATATCCTCAGGATCTCACTTTAGTCCTTCAGTTTACAGCAACAAGGGTTTCTTAGGCCAAAGTACAAGAGTCATCATGGTGATCTGGAGGATGAATAATAGGATATTAACTTCTGGAAGCCACGCCTGGGGTGGGACAAAGGAGTGGCCCTAACTTAGTGGCCATAGTATCCTCCTTTTAGGTAGCGAAAAAAAACTTTTAAACACGGCCTTAGATTCTGACACCATTTTGAGTGTAAGATATATATATAATGTTTTTTATTTTATTTTTGCCACCATGCATTTGTGGATCTTAATCAGCAATCTTCTACATTGGTGGTATTTCATACAAAACTTTCCCTGATTACAAATGTAGAATTACCCCCATGTTGACCGACGTAGGCCCAAAGGGTAGTTAAGACAATTAGCAAATCAGACCAGTAGGAAGTTACAGGAATATGACCAGCCACACCTAAGAGAGTCAGTAACAACTCTGACATAAGTATTCTAGCAGTCATGTGTTAGGCCATCATCATCTTGAAGGCCTGTGGGCCGTCCTAAAAAGTGGTAATGCAGCTGCATGCTGTTTGATGCTGAGTGAACATCCGTAAGGTTTCTGAAAGCCACCATGCTATAGACACATTCATGAAGTTTACAATTTAAAGAACAGCATTTCTTTCCCATTTGTCACACTTCTCTCTAAATGGCCTACTTTTTAGCCTCATTATTTGCCAATCTCACAGACAGAACCATCCATCAGCAAGAGGACTACAGTTTCACAACTTTTAAAGGTACATGAGATCACTGCTTATCTGTGCCACCTAGAGCAGATGAAAAAGAAGAGCCCTGTGGATTTCATGAAAGGGGCTGTGACCTAAACCAGATTACAAAAGCAAGTCACACTGTCCTTCATGTCAGCAGAAAAGAGCAAGGAAAGAAAGAATTAAATAGCATCCACTTCAATGCTAGCATTACACAGATACAAAGTGCATGCATTGGCCGTAGATAGAGTTTTTAGGTACCCATCCATATACAATTTAAAAGGAACAGCAATTTGAAACACATTTTAGACTACTTAGAAAATATAAGAAATACACTTTTCTTAGATCCAACAACATAAGATGATGCAGATGCTCAGAAGGTAGCATGTATAACCGCGTCATTACATGCAACATATAGCCCAGCTATAAAATACCAAACATCACCGGTGTAATAACATGGAAGAGTTGAATGCTTGCTACTGAATTATGTAGTGTTCTGAAGATCCCAAGTTTGAATCTTTTTAAGCCTCACTCAGCTTTCTGATCCTACTGAGGTTGGTAAATTGAGTACCATTAATTTGGATAATAGTATAACACCTGTTGTTTAAAGCACTTAGAAACAGAAGTTCAGTATGAAGCACTGTGAAAAACATAATAATGATAATAATAATAACAATAACAACAATAATAAAGATGCTACAACTACTACTGATGCTACTACTAGTACTATTACTACTACTACTAATAATAATAATATAATGATAATACTAATGATAATAATAGCAGACAGCTCATAATACAAAATAAGAGGTGTCTGCTATATTTGCATATTAACGCTTTAACTGTAGAGGTAAATCTACACATAAACTTCAGCAACATATCAACAACATTGACACCTTACAGAGAAAGTAGCTAACCTTAAATGTGAAACCCAGCTACTAAAGTAATCTCCTTCACATGCACCATATCACTTGCATTAAAATTACTTTGTACTGATAATTCCAGCAAATGGGAATTGAAACCCTCTGCTTGATGCTGCAGCAGGGAGCCCGCTAACAACTTGTGCTAGAGCCACAGCACCAATTATTTAAAAAAATTCACCCCCCCAACAATCTTCCTTCAAAGGACCAAATCATTCTCTTTCTGAAAGAAAAACTAATCTGCAACCCTAAGACCAGCAAAACCTGCCACCACCCTCAAACCTCCTGTTGATTGGCAAAATGATTGAGGACACTGTGGCAGCCCAACTGCAATGTCATTTGTGGAATCACAACCTTCTTTGCTTCTGTCAAGCTGAAGGTCTAACTCAAACCGGTACAGTAGCAGAACATCGTGACACAATATCTTCTGTCAAAAATATTGTGTCATAAATATTGTTTTCAAAATAACGCCACAATGCAGTTCATAATATAGAATCTAGACCCAATGACACAATATTTTCTACACGTTATCTAGGACATAATATTTATGTCAATGATATTCTGATGTATAACCCTTAAACCTATCAATCTAGACTAGAACTGACCATCACAATCTGGATCTTTGAATACCCCATGGCCCATGAAGACATTCAAGTGCAGAATGGGGGCCTCCCAAAGCAGGGCTACAAAGTAGTCCGACTTATGGTGGCAGCTAGTTTTCACAGTGGCTGCTCCTCGCTAAGGCGGAGGAGCGTCGCCCCTCCGCTAAGACGGAGGAGCGTCGCCCCACTGCTTTTAAGCAGTATAAATAAAGGAAAAATAAAATGATAATAACTCTAAGTTAGCGGTAGCAGGGCTGCTCTCCTGACACAGAAGTGGAGGAGTGGTTTGCACTCCCTAAGTGCGCATGAATGTTTGGCCGGCCGTCTAGTGCTGGCAAAACAGTCATGCGCACTTGCATGTACTCCACCTAGGCTGCATTACATCCTGGATGGAGAACATCCCCAGGTCCTCAGTCCCCCTCTGAGCACCGAATCACGGCGTTCAGACCAATCACAATGCTGCATTGCAGCATTGTGATTGGCTCAGAGGAGCCTAGGTGCTTCCTGGTTGCTCTGTTCCTGTTCCAGGAGAGACGACGTCGGAGAGAGTGGTGAGGAGGTACTTTTTTTTTCTTCTTTACCCCACCCTGCCCTCCGCTCTCCCAACCCCGATCTGTGCCAGCCGCCACTGAGTTGAGTGTTATTTAACGCTTCCGATAATTATCAGATTTGTTAAATATCTCACCCTTCGTTAAATTTTGTCAAGTCAAACCTGCCGAAATTTAACAAGGGAAAAGCATATGAGGGCCTCATTTACAACGAAATAACGCAGCGCGGCACTGCATGCCATTTTGCTGCGCCGAGCTTTGTCATTTTAAAAGCACTGGAATGTGTCATATTTACAATAATATGACGCATTCCTGTGCTTTCCCCTGCGCTGACATCCCCTGACATCAAAACATAGGTCAATTTACTTTTAATCTATTCATTCGTCTTGAATGGCTGTTTTAGAGGTACCCAGGGCCATATGACATTTTGAAATAAAGTTTGTGTGTAAAAAATAGGGTCACCTGAAGAGGTTGTTTGAACGCTTTGCATTTAATGCTCAGTGGGCAGTGGGAGATTACAGATGTTAGTCATGTAGGGCCTCATTTACGGAAAGTGTCGGATTGCTGTGGGAAAACAGCGATGCAACACTTTTCATAATGCCATCCTTGTGATACCATGGATGCGCCGTATTTACTGTACGGCGCTCCACGTCGCAAGGATTTACAGATACGTCAGTAATCCTGATGTATCTGTAGGTGCAAAAATGGCACATTGCTGGAGTGTGTCTGAAAACAGACACAACTCCAGCAATGTGTCATTTCACATGGGGCAAGCCCCATGAGAAAGGCACTGCGTCACCCCTTACACCTGCTTCAAGCAGGCGTAAGGATTCGACGCACTGACGCCGTGGAAGGGTTGCAGTGAAATCTCATAGATTTCACTGCGTCACTTCAACGTGACTTTCCTGCATCGAAACACCCACCCTGCATACATTATACCTGTCGCATGTATAATGTAGCGCAGGGGTTTAGAAAGTGATGCATCTGACTAGATGTGTCACTTTGTAAATATGCCGCTGCAGCGTCACATTTTTTATGCCGCTGCAGCGTCACAAAAAGTGACAGACAAAATAAACTAGTAGAGCTGTGAACTGTGGTTGAATTTTGGAAAGCCTGTTAGGGAGATCTGTCCCAAAGGTGACCAGAGAGTATGACCAGCGAAGTGAAATCATAGAGCCTTACGGGAGAGAATGGTTGGTGGTATGGAATGACCTTTGTGCTGTTGCATATACAAGGGAACAATTACATGCAAGATTGGTTTGCAGTAACAAAGGCATGAAGGTGCATTCCCTTTCGTAAGGGAACACCAAAAATGTATTATGGAGTACAGTAGAGATTAGAATTTAACTCTTGGCAAACAACCCAAATAATAGGAAAACTGGGGCTGCATTGTTTTTGGGTTGGGCCTCTGGATTATGAAAAGTAGTGCAAAATACTTCTCTAAGAGTGTGAGGGTAAAATACTGAGGGCCTTATTTATGAGGTTTTGCCGTAGGGCAGCGCCTCAGGCCTTCCTGCTGCGCTGCCCTCTATCAGATACGGAGCATTCCTGTCCTTTTCCCCCGCCGCGGGCGCACACTGGGCCGCCGTGCACCAACGTAGGCACCTGTGCACCATGGAGCAAGGGTGCCTGCGTTGTGGGGATGATTATTTTTGTGCAGGAAGGGAAACCATCCTGCACAAAAACAAACACAAGAGGCTTTTTCCTTTTTCTATGTGTGTTGCAGAATGCAGCACACATATAAAAAGGAAAAATCAGGAGAAATAAAGATATTTCTCCTCGTTGTGCCTCCCCTGGGAAGCTGCCTCAGATTTATGATTTCTCAAAAATCTGGGGCAGTGTCAAAACCCAAGGATGTTGCTGGGAACGCCCCCAGCAACACCCATTGCACTCCCCTTTAACACAGAAAACTGCGTTAAAGGGAACAATATCTACGAGGCAGCATTAAGCCAAAAATAGTGGCTCCTGCAACACTGAAAGTCACAAAAAGTGACGTTCCGGCGGTGCGGTGCTGAATAAAATATTACTATTATATGAAACCCTAATAAAACCTGTTGGTAAAATATTACGGCGTGCAGCATGGCTCTGTTGTGAGAAGAGATAAAATGGAGTACTAACAAGTGATAAGTTGATAGACGTTGGTTGGTGAAAGAGAACAAGTGACAAATCAAGCTTTTGACCCACCGAGAGTACATATTTGCTCATTGCATGCCTAACATAAGTGCATTCACTTTACTACTTGCCATATGACTCTTTATTTATCTTAAAAGGGTCAACCACTGTAGAGGAAAAACAGAGGGGTTCATTTACAAGCCCCTTGGCCACTTTTGTGTCATTTTTAACATGAGAAAAGTGACGTAAGGGTGGCGCAAGTTCTTTCTGGTTTGCCAGTTCTGCATCACCTACAAACACAAACTACAGGCACTTCAAAGCGATGTTTCGTTTGATAATGCCTGCTTGGGCTTTGAGATCTACTGTGACCTCGTTCACCAGATGGGACATTTAAGAATAGGCTAGAGGAAGCTGCAAGTCATAATTGGGAACCGAGGCGGTGGCTTGATTTTAAAGGGAAAGCATTGTCTGTGAGGGGTGATTATGGAGAAATTCATCATGCACAAGGCAATGTGAAGCAATAATGGGTAAAAAAAATACATCTGCGTAATTTTTCAACAATGTCTAGTAAATGGAATTTAATAACGGGCCTTTGACATTGCAATCTTGTTTTCAAACCATTGCATACTGTTTTCAGGAAACAATTGCTTTGAATGATATTATGTTTGACACCTAAAGGTGGCACTTCACTGGTTTGTATAAACATTAGGTTGTCAAGAGAAACACATCATTCTAAATAAATAGGTAGAAGGAGGCCACCAACAGTGCTAAAAAGTGTGTGTGTGGGGGGGGCAACTGGCCAGGGGCTGGTGGCGGAAGGAGGGGAAAAGCATTATATATATACAGTGTTTTTCATGAGCTAAAACTGTTTGCTCTGCTATACCGTTTGGGCAACCGCCATCCTCATTTTTCCCATAATGCTGTGCTGACCGGTTGGCTGTCTCTGGTTCTGAGCGTGGGAAGCTTCGTTGCAGGTGAATGTGAAACTACTAAAGTCTTTTCATATTCAGCCCGGAAACTGATCATGACAATGAAGGTTGTGTGACAACCCATTGTCATCATGGCCTATCAAATGGGGGAGTGAAGCTGAAGACATTGGGAGAGTAAGGAAGCATCAGTAAGTCTTGTGGTCTCCATTGGAGCGGTCAGATATAATAGTCAGAACACAGTGGAAGTGATGTCAAATATCTGGTGAACTCTTCTGATTGATGATAGGTGAGGATGAAATGGGAAGTTGGATTAATTGAGGCAGGGATGCTTAAGGATGTTCTGTGGGTGGCAGCCCTTCATGGTTTGGCCAGCACATTTCTACTGTACCCTTAGTTTTGTTTATAGACTGCTCGAGCTCCAGTGGGCTAACACAAATCTGAAAAGAGCAATAAGTGAAAAGCATGCATATTTAATCAATAAAAACATTACTACATCCCCATGACAAAATATATTATATCCACAGGGAGTTTTGATGTGTGACTTGCAGAGCAACTGCTGACATTGGTAGGCACGTTTAAATGCACGCCATCACCCCCCACAACCCCACAACCCCACAGTGTTTTCTTGAATATGACAATCAAGATTATAACTGAGATCCATAAAAACGTAATTAAAAAGTAGAAATTAAAAAAACAAGAATATCTTAATGCCATTCCTGAATGGCAACACAAATAGTTGCATCCAAAGATTCATCGGTCTTACGTAGCACAAATAGACCCTGAATACCCCTACATCACCTTCCTCACAGAAACTTGGATGAACCCCACATCCGCCCCGACATTGCCACCGCCATCCCGGATGGCTACAAGATCATCCACAAAGACCGTGTCAACAAACCGGGGGGAGGCATCACCATCGTACACAAAAGCACCCTCTGCCTCACCACCCACGCAGACGACCTCTCAGCCAACATGGAGCATCTCCACTTCCAGGTCCAGACCAACCCAAACACCACCCTCTGCGGCACCCTCATCTACAGACCCCCCCGGACCCCACCCACCCTTCAGCGATTCCATCATCGACTTCATCATACCCCAAGCTCTCGCCTCCTTAGACTACATCCTCCTCAGCGACCTCAACTTTCACCTGGACAACTCCAATGACATAAACACCTCGCCCCTGCTGGAGAACCTCACCACCATTGCTCAAACAACTGGTCACCTCCCCAACCCACTCAGCAGGACACACACTTGAACCCATCTTCTCCGCCAGTAACAATATTACCTTCAGTCATACCATGAGCTCCAGTGGACCGACCACCGTTGCGTCCACTTCAACTTCACCCAACCGAGTTTACACCACCATGCCCACCGCTATCCTCGTAGAAGCTGGAACAAGGTCACTGAAGAACAGCTCACCACCGCCCTCAGCAAAACCTCTCCACCAACATCCACAGATGCCAACACCGCAGCACGCAACCTCCACCGATGGATCTCCGACTGCGCTGACATTATGGCCCCCCTGAAGAAAGCCCCAAGCAAACAACACTCTAAGAAAGCCAGCTGGTTCTCTCGCCCTTCATGAGGCCAGACGCACCTGTAGATACCTCGAGAAGAGATGAAGGAGCAGCAAGATCCTGGAAGACCACTCAGCCTTCAAGACCACCATCACCGCACACCACAACCTCATCAGAACAATGAAGAAAGTGGCCCTACAAGAAAGGATCAACGCCAACGCACTCAACAACAAGGAACTTTTCACTGTGGTCAAAGAATTCGCCCGACCCAGCAAAGAGACAGCAGACATCCCCTCCTCTCAAGACCTCTGCAACAACCTCAGCACCCACTTCCACCACAAGATCAGGGAGATATACAACACCTTTGACAGCCTTGATACCCACGGCCCTCCCACTCCACCCGTAACCACCGCACCCTACGACGACGGACCCCAACAGACCTTACTCAGCTGAACCCCCCTCAGAGGGGACGACACCCTCAAGATCATGAAGAGCATCCACTCAGGAGCACCCTTTGACCCCTGCCTGCATCACATCTTCAACAGAGCAGGAATATGTAGGAAGCTGACTCTGTACATACTATACCAAAGTAAGGTATAGTGTGCTCAGAGTCCAGGGAGTCCCCAGATGTATAGCAGAGGCTAAATTTGGTAAGTACGAACAGCTCTCTCTGTAGTAGTGCGGGCGAGCAGTTAGGCTTATCCAGAGGGTGTGTTAGCATTTATTGTATTCACTCACTCAAGACTGATAGCACACACTCAGAGACTGAATCCAGATCAATTAGGTAAGCATAAAAAAGGTATACTTATGTTTTATTTTTAGAACCAAGCAGGACTTGGCACAGGTAGGTAAAATATACTATCAAATGCAAGACTTTACAAGGAAGTTCAGTTGTGGTTGAATTTGCAAACATTACAGGTTTGTATTGGGTTTAAACACAGTTTAAATTACACAGTAATTACTTTTGGAATACTTTTAGATTACTTTTGGATTACATCGACTACTCAGGGTGGTATGCCTAGATACCACACTGGGGATCTCACAATACAAGTTAAGTAAGACTTTTTAAGGTTTGCAGTTTAGTTACTTTTTCTTTCATACAAAGTGCAGCTCGACAGAACATTTTCAGGAACAAGATATCACAATATTGATTCCTGAAGGCGACCACCAGCTGTAGAGGTAAGTTGGGTTCTTGGGGGATGCCTGAACACCGTTGGTTGGGCCACCCAAGGCCATGGGCGTGGGGTGCAGGGGTGTCTTCTGGTGTTGGGTCTTCTTACCAGCTCCAGTCGTGGTCGGGGGACCCTTCAGGTTGAGGCTGCAGGCAAAGTCTTGAAGCTTGAGGGAGGTCGGGGATCACCAGATCCCAGGTCAGGATCACTGGGGAGACCTCCTCGTGGTTTTGGGTCACTCGAACTCAGCTGTGGGCATCGGGTGCAGAACCGCAGAGCCGTCTGGGTCAGGGTTCTGGTCTTGGAGTATTTGTTGAGCAAATCCTGTGCTCACGGGAGACAGAGTTCATACGGTGAGTGCAGGGCAGGTCCTCCAGGCTCTGGGGGGCTGCTGGACATGCCGGTTTCTTCGCTGTAGGCAGGTCAGAGGCAGGACCGGCTGGAAGGGCTGGGGCCAAAGCAGAAGGTGTCCTCTTCTTCCTGGTTCAGCACAGCTCTACGGTCCTCGAATCTGAGGAGGCAAGGTTAAGGATCGTCCCATAATACTAAAGGTAAGGGAGTTAAATAGGGGTGTGCAGATCGGGACCAATGGATCCCTTCCTTGGGGTGGGTACACCCACTATCATGCCACCCTCCAATGGGAGGGGGGCATGAACCTCCTCCTAATTGGTTGGGTCCCCTCATCTCCAAGTTGGAGGGGGCTGAGATGTGTGCTTCACCTCACCTCCCCCACCTGAGGGGTGAGGTTGGAAAAAGTGGGCACACCTCTCCTCCTAGCTCGGTTTTCCCGCTGATTCTCCCACCCAAAGTGGGGGTCAGAACCAGTGGGAGCCAGTTGCTGGGAGCAGGAAACAGCAGGTATGGCTTACAAAGGCCGCAGGCCTTTGAAGCTTCCCTTCTCTTGGACCCAGCCCATCCTGGGGGAGGAGGCATGACATCTCTGCCCAGGATGGGCTTTGTTCTGAACCCAGAGAGCGGAGGCTCTCTACCCAGGGATCCAGAAACCTGTCTGGTGGTGGCAAATGGCGGGCAGCCATTCAGGAACCACACCAGGGTTGGTCTTTTTCAGGGAACATCTCTAAGATGCCTCTGTGTGCATTTTACATTAAATCCCACACTGACATCAGTGTGTGTTTAATGTGCTGAGAAATTTGCTATTAAACTTCCCAGGTTTTAGTAAAGCCATTAGAGAGCTGTGGAGTTTGTAATGACCAGCTCGCAGACCATATCCTCTTTATGGCTTTACTACACTTACAATGTCTAAGAATGTGGGGGACATGGCTCATGCCACTGTACCCTCACCTGGGGCTAGTGCGCCTTGCTAGAGGGGTGACTTATCTAGTCCACAGACAGTGGATGGCAGGCATGGCACGCAGGGATGTGTGCCATGTCGACTCTTCACTTTTCTCTTCACCAAAACACGCAGTCTTCAATGGCAGTGTGTGGGGTTAAGGAGCAGGGCCTCTAAGGGTGGCACGATAGGTGCTGCAGCCCTTAGAGGCCTTCTCTGATCACAGTGCCCTTAGTACCTATGGTACCTTTTACAAGGGGCTTTCCTGTGGCCAGAGATGCCAATTGGGGGTATAAAGGTACAGCTTTGGGAAAGAACACAAGCCCTGGGAACCTGGTTGGCAGGAACCCAGGGTACACCAAGTCAAAGTGCATCATGTGTCAGGCAAAAAGTGGGGGTTAACCATGCAAAAAGGGGCACTTTTCCTACACAACCCCCCAAACGAAAGAGGATGAGACTAAACTTTCCTTAGAGAGTCTTCATTGTCTAAGTGGAAAAATCTGGAAAGGCCATCTACATTGGCATGGGCAGTCCCAGGCCTATGTTTCACTGTGAAGTCCATTCCCTGTAGGGTGATGGACCACCTCAAAAGTTTTGGATTTTCCCCTTACATCTGCATTAGCCATCTGAGAGGTCTGTAGTCAGTTTGAACCAGGAAGTGAGTACCAAACAGGTATGGTCTCAGCTTCTTCAGGGACCAAACCACAGCAAAAGCCTCCCTCACAATGGCAATCCAACGCTGCTCCCTGGGGAGTAGCCTTTTGCTTATGAAAGCAACAGATTGGTCTTGTCCGTCATCATTGGTCTGGGATAGGACAGTTCCTATCCCTAGCTCAGAGGCATCAGTCTGCACAATGAACTGTTTGGAGTAATCTGGAGCCTTGCGAATAGGTGCTGAGCACATTGCCTCTTTTATGGTGTCAAAAGCCTTTTGGCAGCCAACTGTGCAGTTCACTTTCTTGGGTATCTTGTTGGAGGGGAGTTCTATGAGGGGTGTCAAAATGGATCCATACACCTTCACAAACCTCCTATAGTATACCCAGTCAAGCCAAGGATTGCCCTGACTTGGGTCTGGGTGGTTGGAGCTTCCCAATCCAGAATTGTCTGGATTTTGGGTTGTAGTGGTTGGACTTGGCCTCCACCTACAAGCTGGCTCAAGTACACAACAGTTCCCTGCCCTATCTGACATTTGGATGCCTTGATAGTTGGGCCTGCAGCTTGCAGGGCCTGTAAAACCTTCCCTAGGTGGACCAGGTGATCCTGCCAGGAAGAGCTAAACACAGCAATATCATTAAGATAAACTGCACTAAAGCCTTCCAACCCAGCAAGGACTTGATTCACCAACCTTTGGAAGGTGGCAGGGGCATTCTTTAGACCAAAGGGCATTGCAGTAAACTGGAAGTGCTCATCAGGTGTGGAGAATGCTGTCTTTTCTTTTGCTCTAGGGGTCATGACAATCTGCCAGTACCCTGCAGTTAAGTCAAAGGTACTTAAGTATTTGGCAGCCCTTAACATGTCTATCAATTCATCAGCTCAGGGGGTGGGGTTTACATCTGTGTTGGTGACAGCATTGAGGCCTCTGTAGTCCACACAACACCTAATTTCTCTCTTTCCACCCTATGGATGAGGTTTGGGGACTCGGACCACTGGGCTGGCCCAGGGACTTTTAGAGGGCTCAATTATCCCTGACTCCAGTATCTTGCTGACCTCAGCTTTGATGCTTTCCTTAACTTGATCAGACTGGCGATAGATTTTGGTTTTGACAGGCAAGCTGTCTCCAGTGTCCACATCATGGGTACACCAGGGAGTCTGACCAGGGGTTAAGAAAAAGAGCTGGGCATACTGTTGCAGAACCTGTCTGCAATCAGCCTGCCTTTGGGCAGAGAGGGTGTCTGAATAGACAACTCGATCTACTGACACAACTTGGGGGTTGTAGGAAAGGAGGTCAGGGAGAGGTTCACTCTATGTCTCCTGATCCTCATCAGTAACCATCAACATGGTCACAGCAGTCCTGTCACAATAGAGTTTTAGGCGGTTCAAATGTATCACCCTTCTGGGGAACCTGCTAGTGCCCAGGTCTACTTAGTAGGTGACCCCACTCTTCTTTTCTAGTATAGGGTAAGGGCCACTCCATTTGTCTTAGAGAGCTCTTGGTGCTGCTGGCTCCAAAACCCACACCTGTTGCCCATATCCTTTTGATCTTTTCAGGTAGTCCCATTATCATGTCTTTCAATGTCTTTATGAATCTTTCAACAAGGCCATTGTTGTTGTGAACTTGTAGATAATTCCACACTCATCCCATATGTGTTTTAAGTATGCAGGCATGAAGTTGGAACCTCTGTCTGATGCTACCTCCTTAGGAAACCCTACCCTGGTGAAGACACCAATGAGGGCCTTGTCTACCACAGGTGCTGTAGTAGTCCTAAGGGGAATGGCTTCAGGATACCTAGTAGAGCGATCCACTACTACTGGTATGAACTTGTTACCTCAGGCTGTGGGAGGTTCAAGGGGACCCACTATATCCAATCCTACCCTCTCAAAGGGTACCCCAACCACTGGTAGTGGGATTAAGGGGGACTTTGGGTATCCACCTGTCTTGCCACTGGCTTGACAGGTAACACATAACCTTACAAACTCCTTCACTTTTTGGGACATCTGGGGCCAATAGTAGTGGGTGACCAATCTTTCCCAAGTTTTGGTCTGGCCTAGATGTCCAGCTAGGGGGATGTCGTGGGCTAGAGTGAGTAGAAACTCTCTATACAACTGAGGTACCACCACTCTCCTAGTAGCACCAGGTTTGGGGTCTCTGGCCTCAGGGTACAGGAGTCCTTCCACCCAATAGACCTTGTGGGAGCCACTGATATCTCCCTGCTCCTGTGCGGCAGCTTGCTGCCTCAGGCTTTCCAGAGAGGGGGCAGACCTGCTGCCCGAGGCACAGCTGTTCCCTAGAGGGTCCCCCTAGGCCCAAGAGCTCCACCTCGTAAGGTTCAAGCTTCATGGGCTCAGTTCCCTCTGGGGCTGACAAGCCCTCTCCCTGGGGAGAGGGGTCCTGATCTTTCTGCTGTGGGGAAGCTGTTTCATCAGTCTTCCTACCTTTTCTCTTGAGTGGTTGGGCCATCATTTCAGGCACCAAATCTCCTTTTTTGCCCTGTGCTAGGCACTGTGCTCTTGTTTTCACACGTACTATCTCAAGGATTTGCAGCATGGCTGCATGTGTCTTTCTTTCTACCTCAGCCCATGCTGAGGTTTCCAGATCATTTCCAAGCAGACAGGCTGCTGTGGGTTTTGAGGAGACCACTACCCGTTTCAGGCCATGAACCTCTCTCCCAGTCCAACATCACCATATCCATGGCATGGTTAGTGGTGACACTGTCAGCATTGGTAACTGGATAGGTTTTCCCAGTTAGGTATTGCTCTGGGGAAACCAGTGTATATCTCACCATGGTGACACTGGCACTTGTATCCCTCAAGGCTTCTATCTTAGTCCCATTCACTAAGGCAGTGGTTCCCAAACTTTTTCAAATTACGGCTCCCTTGACCTATTGGCTGTTGGCCGTGGCTCCCCATTAGGTTACTCTTTTTTTGCGGGTGGGGGGATGTAAGCCTGGCCTTGGGAGTACTTCCATTTTTCTCCCTGAAAATAATTGGGATGAAGTCGATTAAGGTATTATATCATGCGGCCTCCCTCTGGCCTGCAGCCCCCACATTGGCAGCAGTGTGCACATTCATGGAGGCAGGTGCTGGAGGCCCTTCCCTCCAGCCTTTGCTGGACACTGTGTGCCAGTGATGCTCTACAGCATCTCGGAGATGAGGTGTTTACTTTTGGCCTCCCTCTCTGTATGTCTGCAGTGCGCACATCGTGTGCAAGTGGAGTGGTGGCCATCCTGGGCCTTCTCTTGCTTCTCCACTGAAGCTCACTCAGTATGCCAGCAGTTTCAGTCTACATCCTGGTGTGGAGGATTCACCTTGTACCTGCTGCTCCGTTTCCCCTCAAGCCCCATCAGTTTGTCCAAGGAAGGAGTTGGTCATCTTGGATTTGCTGACCCGTGTAACCTCTGTCCCCCTCAAGTGCCAGTAGCACTTACTCAATGACGCAGCAGGAGAGGGCTTACCTTGGGCCCGCTGTCACTCTCCCCTCTACTATTATCCATCACAATTTTCTTTAAACAGCTTTTGTGATTCTAGCTTGTTTTATGTTGATAAAGTGATCATGTTTAATTTAACTGATTCATCTTAACTGTATCACTATCAGTCCAAATTTCAACTATGTATGTATTACATGGATAAAGCAATGTGCCTGTTATGCACTCAAAAATCCATACAAACACAGACATACAAAAGAAATACCAAACCACAATCATCCATGTCCACCTGTGTTACTTAACATGCATTACAAAAAAAGTCAGATCTATTTGCTTCTTAGAATATGTTCGTTATTAATTGCAGATCCAAAGCATGCTCTTAAGTCTGAGCAGGGCAATGCGATTGTGTGCTATAAAAACAAAGCCTAAAGGGAACAGCATATGAAGATAGGTCAAGTGTCACTAACTGGGAGTCAAATTTGGATTGCTGCAAGTAGTTGGCTTCAAGGTGTGGCTACAAATAACGGACAGCTTACAAACAGGTTATATGCTGAGTTGAAGCAGTCCACTGATGCAAGAAACTCTAATTCTTGCTCTTGGGAAAACATTTTTTTTTTGTATTCTAAGATCTTGTACATGGTATCTCCTCGCTTTAGCGCTGGAGAGAAAATGTACACAACTCTTCAGAAAGTCACTAATAATCTGATTAAATGTAAATGCTACTAACACAGGATGAGATGAAGCCTCTTGTGTTTACAAAATCACTGCCTGCAGGCTCCGCACACTTGATAACAGCAAACACGTAGCAAGTAAAGGGCTTCCACGTTGCTCCTTTACTCCGGACTAATAAAACAGTGAGGCACCTTTGCATGTCAGCTGCCTGGGCCATGCTATCCACGCTGGGCACGGTCATTAAGCTGACCTTTGTGGACTACCTCTGGCTGATGCTGGCAGTGGCTCTCCTGATGGCGCAACTTTTACATTGGAGCGTCAGCACTGCCTACTTCCGGGCCCTGCACTGTCTTGCTGCACCGCTGTGACCTACTAAAGAGGTCAGTACACCAGAAGGAAAACTTCAGTTGGAACTGAACTGCAGACAGCAAGGTTCAAGTTAGGTCGTAGAGCAAAGTAGCAGCGACGTAAAAGGAAGGGATTAGTGCAGTGATTCCCAAATTGGTGTGCATCTGTTTGTGGCGCCCCTGGCTAGTTTTAACGGCGCACAGATTGGGAACCACTGCACTAAGGAGTACTGCATGTATTTCTTTAAATTAGGAGGCTGGACATCCAAAGTGGCTAACCCTCCCTCCCATTCAGAAACTAAAACAGCCTCAGTGTGAGCCCTGATTTGCTCCGGGCACACTATTGATCTAATCTGGAGATTATCCACACCAGTAATAACTGGAGGACTGGGGGCATTCTTGTTGGGACAGGCAGGATCTCCAGTTTGGTGTTCCCTCTTGTTACAGTGGAAGTACCAGGCCTTTGCAGGATCAAAATGTTTCCATTGGGACCCACCAGTGGGCTGGGAAGAGTTCTTGGGCCTACCCCCAGGACAGGATTTTTGGGGCCTTTAGAATACTCTTGGCTTTTGTCTTTGGGTTTCTCACCCTCTTTCCCCTAGGGAGGCTTTGTAACCCCTTTGTTTGGTCACCCCCAGTGGTTGTCTTGGTTACCCTTGTCTTAACCCTGTGGTCCACATTCTTTTACAATTTTTGGGGAGAAATTGGACCTAGCTCTACCAGATACTGATGCAACTTTGCATTGATGCAGTTACTTAAAATGTGTTCCTTCATAAACAAATTATAAAGTCCCTCATAATTCTGCACTTTACTTCCAGTCAACCAGCCACCTAGTGTCTTTACTGAGTAGTCTACAAATTTCACCCAGGGCTGACTCTGGGATTTTTGAGCCCCCCTGAATTTAATTCTGTACTCCTCAGAAGTGAGTCCAAATCCCTCAATCAGGGTGCCCTTCATGAGTTCATCGGACTCTGCTTCTGTCCCAGTAAGGATCAGAAGTCTGTCTCTGCACTTACCAGAGAACAGTTTCCAAAGGAGAGCCCCCCAATCAGACTTCCTACACTTTTCTGGCTTCACAAGCCCTCTCAAAGGCTGTGAACCACTTGGTGATGTCATCACCATCCTCAAATTTAGGGGCAATCCCTTTGGGGATTTTGGGACCCCTCTCTCTCTTGGTTTTTAGTCTAGAGGTTCTAGCCCCTCTACTCCCTGGCTTGGAGGTGGGGAGCTCAAAGTTCCCTTCCTCTCTAAGTAGTTGAGGTAGAGGGTTAAGGAGCTCATCCCTTTCACTACCTTCCCCATCTCCCTGGGAGTCTTCCTCATCAGGAGAGGGGTGGTCCTTTTCATACTCTGCCAGAAACTCCAGGAGTTTTATTCTGGTAGGTTTGGAACCTGTTCTTATTTGTCTAGCTTTACAGAGAAGCCGTAGCTCCCTAACCCTTAGGTTGGAGTAAGGGGTGAGGTTGAGCTCCTCGGCCACATTCCCTGTGTTGCTCATTATATTTCTAAAGTGGGGTTCTTTTTAGAACACCTACACTATCAGGTCAAGTACTTCCCCCCTAACTTCAGTGACTTTTACTTTTTCTAAAAAAGGATACAGGGACTTAACACAAGACCCTTACAAGAGTTTATAAATTAGGGGGAAAAAATAGTAAATTCAAAAAGATGAGTTGAACTAATGTAAATTTTTGGATTCTTGTCATGTGATCAGAGATTGACTAAGTTAGTCCAATAAATGCAAGGCTTTACATCCCATCACTGATCCACCAATGTAGGAAGCTGGCTCTGTATATACTATACCAAAGTAAGGTATAGTGTGCACAGAATCCAAGGAGTCCCCAGAGGTATAGCAGAGGCTAAATTAGGTAAGTACTAACAGTTCTCTTTGTGGTAGTGTGGGTGAGCAGTTAAGCATATCCAGAGGGTGTGCTAAACATTTATTGTATTCACTCAATCAAGTCTGATATCGCACACTCAGAGACGGAATCCAGACCAATTAGGTAAGTATAAAAAAGGTATACTTATGTTTTAATTTTAGAACCAAGCAGGACTTGGTACAGGTGAGTAAAATATACTCTCAAATGCAAGACTTTACAAGGAAGTGCAGTTGTGGTTGAATTTGCAAACGTTACAGGTTTGTATTGGGTTTAAAAACTGTTTAAATTACACAGCAATTACTTATGGAATACTTTTAGATTACTATTGGATTACAACGACTAATAGGGGTGGTATGCCTAGATACCACACCGGGGATCTCACAATACAAGGTAAGTAAGACTTTTTAAGGTTTGCAGTTTAGTTACTTTTTCTGTCATACAAAGTTCAGCTCAACACTTAGAACATTTCCAGGAACAAAACATCACAACATTAGTTCCTTTGGGAAAAAAGTGTTAGTGGTTTCTCAGCAAAGTAAGTGACTTACGAGTGGGAGTTTTGGTGGTTAGGACCAAGGTTCCCCAAGGTCTAGGTAGGCACTCAAGCTGCACCACCAGCAGCACCGGGGCGGCCGGGTGCAGAGGGCAGGGGCCCAATGTTAGCCAATGGGCTAAGGAGGCCTTCGTTCAGGCCACTCGAATGTGGGAGCAAAGCTCCTGGGGTTAGGGTCGGCACTGCAGGGGCCAAAAATCAGCAAAAGAGCTGCACCACCAGTGGCACAGGGGCGGCCGGTTGCAGTGTGCCAAGAACACATCGGGGACCCTGTGGATTCCAATGGAGTCCTCTGGTTCGGCAAAGAGGCTGCAGACTCGGGCGGGGAGACTTCCTGAAGGCGACCATTGGCTGGAGAGGTAAGTTGGGTTCTTGGGAGATGCCTGGACACCGTTGGTTGGGCCACCCAAGGCCGTGGAGCATCGGGTGAGGGGTATCTTCTGGGGTCGGGCCGTCTTACCAGCTCTGGTCGTGGTCGAGGGAACCCTTCAGGTTGAGGCTGCAGGCGTCGTCTTGAAGCTTGAGGGAAGTCGGGGATCACCAGATCCCAGGTCAGGATCGCTGGGGAGACCTCCTCGTGGTGTTAGGCCACTCGAACTTGGGCCATGGGCGTCAGGTGCAGAGTGGTGCAGAACCGTGGAGCTGCCTGGGTCCGGGTTCTGGTTTTGGAGTCTTTGTTGAGCAAAGCCGGTGCTCACGGGAGACAGAGTCTGTAAGGTGAGTGCAGGGCAAGTCTTCTGGGCTCTGGGGGGCTGCTGGACACGTTGGTTTCTTCGCTGTAGGCAGCTCGGAGGTGGGACAGGCCGGTAGCGCTGGAGCCAAAGTAGTAGGTGTCCTCTTCTTCCTGGGCCAGCACGGCTCTTTGGTCCTTCTTCTTTCTTCCTCGAATCTGAGGAGGCAAGGTTCAGGATCGCCCCTAAATACTAAATTTAGGGGCGTTAAAGGGGTGTGCAGGTCGGGACCAATGGGTGCCCTCCTTGGGGTGGGTACATCCCCTATTACGCCACCCTCCAGTGGGAGGGGGGCATAAGCCTCTTCCTAATTGGTTGGGTTCCCTCATCTTCAAGATGGAGGGGACTGAGTAGTGTGCTTCACCTCGCCTCCCCCACCTGAGGGGTAGGGTTGGGAAAGGTGGGCACATCTCTCCTTGCTCGGTTTTCCAGCTGATTCTCCCACCCAAAGTGGAAGCCAGTTGAAAGGGTCAGCAAAAGGAAGGGACAGCTTACAAAGGCGGCAGGCCTTTGAAGCTTCCCCTCTCTTGGATCCAGCCCACCCTGGGGGAGGAGGCATGACACCTCTGCCCAGGATGGGCTCTGTTTCTGGACCATGAGAGTGGAGGCTCTCTACCCAGGGATCCAGAAACCTGTATGGTGGTGGCAACAGGCGTTTTTCAGGGGGTATCTCTAAGAGGCTCTCTGTGTGCATTTTACATTAAATCTCATATTGGCATCAGTGTGGGTTTAATGTGCTGAGAAGTTTGCTATCAAACTTCTCAGGTTTTAGTAAAGCCATTATGGAGCTGTGGAGTTCGTAATGACCAACTCCCAGATCATCTACTCTTTATGGCTTTAGTACACTTGCAATGTCTAAAAATGGACTTAGACACTGTAGGGATACAGGGCTTATGCACTTACATGCACCTGGGGCTAGTGTACCTTGCTAGAGGGGTGACTTACCTAGTTCACAGGCAGTGGATGGCAGGCATGGCTCACAGGGATGTATGGCAGGCATGGCTCACAGGGATGTGTGCCATGTGGCAGTGGCAACTCCTCCGCTAAGGCGGAGGAGCGTCGCCCCACTGCTCTGCAGCAGGAAACATAGAATGATAACTCATGTTATTATCATTTTATGTTTTCTTCTGCTGTGGCAGCTTTCTGGGCGGGTCAGGGCTTCTCCGAGGACAGAGTAGGGGAGGAGTGGTTTGCCCACTCCTAAGTGCACATGACTGTTTGGTCAGCCCTCTTGGGCCGCCCAAAACAGTCATGCGCACTTCCCATATTCTCCATGCATGCTGAATTACAGCCTGCATGGAGAACATGCCCAGGCCCCCATTCCCTGGCTGAGCGCTGATCCACGGTGCTCAGACCAATCACAACGCTGCATTGCAGCGTTGTGATTGGCTATCAGGAGCCTGGGAGCTGGGTGCTTCCTGCTGCTTCCTGTATCCTGCTGCAGGACTGGAGCAAGAAGAAAAAGACGGAGGAGAGGCGGCGGCCGGCCGGCCGACCGTCAAAGGTAAGTGTTTTATAAAAAAAAGTTCCTACTGCCCTGCCTCACCACCCGAGTCCGGTAGCAGCCGCTACTGCCATGTCAACCCCTCACTTTTCTCTGCATCAAAACACACAGTCTGCAAGGGTGGCACAATAGGTGCTGCAGCCCTTAGAGGCCTTCTCTGGTCACAGTGCCCTTGGTACCCATGGCACCTTTTACAAGAAGCTTACCTGTGGCCAGAGATTCCAATTGGGGGTACAAAGGTGTAGCTTTGGGAAAAACACAGGCCCTGGTAACCAGGTTGGCAGGAACCCAGGGCACACCAAGTCAAAGTGCAAGATGTGTCAGGCAAAAAGTGGAGGGGTAACTATGCAAAAATTGTCACTTTCCTACACAATCACTATTGCCTCTGAACTCTGCCGCAACGTCAGCTACTCCATCAACTCCGCCACCTTCCTGGAAGACTGGAAACATGCATAGATCAACCCCTTTCTGAAGAAACCCTTTGCCGACCCGATGGACCTCATAAACATCATGCTTCTCCCCTTTCCAGCTAAGGTCATCGAGAAGGCCATCAACGCCCAACTTTCAGAGTTCATCAAAGCAAACCACATCCTGGACCTCTCCCAATCTGGCTTCCAAAGCAACCACAGCACTGAGCCCGCCCTCCTCGCTGCCACAGAGGACGTCTGTGCCCTCCTCCACCGAGGCAAAACTGCAGCACTCATCCTCCTGGACCTCTCGGCCGCCTTCGATACCATCTCTCACTGCACCCTATGCACAAGTCTCCATGATGCCGGCATCCGCGACTAAGCCATGGAAGGGATCCTGTCCTTCCTCACCGGCTGAACACAGAGTCACACTACCTCCATTCCTCTGGGAAACCACAGAGATCAGCTGTGGAGTGCCTCAGAGCTACTTCCTGAGCCCCACGCTCTACATGACCCCGCTCGCAGCCATCCTCAAGAACCACGAACTCAACATCATCTCCTACGCCACCCAGCTGATTTTCTCCCTCACCAATGAACCAACTGTCGCCAAGAACAACTTTCATGACAGGATCAAGGCTGTCACCGTCTGGATGCAGAACAGCTGCCTCAAGCTTAACTCAGAGAAGACTGAAGTCCTCATCATGGGCTTTATTCCTTCTGCCTGGGAGGACTCCTGGTGGCTGCACAGGGGCCATTCATTTCAACTGCCCACCAAAAAGCGATGCATGAGGCAGTGGCGGCTGGTGTCAGGGCAGAGTGGTGGGGTGGGGGGGGCGACGATGACGGACTACGATGAATTTTTTTTTTTACAAAATAAGAACTTGCCTTCAGCCAAGTTTTTTAGGGTGCTGGCAGGGGTGACGGTCCACCGACATAGCGGAGGAGTCGCCGCAGGCATGAAGTATGGGAAAGCTGTCATGTCCAATACAACATCAAACAGACTATAACATGAAACATAACAAAACATAATATACTATAAACACCTCCTGCAGGACAATAGAACATAACATAAAGCATAGCAAAACATAATACAGTATAAACAACTAAGTCTGTAAGGCAATAGATCATAACATGAAACATGTAATTATGCAAACAGCAACCACCTCTGTGAGGTGCAATATGGTAACTTGAAAATCATTTCCCCATATCCTATGACAGGCTTTGATAGCCTTGAAAAGTCAAAGATATCAAATGAAGGAAAACATCTGTACACAGGTGACAATTGTTATGTTATGTAGACATTTATGGCCAGCTAATCACCCATGAGGGTATCCAGGTGATGGAGCAAGCGAGTGGGCGTGGGACTAAGGTGCTAGGTGTCCTGTCCCACAGAAATTAGTGGAAGAACCAGGTCTTTAGCTTCGTGCAGAATTCAAGAAGTCAGGAGAAGGCCCTTACGTGTTGGAGGAACTCATTCTACATTTTGGGTGTGATGTAGGAGAATGCTCAACCGCCCGTTCTGGTACTGTGAATGCCGAGTGAGAGTGTGGCTGAGCGCAGGTGTCTGGTGAGTTAGCGGAAATGCAGGTAGTTCAGGTGTGAGGGTCCGATAATGTGCAGTTCTTTATATTAGTGTGGAAGAGTTTGAATTGGCTGCCAGTGGAGCTCTCTAAGATGTGGTGAGGTGGGTGTGTCGTGCGAGGTCAAGGATGAGTTTTGCTGCAGAGTTCTGGATGGTCTGAAGGCAGTGAAGGAGGTGTTGGGAGATCCCGGCGCAGAGTGTGTTGCCATAGTGTAATCTGCTAGTGATGAGGGCTTTCATGATGGTGCATCTAGTGTTTAAGGGTAGCCATTTGAATATCTTAAGGAGCATGTGACGAATGTGGAAGCAGGAGGAGCTGACCACGTTGACCTGCGCTGTCATATTCAACTTGTCATCCAGGATGATTCCTAGGTTTCTACAACTATTTTTGTTCTAAATCACTTTATTGGCACATGCTTACGCAGCTGCAGCAGCATATAACACCGTGAATATGATAATCATGTATCAACACAACATCTGGCAAAGCCAAATCTCTGTGGGAAACAGATATTAAACAAATTTTTATATTTACTCATTTGGCATCATGCTTATGGCAAACAGCCATCTCCAAAAATCTCACCGGATGCAGAAACATTGGCTGGGTGAGAGAGAGAAAGGGAAAATATACAGTCCACCTCTAAGAAATCAAAACCAAATCATCACTCAAAACTCCTTCTCAGAATGTGGTCCTCTCTAGCCTTTCTGTGGAGTGCAAAATCAGGCAGGTCCTAATCTCACTATCATGAAACTTGTAATCAGGGCCCCTGGCTCATCATTTGATGGCCCCTTCTTCAGATTAGTGTTCTTTTCCCCCCCATGCAGTTAGATATACACGCGCTGCCTCTGGCTATTGCTTTTTTCTAATTTGCCACGTGGTTTGCTGTGAACGAGTTAAAATGTGCCAAAATATGAGTGCAAAATGGGCCCACCTAACATCATCCACACCCAATATCAGATATTTGGACTCTATACCAAATCTATCTGAATGCTTTTTCCTGCCCCACAGTATTGGGCACTAAAACTATGCAAAATCCTCCCCACTGCGGCAGCCTTAAGCAGAGTCGGGTGACTTGAAAAGGAAACAAGCATTTGTAATACAATAGGTCTCGCATTTGCTAGAATTAGAGCTATTGAGTTGTAAATGACAATGTTTTTTACCGATGTGTTTTGGTTTGGAGTGGATATATGTGGTGTGGCATATAATTATGTGGGCAGGATTGGGACAGTGTGGTGCGGAATAGGGTGGTGTGTAGTGTATTTGTGTAGTGGAATTATGTGCTATGGTGAATAGATGGCGGTGAGAGATGCAGAGAATAGATAGAAAGGAAGATGGAGAGGGATAGGTAGTTTGTGCACAAAGTGGTGAACGAACGTCATACAGAGAAGCAGAACGAGTGTGTGAGAAAGAAAGGAGGGGAGAGCAGGCCACAGACGCAAAAAGAGGGAGCAATTGTGTATGCAAAAACACTCCAGGAAGAGGATGAGAGCGTGGGTTTTAGGAACGGAAACCTTAACAACAACAAAAGGCACGGGAAAAAAACTGTGCTCAAAGACCTGAAGTTATCCACATGAGAGAGGCGGGAAGAGTGCGTGAGAGAGCAAGAGAGAGGGGTGAGAGAGTAAGAGAGAGGGACGAATGTGAGAGGCACCCATGGGTGGGTGGGAGGCAAGAGGGGAACCAATGCACAGCGCAAGGAGGTACAGGAAGGTAGCATGTGTGAGTAGGCAGTTTAGAAAGGAGAGAGGGAATGTGAGGGAGGGATGAGAGGGGGCAGTGGGATTGCGAGATGAGAGGGGGTAGTGGCAGTGTGAGGGAGAGATGAGAGGGCAGTGGTTGTGTGGGGTAGAGATGATAGGGTTGGGGAAGTGCAAGAGAGAGATGGGTTGTGGAATGGTTGTGGAATTGTGTGGGGTGGAATTGTGTGGTGTGGTGTTGAGTTGTGTAGCAGAAATATGTGGGGTGGTGTGCTACGTAATTATGTGGATAGTATTTAAATGGTATTAAGTATACTGGAATTATGTAGAGTGAGATTGTGTGTTATGGAGTTAATTATGCAAATTAGTATTGTGTGTTGTGGAGTGGCATGTTGTGGAGTTGAATTATGTGGCATGCTGTTAAATTTTGTGGCATGATGTGGAAATTTATGGTGTGGATTGGAGGGATGTGGTGTGTTGTGTAGTTGTGTAGTTGAAATATATTGTTTGTTGTGGAATTATGTGGTGTGTGTCAGCAATGTGTGGAGTTGAATTGTGTGGTCTGGAAATGTGTGGCATTGAGTGACATTTTGCTTATTGAAATTAATGTGTGGAGTGCATTTATGTTGATTAGTGGTATGTGGCATTGAATGCATTTATATGGGTTGTATTTACGTTGTATTGAGTAGGGTGTAATTATGTGGAGTGTAATTATGTGGTGCTGCATGGTATTATGTAAAGTGTAATTTTGTTGTGTGGTGTAGAATTGTGTGGCACTGAATTGTGTGCTTTTGTGTAATTATGTGGGATGGTTTGGAGTGGGATTAGGTGGCATGGTTTGAAGTAGTATTATATGGCGTGGATTTAAGTGGCATGTTGCAAACTTGAATTTACTTTGTGCAATGCCAATAGGTTTTAAATTTGCAAGAGTCAGAACTATTGGCGCTGTAAATGACAATGCCTTTTACCCATGTGTTATAAATACAGTGGAGTGGACGTATCTGTTTGGAGTGGAATTATGTGGTTTGGTTTGGAATGGTTAGTTGTGGAATTGTGTAGCGCGGAAATGTGTAGTGTGGAGTGGATGTGTTTTGTGAAATTTTGTGGCTTGGGGTGCAGTGGAATTATGTGGACAGTAATTATGTGGTTTTTAGTGTACTGGAATTATGTGGAGTGGGATTGTGTGTTGGAAAGACTGGAAGGGCTAGGGCTGTATTAGTGGAACGGCAAACCCTGCTTGATGTGCAACATGCTGCCACTGTAAAAGGCGAAAAATATGGTGCCTTTTAGTAAAAATAAAAAAGTCCATATTACTTAGAGACTGTTATAGCGCATGATAAGATCTCTGCAGACTAAAGGGCCGGCCAGCCAGCTTTCTTTCTGCATTATCACTTTGATGTGCATAACACATGCTTTAGTCTTTAAACCTATGTGTTAAGTACTATTCTTGGTTCACTTCCTTTTACACTAGGGGTATGTGAAAGGCAGCATGTCTTTCCATTCTTATCTATATTTTTAATTTTCAAGTGTTACGTTCAAATTACGGGGTACAATTTGGAAAAAAACAGGGAAGAAATTTAAAAAATGGTCTTGCATTTGTGAGAGTTAGAGGTATTGGCGTTGTAAATAATTGGGGGCAGATTTACAAGCCCCTTGCGACACCTTTGCGCTGCCGTTGCGTCACTTCAACGGCGGCGTAAAAAATGCGGCAAATTTACAACGTGACGCATCTAGGGAGATGCGTCACGTTGTAAAGCCCTGCGTCAGGTATAATGTATGCAGGGTAGGCGTTCCCACGCAGAAAAGCCTCGTAAAAGTGACGCAGTGAAATCTACAAGATTTCACTGCGTGACTTTTAGGACGCCTCTGCGTCAAAACCTTACGCCTGCTTGAAGCAGGCGTAAGGAGTGACACAGTGTATTGAGAATAGGCCGCAACACGCATTGCTGGAGTTGCGTCATGCTTGCGACACGACTCCAGCAATGTGTGACTTTTCTGCCAACAGATGCGTCAGAATTTCTGACGTATCTGTCAAACCTTGCGCCGTATTGTAAATACGGCCCATCTATGGTGGAGCAAGGGTTTTTCATGCAGGCGCAGGGAAACTGACGCATCTACAGATGCGTCAGTTTCTTGTAAATCTGGCCATAGGTCTTTACAGCAGGTTTCTGGGAAACATAGCTCTATCAATGATGCATGGTGTCAGCGACAGCAGCTCTAAGTTAACCGCTGTCCTCCATCTGTGCAGGGATATTGAGAACAAAGCTCAGATAGAGGCGCAGATTATGGAAGAGGGCATCCGAGTTCTGCTAAATCTTCCATGACAGCATGGATGTTGTAAATGAAGCTCCGCTGATAATGTTCTCCTCTGTGTACTCTTTACAGCGCTGCTACCAGGATTGAGGCTCCAGGAACCAGCATGCTGTGCTCAACCTGGTGCGCACTGCACTCTGCCTGCCCCCAAATGGAAGCACTCTTTGACAGAACAAGGATATGTGATGCTACCTCCAACCTTGTACTGTCTGTACGCCAGTAAAAAGGGGAGCTAAGGGGATACTGGACTTTGTCGATTACTTGCAGTGTATGGGAAGGAAAAGGTGGTTGTGACAACATTTGAGTGTCTGGAGAGAAAAAGCTCAAAACTAACATGGTGCCTTTTTTTCTATTACGTTTCTTACCCAGCAGTCCTTAAGTGTGGAATGCCTGCAACCCTTAAACACTTGTATTCAGTGTGATGCTAACTATCTAACTATCTGGGTGTATAAGTTTAATTTGTATTAATTTAATTAATTAGCACTTTGACCAACTATTGATGTCATCGTGCTGCACAGCATGGAAGGCTAAAAATGTTATAAGTGATAGAGCATGCATGTTAGCAGTTGCAGTTCAAACACACAAGAACTCCAATTTTTTATCGGACTAACCAACATAGCATGATTAGGAGGGACAACACAGGATCCTTTGATCCCTTACAGATGTGCCCTTCAGATGCCAGTATCCTACCATCCTTTCAAAGTGTACGAATTATACAATCTATTTTACTTTTAGACTAACTCGTGCAAACCATTCTGAAACATAACATAATTTTTCTTGAATATTGCATGTTTCCAAAAAATAAATACATTAAAAAAAAATTGGCTTTAACAATCCTTGTTTCAAGTGCAGCTGCCAATGTGACAGCAAGATGAAAAAACTAATTTTGAAATAGAATACGGTGGATTGAAGCAGGTGCTACTGCTTAGATTATGAAGGTACTATACCAGGGTCTGGCGGTAGTTTACGTGGCACAGTTTGGGACTTCCATAATGTGGAATAGGTAACCTAATGTCAGACTGTGGCACTCCGGTTGCAAGGCAGCGCTACTTGAGAAAATATAGCACATGTACAGTTTGTACTTAATTGCTGACAAAAAGACTGTTGGGCGGTTAATCAAAACCTTCGCATCACATAGAATCAAGGCCTCTGCGGACCATGAAGTGTACATACAAGCAAGTTCCGAGAGTAGCAGTACGAAGCGCTGCACTCTCAGCAGTGTCGTAACCTGAAAAGATCATGCCTTTCTTCTCTCCTGAAGTCTGGTGACTGGACCTTACATGTTTACTGCCTTAAAGACGTGTACTGTCAATAGTGCAGCTTTCCTTTAACAGCAACTACAGAAAAATTACTTCCTCATCTGTCTTACGGCGCTATTGCTATGCACACGAAAACCATAAGCAAACTTAACAAGGTATATATAAAGCGTATATGAAACCCTTTTAAAATCAAGAAGCCTAACTTGGCTAGGTCAAGGTCTCAGTCATATCACGGCTGTTACAGGCAGAAAATGTATCAACCACATCTGTGATTGCTCTTCATCTGACAAAACTACTTTGAAATCTATGATCCTAAGGGAACTGGGTGTTAACACCACAAAACTTTCATGGACCAATCTAAATCTGTCTACATTAAAGCATAACAATAAGCTCTAGTTCTTCCGGTGCTGCCTTTGAAACCGCAGAAGCCAGGGGTTGAATAGGAAGAATTAGGGGTACATGAGGGCCGGCCAGCAGTAACAGTTTGTACTTCTGCTGATTCCTAAATGACATACAAGGTTCTGGGACTATGTGCATCAACATAGCTGAGCGACACAATTGTGGGCATGATTACAAGTGGCCCGGTTAATTGCATTATAAGCGGTTACTCGTGTTACCACACATATCGCAATTAGGAGTTGTTAGACCTGTCAGCCTTTGGGTGGTCTTCCCATAAACCTTTTACCCTCACCCCTCTTGTTTTTGCTGAATTCGTTTTTGTTAGCCATAGGACTCTGTGCACTTTACCACTGCTAACCAGTGCTAAAGTGCTTGTGCTCTCTCCTTTAAACATGGTAAAATTGTCTTACACCTGACTGCATATTTAATTTACTTATAAGTTCTATTGTCGAGTGGCACACCATGTACCCAGGGCCTGTAAGTTAAATGCTACTAGTGGGCCTGCAGCACCTATTGTGCCATCCACTCAAGTGGGTCTGCAGCACCTATTGTGGCATCCACTTAAGTAGCTCCTTAAACATGTCCAAGGCCTGCCATTGCAGCCCGAATGCAGTTTTAAACTGCCAATTCCACTTGGCAATATAACCACCTGCCAAGCCTTAAACTCTCCTCTTATTGCATATAAGCCCTGTGTAACCCCAAAGGTAGACCCTAGGTAGCCCATAAGGTAGAGAACATGGGGCCCGATTCACAGAACTAACTTAAGACAAAATCCCAAACTTACTACCATTTTGGTATTCACAGAAGGCACTTACTCATTTTGGTATCCACAGAAGGCACTTGCTCATTAAGTGCCTTTTGTGAATACCAAAATGGTAGTAAGTTTAGGATTTTGTCTTAAGTTAGTTCTGTGAATCGAGCCCATTGTAATTAAAAGGTTGGACATTTCCTGGTATTCAAAGACTCTTAAATTCGTTTTCACTACTGTGAGGCCTATCTTTCCTGTGGGTTAACATTGGGTTGCCTTGTTACATTTAATAACTGCTAACGTTTGATTGGAAACAAGTAGGCATTTCATGTTTGGTGGCTGAAAAATTGTAATTAAAAATCCTCTTTAATGGTAAAGTCAGATTTTAAGTTACATTTTGAAAATGCCTCTTTTAGAAAGTTGGTATTTTCCTGCCCTAAAATATTTGCTATGAAAACACTAGGGGGTAGCTGTTCCTTAGGATAAATGTGTGTCAGGATGGATAATGGCAAGGGGGGAACTTCCTTCTTAGGAAGTGGTGCCCTCACACACCTGTGAGAGTGTCATGCTTCATCATAGGGCTTAGCCCCTCATGGGGGTCGGCACTGCAATACCCTATGGGCCCCGCGAGAGGGCTCTTTGGCGGAGATCTTTTTAAGCAGATAACCATGTCTGAGCAGCAGTGGAAATTTTTGGATGATCGTGGAGTCCGGTGTTTTCACCTACCCTACATGCTGCTCGCCAGGGCCTTCGCTTTCGACCCAAGGTGCAATTGTTCCTTGATTGTAGGGTTGGATTGGGACCCCACTTGGGGTATACAATGAAGGTACCTACTTGACTTATTTAACGTATTTGCTTGATTCACCTCCTTACTGAATCGCTTTACCAGAAATCTACGCACCCAACCCTGACTAAGGGTAGGGATAACTCTCACATTTGTTTTCTGGTCCTGAAGAAATGCCACGGATCCCTCCCGGACCCATGAGGCCTGAAACATGTCGACCTACACATATTGACAGATTGCCATTCTTCATAGCTAGAAGCCCAATCTACACACATTTTATATCCATTTAGAGGGGACCCCTGATTAAATGTACCCCTTAGGTAGTTTTAATTCACCATTTCACTTACCCCACAAACTCGCACTCATCATTGCGGCTCTATTTCAAATATCTCCGCCAAAGAGCCCTTTGCGGGGCCCTTGGGGTATTGCAGCGCCGACCCCATGAGGAGCTAAGCCCAATGATGAAGCATGACACTCTCACAGGTGTGTGAGGGCACAACTTCCTAAGATGGAAGTTCCCCCTTGCCATTATCCACCCTGATGCACATTTATCCTAAGGAACAGCTACCCCCTAAGTGCTTTCATACTTGGTCTGGGGAGCTCCCTGTACCCCCTCTCTTGTGATTGATACTAGAATAATTGGTGTCTGCAGCCTCCCATGGGTCATATTACTGGGTTTAGTTACCAGTTGGACTCTGTTTATTCCTCTCAGAGAGCCACATACTGGAGAGATTACGTGTGCCTAGATGGGCCATCAATTGGCAGGATGGAGGGGGCAGAGCTGGGTATAGAAAAGGACTTGTCACCTCTGCATTGTTCATGCAGTCAGCTTAGAGCAAGGGCAGGGGAGCCAGGAAACTTCAAGCACTTCAAAGAGAATTCTCTAGAAACGTCTCCTACTTCAAAGAAGACACAATGTATAAAAAAAGGACCCTCATACCCACTCTTCAGTTCACTTTTGGGAACCTGTGGAAGGACTCGCAGAGGACTTCCTGCTTCAGTGGCCTGCTGTATACACCAAAAGACTGCTTTGCTGCACCTGGAAGGACTGCATTGCTGCCTGGAGCCTGCCTTGAAACTTCGTTGGACTGCCGTGCTGCTTGAGCCCTGCTTCATCAACTGCACTCAGGAGTCCCAGAGTGACACTAGGGGCTAATTCACTGGCCTCCTATTCAGAGCCTCGTGGACAGAAAAGGCTCACACCATCTTAAACCCGCACCTGGACCCGGCCTGAGTATGTCCTAACCCCCCAAAAGGGTGCCCCTCCAGTCCTGGAGCCTTGGTGGTGGTGCTAAAGGTACCCAGATAGCCAAAATCTAAATCATGGGACTTTGAACATTTTTGCTAACAACTGCCCTGAGATCCGAGGGAAGACTGGGACCAACTTGGTCGTCTATTGGCCCAAGGTGCATGGCCGGTCAGCTTGACTTTGTGGCAGCTCCTGTTACATTCTTCTTCGCAGCAGCAAATTCTGTTCAGCAGCCCCTTGGTGAAGGGATATCCGGCCTCCTGGAACTTTTGCCGGATACAGCCTCCAGCTTCATCCCGCTGAAGATTTTCGACTTCCAAAAAAGTGACTAAGTCTGAACATAGAAATCTTCACCGCTACTTTGTCCAGTGGATCCTCAATGACGCTCCCTCCTCGGACACAATATATTGCAGCCTTGCCCCACTGAACTTTATTTTCTCAGAACATTTTCTTCAAAAAATTTTCTAAGTCCAAAGGTGTGCGCTGACCGGGCCAAATCCACTCTTTGTATCTGACCCTCACTCCATTGCGGTCGCCATATTTTTTAACTTTGAACCGGTCTTGCGCAACTAGATGTCAGCGGTTGGCGCTTTGTTCTGTTAGGAGCTAGATCTTACTAAAAACTTCGTAGCTCCAGTTGCAGTGATTGGATTTTTGTCATTTTGGTGACAAAGAATTGATTTGAATTTACTCTTTTTTTCTAAATTGGCGTAGGATTTTTAATGTGCTGGGTTTTTACTTTATTACTGTTTGTGTGCTGCATAAATACTTTACACATTGCCTCTAAGTTAAGCCTTACTGCTTTTGCCAAGCTACCAGAGTTAAGCACAGGTTAATTTGGGGCCTGCTTGTGACTTCACCATGGCAGGAATTTGGGTTGCTGCTTGAGTAGGGTTTCATCCCCCCTTAACCAAACCCTATTTCCAGCACCCAGATTATCAGAAATTCAGAAATTTGTATTGAGGTCACCGAATTTAGATGGAGATTATTTCCACACAGGATTAAACTGCACAAGAGAGTGAAATATAAGCTACAGGTGCTCTATTTACACCTGGAGACAATGAAATGAGAAATAAAGTTGGCAGCACATTTTTAAATTAATAGAATTGGCATAATCTGCCCATACATTTAGTTTATTTAATTACATTATTGAGTTTCAGATGGGAAGATTTATGCCTCAATTATGAGATGCCTGCAGCTGTGTCCCTATGATATTGTTCTAGGCAACTCAGAGTGGTCTGGTGTTTCCTGGCCCAAAATGTCCAGGTCAAGATACACCTGATTCAAACGATTGATTTCAATCTTGCATTTAGTGGATGACATATATCATCTGCACAGATGGACTAGGCCTTCTGCCAATTACTGAAAAGATTCTTGCTTATTAGGTAAATAACCATAAACAAATAAATCAATGATTGTTGGCCTGCTCAGCCCAGCCAGGAGTAAGGTTTGTAATCAGGATTTATGATTTTGAAAATATAGCCAACTGGACCCAATGGAGCAAACTGGAAAGCAATAGTAAGCTGATTTTGACACAAACCACAAAATCTGTCTCGAAGTTTAATTTGAAACGTACGAGGTCAATCAACATAGCAGCACTGAACTCCACTGAGTGAAATTTTTATCTGCACTCCTGTGGAAGTATGTCAATATCTGACATAACATACTATTATTACATTACCTTATTATGAAGCATCAATTAATTTGCAGTATATATTATGATGAAAATGATTGGCCAGCTGCCAGCACATAAGTCACTTTTATACTAGGTCAAAGTACGTATCAGTCGAATTGTAATCAGATTGACGGTAATAAGTAAAGATGTATTGACATTTTTTTCAAATTAATATAATGTTAAATAATGTGAAGGAATGGCAGTTAATAGCAATCTGTTGGAAAGTGGATTATTAGTAGGGGCACATGTATATCTGCCACTGGCAATAAGGCCACTAACACAGTATAGGGCTCAGAATTGGTCTTAGAAAATTATTCCTATGCTCAACCCTTGGTAGCTTGGCTGCAAGCAGGCAGGCTTAACTTCAAAGACAGGTATGTAAAGCATTTAAAAACATCAATTCAGTAAATAATTAAGACATAATGCACAATAAGAATCCAACACCAATTTATAAAAATAGGAAATATTTTTATCATTAAAATGACACCAAAACGACAAAAATCCAATGTAAGATTTAGCATTATCTAGCACATAGAAAGCTATAGCACCTTATCGAGACATCTGGTTGCGATAGACCGGTTCAAAGTCAAAGTTTCAGGCCGACCGCGATGGAGCCCTGGGTGGCTACCCCTCACAGTAGGTCTCGGTCAAAGTTTTTACCTTCTGACTTAGAAACTTTTCTGGAGCTTTTCTTCCCGGGGTCTCTCGAAGCTCTCAGCCAGTCCGGATTGAGTGAGGGTTCACCGGATTGCCTTGCGACGAGATCCCGGGCAAACCTATGGAAGTCCGACCTCCGGAGCATTCCAGCGGGACAAACCAAGGAACCAGGCCGACACGCGGTTGAAGGCAGGCGGCTTGGCTTTCGCGGTTGTTCCCGGTCACCTTTTCTTCCTTTGGACTTAGAAACTTTTACGGAGCTTTTTCTCGTGGGGTCCCTCGATGCTCTTCACCAGGCTGGATTCGGTGAGGGTTCGCCGGCCTAGGATTTAGACTACTCCCGGTCAAACTCTGGAAGTAGGACCTACGGAGCTTTTCAGTGGGACAAACCTGGGTGGCAGGCTGACTCGCAGTTGAAGGCAGACGGCTTGGCTGGCCAGGATGAGTCGGTCCCCTTATGGAGCTTTTTTCCAAAGTTGCTCCAAAGTTCTCCAAACTTCTGGAACTTCTTCCTGAAGTTCCCCAAAGGGTCCCAAAGTGTTTCAAACTCACTCCAAGGGTCTGGAATCTCCAAGATGATCCTTGAAAGTTGAGGACTTCAGTTCCCACAATCCACTTGGACAAAACCCTTACAAATCCACTCGTAGTTCTCCAGGTTGACGATTCTTGGTGGTGATGTTCCAGATGTACTCTCTTAACCTGTAGCTTGCAGGGAGTCCACTCTGTAGTCCTTTTACAGCAAGGTAGTCCACAGGGCTGTAGTTCTAGATTGTGCAGAAGGTGCAATCTTCAGAGTGCAGGCCTTAGGAAATGCACATCAAACTTCTCAGAATGGCCTGTATTGCTTTCTTAAGTTTCAAGCAGCAGATCGGAGAGGCTCTGCCCTTCTCAGATACTTATTCCAATTTCTCTGGGTCAAGCAGGAGGTCACTCCTGTCCAATGGGCTGCAGGGTACTACCCAAAAGTCCGACCACTTCCTGCAGAGTGTGGCACGATTTTGTCCCAGAGTGCACCAATTCTTCCAAATTCATAATGGCTGATTTTCCAGCAGGGAGAGAAGAGCTGGCTAAACACAATCCAAGGATGGCTAATCTCCACAGTCTCTCCCCCCTTGCATCTGCTCATTCGTTCCTTAAGCCTAGCATCTGGCTGGGTTCAAAAGAGTAGAGTTGTAAAAGACACTGGTGTCTTCCCCTTCCCTTGAAGTCCATTGTTTACGACTCCTCCCTCTGCTCTGGCATTCCTGTGTAACAGAATACTGCCCTACAAGCAGAGCTGGTTAACCCCAGGGACTCTTTATCACCTCTTCAAAGGAGCCTGGCTAATCCACTTAACTCTGACCAATCAGGACAGACCACTGGAAGGTTGAATCTGGGCTTACAAACAAGAAAGTCATAACTTTTTGTCTGTACATATTAGGAGAAATTCAACAATATATTGTTGGATTTATTAATACCATTCTGAGAAGTCTTTGAATCGTATTTTAGCCTTCTCCAATCAAGAGTTAGTAGTTAATAACTTCTTGCCACGTTAACCTATGTGGCATGGGATTTGCAATGGGGAAAATGCCCTGGGCCATTTTTCCAGCACCAGGGCTTATAAAAACATATTTTATAAGTACTCTGCATATAACTACAGGACCCCACCCCTGGAACACCTAGGGGAGACTCTAGGAGTTCTGGATATGTAAAGGTATTGCAGATCTTCCCTCCACAGTGCTCCTAGCACCAAAGTCGATTTTGGGCAGCACTTTATCACAATGTGGGGAGCGCAATGTGTAATTTCACTTAACCCAGGGCATATAAAACTCATTATAGAAGGGTCCTCTTTATAAATACCTGATCCCCCACCACTGGGACACATAGGGGAGACCCTGGGGGTACCTAGTATGCCCAAACATTGTAGGTTATCCATTTTAAGTGCCCCAAACACTAAAGTCACGTTTGGGCACAATTTACTTTTTAAAAGCAGTCCTGCAACACAGAGCCACTTTTAAACTGACCTCAGACTTCAGCAGTGCACACATGCAAGTGCAGAAAGGGCTGCTGGCCTCTAAACTACCATGCCCTATTATATACTAGGGACTGAGAGGTAGTTTCAATCCCCCTGTCCTATTATGTACTAGGGCCTTAGAGGGTAGGTCATGCCAATCACAGGGGTACCCTAACCCACAGTGTACCCTAGTGTATGTAGATGTTTTCACTGTATTCTAAATGTGTCTCTTTCAGCATAGAACTGGCCCTGGGCCTGGTTAGGCAGAGCCCAGGGTCAGTCAGAGTCAGCTACCACCATTACCAGTCAGCAAAAAGTTGGGGTATGCCCAGGGCACAGGATGACTTTCCAACACAATCAGAGAAATGAATGACCAAACCTTTACTCATTCATTTGAAAGAATCCTGCTAGACATGAGTAGAAGAGGAAATTGACATGAAAAAATGTAAAATTAAAAGAATTATTTAGATCCTAGCGACCAGCCCTCAGGCCAGTGGAGGCACTGGTCTCCACTCCCTTGGCAGAGGCCCAACCACTGAATGGAGAGGTCTCTATCAGCATGGCCGGTATGGCTCTGCCTCATGTACATCCATTGGTGTGGTGTCACATTTTTTTCACCTGCTTGGCATTAACCATTTTTATTTTGCAAACAAACTCACATAGTCAATGGCCTTGACATGCATGGAGCTTTTTACATGATTATCAGGGCTATTAAGGGGCATATTTACCAATAGTTCACCCAATGCAGTGTAGCAAAGCAAGTTGCTGCGCTGTGTTGCATGCATGGGAGACAGCTGAACAGCACCATACTTATCAAGCTAAGGTGCTGTTCAGCTCCCTCTATGCGCTAACGTACTTGTGGCAGCCTAGCACTAATGCAGGCCCACTTGCGTCATAGTGCAAGGGTGCCTGTATTATGGGAAGGATTGTTTTTGTTCAGGTAGGGATATGTTCCTTCACCAAAACACTCTTTGGCGACGTATTCTTCTTTGAATGTGTGCTGCAGAATGCAGCAGATATGGAAAGAGGAAGTACTGAGGAGAAAAGAAGATATTACTCCTCACTATGCTTCTATCAGGCTGGGCGCATCACATAATGCATGCCTGAATCAAACTAATGTGAAGCAGCACTATGCACTGCATTGAGTTACTTTGTATGCATTAAACCACACAAAGCCATGCAAATCAACTTTGCATGACTTGTAAATGTCAAAGTGGATTTTGCATCTGGGCTATGCCACGAAAGTGACGCAACCCTGATGCATAACCTTAGTAAATCTGGGCCTAAGTGTTATTCTTTGCTTGTGCTGTGCTACGTGTCTTGGATTCTGAGAAATCAGCGGCATTGCACTTAACAGGGCAATAGATATTCAACACCAGAGCTACCCATTCTGCCAATAATTAACTTTTATCCAATACAATAGAAGCCTGGGTGAAAGAAAGACCCTCAATAAAATTGTGATGACACCATCTGACAGAGGTGATATCATTGTGTTTTTTTGTTGTTGTTTTTTTTGCATATTTATATAGCGCGAACTCGACCCGAAGGTATTGGAGCGCTTTACACGAGCACCGTATTTACATTCAGGCACAGGGAGATTAAGTGATTTGCCCAGAATCACAGGATGTGGACGCGGCCCTGAGGCTCGAACCCTGGTTTCCAGCACCAAAGTCGGCAGTCTAGCCGATGGACCACATCCCCTTGTTAGTCAGGACATTCAACAATATAATTCAGAAATGCATTGTCATTTAAACAATTACACTCACTACACTAAGTTGAATCAGCAGTTCACTATCTGAGCTCCAGAAGAATATACATTCCATCACTTCCAACTGCAAAGATGAGGGTTACTATGGTATTCTGTACCTGAGGACATGGTAGCTAAGTGCTATATGAAGGTTCTGTATCTATGGGATGATGCACAGTTCTATAGCATGTCCATCATCCCTAGACTGTTATTGTTGGAATGGTGTTATGTCGTAATGTGATGTACCTTATGTTCTGTGAGCGAGGCATGGAATGCTTGTTGCATTCTTTCACGTCGTTCCAGTCCGGAGTCAGTTACTGTTGGCTCCGCGGACTGGAAGCCGTGCTGCCTTGCCCTCACCTGTTTTCTTCATTAAAGCACAACCTTACAAACACTGTGTTGTGCCATCATTGGAAGCCAGCTTTCAACTTTTAAGGGAGCGGAAGAAAGTTGAGTTTTCTTCGATAATTCAAAGTGAAGGAAAAAGGAATAATCTTCCGTAGGAACTTACCAACCTCCGGATCGGAACCTTCACCTTTGTCCATCTTCAAATTTCTGGGAGCCTTTAAGTGAGTTGTAGCGATTTGGCACTCCGCATTTACCGTTGGTGTTTGCTTGCTGCGTCTTTCAAGCAGCGGCAACGTTCCAACGTCAAGCTCCGTGACGCGCATGCTCAGACTCATCATCTTGATGTCATTGCGCTAGGTCACGCAACGTGACCTTTACGTGGCGGCCATTTTAGCTACACAACTCCATGGCAACAAGATATTTCATCGTTTTTGCCGGTAAGCTCATTTTGATGGGAGCAAGGCAGAAAACTGACTGATTTTCATCGGAGATTTTGCGGAACAGGTGAGGAAGTCGGGGAGGCGGATACTTAAGGATTTAATATTTTTTTTATTGTGTACTTTTGCTGCATTTGCGAACACTGGATTAATATTTTTTTTATTGTGTACTTTTGCTGCATTATCGAACGCTGGACCAGCATATTAACACACTTACAATATAACTTTCCACTACATACCAATTGATACCTATATTTGGAGGAGTATAATTTAGACGTATATTGCTGTTACTTTTATATTTAACTACTTTATGGAAAAAGGTGATCATCAAGTTCAAGAAGAAATGGCTCAACAAAATTTTACTATAAGCCCTCCTCATTCCTTTTGGTCATCAGGATCGTGTCCAACTATGGAGTGGTTAGAATGGAAAAATTATTTTGTAAATTACATTAATGCTGTAGATGAAGCAGGTAAAATGAAAGCAGATCAAAAGAAAAGAATTCTTTTACATTCTTTGGGTCCGGTAGGGATAAAAACTTATAATCGTATGCCCAAGATGATAGCAAATGCAGAAATAGATGATTTTGAGGCAGCTTTGAAAGACTTGGATAAATATTTTGCACCAAAAGTCTGCATAGGAGTAGTGCGTTACAAATTTTTTCAGAGAAAACAGAACAAACGTGAACCGGTAGATGACTATATTGATGAGTTGAAGAGACTTGCCATTGACTGCAGGTTTGGCAACCTACACGATGAATTACTAAGAGATCAATTAGTCATGCATTGCGAGAATTCTACAATACAGGAACGCTTATGGGTAAATGGTGATTCGCCTTTGGAGGATATACTTTCTATTGTAAGGAAGGCTGAAATGTCTGGAAGGTGTGCCACACAACTCAAAGATTCTGACAAAGACACAGGAGCGGTCCTTAAAGTTCAGAGTACTAACCGAGGACAACAGCAACACAGCATGGGCAAAACTTCCAATCAAACACAAAGAAATCTATGGAGGGACAAAGAACCGGAAGACAAGCGATGTTATCGTTGTGGAAGTAAAGAACATTTAGCGTTCAGCAGGAACTGCCCCACTGCAAAGAAAAGATGTAGTATTTGTGGATTGATAGGCCATTTTAGTAAAATGTGTAGGAGAAGGAGAAGCAATGTTAAATATGTATATGAGGATGAAGATGTTAATGAGCCTGACGCTGACAAAGAAAGTGATAATTGGGAGTGTGTTAAAAGTGTCCAGGGTAACTTTGTGATTAACATCACGGATAATACAGTGAAGGATAAGCCCATATGTGATATTTCCATTGGGGGAGTAATAATTAAGGTGTTCGCTGATTCAGGATCACCTTATACTATAATTGATAAGGAAATCTGGAAGGAAAAATTTATCAAAAAAATTGGCGATCAATTAATTAGTACAGATGTTAATCCAATGAGTTTCACGGGGGAGAGAATCAATATGTTGGGGTTCAGATGGATGACATTTCTATTTAAGGGGAGATCTGCTAGAGGGAAATTATATGTAGCAGAATTTGGTCCTTCCGTTTTAGGTTGGATGGACCAAAAGAATTTGCACATTATCTTGGACCCCAACAGTGAAGAGAAGGTACTCATCGTAGATGATTCTAGTAGACTACAAGATGATATAAGTAGGTTATTTCCAAAGGTGTTTAGTAAGGATTTAGGATCACTTAAGGGTTTTGAACACTCCATTGTGCTAAAAAAAAATGCTGTACCTAAGATACATAAGGTGAGGCCCATTCCTATACTCATAAGGGATGAAGTTGCAAAAGAGTTGGAAGGGTTGTTGGAAAGGAATGTAATTGAAGAGGTGGAAAGTTCAGAATGGATTTCTCCGGTGGTGGTGGCGCGCAAGGGGAATGGTAAAATCCGTCTATGCATTGATTTGCGCCACCTTAATAATAACATCGTTATCGATAGGTTTCCTCTGCCCAAGATCAATGAAATGGTGTCTTCCCTCAAAGGTACTAGTTGATTTTCCACCATTGACTTGTCAGCAGCTTACCATCAGGTGGCGTTGTCGCCTGAGTCAAGGAAGCTCACTGCATTTATAACACCTTATGGTTGTTATCAATTTAAACGCATGCCTTTCGGCCTCGCATCTGCGGCTGCTGTTTTTCAACGTTTAATGCACAAGTTGCTGGGGAAGATGAATGGTGTTAAATTTTTCCAAGATGACATTTTAGTAGCTGCTAAGTGCAAGGAGGAACACGATTGTAAACTCAAAGAGGTTTTGAGTGTGTTACAAAATGTTGGTTTAACTGTCGAAATCAGCAAATGCAAATTTGCTCAGAGGAGCGTTTCCTATCTAGGACATGTTATTTGTCAGGATGGTGTTAGACCCAAACCATCTCTAGTTAATACTATTGTTGACTCACCTGCTCCTACTAGTAAGGAGGAGGTGAAGTCGTTCTTAGGAATGGCTGAGTATTGCGCTAAGTTCATCCAAAATTTTGCAAGTAAAGTATTCAACATTCGTGCATTATTGAAGAAGAATACGAAATTTGAATGGACTTGCGAGTGTGATGCGGAGTTTAAATGTGTGAAGAATGACTTACAGAATGTAAATGCTCTGAGTAGTTTTGATCCCAATTTGGAGTGCATTTTAACAACAGACGCAAGTGACAAAGGTTTAGGGGCTGTATTGTCACAGAAGGGTACTGATGATCGAGAGAAGATAATTTTATTTGCTTCTAGGTCTTTATCCCCCACGGAAAGTAAATATCCCATCATTGAAAGAGAAGCCTTAGCTTGCGCTTGGGCTTTAGAGTATTTTCGTGTATTTGTGTGGGGGAAACCTGTTCTGATTCGCACTGATCATCGCCCTTTAATTAAGATTCTCACTACTGAGGGTAGTGTTACAGCTTCTGCTAGATTAGCAAGGATTTCTATGCGAATGAAAGAATTCGTTTACAATTTAGTTTATGTGCCTGGCCGGGAAAACGCTGTTGCTGATTGTCTTTCCAGATTGCCTATTCCTATGGAAGAATGCTTGGATGATCCTTGGGGTGATTTCAACATTGCTTTTGTACAAGATGCTGGTGTACCAGCCATTGATAAAAATGAATGGATGGAGGAACAAAGTAAGGATTTTAGTTTGCAACAAGTTTTGGAGTGTTTATGCAAAGGTTTGCCCAAGAAGGAAGGTGTTACTGATATTTTGAGACCTTTCTGGGAAGTTAGAACGGAATTGTCAGTGAATAAGGATGTAATTGTGAGAGGTGACAGAGTCATTCCTCCGGAGAATTTGAGGAACAAAGTTTTACTTTTATGTCATGAGGGGCATTTTGGTATTGTTAGAACAAAAATCGTTGTTAAAGGGGCATTTTGGTGGCCTGGTATTGACAAGGCTGTGGAGAGATTTGTAAGAGATTGTGAGACATGTTCATCTGCAGACAAATGCTTAAAAACTTTGAAACCTCCAATGAGTCAAGGTCTCATTCCTAACTTACCATGGGAAGTGATTGCTGTGGATATCTTTGGTCCTGTGGGAGAGTCAAAGGAGTATGGTTTGGTTGCCATCGATTTATTTTCTAAGTGGCCAACGGTAAAAATTGTTGAAAGAGTTGATACCGATGTTGTTCTAAAGTTCCTGGACAAATTGTTCATTATGGAAGGGTTACCGGCAAGCATTTTAAGTGACAATGGGGTGCAGTTTACATCTAAGAGAGCAAATGAGTATTTTGAGAGAGTAGGCATCAAGCATAGAACTACTGCCCTTTATAATCCTAGTGGTAATGGCACTGTCGAGCGCTTTAATCGGGTAATAAAGGGTGTCATTCAAGCGGCCATGAACAAAAGGCATGATTGGAAACTTGAAGTGCATAAGGCAGTTTGGGCTTATAGGATCACCACCCATGATGCCACTGGATTGTCCCCCTTTGTTATCATGAGAGGTAGGAGACCCAGATGTAAATTTTCTCCTGCTTGGCTTTGTGACGGCACGCTGCAACAATGGTCTGTTACGGATGTCAGAGATAGACTTATTCAGGTACATGATAAGAGTAAGTCCTATTATGATAAAACCCATGGTGTGAAAGAAGTACAAATCAAAATTGGTGATTTGGTTAGAGTGAAGAGACCTGGTAAGATTTCTAAGGGTGAAAATCAGTTTGGTCCGCCACAAAAGGTTGTGGAGCTTTTGTGTAATGCAGTGCGTTTGGATGATGGTAGAGTGTGGAATTTAAAGAGCATTGCTTTGTGTTCAGGGAGGAATTTCAGTGTTTTACTTGAGGGTTTGAAGTGTTCTGATGGTGTTAAGGACACTGAATGGATGGAAGATTTTCGTGACCCAGGAGCTATGCGCACTGCCGCTCTTCCGGACGTCTGCTTGGAAAAGGAGGTGGTGGAGAGTGCGGGCAGGAAGAGCGATCCGGTTGTGGAAGTGTCGTTGGAAACCACGGATGCTTTAGAAGGGATGACATCTGAAACGAGTGACATGATTCCTGACTCCACTGACGCCACTGAGTCGGTTGTGGTAGCAGATGGTGTTAGTGTTAGTGGTACCAGAAAGAGAGTGCTCCCCGGATGGCTCAAGGAGTTCGTTATGTGGTTATAGAGCAATTTAGTTATTCATTTTTGTATAGAGCAATTTAGTTATTCATTTTTGTATCTTTATGTTTTGCATTTTCTCTTTGTGAAAAAGGGGGGGGGTGTGTTATGTCGTAATGTGATGTACCTTATGTTCTGTGAGCGAGGCATGGAATGCTTGTTGCATTCTTTCACGTCGTTCCAGTCCGGAGTCAGTTACTGTTGGCTCCGCGGACTGGAAGCCGTGCTGCCTGGCCCTCACCTGTTTTCTTCATTAAAGCACAACCTTACAAACACTGTGTTGTGCCATCATTACAAATGGTTTGGACAACAGTTAGAAATAGGAGTTGGATCGAGGCTGACCCTGTGGATGGGGTCTTTGAATTCACTGTACTTGAATAAAGAAGATATAGCCACAACAAGAGGGACTCTTTCTTTGTTACAACTTAACATTGGCGACGAGCGGTTACAACAACCCACAACACGCAAGAAGACACAACGTCAAGTGAAGGACAGGAGACCCTAACACAACTGCCAATCACCCTGAAGGACTGAAGCAACAAATGCTGGTAAGTGGCACGGCAGTGGAAGGAAGGAATGAGAATCAAGCAATTAGCTGGCATAAGGTCAAACTCGTTACCTTTCTTTTACTGTGACTTTAACTGTTGTGTGCTCGTGGGTGGCAGCAGGCCGTGGCGGCCTTGTGAATTCCTCTCAATCATTCGCTCATGGTGGCTCCCCTTTGAGCACAAATGTGCACAACGTGTGTTCACGTCTTGGAGCTGACGTGCATGGACATGCGTAGGACGCAAATGGGCCATCTTGCTTTGGGCTCTTTTCTGTACGCGTTGCAATTACATTGCAGAGAGCTTGATCATGTGACCTGCTGTGATATGCACACATGCTGGTACACGTCATTGAGGAAGTGTTGTTTTCTGTGATGTGCACACACGTCATAAAGAAATCGTTTTGCACGTGCGCATCATTGAGGAAACATCATTTTCTATGATATGCATACACTTTGTAAAGAATTGTTTGGCAGGAGTTCTGTAAATAATTTGTGCATAGCATTGAGAGCATTTCCCTGTGATATGCACACACTAAGTAATCTGTGTTTCAACCACCTTTAAATGAGTTGGTGCACCTTACTAAGAAAACATCGTCTTCTGTGATATGCACACACAAAACTTTCAACCACCTATAAATGTGTTGGTGCATGTCACTAAGAAAACATCGTCTTCTGTGATATTCACACACTGACTGCTTAATATTAGTTGTGCTTCATTGACACATACATATATATATATTTTTACACTGTGATACGCACACAGTAGGAAATTTCAATTTATGTAGGCTTGTGCACCTACAACAACTTGAGAAACTCTAATACTAATAGTTGTTATTATTGTGCATATCTATTATTCTGGGGTACATATGAACCATGCAGAATGCCACTGCTCCTCCATTCTTGTTGAGTTCACCTGGTGATCCAACTATACCATGGATTAAGTGGAAGACAGTATTCACACATAATGTAAGGGTGTGTGGCACTTCTCTAAGGAAAGGTCCAGAGGGCCAAGATGTATTTGAGCACCTTCCTTGTGAAATAGGGATGGGGCAAACCTCAATGAATATGAACTATGCCTCAAGAAGTTAGATTTGCATTATCTGCCCAAGATGAGTACTGTTCTTGAACAGTACCATTTTGGGAAGAGAATACAACACCAAGGTGAAACAGTGGAGCAATATATAACTGAGTTGCGGAAGCAGGCATCTACGTGTGGTTTTGTGAGGGTCTAGTGAGGAACGCTTACGAGACCAATTCATGCTGGGATGTGCACTGGAAAAGACCAAAGAGTTGATGTGAGAGAAAGATAATTCCTTTCTGCAGGAGGTGTTAACAATGGCAAAGATGTATGAACACTCCAAAGCATGTGTCGAAATCATTAGCATAACTTGTCAGGTGTGGCAAAAAATGCAGAGGTAGCAGTTAAAATAGTGTTTGACAAGACAAAGGCAGGCAAAATGGCACAAGACAGGCCAATGGCTAGTAAAGGAAGTAAAGAAGTAGGAGAAAAGTACAGCAACACTGTCAAGACATTTTTGGGAAGGTGTTAGCAGTGTGGCAATTTAGGCCTCATGGCAAATTATAAAGAGTGTCCTGGTTGGAAATCTATATGCAAGAATTATGGCAGGAAAGGGGGACTCACTTATAAACTGGTTTCATCAACGTGATCTTCATGTATATCTGACTTCAACGAGAATTCTGCGGTCAGGACAAGGGATATGCCAGCGATTAGGAGCATCTCTGATGGCTGTGATGGGCTACTGAAGGACTTTCCTGAGGTTTTTAAAAATTAGTTGGGGTGTTTAAGAAAGTATGCACATTTGATTAAGCTCAAAGATATGGCGCAACCAAAGATTGCTAAAGTCAGGAATGTACCTTTGTCTGTCAAATAAAGTATGAAAAAGGAACTGTGCAAATTGATGGACAATGGAATCACACAGGAGGTAGAAGCTTCTGAATGGGTTGCGCCTGTGGTGATGGCTTGCAAGGCCAATGGCGAGGCTACATTATGCATGGACTTAAGAGAGTTAAATAAGTCAGTGGTGGTGGACCATTATCTACTACCAAATATCAACGAGATGTTAAGTTCTCTTAATGGGGCTAAGCATTTTTCCAATCTGGATTTAAGCTCTGCGTACCACCAGATAAAATTGGACCCAGCTGCACAAGAGCTGACTAACTTCGTCATACCATTTGGCACATATAAATTTCTCAGGATGGCATTTGTGTTAATATCCACAACCTCCCTATTTCAGAGAGCCATGGAAAGGGTGTTAAAAGGAATTGAAGGAGTGAGAGTGTATCAAGATGATGTGCTGGTGGTTGGTTCTAACTTTGAGGAGCACAATGCAAGATTGCATGAGGCACTGGAGAGATTGCAGAAAAGTTGTCTTACTCTGAAACAAGAGAAATGTAAGTTTAATATTTCTGAAATAGAGTATTTGAGGCATTTAATAACAGGCACGGGGATTCGACCCAAGAGCAGTCTAGTAGGGGCGATCAAAAACTTACCATCACCTGAGTGTAAGAAGGAATTAGTAAAATGTCTCAAAATGGTTGAATTCTATAATAAGTTTGTTCCCAAGTATGCGGCAAGGACTGAATGCATGAGGTCATTATTGAAGAAAGACAAGGAATTTGTATGGTGTAAGGGATGCCAAAACAAATTTGAGGATGTGAAATCAAGTTAGGAGAATGCTGTGGACCTTGGAAGTTTTGACACAAAAGATGAGACGATAGTAATGACAGACGCCAGCTCTAAAGGACTTGTAGCTGTCCTGATGCAAAAGTCAGGTGGGAAGTATAGAACCATTTTATTTGTCTCGTGTGGTTTGAGAGGAGCTGAAACCAATCATTCTGTTATTGAAAAGGAGGCTCTTGGTGTATTCTGGGTGATAAGGAAATTCAGGAAGTTTCTGTGGAGGAGCAAGTTTGAAGTCAAGACAGATCACAAGCCTCTTAAGACGTTTTTTCTAAGAAAGGCATAGACCCAATTTCAAGCCGCATTCGGAAAAGGGTGGCTGCACTTCAAGAGTTTGACTTTGTAGTGTCCTTTGTGCCAGGGGCTAACAACTTGCTAGTAGACTGTGTCTCACAGATGTGTTTGGTGCAAGACAGAGACGAAGATGTGGTAGATGAATGTTTTGGAGGTGAAGAGTTTGAGGTGGAGGTGAATGATTGTATGATTACAGAAAGGGTTATACAAGAAGATGAGTGAAAAAAGAACTCCTAGAAGCTGAGTATATGCCTGAAGGAGATAAAGTCTGTGACTAGTGGGTGGTGTAGCAGGGACAAATGTGATAAGGACACAAGTAAGGAACAAATTGGCTTTATAGATGGTTTGTTATTGAGGGGTAGTAAATTAGTCCCACCACAACAGTTAAGGAGGAAGCTGGTGGTTAGTGCCCATGCAATTCATATGGGGATTTCCAAAACATAGGAAAGGCTTAGGGAAGTGTACTGGTGGCCTGCAATGGATTTGATGGTCCAAGAGAGGTGAGGGAGTGTCTTGAGTGCTTGAAAAGGGATGAGGTTATAAAGTGTAGGACGGAGCTCATGGTGATAAGAGAGCAAGCTCAGCGCCAGCTACCTAAGATGGCGGATGCGCTTTGAGCCCGCTCCGTACCCTTCCCCTGTTTATCCTGCTAAATCCACTCAATTCCTATGCTAGACAGGCCATCGGCAGCTGTGGATGCCTTCTGGTTGCTGCCGGCCTTACCGTTTGGAGATCAAACAACAGAAGTACACCCTTATACCCAGTTGAGACCTGGGTGATGAATGTAACTGTCCATCAGTGCATGGAAAGAGAGGTGTCGACACACACAGATCCTGTGTGTGAAACTTGGAAGCACAATACCAGCATCAAGTTAAAGTGTCCGGTGGATGAGGAGGGACCGGTGTTGTCGCATGGACGGCGGGTGCAGGACGATATGGCGACCAGCTGCCAGCGTCATATGGGAAGCGTCCTGGGCTGACTCAGACTCACGCCGATCCCGGTTGCCAGCCCCTAGAGGATCCCGACTGGACCTCGCATGCAATTTATTGTTCTCCAGACCGATCTCTGTGTGTTGACACCTTTCTTTCCATACTCTGATGGACAGTTACTTTTCATAGAGACACCACATCCTGGCTGTCTCCCGTAATACACCCCTGACGCACTCCGGCTGGCAGTACATCCTTCCCCCTGGGCTTCACAGCCAAAACCTTGTGATTTAATTACCCCAGTCTTCTACCATAGCACGAACAAAACGGTAACCTGCTCCTGAAGATGACTCTAACTTGCTGCGGGTCGAAACGCCGTTAACCTCCCAGCGCAACCTTTGGCACTAAGCTCTGGTTCACAAAATGCTAATCCTTTGTAACTCTTGTAAATAATTATTCGTGAACCTAAAGTGCCTTGTAAATATTATCACTATTGCTCACCCTGCGCCGCTCCTCGCTGTGTCACTTGTCACTTGCACCGCCCACCTTGTGTGTCACGAGCAATAAATGTGCACAAAGTCTTTTCGGGTTACACTCACAATCAGTGTAAACAGTGCTGATACTGTTGTTTTCCTATTCATGTTCTGAATATATAGTGCCCCTGGAACATCCCTTAACCTTGGAGTCTCCCTGCTCTTCCTTTTTGCAACTGTATGTGCATGTTTTATTTAGTAGCCTATCAAATATTACCTGTTGAGACATTGTTTTTGTTACATACAGCTTTACCGTTTGGGCGGATCACGGCTCCGGTCCGCTCCGTGGGGTGCCATTGGTGGGGCTGCCCGGCGCTGGCGCAGAGGCCCCGAGCCAGCTGCTTTCCTGACCTGTCCTGTGCCCAGGATCAAACGGGCGTTGACGCTAGGACGAGAGGAGGGTAACTACATAATTCAGCTTCCGGGCACTTGTGACCTGGATATGCCCCAACACCTACGCCCGGCTAAGGTATGGCCATGGCGTGGCTGACCAGGCCGCACCTGGGCCCTCTATGATGGCTGGTGGAGTTGCGAGGCCCCATTTTGCAACATTGGGCGAACCGGGGGGTGGGGGGGCTGGACATGCACCGCGTCCGCACCCTGGGCCCGGTCTGTGGTCTGCACACCTTTGGCCTCGGACTCGGCCCGGTGTCATCAGCCCTCCTCCTCAGCACGACTTGCAACATAGAGGGTGCCGCCACTCGTCAGGACCCTTGGCCCAGACTCCCAACGCGGCATGAGAGGTGAGTCTGGCATACCTTGGCCATGGCTGCAGACCTGTGAACGTTGGGCAGGGGTCCGGAGGTCGGTCAGTCCTAGGCTCCTGCCCACATAGAGGCTGGGATCGCTAGCGGGACTTCCCTGTCAGCTGAGGCGTGGCACAGGGCAGCCCTTGCCGCATCAGCCATTCTCTCGACTTCTGGCTGCCTGCGGCCTTAGACGCCAGGGTACCCGCTGCGGTGGGGGCGGCTCGGGGGTTATGTCGGACCTAGGCTGCCCCCTCCTTCCTTGGGTGGGCGGGGATCCGGAGGTCGATTAGGCCTAGGCTCCTGCTCGCACAACGGCTGGGAACGCCGATGGTGTACCCCCTGTTGGCCGGGACCTGGCGTGGTGCGGCCTGTGCTGCATTGGCCATTCTCCCGACTCTCGGCTGCCTGCGGCCTTCGACACCAGGGTACCCGCTACGGTGGGGGCAGCTCGGGGTCGTGTCGGGCCCAGGCTGCCCCCCTTCTTCCTTGGGTGGGCGGAGGTCCGGGGACCAGTCGGGCCTAGGTCTCTGCGTATGTGGCGCCCCAGAATCTGCTGCAAGTCCTCCTCTCTTTGAGGCAAGGGAAAACAGGGGCGCAGCAACACCAGCCCACAGCCTACCTGTGGTGGGGTGTCTACTGCTCTACCTCACACTGATCCACAGTACAGCCGGGGAGCCCCAGAGGTCCAGTCAGGCCTGGGCTGACTTCCTACTTTTTCCCCTCCTCTTCCTTTGAGCACACGGGGGGGATAGGTGGAGCCCCTGATGTCTGCTGGGCCTAGACTCCTGCCCGCTCTCTGACTGTTTTCACCGGTGGGTCCCACCTCCACCTTTAAGCGAACCTGCGCCACTTCTCTAGCGCCAGCCATTACCACAGCCCATAAGGACCGGTAGACCTCCCATGCATCTTTCCTACCTGGAGGGGGGGCGATCCGGGGGTTGTTGTGCCGGACCGAGCCCGCCACCCTCTTTCACCACATCCCACTTCCACACCTCTCCTCGCTTCCCCACCGCTTGCGTGGAGTGCCACCCGCCAGGGGCGATCTCCAATCTCCCAACCATACACTGACCACAACCAGTGACACCTTTAAAGAAGTGGCCCCTGATCTGCACCTGTGTTCCACTGGCTGCCTCCCTGTGCGCTCCTTAAAGCTCATCCATTCTTCCACCTGGCTCGTTGGTGGGCGTAGTGTGGAGAAGGCAGCATAAGACTTTTCCACTACCCCCCAGCACACCTGCAGTTAAAAAAGGACTGACGTACCCGGTGGTCACTAGCTACTCGCAGAACTGGCTGGTGTTTCTTAGGGCATCGATTACCAGCTCTACCATGCCCACCACCCAAAAACTTGCCATGGGCTGCCTACGATCCAATAATACTCATACAGCGGCACACCCGGAGACAGGAGACACGGCACCGCTGGAGGGGGATGGGCCCCCGGGATCTCACCACTCAACACTATCTACCAAACTGGACTCAGTACTGGCGGCTGTGGAGAAAATCGGATCGGCTTTAAATCAAACGCGCACTTCACTGGAGTCCAAGATCGACAAGGTGGTGTCAGACTTCCTGAAGGCCAATCCCCAATAGCTCGCCCAGAGGGGGCGGGAGACCGAGCTCACCCTCACTGACCTGCAACCTAAGTCCCGTACCCACACCGACATGCTGCAGGATCTGTTGGACAGTGTATGTACCCTAGAGGACAAGCTACACAACGCTGAAGGTCGCTCACGCTGCAACAACGTGAGAGTGGTTGGCCTACCAGAGGGATCGGAGGGACAGGACCCAGTCTCCTACATCGAACGTTGGCTGACGGAGCTTCTCCCCTCAGGGACACTGTCGCCTCAGTTTGTGGTGGAGCATGCACACAGGGTGCCAGCCTGTAAGCCTCCGCCCGGAGCCAATCCTCATCCATTCTTATTCAGGCTGCTAAATTTCAGAGACAGGGATGCAATCCTGAGAGAAACACGAAAACTCCCTGGTCTCACTGTCCAGAACGCCCCAGTCATGTTATTCCCGGATTACACCGCCCAGGTACAGAAATGCCAAGGCTCTCTTGTGGCTGTGAAGCGTCAGCTCCATGACCTCAACATGCGATACTCCCTACTGTTCCTGGCCCATTTGCGGGTGGTAACTGACGGCACTAACCAGTTCTTTGTCACACCCTCAGATGCCTGGGACTGGCTAGAGGAGACGGGCTTAGCCACCGGACCTAGATCATCCGATGACCCTCCGGCACCCAGACGTAACAGAAGAGGCCGCCGCAGGGGCTCGGGGGTGGATCGAACCATTGCACCCCATCGATCAATGCACTAGACCCGGAACAAATTCTAACTGAACGTCAAGTGGCACTCCACGCGACGGCGACACTCCGCACCACGAAGCCTCCCTCTGAAGTAGAGATTGCATCATCAAAGTCACTTAGTGAAGACGACTCTATGCCAATGTAGTCTGGGGACTCGGGCTTGCCTCGCCCCGACAGTCACTCCCCAGACTTCCAATGTCATAATTTGAATGACATAAATGTGTCACATTGTCCATTGATAGTCGCCCTCACGATTTACCCTTCATTGTCTCTTAGAAAATGGCTATCATCTAGTCCTATACATAATGTGGGTGTGGGGGACGCAGGGCTGCTCCGCCGGATGGGCTGGGGTCTGCTGGGTCTTCATCTGGGGGCCGGTTGGCTACCGGGCGGGAATCTAGCTTGTTTGCACTACAGGATATCTTTGCTGTTTATCCGTACTCAACTACAGGGGGGGAACCAACAGTAATACCCCACACACCCGCTCCCCACTAATATTTGTTGATCTACGCATTTGTTGCCATGGTTAGGCATTCCAGTTTGGGTAAACCCCCGTTGCGAGTTCGCTCTCATGAAGTTACACAATACATCATTTTGTTCCCCCCATGTTTCCTTTCAGCCCCCTGTGGTATGCCGCCCAGCCCCCTACTCTCCGATCACGCTCTTGCATCACTGACCAATTACAGACACCATTCCTATCTTTCATGGCACGCGTAAATGTTATTGCCTTAAACGTGAGGGGAATACATTCCCTGGTGCGCAGATATTCCATGTATTCATATCTACAGCGCAGATCCGCTAGCATTGCCCTGCTTCAGGAACCTCATCTAACGAGCCTAGAAGCAGACCGTCTACGCTGCCGCTGGAGGGGGCACGTGTACAGCACCAACTATTCCTCTCAGGCTAGGGGTACCTTAATATGGGTGAAGGCGGGAGTTCCCTATGAAGTGGAGGAAGTTGAGACTGACACAGAAGGCAGATATGTGTTCATCAGGGGTAAACTCAACGGCCAGCCCCTTCTTATCAGCTCTGTTTATGCCCCTAATGTGGATCAGAACTCTTTTCTCTGTAAACAATCCGGGGTAATGGCATGCTGGAGCGGTTTACCCTGGCTTATAGGAGGCGACTTCAATTCCATCCTTGATGTGTCGCTAGACTTCCCCTTGCCACCCCTGTCACGTACCCCCGCGGCATCCAACGCACAGGCTCTAAACAGATGGCTAAATCACTAGTTCCTAATAGATATATGGCACAATCGCAACCCTAACACCCAAATATACTTCTTCTATTCTCCAGTACACAGGCTTCATGTATGTTTAGATAACATAGTAGGTTCTCCCTCCCTGCTTTCCCCGATTAGGGAGACTGAATACCTAGGTCGCACGCATTATGACCACAACCCGCAACTTTTACGGCTTAGCTGGGATGTGGGACCCCCACCGGTTCCCACCTGGCGTCTTCAGCCAGCGGCACTAGAGGACCAGCCCTTCCGAGGATCCCTGGGGGCAGCAATTACAGATTACTTGGCCCTCAATGATGGCTCCACTGGCTCTTCACCACTAGAACGGGAAGCCTTTAAGGTTACGATCAGAGGGCACTGCCTGGGCCTCACATGGAATATCCGCAGGCAGCTAAGCAACTCTCTCAGCGCCATTGAGTGCAAACTTCTCCGGCATGAAACTAATTCCGTTACAGAACCTGGGGCCACCAAAAGCTTAGAGGAATTAAGCAACAAGCATGTTGGATTGCTAGACAGACTGCGCTGCCACAACTACCTAGCACACTCGGCGCGTACACACACCACATCAGACAGAGTGGGTAAACTGCTAGCTTGGCTACTGCTCCATGAACATCCTCACCGCCCCATTCACCCCATATGCAATGACATGGGCCGCATGCACTGCACGCAACTCGACATCCATACGGCTATGACCCGACATTACACAGCGCTTTACAAATCCACTGGCTGCAGTGACCACTAGCAAGTCTGTGCCTTTTTGGACTCGGTGGAACTGCCCACTATAACCCCTCACCAGTATATGACGCTTGAATCCCCTTTCCCTACGGATGAAATACGCGATGCAATAGCGGCATTGGCAACAGGTAAATCGCCTGGCCCCGACGGGGTCCCGGCAGAGTTCTACAAGACGTACGCCCCCATGCTGATTCCATACTTACATACCCTTTACACCGCTGCATTAGAAGAATCGACGTTGCCAACGTCAACGTGCACAGCTAGTTTAGTCTCCTTATTGAACCCGGGCAAAGACCCTACAGCCCTAGGCCCCTATAGACCTCTAGCCATACTGAACGCAGACTACAAAGTCCTGGCGAAAATACTCGCTGATCGCCTGGCGCCCGTCATCCCTACTTTGGCCCATTCAGATCAGAATGGGTTTGTCCCCTCTCGTAGTACTTTCCTCAATCTCCGATGCTTCTTTAGGGTAGCGACATACGCACCACCTCGCTGGCCACACTCGGGTGCCTGATATTGGATCTCCAGAAAGCCTTTGACTCCCTTGAGTGGGAATATCTGTTCGCCGCGCTGGCCAAATTTGGTCTTGGGACCGCGTTCATTGGCATGATCAAATTGCTTTACAAGCAATCGACTATTCTTGTAAAGACCGGCCCTTATATATCCAAACCTATGACAGTGGGCCGGGGGACCAGGCAGGGTTGACCCTTATCCCCACTCCTTTTTTCCCTGGCGATGGAGCCCTTAGCAGAGTTCATCCGTACCCAGGTGGATGTGGGCATTTCCCTAGGAGACAGGAAGTACACGCTCTCGCTATACGCTGATGACATTGTGATGTACGCCTTGAGGGCGTTTGCTGATATATCAGGGCTACAGGTTAACGCAGTGAAATCCTCCCTATATCCCTTTAAAGATTCCTCACAGGACCCTATATATATCCTCAATGGGGATCGTGTGCTGTGGAGTGCGACTCCTTTAGCTATTTAGGCATTCACATTTACCAACAGGCGGCAGACCTGTTTGACGGCAATATAGGTAGGGCGTCAACTGCCATCCGCGACCAGCTTTCCTTTTGGGGCACCCTCCCTCTATCTGTCACCAGTAGGATTGCCCTCACCAAAATGGTAATCCTTCCGCGGCTCCTTTACTACTTCCCGAATCTACCCCACTATGTTCCCCCTCCCTTTTTTTTTTTAATTGATATTTTTATTAATTGCAAACTGCAAACAGTCACAGACAGTAATATGTATACATTTCAACCTTGTGACATCAGGTGCATGTTATTTAACAGTGAATAATAAGTCAGTCAGTCATTTCAGGTACACATTTGTTATTCCTTGACAGTTCAATTTCTCTAGACGGGGATACACACAAGTCCCCTCGATATGCGTTCCACCTACTCCACTTTTTATCCCACTTCTTGGGACACCTCCCCCTCCCTTTTTAAACGCGCTGGAGAAAACAATGAGCGATTTTATTTGGGGCACCTCCCGCCACAGAGTATCCATCAAAAACCTTTACTTGCCTGCAGGCTGTGGCGGCCTTGCAGCACCTAACTTGGAGCATTACTACCTCGTAGCACAACTGCAGTGGGTTGCTCGATGGTTGGCCTCCCGCCAACTTACTGACACAGCAACATCATACCCGCCACTATCGCTTGCTTTCCTACTTCACTTGTTCCACCCTTGCTCGAAACCCATGGCAATAGAATCTCTACTACTAAAAGTGGCGTACAAGTGCTACCGCAGAAGTTTATACATCACCCGCTCCACAACACCATATGGCCCCCCTATACCACTCCAGGAAACACCTGGGGGCCCAGGGTCACTACAGAAGCTGAACTACACAACTGGGGAGAAGCAAACATCCATGACACAGGAGACCTCTACCGGGATGGGACCCTCATGCCATATGCCGTGCTGGTCGCAGAAGAGGGGCTCCATTCAGGCCGCTTCCTGCTTCATCACTCACTTATAGCAGCCCTCACGGCTCATTGGGGCGACATGACCAGTGAACCCCCTATGCACCTAACGATCCAGTACCTGCATGTAATGGGTAATGGTAGGCACATAACATAATGGTTTGCCTCCTCCCTTAGACAACATGCCGCAATCACTTTGGAACCCTTGAAGCTCCACTGGGAGGAAGACTTGGAACGCCCTCTCATGGACCCTGAATGGGTGGCAGTCCTGGAGAGCCCTACAGGCATACCCCGCAACCAGCACTTCCGCCAATCCAATACTACATTACACACACAGCGTACCTTACTCCAGATAAAATTAATAGACACTTCCACAGCTCAGATGCTGCCTGTCCCCGTTGCCAGCTGGTCGACGCAGATCTTTTGAACGTGCTATGGCACTGCCCCTCCCTCAGCGGGTACTGGAACACAATAGCAGACGCCCTCACCCGTTGCACAGAGCGCAACATACCCTTTCGATGGGAGACCTACATCCTACACTTTTTTGGCAGGTGTAAACAACATAAGGTTACATCCTGCTTCCTATACCTAGGCCTAGCAGCCGCTAAAAGGCTGATCACTAAGAGGTGGAAGGCCTCTGAGCCCCCTCATGCCCTAGCGTGGGGACGCTCTTTACTGTTATGTGCTAAGGCAGAGATCATTGCATTACACGGGTAGGACACGTTGGGTCTTCGCAGACTCCCAATAGTCGCTAGCTGGGACACAATACTGGCAGACCTGCAGAGCAACCATGGTGCAGAGATGGGGGAGCAATCCTTAGGAGATGAGTTGATTACTGAGATAATATAAATTGGGCTGTCATTCAGCTTAGTGGCTCCGTGATGTGCTGCCATCATAAATTTTGTGCACTTGATCTGTGGCTACGCCTATTCCACATGAGCCACTGAATCACTGCTATCGGCGGTGCATGCGGGGGTGCGTTAGATGGGCGGGCTGGGTGGCGACAGTGGGATCCTAGATTTCTTTAATCATTAACCCTACATTATGTTTTCTTTGCCCCCCATTGATCACTCATTGTATGCATTATCATGTTGTACTCAGGGGACTTGAGACGTTACTTATACCTGTATTTAGCTATAACATACTCCTGTTCTCTTCACCCCTATCTCTTTTGCAGTGTCCTACAGTTGCACTGTATATGCCTCTATTATCATTTAATTGAAAACCAATAAAACAGATTTCACACAAAAAGAAACCGAGAGCAAGCTCAGGCCCGTGATAGGACATTGCTTTGGCCATACTAGGAACAGTAAAAGCGAAAAACAGTGACAAATATGCTCTGGTGTGTACTGATATGTGGGCGCTGGATTCCAATTGTGGAAATTCATGAGTCACTAGATAATCCCATTTATTGAATTTATGTACTATATAATGCTATGTCGGGCATATTCTATATACTGATCTGGTTCACTAAATGTTTTTGATGTATATATCCATATGTACCTGTCAATAGACTCATGAGACACCTTTCTATCACTCTGTATCCAGGCCCCATCTATAACCATATTGTATTCTCCTAGTAGGAAGATTCCTACCTTTGTATGTTGTGTATGTATGAATGGTTTATATGGATAGAAGTGTGAGAATGTGAATATATGATATGGCTTGTCTGTGATATGAATGAGCGCTTGGTGGGATGTGCTTTTGACGTTTTTATTTGTGATGATATTATGTATCTAGTCATTATATTTATCGAATAAAACTATTTTGATACATTTCTATCCATTTTTGTGGTTCACTTAAATCATGTGCATTCGCACTGGTCCTGCTGCTGTTATATCATTGACTATTTGCATTGCTTAAACTAGATAGGTAGAGAATTCTTCTTTTGAGATTTTCTTGGCGTGTACTGATATGTACTCATGCTGGCCAGAGATTAAAGTGGTGAGTTCAATAGAATCCAAAGATATCATTTGCTCTTTGGAAGAATTATTTGAGAGGGAAAGTTTTCCCTCCTCATCTATTCTCACTGACAATGAGGTCCAACTTACTTCAGTGGAGGTTGAAGAATTTTTGAAAGCAAGAAGAATCAAGCACAAGAAAGTGCCACTTTATCACCCAGAACCTAATGGAGTTGTAGAACACTTCATCTAGGTGTTAAAGGAGAATTTGCAAACATCTTTGGTGTCTGGAGTCAATTGGGAGGATGGCATGAGGAGAAAAGTTAGGGAAAATTGCCTGACACCGCATTCTACCACTTGAGTGTCACCATTTCAGTTGTTTAGGGGAAGAATTCCCAGCAGTGAAGTGGTACCAAGTTGGGTGAGCAGTAAGCGTAAGGAAGTGGATGATCAGGTGGGAGATGTGGGAGATGGAGAGAAAGAGAAGAAATAAAAGCCCTGAGAAAAAGAACTGTATGACAAACGCAAAGCAGATAAGGAAACTTTGGTACGGGTTGGGGGTTGGATAAAAATCAAATCTCCGAGGAAGGATGGTCAAAGGGTCTCCAAGTTTAGTCAACCCTTTAAAGTGATAAAGCTTTTTAGAAATACTGTTAAAACTAGTGATCTGAAAATCTGGACTCTTAACAGAGTAGCTAAGTGTGCCTTAAATGGGGAAGAAAGGTGTATTCTAACAGGGCAAGATGTGTTGGCAGATCAGAGTGTAAGGCCACGAAGGCTGAAGAAGAGACTGCCCAGCACAGTTGCACTATGTATAATGTTTTGTGGTTTAGATACTTAACAAGGGTATGTATAATGTTTTGTGGTTTTGATGTTTTATGCACTTGCACGACTATGGCGAATGTTATGTGTGGTTGATGTTACACTTCTACATGTGTTCGGTACTTTAGTTCATTAGCTAATGAGGGAGCTGATGTGGTATTCTGTACCTGTGGTCATGGTATCTAAGTGCTATATGAAGGGTCTGTATCTATGGGATGATGCAAACATTAGTTAAATGCCCACGGAGGCTACCCCCGGGCCGTAATTATAAAAAATAGGGAGGGGGCACACAGCTGCTCCCATGAGCCTCCAGAGGCCCTGGAGAACCCATCCCCTGGGGCCAATTTTCATAATAAAGGGAAGGGGTCCCCCTCTCAGAGCCAATAAAGTCACTGGTGACCTGTTTACCATGGGGCCGATTTATTTAATGAATGGGAGGGGGCTGCAGGGCCCCCTCCCTGAGCCATTAATGGCCTCAGGGACCCCATCCCTGGGGCCATCTCAGTAGCTTTGTTCCGGGGAGCCCACTCCTGGGACATAGCAATTTCCCTGCCCTCACAGGCGTAGGCAGGGACACCTCTGTTTGCTCTCGCTTGGCAGGAGCATATTTGAATTTCATGCCAAGTTTTGAAAATGCACCCGCCCGCTGGTAGCGGAAGTGTCCCTGTTCACACTGAAACCGGTAGGGAAACAGATCAAAATGTTGCTCCCGCTTGGAGGGAGCAGCATTAGGAGCTGCTACCTCCGGGCGGGAGCAATGCCGGCTCCCGCTGCATGCGGGGAGCTAGATGGGGCCTTGGGGCTCCCCCAACCCTGACTATATGGTGGGTGCCCTGGGTGGGTAACAGGGCACCCACCTTTAAGTGTGAGGGCCCTGGGATGTGGTCCCCGGGGCCAATAACAGCTTGGGAGGGGAACAGTGCAGCCCTTCTCCCCTCTCTCTCTATAATTGGCCCCAGGGGATGTGGTCCCCGGGGCATATAACAGCTATGTGAGGGGGGCCGCACGGCTCCCCTCCCCTTTATTTTTAGAAATGGTCCTGTGGGATGGGATCCCCAGGGCCTAACACGACTCGGGGAGGGGAGGCCCAGTCTTAGTAGAGGCACCACAACATGTTACTAAAGTGTTGTGGAGGCCTTTAGAGAGAACAGCAGCCCCCAAAAATCATTATTTAAAGGTAATCCTAGTTTCCTGTGGTGTATACAACATGGCTCTAGGAAAATCTGATGGTGTTTCTAAACATGCTTGGAGCTGAAGATTTGTCTTTTCAGTTCAGCATTGTATAGCTCCCTTGTGGTGGTGTAATGGCTGCATTATGTGGCCTGAGGAGTGTAAAAGAAAGACTCGAACACATGTTTAATTTTACTGATAAGGCCAATAGGCCATATAATGATGTGGTGACCCCTTGGCAAAGCCAAGATGCTTGCCTTGGTAAATCTCTGTGGTTGTAAAGTAATACAAAAATAAATCTAACAGCAGTCTCCTTTTTGCACCAACAGTGTGGGCTGTCTCCGTGGCTTGCTGCCATATCATTATTGGTTGTGCTTTACGTTCCCTACGTACTTTAGTACTATGTACTAAGTAATAAAAAATGTGTTGTGAACCCGTACGACTTCTGATGGTTGCCTGCTCTATGGGATGATGAATCTAATCATGTTGATATTTTTGTTCTTTAGTGCTTCAAACCTTCCTATTGTGTAATACCCAATTCTATATTCTTCGCCTTTTCCACAGTTTTTTAACAATATTTTTGTGGATCATTATGGATGAAACTGAAGTTGAATTAAATATGGTTATTAAAGCAGACTAAGAACAGAATTCTCTAAAGTGTGCAACTGATATGAGACAGGGAACGCAGTGTGGTTATCGCACCAACCTGAAAACCCCATGCAAACTGCAGGTCACACATTTTAATATTAAGCTTTCATGCAGCCAGATTGTGCTTGCTGTCCCACAGACCTCTAATTCACACCCATACGTACCAACACAATAAGACTGGCATGGCAATGTCCCTTGAAAGTCATAGGAAAAAGTATATTGCATACTGTAAATAGTCTTACCAAACACAAACACATTTTAACAGAGTCACACCACGGGAATACTTTACAAGTTGGCCATTTGTTACACGTCCGTTAATCACCTCTGTGTTATACATATCTAAGATGGGTAAATGAACAATGGATTTGTGTACACTCCATCAGTATAAGCAAATATAAAAGCCCCTTGGCACACACATTAATACAAATAAATCTATACACAGGTCAATAAAAGCATATAGCCAGTCACTATCTAATAGAGTCCATTACTAAAAAAGTCATTCATATATCCTAAAATTTCTGGCCACCATCCGTAATGAGTGTAATTCCTATACCTTATGAAAACAAACCAAAATATATTGCCCACAGTCCACTTTAACTCCGGTCTACCAAGAACATTTAAACACTCTCACATTCAGAAAGCTCTTCGGGACCATACAAATAGTAGAAAGGTGCTATGCAAATGCACATGATTTAATATAACATAACATATGTATGTATGTATGTATCTGGTGTTTCTACAGTGCAAACCTAACCAAACGACAGTAGAGTGCTGTAAAGGAGAGGTGCGCCTTCAATGCGTTCCTAAATTTGGACAGCACTGGGGTCGGTCCTGATGCATACTAGGATGTTTTCTCGATGCTGTGTGTGTAGATAGAAAAGGCATGCTGCCTTGTTTTTTCTTTTCTTTTTTTTTACACATCTTAGTCTCCAGTCTGATGGTGTCCTGGCTGTGTTTGTGTCGAGAGCCACCAGACACGGTGAGCTTGTCTGCAAAATAAGTGGGGTAAGAGGGAATGGCCGTGATACCTTTGTAAACGATGTAGCTTGTTTTGAAGATGGTGCGGGCTGGCAAAGATTGCCAATGGAGATCTATCAGGATGGGAGTGATGAGATCATATTCAGGCCCTAAATGAGACGTGCTGTGGCATATAGGATGCCTTTAAGTGGTGCCAGAATGGCATCTGGGAGGCCATGGAGCAGAGTGTTACCAATATCCAAATGTAAGAGTACGAGGGCCTGAACAGTAGTTCTGAAGTCTCTTTCTGGAGGAAACAGTTTTACTTTCTTTAGAACAAAGAGCTGGAATGAGGCAGTCATTTATTTTTGGCTATGTGTTTCTTGAGGGTAACGTTGCTATCCAGGGTGAATCCAAGTGAGTTGGCATGCAATGAAAATTGGGGTTTGAAGCCATCAATATTCATGTTATTGAGCCAGGTCTGTACTATTTCTTGCTTGTTGATCTTGGTAAATAACAAGAATTCTCCCTTAGTTGGGTTGAGCTTCAGGTAGGCACTGGACATCCAAGTCTAGATAAGGTGCTGCTAATGTTTGAGGCATTGGATGCCTGAAGCAGAGGAGTCTGTTATGTAGAATTGAGTATTGTCAGCATATTGTTGAATCTTGTTGCTGTCTGTAAGTAGAACTCCAAAGGGTTCCATGTAGAGCAGGGACAGTACAGAACCCTGGTGGACTCTGCAGGCAATAGAGATCTTTTGGGACCTGAAACTGTCCATGTGAACAAACTGGTGTTGGCTGGAAAGGTAGGAGGAGAGTGAGTGGCGAACATCACCAAGGGATCCCATTCGAGACTCTATGGTGTGGATGAGTTATATAGTCAGCTGTGTCACAGGCAGATGAGATGTCCAGCTATATCAGGAGGCACGGATCATCTTTGTCTGGTCAGGAGGGCATAATATATGATACATAAGGTAGGGGTCTTCATTCTCCACAATGATATGAAGTCAGATACATTTTACTTATTCTACCCTGGTGGCCAGCTTTTAAGTATGAATCATTTAAGGTTCATCAGAAAGGGTCATGAGAATGAATGCATCACAGATTTTGTCAGGGATGTAAAGGAAAGCCATCTACATGTCCTGTTTTTCTATTTATTGTTCATGTTGGTGTTATGGAAGTCCAGGCGTGATGTTTACCACACTGGAACAGGACAACCACATTTCTGTTAAGATAATACTTGTCTGGTGGCCTGTTTAGGACTCTTAGTACAAAGTTATCTTATAAGCTACAAATGACTAACCTGCTGAAGACAAGGCAAAAGATAGTTCAAGCATAATAATAAAACAAAAAAGGCATGGTAAATACCTCCAAGAATGGACTTAAACTTAGAAGTAATAATTATCTTCCATTCCTGGAAAATGGAAAATTGTTAGAGTGCAAAAAGTTGATAATTTGAGCTCAGGAGCCTCTGATTCCAGTCCCCTCTTATAAGGGAAGAAATGACAATATTGATGATTGTTTAAAATTTTGTGATATGAGAAAAACTTCTCTTATTTATTGTGCTAAATTGATATACGTTATCAGTTTTTCTTTTGCAATCTTGTCATATAATACTAAATCTACTAAAAAGGGGTGCTGTTAACTTGGAAAATTAATAGAACACTTAAGACATATGAAAGTGACCATAGAATGTAACTTTCCTAGTGAGATGAAAAGGATATTTAGCTGAGATATGTCACAATATTGAGTATCAGAAAACATTTAGATCAAGTCCAGATGTAGAAGAGATTTAGGCTCTTGTAATAAATACACAATGAGGGAAATGTAGTAATTATTGTTTAGGGCTAGTCTTAATTTCAATAAGATACAATTAAATTATACTAGAAAAATATCAATAAATCATATGCTAGAAATTGAAAATCCTTTATTAGAACATTCACATACTATGATAGTGGTTATGGGGAGAATATGGAGAGTATTTAGATCATCTTAGCATACTGGAATTAGTTTTAACCTGACTGCACAAGCTGCATTATGGGAGAGAAATAGCAGATGGTATTTCTGATGTGTCAACCTGGCTGCTTAGCAATGGAGAGCTGACCCTTAGCCTCTTGCAAGCCCCATTGGGGATTCATGGGGCAAAGAGAAGGGGAGACAGAGAGGAGGTAGAGATAGTGGAAGGGGTGAGAAGTCTGGGGGAATGTTCCTTGAAGATGTAAGTTTTCAAATTCTTCCTGAATTGTAGGAGGGTTGGTGCTGTTCTAATGTCAGAGGGGTTGTCGCTCCAGATCCTTGTGCTTAGGCGGCTTGTTTTCTACTTCCTGAAGTGTTTAGCCTCTATTCTGGCACATTTGGAGCTCCTCGTATGGTGCTGGCTGCCAGCTATTGATTGCCTGTTAGCTATGTAAACAGGAGTCTTGGTGTTCAGGGCCTTGCAGCTAATCTTGAATATATTACAGGCTTGCAGGTGGAACAGGTGTAGATCCTTTGGAGCGAGGATGAAGTGGTCGGATTTTTTGTCCCATTGATAAACCACGCTGCTGCGTGAAGGATGTTTTTCAGGGAAGTATGTCCTGTGGGATGCCATAAAGCAGGTCTTCTCATGAAAGAAAAGTTTTCACTTGTTTCGGGAGAGGAATTGGAACAAATCTGTTTTGATGTTCTTGGAATGTGTACTTTGAGAGGTTGGAGTCATGGGTGGATCTAAGGGATTTGGCCTGTTCTGTCAATTGGGGGTGTGAAGTCTGTTAGGTTTAAGTTGGAGAGCCATGAATGAACCATAGAATGTTTGGTGGTGTTGGCAAAAAGGAGGAATTTAGTACTTGTAGGGTTTAGCATCAGGTAGTTTGTTGACATCCAGGTTTCAATGTGTTTAAAACAGCCTGTGACTCTGCATGCTATTGGTTGAGGAGATTTTGAGACAGAGTTGGCTATTGCCAGCACACTTGTGGATTTTGATGTTGCTGTCTACAATTGTTCCATATAAAGGCTGAAAATGATGGGTGACAGGATAGAACACTAGACAACTCAGCTGATGAGAGGGAGTGTCTGAAATCTGGTAATTTCCACCTTAATATTTTGCTGACAGTTATTGAAGTAGGATATAGACCAGTGAAGGATTGTGCCAGGGAAGCTCATGCAAGTTTTCAGAGAATGGATCTATGCCTGGTGGTAGACAGTGTTGAAAGCTGAGCAGAACCAGGAAGCAAGGATTGTTTTGTCATTGAGTAAGAGGGCATTTTCAACTACTTGGAGCTTGGCTTTTTCAATACAGCAGAATGGTATGAAACCTGGTTAATAGTTTTGAAGTATGTTATATTTGCTGATGTGTACTTGGAGCATGGCTTTTTCAATACAGCAAAACCCTGACTGATAGTTGAAAATAGGTTACTTTTGATAATGTGCTCCAGTAGCTGTGTAGCACATGCCTTCTCGAATATTTTTCCAGCAATTGGGACCGGACAGAAGTCAAACTTGTTTATGTGACTATTGTCATTCAAGCCAAACTTCAAATATTCATGGTTTAACATAATTAACTTTTAGAAAATCAGAAACATATTTACCAGATTATGATCGATGTGAATACAAATAAATATGCTTCTTGTTTGTATGTGTTAGAACTTACATAGTACAAACCTACCTGGGAAGCAGGGGATCACCTGCAATTCAGGATTATATATTATAGCAAGGGGATGGATTGGTGGGGGGGTTCTTTAACTGCAGGCAAGGGGACAAGTGTATCCACAAGGTTCCTTGATGATGGAAAATGATAGGTTACTTGAAGAGATTCATTTTTCACTCCTTTCTGAAGTGGGGGAGAAAAGAAGTGAGGCTGATACGTGACTGGATATTATTCTAGATCCTGTTTTCATAGCTAGAGAAGGCCTGCCTTCTGGTCTTTTCTTTTGTAGCATTTCATTGACTGCATGCATGCATGCATTGTATGACATGCTGAAATGGTGATTTATTTTCATCTAGGTTGCTTGTTGTTTTGGTTGCTACTTCCTTACATTTTACCCAGTAGGTCTTGAAGATGAGGCAAGATTTGAAAAGGGGAGCAGTGCACTTCTGTCACATGGCAGTTTTGTCGTTGTACTTGTATAGATATTTGATATATTGGCCATCAGCATTTAGATCACTTTAGTGGATGCAGAAGACGGTCTAGAATGCAAGCAAACTTTGTCACAGGAGTCTGATGAATATAACAATGGTTATTTTTGAAGCTTTAATGATGTTTATGGAGTAGTAGATAACTGTTAATGTAGTGATGAGGTTCATCTATGAGAAGCACAACGCATTTAAGCTTCTTGAGCTTTTCTGCTATGTCTTTCCATGCGTGCAAGATATTTGTTTAGTGTTGGAGAGTTCCTGTTAGGCCAAGAGCTGAGGCCTTTTTTCATGGTGTATAGCTTTTGAGAGTAGTTTTACAGTGCAAAAGTTTAATTTAAAGGTGTCTATTGGCAAAGACCTTGAATTAGTAGTACTGTTGTGTGAGGGCTTTAGTTTCACCATTTTGTATGGGTGGCATATGACATATAATCATTAGAAAAATCGTATGGTCAGATTGGTCCAGTGGCATTGAGGTTGGTCTTTTAGTTCTTGCATTGATGTGAATAGTTTTGCAGTTTTGTGGTCCCGTTTATTGTCAAGTTACTGATGTTCACAGATTAAAGGAAGTTTAGAAAAGCTTTGAGTTTAGTATTGGTGGAAGTTTCCTGGGAGGTGGAAATTTCAGTCAAAGATGTGGTTGAATTGCTTGATGGATGATGTTGTGATGAAGTCTGTGATTTCCTCAATGAAGATTTTTTACAATCTGGGAATGCTTCAGATAACACAGATGGTGGAAGCAGAGACACACAAGTGGAATACAGACATCCATGCAGTTGAGGGTAAGAGTTCATGAAGAGGGGAGAGCTATGAAGACTTGTGGGTGATGACAAGGATTTCCCAGGCTAGTTTGTTAGGTCAATGAATTGTATGCTGTTTTCTGTGGGTGCAAAAATATGAAGAGAGTGTGTGGTGAAGTTGGGCGTGAACCCTGTTTCTGTGCTGAATATTGTACTAAACTGGTGGTAGGTAATAACACATGTGATCTCTGCAGAACGGTGTACAGCTGAATGTGCATTATTAAACAGGAGATGAAATGTCTTCTCTGTGGAAAGCCTGTGTGTTGTTGAGATTGATGTGAATGAGTATGCTGGAATTGAATTTATGATAGTGCTGCTTGATGGTGTGGAATTTGTGTGTGTGTATGTTTGTGTATTTGCGTGCATGAGGATGGAATGGGATTGTGTAGGGTTTTTGTAGGAAGAGGATCAGGGCGAAGAGCAGGAGTTTAGAAGAGAAAACCTGCTGGTAGAGTTAGCAAATAGTGCTACTCTGTACACCAATGAGGGGGTTGTTCTAAGCCTTAGAAAACGTGGCTAGAGTGTAGTGAGATGGGCAAATCCTAACTGAGGAAATCCATGAAATACTTCATCAGCATTAAAGTAAAACTATATTTTCTGTTTTTCTTGAGTGCCATATTTGACTATCTAGAACACAAACCATAATAATATTCATAACATTAGCCTTGCCCAAATGGAACGTGGATGTTTAAGTATGGCAGACTGAAACAGATCTAGGTAGAAATTATATTTGATAGGTTAGGGCCCAAAACTAGGTTCAATTGCATTCTAAGGCTCATGTAAAATTATTATTAAGCGGACCATCTAATTGTAGTGATAAACATTGACATTTAGGGGCCTATTATGATGTTGGGCGGACTTGCGTCTGCCTGACACCGTCGCAGAAATGGGACTGACCGACCTCCGGTCGCCGATTCCGACCGCCTGATTATGATGCGACTGCACACATTTCCCTATGGGAGCATGTGTTACGGCCATAAAAGGCAGTAACACATGCTCCCATAGGGAAATGGGAGGTTGTGTTAATCCCTGCACCCTTTGGCAGGCACCACAAGGTGCCTGCCACAAGGTGCAGGGATTAACCGGGGGCACCATAGGTGGCCCTCGGCCCCCAACCGAAGGCCGCAAGGGAATGGGGGCCCTGAAACACACTTTCCAACAGGGTTTCCACGTCGGAAAGGCCAGCATGGAAAACCTCCCAGAAACCGTGCATTGTAATCCAGAAGGCGGAAACGCCTTCCCTTTGGATTACAGGACGGTCTCCAACTGGCAGACAGGCTCCTGGAGCCTGTCGGAAGCCAGCCGGAATGACCGGCTGGTTTCAATTCCGACCGGCTGTATTGTTATCAGCCGGTCGGAATTGAAACTGACGATGACTGTCGGTAAGCCTCCGACCTGAGATCATCGTAATCGGCCCCTTAACCTTCAATAAGCATTTGCCAACCATCTGAAATTGCATACAGCCTCCATCATTCATACAGATATAAAGGGCTTCATCCATGGACTTTGAACTTGGGTCATGGCTTATGACCTGATTGATAAATGTAGGGAATCTGAAAGGCAGTGTAAGGAGTAGAGAGATTGCAGTCTTGATAGGAGCTGTGACTGAGTTCTCATATTGCCTAAAAGGAAGGACCTATAAATGTAAACCTGTCTTTCATAAGGGAAACATTTGCTATCCCTTTAAGAATGTAGCTTGAGCAGCAAGCCAAAGCTTGAAATAAATGTTTAGGAAAATCTGATCTAACAACACATGCAATGACAAAATTCTTACAGTAAGTGTTCCTCTAATCAAGTGAAACTCGTGAGAAATAGGCATTTGAGTTGAATTAATCCATTAACCTAATTTGTTTACAAACAAACACAACAAAATGTATAAAGGCAACAAATAAAAAATGTATTTTGGGTTAGGAATTTCCTAACTGCCTGCTTACCAGTTAAATATGAAGGATAGAAGCAATTCAGCATAAAAATGTATTTTATAAAAAAAAATGTCCACTGGTACACTTGGCCCAAAATCATTCATAGAGGGTGGTGGGGCTGGAGTGAAGTCAGTTACTTTTTTCTCTGTGGGGATGTTGCAGGTTTAACAGTTGTAAAACCTAGATTGTATCTGTTATTTAGATTGTATCTGTCTCACTTCTTTTCAGAGACGATAAAAAGATAAAACAAAATTAGAGATAAACTCATATCACCCCCTTCCATGTTTGACTCAGCGATTGTCATCATTAAGCCAGATTCTCACATCAATGATTTTGAGCCCATGATTGAAAACCAATGGAAGGGAGCACAAGCCAGTTGCCCTTTGAGATCACCTTCTGACATTTGTCCAGTGAGATCCTTGAATTTGCTCTATTCCTTTTTCAAAAATCATTCCCTTTTACTTTTATATTTCCCAAAGCCAGAACATCTGCAGTACTAGAAACCATTTCTTAAACAAAACACTCAGTTAGCTCTGATAAAATATACAACTTTCCTATCATCACCCTTTTGCCATACTCAGGAAAGCTACTGCAAATACTAACTTACAACCATCCACAAAAATTAATAGAACACAACAAACAACTGGATTCTTTACATGCAGGTTTCCATTCAAGTCATAGTACTGAGTTAGTGATTCTATTGGTACTGGACATCCTGTGACATCTTTTTGATAGAGAGGGTGCTGGAGCTTTGATATTGTTAGATTTGCCAGCTGCATTGATACCATCGGCCATAAGATCCATCTGAAGTCTCTGCCCAGAGCTCGAATTATGGGCACAGTGCTGAACAAGAGTTAATCATTTCTAGAGGGAAGAAAACATTCACTTACCTTGCCTCCACGGATCAGAAGGCAGAGCCTTAAGCTGTCATGTCCAGTAGAGGATGATATTATCTCCTTTGCTTTAAATTTTTTCCATCAACCACTGTACAAAGGCAGACATTCCTTTCTACATGTAAGTAGATGATATCCAACTTATTTTGGCTTGCTTGTCCATTGACCTAGCTCTCCTACTGAAAACCCAGAAGCCCAGGCAGATTGTTTAACATTTACTCAATTGTGGATGTCTGAAATGTTTTGAACCCTGTAAAAATATAGATTTTGTTAACTTTCCCTCATATGTTCTCTGGGACCAACTTTAATTGCCCTGAAGAGATGTCCATCCCCCACCAACTCAAGTGAAATTTGTTTAGATTCTGGGAGTCTTGATAGACTCTGAATTGGCTTTGGACCTACATATAGTGAAAATTGCTAGCACCTATTTGTTCAAACTTAGAATGTTGAAAAACATAGCTTTTTATCAATTCAAATTTTCACATCACTGTGGTAAATGCATTGCTGCAGTCCCGATCGGGCTACTCTAATCCTATCTATCTTGCCTCTTCAGAAAGCTCTTACATTGTTTGAAGCTAATTCAAAGTGCTGTAGGTCGGCTCTTATCAGGAAAAGCCAGGAACATATTTTCCCCATATTAAGATCTCTACACTGGCTCCTGTTTCATGGTAGAGTATGCATCAAAGCCATGGATATAGTCTGTAGAGTGATCTGCCATCAAACTCTAGAATATTTGGCTTCCAAGTTTACTCGGTATTGCCCAGTCATTATCATGATGTATCTACCCTTCTTTATTGTAGTCTCCAAAGTGTGGACTTCCTTCCCTTCAGTCAACAAACAGAATCTAATGTGATGATTGTTAAAAAACATGACCTTTTAAACAATAATCTTTCTGCTTTATGCATTTCAGTTTGAAAAAACATGTTTGTTTTAGTATTGTTACAGGTTAGCATCAAAAAGCCTTGCATATATGTGCTCCATGCAGGGTCTCTTATGCTTGTAGGCACTTATGGCCTCAGAAAATAGGTTTTCACAGGAGAATCCATATTAAAGTAGACCAGAGTCCTCTAATTCCAAGGGTCTCTGTTCTGCTGAGTTCTGAACGAGGGGCCTCTCGGGACAGTCTGGTTTCAGACCAAAGAGGCAGAGTGGCAAGTGCTCTGACCAGCAATATCGGGCAGGAAATTGCCCGAGGAAGAAGACACAGTGGTTACAATTAGATAGCATGGGACTATATTTGTTTTTGTGTGTAAGCAAAGGACTGATGAATAATATTGGCGTAGGTAAAAAGGTCAGGTGACAGTGGCATTATCAAACCAGATCTAAAAACCCATGGAGGTTAATGACTGCCCCTCTTGCGTCTGTGTTGCTACCACAGCAAAATACCATACATTACAGACACTTTAATAGCACTAAAACGTCATGGGTGTTCCCCGAAAAGTTCAAGATCAAGCAGCTGGACAAATAAAATTATCACATCTTTGTGGAGGGCAAGCACTATTTTGTGGAAGGCCACAAGTTCTGCCCAATCAAAACATATACTCCTGGCTGACAATATGTGGGTGGAACCCAAGCCCCTCTGCTGGTGATTCTCAAATAATTGTCTGGCAACAACTGCACTGTCAAGCCAGACTATAAAGACTATTCAAGTACAGGTGAAATAATTTTTATAATCCTCACCCATGTGGAGCTTTCACTTCCTTCTATGATAATACCTATATTAAAAGGGGCAATCTCTTAAATGCAAAATACACTATTGATAATAAATGCATTAAAGCATTTAACAATTAAAAACAAGCATTGGCAATGCCAATAGGTCTGGTTTATGAATGAAAGTACCATTTGTGTCACTGATGGGCTTAGGCACTCAGTAGGTCATCATACTCTTTCTTGCTTCCCTCTATGACATAATCGCAATGAAAAACACACCCAATCGACAACATATGCACAATAAATTAAAAGATAAGACACTGGCAGACAGTTAAAAAGAGATTCTAGCAATAATTCTTACAGTTCAAATCTTCTCCCCATAGGCTTTGGCAGAGGTGGTAACCAACACCAAAATCTTCCTATACAAAGGTAATTTGTGACATTTCTTTTATCAAAATACCTATGTGAAGGCTTTAATACAGAAAAATAACAATCCAACCTTGAATACATTTTGACTTTTAAATATGCGTTTAATTATCAATACGTAAGGTCTACTGTGTCTATCTCAACTTTCCATGAGGAACAGGTCAGATCAATGGCATCAGAAATATTTTTTCCTAGCAAACCTACCAGGCCTCTAGCTGTTATCACTGACTGGTCACCACAGCCGATTCATACCTACCAAGTTGGTTAAAAGCCTTCCCACAAGGCAACCATCAGGTATACCATAATAAAATTACAAATATGTACAAAATGCAGTTGTTAAAAACAATATAAAATCCCTACTAATAGAGCCTAATAAGATTACAATAGTGCAATTCTATTCCCCTGGTTTTTGGGCGAGTCACCCACCTCAAAACACTTGCCTGCTAAACTAATCTGTAACAAAATACCTGCCTCTAGGCTTTAGCGCAGTCTAATAACAATTCAACTTTAAAAGTCTATAGCCTTTAACGCATGCTCGTCACAATAAGTAAGGCCTACTTGCTTTGTCATAACTTTTTCTTATAAACAGACCACAACTAAGGAATCTGACATGACTTCTCCCAGTGAACTGATAAGAACTCTATCCTTTACCAAGGACTTGACACTATATACAACACAGGCCTATTTAAGTGTGCATAAACAGACAGCCATCATGCATTCAGTTGTAAAATTACAAATATGTACAATGTTACAGTGGGCAAAACAATATACAACACCTCTCAATAGGGCCTAACAAGAAGTGGAATTATGATCCTGGCCTTTTTTAAGGATTGAAACATAGTGTGACAACAATCTACTGTTACAGGCCTATTGGATTTACAATATGTGTTTAACAATAAATAGCTAGGTCTACATGCTTTGTAATAACTTTTCATAATACACAGGCCAGACCTATGGCATCTGGCATTACATTTCCCTGCACATCAATTAAGCTACTGCTGTTAACATTGGCTTGTCACTATAACCAACTCAGGCCTACTAAACTGAGCATAAGCTTTTCCACAAGAAGACAGTCAGGCATTGAGTCATAAAATTGCAAACGTATGCAAAATTACAGTTGGCAAAACAAAATACTATCTCTCCTAATTAGGTTAAACAAGGATTCTCATAGTGCCAATTTTAACATACATTAATAGCCCACCCTATTAACTTTAACATATGCTTTTCACAGTCAGTATACAAGGCCTACACGATTTATCATAACTTTTCATCGTAAACAGTCAGGCCTATAGCCTTTACCATTGCCAGGGAATCTTAACCAACTCTACTCTACTGTACAGAAGTACACTTTCCACAAGGTAACCATCTGGCATACAGTCATAAAAGTAAAAATGCATACTAAATTACAGTTGGAAAAGCAACATATTATCTCTCCAAAGAGAGCTAAAAAAAGATTACTGTAGTGAATATCTTCTATCCCCACTGTTTGTTCGGGTGAATCACAAACACCAAAGCCCTTGTCTTGTACGGTAATCTGTGAAATTCCATGTAACAAATACCTGCCTAAGGCTTGTGCACAGGGTTATTACAATCCATCCTTAAAAGCTTGTTGCCTTTAACATGCTTTTCACAATAAGTAGGTCAGACCAACTAGCTTTGTTATAACGTTTCATAATAAACGGATCAAATCTACAAAATCTGGCATGAAGTTTTCCAATGAACTGATGAGGCCTTTAACCTTCACCGTTGGCTTTACACCTTGCCCAACATTGGCCTATTCAAGTGCACATAAACTGGAAATTATCATGCATATAGTTAGTCAGTCAGTCAATAATCTTTATTCTTTTTATAAAACACATAAACCATAAAAATACATACTTTAAAACATAATTACATACATTATTAATAAAAACAATAAAATCCCAAAACTTTCAAAAGAATACTATTTAAAATTGTCAAAAGATCTATACTACAATTCATAGTTTATACAATTCTGATCAGTTAAACATTTTCTTGTACATACATCCTGCAAAACAAAATTTACCACCGCACTACAGATCATTACATCTCCTAAATTAATCTAGTATATAAATGCTGGTTTATATGTAGTAAAATTCATATTTAAAAATAAAGGTTTTAGCAATTTCCTTTTAGGAGCACTATATAATAAACAGAATAATATAAAGTGCATAGTAGATTGGAAGGATATCCCATCACAAGGACACAGAAGCTTACACCTATTCCAATGCCTCGTCCTAGGTAATGCCACCAAATAATGAACTGAACCTAAACGAAATTGTGTAAGTAAATATCTATGGAATGTATTTGGAACGTTGAACACCATCCTGATAAACCATAGGGAAAACATCTATACATGGCTCAACACAAGCTTGCTGGTATTCTCTAGCAACGAAGCATAATAACTTAAATTCCTTTCTCGAGTAAATATTTGTTGAAGCTGGTGTTTGCGAGAGCCTTTGATTGCCCAATTTATTTGAAAAAGTTTTAATATTTTTCATCCAAGGAATCCTATTAGCATGCTCAAGATCAAGGCGATCATTTAGTATCTCTCTTGTGAATGACGTTTCTGGCTTTGTCCATACCGCATGCTAGAGGAGGGCTGGCATAACATGCAGAATGCCTTCAATAAAAGGTACACCTAGCTCCTTATGTATAGAAGACACAGAGATGGATTTCAGAAGAGCAAGCAAGGATCTAAGAAACTTGTTCTCTTGTCTATGGACAACCATATTAGAACCAAAGCCCAATAGGCTGCCCCACACAGGGCTTCACACATACACCTGCTGTTGTATATGGCTACCATATCTCATGGGTTTGAAGCCTAATTTTGTTAGCAAATTTGAAAATGTATTCTGATGTGAGCAATAAATTAGTGGAGACATGTTCTTTATTTTCTTTTTTTCTTTTTTGGGGGGCTCGTCCGGGATTGTTGTGGAGACATGTTCTTTATGCCTGGTCCAAGAGACTGGATCCCTAAATATGAGAATGTTGTTATTTTCATTATATGCTTCCCATTTATATGGTATGTTCGTGATTTAGGTCTCCCCTTACGATAGATCATAGTAAAGCTCTTCTTAAGGTTAACCATTAGGCCTCTACTCCCCATAAATGCAGTGAAAGTATCAATTAGTTGCTGTAACCCATTCTCTGTTCGTCATATCAATACATCATCTGCATAAAGCAGTAAGGGTACTTTCCGGTTTCCAATTCTAGGGCTATCCGTGGTAAGTGACTGCAATTCTGCGTCCACACCATTAAAATCAAGGGGGAAAAGAAAGGGCGCAAGCACACATCCCTGCCTTATGCCCCTCTTTATTTCAAAAGGTGTAGTACAGTCACCCATGGGACCGTATTAAACCCTTGCAGACAAGTTTGAGTACATCCTTGATAAAATAGCTACTAGTTCTTCAGGAGCACCTAATATTTTCAAGGTCAACCACAACTTTAATGGTTGACTGGATCAAAACAGCTGCTCAGAGCCATAAAACACAAAGAAAAGAAGCCAGGTTTTGCCCTTGTATATTTCCCCACTAACAGATTAAGGTTCAGTGCTTGTTCTACTGTGCCAAAGCCCTTTCTAAAACTGTATTGAGACTCTGTTAAAATCGAGTTCTCCTCTGCCCAATGCTCCATTCCCTCTAGAATGACCCTACCCACCAGATTAGCTGATGAGTCCAACAGTGATATTAGGCAATAGCATGAAGGGTCACCCTTATCAACCTTTTTAAGAATTGGGATGATAATAGTCTCCTGACATGAAGATGGGAAAAACCCAGCTTCTGCTTCATTAAGGACATTAGTTAAAAGTGGAGCCCACAGGTCATTGATGTTGTTATAGACGTCCACAGAGACGCCGTCCGGGCTGCCGCTTTCCCTTTACAGCTTTTATCTAGGGCAGTTATTACTTCCTCCAAAGAGAAAAGCACTATTTGATATAACATTGTTATCCTTTAAAGGGTTAAATACTTTTGTAAAGTGATTAATACAATTTTGGGGATCAATACCCCTCTAGTGAGAAGGACGATTTATCCCCAAGAAAAGGACCATTTATTGTTTTCCAGAACAAGGACATATCATTGATTTCTGCTGCTTGTAAGAGATTACTCCAGGCTTTTTCCTGAAGTTGTTTTTTTACTATGGACCATTGCCTGCTTATATATTGCCCTAAGACTGCAAATCTCCAACCTTCCCCCTGATGTTGAATGTAAAGCAATTCTCTGATTCCTAAGAGATGTTGTGCAAGCCTTGCCAAACCAACCCTTGAATTTCCGTTTCCTGTCTTGGCATGGTTTTACTAATGCAGAATTAATTGTTTTCGAGATGTTAATATGTTATTGTACAATAGAAGTGTGATCTGCACTATGGTCCAAGCATATCATAACATCCTGTGTGCACTCATTAATAATGGAAACAATAAATTCATCAGGATTTACAACAGATCATTTCATTCCCATACCCTTGGGTACCACATTCTAAATGCTCTTATGTGGTTGCTGTACACATAATGGGACATTAATTGCCGAAATCAGAGGATTGGAGTCACTCACAGAACAGCTTTCTACATGAAGATAGCGAACTTTTATTATTTTATTATGAGAACATATGATTGTGAGAAACCAGGGCTTTTTGCAGTGTAACCCCACTTTTTGACCCCATTTTGACTACTAGTTGCTGTTTTCTGACTATTATTATGCCCTGGGCTCAGCTAACAAGACGCAGGGCCTGTGCTCTATTTAAAAGTACATGGAAATTAAGTGTAATTACAATTTGTACTTACAACCTACTTATAAGTTCCTAGTATATGGCAGGTCATGAAGATTTAATGCACTTAAGTGTGTGCACTGCTGTGTTGCCTGCTGTCATTCTGCAGGCTGCTTTTAAAATACAATTATATGCAAATTCGACTTTGGAATTAAAGGCACTTCCAAAGTGTTAAACTACCTTATTTTTTACATGTAAGTCACCCCTAAGGGCTCTCCTAAGTGCCCTAGGGGTGGGGTGCCTTGTAAGCAGAGACATTTTAAAAGATGTGTTATATGCCCTGGTGAGGGAAAAACTGGCAATTTTTTGTTCCTCCATTGTAGCACATTGGCTCCATAGGCTAACATGGGAATACTTTAATAAAGTATAACTATTGATAGGAGTGAGCTAAAAATATACTTCAAAGTATTAAAATGATAGGATTGATCAAACAACTTTCCAAGGTTATAATTATTATAACTATCCCAGAAAAGAAGTTTTAGAACTTACTTTTCTGATGAACCAAAATCAAGCCTTCCAGCAGCCTCTCCCGACTGCTCTGATGAGGTGTGAAGTGGCCTGCATAAAGACAAAGGGCAATTGGTGGGAGAAGATCTGCAGCTTCAGAGCAAAAGGCAGGATGGGGGTGAAGCAGCCAAACTGGTATTCAAAGATGGAATGACAGGACAGGACACAGGCTCACCCGCACATCCTGCACCCCCAGCCAGACAGGACCCCAGTAATTGAATTAGCAGTGGGGTTGGAAGGGGAGTGTTAGGGAAACTTAGCCATTTATTTTTAATCTTTAAAAATTCATATCTCTGGTTCTATACATTGGATTTTTGTCATTTTGGTATCATTTTAATTATAAACATATTTCCTAGTTTTATAAATTGGTGTTAGATTTTTATTGTGTCACTTTTTTAATGTACTGGTGTTTTTAATGCTTTACACACCGGTTTCCTAAGTTACGCCTGCCTATTCGCAGCCAGCTACCAAGGGTTGACTAAGGGAAAAATTTATTGAGACCTTGACTGGACCTTATATTGTGACTGTGGCCTTATTACTAGTGGTAGGTAATTACCTACTAATAAACCACCTTCCAACAGTGATCAATTGTTCACCCAGTCACTCTCCCCACAACAGTGGGGAGAGGAGTTACCCTATTAATGCGACTTTGTTGTACAGGATTCAAATTGTATTTAGCCTGCAACACATTCAATCTTTCGCCATAAATATTATGTGAAAAGTGAGTCAATCCTCCTCCATCTGTATCAAGAACTCCACATGCTTCCTTTGATGGCAGGGGGCATATACCAATATTAAAGCCCCCTGCCCATATAATGAATGGATTCTTAGTGTTGGAGTGTATGAAAAGATCTAAGAGGCTGATTATGCTTTGGGAGTGCGGGAGCGCTCCCGCACTCCCAAGGGCGACTGCTGGACGCCTGCCAGATTAGGAGTTTTCTCCTGGTCTGGCAGGTGGTCCTTTGGAGTTCCCAGGGTGGTGCCTCTGAAAAAGGCCCCGTAATGCGAACGCCAAAGCAGGTTCCTGCAAGGCATGGACTGTTTTGTCCATGCCGTGCAGGAACTGGGTGCGCATGCACACAGGGGGGCACACCATGTGCCCTCACGCATGCATCCCAGTTTATAGGGGCAACAGAGGGCCCTGTGGTGCCCCTTTATTTCCCCACCGCCAGCCTTTTCATGGCAGGCTCACCGCCATGAAAAGGCTGGCGGTGGGGAACTCAGAATATGCTTGGTGGTGCCACAGAGGCACTGCCAAGCATATTGCTGCCCCAGACCACTACCACTAGGGAATGCGGTTCCCTGGTGGTTGCAGCGGTCCCAAAATAGACCAACCGCTGTATTTGTAATACAGCAGTCGGACCACTAGTGCGGTGGTCCCTGACTGCCACCGCACCTCCACCATGGGTTCAGCGGTCCGAGCTTGTAATCAGGCCCTAAGTTTTTACCCAGGGCCAAAAGACCACCTCCTCTCAGAGTTATCAAATATATTATTGTAAACATTTACAATCAATAAATCAGGATTTCCTTTTGACTCCAATAAAACAAATTGATAAAACATAGAATCTAGAAAAGACTTAGAAATTAAAAAAGGAGATACAACTGAAATCAGCAAGACCACCCTTTGCTCTCCCTGCCATGGATGGAGTAACTGGAGTAGATACTGATACAAAGCCCTCATGAAAAAGAGGATCTATTGCTCATGTCTCCTGTAGACATATTACATTCGCTGGAGCAACATGTTTCCACCAATCTGTCGTAGAGGGATTACCAGCTACAGCTGCCACATTCCATGAAATTAATATGATCTCAGCAAGTGCCTTATTAAAATCAATAACCAGATCTGATTGTCAAGTACAGGTGTTACTATTACAGTGATGATCATTAAGGGTTATCTGTCTCTTCTTCCCTCTTTTATAGCTTCTATTTTTCCTTCAAGGTAGTCAATCTACCTCACCCAGAGATTCTAAGGGAGAAAATCTATTAAATGTACTCACTCCGTCGGTTACCAGAATACCCCTGGGTACCTGAATCTTGTGACATTTCATATAATGATCTGGCTTACATAAGAATCCCAAGGGAAGGACTTCAATTTTACTAATTGGCAAAATGTTTGACATTTGAGTGGTGAGTAGCTTTGTCAATATCTGTTTTTAACAAGGCCAGGAAAGCGAAAATACAATACAATCACGAGTCATGGATTTCCTCAACATAGCAATCCACTGTACTCTCCTCACCATCAAGATTTCCATAAATAAGATCTGAGTGAGACCAACCCTCTGAGAGAGTCAATGAACCGATTTATTTTTTAGAACCCTCCCTGTTTCTAATCTAAACGAATAAGAGGGAGGGACTCCTTTTAAAATTAACACATGTGGAGGGGTCTCTGGGGGTAGATGAAGGACATCATGTGGTTGTGGTGAAGAAAAAATATCTGACCTAGCATGATTAGAATGACCCAAAGCTCGACTATCTAATGCAGCTCGATGTAAAAAGGTTAAATCAATTGTTAAATCAGTCCTTTTTTAGATGAATTTATAACCTTCTTAGAACATAAGGGCATTTGCGAGCTACATTGTTCCATCGGCCAGTCCTGAATTGTAGCAGCCTCTCCGGATTGGGAGTTTCCGATTGTCTATGAGACAGAAAAGCACGCCCAGTAGAATTCACTTCAGTAACCTTAGTTGAGTACCCAAGTTTGATTTTTACAAAATGACAGTAGTTCTCACAATCACCTCAAATGACAGTATGAGTGGTGTAGTACCCCCTATTCCCTTTTTCTCTTCAGTGTTCCTGCCCCTACTCACAGGCTATCAGTCTGATAGCCACCCATACTGTTTGGACTTGATTTTGACGCTTGGCATATGACAAACACCTGGTACTAGAAGGTCATAAGTGATTATTTATGAACATCCAACCCTGATGAAGTCCTAACGGATGAAACACATTGGCTGGGCTGATCATAATCTGTATTTTGTTACAAAAATAATTCAATAGAAAGTTGGACGAACAACACTCTAGTGGAAATTGATTGTATTTGAACGTTCTATCTCTATGGTTTCTCACACGGGGTGCAGTGGCGTAACGAAACTCGAGGGCCCCCCCCTCCCCGCTCCAGACCCAATCAGTAGCTCTCAGGCCAGGGACCTACCAGTGCCTGGAGGGGGCCCCTGGACCTCGGGGGCCTCCCCGCACTGCTGGGGTTGCGGAGGCTTTTGTTACGCCACTGACAGGGTGACCAACAGCAAAATCATTGCCTGCTATAGTAATCTCAAATGCAAAAACAACAGTTGTTGGACAGAATGCAGAACAATGTCATACATTCACCCCAGTACAGAGATCTGGGCCTAAATCTATCGTTTGTTTTGCTCACCATGCCATTCCAGTTTGAACCCAGCCATATGCAAATCAGTCTTGACCCTGTGCCTCATGGGAACAGTCCAGCCCGAACTGCCAAGCCAGGTCCTCCCTGGACTGGAAACAAGCATCCTAGGACCGGTTTCGGGGTTTCACCCCTCTTCCGCCAGGATAGCTTGATTCCAGTGGCATGGAGAGCACGGGACCCACGTCTGGGCATACCCATCCCACTCGGGGTGACAAATGCAAAAACAACAGTTGATGGACAGAATGCAGAACAATGTCATACATTCACCCCAGTACAGAGATCTGGGCCTAAATCCATCGTTTTTTTTGCTCACCATGCCATTCCAGTTTGAACCCAGCCATATGCAAATCAGTCTTGACCCTGTGCCTCATGGGAACAGTCCAGCCCGAACTGCCAAGCCAGGTCCTCCCTGGACTGGAAACAAGCATCCTAGGACCGGTTTCGGGGTTTCACCCCTCTTCAGCCAGGATAGCTTCCTGTCAGATTTAATGTAACAAAATATATATTGGCATGCTTTAATATAGGGTAATAACAATCAACACTTAAATGCCTGTCTATTTCAACATATGCTTTTCATAATGAATATGTCAGGCCCAGTGCCTTTATTATAACATCAGGCCTATAGCCACAATTATTGGCTTGCCACCATAACCAACTCAGTTCTGTGTCGAGTATAAGCTTTACTGCAAGCCAAAAAGTGCAATAAAAGCAGTATTTTTAGAGAAAGTACAGACATTTGACCCATTCAAATCCTCTACTAAGGAAAGTCAACATGTGGATATAGCCTAAGGACCTCTCTCAGTAGTACTCTGAAAGTTTTTTTTTGTTGATCATATAAGTTCAGGTGACAGTTGCACTGTCAAGACAGACCACAAAATCGATGTAGATTAGTGTAACCCTGCGTAACCCATACTGCTGTCAAACACAGATCTGCCCTCTGAAGTCTAAAATTAATAATGGAAGCAGACTGTGCTGGGAATGCAAAACATTCTTCGTGGCTGCATCCTCCCATTTGTGCTACTGCCAGAGAAAGACAAACAGCATAAATTATCTAGTTATCTAAGCCACTTTTACAACATTATATTTCATATACGTGCCTCTGAAAGTTCAAGTTTGGACAGCTGGATGAATAAACAAAGTGATCACAACTACCTGGAGGGCACGTACGTTTCTGGAACGACATGACCTCTGTCCAACCAAAACGTGTACTCCTGGCTCCCAACATGTGGACGGAGCCAAAGCCCCTCTTTAGTGATGCTCACATAATTGTCTGGCAACAGCTGCACTGTCGAGCCACGAGCCAGACCATAATTAGGCAAACACCAACGAAAACAAGGAGTCTTGCTGATCTTATTACTTTTGCACATAATATGCTAATGTGGCTCGGCAATCCCGAATGAGCTAGCGAATGGTCATCTTTTGTAAAGCTTAAAATGACAAAAACACTCCGTTTTAGTCACACACTGAAACAAATCTATCATTCTTAATAAAAACAAGTCAGGAACTCAGCTGACAACAAAATCAATGCTAAAACAATATGAAGCAAATTAGAAATCATGATTATAGAGTAGTAAGGGTAATTTAGAAAGCTCGTGAACACACAAACATCATAGTACAACACAGCATCGACATCAATACGGGCTTTAACGAAAAGAGATGTTTGTGTACCTGTTTATGCATGCAGTACAAGAGCAGGCACACCCACTAATTTGCATCAGAGTCAGAAGTGTAATTCTATTTATTCAAATAGCTGCAGAGCTTTTATGTTTATTTATTCAATTCTGAATGAAAGGCACGTGCATTTCCACCATGCATAATCCAGAAGATCAAAAGAGAGCTTCCTTCCAACAAGATGAGAAGAGCTAAACTAGAAATAGATTGTGACTGTGTTGACATTTCAAAGGGAAATGTAGGGAAACAAGTGGAAAACAACAATCACAGGTGCATGGACCTACGTCATAGTGAGGTCCCCCACTTACATTCGACAGCATTTTATGTGGGAAAAGGACGCACAGTTGTGACTGAGGTCAATGCAATCCCATGCTGGCAGGATCAAAGTGACTTTGCTTTTGTATTGACAAAAATATTATTAGAGTGTTTGGTCGTATTCTAGTGAGGTACACACTGTAGCTACAGCATCTTCCTTTCTTGTTACAGTATAGACAAAAATAATTAAAACAATGTTATTTGTTCAAATCATTTCAAGATTGTGGGACATGTTGCAGATTTTACCATCATTATATAAACCATTACATTTATTTTCGTTCTTCTGGAAATACCAATAGGAGTTAAGCGTGATTCACAGTGTGGAGCCCTTAACTCCTCCTCCTTACAAACGCTTAAAAGATGCATTTGATCTACAGTTGTGTGAACTTGAGCTCCCAGCTTCAGTTCTGAGACATCTTCACTCATTAAACACGACCGTAGCAAACATTTCCGACGCCTTTTTTCACTCCGCATTGTGATATTTTCGCATCATGTGCCCTCATTATATACTATTACCTCGCATTGTTGTCACACAGCCTTCTGCAACACCCTCAACATGCTGCCTCATCATGAATTCTCTTCAGTTAGCCTCCTCATACAATACTCGTTTACACATGTATTTCACTCATCAATGATCCAATAAGTGCTTTAACCCCACTGACACCCAACCCACAGCAACCTGTCACTAAGCGTCTTCCATCTTTGCCAAACTGATTGGCAGCAAGACTTACTAAACCCGGATCCAGTTTTGAACAAGATACTAGCTGGACCTTACCTACCCAAAGAAGCACCACCCAGTAAGGCAATCCTCAGGAAATCTTCACTTCCTGGGTTGGCAGAGAGGTATGATGAATGAGAATTTATACATTAATTTATAAGGACTTTTGTCTCCTTATATTTACTACACAGCGCTTGAGTAATGATGATAAGTGATGGAAGTACCCCGGATGTTCACTGGGGTATAAATGATAAGCGATTATCTAGTACATGGACGCTGCATTGCCAATACCTGGAATTTTACTCTTTTTTTCCCCCCACCAACCTTATTAGGTTTTCAAAAGGTGTATACAAGTCTCACAAATATGACAGATATATAGGCGAATAATATCCAGGCATTAAACATTAAACAGTTATGTATTCATAGCAAAGTAGATTGCGCCATAGTGACATTGGGATGTCACAGAACAAAATAATCCCCTAAACGTTCTCCCCCCCCCCCACCTGGAATTTTACTCTTATATACATAAACCTCACACAGCAGTAAAGTAAATGTGCATGATGTATTAATCACAAACTTATTTTAGGCAGAGCTTAATTTGTGCTGGTCTTTGCAGGTTTGCAGGTGCTCACCACCGGCACTTATTTCATAACACCAGCACACATTTATGACTTTCCAGCATATGGTGGTGCTGTCAGTCTGTTTTAAAAAAAGCACATGAGCAAAGTTTTTAACAATTCAATGTGCTATTGCAAAAGTAGTAATACCAAGATGCTCAGGCTGATCTTACAGCTTTGGGTCACCTAGTATAGTACACATTTTCACATTTGTAGGATTGTAATGGTAAATAGGTGTCATTGGTACTGGGATTTGTAAGCGCTGGCATAGACCGTAGTTGTTGGAAGCTGCAATGGGCTCCTGAGAAATACCTTGGGCCCTAGCACTTATTAATTTACAATTTAAGCACTGATTTTAGGTCGTTGTAGTTCACTGACTCATGAAACATAACTGTGTATTGACATACATAAACATATGCCAATCATAGCATTCAAAGTGCTGGGTATCCAGCTTTGCTAAAGTTTAAAAGTTTTAGAAATGCACTCAAACAGTCCATGGTATTCCAGATCATCAAAAATGTAAGTGACTAATAATTCGTAATTCTAACAGCTATACTTTGGGAATACAAAACACTTTGTCGTTTTCTACATATATTTGAAGAAGTGGTGGAGAAAATGGCTAGCTACTGTTAATTTCGTGCAATACCTTTCTTTCTAGTTGTATGAAATGTTTTAACAAATAAATGCACGTGACAAATTACTGACTCCATGCAGAGGGCATAATTGTGTGCACCCTGAATATTGAACCCACGATACCGGTGAGACACAATATCAAGGAGAAAATATCAAAAAAATAAATATTGACAGGTAAGTCTAGTTTTTCTATATCTAACTCAACCTACATGTACCACTTACACGGTACATATATCTTCATGGGACGTAGATGTGAGTTATGAACAGCAAATCAATACTTCCCTATATGCATTTCCATCTCAATGTTTTTTTCCTCTATATTCTGTCCTTAATATTCCTGCACCACTATTTTGTTGGTGTTGATATTCAGTAGTACAGTCGGACATAATGCTTTAGAAATCCCTTCACTTTGCTCTGAAAATGCTAATTAAAGTGGAGTAACATTTGAACTTTGTTTGCTTGTTAAAGTCAAAAGTTGACACATAAACCTTGTTTTTTATTTCTGGAAGCTGTTAAATGACAATTATTTAAAGTTAACTCACAGAAAAAGACTCATTGCGAAAGTTAACTAGTTTAAGTTAACTAATTTTCAGGAGACTGTAGATCTCATTTTGAGATTGGCAGAGAGGGATCCTTGGCGTAAATCAGATGGGTTCCAGACCCGTGAAACTCATTGGGGGCATATTTTCAAGCGCCTAACGCCACCAGAGCGTCACTTTTTCTGACGCTCCGGTGGCGTTGCTATCAACCCAATATTTACAAAGTGGTGTTAAATATGCCCCTTACTGCAGCAGTCTGCTGAGGCAAAGGGGCGGGCAATGGGTGTTGCTGTGGGCATTCCGCCGCAACACCAATTGCTTTTTGACTATGCCCCACATTTACAAGGTATGGGGCAGCGCCAAAAATAAGACCAGGGAATACCTGGTCTTAAACAGGCAATACGAGAAGAAATGTTTTATTTCTCCTCATATTTTTCTCTTTCCATGTGTGCTGCACAGTATGCAGCACACATAGAAACAGCAAATCGCCTGTAAAGATTGTTTATGTGCAGGATGGTGTCCCTTCCTGCACATAAAGAATCACCCCCTCACTGCAGGCACCCTTACAATATTACGCAAGGGTGCCTGCGCTGGTGCCAGGCAGCTTTTTTTAGTGCCAGCACTAGGGGAAACACAGGGGTGAGCTGTATTTTTGTAAATACAGCACATCTCTGAGTTAAAAAAATGTCGGAGCATGGCATTAGGAATTTTGGAGTAACAGCGCGCTCCGACATTTTTTTGTAAATATCCCCCATAGTTTGCTTGCCTCATTTACACGTGGGCAAAGCACCAAGTTTCAGATGACAAAACATCAGCTGTCTCTGCTTTCAGAAATATTTGACCCCTAGTCCCTTCACTATGGGCCATCGGGACATTATGGCAGAATGTCCCCCCCCCCCCCGCCTGTCCTATTTAGGGTAGTCCTGGCGTACATTTTTCCTTTAGGAAACACCAGGAAAAGCCTGGTGGTCCCGAACAATAAAATTGAGCCCCATGACCTGGAAGAAAACGCCCAGCGTGTGAGGGCCATTCTTTTTTCAGAAACAAACTCGCGCTTCAGGGGTTGGTTTGAGAAAAACAAACATGTTTGCCAGGTGGGGCCAAAACAACACAGTTTCGACATGGCAAACTGCAGTTCCTTTTGAGCAATTCCTAACGCAGGAGGTAACCTCATAATATGGTGGGCGGCTCTCCACCAGAAAAGTGGAGGCCTCATCCTCGGTGAGCTGCCCATCGAGATCAAATGACCGCCTGTGTTTTCACTAATCTGCTATCTTTTTAATACAAATTTTCATTGATAATATATTACTGTTACAGATTAATGCAGCATTTCTGTAAGAACATAACTCTACCAATGCATGGTGCAGGTTTGTTTTCTGTGGCTCCTTTTTATATTCACAGTTTTAAGATCAATTATTGGACTGTCAGGGTGAACCAAACAGAAAGGGTGCAAGCATTGTCAGGGCTCTAAATAAAACAGAACTTTGCCAGCTATTCGCTATTGTCCGCTATCAATACATTTAAAAATCACTGTTCTCCCTTATTTCAGAAATGTGGTGCCACAAAATTTAGGTGCCCTTATGCTTCTACCTTGCCTCACCCTATGGAAGTTCCAGCCCTGGGATCACACAACCAAGTAACTTATTGCTTCCATGTGTAAAATCACGTTTAGTGAGAATCACATTTTTAAATCAGTCTGTACCACCTTTGTAAGGCAGTGAAGGCGTTAAAGGTGAAGTTCAATCTTGGTTGTCCCTGGCAACTATTCTTGCAGCTGAGCCCTAAAATACTGGTAGGCAGCTGACAACGTTGCAATGCTAAATGTAGAGTCTTGTAACCTAGATATTTATTAATCAGCCTGCCTCACTCTTCTTGATCCCTAGTCTTCTACTGGATGAATTATTTAGTGATGAAAATAAATGCAAACACAATGATCACAGGTGAACATTGTGCTTCACGCATCACTGTGTACGTCTGTTTATTTCATCTTAATTATTGCATGAATAAAAGTAATGTGCAATGTGAATAATGTCTAAAATCCCATGGTTTAAAAAAAAAACCTTTTTTTATTGAGGGTTTAACGATAATACAAATCACACCTGGCACATAGGCACTGATTACAGTACATCGAAGCTGCTGCAGTTTGCGATACAATATCGCACAATGTGATATGCAGGTACTCTTTAGAACAAACATTAAGATAGCATCGGCAGGAAGGAGACCGCGTCGTCACGGCCGCACGGGTCCCTCCCCCTCACCTCCCCTGTCTTGGACGTACAGGAACACAGGAGTAGGAGCTCCTCCCCAAACAAATGATGCTGTAGCGGCTGTGCAAAGCATCAATGGTGGGAGAGTCATGGTGGGAGATTTCTCCGGGACCTGCTGCGCACAGAGTTGAGGTTGGAGGCAGTTAACGAGTGGCATTGTTACAAACGACACAAATTCCTGGGCCCTAAATGAGCCCTGAAACCGCGGGTGGCGAGCGGTACTGGTACGGTAACAGGGAAAAGCAAACTCCCTGGGAAGAAAGGGAGCGTCGGTGAGGCATGTGAAAAGGATGATCCAGGGGCTTGCGGGACCAAAAGTAACCCCAAACCATCAGATTTTTTCAAAAAAGCAGGCCGGGGTGCAGCCATGGAAGCAGGAGGTTGGGTCAGGAGAGTTACCTTGTGGAACAGACATACTGCATGGTGATACGGAAGGGAGCAGACTGCCAAATAGCGGAGGATCAATGGAGTCAACAAATATGAGTACGCTTAAGCTAGCTCTTACCCCCATTGTAACGGATGTGGTAAATATGGATGGAGATTCAACTCTAGTATCTGCCTCGATATGCCCTGATTTGATTATAGATATATTAGTATCAGAAGCCATAGATGATGCTGCAGAAATTGGTGGGCTAGGGAAAGGAGTCCAGAATGACACCAGGCCAAAAGCAGTCAGTCTGGCACCAGCGAATGTTATGGGAAAGAAATGGAAAGTGCCCAAAATCAGAACCCCAAAAGGTGTCAGGTCTAAGTCAGCTGGCCACACGGAAGTGACGGAAATGGTAGAGCACTTCTTCTCACTGTCTGATCAATCTGACTGGTCTGTGGAAGACTTGGAATTGAAAGATGACCTGAGGGATAGCCCGACAAGCTGTTCCAGTGGGTCAAGTAATGGTGGTGATGGGGGTGGAGGACAAGACACTCGAAGATCTATCAAACATATTAACCCACCCAATAGAGAAGTAAACCACACTGCTATCATGTGGGGCTACTCAGCAATGCCGAGACCAGAAGGAGCTACCCTTAGTGGTAACATTAGTGCAGAGGTTCAACCTGATGTGATTACGCTGGAGACTATGTATCAAGGAGTTATGGTCCATCGCAATAAGACTAGATTATATTCTCGGAGGATGCAAGTGGCCAATAGGAAGCTCCAAGGGTCTGCTCGTAAGGTGGAAAAAACCTGCACTGAGTTTGCAACCAAAATGTCTGAAATGGAAGGCCGGCTGGTCGCCTAAGAAACAGAGACCATGGCCAACAAACAGATGGGTGAAGATCATCAGGCACGTCTAGTGGATACACAGTGGAAGCTTGAAGAATTTGAGAACAGGTTAAGACGAAATAACCTCAGGGTTCTAGGGGTGGAGGAAGGGCTAGAAAAAGGGGATGCCCGAAGCTTTATTGTCAGAGTGTTTAAAAGAGCCTTCCCGGAACTACAAAACTGGAACTGGGAAACTGAGATCCAGAGGGCGCACAGATTCCTTTTTAAGCAACATCGGCGCCAGGACTCAGAAGGGAGCAGACCCAACGCTATCTTTTTATACTTTGGTAACTATCTTCTGCGTCAGGCTATTTCCGACAAAGCAACCCATGCAGTCTAATGGGGCACAGGCGTATCTACTTAACCCGGCCAAACTCAAAGTCATCTCAAGAGACCATAGGTATTATTTCACATCAAAAATTAAAGCAAAGGAGTTTCTTGATGTATTAGGCTGATCTTGGATTTTACAGGAGGCCAAGGCAGGGGGTACACAAAGGAAATAATGTTATGTGTAATCATCATAGCAAGATTTTGGATGATATCAGGGAACTTTATGTTAGGGTATCGTGATTATAATGCTATTTTTTTCTATCATTATATTGTGTTTGTGTTAAAAGGGGGGTAAAAAAAGAGGAAGAAAGAGAGGGAAGGAACAAAAGGAAGAGAAAATGGAAGAAGAAGGAAAAAGGGTAAAATAAAGGGAGGATGAAGATGAAGAGAGAAAAGGTGTTAAAAAAAAAGAAAAAGAAAGATATATGGTGCCCTGATAATTGCAATTAATTCAGGAATTTACCCTTTTTGTGGTCATGGATATATCACTATATTTACTAGCTGATGGGGGTGGTAGGAGATGATTAGCAAAATGATAACTGAATATGCATTAAAAAAATCTTATTTTTCTGTGGCTGATCTAAGCATATTGGGGTAGGATGAAGGGGAGGGATAGATTTCCATCTACGGACCAGGCGTGGTCCAACTGCCCTAGCAAGGAGGGGGGGGAGTGGGTGGAGAAGGGGGTTATAACGGAAGGGGAGGGAGGGAGGAGGTAGGAGGTAGGAGGCTGGGTGGCGGGGGGAGGGGAGGGGTGAGTCAGGAATGTATTGGTTCCATATTTCTAGACAATCAACAGGAGTGTAAGGGTAAGAACGTTTAGAAGAAGTTGAATAATCTTTATGTGTTAAAAAAGGTGGCCTTTGATCTGGAATAAATTCAGAGAAGACTATGATGCTGGGTAAAATTTGCATTTGCACAATAAATGTAAGTGGCCTCAATGACAAGGGCAAAAGAGGTAGAATGGCAATGGGCCTGAAGGCTGTGAGACCGGATGTTATGTGCCTACTAGAGACGCATGTCCCATGGGACAATAGGAAAATCCTAGAAGAAATAGGATACACATTATTAAGCTGCACAATGCAGGGGGCTACTACGAGAGGGGCTCCTATAATGGCCAATCAGTCTGTGGGGTCGATAATCAAAACTAAAGAGGATAAGGCGGGAAGGTGGGCTATTGCAGGCATGTGTATAGGTATAGGGAGGGTAAGAATATGCTCTCTATATGGGCCGAATCTGGATGATTCAGAGATGTACAATTTACTTAATGTGGAATTATCAACCTGGCCAACCCCTCTTATTCTTTGTGGGGATTTCAATATACATTTAGGAGTAGGGAAGAAATTGGGGAGAGGCTATCCGTAATTCGGGTAGAAAACCATTCGTTTATAAAGCTGTGCAACAACCGGTTAAGGATCATGGTCTGATTGATGTATGGGGGGAATTGAAAAACCCGGATCCTGGCTATACCTTTTTCTCTCACCCTCACAATAAGCTGGCCCGTCTGGATTACTTCTTTATCTCGGCTTCCCAAGGGGGACAGACTGGGATTCAATCTTTCCCCAGGGTGATGTCAGATCATAATCCTCTTCTACTAGAATGTGCAATGGTAGGCCTTGAAAGACAACTCAGACCCTGGACGTTTGATAGGAAGCTATTAAAGGATGAGCACTATTTGGTCCATATGCGTGAGTGGTAGAAGGGGTTTCTTTTTGTAAATCAGGGCACAGCTGCCTCGGAGATGGTCTGGGATTCCCTAAAAGCGGGAGTGAGGGGAGGGACATTGAGCTATATTCTGTCTAAACAACAGCAAAATAGGAGCCAGATACAGGAAATGTATGATATACTCTCCAAACATGAGCTTGATCTGGCTAAACTAATTAGGCTAGGGATGGATAGTGGAGATATCGTGCAGAAATTAGCGGTAATTAAGGCCAGGATTAACAAATATTACAGCAAGTAGGTGGCTGCCAGATATCAGAATTACAGGGCAGAGTGCTATGAATATGGGGCTAGCACAGGCAGGTTGTTAGCACATCGCATTAGACAGAAGGAGACAGCAAGAGGGATTGAGTCTATCTGTGATAAACAGGGGAGGAGAACGGCAGTGCCCGTAGAGATCTTAGAGGTTTTCCGCACATACTATGCGGAGCTGTATTTGGAAGATATAGATCCACAGCCAAACTGGTGTTCCACTTTTTTCAGCACAATTGAGGGGAATCCAATAGAGGAAGAGGATAAAGAGTCTCTGGAAATATATATATTAGCGGAAGAGCTGGTGACTGCAGTTAAAGCTATGGCAAGGGGGAAAGCTGCTGGGCGAGACAAAATTCCGCTGGAATTTTATGCAGTATTTCTTCCCGAGCTCCTAGAGGCTATGTCCCTTATATTCACAGCAGCACAGCTAGAAGGGGTAATTCCACAATCGTGGAAGGAAACCAATATTGTGATATTTAAAAAAAAAAGGGTAGACCCTCTCTGAACCCGGGGTCATACAGACCAATAGCCCTGATAAATACTGATGCTAAAATGTATTCAAAAGTTCTAGCAATGAGACTTAGCAAGGTCATCTCAAAGCTTGTGTCGCCCTACCAGCATGGCTTTATTCCAGGGAGGGGCACTGTTGATCATGTGCGTAGAGTGATCATGCTATTGGATATAGCAGAAGTCGATAAATCACCGCTGGGGCTGGTGTTTCTGGATGCAGAGAAAGCCTTTGACCGAGTCTTGTGGGACTACCTTTGGGAGGTATTGAGGTGGAAGGGACTCGGTCAGGGCTTTATCAAATCGATCAGGGCTTTGTATCAAGCTCCTAAGGTGAGGTTGCAGATAATGGACAAGGGGTCGAATCAAATCAGCATCACCTGGGGAACAAGTCAGGGGTGCCCTTACTCGCCTTTACTTTTCGCTCTATTCATCGATCCGTTTTTAATGCAAATGGAATGTAATAGTAAGATCCAACCAGTAGTCGTGTCCAAAGTACAACATAAAGTACTGGCATATGCTGATGATGTAGTCATTATAAAGCCAGACACTAAAAATGCTTTAAAATATATTGAGGAAGAAGCACGGGGGTACGGGGCTGTCTCAGGATATCATCTCAATGAGGGGAAGACCCAAGTGATAAGTACGGAAGGTAATGATTCTGGTGACCATTGCTGGGTAAAGGAGGCGACCTATCTCGGGGTGGCTATCACACCTGATAGTGGAATTAAATCTAGCCCCACTCTTTAGCAAAATCAAGTTGGATTTGCATAGAATAGATAACTTACATCTGATGTTGGATGGGAGGTGCAATGTATTGAAAAAATTACCGTATTACTGAAGTTATTGTATCTATTCAGAACCATCCCACTTGAGATACATAAGAGCTGGCTGACTAAACTGGATAGTTTGTGTAATAGCTTTATGTGGCAGTTTAAGAAACCAAGACAGGCCTCAAAATTTATGATCTTACCAAGACATCAAGGAGGACGGGGGGGTTCCTGTTATCGCACTATACTATTGGGCATGTATGTTACAACATTTTGCCGTATTGTTAACTGGTAAACCTCAAGATGTGAATACGGTCTAGCACCATCTATATATCAGATCACTTTAGGTTCTGATGTGAAGGGGTGTTTCTGAAGGAACCTAGAGAAGAGCTATTATAAGAAGACCAAGCTTAAGACAGTGGAGGGGGCCTTTAAGATCTGGTGCCAGATTAAAAAGAGACTTCATATCACTAAAATAAATCGTTATATCCCTCTGGGGGATTCCCCTTTCCTACCAGGCATATTTCATGATGGTATGTGCAATCGATATAAGGTCTGTGGAGTCTTGAAGCTGGGAGATTTTTTTGATAATGGCCAACTGCATTCTTTTGTACAGATGCAAGAAAAGTTTGGGCTAACCAAAGAGAAGTTTTACAAATACCTTCAGATCCGGGATTACCTTGGCAAGCTAGATGAAAATCAATTGTCAGTTGTCAAATACCCACCAGTCGATATAGTGGATCAGGGGTGCCGAATTGGGAAGATATATAAGGCCCTGATGGAGGATCTTGGGTATGTACAATATGGAGTAAAACCTCTATGAACAAAAAGAGAGGAGGGCGCGGAAGCGGAGTAGATTGATCTGGGCTTCAGTGGAGGATTGGATGGAAGATATGAATGGTGATGTATCAACTAACCCTGGAATGATGGAGGGATAGGGTTTAAACAAGAGATGTATTCAGAGTTTTAGTGGTTATATGTATGCATATGTCACTGTAAGGCCTCAGAAGGTATTCAAAGGGCTCGTATTTTATGTATCTGAGTGTTTTATTTTAGGTACTTAACTCCAGTAGAGTTTAACTCTATGGCGCTATTATGCTGCTGTGAAATTTCTTTAGTATCATGGTACTGTCTGCTGCTACCCTAACCCCTTGCAAAGGTCGGATAACACTCAGAGGCCCAGTGGCAATCACTATATGCACTTTATTGTCCTTCAAGCACTTTATATCTGGAGAATTTAAACTGGGGTCTACTATATCGCTATTATATTGCTTTATTATTATTGTACTGTATGTCGCTATCTTAACCCCTCTTATTGTACGTTTTGATATTAAGCTGTTTTTATATGATGGCGCTTTATTTAACATTGGAGGTGTATTTTATTGCAATATGGGATATGATATGATTATTAATGACTTCTGAATATTTCTATAAACAATATTGTGAATGAATTGTTACCCATACCTTAAAAACAATAAAAATTCAAAAAAATAAAAAAGAACAAACATTAAGCTCTTCCCCTGGGTCTCAGTGTGATGTGACCTCAAAGGAGTGTATCTCACTGTGCATGGACCATGGCCTGGGTAGGCACGGTTCAATATGTATCGCTCGGTATCCAGACCAGCCCTTCCAAATTTTGTAGTGCATTTGTGGGTATCCCCTGCCCTGGGACACTGGGCATTCCAGGCCCATACAATAGTCCATACCCTTTGCCCACCCGTCCAGGGAGGGGCTTCTGTGCTCCTCCAAGCTTTTGCGATATCACGTTTTGCTATCAGCAGCTCCAGCCAGAGCAGCGCCCTTTTATGTATGTTTCCCTCCACATAATGCGCAATGTGCAGTAAAATCAGTCTCAGCTCCCCGAGGATCTTCCTCCTCTAACCCATCACCACCCCCATCCAGATGGTTACGGAGCTATGTCTGGTATAGAACAGACAGTTTGTGGGCTTTGAAGTGTGTGAGTAAGGTTTTCACTTCCATAGGTGAGTATGCCAGGATTTGCATCCAATGGTAAGAAAAAATTGGGTACGATGAATTTGATATTCCTCTTGCAGCTCCATAAAGGACTTGATGGACGTGTTTTTGAGCACGTCGCCCAGTGCTGTTATTCCTACAGTATTCTATTTGCGGACCCGCGGAGCACAGACACCTGAGGGAGTCTGGTCCCCTTTCAAAGCGGGGTCTTCAGCTTAAGCCATTTTACCCATTCAGCGGCATTCTTGGCTTCCTTCCAGGTGGTCAAAATCACTTGAGTAGAGGCGGGTGAAGCCTGCGGTAAGTCGAAGCCATGGAGCAAATGGGAGAGACGATCTTGTCCCATTATCCAACCCTCCGCCGCATAGGCTGGGTCCTCAAACCCCTTGAACCACCAGTCATTGAGCACCAATAGATGTGCTGCTCTATAATATAACATCAGATCTGGGGTGGCTATGCACCCTCAAAAGTGGGCCTACAACATTTTTCGAGGGCGATTCGAGGTACCCCTCCGTTCCACAGGAGGTCTCTTAAGTGTGCATTAGCCCTAACGAAGAAGCCCCTCCCCATTTGGAAGGGACAAGCAGGGACAACGAGAGGGAGGACCAAAACTTGACGTCCCTGGCCAATCCCACCAATTGAGAGTGAAGGTTGGCCTCACGCGCCAGGTCTCTGCTTTTGGTTATATACACTCCCAGATATTCGAATCCGGTCGGGAGAACCCGCAACTCCGGGGCCCATGGCATGACCACGAGGCATTGGGCAATGGGATAGATAGAGGAGTTGGTCTTATTCATGTGAAGGCCTGAATAGATCCCAAAGGCTTTTGGTATTTGCAGAGCCCGAGGGCCCGACTCAGTAGGGTTATCCAGGTACAGCAGGACATCATCTGAATGCAGGGAGATCCTGTCATCAACTGTTGGGGACCATTGAAAGCCTCAGAACAGCGCGACAACCCTCACCCAAGCCGCCAAGAGCTCTAACGCCAAGGCAAAGAGTAAGGGTGAGAGCGGGCATTCCTGTCAGGTACCCCTCCCTATCTTGAACCACAGGGACACAGCGCTACCGACCCGCACCCTTGCCTCATGGTGAATGCATAATAGTTTGATATAGCTAATGAATTTAAGCCCAAAGTGTAAGCATGTTAGTAGTGTAAAGAGACATTCCCAATCCACCGAGTCAAACACCTTTTGAAAATCCACCATTAGCAGAGCTTGATGGCTCATTAGATTAGCACTCAGCTCTATGGCATTATTATGTTGGGTGGCTCATCGAGGTATAAACCCAGACTGATCGGGATGAACTAGTTTTCCTATCACCCCAGCAGTCTGTTTGCCAACTCTTTAGACCACTACTTAACCTCTAAATTCAGCAGTGATATTGGTCTGTATTTCTCGCATCGTGTTCCCCGCAGACCCGATTTCGGGATCACAACTATGTCCGCTAATCTAAGGTCCTTGGTCAACCTGCCCTCCCTCAAGGCCTCATGAAACGTTTGCAGCAGGCCTGAACCCACCTGGGGCTACAGAAGCATTCAGAATTCCACTGGGAACCCATTTGACCCCAGCGTTTTGCCTGACTAAAGCTGCGTAAGAGCTTCACCCAAATCTTCAAGAGTAACTTCATCCTCCATCCTCCAGAGGGTCCATGTCCATGGGGGGCAAGTAGGTCACTGCGAGGTCTGCAACAAACTGTTGCAGGTCTGTACGCTTCCCCTCCCGTTCAGGGCTATAGAGCTCTTGATAATATGCAGCAAAGGCTTGCGCAATGTCGAAGCTGCCAGTAATATCTGAGCCCTGGTCATCTTTAATGTATGATCAAGGATCGCCTGTAGTGGGGGGTGCATACAGCCAATGTAGAGCTTTACTTGCCTTATCTCCCCATATATTCAGCTACCCATAGCCATCCATGCTTCCTGGGCTTCCTGCATGTGTTCTTGTCTCAGGAGTGTCTTAGTGTATAGGGAGTCCCGCAGAATCGAGTCCTCTGCATCTTTATGTATTTCTGTTCGAGCTCGACCATGTGGAACTCCAAATCAGATATCCTTTATTGAGCCTGTCTCCTCTGGCCTTTATTGTAGCTGATAATCTCTCCCCTGAGGGTGGCCTTCAGAGCCTCCCATCTGACACCTGGGGAGTCCATTGCACCTGCAATTTTCCTTAAAATATCTCTTCCCCATTTGCTGGTAGAACTCCCGGAGCTCCTCATGCTTCAGACACTATTGACTCAGGCACCACCCTGCAGCAGGATGAGCAGGCCCCCAGGTGAGGCTAAGCAACACTGACGAGTAATCGGACAGTCCCCTCACCAAAATTTGGATGGTTAATAACCTGTGTCTTCTGCTTGGGAACAAGGAAATAGTTGAGACGGGAGAATGATCTATGCGGTTGTGAAAAGAAGGTGTAACAGCGTTCCATAAAATGGTGTGCCCTCCACATGTCCGTTAGGGACATATTTTGCAAAAAGGTGGCTAGAATTGTAGGGTGTGCCTCAGGTGTGGCCGTAGTGGAGGAGCGGTCCAACTCAGGGTCATTAATCCCGTTAAGAAGATCTCCACTCAGGATCCATCGGGCCACCCGAAGCACTAAGAGAAGATGGCTTAATATCATTACAAAACACCAACGCTAGGGGAGGAGGAGTGTACACACAGATTAGGGATAGCGGAGACCCCTGCAGGCTTCTGGTCATCGCCATCTAGCGCCCAAGCAGGTCATGCCACACCCTAGTTACCACCAAGGGGACACATTTCCGGAATAGGATGGCGACTCCTCTCGATCTGCGGTGAAACCGTATATCTGGGTTGATTATATGTGCTGCCCTCAGCACTGCCCCTCGCTTAATTTTGTCTGAAAGACCGTTAACGTTCCATGACAGTAAGCTTCCCTATGAAGTTGAGTTGTGGTGCATCAACCATTTGCCCAAGGGAGAGTCAGCAAAATCAACAGTACACGTGATATGTATGCATACTTTACTTGTGATGGCAAGTTAAGTGAAAATAACTGTGCCAGAACTGAGTCAAAACAAAAGAACCCTCCCTTCTCCAACACCCACCCCATACTTCATCAATGAGAAGTACATGTCGAGATGCAACTAGGGACAGTCGTCAACTGGACTAGCCTGAGATGCACATCACCCCTGCCATGCAACCCCACATCCAAGCGTAGCTCAACCCTCCCATCAACCCCAAAACCACAGAAAGCCATAAATTAAAACACCCCAGGGCATGGATCACCAGCCACCCCCTGCCACCAGCATGCAATCTCTTAATAAGTACAGTGCTCGATAGAGCATGTCAGGCTGGAGGCTCCTGAAAGGGTAACAGAGGTTTGGTTGCTTCAGTTTTAGGCATGAGCTCTGTCTCTGTTGTGGAGACTGACCGCACCGCTGATGATCTGCCAGTGTCAAGCGAGCGGGCCCTTTGCTCCAATCGTTAATTATTTTGCCTTGGAGCTGTGTTCCAGTTTCCCTGTGGTACTCTACCCCTGCCATCCCATTTGTCTCCCCTCCCGCTGCGCCCCCTGCATGAAGGGAACCACTGCCACGCATATTAGGCCTCTCCTGCATCCAATCCCAGGCCGCTTCTGGAATTTCAAAGAATAGTCTTGTTTTGGAAGTTGACTTTTAGTTGAGCGAGTAAGAGGAGCATATAGTGGATGTCTAAGGCTCTCACCTTTTCATTTACCTCTTGGAAGGATCTCCTTTGCTGCTGAACTTTTACAGTATCATCTGGGAAGATCATCACTGGGGAGGACTGGAACGTGAGAGCCCCAAGCCAGCGTGGAAACTGGAGGATTACATTGTGATCAGTGTAGTTGAAAACTAGGGCAATAAAGGAACAAGGCGGGAAACCCACAGGAGGCTTTGCAGTGAGGGCCCTAAGCGCCCTTTTAATTAAGAAGCAAGATGATACCTCTGTGGCAGCTACCCAACTCTTCAGCCAAGTCAGAGATGAATGTGGTTAGCGTGGCACCCTCCGCCCCCTCTGGAATGCCCAGGATGCGTAGGTTGGTATGCTTTGACCTGTCCTCAGCGTTTTTCGCTCTAGCTTCTACTTGATGAACCATACTTTACAAAGACGCGATTTGGGACTCCTGTGATTTGACTGTGTCTGTGTCGGTTTCAGAGACTCTACCCTCCACCTCTGTAACTCTACTCACTGTATTCCACAAGTCTTGATGAATTAAGGATAAGTTCACTTTCAGTTCACCCATTTTGCCTCCCATAGTTTCCTTTAGGTCTTGAATGGCTTGTAGAAAAGAGGCCATTTGCAGCCCCTCTGACCTGACCTCTAGCACTCATGCTGATCCTGACCTCTAGAACTCCTGCTGATCCTGACCTCTTGCACTCCTGCTGCACCAGCCTTACCCGACAACGGTGCTTGTTTAGTGTATTTATTGATCTTTTGCTGCACTGTGGAGACAGAGGGTTTGTCTCATGCCATAATAGGAGTTTGGTTTGTTGGAGTTAGAGTCTAATGTCTGGGGCTGGGAGGTGTTGAGCACTTCCGTCGACCCCACGTATAGTACTGTCCACTATGTGAGTCCATGGGGGTGTCTCGAGCGGACCAGCACGCCTCCACCCATAGAGACACCACCGCCCAGTGTGCACCCTTTCAATCTTGGGCAGTGCAGTGGCCCATGCTATTTTCTCAGGGTCCACAGCAAAGGGGCAGCCGAGCCGGGAGGTGAAGCCAAACCCCCCCGACCAGCACAGCACTCCACTAGGAGTAGGCGGTCAACAGTCACACTGGTCACCTCAAGACCATAGCTTGGCTTGCCTTATGGGTGGCTGACACGCTCAGAGATGCCGCACAACTCGATTATGCTGCTGACCAAGGGCACTTCGCCCGGGGCCAACAAGGTGTGGTAGGCGTCAGGCAGTACAGGTTGGTAAGGTATGGCCGGGGTGCTGAGTCTCAATAGCACCTATACAGTTCTGATGTCTCTTTTGGTAGTTTGATATCTGCTATCTTTATTCAAATGGAGCCTCCACCCTTTCCAGCAATAAGGGGGCCACCCGTCAGTGATGATGCAGTTATATGTGGGGGTCGTGTGCAAGTCTGTTATGGCAAGCCTTCTAGTAGCCTTCGGTCAGCTCAAGGAGTTATGCCTCACCCACAATGGCCACCTCCTGCCATGGATAGTAAAGGGTGTCATCTGTGTCTCTCGATGTGTCAAGAACTGCCCCCACACCTCACTTCAGTCTCTGGAGGGTGTAGGGACAGACCCTCTGATGTGCTGGGCTATGGCAGGAATCCTCCGCTTCCCAGCTGCTTGCAGTCTGGTGCCGACCGCGCCTGTGTCTGAGGCAGCAAAAGCCTGCAGTATGCCAGTCAGAGAGTGAAGTGCTTGGTGAGGCCAGATTCTCCCCTCCTATTTGCGTAGCCACCAGGGCAAGCCTGCGATGTATGTTGGGCATTGTCTGGCCCTCCGGCAGCCCACCGGGGAGGAGGGGCCCCACCCAACAATGGCTGCCTGTAAGTGCATTCTGATCTCACAATTTCGGTTGTGGTGTCCAGCAGGACCAAACCTACTCCTCTCCCCAGAGTGCCTGCAGAGAGATGACTGAAGGTGTACCCCCAGCCCCACCGCTCATGAGGAGAAGCCCTTTGGTGTGTGTAACTTGCTTCCTGTAGCCAGCCTCTCCACCACATGGCAGCTATCCAGTGGCGCACCTGTCTCATGTTACCTGGGTTCTCTTGCCCTCATGGACATCCATCATCACAGCCTCTGACAAGGGTCTTGGTGTCTCTGCGTTCACTGGGTCAACCCAGGCTGCTTAGTCACCAGGGATCCACAGCATTAGTTGGATTATTTGCGTGGTGGCTTGGAGCTCTCTTACAGAGCGCCCGCCATTGTTGTTCTCCAAGCCACACACTACCTGAAACCACCTCTTGAGAGCTCATTGGGTTGGTGAGTGTTCTGCAAAATTCTGTGACTAGCTAGGGGCATTTGAGCTGGTGAACATGAATATCTGTTATTACTACACTCAAACAGGGGTTTTAGCAGAATATAAAAAACAATAACTTTATTATTGTAATACTCTTTACAGGCAGTGCCATGATGAACTAATTCCTGGCAGCATGCCAAGAGAGGACTGGAAGCAGTAGAAGGTTTTTACGTTAGATATAAATTCCCAGGAAGTGGGACCGTGGTATAAAGAGATAGGGAAGTTGTTCGGCTATGGAGCAGCACAAGGGACCATGAGCCAGATGCACTAAATTTTGTGATTGCAAACCCATCTATTTGCAAATTCACTGTGTTTGTGACTGCAAAGTTCCTTTTACTAATGTCCAAAATCCATTTATGAACCAAGAAACAGGTGCTGTTCCTTCCAAATCATGATTCAGTAAGCAATGTCTTCATGGTTTATGGCCGCAATTATGGTTGCAAACCATTGAACAGTTACAGACACCTCAAAGAATGTGGGAACTGATTTGAAAACATGAAGGGGTCCCCTGGAGATCCCTTCTCCTTTGAGACTTATGTTAGTAGCATCTCCTGGACCACTGCCTCCTCACCCTGATGTTTTCACAAATGGAAAACCTTTTTTTTGTAAAGCACCACCGGTTTCATTAAGGAGCACATGCTGCTTTAAAAAAAAGTTTTTTTCCATTTGGGAATGCAAACAGAGGGCTGGTGGTCTGCTGTCTCTTACAGGCACCCATTTATGTTTTTGTAGCCAATCACATGGGGTGTCAAATTATGGCCATCTTAATTAATATTCATAAGGCAGGTCGTTTTATGACCCCCTGCAAATGGTAATTTTGCAATGCAACATATTAATATCAGTTTGAAAGACTACACACTAACCAGTGTGTGAACACCAAATGTGTCCGTCGTGGTATAGGCCCCCAAACCATTAGCTGGCAGTTTACTGCATAAGTTACAGCACTGGTGTTAAAGGAGAGAGGGATCAAGCATTCCACTTTGGTAATTCCAGGAACAGAAGGTTGTTAAAGTGCAATGGCCCTGCAAAGACTCAACTTGCCACATAATATGTTCAGACAGCTATGGTACTGTCTGCCTTGTAGGCAACAGTTGATCTGCTATGGCGGCCTCCTCTGCACTATTTGAAACACACCTTACAGGAAGGGATTATATAAGATAATGGTCGCTAGAAGTTTGTGACAACTCCTGTCATGCCATGTCGCGTCATTTGATAACTATTTGAGTTGTTGACAGGAGTGACATCATAGGGGGTGCAAAAGTATTTTTCCCAATGCTCCTGGGATGCTACAGACCCAAGTAAAGTAAGGGTGAGAATGCTGCTGCCAACATGTCCCCTACTTACTATTCATTATTTAAACTAAACCAATGCTGGCCATTTATGAGCACACTGAATATTACTCATAACACCTGATGACTAGTTATTTACACATTCTCAATCAACATGGATCACTTTGTACCTGTCATACCCAAACATCATCATATATGCCTAGTAACTGTGCAATATTTGTTCTCACATATTCAAAGGCATACAAGAAAGAAAAGGTACCTCACAGACCAGATAGAAAACTTTAGCCATAATCCTGTACAGAAAACACTGTTCTTAATCACTGGCTTCTTTATCCTTAGAGGCACATGAAGGAGGTAAACAATTGACATACAACAGGGAAATGTGCTCTTGTACCATCGCTGACAACTGCTGTCCATAATGTCAAAAACAGTTCTCCTTTTTTCAACTAATACTTAAAACCCTGCCCTATGCTTTTCCTAATTTTTTCAGCCTCATGGCTATCAGTACCCATGTTAATATTGTATCTGAGGTATAGTCCATACGGTCTATTCAGAATTGGCTTGCACAAATTAAACTAGAACACCTCTCTGTGCCTATGACATTTGTGATGAAAAAGAAAAAGATTTAGATACAAAACCAACTAACGTTTACATATTCAATCAAGAGAGAATAATGCCATTGCTGAAATTGTGCCCTTAATGCAACTTGACACCTTTTTTTAATCAGATGAATATTTTTAGGTCGAGCATTCAAGACCTCTTTTATATACTTTAGTATATACTTATATGTGTATGTACTTTGTGGGCTCCGGAGATCAGCCCTAGGACTTGTCTGCTTCCGCTTCGGGACTTTTTTTTCTGTTCAACTGCCTCTATTTAACTGTCTTGATAGAAAACGACCAGTAGAGGTCAGTAAAATACCAGAATTGCTTTCTGCTTGTTCAACTGCCTCTATCTAACTGTCTTGATAGAAAACGACCAGTAGAGGTCAGTAAAATACCATAATTGCCCTCTGCTGAGGGACTTTTTTTTGTTTTTCTGGCAACTGCCTCTATTTAACTTTCTTGATAGAAAACGACCAGCAGAGGTCAGTAAAATACCAGAATCACTTTAGCATTCTCTAGATTCCAGTCCATAGAAATTGTCTTCCACGAGCATCCGTAGACAATAATATTTTTTTGAAATCTTGTATTTTTAGTGATATGACCACCGAAGGCCCTGATGTTATATTAAAAACAGAGCTTTGGACTATACCATTTCCAGCTGAAAGGCAATATTTCTCTCCATGTGTTCCCATACCTGGCGTGTCACGCAGTTTGGTGCTTACTTTCCCTCCATGATAAAGAACAGTAGATGTTTCAGCACCCAGGCTAAGGTGCTGCATAGCTAAATACATATAAGGTCCCAAAGGCGTGATCGATTGCATTGCAAATGCTTGTTTTTAATGCCGTTTCTATGGAACAAATCACCAGACAGAGTAACCTCAGTCACATCACTGTCAAGTCCCAAAAAGTAAAACATACTTGCACATCCTTCACCGTCTAAGTTTTAATACATTTCACCTAAAATCAAATCAATCTTTTTAGAAAACTTGCAATCAATAACATTGACTCCAGAATTGCAGATACTCAGGTTAATACTTGTATATGGTATACAGATACTAAGACATAATGTAGTGCATTTTTTATTCCAAGAAGAACGTTTTTCAAAATGGTCTAATGTCCTTTCAAAATGGAAGCAATTCCGAACAAGCATTAAAATGCCAATAGGTCTCAGCTCAGTCGAGTGAGGGAGGGTTGAAAGAAGAGAGCATGAAGAAGGGAGAAAGGAGCGGCCTGGAGGGAGAGCATCGAAAAATGCACTCCAATTAAGTACTCAAAGTAAAAAAAAAGAGTTACCTCAAGTAAGCAATAGTAGGATGCAACTCTTTCAATAAGAACACTGTGAGACCGAAACGCAATGCTCGATGCAAACCTTAAGTAAGATTTATGAAGCCATGCCAGGCCAATTTGCGTGGCGCTGAGTGGCTCAATGCATCTGTTGTAAGGCAATACAGTCTTTTTTCAAAACTTGCAATTGATAAGATGCCCAATCCTTCCTTCACTGGACTTTTTTTTCAGAAGGGTAATGTGTTTTTCAAAACGTTAGTATTTGTTTATGGTATACAATTATGTGGAATAAAATGTAGTACTTTTGACATCGATTCAATTCAATATTTATTAAAAACCACGCAAAAAGTATGCATCCCTATTGATGTTATCTCCTAAATGGTCATATATTATTTCAAAGACTAACAATGACGAAAAATTGAAACAACAGTAACCCTGGTACCTATGTCAATATTTATAATGCATGCACGCACGTTTTTCACACAGCTTTCGTTACTTCTTCTATGCATCAAGTTAAAGTCGCGCTTACCTGTAAGATCTTGTCCCCCGCCTGCAATGCACTGGACGCTGGACCATCAGGCTGAACCCTAGTAACAAAGATACCCTATAAGTCAGAAGTAACAGAGGTTAGGATTCCATTACAAAACATTAGATTCAAGGTTTGCTATGCATTTGTACTCAAAACGCACAGTAGCTTTAGCAAAGATACCAGGTCTCCTCTGTAAGTGAAACTCTGAAAGACTTTACACATTGTAGTAAATGATTAGTCAGCATACAGCAAGTAAATACATGTGAATGTACAGAAAGAACAATAATAAAGAGATTTTAAAGAAATTCCAACTACAAGAGATGTAGAAAAATATACATTGATTTTTCAGATGTACAAGTCAGAATTCTGTGTTACAATTAGTATCATGTCTCTAATGAGCTGGTACAGTGACGTCCTCATTCCGAGTAGCCTCCTATTTCTGATGGGGATGGTAACTGCAGATGCTGGACCCAGGGGAATTTCAAGATTCTTGGGAACACCACAGAGCTCTTTAGTTTCACCTGGTGATCTCTATGTTAAACTCCTGGAAGAATGAGGAATCACCAGGGGACTCAGATCCATACTTACCTATTCAACCAGTAATTTCTCATTACTAAGGGGTCCCACTTGTTAACCACTGAAACTCTGCCTCCCGGTGTTACTGTATCACCATTATTAGTAAGTGTGGGGCTGGGTTTGCCGGAAGGATTATTGAACACTCCCAGAGAGGACCTTGGTGTACTCAGGTCTACTGAGTGCCTACCCTGTGTACAGATTAAGAGAGACCCTGGTCCCTGCAACCCGAGACATTTCCTTGGTAGTTGCTTAAAAGCACTGAAGCCATTTCACACAGATTCATTCACATCAACCTCCATCTTTGATCAAAATCTGGTTTACCAACTGGAAGGTCTGTCGGGTGAACCAACAAGTTTGGTGATATTCACAAAGAAATACTGAATTAAGAACCATTCCTTAGGCTATCTTTGATTTTTTTTAGAAATTTGTACTATAAGGACAATGCCTTCCTTATACATCTTTGAATATATGAAGATTTAACAGAGTGATACACAATTTGTGTAGACGCATCATTACAAATTAATCCGATTTTGGTGAAGAATTATTAATACATACAAGTTAAACTTCAGGCGAGTGTTAACAACGGGCAAATATTTTGCGTGAGTAGAACTTGCGCTACAGGTGCTGCACAAAGTGTTGTTTAGTGGACATAAAATTCCAAATCATAATTAAGGCTCCCGGTTTTATGGTATTTATTTTTTTAACATTTCTGTCTGTATTTAACTATATTTATTTTTTGGTCATCTTGTTGGTATTTATCCATATTTATTTTGTGTTTTGAAAATAAATGGAGCCTTAAAATGGTATATTTCAGCGTTTATTTAATTCTTGGACATGCACTCATACACGGATACCTGTCACATTTAAGCAAGTTAAGCAGCCACGTATAACAAAACACTACACTCACAGGTACATATTAGCATTGTACTGCAAATATATGTTAACATTTGCCTGTATTTAAGGAAATCTCATCCTGTTTTTTAACTCTCCATGCTGTCTATCTGCTCAGCTGTTTCCTGGAATTTAAGAAAGACAGCATGGAGAGTCTCTCACAAGAAGCACCATTTTTAGTATTTTTCCGCTTTTAAAAATAAATACAGATAGGAAACACATTCTTTCCTGTCTGTATTTACAGGGGCGGTTCCTCTCCATTGGCTCCAGGGCTCTGCCCCCTTTATTATTTTGCCCCAATTTGTTTTACTTTAAACTTGGAATACATTTGATGGGCCACTAAAAAAACAAGAAGCACACATACACACTCTTTCCCAGTCACTCCAAAGCAATGAAGACGATTGTTTAATCTTCAAAACACACCTGCTTAATGGCCATTCACAGCGTTTGCCCTCAGGCTGCAATTGATTGCAGAGCTGGCGCTCTCACCGCCCGAGGTCTGTGATGTCATCAGCCCAGCAAAGCAATAGCTTTCTTGGATAAGGTCTGCCCCTTGATGATCTTTTGGGAAAGTAGCCCCGGGCGCTTCAGGGTGAAGCCCTGCAGCACCTGGAGTTTCACGTCAATCAAGAAATGGAGATAGGCGCTTCACCCTTCCTCACCTCGTCACAGAGTGGGGTTGGGTCAGTGTCTCCACCTCAATCTGTGACACAGTGTAGAAGGATGGAGTTAAAGGGTTAAGCCAGGAAGCTGAGCACTGGATTCTGCGCAGTGTATCACACATGGGGGCAGATTTACAACTTCTGGCGCATCCCTGCAAATCAGCAGGGATGCGCCAGGAAAGATGCGTCACGCAAAACTACCCGTGCGCCACCATGGATGCGCCGCATTTACAATGCGGCGCGCCGTGGCGCACGGATAGGCAGATGCGTGACGTATCTGCCGGCGTAAGTTTGGCGCAGTGCGAGAGTTGTGTCGCACCCGCGACGCAACTCCAGCACTGTTCCAACCCGGCCTATCTCCAACATGCTGCGTCACGCCTTACGCCTGCTTCAAGCAGGCGCAAGGTTTTGACGCAGCGGCGTCGGAAAAGTGACTGAGTGAAATCTTGTAGATTTCACTGCGTCACTTTTCCGAGGCTTTCCTCCGACGGAACGCCCACACTGCGACGGAACGCCCACATGAAACCTGATGCAGGTTTCATGTGGCGCAGTGCTTTACAACGTGACGCATCTGCCTAGATGCGTCACGTTGTAAATAAGTCGCAACGTGGCGCATAGTTTACGCCACTGCTGCGTCACAAAAGTGACGCAACGGCGGCGTAAAAGTGTCGCAAGGGGCTTGTAAATCTGCCCCTGAGTTTTGATGACTCACTGCGCAAAATCCAGTTCACATCTTTCCGCACTTTACTAAGTGCACCGGACGGTACCGAAAGTCTGAACAGACACTGAATAAGAGTGCGTGCTAGTGCTAAGGAGTTTTATTAAACTGTAGCTGCAAGTCCGCTGCGCACCTATTCAGTGCCTTTTCCAGTCAAATCAGCCAGCTATTACAAGAGGAGAGAAGGGAAATTACAAATCTCACTTTCTGCCAACGGGGACAATTTGTTTTGTCTGAAAAGAAAAGTGGCCTAAAGCACCAAGGCCAGCGAGACACAGATGTTAACTACAGGTACAGACAGTCTGCCCATCCTTGCCTGCTCCTACAAACAAAGCAGATACAGGATTGGTTCTTCCAACCAGGAGTTCCTTTCTAAAAGACCCATATCTGGGGATCTGTGGTTAAACTGCATACCTCTCTTTAGAGTGTACATGCCTCCCTTTCTTTACATTTTCACTGAAAGCGTCGGCTTATGATATCAGAGAAAATTACATCGCAAAAATGAAAAGTTAGCTGCTAACACTTCTCCTCTGACCTTCATTACGATATGGTGTTTCAGACAGCAGAGACAAACAAAAGCCTTGCAAGTGTGTAAGGTAAGATTATAATACAGTACTGGGGGGGTGGAGCATGCGGTATAGGGTAAATATTGCGATTTCTGACACTGAACAATTTATGCCAGCCACTCGAGCTTTAGCTCAGCAGAGAACGAGTTAACACGTAGCCATAGTTCTGTTTGCAGTCAGCATGTATATAGTGAAAGGGACATTTTCAATCAGTTTACGAGTTTCTGATTAGGACAGACCTTTCAGTCAACAAAGAAAAAGATAAATATTATTTGTGCTGCAAAAGCAAACTGGGGTTTTTGAAATGTGCAGTTTAAAGTTCTCCTTTGTGTGACTGTCAATGCTTGGATTTTTAGCTTTACAAAGGATTTGTTTCAAGGATCACGATATGACCTGAGTTTATATATTAAATGCTCCAAAAAATATAAAATTGCCATAAATTCCAGTATTTTCTCACAATATTTTTACTTTGCCTTTTGGCCATTTTCCCAAAATTGTGCTGAAAAATGCACCATATTAGCCTATTTTTAAAATTTTCAGGCGGGTGGGCACTCACTTGCTCTGAAAAATTATTGTTTTCTTTTTACGCCTCACTAATTTTAAAATTCACCAGCCACCACTGTGTATTTATCTGTATAAATCAGTAAAAGCCTTAATTATAATGTACTAAAGTAACACCGCAATTCTCACTTGTGTTTGTGAATTGCAATCTGATCATTGCCAGTCCCTTATAAGTGGCAAGGCAAAGGGGAAGGTAAAAGGGTGGTCTCTCCTCTCCCTGAGATCGTAAAGAGAGGTATTAGTGCTTTGCAACTGCAACTGCTCCTGCAAAGCACTGTAAGTGTACTGACTGATGAGGAAATGGAACCTGCGCATAACAATTAGCTTCCTAGAGGTCAGGGGTCACTGCCATCATTGAGTACAACAGACAACAGCCCCCTGGGTCATTGGATGCTCCCCTGGTGCACATTTCACAATGTGCCATTTATTGTGACATTGCAGACCCCAGAGCCTTTAAGAGACAGAGGTGGCAATGCTGGTATGCTCATGGATGTCATTTAGGGGCAGCGACCCCTGGCATGCCCCTTGTGACCCCTGGTACCAGGAGCGGCTCGTATTGGGTAAAAGAGGCAGGGTGGGGAAGGGGCCGGGGAGGAGGGGGGACGGAGACGAAAAAATAAAAAATAACACTTACCTGCTGCCCTCTAGCATCACGTCGTGATCTTCCGCTCTTCTCCGCTGCTGCAGGCAGGCACAGCCTCCCAGCCTGCCCTGGGGCCAATGCTGGAACTGCTCTTATGCACGAGAGCAGCTTCAGGATTGGCCTGAGCGCCAATGATTTGCGCTCCAGGACAGACTGGAAGTCTGTGCCTGCTCTCTACAACCCCAGCAATGCAGCTGGGGTTGGATAGAGCTTCACTGCTTATGACGTTTTTGGCCCACCTGAGATGGCCGGCCAAAAACCACATGTGCACTGTAGTTAGAGCCCCCCACGCCAGCCTATGATCACCCTGGCCCGGCCCCAAGCCCCAAGCTAAATAAAACGATAATAAAACGGGTTTTAAACCTGTTTTATTACCGCTTTATTTTTACATTTTTTAAAGTGCTGGGGGGCGGGGGGGGTCGACGCTCCTCTGCCAAAGCACTGCCTGGCACTGACTTTGCGACCCCTAGCGTCAGCAGTGGCAAAATCAGTGGCAGAAACAGAAGCAGCTCGAACCTATGGATGTCGGAGGGGGCTTCACTCACATTGGTTTTTGCCAATTTTTTACTTTACTTATAGTGAATAAAATTACATTATGAACTATTAGTTTAATAAAAATGGAGTACAAATAGCTGGAATATGACTTTACCTGGCAGCTTAGGTGAGTAAAAAAATGCTCTTAAATGTATGTATGTTGTGTGCGTGATTGAAGTTTTTAGTGTGCTAGAAATAGTATCACTCAGGAGTACAGAAAGTATACTAATTTAACTTTTGTAGTACCTTGATATATATATTTAATACTCATAAACTTTTAGAAAACACTCACACTCACTGGAGGATGTCATCAGTGATGTCATTTGAGATGTCATCAGTGATGTCACTGACCATGTCATGAGTGATGTAATAGGTGAGGTCATAAGCAGTGCATTATAGGGGCATAAGTTATAGTTAGCTCAGCTAACTATAACTGCTGAATTTCACTGGTTTTGTACAAGTGAAATGTGAGCCTAACTATAACGTCCCTGTAACCTTTGTTTTTTTCAGTGAATTTCTAAGGTTTTTTTTGTTCTATTTCCTAACTATAATTTCCCTGTAACCTTAGGTTTTTTTCCGTTAATTTCCAAGGTTTTTTTAAAATGTTATTTCCTAACTATAACATCAATGTAACCTTTGGTTTTTTAAGTGAATTTTTAAAGGTTTTTTGAATTTTATTTCTTAACTGTAACCACTAACCTTTGATAGTGAGTGTGTGAGTGTGCACATGAGTGTCTCAGTAGGTCTGTGAGTGGGTGTGAGTGTCTGTCAGTGAGTGCATGAGTCTCTGAGTGGGTCTGTGAGTGGGTGTGTGAGTCTCTGAATGGGTCTGTGAGTGGGTGCGTGAGTCACTCATATTCCCAGTCATTCACCTATACTGCCTTTCACATACCCAGTTACTCACCCATACTGACAAAAGCACTCAATCACCAACACAGCCATACAGACACTCACTCACCCATACAGCTTCTCACACACACACACTCACTACCTCATACAGCCACTGACTCACCCACTCACTCATCCATGCAGGCACTCACACGCCTCCTCCCCCACACACACTCACCCAGACAACCATGGAGGTAGTCAATCACCCATATAGCCATTCATGTACCCATTAACACACTCATACACCCACTTGGACATCAACTGACAGACAGATACACTCATTTACACAACCAGTCACGCACCTATACATTCACTGAGACACCTAATCAGTCACTTATACAGTCAGTCATGCACCCACTGAGTCATCAATACACTCATACACCCACTGGTTCACCAATAAACCTTAGTATATATATTTAACGCTCATAAACGTTTTAAAAACAGTCACTGGGTGATGTCATCACTCATGTCATGAGTGATGTCATTTGAGATGTCATCAGCAATGTCATCAGCGATGTCATCAGTGATGTCACTTACCATGTCATGAGTGATGTAATATGTGAGGTCATAAGCAGTGCATTGCGGGGGCGCAAGTTATAGTTAACTCAGGTAACTATAATGGCTCAATTTCTCTGGTTTTGTATGAGTAAAATCTGACCCAAACTATAATGTCCCTGTAACCCTTGTTTTTTTCAGTGAATTTCTAAGGTTTTTTAACTAGAAGTCACGTTTGCAGAGTGGTGGACCAGCTCTGATCAATTCCGCTTTGTAGGACTTACAGGAGGTACCAGGACGGCTTCTTGGCCCCCAAGGTCCCTCTGGAGCCAAGGGGACTTTATCCTACAACTAGTAGTGCACCGGGAGGTACGTTTGCAGAGTGGTGGAGAAAGGGGGCATGGCCTCTGACAACTTCTCAGCAATACTGCTGTGTGAGACTGACTGGAGGTAACAGGAGGGGTAGGTGGCCCCCAAGGATGTCCTTGGGGGCCAACTAACCCTCCTATTACCTCCAGTAAGTCCCATACAGCAGAATTGCTGAGATCTGATAGCAGGCCACGCCCCCTTTCTCCATCACTCTGGAAACGCACCTCCTGACCCACTACTAGTAGGGGGATGAAGTCCCCTTGCCTATTGAGGGTCCTTGGCGGCCAACTAGCTCTCCTGTTACGTCCAGTAAGGCCCACACAGCTGGATTGCTGAGAGGTGGTCAGAGGCCATGCCCCCTTTCTCCACCACTCTGCAAATGCGTGTCCAGGAGCACTGCCACTTGGAGGAAGAAGTCCACTTTAGTCCTGAGGCCCTCAGTAGGCAAAGGGACATCATCCCCCCACCAGCAGTGCACCGAGAGGTGCGTTTGCAGAGTGGTAGAGAAAGGGGCGTGGCCTCTGACCACCTCTCAGCAATCCCACTGTGTGGGGCTTACTGGAGGTAACAGGAGGTCTTCTTGGCCCCTAAGGACCCTCAGCAGCCAAGGGGACTTCATCCCCCAACCAGGAGTGCGCTAAGAGGCGCTTTTGCAGAGTGGTGGAGAAAGGGGGCAGGGCCTCCCGCGAGTTGTGGCTTTTCTTTTAGGATCATTGTGGGCCCCGGGGACCCCATCCCCTGGGGCCTGATCTTTTTTTATTTTATTTCTCTTTTTTTTTTTTTTAAATAATGGCCCTGGGTCCCCATCCCCAGGGCCAGGCCTTTGTAATTGTTTTTTTTTTTTTATTTAGGGGGCCACGTCTTCACATTTTTTTTTTTAAATGGGGAGGGGGGCCAGCACGCCCCCCGGGCTGATATTGCCCCGGGGACCCATCCCCCGGGGCATGGCCTCTTGTTGGAGACCGCGGTGGAGCCTCAAGGCTCCCACAGTCCTTGCCGACTCTGCGCCTCCTGCGGGAGCAGGCATTGCAAACATGCAGCTCCCTCTGTCCAAAAGCAATTCTGCTCTGCTACATGGAAGCAAGATCAGAGTTTGCTATGGCTTGGCAGGAGCAGTGCTCCCGCCAAGCCATAGCAAACTGGAATGTCCCAGGGTGGGCACCCTGGGACATTGCTGGAGCCAGCCCTGGGGGATGGAGGACCCAGGGGCCATGGAGGGCTCCTGGAGGGAGGCCCCACAGCCCACCTCCCATCTCTATATAGTCCAAGTGAGGTAGTAGTCCCCGGGGCCAGGGGTCCGCAACAGACCTCCGTCATTACTTAATTTGTGCCCTGGGGAAGTGGCAGTCCCCGGGGCTGCGTGGGGGGGGGGGCTGGAGCCCCCCATGCAATTATTCTTTACATATAGCCCCGGGGAGGTGGCGGTACCCAGGGCTGCGGAGGGGCCACATGGCCACCAGCCTTTCAGTATACGAGCCCCGGGAAGATGGCGTTCCCCGGGGCTGCGTTGGGGGGCTGGAGCTCCCCATGCATTGTATTAATTATAGCCCTGGGGACGTGGTGGTCCCCGGGGCTGTGGGGGGGGGGGCATGGCCCTCCCCCTCATTTTTTGGGTGTTTAGCCCTGGGGAGGTGGCGGTCCCCGGGTCAGCGGGGGGCAGTTTGAGATTGGGAGCGTTAGCGGATCCACCGCAGCCACAATTGTATCTGATAAATCTCTAAGTTTCTTAGGAACTACTGAACGGATTTACACCATTTAACAGAAAGAGTGCTTTTTGGACCAAGAGCTACCTTTTTGCCAAATTTGGTGTAATTCCGTTCAGCAGGTCGGGCTGTATCCATGTCAAAAGTTTCTTAGGGAAATTAACATGGAGAAAAAGCGTTTTAGGACCCCCCTTTTTCTCAGCCCCCGCTTGACGGATCACTCTGAAATTTTCAAGACAGCAGCTGACGTGACTGACCCATTTGTTTTGAGAATTTTGCGAACATTTGTTAAACGATGCCAAAGTTATTGGCAAAATAAAATATACTTTTCCTATGGAAACTAGATCCGCCAGTAGGTAATATATATGTGTGTGTGTGTGTGTGTGTATATATATATATATAGCCGTGACCAAGACTTGGAAGAGTTGAAACACGTAGGTGTTTGCTACGTTAAATAAATAATTGTGGAATTTTCACCGGAGACTGGAGTGCAGCGTCTTTTTTCTTAAAAGTGGATGTGAAATTAATATGGGGGACTTGGTCTACCCCCAATAGAAATGGCATAAAGAACAGAGTTCAAGTTACGGACTCCACCGAAGGGGAATAATTAAACTGCAACTACCAGCATGGTACTCACCAGGGAGCGCATGCGTATTGGATAAAGATGGCTGCAGCTTTCCGTCACTTGATGTTTTGCCGTCCCATGAAGAAGAAGCAGGTGCTTCGAAACGCGTCGGGACTCTTCCTTGAACAGTTGTAATGCGCAGTTTCCTGAAATAAAGAGGTTGGAAACCTGCTTTCTTGCGGAGTGGCGTCTCTAAAGATCTGGGGAACCTCGAGTGATCTTTTGCGTGGAATCCTCAAGCCGCGGGAGATGCACCACCCGCTGGGAATGTGATAGCGGGGCTGCATGGTTGCCATCAGACAGCCTGTAAGCAGCGCAAGAAAGCTTACAATTTGAAACTGATCACTACGCCTGTAGCCCACCGGAGGGTTTAAAAATATAGAAATGGCATAAAGAACTGAGTTCAAGTTACGGACTCCACCGAAGGGGAATAATTAAACTGCAACTACCAGCATGCTACTCACCAGGGAGCACATGCGTATTGGATAAAGATGGCTGCAGCTTTCCGTCACTTGATGTTTTGCCGTCCCATGAAGAAGAAGCAGGTGCTTCGAAACGCGTCGGGACTCTTCCTTGAACAGTTGTAATGCGCAGTTTCCTGAAATAAAGAGGTTGGAAACCTATTTTCTTGCGGAGTGGCGTCTCTAAAGATCTGGGGAACCTCGAGTGATGTTTTGCGTGGCATCCTCAAGCCGCGGGAGATGCACCACCCGCTGGGAATGTGACAGCGGGGCTGCATGGTTGCCATCAGACAGCCTGTACGCAGCGCGAGAAAGCTTACAATTTGAAACTGATCACTACGCCTGTAGCCCACTGGAGGGTTTAAAAATATAGAAATGGCATAAAGAACTGAGTTCAAGTTACGGACTCCACCGAAGGGGAATAATTAAACTGCAACTACCAGCATGCTACTCACCAGGGAGCACATGCGTATTGGATAAAGATGGCTGCAGCTTTCCGTCACTTGATGTTTTGCCGTCCCATGAAGAAGAAGCAGGTGCTTCGAAATGCGTCGGGACTCTTCCTTGAACAGTTGTAATACGCAGTTTCCTGAAATAAAGAGGTTGGAAACCTGTTTTCTCGCGGAGTGGCGTCTCTAAAGATCTGGGGAACCTCCAGTGATGTTTTGCGCGGCATCCTCAAGCCGCGGGAGATGCACCACCCGCTGGGAATGTGATAGCGGGGCTGAATGGTTGCCATCAGACAGCCTGTACGCAGCGCGAGAAAGCTTACAATTTGAAACTGATCACTACGCCTGTAGCCCACCGGAGGGTTTAAAAATATAGAAATGGCATAAAGAACTGAGTTCAAGTTACGGACTCCACCGAAGGGGAATAATTAAACTGCAACTACCAGCATGCTACTCACCAGGGAGCGCATGCGTATTGGATAAAGATGGCTGCAGCTTTCCGTCACTTGATGTTTTGCCGTCCCATGAAGAAGAAGCAGGTGCTTCGAAACGCGTCGGGACTCTTCCTTGAACAGTTGTAATGCGCAGTTTCCTGAAATAAAGAGGTTGGAAATCTGTTTTCTCGCGGAGTGGCGTCTCTAAAGATCTGGGGAACCTCGAGTGATGTTTTGCGCGGCATCCTCAAGCCGCAGGAGATGCACCACCCGCTGGGAATGTGATAGCGGGGCTGCATGGTTGCCATCAGACAGCCTGTACGCAGCGCGAGAAAGCTTACAATTTGAAACTGATCACTACGCCTGTAGCCCACCTGAGGGTTTAAAAATATAGAAATGGCATAAAGAACTGAGTTCAAGTTACGGACTCCACCGAAGGGGAATAATTAAACTGCAACTACCAGCATGCTACTCACCAGGGAGCACATGCGTATTGGATAAAGATGGCTGCAGCTTTCCGTCACTTGATGTTTTGCCGTCCCATGAAGAAGAAGCAGGTGCTTCGAAACGTGTCGGGACTCTTCCTTGAACAGTTGTAATGCGCAATTTCCTGAAATAAAGAGGTTGGAAATCTGTTTTCTTGCGGAGTGGCGTCTCTAAAGATCTGGGGAACCTCGAGTGATATATATATATATATATATACATATATATATTTATATAAAACGGTGTTCATTGGACACTTGCTTGATTTTATTCAGTTACCACCATGTAGAGGACTGAAATATGTACTTGTCATAGTGTGTCTGTTTTTCAAAGTGGCTGGAAGCTTACCCTACCAGGAGGAATGACAGTATTACAGTCGCAAAGTTGTTGCTACGAGAACTCATTCCTAGATTTGGTTTCCCAGTAACTTTGGAATCAGATAGAGGAGGGCACTTCAAATAATCTGTGAAGCATTCCAAATTGAGCAAAAATTGCACTGTGCATATCGTCCAGAGGCTTCTGGAGTGGTTGAACAAATGAATGGCACAATAAAATCCAGACTGGCAAAAATGTGTGCATCAACATCGTTAGATTGGCCGGATGCATTGCCACTTGTTTTGATGGGACTCAGAAGCATTCCTGACAGAAATATTGGATTGAGTCCACACTAAATAATCATGGGAAGAGCAATGAGACAAGCACATGGTCCTACAAATAAACTGCTGAATATAACTGATGATATGGTTCTGGATTATTGCAAAGGATTGGCTGACCTAGTGCGTTCTGTCTCTCACCAGGTTGGGGAAGACGCAGTTTCCAGGCAGCCTGAGCAAGAGCATGATCTGAATCCCGGAGACTGGGTGGTTGTGAAGCATCACACGAGAGAAACGTGTCTATCACCCAGGTGGGGCGAACCTTGTCAGGTTATACTAGTTACGAACACAGCAGTGAAATGTGCAGGATTTCCTAATTGGATTCATGTAAGCCACACCAAAAGAGTACCAGACCCTGAAGAAGAAAATCCTCAGACAGCATCGATAACTGAGGAGGCTGAAGGTTGCCCAGCTGAAGAATCTCAGGTCCAAGATTCAAGGGAAGCTGAAGAAGAACAACCGAGCACAAGTCAGGACTGGATACAAGTGGTTGAAATACCTGAAGTTTACAACAGAACAAGAAGCCAAGCAAATTTAGAAGAAATTGAAGAAGATCAGATAGGTGAAGAAGAAGCAGCTGAGGAAGAAGAAGAAGAAACAATAAGAAAACCTGAGCAGGATCAGATAGGGAGAGGAAATTGGGCTCAAATCAACAACGAATCAACAAATTGTGAGCAGGGACAGACAGGTTTAGAAGAACGCGGTCAGGCTGCAGAAGTACAAAGTGCAATAAGCCCTGATCAGAATCAGTTAGACCTAGGAAAATACATTCAAACAGAAGACCTCGAAAATCACGAGCATGAAGACGTAGCTCCTGAACAAGATCAGTTATTGGAAACTCACAGTGGAGCAGCTGAAAAGAAACCAATAAGACCTGAAAAACAACAAATAGCAGAAGAAACTGAAATTGAGGAAAACCAAACTGTGCCACAACCTGAAAATAAATGAACTACTGAAGAAGAAATAAAGAGTAAAGAGACAGTGCAAACAAAGAAAACAAGGAAAGGTGATCATTGGCCTAGTGTCATTAAAAGAGTAAAATACCACATAACAACCAGAAGTGAAGATCCAGAACAAGTAAACGAAGTGACAAGCCAAACGGGACAAGAAAGTGGAACTGAAAAACGAAGAAGCAAAAGACTGAAACTGGTGAACAACAAATTTAAAGGTCCTGATTGGACTTATATCATCCTTGAAGACTACGAGAGCTCAGAATCAAGTGAAAGTGGTGACGAAGGAACAAGTGCGGAACTGACTTATGAAAAAGAAATAAAACCACCTTGATCACGTAAAGAGATTTGAAATATAGATAAGAAGAGGAATCTTCCTTGTCAAAAATGCCTGATGATAGAGTTTCTGGGAGATCAAAACAGAAATGTTGTAAAAGATGCTGTGCTATATGCATATGCAGTCTAGTAGTGGTGCTTGTAGTATGGTTAGTTGTGATCGTAGCAATTCCTTACCTTTTGATTATGGATAAAAAGATTAACAACGAAACGAAGGGAAGGATAGATAACTTGAAAGGTAATAGAGTAGAACTAAAGGCAGAAGATGAACCAGAGATTCATCATGAAGTAACAGATAACGACACTAGTTTGAATGTTTTCACAAAATTATTGTTTCAATATGTAGATACCATGGAAGTTAGTAATTGTTATGTCTGTATGAAGTTACCCGAATCAGTAGCAGAAGGGTTAACATATCATCACTTGCCATTAACTTATGGCATATCATGTAGTGTATTGACTAGTTTATTTTATAGAACAGGGACACTTCAGTATTATTATTCAAACATAGATGTGATATTTTCTGAGGTTCCGATTCGAAAGAATATGAACCCAGTGCTTAGTAGTCAAGATGCACAGTTTATGGGAGAATTTTTCTTAACAATGAAATCGATAGATATAACACATGCACATAGAAGCAATCTAACATGTTCGTTACATGAAGAAGAAAAGATATTTTTGAATTTAGTAGAAGATAGAAGACAAGATTTTCAAAAGAAAGCTTCTGAGCATAAGGCTCATCTGCCACCTTGGGCTGAGAAAGAGGGTAGTTACACACCTGGCAAGGCTCAAGCTGCTATGGCTCTGGATTTTGTAAAACAGGGAGAATTTGTCTACATAGGTTAAAGACTGATTATAACAATGTTTTCATCGGTACCAGTGAATGTGAACATAATTCCTTAATTCTTGAAGGTTGGGGACTCAAAGGAGGAACAGATTCAGTTTTTCCTGGAATCCATTATGTGTGTGGGAATAAGGCTTACTTTAGGCTTCCTGCACGGTGGTATGGAAGTTGTTATTTTGGAATAGTATTCCAAAGATATACCACGTAAAAAGAAACACTGGGAGCGATGAAATGAATAGTGAATTAAAACGTAGTAAAAGAGCTAGTTTTTAGGTCTCGCCTAGACAGTGCTTGCGCTGTCTCTCCGAGACATGCAGTATACACTTTAGTGTGGAAGCTTCGTGGAAGCTCCGCCCACTCTCCGCCCATCTTTTTCATTGGCTTAGGTCAGTAAATGCTGCCTTCCAATTGGTTTAAGGCTTGTTAGTCCCTCCTCATGACGATTATGTCGTCATTTGTATCCTTCCAAGGCTACTGGCCCCTTTACTCGCGCACTTTCTTCTGGTGCACGGCCTAATCACAACAGCGTGCATGCGATGACGTGCTCTCTTCTGGTGCGCGGCCTAATCAGAACAGCGTGCTTGCGATGACGTGCTCTCATCCTGGCCGGTGTTCCGTCGTTTCCAGCTCCCCGTCTGTAAGCGCTCCCGCCCCCCGCGTGTGTGCGCATGCCCATCATGCTACGCAAGCGCATTCTGCACTTTTAAACCCACGGGGGAGCACATCTAGTTAGAACACTGGCAAAAAGCATTTAAAAAAAGCAATTATAGACTCCGCTGGAGCACGCACTCAGCAGTCCCCCTGGGGCACAAGCAGGCATCCACTTCGGTGCTGCCTCGTAAAAAGCACATAGCTTGGTTCCCTCCCACCTTGCTGCTTCCCACCCACACGGCGCTTGTTTTTCATTAAGAGCGCTTTTCCCAAAACATGCGTGACATGCCCCTTTTATGCTGCAGGTAGTTGCCTGGAACGAGCTCTCTAAGTGCAATTTGAAGGACCGGACGACAGAACAAAAGTTGGCCACAGTGTGCGGTCACATCTAGGGGCACGCACCAACTCACAATGCTGCTGGCCAGAGCCGGAGAGGGCAGGCGGTATCACATCTCAGCTCCAGGGCTTCTGCAGACACAGGCAGCCTGTCCTGCGGTCGTCAAAAGCTGCCCGCTGCCAGGATGCTCTAGTGGTAATCACGGCCACCCAACCAGCAGGGTGCAGGGGCTGCTACCTCCGGGTGATACCAGGGCTGGAAGAGGGTCTTGTGCACCTGCTGCCCCACTCCTTTCTTCGCTGCTGGCGGGTTGGTGCTAAGACTGGCACGGTAATGCGGGGTTAGCAGCTCATGGCAGTCCCAGTTGCTGCTGAGATGGGGAGCAAACGGACGGCTACAGATGCACTGTGGATTCTGCACGTCTTTATTAATTTCTCTGTAGCCTCCCTCCCACCCTTCTCTCTTCAGCATGGCTCACTCTCTTTTCCTCTTTGTCGCCCGCCTCTCCCCAACACCTAGCTGACTGATGCGTCTTTCCACTCATTTGCCCCATTGTTGCTTGTTTTGTTTTGTTATCACAATGGCGCCTGCTTCACCGGCCGCCATGCACATAATTTAATTAATCATGGGCGCCGCACTTAAAATTTTAGCATGGTGCCCGCTTATTTTATTTTAATTGTTTCCTGCCTCCTGTTGTTTTTTTACCCCCTAATGCAAGCCGCTTCTGAAAGGAAGGTTTTGCACATGCGGCCAGAGTGCACAAACTGTGTGCTGGTGCACAAAGGACATTACAACAAGTGCTTTTAGTGTCCACTCATTTACAGAAGATAGGTGTCACTGTATCGCTTCAGCACGTACACTGTGCATAGATTGTGAAAAGTGGCGAGGATGTGGCATTACAGCCACAGCTGCCGACTTTGGAACTGCTGAACACGGTTCTAGTCTTGGCATCGGCGAGGTAATGGAACAGAGCGATGGTGAGTCGCAGCCATGAAGGAGATCGACATGTCCCTGGGTATGTTGAGCCAATAGAATTTGACCTGTCTTCAAAAGTTAACTGTCCCACCTGGGCCATGAACGAAGGGGCCTGCACAAGTGCTGAAGCCGCTGTGAGCTCTAAAAGTCCTCACTGAGTGCCCCCAAATTTTGTTTTTCTACCCACCGTGTCATGATATATTATATCGTTTGTGGGTCTCATGGCGGTGGGAACTGCCCTGTGTATGAGAGTGGTCACTATAAATAGAAAGCGCAGGGTGCCGGGTGGGCTGCGTCATCTGCCAGTGCCGTGTTTCGGGGTGTGTGGTGGGATCTTAAACCACAGCAACTGTTCGCCTCTGCCACGCAATGCTTCTTATATCACTTGCTTCTGTTTCTAACCTTCTCATAATTACTTTTTAAAGTGGTAGTAGTGGATGAGGTTGCTTTAGGGAGGAATGGGCGAAGAAATAACGAGATAGAGGAATGGCACTGCAGTTTGTGTTTAGTGGCCGTGTGGTGAAGAATGAGTTCGAGAGAAATATGTCAAACTTTCTAACATGTGAGCACCCAAAAACTGCACATTTGGAATTGCCGCTCAAGACAGGTGTGAAGAAAATCTTGTCACAAATGCTATAACGAATACATCCCAACCATTAATTTTAACATGGTGTGTGCACAAATTGAAATCAGGGTTTTGGTTATCACATTTTCCGCCTGTTACTAAATGAGCTAGTGGAGCATGCGTGTTTGGGATAAAATCTGTTTTCACCCACTTTGGTGAATTAAACGGTAAACTATGCGGTTCCAAATAGGGACTGCAAAACTGAAAATTTACATTTTTCTAGCATCACTCTAGCTGGATCCAATATTCAAGAGCACTACTAAGGGCATTTGCTTGAACGAGAGAGTTTGATGTGACAAAATAAATAGGCTGTATTTTTCTTTTTAAACTATTTCATAGCTGGGCGCAGTGCTCCTTAGACTTATGTTCCTGCAGGAATACTAATTACCATGTATACTCCAAGCTATTTGTTCATCCTCTTCACTACATCTTTAATTGAATGTCTCGTGAGAAGAGTAGGACCAGTGCTCATATGAAGCTCTCAAATACTTTCGGGTCGAGTTTGCCCTATATAAAACTTTAAAAAATGCTCACCATAAGCTGTTGTCTACAGGGCCAGACTGGCCGTAGCGGGCACTGGGCATTTTCCTCGTGGGCCATAGGGGTGGAGGCGGTTTTGCGGCTGTGGGGGCCGGTTTTGTCACTGGGAGGCGGTTTTGCAGCAGTGCTGCAATATTGGCCCCATGTAACAAAATAAAAATGGCAGCGGTGCTCACAACTAGAGCCTCTCAGTGCCACCCCCGTCTCCCACTCCCCCAACAGGGCCAGTCCAGTGGAATTGCCAGGGCTGGTTTCTCTTCCCAGTCCAGCAGTGGTTGTCTACAAGTAGAACATATTTATAAAAGGTGGTGACTGTGCCGCTTAACATTTCAGACACCACGCGGCGATGAAAAATTAACAATTCTGTAGAGCACAAAGGAACTCACTAAACATGTGTTAGAACTGGCACCATTGGCGTGGGTCTCCCTTCCATTTTTGCTGTTGCCTCTTATGTTTTTGCTGGTTTTAGATGCTTTTGGGCACTGTGCCACTGCTGTTCAGTGCCACAGTGCAAGTGCTCCCTATGGTAAATTGATGTATGGATTAGTGACTCCATGATTGGCTTGTTTGGCTTACTGTCAGACCCTAGTACAGTGCACTGCGTGTGCCCAGGGCTTGTAAATCAACTGCTGCTGGTGGGCTTGCAGCACTGGTTGTGCCACCCACCGGAGCAGCTTGTAAAGTGTGTCTCAGGCCTGCCATTGCAAAGCCTGTGGGCAGTCTGGTACTGCCATGTTGACTGGGCAAGTGTACCCACTTGCCAGTCCCTAAACCTTCCCTTTTATACATATTAGTCACCCCTAAGGTAGGCCCAAGGGCAGGGTGCATTGTAGGTAAAAGGTAGGACATGCCCTGGTGTGTGTGGCATGTCCTAATAGTGAATTACAGCCATTTTCGTATTTCACTATTGCAAGGCTACCTGTTCCCCATAGGCCAGAATGGGCAGTTAGATTATTACATTTTATAATCCTAACTGACTCAGGGAACCAGGTAGAAATTCGAGTTTAGTACGCCTGAACTCAGAATGATAAAATACATCTTTTAGTGAAGTTGGTTTTAACATTCTGTGTTTGAAAATACCACTTTTAGAAAGTAGGTATTTTCTTGCCTAACTATCCAAGCCTGCCTCTGCTAGGTTGTGTATTCCTTGTCTGGAGTTTGAGTGACAGGGGCTGGGGGCTTCCAGGAGACAGGGTGAGTCAGCACAGGGCTGAATAGAGAGATCTGCATGCAGATAGGAGGGAGGAGTTGCACCTGGGACCTGAATAGGGCTGTGCCTTTCCTCCACAATGCTGGCTCCACCTCCTGTGGTGTGTCTGATGTCCCTGGCCTACACTGTGAAAGGAAAGAAGGAGTCTTGTCAACAAAGTGCTCCAGGACTGACCAGAACTGGTTTTGGACTAGGCAAAGGCCTCTCTGCCTTCAGAGAACAAAGAGAAAAGTAGTATAAATATTGGGACCCAGACCCAAGAACTTTAGATCACTTCTGGGAATCAAGACGAACCTTTGCTGAGGAGAAGAACCAGGAAGCTGAAGGAGGAGACTACCCCTGTGCTGTGTGTTTGGGGGTTGGCCTGCAGTGGTTGCTTCATTGCCAAAGAAAGGAGAAAAGGACTGAGTGTGCTTTCTATCAACTTGAAGAAGAATCTCCAAGGGCTTGAACTAGAGCTTGCCTCCTGCCTGAAGTCTCAGGGATACAAGACTTCACCAACCAGCTCCCCCCTGAATTCCCTTGCTGGGAATTGAAGTGCCTGCTGCTGTGCTGGGCCTTCTGAGAGACTGCGTGTCGCTGGGAGCTGGAAGCACGACGCAACAACGAGAAGCGTGTCGCTGCTGCAGCCGCTGTCATCGCATCGCCGAGGAAGCGAGACGCCGCAGCCGCTGTCATCATCGCATCGCTGAAGCGCGGCGCATCGCCGGAGAAGCGGGACGCTGCCACAGAGGACATCGTCGCATCACCGGAGAAGCGCGTCGCAGGGCCTGTCGCGGCTCCCAAGATCATCGAGTCGCCGCACAGCCGTCGGGCGTGCAAGCATCGCACCAACATTGTCGCATCGCAGCCAAGACGCCATTTTTATCGCATCGCACCGGAGAAGAGTATCGCATCGAGGTGCCATCTGTCGCATCGCACCGGAGAGCAGTAAGAAACCGACGCATCAACTCCCCACACAGTAAGGAAGCGAGCATCAACTCCCCTGCGCAGCAGTAAGGAACCGACGCATCCACTCCCTGAGTGTACGGAACCGACGCATCACCTTCCCTGCGACCCTTTTGTTTTCTTTGCGTTACACATTCAAGGTACATTGAGAGTAAAGTGTCGCATCTACAACTTGAGAGAACTGAACTATTTTATAACCTTTTCAAGTCTTTTTTGAGTACAGTATTGTGGATTTTTGTCGTTTGGTCTTGTGTTAAGTCTATATAAAAATACTATTTTTATAATACAACCTGTGTGGTGTCCATCTGTAGTGTTGTCACTGTATTACTGTATGTGTTCACAAATGCTTTACACACTGCCTCTGAGATAAGCCTGCCTACTCGTGCCAAGCTACCAAGGGGGTGAGCAGGGGTTATTTTAGGAGTGTAGCCCCTCACCCTGACTAGACGCAAGGGTCCCTATTTGTCACAGGTACCTACCTATGCCAACTAGAGACCCCCAAATCTAACATTGGTGGCAGCGGTGGGATTTGGACTTGCATTTGTGATTCATATACAGTGATTGGTGTACACTACTAGTGAGTGCAGACCATAACGCAACCACATACTTTTTGAGAATTTTTTTCCTTGGAACTTCTTTTCTATTTTTGATTCTTGAGAACTGCCAGTCTTTTTGCTACCATGAGCAAGACAGCATCCATAGTATCTGTAGACATTGTTTTGGAAGAAGAGAGAATTGATACTTACACTGTGCCTTATCTCAAAGCTTTGTGCAAGAAATTTAAAATCTCTGTGAAAGGCCTCACCAGGAAAGAGGAATACCAAAAGGCGCTGAGGGCCTGGGTAGAATCTAGGAATGCCAGTGAGCATCCTGAGGAGCCAGTAATGGAGGCAGAGGATTTAAATGAGCACCTTGAGGGGCCAGTGGGCCCAACTGGAGGGAAAGCACCTTCAGGGGCGGGCAGCAGTGTTTCTTCCAAAGGGTTGTCCCCAGGAGAGCTGGAGGACAGAGCAAGGGAGAGGATGCATAAATTGGAGCTAGCTAGGCTCAAAATGGATGGTCAGAAAGACATAGAGAGCAAGAAAATAGAGCTTGGGATGGAGTTAGAAATGAAGAAGTTAGCCTTAGAGGAAAAGAGAATGCATTTTGAGCATGAGAGAGGATTGAGGGAATTGGAACTCAAGGCCAAAAGTTTAGAGGTTCCTCCCTCTGGTGGCAGCACACCGCCAGTGCATGTAGAAGCAAGAACCTACATTCCCAAAGATGTAGTTAAAGATTTCCACAAGAATGAGGATATTGGTCAGTGGTTTAGGGCTTATGAAGCTGCAATGTTGGCCCACCGGGCCCCTGAGAAAGGATTGGGGAGCGGGGTTGTGGGGCCGCTTTGTTAGTGATGGGAGGGACACTTTGTTGGATTTGCCTACAGAGGAGCAGATGTCCTATACCCACATGAAGGGAGCCCTAATGTCCAGATTTGGTTTGACCCCAGAGCTATATAGACAAAGGTTTAGAAATTGCAGAAAACTGGAGTCTACCACTTGGGTGGAATATGTGTCTTTCTTTTGCAGAGCATTGGATGGTTGGGTGAAGGGTAGCAAAGTGGTTAATTTTGAGGCGCTCTATGATTTGCTTGCATGGGAGCACTTGTCAAATAACTGTTTTCCAGAGCTACGCCAGCATCTTATTGATAGCAAGCTGACTAACCCTAGGAAGCTTGCTGAGGAGGCGGACCGCTGGGTGAGCACCCGGGTCCAGAAGGGTCATGTGGGAGACTTCGCCAAAGGTGGGCAGGGTCCCCAGCAGAAGAGTGGGGGGGACAAGGGTAAACAGAGGGAGTTCCAGAAAGGGCCCCAAAGTAATCCCCAGGGGAACCAAGGGAAAGGTTCCCAGCCTCCCCCTGAGAAGAAGGCAGTGGCCCCGACAGATAAGCCTGTTCACAAGGGGCCCAAGACCTGTTTTAAGTGTGGTCCAGTAGGCCACTGTTCTTATGATGCTAGATGTCCCGTGTATGGGAAGACAGCACCCAGTGGTGCACCACCCCGGCAGTTGGCTAGTGTAGCCCTGGGGGAGGAGATGGGTGCCCAAGGTGGGTGGGGTCCCGCAGAGATGTCCCTTGTCTCTTTAGGAGACTGTGAGGTGGTCCTCAGGACCCAACTGCCTGATAACACTAAAAAATACAGGCAGTGGGTGACCATCAATGGCAAGAGGGTGGAAGCTCTTAGAGACACCGGAGCCAGTGTGACAGCTGTCAGTTGTCGGTTGGTGTCTGAAGAGCAGGTAGTCCCAAATGCATTTTACCCAGTTGTTGCCGCTGACAACACAGAGAGCCACTGCAAGGTGGCACAGGTTCCCTTTGAGTGGGGGGGGGTCTCAGGGACTCTTCAAGTAGCTGTGAGGCCAGCCATGCCTGTTGAATGTCTGTTAGGTAACGATTTGGAGAGCTCCCCTTGGGCTAAGGTGGAGCGGAGAGCTCATTTAGAGATGTTGGGTTTGCCTGAGTGGGCCTGCGTGACCACTCGGTCTATGGCAGCCAGTAAGGGTGTTCAAGAGGACCTGGAGCCTGAGAAAATGGCCCAGGTGCCTGCCTTAAAGAGAAGAGGTAGGGGCCCGGGAAACCGGCCCCTGAGGTTCCCACGGCCCAGGAGGAGGCGGACCCTGAGGGGGATGCCCTGGAGCCTACTGGGGAAGAGATTGCTGAACTGGGAGACCTGCCTGAGCTGACCCATTGGCAGCAGGAAGGAGGTCCCTCCAGGGAAGAGTTCTGTGAGGAGCAGAACAAGTGCCCTTCTCTTGTGGGTTTGCGGCAGCAGGCTGCAAACCAGGCAGCAGGTGATCAGTCTGGATCACATTGGATCTACTGGGAGAATGGTCTCCTGTATAGTGAGCCTAAGGTTGCTGAGCCTGGGTCAGCCCGTGTGCTGGTGGTACCCCAGCGCTTCAGAGCCTTCCTACTGGGGCTGGCTCATGATGTGCCTTTAGCAGGACATTTGGGGCAGGACAAGACCTTTGAAAGGCTTGTCACCCATTTTTATTGGCCCCAAATGCGCAAGAGTTCAGACACTCATTGCAGGACCTGTCAGACTTGCCAGGCAAGTGGAAAGAGTGGGAGGAAGCGCAAGGCTCCTCTCCAGCCATTCCCTGTGGTCAGCACCCCCTTTGAAAGGGTGGGCATTGACATTGTGGGGCCTCTGGATCCCAAGACAGCCATGGGCAACAGGTTCATCCTGGTCTTGGTGGACCATGCCACCCGGTACCCGGAAGCCATCCCTCTCCGGACAGTGACGGCCCCCGTGGTGGGACGTGCACTGATGGGGATTTTCTCCCGCGTGGGGTTTCCCAGAGAGGTGGTGTCAGACCGAGGTACCAACTTCATTTCCAAGTATATGAAGTCCCTGTGGCAGGAGTGTGGTGTAACCTACAAGTTCACCACTCCTTACCACCCCCAAGGTAATGGGCTGGTTGAGAGATTCAACCGGACCCTCAAAGGCATGATTATGGGTCTTGAGGAACCCATGAGGCGTAAGTGGGACGTCCTCTTACCATGCCTTCTCTTTGCTTACCGTGAGGTGCCACAGAAATCTCTAGGGTTCAGTCCCTGTGACCCAGTGAGAGGACCTTTGAGTTTGGTCAATGAAGGCTGGGAGCAATCTCCCAGGAAACCTCCCCAGGATGTATATAGCTACATGCTGGCCTTTAGGAACCAAACTAGGCGATTCAGAAAACTCGCTGAGGCGAATCTGGAAGCCAGCCAGGAGGAGATGAAGCGGTGGTACGACCAGAATGCCACTCTGGTTGAGCTTCAGCCTGGTCAGAAAGTGTGGGTCATGGCCCCAGTGGAGCCCTGTGCGCTCCAGGATAAGTGGACCGGAGCATTTGAGGTGGTGGAGCGCAAGAGTCCGGTTACCTACTTGGTGGACTTGCGGTCTCCCAGGAACCCCTTGCGGGTCCTGCATGTCAACCGCCTGAAGCCCCACTTAGAGAGGTCCGAAGTGGGCATGCTCCTAGCAACAGATGCTGGAATGGAGGAGGAGACTGAACCTCTTCCTGACCTCCTGTCAAGATGGGTCAGTGGATGGAGTGAACCTCTCTTCCACCCTGACCCCTGAGCAGCAGAATGACTGTCACCAGTTGCTGGGACAGTTTTCTGACCTGTTCTCCCTGATTCCCAGTGTCACTGATTGGTGCGTCCATGATGTAGACACTGGGGACAGTCCTCCTGTCAAGCACAAAACTTACAGGGTGACTGACAGGGTGAGAGCTTGCATCAAGGAGGAGGTCTCCAAGATGCTTGCGTTGGGGGTGATTGAGTCCTCTAACAGTCCTTGGGCCAGCCCAGTAGTCTTGGTCCCAAAGGCTGCCGCACCGGGTGTCTCACCAGAACTGCGGTTCTATGTGGACTACCGAGGGCTCAATTCAGTCACCAGGACTGACGCGCACCCCATCCCCAGAGCTGATGAGCTCATTGATCGGTTAGGGGCTGCCCGGTACCTCAGCACGTTTGATTTAACATCTGGGTACTGGCAGATCGCCTTGACTGATGGGGCAAGAGAGAGGTCAGCATTCTCCACACCAGATGGGCACTACCAATTCCGGGTTATGCCCTTTGGGATGAAGAATGCCCCTGCCACCTTTCAGAGGTTGGTCAACCAGGTGTTGGCTGGACTGGAAGAGTTCAGTGCCGCCTACCTGGATGACATTGCAGTGTTCAGCGCCAGTTGGGAAGAACATCTGCGCCACCTCTGGGAAGTGTTGATGGCTCTGCGGAGAGCAGGCCTCACGATCAAGGCAAGTGCCAGATCGGGCAGGGTTCCGTGGTGTACTTGGGACACCAGGTTGGGAGCGGCCAGGTGGCGCCCCTACAACCCAAGATTGAGACCATCCTGACTTGGGAACCCCCCAAGACCCAGACAGAGGTGAGAGCCTTTTTAGGACTCACTGGGTAGTACAGGAGGTTTGTCAAGGAGTATGGCAGCATTGTTGCACCCTTGACAGAGCTGACTTCCAGGAAGCAGCCCAAGAGAGCGATTTGGACTGACACCTGTCAGAGAGCTTTTGATGCCCTGAAGACTGCCATGTGCACGGCGCCCGTGCTCCTGGCACCCAACTTCTCAAAAGAGTTTATTGTGCAAACAGACGCTTCAGAGCATGGTGTGGGTGCTGTTCTATCACAGATTAATGAGGAGGGCCTAGACCAACCTGTAGCCTTCATCAGTAGGAGGTTACTTCCACGGGAACAGAGGTGGAGTGCAATTGAGCGTGAGGCATTTGCTGTGGTCTGGGCACTGAAGAAGTTGAGACCATACTTGTTTGGGACTCACTTCCGGGTTCAGACAGACCACAGGCCCCTCAGATGGCTGATGCAGATGAGGGGTGAGAATCCAAAGCTGTTGAGGTGGTCCATATCCCTACAGGGGATGGACTTTACGGTGAAACACCGCTCTGGTACAGAACACACCAATGTTGATGGTCTGTCCAGATTTTTCCGCCTTAGTGATGAGAACTCCCCGGAGGTAGGGTAGTTCTCCCCACATTTCAGCTGGAGGGGACACGTGTTAGACCTGGCACCATTGGCGTGGGTCTCCCTTCCATTTTTTGCTGTTGCCTCTTATGTTTTTGCTGGTTTTAGATGCTTTTGGGCACTGTGCCACTGCTGTTCAGTGCCACAGTGCAAGTGCTCCCTATGGTAAATTGATGTATGGATTAGTGACTCCATGATTGGCTTGTTTGGCTTACTGTCAGACCCTAGTACAGTGCACTGCGTGTGCCCAGGGCTTGTAAATCAACTGCTGCTGGTGGGCTTGCAGCACTGGTTGTGCCACCCACCGGAGCAGGTTGTAAAGTGTGTCTCAGGCCTGCCATTGCAGAGCCAGTGGGCAGTCTGGTACTGCCATGTTGACTGGGCAAGTGTACCCACTTGCCAGTCCCTAAACCTTCCCTTTTATACATATTAGTCACCCCTAAGGTAGGCCCAAGGGCAGGGTGCATTGTAGGTAAAAGGTAGGACATGCCCTGGTGTGTGTGGCATGTCCTAATAGTGAATTACAGCCAATTTCGTTTTTCACTATTGCAAGGCTACCTGTTCCCCATAGGCCAGAAAGGGCAGTTAGATTATTACATCTTATAATCCTAACTGACTCGGGGAACCAGGTAGAAATTCGAGTTTAGTACGCCTGAACTCAGAATGATAAAATACATCTTTTAGTGAAGTTGGTTTTACCATTCTGTGTTTGAAAATACCACTTTTAGAAAGTAGGTATTTTCTTGCCTAACTATCCAAGCCTGCCTCTGCTAGGTTGTGTATTCCTTGTCTGGAGTTTGAGTGACAAGGGCTGGGGGCTTCCAGGAGACAGGGTGAGTCAGCACAGGGCTGAATAGAGAGATCTGCATGCAGATAGGAGGGAGGAGTTGCACCTGGGACCTGAATAGGGCTGTGCCTTTTCTCCACAATGCTGGCTCCACCTCCTGTGGTGTGTCTGATGTCCCTGGCCTACACTGTGAAAGGAAAGAAGGAGTCTTGTCAACAAAGTGCTCCAGGACTGACCAGAACTGGTTTTGGACTAGGCAAAGGCCTCTCTGCCTTCAGAGAACAAAGAGAAAAGTAGTATAAATATTGGGACCCAGACCCAAGAACTTTAGATCACTTCTGGGAATCAAGACGAACCTTTGCTGAGGAGAAGAACCAGGAAGCTGAAGGAGGAGACTACCCCTGTGCTGTGTGTTTGGGGGTTGGCCTGCAGTGGTTGCTTCATTGCCAAAGAAAGGAGAAAAGGACTGAGTGTGCTTTCTATCAACTTGAAGAAGAATCTCCAAGGGCTTGAACTAGAGCTTGCCTCCTGCCTGAAGTCTCAGGGATACAAGACTTCACCAACCAGCTCCCCCCTGAATTCCCTTGCTGCTGCTGTGCTGGGCCTTCTGAGAGACTGTGTGTCGCTGGGAGCTGGAAGTGCAATTGAGCGTGCAACAACGAGAAGCGTGTCGCCGCTGCAGCCGCTGTCATCGCATCGCCGAGGAAGCGAGACGCCGCTGCCATCATCGCATCGCCGAAGCGCGGCGCATCGCCGGAGAAGCGGGACGCTGCCACAGAGGACATCGTCGCATCACCGGAGAAGCGCGTCGCAGGGCCTGTCGTGGCTCCCAAGATCATCGAGTCGCCGCACGGCCGTCGGGCGTGCACGCATCGCACCAACGTTGTCGCATCGCAGCCAAGACGCCATTTTTATCGCATCGCACCGGAGAAGAGTATCGCATCGAGGTGCCATCTGTCGCATCGCACCAGAGAGCAGTAAGAAACCGACGCATCAACTCCCCACACAGTAAGGAAGCGAGCATCAACTCCCCTGCGCAGCAGTAAGGAACCGACGCATCCACTCCCCTGAGTGTACGGAACCGACGCATTACCTTCCCTGCGACCCTTTTGTTTTCTTTGCGTTACGCATTCAAGGTACATTGAGAGTAAAGTGTTGCATCTACAACTTGAGAGAACTGAACTATTTTATAACCTTTTCAAGTCTATTTTTGAGTACAGTATTGTGGATTTTTATCGTTTGGTCTTGTGTTAAGTCTATATAAAAATACTATTTTTATAATACAACCTGTGTGGTGTCCATCTGTAGTGTTGTCACTGTATTACTGTATGTGTTCACAAATGCTTTACACACTGCCTCTGAGATAAGCCTGCCTGCTCGTGCCAAGCTACCAAGGGGGTGAGCAGGGGTTATTTTAGGAGTGTAGCCCCTCACCCTGACTAGACGCAAGGGTCCCTATTTGTCACAGGTACCTACCTATGCCAACTAGAGACCCCCAAATCTAACAACATGTATACATGTGAAATAGAAAAGTGGCCAGGTCTTCATGGGTGATGTTAGGTCCGCAAATCTCATGCACAAAACAATAAACTCACGAATAAAAACAGAGCAAGTGTGCATGTGTTGATGTTTGGGCGGGAGTGCTCATCTACTCTGTCACAGGAAGAGGAAGGCTGGTGCTAAATTATGCTACAGAGGAATTATATAGCAAGCAAGGACGATAATATGCGGCAAACTTGACACAATTACGCTGCAAGAAAATTAAATGTAAATTATTCAGTGTATTGCGTCACATTATGTGGCAGTTTTATTTCACTGTTTTGCCTATTAAGTACACATTTACACTGGACGAAAGTTTCTCCTCGTCATCAGCAGTTTAATATCTGGCTACAGCAAAGGGCAAATTACAGGTAAGTAGCTACTCTTTGCAAGCAATCTGCCACCCCACAGTTTCTTATGTGTCACTTTTCTTTTAGTAACATTTGATTGGTTGAGCTAAAAATATTTTTGTGCTGAAATATGCAAACTATACAAAAGATGGTGTATTATTTGGTAAGCACAATATATCCAAAATTATGTAGAAAATGCCACAGCTTCAGAATTACATAATCCAGTGACCCTGAATATATTGTAAGCGTTCAACGTTTCCTAGGTCTCTTTGGCTGGCTCTTTTTGATGTGGGTGTTCTGTCTATTGGTCCATTAGGGAGGGTGCTCACATATGGGATAAGTTGGCATGAACCTTTCATCCTCAACTTGAGGCCTTGTGTTTTTCTTACCTTCAGTTAAGATACCGTGTCTGGTCTTGTGAATGTAAATTTCTGGTGGTCTGGTGTAAATTTTGCCCTTGTGGTTGTTTTTCTTTTTGGCATTGGGTTTTCTTTGCTTTTGCTCTTTGTGAGTTGATCCCTGACTGTCAACCTTGGTGTGCAATGAGAAGGGTGTGAGCCAGGGCTGGAATGGTAATTCTGCCATTGAAGCATTTTTACAGTGGGCTACTGGCGGGGGCTAGTCTCAGAGCAGGATGGACTGCCATGGCCCAAACATGCCCTGGTGAACCCTTACTTTTCGTGGCCTCTTGCAGTGTTGGGCTTTTTTTAAATATCTTTTTCTAGTTTGCCTTTGATAGTGCCTGTTTTAATGTGTATTAGAGCTCTAGTAACAGCCCAAGTACAACCTGTGTTGTTGGTGGGGCCTCATTTTGTGTTTTTGCCAGTTTTTAGAGAGTCTTTGACAAATGCGCTTCCTCAAGATAAGGACAAGTTTTATGGGGTCCTTTTGTTCCACCTGAAGAATTCCTTGTGTCCTGTTTAGAAGTGGAGTGGGGGTCGGGGTTTTATGACCCTTCTGTCCGTTTGCTTGGTAACTGTTTGCAGACTTGAGCTGCATCTGGTGCCGTGTTACAAATGTTGTGCAGAAATATTTACTGTTTGTCATAAATCCAGTGCTTGTTTTGCTGTAAGTCTTAATAATTGTGTTTGCTTGTTGAATTAGTATAATATTGCTATTCGTACTTCAAATGCAAAACAAAATTCTCAGAACTTAATAAAATTATTGGAGTGGGTGTTGAGGCTTTAGTAGAGGTGTGTTTTTTATAATTTTTTGCAAAAGCTTTACAAATTACATTTTATTTTTGTACTATGCTGATTTAACGTTAAGCGCGTAATGTTTATAAAATGGAAAGTGTTTTAGCCACTGCCGAATGTGTGCCTCCCAGGCAGAATTTTATGCTGAGCGCGTAATGTTTATAAACTTCAATAGGTTTCAGCCCCTGCTGATCGTGTGCCTCCCAGGTACAAATGCATATAGTTTTGCTGCTGCGCTATTTTAAACTTTGGCAGATTGAACAGTTTGGACACCAGTACTGTCCCTCCACCCACCCCTCTCACCCCCCCCCCCACCTATTTTACACTGTTACACTCAGCCTAGTCTTAGCGAAAGCAGACAGAATCCTGTGTCTACTAATGTAATATCTGATCTGTTTTTGTACTGCTGGTTGCTACCTAAATTAACAGATTGATACCATTGGCATTAAGGTAGCTGAGCGGGCTAATGCATTTGCTACAGACAGTCCTGGACACCCATGTTCTCCGTAGTGAAAGTTGAGTTTAACAAGGTATAGATCCGTTTTACTGCAATATACAGCTATGCCATATAGTTTATATAGGACCAGCAGAAAGAGTTAATGAACATAGTGATGATTAAATACAAGTTCCTCCATTCGGTTCCAAGGTGCAGCGAGCCTTCCTGGAGCCCACACCTTCCTTTAAATATAAATTTTCTAGCAGTTGCCTCCCACGGGACTGTTTAAAGCTGGAACCTCTTCCGCGCTGGGCTGACAGGTGTGGGTGATCCCATCATCCCAAAATATGTACTTCTGCGGTGGTTGGTGATAATTCCTTGGGTGTATAGTGCCGCGAAGTAGTAAGACTATGTAGCAAGCACTAGACCTAATATATTTTTAGGTGAGGCTTTCCAGCGGTCGCACTATGACGAATCAGGCGGGCTGCACTAGGGCAGGGCTGCTTTGACTATATGTAGACAGGTTCACCCTGTGCTGTGTTTTGTTTTAGATGTATTTACGGTATTAATGCGCTTTCCATGGAGCTGGCGCCCCGCACAGCTGCCAGGGTGTAGGGTCGCTGATGGGACCAGGATGGGCTGCAAGTTGGAGCGTCCTGCAAGTGTAATGTTTACTGCTAGGAGCTACACCTTCTGGTTTCGGTGGGTTTCGCTGTGGGGTCTTTGCTACCTTCTGTGATGCATTGCAAGCGCACAAGGAAAGATAGCTGAAAGGGTTAACATGCCCACCACAATCTGTGTGATCTCAAAGAACTATGCCCCAGTGTACCCTGACAAAAACAGGGTCATACTTGCGGAGTACATCACAAAGCCCCCCCTACCCATCCCCCCTTCATACACACACACACTGTCCGCACCAGGCCAACTGAATATGAAGTATCGTCAAATAGAGGTACGAGCTGCTACCTCTTGCTTTCCCTTTATGACCCATGGCAGTGCCGCCAGTCACTGACCTCACGGCACTATCTACACACTTATAACAAGCGTTTCGGCAGGTCCGCGTCAGCCTTTCATCCTTTAGTAGTTCAGTCCTGTGATGCAAACCTCACCAGTGAGATGAACTCTGTAAAATGACTTAGTAGAATCAGGTATTAGCTGCAGACCTAGATGTAGTCTGAGGGTTGTAGGGCTAGTTCTGGGAGGCGCAGCTCCTTCTTTCACCTTCCCAAAGGGCGCTAGCAAGGGTAGCATTAATTTGGTTAACAGCAACGCATGTTTCTGAGCATTGAGACAATTTTCTTTATAATCTGTATTGTAAAATTCAGTTGTGTAACAGTAAACACCTGTTTTGTGTCAATAGAGCCAAGAGACACATCAGTTGGTGCGCTCTACCTTCCATGATGCATTGCAAGTGCAGATGGTAACATAGCTCACAGGGTTAACGTGCCCACCACAATCTATGTGATCTAAAAGTACCATGCCCCAGTGTACCCTGAGCAACAGGAGGGTCACACCTATGGAGTACATCACAAAGCCCCCCCTACACCCCCCCCCACACACCCCCCCCACTGTCCCCACGAGCCGACTAAATGTGAAGTATCGCCAGACAGAGGTACGAGCTGCTACCCCTTGCTTTCTTTTTAATACCCATGGCAGTGCAACTGGTCACTGGCCTCGCAGCACTATGTATACAGTTATAACAAGAGTCTCGGCAGGTCCGTATCGGGCGCGTCAGCCGTTTATCCTTCAGTGGTTGAGTTCTGTGATGCAAACCTCACCAGTGAGATAAAATCTGTCAAATGATTTAGTAGGGTCAGGTATCAGCTGCACACTTGGGTGTAGTCTGAGGGTCGTAGGGCCAGTCGACGGAGGAGCAGCTCCTCCTTTCACCTTTCCAAAGGGTGCGACGCTATCATAGGTAGCATTGATTCCGTTAACAGCAACACATGTTTCTGAGTATATAGAGACAATTTTGTTTATAATCTTAGCGCGGCTGCCAGGGTGTAGGGTCGCTGATAAGACCAAGATAGGCTGCAAGTTGGGGTGGCTTGACTGTAATGTTTACTGCTAGAAGCTACACCTTCTGGTTTCAGTGGGTTTCGCTGTGGGGTCTTTGCCACCTTCCGTAATGCATTGCAAGCGCAGAAGGAAACATAGTTCAAAGGGTTAGCGTGCCCACCGTAGTGTCTGTGATCTGAAAGTACCATGCCCCAGTGTACCCTGAGCAAAAGGAGGGTTACATTTTAGAGTAAATCACATAGCTCCCCGACACCCCCCCACACACACATACACACGCACTGTCCCCACGAGTTGCCTAAATATACCGTAATTCGCTGTACACAGATAATTGCAACCCTCACCTCAACTACCCTGCTCTTTTTCGAGTTTCAACTGTTCTTATGTAGGATGAATACACAAATATTTACGGATAGCACATAAAGCCACTCCACTAACCCGAAGGAATAAAACCTGTAACTTGTAGTTTACACATCATTTTTTTTTCAGTGGGCTCAACAAGTGTTTGTGCTATTTCACTAAGGCTGACATCCTTTCGTTCCCTGTAAGATGTTTACATATATTAAAGTAGACACACACAAATCCCCTAAACTGCAGTACTTGTAACTATAATTTGCAGCACACAAAAACACGCTTTTATTTTTGCTAAGTTGGTGGCTCCGTTAGCGTCCGTTTTGGTGGAGCTGCAGCCAAACAGTTCAGAGGTCTCCTTTTGATTATATGCTTCCGGACTGCAAACAAACATATAATTACAAACTTGCTGCTTGGCTTGGTGTTAAAGCCGCACCCAAGTACTTCACAGGTCTTCTTGAAATCGTGTGCTTCACGGCCAGAAAGAAACAAATAACTTCAAAGGAGATGCCTGGCTTCACGTCCCTCTTCTTGGAGCCGCAGATAACTACTTCACAGGTTTTTAAAACACATGCATATGTTAACAAAGCATTGGCAATGCCAATCGGTCTCGCTATTGGGATCTTATATGTATTTAGCTATGCAGCACATTAGCGGAGGGGGAGCACGACACTGCATTTTAGCTAATGTCTGCGGAGGGCTTCTGCTGCCTCAAAAAGCGCCTTCTTTATTGATATGCATTTACCCTGACTTCTAGTGAGAAAGTGATTCAGCACCCACGCTAATGTGCTGCATTGCTAAATACATATAAGATCATAATGCCGAGACCGATTGGCATTGCCAATGCTTGTTCTGAAATTGTAGGTGATATATTTGGTGCATTGATACCTTCAGTGGGGATAATTCTGAACTCAAGGAAAATATGTAAATTATCTACAGTGGTTGATCGTTTATCAACAGACGCTGCTGGAGGATTTCTAATGATTAATGCGGAAATGGTTGCGATTAGATCTATGGTTATGCAAAATCGACTTGCTCTTGACATTATTTTGGCAAAAGAGGGCGGAGTCTGTAAATTATTGAAGACGAAACATTGTTGCACTTACATACCTGACAAAAGTGCAGAAATTGGAACATATATACAGAATATAACGAAACTTGAGAAGGAACTAAAACCACTGGAAGTTGATAGTGTATGGGAAAGATTGACAAATAGTATTACGTCAATTGGTACTTGGTTTGCTAATGTAGGGAAGGGACTTATAGGTCAAATATTAGTACCCTTAGCAGGGATAGCAATAATAGTACTGTCAATAATAATATGGTGCAAATGTTGTAAAAAGAATGAATCATATAGTGTGACAGGAAAAGGAAAGAAACGAAAGTTTGATGAAATTGAACTAGAAGATCTGAAAAGTGAATTATATAAGAAACTGAAAGGAGATGTGAAAAATAGAAAGTGTAAAAATGAAACTGAGACAAATTTATGCTAAAAGTTTGCATCTGGTTGTGGGTAATATTTGATGGCTCCGAAACGCCATCAGAGAGGGGATTGATGGAGCAAGAACTCACCATGAGACTTGCTTGGAAGCAATCTTCTCACAGTATTAATCTATTAATATTTGTAATGTTCGTACTAACAAAAGCACACACGAATACAAGTAGAAGTGAAGCTTGCCTATGTGTTTAAACTAACAAATAACGCTTGTCTGTTCTAAAATGGCCGCTAAAGCGCGGGAAACTTTATTGCGCATGTGTCAACCATATCACGTGGTGTGACGTCTTTCTTTGCTTGGTGGGAAATTCTTGCTTCTGCGCAGTGTGTATTAAAATGGCTGCTTAATGTTTTCACGTGCTACAGCTTGCTCACATGTTGCAATTAAACTGTGGTATTCTAACGCTATTAATGCGGGATAGAATTTATAATTAAATGGGAATAAAGTAGAAAGAGTGGGTATACAGTGAAACCATTTATGTGTGATTTTAATATTTTCTTCTTTGATTTTTATTAATTCGTAACTGGGCCTGGGGTAGTTGAACTGAAGTTCTCGAGACAATGGTTCTGCGCATGCGTCCTGCACGGCTGCCCAGAGAAAAGGATGAAGTCAACCTGTAAGTCGTCCAAGGCCATGACCTGATGGCCAACACTGTTGTACCCATGATGTCCCTACCGAAAGAAACAATTTATATAAACAATGTATAAACTTTGTCGTGAGACGGGTGGGAAATAAAGCAAATGTATTAATTGTGATGGGCGGTATTTTAAAACAATGGGCTTAAAGAAATTGAACTAAATCGATATGGTGTGAGGATCAACCCCCTGTCCCCGTCCAATCAGAAGTAGTGGGCCCATATTTTTGCAACATTAATGGGAGGTACATGGGCGTAGAAGGGTATAATAGATATAGAAATAGTTAATTAGTTAGCTCCAGCATTAGGTGATGCAGAGAAGCACAAGCGGAGTTCGAGATCAGGTTTTTGGTGCTCGACGAGCTGATCGATTGCAGGCTGAACCGCTGTCCAGAGACGTCCTGAGGTGGGGGCGGCGGACCCTTAGAAGACGATTCGAGAGAAGCAAGGAGAAGCGAAGTATCAGAGAGGGGAACGACGCAGGCGTCGTTGATAGAGAGGTCACCTGTCCTGAACCTGGAGGAGGTCTTTGCTCTTCATCCTTCCTGGGTCTCATCTTTTCAAACTCCTTGGCTAAGGGGTTTGGTTCTTGCACTTTAGGTAAATATAAATGCAACCTTTAGTTGCGCTGCTGTCTCTATCTTCTTGTTTCTGAGGGACCGTCATTGATCGATAATTAATTATTGTGCTTCATCCTTGATATGCGATTAAGTATCATGCAATTCTGTACTTTACTCTGCTAAATCTTTAGATAAACATTTTAAAACTTCCTGACTCAGTGATTATTTCAGGATTATGTATTGTAATGAATGTCACTCATTTTAAACTTCCCAATTAATAAGGGGTCCATCGGTAAGTCATTACTCTTCAATCAGAAAGGTAATTGGTAGCAGGGATTTGATAAAGAGTACAACTGACCCACCAGCGGAAATTGCTAGCGTAGTATGAATGTATGGGCCCAAGTGAGTATTTGGTGTATGAATGCTCGTTGCTGGTAACCCGCTGGATCAGAAGCCTCCGACTGGCACACTGTAACCTGCTCACTGTGCCACGGACCCATAAAGAGAAATGAGGAGATAGAGCTTTCTCGATTGCCGCAAGCAGGCCCTGGAGCTCACTTCCGCAAAGCCTGAGGGCCATCCCAGGCTGCTGCCTTTACAAAAGGCACCTAAAACCTAGCTCTATACTCTTTAGGTTGTTTCTCTTTTTTCTAGTGGGTTTTGATAGGGGTTCTTCTGGACGGCCGGCTATAGCACCTTGATACCTTCGGGTAATTGCCGTACTCTAAAAAAAACAAAATCAAATCAAAATCATGTATTAATTAATCCATCACCCGAATCAGTGGGGGCTTATTAATACGAGGTGTTTGATACCAACCACCAAAGGTTTCACTGAAGCCATTATGTAGCTGGGAAACTCGTTTTGACCAGTTCCCAGTATATACCTTAAGATGGCTTCCCTGTTTACTTGTACTGTCAGTAATTGAACTGGCCAGCACAGGGGCATATCTGCTCATGCACATATGTCCTCACATGTGATATACTGAACCCTGCCTTAGAGCTGTAAGGTGTGCTGTACGGGTGACTTACAAATATTACATGCAGTGTTAGGGGACATACCACACAGGGTGTGTGCCATGTTATGTTTTCACTTTTTAGAGCACCTTGTCATGCAGCCTGCAATGGCAGTCTGCTTGAGTTTGGTGCTGGGTCCCTTACAGTAGCATAAGATATGCTGCAGCTCTTAGGCACCCTCTTTGGTACCTATGCCCTAGGTACAAGGGGTACCACTTACTAGGGACTTACAGAGGTGCTAAAGGTCTGGCAAACTGGGAATCAATTGACCAGTTACCTTGTTTTAGGGGAAAGAACACTGGTACTGGGAACCTGGTTAGCAGGAACCAATTGCACTCCAGTCAAAGTTGCATCAAATACCAGGCAAAAAGTGGGGGGATTTCTAGAACAAAAACCTCAGTTTCCAACAAGGCCCTATGTTAGCTTATCATGCGCTACTGAATGGCCTTTCTAGCTCTTCCTTTTAGGTTGACGTGATGGATGGTGCTTTTTAGGCCTGATGAGACCCATATGATTAACTGAATGGGTTGAAACGTCGACACATATTCAGGGATTATCTAATGTGGAATTCATATAAACAAGGACCAATATCCATATAGAACTGGAGATTGTATTGAAAAGAAGGGTCACACCTTACTGTAAATAAGTGTGTCATATTGTAAATATTTTCCCACCTTCACTTTTGAGCACTGTGCCGTTATCACCACTGTCTATTGTTACATCAACCAAGGAAAATACAAATTACGTGCATTCTCAAAGGCCTTGATGAAGCTTTTCTTGATGATTATAAATTAAAGATTAAACAGATGTAATTAAATGGAATATAACTTTTTTTAAATGAGACCTATGTAACCATTGTTCTATTTCTCTCTCTTGCAGTCAACAGGCACCTTTTATTTTCTGTAGGATAAGTCCACTCCCTTTAAGATCAGATTTACAGCAGATTGTAATTTTTTTTTTTTTAAACATGCAGACACGTTAGAACACACCTTATTGAGACCGCGTAACAAATTCCAAAATATATTTTCATATATTTATTCTGATTTTTTTACTCTACGTCAGATGTTTTTATAGCGTCTCCCCTTTTGTGATAAAGGTATGTTTGGATCAACACATTTCGAAAATCAATTTGCATAGCTGCCAAGGTTTCAGATTGCCATGTGTGACGTTTTCATAATTTCAGTGTAATTATGAGTGACATTTCAACAATTATGTGTGACATTTTCTCGCAAACAAAATCAAGCAATGAAGATGAGGGAAACATTTAAATATAAGAAATTACATTCTTTTGAGGAACTAGAAACTCTAATATCTTAAAACTGTTGGAAAGCAACAGAAATGGAAGGGCACTAACCTAGTAAAAAGCAGTTACTCACAGCTAATCCTCGTGAAAAAATCCAGTTGTGCAAACATGCTTGGGTCATGTAAGTTGACAGCTACTGTAAAAAGCTGTAGTTTTACGTTCCTCTCTGACAAAGAAATGTGTCCCGGCGCTTTGAAAATCCAAGTTTTGCTTAAAATGCAATGCTTTTCCAGCTGAGAGCACTTGAATGAGGCCTGCAGACCTTTGCCCCAGACTCTTCTCAGGCGGGGTGAGGAGAGAGTGGCCCATTAGGCAGAAGCTGGCACCCCATCAACAAGAAGGTGAGTGATGACTTCTTCCACCTGGGTTTGTTTACAGTCCAGGCTGCCCCAAAGTTGCCTTGAGAGGCCAACAGCCTGCCCTCTGGAAACTGAGCAATGCAGGCGAATGTGTCCCAGTTGGGCTGGCGCGCTGTCACGAGCCCCTGCTTGGCCTAAACTGCCCTCCCTTCCTTTTTGGAGCCAGGCTTCAGGTGCGGAGTTTCCGCTTTCGGAGTACAGTGGGGCTTCCTTGCTTCTCTGCCTTGTGGTACCGGGCCCTGCCAGTGAGGGTCACGGCAGCGCCGGCTGCCTTTTCCCTCTGCTTGCTCCAAATCGTCACATTTAAAAAAAAAAAAACAGCAGCAAAACACAGCAGTGCAGCATGGCCACAACGGCAATGTTCGCCTATAATTAACTGAATTATCTGCAAGCAAGCAGGTGCGTGGTGTGCCTATAATGATCAGCTGTAAAACAGTCAGGCGCGTAATTAAAGAGGAATGTATTGTGCCACACGGGCTCTGCGTGCTAGCACATTCGACAGTAAAATTCTAAAATCATGATACCAGGGCTACGCTGGGCACTTCCTGCGTCGAGGGCCGGCGAGAGGCAGTGCTGGCCGGCCTCCAGCAACCCAACTCGGACCCCGCTCGCAGCATTGAGCAACGCCGGCCGCCGGGGGCATGAGGTGGCGGCTCAGCTACATAGCTGCTGCACAGTCAGGAAAGTTTTCTGGGCACTGCAAACCACTCCGGTTCGTGGTTCAATCAGCAGCCTAAATGTCTGCCGCCAGCTGAGGATGCAAACTTCCAATTCAACTGCGGCGGGCGGGCAACTGCAGCATGACTCACCGCCTATCACACTGGGCACTCGCCGACTCCTCCCACGTGATCAGTGAAATGGCCGCGCGGTGAACCCAATCCTAATGACTGTCTGTTACAATTGTAAATAGTAGCAGCTTCCCTCGAGCTCAGGCAGCCCCCAAGCTTGTCGGGACCAGCATAGAGCGAGCACTGCCGCTCAGCACTTTCGCTCTGCACTTTGTTCACAGTAAAAAAATTGTGGGTTAGCAGCCAGCTTTCTGGGCGCTTCACAGCCCAGGAGGCGCTACAAATGCGTGACTTTGCATTTCAGTGCGGTGATGCGGATCACCACACTGAAATGCGGTAGTGTCACTCCTGATGCGTGATACTTGACAGGCCTGAATTTGACAGAATTATATTTTATACAGAAAACAGGAGCAACTCCCATGCCGTTAGTTTACTATCCGGGAATTCATCGGGAGCCCGCAGGCGTACATGGCTGTTTTCTTTTTTTTTTATTCTGCCGAATAATCATTCCTTTACTATTTATTTGTTTCACAAGCTGCAACGCACACGCCTGCGGAATCTTTCCGTTTTACCTTTACACACCAGGGAATGTGTTTTCTAGAAACTGCAGAATCTTTCCGGTTTACCTTTATACAAAAGGGAAAGTACTTTCAAGGAACTGCAGACAAATGGCGCGCTTCGTTTAAACATGCAATTCTGGGAATGTTGGCAGGGGCGCTTGCCTACGGTCTCTCCACAAGAGCGAAAGATACAGGCCAGGGGCTTCTATTCATCATCGTTATTTCTGTTGTTTTCTTCAGCCTACAGAAGACAAGCATTAGTTAAAACATAGGGGAAATCAGAGCCCTTACCTTGTCGGACGGTTTGAACGGGTTTCCTTGTCCACTTATTCCACCACTGATACTAAATCCAAGGCCAGGGTTCTTGTCTATCCTCACACAAAACTATGTTAGAAAAACATGGAAAGATATTTGAATACCGAAGAATACATACAGATTCACGTAAATTACATACATCCCCTTTCTCCTAACAAGTGGTCCTCCTCAAACCATAGTTGACATAAAAACGGGACTGAAGTGATTTCCCACAGGCGCCCAGTATGAGCAAATATGCATTTTATATACAGAGGATGAAAGGTCTAGTGTTTCACACTTAATGGGTTAACTCAGTAAATCAATGGAGTTATTGTATATTCATAGCTCAACAATTGACAATTTCATGAGGAATTCATTACACCTCACAATGGAATAAAGTGCAATGCTGTGATCAGATGCCATTGGTCTCTGAAAAAGTACATGTATGTAACCGTGAAGGTTCTGACCACATGATTTGTCACATAAATGTCACCATCATACACCTGCTATTGCATAGATAATTGAACATGCCACTCAAACCTGCAGCCCAGCAACATGGGGCCCTTAACGCGCCTTACAAAAGAAGTTCCCAAATTTACTTCTGACCACAGGCACAACGAACGGTAAGATTTATTTTCTCAAAAAATGCAGGTAATAATACTTTGACAAGTTAAGGGTTTCCTGATCGAAATATTGCTTGTCATTCTAATATTAAACACATAATCAGCTTTTATTAAGAAATTCTGATTTATACAGTCTCTGAATATATGAATGTCGACCCTACTTCCTGTGACTATAATGACACTCACCATATAAACCCACATTCGGAGAAGAGGGGAGATCTGTTTGCTTCCGCCAATTGAATATTAAGGTCCATTTATGATAATGTAACTGCTTTAGAAAGGGCCTTAGAGCTTTATATGCTTTATAAATCTTCCACATATTGCTTTACTTTCAAGTGTAAATTTAAATAAATAAATAAAAAAAACAAGCTTAGACTGTGTTTATGAATTCTTCAGGGATGCCCGCCTCAAACACTGAAAACTGTGGTGTTGGTCTTGGGGATAGGCAAATTTATTTACTTATATCGCCAAATGAAAGCATGCACATGGCCTTACTACATTTTACATGTATCATACAGAAAACATGGATATGCTCCTCTTGAAAAAAATGTAGACACACACTTCCCACAGACAATGTGAACGTGCACCTCGCATAGACATGATAGTGACCATACAGACAGTTACTCCGCTCTGGCAAATAGGATGGACATTGACCTCCAAAAGACAACATGGATGTGTACCATCCACAGACAACGTAGCTCCCACAGAAAACATGGGCTTGTGCCACACGCAGACAAAGTGGACATATACCTTTTACATAAAATATAGATGTGTTCTTCTCACAGGCAATAAATACGGCGGGCATGTACCTCCCAAAGACAATATTAGCAAATAGTTCTCAGAAGTAAAATGGACTTGTATTTCCCATGTGGATTCACACTTCCAAAAGACAACATGGACCGGGGCCATCCACAGAAACACCTATAACATCTATAATGGGAATTATGAAGTAGTCCTCAAGAACAAGAGCTCTCTGTAATCATGTAGTACACATTGATGGGCTACAAAGCAGTACCGAAAGGAAGAGCATGGGAGGTGGCAGGAGGTTTAAAAAAAGGCAAAGTTAAATATGATATGAGAGTTAGAAGAAGCAGTCCTGGAAAAGAAAAGGAGTCCAGAGACCCCCAAGAGCACAAGCTCTTCACAAGCAATCAGGTAAAAGGAGGTGGCCCGTCGGTGATAAGAGAGAGGCTAACATACTGCACCACATGATTGTTGCATGGAGGCTATAAGAAATAGGAAATTAAGCAGGATGTATCCTAGCCTGGCTTAGGAAAAAGGAGAAGGCATACTGATTGGTGGACACCACTGAGCGTTGATCCGGTCTAGAGGTTTCCACAGATAGGGAAATTGTGCAGACATTCACAAACTTTTATCACAGCGTGCAAGAAACTAGGAAAGACAGACCATCTGAGAAGGTGAATGCCTTTCTCAAAGGATATAAACTCGAAAGCTCACACCTGACCAGAATCCTATATTAGAAGATAACATCACACTGGAAGAAATCACAGAAAGAAATTACTCTGAAGTGGAGTAGAGTTGTACAGATGTCTAGCTTTGCAACAGCGCCCATACCTCCGACATCTATTCAAAAAGTCAATGAGGAGATTGCCTCCGACGTCCGTCACACAATTATTGCAGGTATACCAAAGAAAAGGAAACCACCAGTGAAATATGCCTCATATTGGCCAAACGTAACGTTCAACCAAAGATTTTGATAAGCATCCTTAGAACAAGTTGCTCCCGATTATCAGTGCCATAATACACCAGAACGAATTGGACTTTATGCACTTGAGGTCAACGAGATTGACTATACACAGGCTTCATCACTGCTCCAAAGAGGCAGAGGAAAAGAATACCCACTAACAGCAATCTTATCACTTGATGCTGAAATCGCATTTAATCCTGTTACTGGCAGTTCTTGTTCCAGACATGTGTCATCTTTGGGTTCAGCTCCGGTATTGCTCATGGATACAACTGCTCTGTGCGGAGCCCAAAGCAGCAATGAGTGTTGATGAAGTGCTCTCACAGCCATTTGTATTGGGTTGGGGTACAAAACAGGGATGATCCTTTTTTCCTGATCTTGGCAATTGAATCACTGGCCTGTGGGGTGAGAGCAACATTAGGGGAAAAGCGGTTTGCTGTGGATAAGGAAACAGACAATAGGCTATCTTGGTATGCAGACAATATCCTCGCATATGTCGCAGACCCAGAGCAAACCATCCTTGTGCTCTGCAGATTTTGAACAACAGTGCTATTGATTAATGAACAGGGGATGCACTACCTAGTAAAGAGAGGCATCTTTATGAATAGGGATGGGTTCAGATACTTAGCAATTAAAGTCACATGGGAGCAGGATGCATTTCTCAGGTGATATCTATACACAAAGCAAACACAAGGAGATGATGGACGGAGCGCTGAAACTTTTCAGACACTCACCCCCAGTCACAGATCTGGGTTGAATCCATCATCGTTCTTTAGCTCACTTCGCCACCCCATATGCAAATCAGTCTTGACCCTGTGCCTCATGGGAACAGTCCAGCCCGAACTGCCAAGCCATGTCTTCCCTGGACCGGAAAAAAGCATCCTGGAACCGGTTTCGGGCTAACAGCCCTCATCAGCCAGGCTAGCTTGAATCCAGTGACAAAGTGAGCAAGGGACCCACGTCTGGGCATACCCTGCCAACTTAGGGCGAACAAAGCAAACACAAGGAGATGATGGATGGAGCGCTGAAACTTTTCAGACACTCACCCCCAGTCACAGATCTGGGTTGAATCCATCATCGTTCTTTAGCTCACTTCGCCACCCCAGTTCAGACACAGCTATATGCAAATCAGTCTTGACCCTGTGCCTCATGGGAACAGTCCAGCCCGAACTGCCAAGCCATGTCTTCCCTGGACCGGAAAAAAGCATCCTGGGACCGGTTTCGGGCTAACAGCCCTCATCAGCCAGGCTAGCTTGAATCCAGTGGCAAAGTGAGCAAGGGACCCACGTCTGGGCATACCCTGCCAACTTAGGGCGAACAAAGCAAACACAAGGAGATGATGGACGGAGCGCTGAAACTTTTCAGACACATATCCCCAGTCACAGATCTGGGTTGAATCCATCATCGTTCTTTAGCTCACTTCGCCACCCCAGTTCAGACACAGCTATATGCAAATCAGTCTTGACCCTGTGCCTCATGGGAACAGTCCAGCCCGAACTGCCAAGCCATGTCTTCCCTGGACCGGAAAAAAGCATCCTGGTACCGGTTTCGGGCTAACAGCCCTCATCAGCCAGGCTAGCTTGAATCCAGTGGCAAAGTGAGCAAGGGACCCACGTCTGGGCATACCCTCCCAACTAGGGCGAACAAAGCAAACACAAGGAGATGATGGACGGAGCGCTGAAACTTTTCAGACACTCACCCCCAGTCACAGATCTGGGTTGAATCCATCATCGTTCTTTAGCTCACTTCGCCACCCCAGTTCAGACACAGCTATATGCAAATCAGTCTTGACCCTGTGCCTCATGGGAACAGTCCAGCCCGAACTGCCAAGCCATGTCGTCCCTGGACCGGAAAAAAGCATCCTGGGACCGGTTTCGGGCTAACAGCCCTCATCAGCCAGGCTAGCTTGAATCCAGTGGCAAAGTGAGCAAGGGACCCACGTCTGGGCATACCCTGCCAACTTAGGGCGAACAAAGCAAACACAAGGAGATGATGGACGGAGCGCTGAAACTTTTCAGACACTCACACCCAGTCACAGATCTGGGTTGAATCCATCATCGTTCTTTAGCTTACTTCGCCACCCCAGTTCAGACACAGCTATATGCAAATCAGTCTTGACCCTGTGCCTCATGGGAACAGTCCAGCCCGAACTGCCAAGCCATGTCTTCCCTGGACCGGAAAAAAGCATCCTGGGCCATGGGCAAAATTTGGGAGGATGCAAAGTGATGGCAGAACCTCTCTCACTGATGGGGACGGTGGCCATCTTCAAAACGATTACTTTACCGAAATTCAGAAGTGCCCCATACTTATTACCTGATACTTATGTTAAGCAAGTAGAGAGTGAATTAAAAAACTTGCTAGGGGATGGGAGATCACTGGCCATTACACTGAGCATACTTTATCAATGAGTTTACAACGGAAGGATAGGACTGCTCAATATCCAACAATATCACTGGGCCTCCCAGCTCTAGACACTGAACAGCTGGGTGCTCACACAGATCTCGGAATCATGGATGAAAATGGACAGAGCAGCCATGCAGCAAAAAACATACTTACACTATATCCATGGAGTAGGAGGTAGAGCGGCCCTATCACCTCCCACCAGAGCAGTGTTTGAGGCATAGAAGAATTTCACAAAGTCAATGGGGTGGAAAATGTGTTAAGGAGGGGGACGTGCCTAGCTACCAACAAAAATGGCCTCACACTGAGACGGCTCCCTAGCCGCCAGTGAAATATCCCCTAAAATCCAACACAAATCCGTCGAGTGACCCAGCATCTGCCTATACCAAGGCACCCCATTGTATCTGAAGGCCAGATACATCTTTGACGCTGGCAATTTGAGCCGAGGTGCAGCAAGAGACCAATCGACCGATGCTTCGTGGGACGCCTGAAATGGTGCTGAGTGAAATGACGGCATAAGGGACTGTGGCGAACGGCACTGAGATCCTCCTGGTGGGGATGCTTTCCCCCTCTGGCACGAGTGTCAATGAAGAGGTGAGAGGGCAGAGAGGTTGTGAGCAGGGACAAACATTCCTGGGTGCCCTGGTAAGAGACGGCGGCAGACCCGGTGGATCGGCTGGGGCTGGCCGTTGCCGTGGCCTGAGACTTGCCCCTGGGAAGAAGCTGAATCAGCGCAGGGCTGAGGGGCCGGCCAGCATGCTGGAGTGGGGCCGGTGGCTGCTACCGATTGCTTGGGGGTGCTGGCTCACAGGGGCCCTCCTCCCACCTACCTCCATTGAGAGAGTGCGCCCGGAGAACTCTGAGATCTGCCGATTGCCGGGGGCGTGGGACGCTGTCTGTGCCCTGGTCGGACTGAGAAGTGGAGGCCCGGGCTGTCATTGGAATCCTGGGTGCATTGAGGCCCCACTGATGAGTTGGTGTGAGGGGGGCCCACTGGACAAGATATACTTCCGGGAGGCGTGGGGCTGATGCCCGGGGATGCATGCTGGAAAACCTGGAGGACTGCTCCCCCAAGCTGGAGGGGAAGGTAGGCCCTGTGGGCCTTCAGATCTACGCAGTTTGTCCCCTGCTGAAGAAAGAGCCTGGGGGCCCACATGGAGACAGTGACGACTTGAGGGGGACCCCACCCTACTCCATGGAGTAAACATTCGGGGTAGGAGGTACAGGAATGAAAAAACCCCTCTCCTTCCCCGCAAGACGTAATTAAGTGGATTCCCTGCAACGGCGGGGTGCAGCATTCCTGGGTCCCACAGGCTCCAGATACCTACGTTGGAATCAGAGGTAGAGGACGCTGACTTACAGAGCCTGGCTATAGAGGGCAAAGTGAAAGGCAAGACTGGGCCCGACACATGGACCTGACCCCTGAGTAGCAGGCACAGTCGAGGGTCTGGTCGGCGCTCGGAGGGGTCTTCCAACAACTTTCTTATGGTCATGGTCAAGAACTGACCCCTAGACTGACACAAACCAACAAACTAGACAAATATGCAGTGATAATGGCAGCATCAGGAGGGGGTCTGCGGGAAGCGGACGGAGGAGATAATAACACACAACTGGATCCACGGACGAACCTTCACTACGTGAAATAATGACCGCAATCCAAGACCTCAGCGGTACAGTTGAGCCTAAATTGGATGCTGCCACAGTAGATGTTAACCTGCGGTGAGCGGACTTTAGGGAAATCTCTGAGAAAGTGGCAGAAACGCAAATCAATGAACTACAATCTACGACGAAATGACTAGAGGAACAAGTCCAAGCCCTAAAGAAACAAAACGCAGCCCTCACCACCAGGAAGGAAGATCAAGAAGAAAGAGCTCAGAGCAATAACATTCGAGTAGTGGGGGTCTCGGAGGACGTGGAGGGGCCAAGCGTTCATCTCTTCCTAGAAGATCTTATCCTTAATATCCTCCTGCCCAAGAGACTCTCCAACCTTTTCTTTGTAGAAAGAGCACGCAGAGCACCAGGCACGTGGCCTGGCACCCTTCGCAGAACTATAATTGCCAAGATACTCAACTACAGGGATTGGGATGCCATTCTGCAGGCAGCCCACACTCATGATGTTCTACAGGTGGAAAATGCAGGCATCAGTTTTTTCCGGACTTCATTCTTCAAGTGCAAAAGCACAGGCGGAGCTTTGAGGAGGTCAAGAAGGCTCTTAGGGCCAAGGACATAAAATACATGATGCTATAACTGGCTCGACTTCGCGTGGTGGCAGATGGCAAAACATGGCAATGCGCCTCCCCAGAGGAGGCATTGAACTGGATTGAGGGATGGTGTGTAGCGGGCCGAAAAGGCACGAAAGATCAGAGGAGCAGAAGACCGGAAGTTGACCTGGAGTCGCGACAAACAGCTCCTCCTGAAAAGCAACAGACTCAAGACTTACCCAAGGACATGTGAGAGGTTGACCTATGTGGGGGGTGGGTCACTGAGAATGTTGTGTACTATGGGGTGGTGGGCGCTCTGCCTGATGTGCGGATCTGAACTGGATCGGGAGACAAAATAGAGAGTGCAAGGTATTCAGTAGGACCCTGGACCTTTTACTTACCCAGCAATTGGGGATATCAAACTCCGACCACACATCCTGCTCAAGTTTTATAGGGGAGGGGTTAGTCATCCCATGTTACGAGATGATTCTTTTTGGGCAACAGGCACTCTGCAAGTTGATGCAATGGGTGGTTTCAAACTCACATAGCAGGGTAGCAGGGAGGGGGGAGTTACAGGGGTTACTTCAAGTGTGAGTGTTAATTGTTATGGCAACACGCTCGAGTACTTGCTCATCTGCAGAAAAGTTAGGGTTAACACGGGTGCACTGTAAGATAAAGGGAGAAAGACCTCACATAGGGCAGTTCACTAAGGGGCAGAACTCCACACACAAGACATCACCATAGCAATGGAGGGTCGCACACAAAGTGAGCTCAACATTTTGACCTGGAATGTATATGGTCTGGGCAACAAGGTTAAGCGCACACTGGTGCTTCAGCACCTACGTCGGCATGCTCCAGACCTCAAACTACAGCAAGAAACGCACGTTCGGGGGAATCATTATAAGGCCCCTAATAGATCTGGTTATTCACTAGTGGCACATGCGGGCTACACAACTGACGTCCGAGGGGTTGGCATCCTACTCAAGAAATCTGCACCATTTATCCCCCGCCATAATTGGCATGACTCCCAACGTAGATATGTGGTAATATCCGGAACATGGGAGGGTAATGTACTCAATATTTGCTCCCTATACATTCCACCCTGACTGCATGCAGCAACTCTGCTGGAAATAAGTGCCCTGGTTTTGGCGATGCCAGCTGGGATCCTTGTCCTGGGGGAGATATGAATGCAGTGGGTGAGTCATGGCTGGATAGGATGACTAATGCCACCAGGTAGGGCGATCTAGGACCACTTCAGCCCTTCATGGAGGCGCTGGGGATGGTAGGCATCTGGAGGTTGTGTCACCCGCAACAGAGGCAGCCCAAGTATTTTTTCTCAACACACAATAGTTTTTCCCATCTTGATTACATCGTCAATCAGCACATGTGAGCCGGCAGATTTCGGGCAGAGATGTACTATGCGAGGGGTATTTCCGAACATTCCCCGGTTGAGGTCATGCTAGGTAGACCCATCAGAGATTTTGTTTTGCCCCTGAGGATAGACCTCTGGTATCTGAAGGACAGGCGCCTCAAAGAGAAGCTTTGGGGGGTGCCAATCGTATTTTTCCAAAAATCAGGGGACTGTGAACTCCACATGTGTCCTGGCTTTGATAGGGTGCACATAGAAATAAAACAAACTTAAATGCTCTGCCATTGAGCAAGATATTATAGCACTGGAAACTAGAATGTTGGCAGAAGGAATGGCAAATCTCAGCCACCAGCTACGTCTCTGGCAGCAGGACCTCCGAGCACTGGCAGAAAACAGGGCAAGGAGTCACTCGCTAGCGATGCAGCTCCAGCTGTATGATGTGGGTGAAAAGGCCAACAAATAATTGGTCTGGCCTGAAAAAAAGGACAGGGACCATTCCTGGGTCTTAGAAGTGGTCGACGGGGAGGGCATGCTCCAAACAAATAGCTCATCCATAGCAGACACTTTTGCCAATTATTATGAGGGTTTCTAAACTTCCACAATGTTCAGAACTACCGCTGACTGTGTCGAATTTTTGAGATATATAACCCTAGAAACGCTCATAGATGAGGAGAGGGAGGCGTTGAAAGCCGCTTGATAGAAGACAAACTAACAGTAGCACTGGGAGACCTGCAGTCGGGGAAGGCAGCGGGGCCTAAAGGCCCGCCAGTAGAATTACACAAAGGGATGGCGAACAAAGTGGCTAATCATATGCTAGCTATGTTTAAAGAGGTGCGCGAAGCAGGATGCCTGCTGAGGGACCAGCGGATAGCCACTATAGTAGTTATACATAAGAAGGGCAAACCGCCAACGGATTGTGGTTGCTAAATGTAGAGGCTAAGGTTAGCAGCCAGACTGCGCACAGTAATTACGTTGATTGTACATCCTGACCAATCAGGCTTTATGCCACACAGAAGCACTCGTCTTAACTTGAGGCGCCTATTTGGAGTGCTACATGAAACCACACCCCCTCGATCAGACCTGGCGGTATTGATGTCCCTCGACGCTAAAATGGCATTTGATAGCATTGAATGGAACTATATGTTTGACATGCTGACCAGGATGGGCTTTGTTCAGAAATTTTGTGTTTGGGTCAGACTCCTGTACCAGGAGCCATTAGCTAGGGTAAGGGTCAACGGAGCGGTCTCAAGCTTTTGCCTGCGAACAAGGCGAGTTTTGGGCACAATGGCCAGATTAGCGTTAGAGGAACGCAAAGGTCTAGATGTAAGATAGTGGTTTACTTGTTTGTTTAAGTACCCAGCTCCTACCTTGTGAAAGGCTTTAAAGAAGATGGTCATGGCTTTAAAGTCGATTTGCTCTTTAATACGAAGCCAGTGAAGGGATTTCAGAATCGGGGTCATCCTAGCTCTACGTCTTGATCTCACAATGGCTCTGGCTGCCGCATTTTGAACCACCTGCAGGCGCTGGGTCAAGGATTTAGAAAGACCAAGGTACAGGCAGTTGACATAGTCGAGTTTAGATGTCACAAGAGCCTGCACGACAGTCCTTCTACTCTCCAGCGGCAGGAGCGGTAAAACATTTTTTAGCATACGGAGTATGCCGAAGCATGCACCGGAAAGATGTTGGATCTGAGAACGCATCGACAATGTTTTGTCTATGATTATTCTCAGATTTTTTACTTTCTCTTTATCAGCGGGCGGGGGCGGCAGATCCTTGGGCCACCAGGCCCTCCAATCAGGTGTTTCTAGTTTCCTGAAGAAAACCACTTCCGTCTTATCCGGATTACACTTAAGTTGATTGACCCTCAGCCAATTAAAAACCTTCGCGAGACAGGAGTTGATCTTTACCCCGTCAAAATCGGAGCCTCTGTCACACGAGAAAATAAGCTGAGTGTTGTCAGCGCAAGAGATGATCTTAGCGCCCGCTTCCTCGACCAAAGAGGCCAAGGGAGAAAGATAAATATTAAAGAGTGTAGGGCTGAGAATGGAGCCCTGGGGGACCGGGGAGGAAAAAGGTGGAAGCCAAATGTCCTGGGATCTGTTTTCCAGATAGGAGGACATCCATGAGAGGACAGTCCCACCCAGGCCGATATTTTTAAGTCTGTTTAAGAGCCTCTCGTGTGGGACCGTATCGAAGGCCGCTGATAAATCAAGTAATATCAAAACGGCCTTGCCTCCCACGTCTAATTTGCCCTTGATGAATTCTGTCACTTCCAGCAGTCAGCATAGGGTTCCGAGGCACTAAGTCACACAAAAGGGCCAGGGCTGCAGACTCTGGCTCGGTGCCAGGGAACCCTGTGCATGCTCTTCGAGATTTTCTCTGATGATGGCCGGTGCAGCCAGGTTCAATCCTCCTTCCCACAGTGTCTACTTATCATGTTGCCTAAAAGTAAAGAACTATATGTGTAAGCCCTCATACTATACAAACATTCTGGTGCTCACTCTGTAATAATTCAAATTTGGCATGAGACTGCCACACACCCCTTGCCCAAAATAAGGTCTGAACCATATTAAAAACAAACAACACACAGTCATAATGTCACTCTCTTGCTCCAGCTACAGAACAGTGAATGGCTATTACTCGGATAATTGCTGCACGAATACCAGGGCCCAGACTTGAAACTAAGGGCAGCCCAGGCTAACATGTCCAATCCAGCTCCATGTGTTTCCTCTTCTGTCTCTTCTTCCTTCCATCCATTCTCTCTCTCTTCTTCTCCTCTCTCTCTGTCATTCTTCTCTCTTTGATCTCTCACCACTCGCTCTTTCTTTCTACTCTTCTTCTTTCTCTCTTCTCCTCCTCCTATTTCTATAATGCAGAACTCACCCGGGAGGGTTAGTGTCTCTCTTCTTTTCTCTCATCCTTCTCTCTCGTCCTCTCTCTCCTTCTGCTCTTTCACCTCTTTCTCTCTCTCCTTCTCTCCAGTATCTCTCTCATCCCTCTCTCTCTCTCTAATCTCTCTTTATCCTCTCTCATTCTGCTTTCTTTCATTTTCTTCTCTTTCTCCCTTCACTTTCTCATATCTCACTTTCTCTCCCTCTTTTTATACTCCTGCTGTCCAATAATATGTGTAATATACTTACTTAAAAGGGCTTCCTGACAGCTCTTTTTATCCATTGGTCTGCTGTGTCTTTACATTTTACTTCCACCCACTATAACATGGGGCAGTGGGTCAGCCTACTTTAGCCACTGGCTAACTTCACTTTGAGTGACTGCATTTTGCTCTTTCACATGAAGCACATCCACACACGAGGTAGCTCTCTTTAGTGCCAGTCTTTTTGTTTTTTCTTTCTTATTACTTTAGTGTTGCCTTTGTGTTAAGAGCCTGATATTATATCAGAATGCTTTCTACCAGCTCTTCATGTTGTTTTTAATGTGAGCGCAGGGCACGTTCCAGCTTCATCTGTTACTGTCTCCTGCAAACGCTGGTGTTAATTCCTTTTGGAGTAGCCTTTATTTATCTGACTGCTGCTTTTCCACAGCATACTGGAGTGTGTCCCTTTGAAACAGTTATTTATAAAGCTATTCTCTTTTCAGTATGCACATGGTGAAGTGCATTTATAACTGCTGTCCTGTATCCCATGCTGGTATGTATTTTAAGTGAGGACTATGGAAATACTTATGAAGCAATTCGGTCTCTATATCCTGCTTGTATAACTTTCTAGTGCTTGTGCTTGTCATGCTTATATAGACACAACTTTTATTTATATTAGAATTGAAGCTGTGCCGTTTAATCCATCCATCCATCCATCCATCCATCTATACATACATACATCTCTAGCATAAAGCATTAGCAAAGGCAAGAGGCAGGCAGCTAATGCCGGTCCGATTGGCTTTTTAGGCCAGGAGTTACCCAAAACCTTTTGATTTTACTAAAATTATGCATATATTATGCATATAACCTAATAAGTTATAGGAGGTTTCAGCCAGACTTTTTCCATTAGTCTGTTTCTGTGTCATTCACGTTTTTCTTCCACCCAATCCAGCATGCTGCCATTTCACATGGAGCACATCCTTACACAAAGTAGTTCCCTTCAGTGCCAGTGCTATTGTATTGTCCTTCTGGGATTTTTAAGAGCAACATTTTTTTTTGCCTTAAGCCAATGTGCCTTTTTTTTTTTTAGATTGACAAGTACAAAGCTGCTTCCCCAGCAATAAAGTTTTACAAAAACCATGACAGAACAAAACAAGAATTGCTAAAGCCAAAAGGCAGGCAGCCAACGCTAAACCTATTAGCTTTGCCAATGCTTATTTTAAATTACCACCACTCTTATTAGACACTTAAAACTCAACACAGGAGCAAACAGTGATGCTTCTGTCATTTTATTGCATTGCTCGCTAGTCAACTGGAAGATGTTAACAGGATTCACAAAATGCTACGCCATGCTTGGGACTTTCGGAGCTCTTGAGGGAGGTAATGAAACACGGAGACCAAATACTCACTCTGTAAGCTGTGCATTTTCCATCACAGCTTTTTCAGCAGCCATGCTTAAGTATCTCTTGCCGATTCTGTACTGCAGCGATTTCTCCTTCAGTACCCAGCATGAACAACATGGGCCAGACCACAGCAATGGCACTGCTGGTGTCAGTTGTGATCAATTATGCATTGTTGCCAGCCAGCCAGTCCTGCACTGGCTGCCAGGTAGTTTTGTATCAATTTTTATGCAACATCTGCACTAATGCAATTGCAAAATTACACAGTCCAAGTGCACAATTACCCATAATCAATAAAAAAATTGCTCAGTACTAGTGTAGAATTACCTTGAACCAGTGGCAAACTGCACAGAACTAATGCAAAATGTTATGTTATGTTAATTGGATTTGTAGAGCGCGACTCATCACCCAAAGGGTATCCAGGCGCTTGCCAAGTATGTGCACAAATTGCCCAGAACTAGTGCAAAAATAGCCAAACACTGGTACAATTTATATGATAAGGCCCAAACACTGGTACAATGTATGTGATCAGGCCCAGTGTGTTCATTTGAACAATTACATTGGGATATACGTTTCTACAGCGCCTCGAGACCCTCACGGGTGAAGCAGCCGTGCTATACAAATCCTGACTGATTGATATTGGGGGCATATTAGCAAGGGCACTATCGCCGCTTTAGCGGCACTTTTTGCCGCTAAAGCAGCGATATTCTTATCGCCCTATCAGCAAACTGTCTCTAACAGCAGTTAGAGACAGTTTTCGGGCATTAGCGCCCGTGTTTTTACCGCTTTGCATGTCAGCGATATTTATCGCTAATGACATGCAAAGTGGGCGTTCCCGACGAACAAACCTGGGAAACACCCGCTAACAGGCCTATCGCCTATTAGCAAGGTGGCCATGGCCCCAGTTAGCGACGTGAAAAGTCGCGCTAACCGGGGTCATCGCCATTTATTTAACACCTGCAATTAGCAGGTGTTAGCCATATCTAACATGGGGGTGGATTATGCTGATACGACCACAGGGTCGTATCAGCAAGGTTATCGCCGTTTTACATGAAACATCGCTGGAAAACCAGCGATGTTTAATGGAAAACACCGCTATGGCTGGAATAATTATCGCCATAGCGCTAAATGTCGCTAATACAGCGTTAGCATGGCAAATTATTCCGATGATAGCCGGCGATAAAAAAGTGCCCGTTAAACACGCTTTGCGATGTTTAGCGCACTTTTTAGATAACATGCCCCATGGTTTTTATTAATGGTCACCACTGATTCACATGTTCATTTCTGTAGATTCTCCATACCTGGTCCTGGTAGCCATCCATACTCCTCTGTCCTTTCGTCTGGATCAAGCACCGTCCCGACGGCGGCCCCCGAGGCGTGGCGATATTTTGCGAGGAGGGTATCTGGATGGGCAGCGGAGTCTGGTACTGCTGTATGGTCACTTTATTCATGCCCCCGTCGTAGTGCTGGTGCTCACGCGACCGGTGCTGGAGGCTCTGCGACCCCATCAGCGTCTGGTTGTGGCTACCTGCCTGTGGGTAACGCAACCCGTTAGGCAAAGATTCAGGAAGCTGAAAAGAAGCAATTACAACTTACAGAGTCACCTCAAAGCAGACCTCTGGGGTTAAGTGTCAGAGGTGTGCCCTTGAATCGACAGCTAAGGCTTGCATAGTGAGCGCTGGCCTCACAGACTGCACAGTGGAACCATGCCATTATTGAGAATAATGAAAAAAAAACTCAGAATATTTTTAATAACATTTGACACTTTTTACTTTTTAAATATTTGGTGAAAAGGGAAATGAAAGCTGAACGTAATTTGAAGTGTTTCCTAGGTTTTCATTTTAAAAGGTTATGAATTTATTTTTAACCTTGAATACGAACGAGGGTGCAACAAAAAAAACAAATCTATCTCAAAATTGGATCATTTTCTAACCATTATATTGTCAGAAGGTTGCCTTTCTTGTTTGGGCATAAAACGTCATTGTTCATTTAGTTAATTTTTAGAAGCATATCAAAGGAACCATGGATCTTAATGCAAGCACCCCCCTCTACCCCCCCCCCCATCCATGGCAGGGTAATAAAAGAAAGTCATAACTGGGGTACAGTGGGCCTCTCAGACTCCTGCTGCACCACTGTTTCTCACCATATAGGTCACCATTTAGTTACCCCCCACAGGTGCCAGGAATTTTTTTTAAAAGTGGATATTACACACACATACGTTTAGCTGAGCATCAGACTCTACTTTGTGCCTTTGATCACAGTAGGAAACAGCAAAGTAGCACTTCATACAGAAAAGTAAGGCAGCAGCCTTAAATTTCCACATCGTGGTGCTGCAAAAAACTATTTTTTTTTCAGTGTGGTTGCAGTCCAGTAGACAAATATCTATGTTGTCCCAAGTGCTGAAAATGCAGCTAAATGCTGTATGGTAGGTGGCACCTAAAAAGTTTGAGTTTGGCTTGGGGTAGTTTCTGGTCTTCCAGCCAAGGGGGCATGCAAGGTGTTGAGCGAAATATCTAACCGTTCATGGGTAACTATCAAGGTGAGGAGTAAAAACACAGTGGTTTCAAGACAACATAACTGACAATCTATGTTGTCTATGGTGTAAAATAGGAAGCCAGAGGTGGAAAACTTTCCCTTGTTGATGCTTATCCACATACAGTTTTATGGTATTTTTGTATGCTATACATAGCTCCCTCGACTCCTGCTGATGCCCCTGTGTAGGACTTGATCCTTTCTGCTGGGTCATCCCCAAACATTTTGCCCTCACTCCTCCTATTTTTGCTTAAAACGGTTTTGCTTGCCTTAGGATTCTGCACACTTTACCACTGCTAACTAGTGCTAAAGTACTTGTGCACTCTCCTCTAAACATGGTAAAATTGGCCTATAACCAATTGTCATATTTAATTTACTTGTAGGACCCATGTAAAGTGGTACTATGTGTACCCCGGACCTGTAAATTAAATGCTACTATTGGGTCTACAGCACTGATTGTGCCACCCACTTAAGTAGCCCTGTAAAACATGTCTCAGGCCTGCCATTGCAGCCTGTATGTGAAGATTTAAACAACCATTCTAACCTGGCAAAAGAAACCTCTGGCCAGGCCCACACCTCCCTTTTTAATACATGTAAGTCACCACTAGGGTAGGCCCTGGACAGCACAGAGGGCAGGGTGCAGTGTATTTGAAAAGCCAGGCATGTACTTTTAAGTTTTACATGTCCTGGCAGTGAAAAACTCTTACATCCATTTTTCACCACTGCAAGGCCTACCTCTCCCAAAGGATAACACTGGAATTACCTTATTACTTTTAATAAACTGTAACTTTCCACTGGGAACAAGTAACCAGTTCATGTTTGGTGTCTTTAAATTGTAATGAAAAAGCCTCTCTTTTGGTATAGTTGGATTTTAAATTACAATTTTGAAAATGCAACTTTTAGAAAGTTGTCATTTTCCTGCCTTAGCCATTTAGTGCCTACAGTCAGTCTCTGGGTCAAATGACAGGATGCAGCTGACAGTTAGGCTTTGTGTATTCCTCCTACACAGCCACACAAAGTACAGAGCTTAGGTGTGCCTTGGTGGGACATCACTGGCAAGATAAGAGGGCGGAGCTGGGAACAGCCCTACTTACATTTGAATAGACTGTGTCCTGCCTCCACACAAAGGGCTGCATACCCCCTGTAGTTAGTTTGGAGCCAGGCGAGGCAGCAAATCTGTGCACTTCAAAGGGAAATCTTTAGAAGCTCTCCCCACTTCAATGGAAGCACCTGCTATAAATGTTGGACCTCAGGCACCAACTCTTCAGTACACTTCTGGACCTATGGAGACTCTGCCAGGAAGGAGAAAGGATGTGCTGCTGAAAGGACTGCTGCCCTGCTGGACTACTGCCTTGCTGGATTGCTGGCCTACTAAGCTGCTGCCCTCCTGTCTGAGTCAGAGGGATTGGACCTGCACCTGAACCCAGGGCTCCCAGAGTGGCCTCCTGATCAGAGCCCAAGGGACATAACAGGCTCCCAACCATCTGAACCAGCACCCAATCAAGCTGGAGTATGCCCCTGGCCCCCAAGGGGTGCCTCTCAGGTCTTGGACCCTTAGTGTGGCCTCAGTAGAGCTGAATTGAAGTTTTTGGTTTCTTTGTGACTGCAAACGGGTCAGTTGGTGACAAAATCTTGTTGCTCGCTGTTAGAAATTGTGTTGTACGTTGCCTGGGGTATGAACCCTAGTCAAGCAGCAACAACAATCTTAGTCAGGGTGAGAAGCAGGCAAACCCTAAATTAACCTGTGAGCACCCTCTGGTAGCTTGGCACAGACCAGTCAGGCTTAACTTAGAAGCAATGTGTACAGTATTTATGCAACACTTCAAACAGAAAAACTGTTAAAATACCACACAAAGATTGCACACCAATTTAGAAAACTAGAACTCGATTCAATAAATAAAACAAGACCAAAACGATAAAAATCCAATAAATAGAACTTCAGACTGGAATTTTTAAAGAAAAAACTGTAAAAAGCGCTTACTTGGGGAATCTGGTCGCCCCGGACCAGGACAAAGTCAAAAGTTCAGGCCGACCGCGATGGAGCACGGGCCGGATACAGGGACCCAGTGAACCCCGCTGAACAAAAGTACCTTGATCCTGGCTGCGTCGACATCAAAGATGCGGGGTGTAGCCGAAGCAATGCGTAGGTGTTGACCCATGCAGTGACGGCGATGCGCTGGTCCTGATCCATGCAGCAGCGGCGATGCGTCGGCTCCGATGAGAGAAGAGCTGTGATGAAGAGATTCAGCGTCATTGAGGATGCCGTCGACGGCGATGCAAAAGTCTTGCGCCAGGGAGAGCATCGCGCAGTGGTGGTTCCGAAGGTGATATGTCTGGGCCAATCCACGCAGAAGAGGCGATGTGCCAGTTCTGGTCCATGCAACAGGAACAATGTGCCAGTTCTGATCCACGCATCAGGAGCGATGCATCGGTTCTGATCCACGTAACAGGGCCGATGTGCCGGTTCTGATCCATGCAACAGTGGTGATGCGCCAGTTTGACAGAGGTTGCATGGGATTTGCTGGAGCAAGCAGCTTAGGCCCACTTACAAGGGTCCAGGACTGTGGTGGCACCACTTGGCAAGGCAGACTCACAGATGGCAGAGACCAGATGCAGAAGCAGGTAAGTTGGAAGTATTTTATGTCCCTAAGACTTCAGATCAGAAGGCCAGCCAGCTAGCCCTTGGAGTCACTCTGGGTTCAAGTGATGCAAGTCTAATCCTTCTCACCCAGGCAGGGGAACAGCGGGCAGCAGGGCAAAACAGCAAGGCAGGAGTCCAGCAAAGCAGCAGTTCAGATGAGTGGCAGTCCTTCAGCAGCACAGCAGTCCTTCTTCCTGGCAGAGTCCCACAGGTCCAGAAGTGTACTGAAGTGGTGGTGTCAGAGGACAAGTACTTATATCCAGTTGTGCCTTTGAAGTGAGGGAGACTTCAAAGACAGGTCTGTGAAGTGCACAAAGGTCCTCCCTTCCTGCCCTGGCTCCAGACTCACTACAGGGGGAATGCAGCCCTTTGTGTGGGGCCAGGACAAAGCCTATTCAGATGTAAGTGAGGCTGGGCCCAGGTCCTCCGACCCAAACTCCCAGGATGGCCCATCAAGTCACACCTAAACTCCCATTGCTTGTCATTGTCTAGGGGAAATAAACAATGCCCAACGGTCACCCTTCCCAGGCGTGTATCAGAGACAGTCAGCAGGCACCAAATGACTGAAGTAAGAAAATGCCAACTTTCTAAAAGTGGCATTTTCAGAATTACAATTTGATATCCGACTTCACCATAAGCCTGGATTTAAAATTGTGATTCCAGAGTTCCAGAGACACTAAACTTGAAAAGTCTATCCCTTCGCATTTTGGAATTGCATTTAAGAAAAATGTAATAAGGTAATCCCAATGTTATTCTATGGGAGCGATAGGCCTCGCGGTAGAGTTTTTCACTTCCAGGACGAGTGAAACCTAAAAGTACATGTCATGCCTTTTAAATACATTGCTCCCTGCCCTGTGGGTTGTCCTGGGCCTTCTTTAGGGGTGGCTTAAATGTACAAAAAAGGGAAGGTTTGGACCAGACAAGAGGTTTATTTTTCCAGGTGAATAAGGCAGTGTAAACTGCCCAAACAGGTTCTGCAAAGGCAGGCCTGAGCCATGGTTAGAGGGCTACTTAAGTGGGTGGCACAATAAGTGTTGCAGGCCCACTAGTAGTATTGAATTTACAGGCCCAGGGCACATGTAGTGCACTTTATACGGGACATATAAGTAAATTAAATATGCCAATTGGGGATGAGCCAATAGTACCATGTTTGGGGAGAGAGCACAAGCACTTTAGCACTGGTTAGCCATGGTAAAGTGCATAGAGTCCTAAAGCCAGCACAAACAAGGTCAGAAAAGCGGAGGAGGTAGGCAAAAAGTTGGGGGAAGACCACTCTAAGGCTGTCAGGTCCAACACTTGCAATACCTGCCAAACATAACCTTCAATCTGCACTATCGACTGCTCACAGAGAACGCCACAGTGAAGCTCTGGCCACCCGCTCGTGATGACAATAGTATTTTCACACTACAGTGATGCTAGTCCTGCTCTTCTTCCTGCTCTTCATGGCTCCTTCCAACGTGAAAGGGACTCTGTGCGATGGACCGAGAAGGTAACTTTTCAGTGGGAGTAGCCTGGTCCCTATATCCAACCCACGACCCAATTGCCGTTGTTCTGAAATTGTGACTTTCTCCCCATCTTGCGCAACCAGCTGGCCACAAGTGTTGCTTTGGGCTTTTTGATGCTATGTCTCTGGTCCTACTGACTGGATTTTTGTTGTTTTGGTCTGGATTTATTATTTAAATTTTGCTCTGTTTTTCTAAAGTGGTGTGCGATTTTTCTTGTATTGTGTTTTCACTTTATTAGTGTTTAAAGTGCTGCATAAATACTTTACATATTGCCTCTAAGTTAAGCCTGACTGCTATGTGATAAGCTACCTGAGGGTTGAGCACAGGTTAGTTTGAGGTTTGCTTGTGCCTCACCCTGACAAGGATTGTGGTTGTTGTTTGAGTAGGGTTCCACCCCCATCAACCAGTAGCCCAATTTCTCACTCCCTGCATTGAGCATCCATATGAGCAAGAAAATTAATGGTAGAAGCAGGGGAGTAGCTGCCAATGGTGCAGTAGGTGCAGTTACACGGGGCTCAGAGGCCTGAAGAGCTCACTGAACCTTAATTATTGCTGTAATTAGCAGCCTAACTTGCTAACAGGGGCCCACTTTCCACACGTGCACTAGGACCAACGGCACCCTTGTTATGCCTCTGGAGAGATGAGGTTTAATGGAGCAGCCATAAATAAAACTCATTCACTTCTTCACCGTTAATTGTATATAAATAAAACTGTTGTCCTGCCACCTGCTCCTGTGCCCATCAGGGGCTACCTACACTTTCATAAATAGAAATATTCCTTGTCTACTGCAACTTCTCACCCCCTCTATACTCTCCCACGCCGTCTGCCTCCAGGTGCTGGGTGCTCCTGTTACTTAAGGGAGAAGAGGAAGCCATTACATGAGTGGTGGTGCTAATGGGCATATTGCGCCATGCCCTACCACTGAAGCAGGAGGTGGGATGTGGAGTAGAAACACACCTAGCAGCTAATGGCTGGGTGCTCGGAAGTTATTAAGTCAAGATCATGTGTTTTTTTAAGGGGAGGACAGGGTTTTTTGTGTGCATGTGCTAGGTGAGTGCACACTCGCCCTTTAGGCACAAGCCAGTGCACTTACGTCAGTGTGGTGGGTGTATCCATTTTTACCTGGGATGGATAACTTTGCCCTGGGGCACAACTGATGTGGCTTTAGGTGTAGTCATCAGAGTTACAGGCACCAGCTTATAAAGTGTCAGCCAGCAGGGCCAAGTGGGATTGTGTGGTGTTCGGAGTGGGCTGGAGGAGGAGCCTATGGGAGTTAGTTACTTCAGACTGCTGCAGTACACCACATGCAGTACGCTGAAGAGTAAAGCTGGCTGTCTATTCCCTTTCTGACTCCCACACAGTCCATCCTTCATTATACTTTTTCTGTGCTCCAGGTGGACATTAGGCCTGAAATGATGAAGGGCTACTGCAGTTGAACTTGCAACAGCTGTCATCACCTTCGATTACCCACTCTCCACACCGGACCATCAAAGAGACCACTGCTGCAGCCTGGCCTCTTAGTTTTGCCCCCATGGCCAGGTGTTGACATACAGATGACTGACCAGGACTGTGAGTTGTCATAGGCTCAGCCGGCGGCGACATCAGGCACTGCGCAGTCTATCAGTCCAGCTGCCTATTTTTCAGCCTAAGTTGGCAGCAGAACTGATCGGCAGTGCAGTGCCTAATGTGCATTGCACTGTGGGGTATTGGTATCTGTTGGTCTGTACTCTCATACTCTGCATGTTTGGGTATGTGGCCTATTTTGTGTTGATTGCCTTTAGTTGTCATTGCATCATGAGACCTTGGTGACGACTATTTAAGTTAAAATATAAGATTGTTCCTCGCTCATTCTCCCTTTTATGGTAGAAAAGAGTTGTTCAGGCACTTCTTGCATCCGGTGAAGTATTTGTCATGATAGGAGGGAAGAAGTGCAAGAAGCACTGAGCAGAGCTTTCCTTTTAAACACACAGCACCAAGAAATGTGCAGCGAGCGCCCTCCTAACAACCACAACACTAGTTTTATTTCTGGTGCCTTCAGCAGACTATTAGGGGGACGTCCTACGCAAATTCAATATCGAAAGATATTAATTCTGTTTATCAAAGTGTATGAGAGCCAGCAAAAATATTTTTCAACCCATAAAGTGAATAGGTTACATAGACATCTTGGAATGGTTTAAAGGTGTGCCCAAGACATTTTTTACATAGCGCACCACACGGTACACAACATGTCAGGCACAGAGGCAGTATATAAGGTGGCCGCATATTGGTATCTAACTCCGGCCCGACTCAATCACTGTAATAGAGATCGCCCGGCATACTGCTGGCGGGGGTGTGGCCAGACCGGGTCTCTGGTGCATCTTCTATGGCATTGCCCCAAGTTAGTGCGTTATTGGGATCCAATTCTACAAGATATCAATGAGGCTTTCGATACAGACATCCCACGCTTCCCCGCGTACACGCTGCTAGGCCTCCCCAACCGGTTGAATTTCCCCTTACGCTCCTTGAGAGGAAGACAGATAGCCATAGTCTTGAACGCCGCACGCCTAGAATTGTTGGCCCACTGGGGGTCCGAGAAAGTCCCAGATCACTCTGCCTGGCTTAGACGACTATGGATGGTGTTGGGCATGGAACGGTTATCGTTGGTGGCGGACAACAAAGTCGACGTTTTTCAGGAAATATGGGCTCCCTTTATAAACATCCTTAGTAAAGAGTTCAGAGAAGTAACCTGCCCTAAGCTCCTACAGATTTTACGCCTTACTGACATAGACCAGCATCATAAGCCGCGCTGAATAGCCGACAGGGGCTCTTACATGATCTCCAAATGGGGAAGATATGGGGTGCGGAGGAGATTGGGTGGGTGTGGGAGGGTGTGCTGTTTCTCTTTTGTTTTTCCTTCTTCTTTCCTCTCTTCTCTTAATGGCACGCCGCTAGTTCTTATACCTGGGCAAGTGACGAGCTTTACTAACGCACAGCTCGAGCTAGCTCGAGAGATCGAAGATTATAGAACATACTCCAGATGAGTAGCCTATTGTAGCCCTTAGCCCACGCTGCCTGCCTCCGGGTTGTTGGCTTACAGCTGTGTTATTTCCATGTGAATGGTGTCTACACTGTTGGCTACTGACAATATCTGTAATTTGATCTTCTCTTCTTGTGATACTGTGCCTTGATCCAAACCAATAAAAAGAGTTATTCCATAAAGGTGTGCCAAATAAAGCAAAACAGGAACCAATTCCTTCTGGTCTGTAAAGATCTGGCAGAGGCAGAAGACATCTTCAGTCACTGAGCAGGGGCGGCTCCTCTGCTATGGTGGAGGAGCGTCTCCCCCAATGAAAAATAAAATGATAAAACCATTTTATTATCATTTTATTTTTCATTACTATCAGTTGAGTTTAGGGCGGGGCCATCCTGCCGAGCGTCACGCTTTAGGGAGGAGTGTTGGGCACTTGTAAGTACGCATGTCAGTTTGGCCGGCCATCTTAGGCCGGCCAAACAGACGTGCGCACTCATGTTTCTCAAAACCCAGCTGTGTTGCAACAGCCGGGTTGGAGAAAAGCCCCAAGCTCCCTGGGACTGAGTGAGCATCAAGTCAGCCCGCTCAGGCCAATCATGAGAGCAGCGCCGTGATTGCCCCTGGGAGCCTTTGCAGTGTGACCAGCGTTGAGAGAGTAGCACCGAGGTGGTGGGCACGGGAGCAGGTAGGTGGTTTCTTTGTTTTCCTCTCAACCCTGCAACCCACCCCCTCCACGCTCACGTTGCCCACCCCCTCAAAATTGGAGAAGCCGCCACTGTCACTGAGATGTCACTGCTGCAGCCGCTAGATACACCTGTCTTATAATGCATTCCTACGGAAGCCACATACAACTACCAATCTTGCTGCGAAGTCTACGAAGCACAACGAGTCAAAGCCTAAGATAACAAAATATCTGAAATATTTAAATTCTGGCAACTCCCCTATGGTACTATGCACCGAACATAACATCTCCTGTAAATGACTTCTATCTCTGTACATTGAAGCATGCTCATCCCAAAAGACAAGAATACTTCCGCATTCAGCCACTCTTTTGAAATATTCAAAGTCCATGAAAGTCCCTGGATTCCTGTTCAATTCATGCCCATGGAGTCGTTAAACTTTGCAAGAGAAGCACACAGGCATTCTCTTTAGCCTAGACATACTTACACTGGGGAGACTGAGGAATGCGTTGGGCTTTGCTACCTTGCAGATTTCATTTTTTAATGATTAGCCCTTGTGAGTCAATAATGACAAGAGTAACAGCTGTTTCCCGTGGTGTTTCCTAAAGAACATGTCAGTTTTTTAAGTGGCAAATTACTTTTGACGTGTGCAATCAGAATGGTAAAATAGCCCAAGTTAGTATTCAGAGTTGGTCCTCAGAGTAAAAATAATGGCAGCAATTCAGTTTTATTAGGCCTTTTTTGTTGGGGGTCTAGGGAAAATGAAATCTGTCATCCGGTTCTGTGTGTAAGCAAGGAACAGATAGCTGTCAGCAAGCTACAGTGTACTCATTTATGGGAAGTCACTTAAATTGTCAAGACACACAGGGTAGGCAGTAGGTGATCTGAATTCGCAATATATTCTTGTTTCTGGGTGAGGTTCATTGGCCGTATGGTAGGCAGGCTGAGGAATAGCGTCCCGCCTAGCACGACAAACCTACATTTTGTCTAATAGTGTTAACCAGCTCATTAGTTCCTTCGGGAGAGGGGACAGTCTAGCATTGTGTATGGAAGTTAACTGGTTCAGGTACATTAGCACCTGCAAACTGAGAAGTTTTTAAGGCAGTTGGTTCTATGTTTGATTACTGTGAATTCGGGTGGCAAATGGGTAGGGTCACGTGCACTTTTTTTTTGCTGTTGCTGATTGTTTGTGAGTTTAACATACACAATCAGAGCTACTTTACATTACATCAGGATTCCACTAGTTACATGTCAAAACCATCAGATTTTCAGAAGGACTTTGAATACACCTAGGATTCAGCGGTGCACTCCAACATGATAATGGCCATTTTCTGCGACATACTGTAAGATAAAATAGTAGATGTTTGTCAACACAACTTTTTCCTCATCCTTTTCATCATGTAAGTGAAACTTACATATTATCCACCTGACACTTTCCCTAGCAAATCTTATTTAAACCTAGCATACAGCAAGTTCTCTATATGCCTTGTTGAATTTCAGATGAATAGTTCAGATCCAGAAACAGAAATATAACGGCTACTTGGCTTGTTGGGGGGAGCGCCCTTCTGCCATTGTGTGTTTCAAGTGCCATTCACATTTTGGGTCAGCCCACAGTATTTTGTGGATGTTTACATTTTGTTGGTTTGCATTTTTTTGTTGATTGACAAAGTAGTTTGTCTCAGCACTGCAACTAATGGTGCAGCCGCGGATAGGGTGTGTGCCCTGAAAAGCGAAGCCAGAACATTTTGGGAGGCAAATATCGAGGGCAAAATAATTAATACAAAATATTGAAAGGTAAGTGAGTATAGATTTTCTATACCTAACTCCACATATATGTACCTTGCAGATATATATATATATCTTGAAGGTACATTGATGTGGAGTTAGGAGTAGTAAACTATACTTCCTCTATATACATTTACTTTTCAATATCGTGTCCTTCAACAATTAGTCCACAATTGTCTTGTGCCACGATTTTTATAGCCTCGACATTCAGTATGACAATCCGCTGATTGCTAGAGAGCCTCCTGTGATGGTACTATGCAATGTTACTGATCTGCACAGGTGTTTCAACACCGCTAAGATGGCCGCTGTGACGTGGACAGCTAATGTGTCATGTCTCCACTCCCGGCAGCGCTCTAGTGTTTCTAAGAAAAAGGTAAGATGGCCAGCATGCAACTGAAAAGGATGCCTGGCAGCCCGCTTTCCACATATGACCAAGCAGCACATTATGAACAGCGACATTCTAGCCCTGTAGCTCTGGTATCATCAGATCAAAGCTCTGTTCTGTGTGTTGGGCCTGTGCTTAGCTGTGTCTGATTGCTGGGCATAAATATTGTTGCAAGTGTCTCTTTCCTGCAGCATGTATTTTGGTACTGGGCATTCTGCTTGGCAAGGTGTGTCTCAAAGTGTTGTGCAAGGTATGCGCGGATTAGATGCAGGCATATTGCAAACAGAAAAGTCACATATATGCACATGCGCTGTGATTGCCGGGGACGGTTGTTTGATAGAATATCGATCCTAAAAAGAATGCGTGTACAGAATATCGTGTAAAAAAATATCTAGGACCAAAATACAGAGGAGGTAAGTGCAAATAGGTAAGTATAGATTTACTATTCTTAACTCTACATCTATGTACCTTGAAGATATATATATCGTCAAGGTACATATATGTGGAGCTAAGTAAAGTAAAATTTTGCTTACCCTAAAAACGTACCTTCGCATTATTTTTATCCTCATTTTTTTTTACACAATATTTTGTCCACACGAAATTTTGGAAATGATATTCTGTCCAAACACCCCGGGGGACAGCTTAAATACATCACTATCCTGTGCAGCTACAAACACCCCAGGGGACAGCTTACCTTCGTCACTATCCTGTGCAGCTACAAACACCCCAGGGGACAGCTTACCTACGTCACTATCCTGTGCAGCTTCAAGCAAGCCATGGGCTCAGTGAGTGTGAGATCACAACTGACTGCCTGCAGCTGTACCAGAAGCATGTTTTCCCTGAGAGGGTGTTCCTGCCACACAGTGCCATGCTGAACATTAAGTTGTCACATAGGTGCTGAGAACCACTGAGCTGTGTTCTATAACCATTGTGAATGTAGGCATTGCTAGCAGCAGCCACTGAAAGAGTGCTGCATAACCAGGTGCAGTCCTTTTCACATACAGCCATGTTTGCGCACTACAGCCAGTGTAGCTCCTGGACACCTAGTTGTAGCACGTTCCTGCTTTCCAAGCTCAACCAAGACTGGTTACCGTTCCTTCAGGGAAATGGCAGTTTTCACCAGCGGCCTGCCTAAAGGCCCTTTTCTGCACAAATTGCAATTATCACAGTTCTGGTTTGGTAGCTACGCCTCCAGGCTCAGCACCGACATGCGAAGAGCATACTGCACCCTACCACGATCATACTGACATGCACTGACCAAGACGGTTACAGGAAATCCCTCCTTTTCCCCCCTAAAGTTAGCAGGTGCGTGGGCTTTATGTGGTGATCTCCCACCCAAAAATGCTACTATTGGCGTGTTGCAACTCAAATTGAGGGGTGGTCACAGCAGCAGTGGCAGCAGGACCAGCAGAGAAAGGCAGCAGTATGGGTAACTTGTGGGTGGTGGGGCAAAACACAGCAGAGAAATTACTATCAGTGACAGCAGCAGGACTGGTGGACTTTGACTGCAGCAGAAGACGACAGTAGGGCTCGGCAACAGCAACATCACTGGTAGGGTATGTTAGAAGCTTCACTGACCAAACCACAATTCAAAGCAGGAGGAGTGATGGAGAGTGGCGGCTGGTGAACTGATGGAAGGACTCAAGTGAGACTGTCGCCGGCAAGAGTGACTGCTTCTCCTCCTAGTGTGGCCGCTTGTGCAGATGCAGATTGCAGTCTCTGGCAGTCCACTGCAATCAGTTGGAAATCACCAGGTTCCTCAGTGCTGATACTGAAGGGTTAACAGATGGAAACAAACTTCCGCTTTCCTTAAACATTTTGTGGGGCTGTAAGAACCTGCCTTTAAAAGAGCAACAGATGCATCGAAGGACTTTTCTATACCATTCAAAGATGGTGACAAACTGATCGTGTCTGCTTCTATCGCTTGGCATCAGGAGCCAGTGCTACAATATTTGTCCATGGTAGAGAGTAATGTTTACAATGGAAGCACGTGCTCCCAATTATGGGTTTTGAGGCCTTGTTTTACGTTCTTGAAAGATGGTTATATTCTCTTATACCGCTGAAAACCCTGTTTCAAATATATTGATGTCCAGTTGGTATGGATCACCAAACAGAATAAAGCAGGCTTTTCTGGTAGGACCTAACTTAAGCAAATGGTGTTCTAAATCAACCAAGGAGCAACATGGATTCTAGAAAAAAGTTACATTTAGTTATCTTTCAAAACAAATATTAGTTCTGCTGTGACAGTATGGAGGTATCATGAAGATTTAAAGGTTATTGGTCTGTGTGCTTGCATGCATTGGCACACTTAAGCCAGACCTATTGGTTTTGATGGTGCTTCTTTAACAATGTAATGAGTGGAATAGCCATTCAGGAATCACAACTGCTTTAACATTACTGCAATACTTACTAAAGCTGTTCTTTTCGAATCAGAGTGCCCAGCCCATAACAAGAAATGAAGCTGGTAGTGGGAGTGTCAACCAGAGGGTGTAGGTGGCATGACCCCATGGAAAGACAGACCACTAAAGACAGGTATAGGACAAAAATGTATGGCCTAGATTGATTGAATTTGTCAGTGCAGCGTTGTGCACTGCCCTACGCCACAGTGAAAGAGCAGGAATGCACCGTATTTCTGCAATACAGTGCATTCCTGTCTTTTCCACCTGTGCTGGTGCCGTATCAGCAGCCTAGTGCTAACGCTGCTGCCCTTGCACTGGGTGCCTGTGTAGTCAGCAGGATTGTTTCATGCAGGAAGGGGCACATTCCTGCACAGAAACAATCTTAAGAGGCATTTTCTAAGAGGAAAAAAGGAGAAATAACGTTATTTCCTTCATTACGCCTCACCTCAGGAGGCATAAGGTTTTGGCACTTCCCCAGGTTTACATGCTTTTATAAATCATAGGGAAGTGTCAAAATCCATGGGTGTTGCATGTGAAAACCCACTGCAATGCCCATGGAATTCCTCCCAAGCGCAGAGTATGGCAACGCAGCGATTTGCTCTGCCTTGCCTTACTCCATATCTATAAGGCTATTCAAAGCCATGCATAGTGGCTTTGCATGGACTCAGAGATATGATTCTGTGATTTGTGCCACCGGAGCATCACAAAAAGTGACTCCGGCGGTGCAAAGGGCTAGTAAATATGCCCCAAAAGCTCTGTGCTGTTTCAAAAGTTTAAAAAGTGACATATTTGCAAGGAATCACGCCACTGTCATCTCCCTCACACAAAACATGTCATTTTAGAGAGTCCTTAAGTGCAGGCGCAACTCGTGTCAGAGAAAAGAGGCGGGAGAGGGAGTCTGGGTGGATGGAAAGGGGGATGAGGGAGATTAATGTAAAAATTAAAAAAACGTACCTGCTGCCCTCCACCATCACATCGTGCTCGTCAGCTCCTCTCCTCTTCAGAATGCACAGGCTCCCAGCCTGCCCTGCGGCCAGTCCGAAAGCTGCTCTCATGCATGAGAGCAGCTTCAGGATTGGTCTAAGCACCCTCTATTTGCGCTCCAGGACAGACTGGTAGTCTGTGCCTGCTCTCTCCAACCCAGCAACGTTACTGCATTGGAGAGAACTTTCACTGCACATGATGGTTTGGCCGGCCTGAGACGGCCGGCCAAACTGTCATGTGCAGTGAAGTGAGTGCACATACCACTCCCCTCAGTGCCTATCATCACTGTCGTCCCGCCCCCAAGACTCGGCACAAGGAAAATAAAACGATAATTAAACGGGTTTTAAACCCGTTTTATTATTGTTTTATTCTCCATGTTTTGGAGGGTGCTAGCGGGCGGGGGAGTGGGCGACGAGCCACCCCTGCTTAAGTGTTGCACCACAGTGCAAAGGTGAGCCAGCGGTGTCTTGCAGGAGATGTGCATTTTGAGGTACACCTTGCAATACAAATTTCTGAACGATGGCAACTCCCCAAGGGTATGCCCATAAATTGTATAATTTGTGCCAATTACAAATGTGATGTGTGGGAATGTCACGCAATATTCTAGTTGGCCATTGCTTGTGGCTTGTTTCATTTGCCTCTAGGATTTCATGCAAGCCACATTGAACTAGTTTAATAGATCTAATTTTGTGGGAGTTTTAGGGGTGCTTGTACTGTTCCTGCCCCATTGGTCCCTTTGAACATAGTTTCAGGGTATTGGTCCTCAGCAACAAAAAGTATTTTTGGTGGGTCATCTTTTGTACCGAAAGTAGATTGACGCTGAAGATTGTGGAGTTTCCTGTCGCAAAGCACCACTAAACATCGCATAAAGAGCAATGCATTTCAATAGTAAAACTGTGCCTATGTATAATTGGCATTAATGTTCCAACTTGACATTCAATTCATTTCTGTAGACTCTAATGCTACCCATTCGTAAACAGTAGGAGACTGTGGCATCTTTTCGAGTGGCCCATTATTTTGTGCAGCACTATCTTAACTGGTAATAGTCCTATCTCAGTGTGGTATTTTCCTTTGTGAGTGTTGTGCCTCAGAATGGGGGATTGTGTATCAAAACCAAAAGGTTCTCCAGTAGTTCTCTACTGAGAAGCTCAGAATATTGGGGGGAGTGTGATTACATACACAAATTCTGCCATGTTTTACCTGCTTACTTTGCTTAATCTGTTACAGGAAAAAGTGTGTTATTTCATACTACTTCTAATGCCGATTAGTATGCGGGTCTGCATATTATGGAATACCACATATATCAATCACAAACAGTTAACTTGTTACCTAAGCCTGTTGTGAATTTAGGAAAGTACTAGTCATTAATATCCCAACATGTTTTACCTTTTTAGCAATGTTTTCTGGTGGGACGTCCCGCCTTCCGAGAGGGTAGGGATTCCAAGGGCTCGTAGGAGACATGTCTTCTTGCCCATTGTCTAGAATGTTGCTTTGCTGTGATGGCGTCTATTTTAGAAATGGTAAACCACTCATTAATGACATTACAAAGAACATTTTGCCACAATAGTAGACGTAAAACAAGTCACCACTGACACATCGAAGAGACGTATTTTCATTTCAAGTAACCTGTAGCGTAATATTTTAAGGTTTCAGATTTTTGACATTATGTTTTGATACAGCACGACTTTCACATTTGTACCAATACAATTTACTACTGCGTTGTCCAAACATATTTTGAGTAGAAACGTACGTTTAAATTATTCGAAGTCATGGGTGTGGAAGTGAACCCTCTATGTCTAGCTGCACTGCTACAACACTGCTATCATCCACCTCCATCCAGAGGTCGACCACCACAGGTCAAGATGGAGCCCAAATTCAGTCAGTGCTTAGTTTTCTAAAAAATAAACGCAAGGGCCCTCCTCAATAGGGCACTGCAGGTTGCAACACACCTTGCCCCTGCCAGCGCTGCCAATGGCAGTACTAACACAACTACTAATCATCACACGCTTACAATTGTGAAAATTCAGTCTACTCTAGGCCCCCAAAGCTGTAAGAAGTGCCTGGGCGGCAATCAATAGTCATTTTTAGCAGCACCACCATGTGGCAGACTGGTACAAGCCCCGGTGTTGACAAGTAAGTTGCGGTGCTGAGCACCGGAAACCACTGGCTCAAATTAAGCCCGGAGCACAATTTACTGGCGGTCTAAAGAGCTCTCCCCATTAGTTTGGCTGTTTAAAAGAGACTGGAAGAAGCCCTGCAAATGATAGATTCTGCCAGGTATGGTACATCTTAACTGCACTCTTAAAAGCAGCAGAAAAATCTTGAAGATCAGAGAGGAATTCCAAGTGTTAGAAAATTGTGAAGCAAAGGCTGCGTTGGAGATTATGTTGCCATGATGCCGGGCAGGCATGATTTAGTGAGGACGAAACGGCACATTAAAAGTTAAAAAAACTCCTGCCTGCCAGGTTCATGTGAGAGAGAGCTAGACATTCAAGTAAAAAAAAAGTCAATATCAATCACTGACTTCTCTGAATGGAAACTCTGAAAACTCTTTACATACACAGATGACGAGAAGGTGTAACTGTGTGTAGCGTTTTAAAACCATCCAAAAGTTAGAAGCATTTCTTACAGCATGAAGTCTCTTCCTTCTCTGGCCTGTCATACAGGACTCGTTTTTTGCATGAGTTTAACCAGCAGCTTTAACCTCTACAAACCATGGGATGAACTATCTGACTTCTATCTGAGGTAAGACTAGGACAAGTGTATTTACTCCTCAAGTAATCTAGCTGCTTAGCTGGTATTTGTGGCTGGATGGTGTACAGTCACCCATGACATTGAAGCCCTTAGGGCTCTCCCATAACCTGAAAACCATTTGTCAATGTCACCCCCCACCACATAGCTAGGCACTAGGGGCAGATTTAAACACATCAGGTAACGCAACAAGACAACTCGCAGCACTGCGTTACGTAACAGGGAGAGAGAAGGTATGCTCCATAGCTACTAAGATATGACACATACCTGCTCTCTCCCTGCGCTGGCACACTGAGTGAAGCCAAGCGCTAGCACAGGGACCCTTTGGCCATGGTGAAAGTGTTCCTGCATTACAGGCAGGATTGTTTTTATGCAGGAAAGTACTATTTCATGCACAAAAACAATCCTTAGAGGCTTTTTCCTCATTCTATGTCTGCCTCAGGATGCAACACACGTAGAAATGAAAAAAACGAGAAGTAAACATACTTCTCCTTGTTACGTCTCACCTGGGAAGGCACAGCATTTTGATGCACTTTTAGATTTACTAGTGTTGCTAAATCTAGGAATGCATCAAAAACAATGTGGATTGTGGGAACAGGCACGCTCCACTCACAAAACGCCTTCTCAAGGCAGAGTGCTATAAAGCAGAGACTTGCGCTACCTGGCGTTACTCCAGATTTACTAACCCAAGCAGAGCCACACAAAGGGGTTTTGCATGGTTTAGTAAATTTCACTGAGGCCCTTGTGTTGCGCCTCCTTGCATGACCCAATGGCAATGCAAGGGTTTCGTAAATCTGGGTTCAGGGCTTTAGGAATGTGGACTCTCTTGTCTCCAATGGACACTGTGGTTTCCATGCCACCATTGCTGATGGGTTGTGTGCTTTGTTTGGCCTGGAGGTCCAGCTCTCTAAGACTCACTTCATGAGCCAACAGGATCTTGTATTCTTCCAAGGCTCTCTCAGCCTTAATTTCCTCGGCCAGCTTCTCCTCCAGAGTTAGTTTTCTTTCCTCAAGGGCACTCTTGGCAGCAGCCTCCTCCTTGGCTGTCTCAAATTTAAAATTAGCCCACTGCAGCGTGAGCTCCCTTTCAGCTTTCCTGTTTGCCAGTTCCTCAGAGTGGTTTGAGACACTGCTGCTGGCCCTGGATCTGGCAGGGGCCTCTCTCTCCTCTGGGGCCACAACCAGGGGTTGTTGTCCCACTCTTCCATCTCCTCCTCCTGCTCCTCCTCAATGTCCACCTCTTCCTCTGTAGCCTATAGTTGGCGGGCCTCCCACCAAGCCCTGAGGGCCTTCTGGAACTCCTGCGTCTTGGAGCTCCTCTTTGCTGGAAGCCCCCTCTTTCTGCAGAATACTCTGAGCTCAGCAACAGTTTTGCTATGTTATAGTGACTTGTAAAGCACATGGCTACCTTGTTAGGTTTCCCAGCGCTGGCCTCCTACCAAAACAAATGACCAGACTGTTCCAACAGCAGTACAGAAGAAACATCCGGGAACTTAAAATGATGCTTACCATCCTGTTATACTGATGGAACCAACCACGTCTTTAGTTTCTTCTGAAACACTACAAGCGAATCACACACTCTCAGTGAAAGTGGCAGACCATTCCACAATTTAGGTCCAAGATATGCGAAAGACCGCACACCCAGCTGTTACTTGCTGTAGAAGTATGCCGAGGTGGACACACAAGCATACGGGCTGCCACATTTTGAACAATTTGGAGCAGTTTGAGCAGGAATCTAGATGTACCCAGGTAAAGAACATTGCTATAATCCATTCTGGAAATCACCAAGGTCTGCACTAGTGTATGTTGGGCCGTAACTGGTAGACAAAGCAACATTTTTTCAGCCACTTGAGAATCCCAAAACATGTGGCTGCTACTTTCTTTATCTGGAGACTCTTAGATAGATTATCATCAATCTATACTCCCAGACTTTTTACTGCCTGCATTGGAAAGGGGTCGAGTCCAGAGTAGAAGGCCAGAGATGGGGACCCCAGAGAGGAGGATGATTACCTACTAACAGGACCTCTTTTTTGTCCCCATTTAGTTTCTGCGAATTAGTGTTCATCCAAGTTGAAACTTTGTCCAAGCAGGTGCTGAGAGCTACCGCATTTTGATTGTCCTTAGTAGATAAGGATACCACAATGTGTGTGTCATCAGCATATGAGAAAAGAGTCAGTCCATGGGCCTCCACGATGCCCGCAAGAGGCCTTATGTATAGATGGAACAGGAGAAGACTCAGGGTCGAGCCCTGAGGCACTCCGGCACTCCAGAGGGTAACAGATGGGATTTCAACCTAGATTGATGTGAAAGCACCTGGAAGGTGCGATTATGCAGGAAAGATCTAATCCAAGCCAGAGCTGTACCCTGCACTCCCATTCCTTCCTGACGACCCAGTCAGGTGGAATGATTCACAGTGTCAAATGCAGCACTGAGATCTAGGAGAATCAGTGCTGCCGAACAGCCATAATCTAATTGGCCTGCAGGTATTCCATGACCCCAAGGAGAGCAGATTCAGTGATGTGACCCGCCCTGAATCCTGATTGCGATGGATGCAAGATTTCGACAGTGTAGCTCTTCAGGTTGTTAAGCTCAAATCCATGCTTGCAGAAAGGGTCACAGATACACTAAGTCAGGGGGAATTGAAGTGGATTTGGAAACAGCAAAAGACGCCAATCAAGGAGAATTAAAAAAAAAGAGGTCAGATCTGGTATCAAATTATTTATAATGGGATTTTTGAGTTGCACGAATCACTGTATGGCACTGCACAAACATAAGTACTGAATCCCACCACTATGCACCAATGTGAGAAATTGGGTTGTTGGTTGAGGGGGGTGTGAGCCCTTCTCAAGGGACAACCAAAATCGTCATGAGGGTGAACAAAAAAAGTCACTAAATTAACTTGTGCTTAACCCTCTGGTAGCTTGGTACAAAAGCAGTCAGGCGTAACTTAGAAGCGCTGTGTAAACTGGTTATGCAGCACACAAATAGTAATACAGTGAAAACACAACAACAGAAAAATCCTACAACAATTTAGAAAAATAGAGTAAACTTTAATAAATTATTTGACACCAAAATGACAAACATCCAATCAGCAGAACTGTAGGTATGCAATTGTAAAGATTTAAGATAAGTATAGCACCTAAAAGCACAAAGCGCCACTCACGGTTATCTGGTCATAAACGTAGATCCTGTTGGGCGTCACTGACGGTCGTCGCTGGAGCTTCCCTTTGGTGGTCTTTGCGGGCTGTCGATGCTGTGGCGCGAAGTGTTGGGTTCACCTGGGCTTCGAGTTAATGGGTGGCAAGACCTCGGTGTGAACGGGCCTGTTTGCGGTGGTGAAGAGCCCAAAACTTTAGGTTTCTCCTTTTCTTCTAGGAGGAGCTCAACTGATGCCAGCCCAAGGGTCTAGGACCTGGGAGGCACATCTTAGGGATCAGGAACTCACTCCAGCAGAGGCAAGCAGGGTTCAGGCAGGTCCATTTACAGGTCCTCAACAGTCCAGTGCAGCAGGTCAGCTGGACAGTTGCAGAGGCACCTCTGGAGCTTGTTGCGTCCCTGTAGCTCAGAACAGGAGGTCTGTCAACTGACCCTTGAAATCACTTCAGCCTGGGATGAAGGGTGCAGGTCCAGTCTTCCTTCTCAGAAAGCGGGGCATGGCAGCATGGCAGTCCTTCTTCTGTAGTATCCACAAGTCCAGGAGTGTACTGAAGAGTGTGTCTGAGGTTCTTTTTTTACATGGGGTGCTAGCTTTAAAATGGGAGAAGCTTCTGAGGTTTTCCCCCCAACAGAGGTGTTTGGAATTTCCTGCCTTCCTGCACTGGCCCCAGTCTGTCTGTAGTCACAATAGGCTAGTGTGAAGTTCTTTGTGTGATGTGAGGCAGTGTCTTTGAAGTGCAAGTAGGGCTCTGCACAGCGCGTCACCATACTGGCTTGGATGGCCCACCTTCCCAATACCCAGGCCCTCTATTGTCTGGTTGTCTATGATGAATACACAAAGGCCAACTGCCAACTACATCTGGTCATGTGACCCAGTAAATAGGCTGCAGCAATCAACTGGTTAAGACAAGAAAATGCCAACTTTCTAAAAAGTGTCATTTTCTGAATTGTGACTTAAAATTCAACTTTACCATTAACAAGGGTTTTAAAGTACAATTTCTCTGACACCAAACATGAAATTTCTACCTGCTCTCAAACAAACGTTATCACTTATTAAATGTAATAAGGTAACCCACTGATATGTATGGGAGAGGTAGGCCTCACAGTAGTGTTAAAAAAATGGGTGAGTTTTTCACCACTAGGACATGTAAAACTTAAAATTACATGTCCAAATTTTTAAATACCATCCACCCTGCCCTATGGGTTACTTACGGCCTACCCTAGGGGTGACTTATATGTATTAAACAGGAAGTTTCAAGTTTGGCAAAATGTTTATTTTGCAAAATCGAATTGGCAGTTTTAAAGCTGAATACAGGCTGCAATGGCAGACCTGAGATATGTTTAAAAAGGCTACTTTCGTGGGTGGCACCATAAGTGCTGCAGGTCCACTAGTAGCATTTACTTTACCTGCCAGAGGTATATGATATACTACTTTACAAGGGACTAACAAGTAAATTAAATATGCCAATTGGGTGTAAGACAATTTTACCATGTTTACAGGAGCGAGCACAAGCACTTTAGCACTGTTTGGCAGTGGTAAAGTGCGCAAAGTCCTAGAGCCAAAAAAACAAATTCAGCAAAACAGGAGGAGAGAAGGCAAACTGTATGGGGGTGACCCTGTAGAGAGGGCCAGATCAAAAACCTGGCAATAGTTGCGGTATCTGACCTCTGGCCTGGCCCTGCATCTAACCCAACCTGAGCGGCCTAGCCCTGTTGTGCACAGCCTTCAGCTGGGCACAGTGAGGATTGGCAACAGGGCCTGGCTACTTGCAATGGGGGTTGGCTACAGGACCTGGCTTCCCAAGCTTCCATGGGCGGGTAGCTCATACAGCAAATAGCCTTTGGATGTGCACAGCAGGGGTTGGCAATACGGACTGGACTGTAGTTAGGCACTATTCCCAACTAGCCACATGTGGCTAACACCTACAAATGGACATTGGCCAAGTGTAGCAGTAGGCCACAAAATACTTTTTCCCCATTATTTTATTACTGGATTATTTTACTGGATTTGTGGATCCAGTGATGGATCGCGGGACCCATGATCCCCAAATACAATAGGATCTGCACATCCTTAGATTAAAAATATTTTTGTATAAATTCTGCTGCCAGGAGTTCTTTTTGGGCTCTGTCATCTGGGCCTAGGTGTCAGAGTGCACTTGGTCTGCTCCCTTATGCTATTTTTCTTTTGATTTTTCCAACATAGTCCTCAGTGCACAATGATGGGTAATGACAACCACAAAATAAATATTTCTGAGAGGTTCAGCCAATCAGAACTTGGCAGAACTGCAAATTCAGAGCTGGATTTGTGGATCTACAACACCTTAAGAGAGAAAAAGTTTCCCTAGTCTAGTAGGGTGCCTTTTTAGGTCTCCCGCCTAGCGTTGCACTGCGAAGCGGTGCTCGCACAGCGCGAGACATTTAGTAGGTGAAAAACGGGGATTCAGCACTGACCTAGGAATCGCACATGCTCGTGCGTGTGCGATTCCTTTTGTGGTACCCCATTGGCCTTTTCGTGCGTCTTTTTATAAAAGACTGCACGCAATTGGCCAAGGCGGGCGCATTGCTCCGCCCATGGCCTATTGGTGTCTATTACGCGCTTGGTGCGCGTAATAGACACCAATAGGCCATGTGGTTTCAATTATCGTGCCCAGACACGGGCGTGATAATTGAAATCACATGCTTAGCTGTGGCGCGCGTGCGCGCACCACTTGCAGGCTTCTTTGTTTTCCCTATCGCGATCGCGTTCATTTTCACTCTCTAACTTTCTCTCTCATTTTTTCATTTTCTGTGTTTTTATTTGTGCCTTATTCTAAGTGTGTATCTTTATTTATTTCTGTTTCTCTTGTATGTATGTGCTTCTGTCAGTGTGTGCCTAGATATATCTGTATCTGTTTGTACCTTAATATCTATATATGTTTCTATGTGTCTGTGTGTGTGTCTCTCTGTGTGTGCACCTCTATATGTTTGTGTGTTTGTGTATGTGTGTCAATGGGTGGAGTCACAGCTGTGTTAGAAGAGTACGAAAAGCGGATTACTAGCAACCAATAAAAATAATGTCCTTATTTGCCCTCTAAAAGTAAACTGTAAAAACGCTTCCAGCTGACGTTTAAAGGACCTTTTCGAAAACTTTTGTGACTATGCCATGTGTCAGTTTGCAGAAACAGAAGTAAAGGAAGGAAATTACTGCAAGACTCCCAATGCTAGGGCAACTGAACTAGTAAATCACAGGTGCAAACTTTTTCTATGCTTTCGCCCTGCTTTATTCAATACATTCTGTGCTACATTAAGTGCGTTTTACTTTTTGGTCTTTTTTTGTCGCGTTTATGGCTTTTTAATCAATAGTCCTTGTGTCACGAGTGTTTGTAAATAGTAAAATAGTGTATTGAAAAAGTAAGGTAGGAAAAAGTATACAATGACAGCATGCACTTGAAAAAAAGTACATAGAAAAAATATAAATAGGGAAAGAGTTATTAATACATAAGCTGCGCCAACAGACAGTAGCATGTGTATAGAGATAGCGGTTTATTTTTTTTAATTTTGTGTCTCTGTTGACTTTTCAGCAGTCAGGGCGGGCGGCGTGAGCGTTTTAACGGCAGCGTATTGGCTTCCTGGCGGCATCCACCATGGGGGAGTGTCTCCCGCTGCTGAACAGTGGTAGCAGCTGCACAGACGCAACTGCTCAGTTCTCATACTCTGGGCAGCCATTGCCCCTGTATCTTACAGGAGTTCATTTTCATGTCTGTGGCTATCCCACCTGTAGGGGGAACGAACTTCAAATACGCAATGGTGCATAGAGTTGTAAGCCTATATAGCTGCTCTTTGTAGAATCTGAGCCCTCTCTCTTCGCATCTGTGCAGCTGCTCTGGTACTTATTTCCTGTGGATTGGGTGGAGGCGAGGAGGATGTGTCCGTGAGGCTGCCGCGATACTAGGAGATTATTTGCATACCAGACTGAACCCCATTAAAACAAGCATTTGCAATGCAATAGGTCTCGCATTTACGTGTGTTTAAGCTATTGGCATTGTAAATGACAATGCCTTTTATTTATGTTTTAAAACCAAAACATAAACAAAAGGCATTGTCATTTACAGTGCCAATAGCTCAAACACGCATAAATGCGAGACCTATTGCATTGCAAATGCTTTTTTTTAATGGATTTGGGAATCCGAAATTTAACAGTGCAGCTATCTCTAAAATGTAATCTCTTCATGCCCAACCCAATCTCCTTTTTTGAATGCTAACATTTTTTAAAACTACTGAATGGATTTACACCAAACCAAACAATGACATTTCCTTGAGCAAAGTTCTAACTTCACGCCAAATGTAGTAATTCTATTCAGCTTTTTTTTCTGCATTGAAGTGCAAAGAATCCTATGGAAATTGAATTAAGAAATGACACTTTTGACACTCCCTTTTTTCTTGGACCCCGCTTGACGGAGCTGCCCGTATATTATTGGCATGAAGAGCCCAAAATGGGCACACACACACACACACGCACGCATGCACACACGCACGCATGCACGTACCAAATGTAATCAGAACCCTAAGGTGGCAATATAGGACCATATTACACACTACCTGTTATGCATTTGTTTATATTACATGTTTGTATGTGGGTAGTTACCTTGAAAAGATGTTTTTCAAACACTGAAGTGCTTATTGAAAGTAATAAGTGAAATAATGGACTCTACAATATAGTTGTCTGCTGTAAAAAAAATAAGAGAGTAACACTCCATTATGCACTTGAGAATGTAGAAAGTTAAAGAAAATGGCCTTAGCATTGTTTAAAGACACATTTTGTGTGTAGAGGGGAGACTGTTAAAGCTGAACTTTTCAATGCAGCGGACATTGGGCTCTGCCTAGAATTAAAATGTTACCTTTCATGAACACATTGGTGACCAAATAATGAACAATTATCAGGGCCTGTGGAAAAATGCACCTCAGCGGCTGCACAGGTTTCTGCATAGTTATGGATTTGCCCCTCTGCAACATAATAATTCTCAGTATTTTACCGCATATTTTGCACATTTTTATTTAAAAGAATGTGTTTCTAGCTCAAACTGCTCAAAATAGTACTGCCAGACAATGTGCTGGCTAATGCTCCATAATTTGGCCCTCTGCTGCTTAATCATAGTGGCCTTCACAATGGTTTGCGAAAAGCAACCAAAACATGTTGATTATTTTGTGTAGATCTGGGTGCTGTAAGATTATTGCTCTTTTGATGATAACGTGTTTTCTTCTGGAGAGAACATTAAATAGTTATTAGATTGTGAGTCAACTCAAGGTTCAGTGCGTATCCGCCATATGAAAAGCAAAGCTTCGGCACATGGTAAAGTAGGTCATTTAAATTTTTATCCCTGATTAAAAAGTCAGCGTACACCGCCTTCTGTCCTAGTTTGAACCGAGAAAAGAGCCAGCTCGCATGCTTCGCTATGAAGCAACAATTTATAGAAACTCAGTATGACGGATTACACCATTACAATAAAAATGTTCAGACGTGAAAGATATAATCTTAATTGTATAATCTGTGCACGATGCATGGATTTTAAAGCTAAATATTTTCTAATATAATTGCAGATTAGTAAATAAATTATATTTTTGAGTTCAGTGCTAGAATCGGATGGATTCGCACACTGGAATAACAAGTGTTACATTATACTTTAAGGACGAATCACGCACACCGACAGCCCAGCCCACGTCACGCGCCTCACTTCATCTCTGGGTGTCCAAGTGATGAGAAAAATATTAGTTGCAATGAATATTCAGATACTGACTGCGCCACTGGAGAATTAAAAATGGCAGCTGCGAAGAAGGTTGCAGAGGTGTACACGTCCTCTTTCTGAAAATATTTGTGTCACCAGTGGCTCATTCACTTGCAACCACATTCACCATTTTGGTCATTGGAGATGTCTACATACCTTTTTCAAACTAATAATAAATCAAGATGATCTGCAACTAATTTCGTTACCAAGTATATTTTATACTGTCTTTGATTGTTGTGTTGTATTATTTTATGCTGCATAATGCTAAGTCGTGTTATGTTGTGTATTTAAATATTGTTCATTTTACCCTGCTCCTTACCACAATCTAAAACAAACCATGGTCATATTCTCGAGTTAGGGTACCTGTTGATGGGGAACCATATGCCAAATAAATAAAATGTCTGCCAGTGTATTTACTTCACACAATGACAAAATAGAAAACAAATCTGACTATCATTCTCATCACCTCTGTTTACACACTTCTCCCTAAAGACCTCCCCACTTTCTGTCTCTAATTACCTCCCACAAATAAACATTGCTGTACTCACACAGCCTCGCTTAGCTCTCAGTGGGGCTCGGGCACTCCCAGTACCTTGTATACTGTGGACTGTCAGGCCTTGCACAGATGTAATGCAGGGAGTGAGACATGGTCCTTACTTTCTCTGGACGTAGCCTGGTTACCTGTTGTTCTATGTCTGTTCTGTGGGTGCCTTGCCTGAGTCGAATCCTCCCGGTCCAAATGATCATCTGCAGCATGACGCGGGGAGTGGCCTCATATAATGGAGATCTATGGTAATCGAGGGGCACAAATTGATCTTCTGGCAGCCACACTGCACAGTTTGGCAGGTGTCTGTGTGTATGTGTTTGTGAATGGCAGGGTCGGATTGGTAACGCGGGCACTCGGGCAATGCCCGAGGGGCCGGTATCCAAATTCCAGCTGTGGGCTACTCTTTTGAGCAGCCTGGGGGGCCGATTTGGGCAGTTTCTGCGTCATTCAGATGCTGCCAGCGGCCCAGTGGGTGCCTGAGTGGCCTTTCTGGTGGTAGATGGGCGTCCTTACCTCCCTTTTATCAACGGCAGAGGTGTCACTCCATTTCTCTTGCTGGGCCGGCCCATTAATATATGGAGATTGAGCGGGGGCAGGGGGCCTGAGCAAAAGTGGCCTCACTTGTTTTCAGGTGTGTTTCACCAGTGTAAACGAATCCGTGCATTTTTTTTAACCCCCCCCCCCCTTTTTTTTTTAAAATAAAATTTCGCCTAGCAGTGTTTTGCGTAAAGGCAATATGCAAATGTGGGCCACTTTTTTTAGCGTGCCCTGGCCGATTTTTAATCCCAATCCAACCCTGGTGAATGGTGTGAGTATGTGCACATATGTGCTCTTGTGGCTAGATGGGGCCAACTCCCATTACCCTGTGCAATTAGCCATCAATGTTCTGACTGATCATCTTACTCGTTCACCCACCCATTAATGCAATCATCTATTCATTCAGCTATCAGTCAATGTATTCACAAACTTGTTCATACATTCAGCCACTCACACATCCTTTCATCCATGCTCCCTCATTCATCCGTCAACTTATTCTAGCAATCACCATCCACTTTCCAGCCCAAGTGACCATACAAAGTCATCAATCAATGAAGAAGCATTTTCATTTTAAAGAAAGCCAGCCATATTGGCTTTGTCAATGCTTATTTTTGTATTGTTTTTAAAAGTATTTGCAATTGAACTATCTCCTTTCTTTAAGCCCCGGTTTGAACCGTAAGACCACATGTGGACCAAATTTGTGTAATCACTGATCTAATGTCGCTCATTGGGCCCATCTCATGCTCTCTTTCACTCAACCTCACTTTAGGCCTAATTTAGAGTTTGTTAGACTGAGTACTCTGCTACAAAGGTGTCAATTCCCACCAAAATGACGGCCCACCTGCTACATGTAGAGTGGGTCAGACTGTCAATGCTTCTGATGGTGCTGCCCCAAGTGGCTTTGACGGCAGAAACCCTACACTGAAGGCCCGACAGAGTACATCACACTGTTCGCCCTATTTAGAGCGGATGGTCTGATGTGTTTCTTCTGTTCAGGATCACCAGGGAAAGCCTAACAATCATGAACAGAAAAAATAAAAATGATTCCCACACCTAAGGGTATCAGCGGTATCAGTAAGGGACACCTTCCTTCACAAAAACAATCGTTACACCACCCCTGTGGAGGGGTAGGCTTTCGACGGTTTACAGCATGTTGTAAATCTGGAAATGTGTCAAATGCCATGGGTGTTGCAGAGTGAGGCAACACAGTGACTTGCGCTGTGTTGCCTCACACCATATCTACAAGTCCATTAAAAGCCACACAGGGTGGCTTTACGTGGCCTCATAGATATGGCTCTGCAGTCTGCGCTTCCGGGGCGTCATTAAAAGTGACGTTCCAGTGGCGCACGGGGCATGTAAATTAGACCCCTGTACCATTCTTATCTCCAGGCCAAAGGTACTAAATGCAATATGTTGGGATGTGTGTTAGTTAAAGGGTACAAAGAACAAGAGACATTAACAGTAAGCACATAACATTATAGTCACTACAGTTATACCCACCGTTTTTAGTTGTTTTTTTTGTTGAAAAAAAACACTTAGTTCCACAGTACCACAAAACATTGTACTATTCCTATTCTCCATCGAATGCACTAGACACTGGAAAAAGCACTGGTGCAGAATGCTGCAAACTGAGAAGACCTGCTGGCAGGGTGCCTTGGGGTCTTAACATGTCAGGTGCTACACTGTAGCTCTACGACAGCATATGTAGGCTGGGGCATACTTACTTTGTGATGAGGTAGATCCTGGTAGATTTGTTTTTCGTATTTACAGCTAGGCTGCGTGTTTAATGTCATGCTTCTGGCTGCATGCATGGCTGAGAGGGATCCCGAGTGCAGCATGCCAAGGTTTACAGTGTTGTGCTTATAAGCAGCATTCTGCATCGAGGAAATAATGATTTGACAAGGTGTGAACACACATGCTTAGCTCCCTAAAATAAATATTGCACAGACATGACTTAATTCACAAACATATACATTTAAGCGCACAGACTTTGCAGGAAATGAACACTGCAGGTTTTGCTTTTCGCAGAGGAACACAACAGATATTATAGGCAAAATGCAAACAACATAACGACACTGCACGCTACAAAATAAACAGAAGGATCAATTCAATATTATGTTTACAACCTGTAGACCAGGACAAAATAGTCCTCGCCCTTCAGTAATGGCAAGGAAAGGTAAGAAATGGTAATGGGTCTAAGCCATTCCCAGTTCATTGGGTTTGATAGAATTAGCGTAAATCTATGTACTTCAAAATAAAAAAAATATTATTCCTGGAAACAGCATAAATACATTTGTTCTTCGGTATTGGTGCTAACACATGTACAAGCTTTTTTCGTGTACTTAATGTATACACTTGCATGTATACAGCCATCATAGCCCTGTGTGCTGAAATCCCAGTTTTTGAAGAACAGTTTAGCAAAAACAAGAGAAATTCAGGTGGCAAACTTTCAATAATGAGTAATTGCAAAGCGTTCACATTGCTAGACTTGCAATGCATTTGTATGGTTCCAACAGGCTTGTGTCTTTTTCTGTGGAACAACATTTGATGTTAGCAACTGTTTCACCAAGAAGTATGAAATAATTATGTGAATTAAAAAAACATACAAATTTGATACTAAAAGTCAGAAAATCATTCAGAGGAATGCCAAACATACCCTGTCTAACCTTCTAGCTTCTATATGCCTAAGTAGCTGTTGTCTCCAGTCTGCAGGCATTTTATTACCACTCTCCTCTCCCTTCCCAGGGTTGGGCCTGGTCTTCAGGTCCATGCTATCTGGAGGTTTATCGACATAGTTGCCCAGGTTGTAGTCAGAAGGTATTTTTTCAAGTAGGGCAGCCATGGTTGGCCTGGCTGAAACTGGCCTTGTTTGCGCGGTTCCATAACTTTCTGTACTATAACTTCTTGCAGACAATGGCCTCCTCTGTGTAAGGTTTTTAACTGGATAATTTCCAGTCTGAGGTTTTACTTCTTGGTAGGAAGGGTGCTCATCTTCATATCTGCCATTCCTCTTATGGAACTGTGTCTCGGACACTGGTATACTGGTTTGGCGCTCTACAGCTCCTCGGTACTGGGGTCTGCCATACCGATCATTTTGAGGCAGTTCATGGGGCTCGTTGACTCGTCTATAGATTGCCATTTCTGTAGCGCTTGCCAATGAATCTGCTCTTCTCAAGAACCCAGGCCTTGAACCTTGGCTCGAAAACTGGGACGGAAGTGTGTCTTCATTAACTGAAGGTTGAGAAAATGAGAACATATGCTCCATCGGGGGATACCCTCGATAGGATCTGGGACTAATCAAATCTTTCGCAAAGTTTTTATTCGGCTGTGGAGCATAATCTGAAGTGAGTGTAAAAGGTGGCGGTATTCTTTTTTCAGGTTTAACTTCCACTGCCCCTTGTGGATTAAAGCTTTGGTCAAATTGATACACCTTTTTTGTCACAGGTTTTTGCTGATGTTGTCCCTTACCATTTCCATACCCAAGCAGTTCGTCATCGAGCATTGGCACAGACTGACTCCGAGACATGCCTTGTTCCAATCCCATTGGTAGATCTGTTCGGTCATGGCTTCCTTTCCTGGGCATGCTGGGGTCATAGTTTTGCAATGGGATATTGTAAACTTTAAATGCACCAAGATCTATCTCATCAATACTTTGAGACTTCTTGAATCTGCTGGATCGTAGATCTTTCATCAAAGGTGAAAGTCGCTCCGTACTTTTGCTGATTGAAATTGAGTTTTTGGCAGACTCTGGCCGGCAGTGTGTGTGTGAAAATACATTGCCCATGCTGCGGTTAGCCTTAGAGTCGTGATAATCCCAGGATGGTCGAGATGTAAATGCATTGGGCATTTCAACTGATTGTTGTTGGCAATGATCTTTCCTATCAGAGTATGGGCTGTTTGTGGGAGTGGTCTCTAGTTTGGAAGGGAAGGCGGTCCGGTCCTCAAAAGGACTGGGAGTTCTAGTCCAGTTTTGCCAGAGATTCGGGGGAGGCACTTCAGATTCTGGCGTGTTCCTGTGAGTGGGTTGATCAAGTTCTAATGGAATGCCAACAATTCGGTCTTGTCTAATTAAGGGCCTGCGTCCATGTGCAGATGTGCTTCTTGATTTGGCATTTAAGAGTGGGTTGGTGTTAGGCGTCGTCACTGTGTTCTCCTCTGCAACAAATCCCGTATTGTCATAGTGTGAGTTATCGTTCCAGTTTTCAGGAAAACTCTCATTGGTGGTGCGCCTGTCATTTCGCTGTTGCATCGTTCCAGTCGGATCAGAGTCCCTCTGACTAAGTAATGGCTTTGTCTCGATAGGTTGTGGAAAAGACTGAGTAAGCCTGTAAAAATAAACAAAAAATTAATATCAAGTAGCTGCAGAGGCACAGGCAGCAAAGCTACACTTGCACACAATGTAATATCAAGGCATATGTGATGTTAATTTAGGAATATATTTTAACTTGGATCCTTCTAACAACCCTCAATCATTAATTGTGCTCAAGAAAATTGCCAAATGGAAGGCATAGTGAGATAATAAGATAATCTATCACTGGCCACATAATGCAGTTTTTCTAAGAATAATGAGTACACTGCAGCTCTTGCTTCACTTTTGATTACTTGGGGCCGTATTATACAAGCACCCCGGGGACACAACAGGCATGTGCACCTGCTTTATGCGCCCGCGGGGCACTTTGGTATTACAGAAGGGGCCACAGATGCTTGTGCGGCCATAATACAGATAGCGCTGGCGCACTTACAGCGCCAGGACTATCATTAGAGGCCGTTCCTTTATTTGCATGGGGGCATGGCCCAATCCGAATGAGGTAATCACTTTGCCTCTGGGCCCGCGCTGTATTACCGATGTTAGCGCAAAGGCAAACATGTCTTTAGAAGGTGCACTGAAAGTGCGCCACAAAAAGGTGGTGCACTGAATGCAGCTCTCTAGAGGAATGAAAGGAGGTCCCATGGACCCCCCAGGACATCCCCTGGCAGGAGGGTGCAGTCACTCACTGCACCCGCCTGCAAGGGGATATCTAATCCCTTTAAAAAGTGCAGGCGGGTTGCAGCCTCCTCAGAGAAACACGGAGCAGATTTACACAGCTGCTCCGTATTTCTCTTGAATGCCCTGCCCTGGGAGCAGAGCAAGTTTGCAGCTACCCCTAGGGCACTACATTCTTCCTGATAGGGCGCCCTTTCTATGTTTGCGCCCAGCACATCTGCTTTAAGGTGCACCGTGGCCCAAACATGGAATGAGCGTCCTATCTGTAATACAGGCCCTGTTGTTTCACTAAGGAACGTGAGGTTTCTGACACTATGCAATAGAACATTGTTTGAGAACATTGGAAATTCTCAGTTGGCTAGTTTCTTATACATTAAGTAGTTACATTAAATATCAGCCTTGAAATCACAATGCACAATCATTAATTAAGGTCACTCAACATTGACAGCTTATTGTACTGAAATGGTATCGATGTGACAAACGAAATAAGGCCAATTTTTGAAGAAGTTGTACATTCCTCCAGTGCACACTGTAGTTTTGAGAATGCACACTGGATTCTAATTCTACCAGCTATGCAACTATGCTCCCATCAGGCAGGTGCAATCGAGGCAGGAGGGGCATGATATAATTTTGGGGTAAGAAAAGTAAGCGCTTTGGGTTACTCACTTTTAAAAGATGTGATAGAGGTTCCTACATAGGTTTAGGATACCCTGATCCATTCCAGATTATCAAGATAACCACTGACTACATAAATGAGTTACATTTAGAGTCATTAAATGTAAATGTACTTCATATGGCTAACTTGCTAATCTGATTTGCAGTCGAGTCCAAAGAACCTATGTTGGACACTCCTCTTTAAAGTATGAGATGTGGAACATAATGTGACTATAGGATAATGTTTTCTAAATAACTAGTAGGTTTGCACCAATACACAATGACATTTTCTCTAAAAGTACTAGGGCCAAGACCAAAAATGCTATATGTTTCTGGACAATATAAGAAAGGAAAATTCTTTTTGGCAGCTGGAAGGCCAGAAATCGAGAATGTAAACTTCTTTGTTCACTTAGGCATCAGTAAGTGTGGAGGGTGTGGCAGAGTGCGAGGCAAGATGGGCACAGGTCCGAGCGGCAGCGACCATCATTTTCCATTGATTCTGCGGCCCGGGGAGGGCCAGCAGCATAACAGGCAGGGCCACAGTCGGCGGACCCGGGCAGGCACCTAAAGCAGAGGCTGGAGCGTGCCTCAGGGGAGTGTGCTCGGGAGGTGTGATGCGGGCACCGGACTCTGCCAAAATGGCACCTGAAGCTTAAAGAGGACTTGTGGCAGCCCCGCAATGGCAGAGAGCAGAGCCTAGCTGCAGAGCTGGGCGACGCCACAGTACTGGTGCAGCAGGAGTGACTGGTGGGGACTGGTTGCGGGCTGCCACCCCCAGGTGAGGGAGTACACAGAAGAACCGTGTCAGACTGCAACGGGTGACTATGACCAGAGGGGCAAGAGACAGCAGCAGCAACATTTGACCCGCCGGGTGAGTGCACCAGGGGTTGTTTCGAGCTTGCATGAGACACTGATGGCCCCCCAGCCCTAATGTGCCATGCTTTGACATGGGCGAAGGGCCCCGATGGGTACAACGCCGAGGAGAATGTTCTTCGCAGGCCGGCTGATGGTGCAGGTTTCAGGAGGCTCCCGGGGTACGGTCAGGGACACACCCCAGTGAGTGCTTGAGATGGCTACTGGTGTTGACTTCCATCTCTTCACTGATTGTGCTGCTGTGGGACGAGATGGGGCTCCGCCGCTCCGCCAAGGACTTGCCAGGAACGCAGCTGATGGATGGTGGTGGAGCCTCCCCACTGCGAAACGAGCGAAGCGAGAACCCAAATGGGGGAGACCAGCAGGCCTCGAACACACCGGACAAACTGGACCAGATTTTGAGTGCGGTCAACACGTCCGGGGAGGTCTTGGAGGGAAAGATCAAGAAGGTGGCCTTAGATCTCAACATCCTCAGGGCTGACCATCAGAAACTGTCGGACAAGGTTAAGCAAAACATAGAGGCGCTTGGACAGATCTGTCCCCAGCTGCGGGACCTTCAGGTCCAATTCTGCCATCTCCACAGCCCAAGTTGAACAGCTGGACAGGAGAGCCAAAGATGTGAAAGGGAATGGTCGGTGCAACAATATCCGCATCATTGGCCTCTCAGAGGGAACGGAAGGGCAGGATATGGTCGCCTACCTGGAGCAGTGGCTGGCCAAGGAGGAGGTGCTGCGGGAACTCTTGCAGTTCTTCGCCTTGGAACGGGCCCACAACGAGCTTCCCCCTGGGGGAGTAGCTGCGGCCGGTGGTGGCACGCTTCCTAGATTACAAGGACAAAGACTTGGTGCTAAAAAAGGCGAGAGCCCTGGGCTGGCTCAATGCTAATAGGGCTTCGGTTGCCATATTCCCAGATTACACCAAGGCGGTGAAGAAGAAACAGGAGTCGTTCACAGCTGTTAAAAAGGAACAGCGGGAGGCTGGGCTGTGTTGCGCGCTCCTCTTCCCTGCTCGCCTCAAAATCATGCTGGAGGAGAAGGTTTTTTTTTTTTGATGACCCCGAGAGGGCCTGGGATTGGCTTGAAAAACACCAAGCTGGGGTAGCCATGGTACAGCAGGCTCGACTACTGCTGCCCAAATCCAAACAATATAATAGCAAGAAACCGCAGCGGCCAATCGGGCCCACGGACTCAGAGATTGCAATAGAGCGGGCTGCCGCTCTGGATGACGCTTCCGCAATCCATGATCGCCTATAAGGAATACAGGGGGGGAAACGGAACAGCCTTGACTGACTCAGGTAGTGCAACTGGATCTCTCCGGTAGTGCAACTGGATCTCTCCGGTGCAGACCTATGGTCACTCTGCAAACAAGATGACTTATGATACAGTGGGCACAAGGACATTTCGAATGGGTGATTACTGGCGGGCAGCACTGCAGCGGCTGAGATTAGGGTGAGGGAGCAAAATCGATCAGATGGACACTGAGGCTGCTGGCCTTCTTTGGGGCCTAATCAACTGGTTGTCCTCCTGGCACTAGATGGTGGGAGTGAAGAGACTGGGGTGATCCATCTGCTACTGGGACGACCGCCACCCCTAGCAAGAACCTTTGACCACAGAACTGGTACTGTGGTTTTGAATACTCTTGTGAATGTTTTTTTTTTTAGTTTGGCTAACTAGCGGTTTTTAGCTCGGCTTGGGGAGAGGTTGGGGCTTATATGGGTTGTTCTAACACCCAAGCTTGTTTATCATGGATGGGGTTGCCTTGCATGAGGGTAAACGGAGGTGGAGGGATGTTTACTGACACTGCTGCCCCAGAGGGCTGGGATGGAGGGGCGGGTAGTGGGTCAGGTGGCAGGGACAGGGTGTAAAGCATGCTTACAATCGCAATGCAGGCACACAGTGCTAGGTATACATTCCTTATGTTGAATGTCCGAGGGATGGGAGCCCTGGCTAAACGTTATAAAGTCTTCATGTATTTGAAGCATAGTGGTGCAGACATTGCGCTATTGCAAGAGATGCACATGACTGGAGACAACGCCGTATCCTTACAGAGCAGATGGCGAGGCCAGATTTACGCAACGTCGTACTCAGCCTAATCTCAGGGGCTATTGGTATGGTTGTGCGTTGGGGATCTATTTGTGTCCACTGACTCCAAAATTGATAGAGAAGGCAGGTATGTCTCACCTGACTGGGATGTTGGATTGTCTGCGTGTAGGGATTGGCTGCCTATACGTCCCAAACACTGGACCAGCACATTTTCTCGTGACATTATCACCATTATTGTCCCTGGATGACCCAGTGCCACTGATCCTGGGGGGGACTACAACTGTGCAGGAGACATACACCTGGATAGGTTATTGGCGCTGTTGGCAGACTCCCCAACCATTCCACTGGCAGGGGACATCAGATCCTGGTCTGCCAACTCGGGAATGATCGATGCCTGGTGTCGACATAACCCAGTGTGGCAGGAATACTCATTTTACTCACCACTTCACGACCTGCACGTGCAGCTTGATACTATATTGTGCTCCCCGGGGGCAGTGGAATAGGTCGCACAGATGGAATGCCTAGGCCACACTTACTCAGACCACAATCCATTACTCCTGAGCCTTAATTTGGGGAAGGCAAACGGCCACCATTCCCACACCAGATCTGTTGGATGATCCCACATTCAGGGAGCCAATAGTGGACCCAGGGCACAAATATTTCCAGCACAATGCCCAAACCGCAACTCACAGCAATGTGGAATGGGATGCTTCCAAAATGCTAGTGAGGGGTTACTGCCTAGGGCAGGCTATGGGAATTTGGTGTGCAGTCAATGCGGACAAAGTGTCCAAGTAGAATGACATATGCCGCCTGGAGATTGAGGCTCAGGAGTGCCCCCAGGCACATAATCAGCTGCAGGAGAAGCTTATTAATAGGTGGGAATATTTCACAATGGTGCATGCAGAGAGGGGGTAGGATGGGGAGAATGTTGTCGCACTTAGTACACGAGGAAGAGAGGGGTAGGCCCATCATGCAGATACAGAACCCCGCCGGAAACCTAGTCCGCATGCAGTAGAATGTCCATGCGGCGTTCCTGCAGTATTATGAGGCCATGTATGGGGTGCTTGCTGCGACTGAGGGGGCGATGATGGAGGCCTTCTTTGCTAGGGTGACACTTCATCGCCTGGTGAGGGAAGACGCTAGGCCCTCGGTGGCCTGGTTACGGAACTGGAAATTAGGGAGGCACTTAAGGAATTGGTGTGTGGCAAGACACCAGGCATGGATGGACTGCCGGCTGAATTTCATCAGAGGTACACCCACATGCTGATGCCACACCTGGGGAAGATACACGCAGAGGCCAATATCAGTGGGTGCTTACCCACCACGACCAAGGAGGCACTGATAGTGGCCATTCCCAAGGTAACTGGGGAAGTGCTGGAGGTGGGATCCCATTGTCCATGCTCAACGTGAAATATAAAATACTCAGCAAGGTGCTGGTAACACGTCTACATCAGCACCTGCGCTCGTTGGTCCACACGGACCAGAATGGTTTCATTCCACAAAGTAATACATCAGCCAACATCCGCTACTTTTACTGCATCATGGGAGAGGCCCCACTATCTGCTCTCCCAGAGGCAGTAGTGCTCTCTGTGGACATCCAGAAAGCCTTTGAAACCATGCAGTGGGGCTATGTAGGGGTGGTCATGGACAGAATGACATTGGGGGAGTGGTGGTGCAAGTGGGTATTGCTTTTGCATGCGCCGCCTGGTGCAAGGGTCTGAGTAGGCCGTTGCATCTCAGAGCTGTTCAAAGTACAGAGGCATGCAGCAGGGTTGCCCGCTGTCCCCAGAGCTTTTCGCGCTGGCAATGGAACCACTTTCTAGCGTCTTGAGGACAGAATGTGGGGTGAAGGGACTACTAGATGGGGAGCATGTTGTCTTGTTATACGTGGATGACATGCTATTGTACTTATGGGAGGCTCAATGCAAGGTCCCGTGGGCAATGGAGGTGTTGGCAGACATGGGCAAGGTATCTGGGCTGTGCGCAAACCTTTCCCTCTAGCAGCGGCGTGCCAGGACCCGCCAGCGATAGTGAGGGACAAAGGACTCCACTGGGAACCCAGAGTGTTTGGATACCTAGAAGTCAAGATACATCAGGCAGACGCTAACCTCAGGTAAGGCAAACTTAGGACAGCTGTAAGATCCCTAAAAAGAAGCATGATGTTCTGGCACACATTGAGGCTCCCAATCATGACTGGAGTTGTGCTGATGAAAATGATAGTTCTGCCCATGTATTACCTAGAGAACATCCCAGTTTGGAACCCCCGAAAATGGTTTCACTCCTTGAACACTTTGTACCGTGAATTGATCTGGGATGGGCAGCGAAACAGGGTCCCTTTGCAGACGCTTCAAAGACTGCTGCAGGACAGGTGACTGGGGGTGCCAAATTTCAAACTGTATTTCTTTGAAGCGGAGTTGCAGTGGCTGGCCCGATGGCTAGTAGGGCTAGATCTTGCAGAGGTGGGGGAATTTGGGGATGTGCACAGAAAAGGGGCCCTCGCAGCGATGCTAGTGGGCGCAGGGGTCCATCCTCAGCGAGAACCGCACTTGTTAATGGTGGCCCTCCCCTGTTGGAGGGGAGTGCTTAAACAGCTGGGGCCTCGGCAGTTATATGCCCCGGCATCGCCTCTGGTGGGATTGCCTCCACCCAGAGGATTTTTTTTACAGCGCGTTGAATGACTGAGTGGACAGAAGCTGACTTACTGACTCTGGGGTATTGTTATGAGGGGGGCTCTCTTCCGCGGTTGGAAGCACTAGTCGAGGACTCCCAAGTCTCATGAAAGCTGTTCCTGGTGTATGGGGCGCTTCTCCAGGCACTGCACAGTCTGTATGGGAACTCAGATCAGGGACCACGCACGCATGATCTACTTCAAACGATACTGGCCTTTAGCAAATGTTGGCATCTAGCATCAGGGTTTTACCGCATGATGATGGCTATGCAAAGGGCAGCTTTCCAGGGGCTCGGGCCAGATGGCAGGAGATACTGGGGTGACAGTTTGTGGGCAAAGAGTAAGAGCATGCATTGGAACACACCAAAAGGGTCTTGCGAAACACGTTTTGAGAACACACAGTTCAATTACATCCACACCACTTATCTCACAGCACACCGCATAAATGTAATGTATAATGTGCAAGATGAGTGCTGCCCCCGATGCTTCCACCCAGATGCAGACTTTGGGAACATGGTATGGAGTTGCCCGGTCATCGAACGCTTCTGGGGCTCGTTGGTAGCGTGAGCCTTGGGCCTTGAGGACCTCGGGACTGCGGAGGTTTGCCTCTTAGGACTATATGGCAGAAAATCAGCTGCAAAGGTAGGGAACAAATTCCTAGACCTGGCGCTGGGTGTTGCCTGTAGAGATGTAGCCAGGCACTGGCAGTCCCCAGCCAGCCTGCCAGACAATCTATGACAGTGCGGAAGTGCTAACCAGGGCGAGGGCAGAGGAACAGGCGTTGTGCCTGGAGGATTACAGGGGTCTCCGCAGGAGGCCAATAACGTACCTATGGCTGTAGGTGGTGGATAGCTTTGAAAAAAACCCTGAAGGAGAGACAACTTGAATGAGAAACATTGTGAAGGAGGGGACTGAGTTGGACAGAAAAGACAGCAATGTGAGAGCAGGAAATGACTCAGGGCAATTGTATGATGACTTAACAGGCGAGGCAACCGCTTCTTAACGCATGAGGTCTGACACGTAGTCTCCTGCTGGCTCGCAGGCACCATGTACAGAACAATGAGCAATATGATAATGAATGTAAGCTTGTAACAGTTATGTTAACTCTTTTGTGTTAAGTATTGAGCTGGGTTGCGGCAGACGATTGCTGGAATTTATGTGAAATACACAGGATTGGGCGGCAACCAACCTGATTGCTGTACGTGTTGTATACTTTTACTAAAAAATCAATCAAAACGTCAAAATAAAATGTAGGCATCAGCCACTACAAGGGTGAAAATTCATCAAAGCTAAACAATTTATACAACTTTGTAACCAACTGCATTGTAGGGCATCCACTAAGACATTTATACTCCCTGCATTCAATAGGAGTTCAAACTGGTTTGTTCATATCTAGGGCGATTCAATTCACAGCCCTCTTGAATCTCCAGGTGCTTGGAGATGACGTGTTTGAACGTGAAAAGTTCTTGCCCTGTTTCGGTGGTGTGGATGAAAACTAAGAGGTCTGTAATTGGTATGCTGATCATTGCACTTGATGAGGGAGCTGAAAAATGACTTAGACCCCCACCCTCTGCTCAGCATTCTTCGCAGACTAAAAATGATGGGTAACCATACACTGAAGATGTTGCCAAGGTGCCCCGAACCTGCTTAGAAGCAGCCTCTCCAAAACTCCAAATTCAAAGAACCCTCTTGAGTTGGTCTGAGTATTCCACATACTGAAGAAAACTTTCTCAAGAAATGTCCATGGTCCAGGGGTTCAAGCATACCTTATAGGTCCAAAAGGAGTAGAACACTGGCATTTCAACAACGGAGAATGGTGAGAAAAACATGGTGTGGGAAACCAGCCGAGATGCAGAATTCCCTGAGGGAATAATGGGATGTCATATACTCCATAAAGAGCCGAAAAGTGGCCCCAGCACAAAATGAGCTTGATCTGAGTAGCCAGTTTATACCATCTTCAAAAAAGATATCTTTTTCATAGGGAAGGCGTTGTAATTACTCCCGTAATTAACTATTTAGAAAATATGTAAGAGAAAGGTCAACCTATGTTCAAATAATACCTGGAAGCTTTGTGAAGTGAATGTTACAAAGATGATGCCATTTTCCCAAACATCCCACATAGTGCAATAATAGCTCCAAAGACACTTCTAGGCGTGAATTTTCGTAACTAGCTGTAGATTGAGCTCTACAAAGACGTTATAGAAGTTGTGGCTGACTTCAGACAAATGGAGTACTTTTCTTCCCTCTGCTCTAGAACTATTGTTTTATTTCATTGGCATGCATGGACTATGTAAAGTATGGCTAACAGACAAAACAGAGAGGTCTTCCACTGAGTGCTTCACCGGCATCTTAAAAACACCCGGTGTCAGTTCACAAAGCCCTCCTGGACTGAAGGAACTGAGAGTGCGACACCAAGTCTGTGTATGCTTCAAAGGGCTTGGATTTCTTTTTTTATTCGCCGTTTGAGGTGTATTGAAGTGGCTATACTTGGCGACGTGGAAGAAAACAGCTAGAGATGATTTGTACCACGATTCTTGGCTACATCAACACATACGTAAAAAACGTAGAAGCTGTATTATGGCGTCAAAATGATTGCAGAATGAAATTAAAACCCACAACTGGCATGCTATGGGTTCCTGTGAGGAATAGGATAGGAGTTAATTTTGAAGTCGGTATGTAACAATTCTTAGATTGACCAGCTACATCAATTGTTGCTACTTATTCTCTTACACAGTCCATTCCAGTGTGAGGGTGGAAGCAGTTTTTACGTGAACTATGAACAATAGATACACATACGTCACAAATCCAAAGTTCTGAGTTAACAAAACAAAGAGCAACAAAAACAGAGTGAGAAAAACAAAGGCCAACAAAAATGTTTGCCAAGTAAACGTTATTACTGGAAGGGGGAGGGGTGTAAAGGAATCGGGATAAGGGAGTAATGGAAACTCAGCAGGGGGTTGGAAAACTATATTAAGGCAAGATAAAAAAAAAAATCGAACAACAGACACAATCCCAAGAAGGTATGATTTATCCATTATTGGTCACATTTAAGATGTTTTGGGGACTCTGTTTTGGAACTCGATCTTTTTTTTTATTTTGAGGATGAGTGACATTTTAGAGGTTATTGCCCTGAATGTTAACACTCTGTCCTAGGCAGCTGGTAATTCCTGTGGCTTCCGGTTTTTCGGTATTTATTGTTTCCATTTTATAGTATGACTGTATCCATATTTATTTTTTGCTAATTGTATCTGCATTTATCCATGTTTATGTTATGAAACAAGGAAGATGAAAATAGTATATGTCACTTGTATTTAATTGATAGGGGCACACTCCCATCTGGATGTCTGATAGCTTTTATGTACGATTCTTCACTCCTATAAAAACATTAGCACTGTAATACATACACTTGCTCATCTAAAGCTCTTTAAAGCTTTTTAGGGGCTTCTACAAAAGAAGTCTCAGCATTCTGAGGACTTGGGATCATCATTCAAGTAGCACTGTAATATGAAATTTACAGTGGGGTAGACGTAGTCCTTGCACTATTAATTTCGTATTCTTTTTCCATTTAAGCAGTAAAATGCTGATCAATGTTAAACGATGTCATGTCCTTTCATTTAAAAATCTACTTTGGTGTCATTAAGTTGAATGATACCTCCTCTTTTTTCCAAAATGCACTAATTTCAGTTCTCTGCTGGTTAAGTTAAAAAAAAAAATCTTTATTTGTGAAGACATACAATCAGAAAAAACTGTAACAACTGAGTGACCCATCCACTTAAAGAAGGCAGCACCCCTCATGACAGTCCTCAGAAACTGGGTGCATGTTGACTTCAGTCTGGAAATCCCCTTCACCTGGCTCCCCCATGCTCCCCTGTGATACCCACATATGCACACTTCACAAGATAATTCCCAATTGAGATTCAGGCCAAAGGGTCATTTACAGACCATCCATGCCATCTGAACTACATCATTTATACGGCTGAGGATCATCCACCATTTGGGTCATCCTGTCCTCCCAATCCTATATTTCCTCCTCCACTCGGCCATTAGTTCTAACGCTCCTCAGTCAGAGTTCCTCCACCAGGGCCCATTCCAACACATCTGCCGTCCATTTCTGTGTGGTGGGTCCCCTCCCAGACACCCAGTGTATTGCTATGCAATATTTTGCAAGGAATAGGCCCAAATTCACAAATTTGTGTTGTATCACCCCATGTTTGGGTCTAGGTAGACAGTGACGCAGTGACCTTTGGAGATGGACAGGGTCACCCGTTTTAGCACCGTCACCACTTCCTCCGAGTATTCAACCAGAGTGCCACATGTCCAGGCCATATTTTGGACTGTGTGTAATGTCACAAGGACAGACCTCTATACCCACGGGGGACCATGGCAGAGTTAAGTATACAAACAGAGTCCACCGAGGCTCTCTTTTATGTAGTGTGCCACCATCCTGCATATGTCTGGGGAAGCCAACAACCAATGTTTTATTCAGGCAAGCAAGTGGTCAGATCTCACTCGGGTTGCATCTCACATAAATAACAACAAATGACTGGCAAGGGTTTCTGTTGCTGTTCTATATTAGCCTCCAAAATACATGCAGGAGGGTGGTACATGGACTCTGTTTGTATGAATAGGACTGTGGAATGCCCTCCATACTTTTGAGGCTTGTTGAGGGTGTATTGGGCTAAATCCTGTGCAACCTAACAAGTACGATGAAGGCAATGAAAGTGTGGCAATTTAAATCTGGCATTACTAACCCAGGCCTGTAATTGTGCACAAGCTTGCTCTCACCTCTACTGGTTTAGTTAGTATATCAATGAACAGTAGAGTTTGGTAGAGCTCTTGACAAAGAAACTGGCACTAACTCATTAACTTGTACAACCACATTCTGTAACCATTTGTGGGAATGGACTGAACAGGCAAGATTTTCATGGATACAAGATAGTAAAGGGAAACGTTTAGCTTACCTGTTGCCCCAGAGAGAACTATTTACTGACTCTTTTGGGACTGTTTGCACTTTAACCCGTGTATTGGAGGACCCTGAAGAAGCCTGAGAAGGCGAGTAGTCGGAGTAAGTGCCCGAGGACACACTGTTATTCAGACAGTGCAGTTTATCCGCTTCTGAGTCATCTGTTGATTCTGCAAGAAATAACAGTAACAATGCTTCTGTTTACAACTTGAACAATAGGCAGCAGTGTGATTGAGGCCCTAGGAGACACGTTTGTCAAATGCAGAGCATCATGTGGTGTCTGTTTTTCACAAAGCAATGATGTTTCATTCTCCTAATGCAGTGCTCGGGTGGACCCCAGAACTAATTTTGAGGATGAGACTTAATTTTCATCAGCAGACTTTCTTTGACCCAAAACAATAGATAGAGAGGAAGTAGGAAGGCAAAACATGGAGAAAGATAGAAAAACAGTGTGAGAAAACAGGGATAAAAAAGAATCTGCAAGAGTTTGATAAAGAGACAAGTGTGGAAGAAAGAGGAATGGAGTGGAATCGAAACTGGACAGCCTTCGTATTTGGCATTCCTGAAATATGGTAGGCCCTGCGCTTTTTTAAACAAATGAACACTGACCTAATGTAACATTGGAGTTGCCTGAAGAACTTGGACTCGCTGAATGTTACCCAAATGGCTTAGGACCATTTGATAGCTACAAATTTATTATTGCTCAAATTATATTACCTCTAGATCTCCAATTCCAAATGTTACCTTTCTTCTCTTTTCCCAGAAGTACAAGTTTTGGTGGATACAAAGGAGTCTCGACTAGTGAGGAACGCAGTTCTGCTATTCTCATCTCATTAGGAGCGTGTCCAAAGGAATCCTGAAGAAAGGAATGAAAATAAACAATAAGAATACAATAATATTGATAGAATTAGGCAGTAAAACATATCTTTAGAAGTTAAAATTATCTACCTGCTCTAAAACGAAAATTTAGCCTCAAAACGTTCTTAATATTAAAAGAAATTGTAATGTACTAAATACACCGTTTAAGTTATAATCTATATGCAAACCACATACTTGGGCAAAGGGTGCTAAACATAAACCACTGAAATCATTTTACGAGTCCATTTGATATCTTTTCAGTTTTAGCTGATATGGATTTTTTCATCCACGTGGCATAGTGAATTGTGACAAGAAATAATTAAATGAAAATTGTGATCAGTAACTGAGCTCTAATTAATTAATTAATTAATTAATTAAATAATTAATGTATTTGTTGCACTCTTTAAGTGTAATACAGGTATTCCAGACTGTACAATGGTTTTAATAAAAACAAACTTACATAGAAATCTAAATTTATGCATGTATTATGGACAGTTTCAACAGAAGCAATATACATCGCTAGGCCATGCTGCCTTGGGAGTAGAAATCTTACTGGGCTTTGAGAGTCATATGCCTTCTTAGAAGGGCACAGAGAAAAATGAGTTTGGTCAGAATGCACATTCTTCTAATGGCGTACATACATTGCACATTATGTTTCATATTTCAGGTAGGTATAACACTGCATTGGGTGAACTAACAGAGACAGCAAATAGGTGTATCAAAGTGATTGATCGGATTACATTGCAGAATTTGGTGGCTGTAACACATGTATAGGTAGGTTTATTATCAATATTTGGCGCTATTGTTTGGTCAACAGATATACCATCAGACATCAAGGTTAATACTGCTTGGCGAGATGAGACATCTCTTCAGAGACAGGATTCATAAATTCATGAGTTGTGCAGTCTAGTTGGGATGTTGTTACTGTAAGCACAATGTTCAGTAGTTTGTGGTAAGAGTAGGTTCTGTATACTGAACCACAATATGGATTTTCAACATAATATAGACAATAACTGTTGTCTTGGAGAAACCAAATGGATATGATACCATATTTGTGATTATCACAGATTCATACCAAGCATCCATTATAGGCCTGTAAAGGTCTGGATCATGGTTGTCATGTGAGGACCATTACAGGTCACACCAGTGACTTCTTTCACACACATTGTCACCTCTGAGAGCCATGACACAGATCGGCCACAGTTCTTGTAAAGAGACACTTGTCCTCTCAATGAATCTCAATGACTCACACAAACTTTCGATGACCTAAGCCTCAACAACCTACTAAAGCCTGATAAAGGTACCAGGACAGAGTGAAGAAGTTCAAGGTCTTCCTCCCTTTGACGTCTCTCAAAAAGTGACACTAAAGTGCATGAAGAAGAGGGGTCCTCATTCAAAGCCTGCAGTTTGCTGAAAAGAGTTTGAGTACTGTACAATTCCTTCCTCCATTCGCCTTCTGTGAACGGATGGGAAGCAAGAGAAACTCAGCATTAGTGTTGAACAATGAGGTTTATTTCTCCAGTGAACTTTATTCACACCTCCCACTTATTGCACATATGGAGGTACTGGATGCCACCCACATCGTGTTTGAGCGTGAGGGTGCTTCGCCAGCCTCGCATAAAATCTGGGTCCTCTGAAAATTTATAAGAACATACAATTGCAGTTCTTTGTGATGAAGTAGTGCATTGGCAAATAAAGCAGTCGATGGGCATACTAGGTTGTAGCGGAGTGTATTTGGATAGGTTAGTTAAGCATTTGAATAGTGCACCTATAATCCCACTATTTTTGTTTTCCAGTACTGATGTGCCGCTAACTTAATCATTTTAGTCAAAATTAGAGCAGAAAAGTTTTCAGTCACTGCCTGAACTTGTCATGGCCTGAAAATGATTGAAGGATAAAAGGGGAAGACTGTTCAAGAAGGCATGACCACTCTGCCGATGCCTATGAATGTCAGGAATCTTCAAAAAAGCTATATTTGTAGGGATGAACGCATGCTGAAAAGCAACAAGATAGCTTTTTGAAAAAGTAAAAATCACGAAAAGGGCCAATCTAGCTCAGTGAATGATGAAAGGGTCTTAAATTCAACTCGTACTGTACTAGGCAACACATTGAACGACTTCAGCATCATGCTCAAGCATGCTGTTTTGTCGTGGATCCTCTGAAGGTTGCTCAGTAAGTATTTAGGAGGACTGAGATAAAAAGCATGAGAGTAGTTGAGTAAGAACTTTACAAATGTTGAAACAATTGTGTTGCTTCAATAAGATGAGGCATATTTTCTATTCAAAATTCTGATTTGACAAGAGCAGGAAGATGCTATTACTGAGATTCTAGGTTTCAGGCTGTAATAAGAGTTTAATGTGACTCTCAGATTCTTCACAGTCTTAATTGGCATTCAGCTTTCACCCAGTTCCACAAACCAGAACATAGGGCCTCAGAAATCACCACTGCCCGACCACAATAACTTGAGTTTTGTCCATGTTGTGTCCGATTGAGTTGCTGCCCATTGAATCCTAGACTGCTACCAAACACTGTTGGACTTCTAATGTAGTAAAACAAGTATCCTTTTCAAGATGGAGGAAGGCTTTGATGTCATCTGCATGCAAATAAAGGTGGAAACTATGGGACTGTATGGCACATGCAAGATGCTCAGCATAGGTATTAACAGTATCTGGATATACAAGGTTATTCATGAGCATATGATGTGGTAGGGAATTAATTTGGTTATTAGTTGCAAGGGATGTAGGTCATTCACAAGTACTAAACCCACAGTTTCCTCCATACTGGGAACCAAGTGTGTCACTGTATTGCTTGACTCTCTCAGACTAACGAAGTATACAGTCCAAGGCCTACTAGGGAGAGGTGGTGTGGACTAGTACCCCCATCGCTTTGGTACACAACAACAACACTCAATAAATCATTGTCCAGTCAGTGCTTTTTCTTAAAAAAGAATGTGAAATTGTGCTCCCTGAGGGTCTATTTCAGTCTCTGTCCTGGTACCAAGAACTGACTCTGCCAGTAGTCAGAATTAATAGAGCTGTAATAAACTAGTTCCTGCAGCCTTCCTCTGTTTGAGGAATGTTTGCACCATATTAATGAAAAAGACGAGAAAACTTTCTTAGTAAAGTTCAGTCTCCAAGCTTGGCTTATTCATAATGCAACTTTGCCAGTGGTCGCCAAGCCCATTTAAGGTCACACACTATGCTCAGGGATGTTTAAGTCATGGGTAAAGTGTGCAATTGACCAGGGCTCCACTGTTTTAGCCTCAGCATCCGGATTAGGGACTCATTATATCCCAAGCCTGCCATATCCTGTTACTAGACCTTCCAGGTAAACTCAAACATTGAATTAACACAGGTTTGTACATGCTATGATCTGCCCACAACCCTCCGGTTTTTCTGTGCATTCTTTCTGAAAATACGTGAAACAATTTAAATCATCAAGGACTGCCTACTAAGGCTCACCTTCTTGAGCAGTTGAGGATATCACTTTTTGTCAAGAAAAACTGAAAAATTTGAGAGCATTGTGCATCTAACAGCCCAGTTTTCAAATTAGTTACATTAAAAAGATAATGCTTTACAGGTAGTTTCTAAGGAGCTCTTGTGAAACATTAAAAAACGTTTTTGATTTCTAAGACACTTCTCACCCTCCAAGGGTTCAATTGGTGGCAAAATGGTACATTTTCCAATCCAATCACCTTAGAAAATTGTCTGAAAAGCGAATTAATCTAGTCTGCTGTTTGACATAGCCCTTCCATTTTCAAGATGATTGTCAAAACAATACTATTTGTCATTTTCCTTAGTTTCTATTTTTCATCCCCTTTCATTTTTCATGTTGCCATTTCCCAAAATATTTGCAGTTATATATTAGCACTGAGAATCTACCTGTACGTGGCGGAAAGAAAAAATTAAAATGATGCCAAATCAATAGACAGCAGGCTTATCACTCAGGCTAAACAGCTAGAAACAAGAGCTACAGCTCAGGTTACAAAGATGCCATTGGTTCAGACAAAAGGAATATCCTTAATGTGACACTATTCTTACAGGTCCTGGCCTCATTCTGCAGTTCTGATGATAGCACCACTAACATGATTTATCAATATAAATAATTGGATCACTGACAGAATATCGAGGAGCAAAATATCGACCTGCCAAAATTTCGAGGAAAAAATATAGAATGCCAGAATATCGAATTCCTATCTACAAACAGGTAAGTACAAAAATATCGAATCCAAAATATCGTTGTAAAAAATATAGTTAGTCAAAATATCGAATTTTTAAAATGTCATAAAAGTAATGTAAAATGAATAAAATAATAAATATAATTAACTAAAACATACTTAAAAATACTTAAATAACCTTAATATTAATAAATAATTAATGTAAGTAAAAAAAAAAATAAACATGCATTTTTATTTTTTAATACATATATATATTAACGTAATATTAATAACAAATATTCAATATTTTTAGCGTAGGATAGCGGGAGGGTAAAATTTAGTATTCCCACTCCAGTGAGTGCAACAGTAGGGAAAGCGTTGGATAGCGGGAGGGTAAAATTACTATTCCCACTCCAGTGAGTGCAACAGTAGGGAAAGCGTTGGATAGCGGGAGGGTAAAAATTACTATTCCCACTACAGTGAGTGCAACAGTAAGGAAAGCGTTGGATAGCGGGAGGGTAAAAATTACTATTCCCACTCCAGTGAGTGCAACAGTAGGGAAAGCATTGGATAGCGGGTAGGTAAAAATTACTATTCCCACTCCAGTGAGTGCAACAGTAGGGAAAGCGTTGGATAGCGGGAGGGTAAAAATTACTATTCCCACTCCAGTGAGTGTAACAGTAGGGAAAGCGTTGGATAGCGGGTAGGTAAAAATTACTATTCCCACTCCAGTGAGTGCAACAGTAGGGAAAGCATTGGATAGCGTAGGGGTAAAAATTACTATTCCCACTCCAGAGAGTGCAACAGTAGGGAAAGCGTTGGATAGCGTAGGGGTAAAAATTACTATTCCCACTCCAGAGAGTGCAACAGTAGGGAAAGCGTTGGATAGCGTAGGGGTAAAAATTACTATTCCCACTCCAGAGAGTGCAACAGTAGGGAAAGCGTTGGATAGCGTAGGGGTACACATTACTTTTCCCACTCCAGTGAGTGCAACAGTAGGGAAAGTGTTGGATAGCGTAGGGGTAAAAATTACTATTTCCACTCCAGTGAGTGCAACAGTAGGGAAAGCGTTGGATAGCGTAGGGGTAAAAATTACTATTCCCACTCCAGAGAGTGCAACAGTAGGGAAAGTGTTGGATAGAGGGAGGGTAAAAATTACTATTCCCCCTCCAGTGAGTGCAACACTAGGGAAAGTAATGATTTAATAATTAAATATATATAAATTAATTATCAATACCAATAAAAATGTATTAAAAATTAATTCCCAATGACAAATTATTTAATATTTAATTAATTATAAATACCAATAAGTATTAGTTATTAAAAATTAATTACCTATTAATAATTAATTAACCACAAATTATTTTTCAATACCAAAAATTAATAAGTAATACAAAATGTTTACCAATTAATAATTAACAGTAAATTAATTAGCAATACACAAAAATATTTTCAATAATTATTTAATTACAATTAAATTACTTCCCACCCTATTCCCCTATAAACCCACAACCAGCTCCGAATAATAAATTAATACAATTAATATAATTATCAATTAATCAATTAATAAAAATTAATTAGCAATTAATACAAATTAATTACCAAATAAGAATTAATTAACAATAAATTAATAATCAATACCAATAAATAAAAATAAATAATTACTGAATTACAATTAAATTACTTCCCACCCTATTCCCCTATAAACCCACAACCCGCTCTGAATAATAAATTAATACAATTAATATAATTATCAATTAAAAAATTAATACAAATTAATTACCAATTAATAAAAATTAATTACCAATTAATAAAAATTAATTGCCAATTAATAATTAATTAACAATGAATTATTTATCAATACCAATAAATAAAATTAAATAATTACTTAATTACAATTAAATTACTTCCCACCCTATTCCCCTATAAACCCACAACCCGCTACAGAACTCAAACGCAAAATTAAATTAAAAATAATTAATGATTCCTAAAAATTAATATTTAATTTACTATAATTAAATTACTTCCCACCCTATTCCCCTATAAACCCACAACCCGCTACGGAATTAAATTACGCAAAAATTAAATAACATAAAATTAATTACTTTAAAAAAATTAAAACATACATTACAAAAATAATACATACTTTTAACATATACTAACACTTAAAACACTATAAAAAAATTCGATATTTTTAACAACTATATTATGACTGTCGATATTATGACAATCGATATTTCTTACCTGAATTTCGATATTCTGCACCACTATATTTTGGCAATTTGATATTCTGTCCATTCTATATAAAAAACTCGATATTTTGGCAATTCGATATTAAAAATTCGATATTATGTCTGGTCACCAAATAATTACCTGTCTCGACCTGAACTATGAAACAACAGCAATAGTTGTAGGTACTCCCTAGTTCCAAGGAAACAGAATCAGCAATAGCCATCCCTGTCTCAGCATGAATATGTTACAACATCTGATCTAAACATTTTAAGGAAATGTAATAATTGTGTCCCCACATATCAAAGTGACATTTCTGAAAACAACAAGCATTTGTTCTGAAATGAAATCTTTCTATTTTGGCTAAATAAAGTTATTTCTTCTGCCATGGTTCAAGTTTGGCACAATGACCACTAGATGTGAAAACATTTACATGTTGTTGGACTTGGTCTTCTCTGAGGGTCACTCCCAAACTTTTTGCCTTCACCCTCCTGTTTTCTGAACCCATTTGTATTGGTTTTTAGGACTCTGTGTACTTTACCACTGCTAACCCATGCTAAAGTGTTTGCGCTCTCTCCTTTAAACATGGAAAAATTGGCTTGCACCCAATTGGCACATTTAATTCATGTGTAAGTCCTTAGTAAAGTGGTACTACATGTAACTTGAATGCTTCTAGTGGGCCTGCAGCACTCATTGTGACCCCCCACTTAAGTAGCCCTTTTAAACCTGTCTCAGGCCTGCCACTCCAGCCTGTGTGTGCATTTGTTAACTGCCATTTGGACCTTGCAAAATAAAACTTTGCCATGCCCAAACCTTCTTTTTTATTACATATAAGTCACCCCTAGGGTAGGCCCTAAAGTGCCCATAGGGCAGGGTGCATTGTATTTAAAAAGTTTGACATGTACTTTTAAGTTTTACTTGTCCTGGTATTGAAAAACCACTCTCAAATTCATTTTTCACTATTGCAAGGCCTACCTCTCCCACAGGACAACACTGGGTTACCTTATTACATTTAAAATGTGATAACATTTGATTGGGAGCAAGTAGGAAAGTCATGTTTGGTGTTTAAGGAATTGCAATATAAAATCCTCTTTAATGATAAAGTCAAATTTTAACGCACAGTTCTGAAAAGGACATTTTTAGAAAGTTGGCATTTTCTTGCCCTAACCATTTGATGCCTGCAGTCTGTTCCTGGGTCGTAGACTAGATTTAGCTGGCAGGTGGTCTTTGTGTATTGCTCCCAGACAGTGTGACAAAGGGGGAATAAGTGTTGTCAGGATGAGCCATCTCTGTCAGGATGAGGGGAAGGAGCTGTCACCTACCACACTTATGCATCACAAAGGCTCTGCCTAAGCACACTCACAAAGGTTTCACACTAGTCTTTTGTGCTCCCAGACAAGATGGGGCCAGGTCAGGGAGGAAAGTAATTCCAGACACCTCTGTGGGGAATGGTGACTGCCGCACTCATAATAAAACATGACATACTGTATGCTAGCATCATATTAGAAGTCCTGTTGCTATACTGTGCATTATACATGACACAAGTAAAACATGCATGTATGAACAACATCTATTGGTAGCATTGCCAATGGATGCCTTGATACACGAGAGAGCCATGTTATGCGGTTTTAGAAAACAAAGAGCTTGCACAGCATTTCAATCTAGAACATACTGCAATTAAAAGAACATTGCATGTTAAGTTCCTGATTGTACCTCTGAGCGCTTCATTTGGTCCTCTTTCTCCTTCCTTTTTGGGATATCCAAAGACGAGCTATGAGTGTTGCCTGAGGCAGACAGCTGGCTCTTTAGGAAGTCTTTGTTCTCCCTCTTTGCAACCTGGAATCCCAACAGTGTGTTGTGAAACTGGGAAACTTTGAGACACTTCAAAGAGTTGTGCAACGGAGATAAAAAGGGTTCTTATTTAGGGAGACACAACAATGCTAAATCATGTTGCGTTCTGAACAATTTCTCCAAGCTGCCACTGTGTCAACACATTCTTTACTTAATCTTGATTACAGGACAAAACGTTGAATTTAGTCAATGGGAAATATTTGATTCCGACTAAAATACTGGATGAGTATCATGCAGTAGGACTTCTTTAAGGTGGCAGCAATACAGAATTGCAGAGTTATTAAACATGCAGGAAAGGATGATGCTGATTAAAATTGGGGCTTTGCTGTCATGGCTTCCATATTGAGGCATGCGTAAAACATTGAAGTAGTCCATTATTTTTAATAAAAGCAAGTTGAAATAGATGATCATGCACAAGCAATGCAGATAAAACCATTGTAATAGGAACAATATAACAATGCAATTTAATAAACCCACTTTTAAACCATGCTACTGTTTATAAGCGTACATTCTGCTCATACCTTTAGAAATGGAGCATCAGTAGGTCTGGTACTTTAGTGGGGGGAGGGGTGGCAGAGGAGGGACTCGTGCCACAGCTCCATTTGCCCTGTGGCAGAAGCCAACACAGCAAAAAAGACACCGCACTGTGCTATGCACATATCATTATATGTAACAACCTTGCTCTGCAAAGCAGCCATTGTTTGATCCAATACATGAGCCTACACATTTGTTGAAAAATGACTATGTATGTGCCATGGCTGACATGTTTTCCAGGTCCTTGGGTGATGTGTTCCTCCTATCCAATTTTTACTTTGAATTTTGGGACTTGGAGTCCTTGCTCTACAATGAGATAAAAAAGACAACAAGTCCCAGAAGTCAAAGAAGAAACCTGGACTCTAACAATAACTTGTCATTCATTGATCTGGGAAACTTGGCAGGGCTGATGTATGTATGTATACTTAAATACTTATATACATATATACACCAAAATTGTGTGTATATATCTGTTTCCATAAATAGATATGTGCACATATTCAAAGACATATTTAAAGATTATAAGCAATGTATATATAAGTTAGAGAGACCTGTGGAGGAGGAGTGGGATGGATAAGTGAGGAGAGCAAAGCTGATACAGCAAGACGGAGAGTGGAGAGCAGCGGAGGAAGAGTGGGACAGAGAACAGAGGGGAATAAAGCCGACAAAGCAAGATGGAGACCAGCGAGCAGCAGAGGAGGAGCAGGATAGAGGAGAAAGGACAGCTCATGTGAGAGAGACCTGTGGAAGAGGAGGGGGATGAAGAAATGAGGAGAGTAGAGGTGATGAAGCGGGATGGAGATCGGAGAGCAGAGAGCAGTGGAGGAGCAGTGGAACAGAAAACAGAGTAGAGTAAAGTTGACAAAGCGAGATGGAGATAAGAGAGCATCAGAGGAGGAGTGGGATAGAGGAGAGAGGACAGCTCATGTGAGAGACCTGTGGAAGAGGAGGGGGTTGAAGAAATGAGGAGAGTAGAGGTGATGAAGCGGGATGGAGGGCAGCGGAGGAGGAGTGGGACAGAAAACAGAGGAGAGTAGAGGCGACAAAGCGAGATGGAGATAAGAGAGCATCAGAGGAGGAGTGGTGATGAAGCGGGATGGAGGGCAGCGGAGGAGGCGTGGGACAGAAAACAGAGGAGAATAGAGGCGAAAAGCGAGATGGAAAGCGTGATGGAAATCAGCGAGGAGGAACGGGACAGAGGAGAGAGGAGAGCTCATGTGAGAGAGACCTGTGGAAGAGGAGGGGGTGAAGAAATGAGGAGAGTAGAAGTGATAAAGCAGGATGGAGAGCAGAGAGCAGCGGAGGAGGAGTGGGACAGAAAACAGAGGAGAGTAGAGGCGACAAAGCGAGATGGAGATCAGAGAGCAGCAGAGGAGGAGCGGGACAGAGGAGAGAGGAGAGCTCATGTGAGAGAGACCTGTGGAAGAGGAGGGGGTGAAGAAATGAGGAGAGTAGAGATGATACAGCAAGAGGGAGAGTGGGGAGCAGCGGCGGAAGAGTAGGACAGAAAACAGGAGAGTAGAGGCGACAAAGTGAGATGGAGATCAGCGAGCAGGGGAGGAGGAGCAGGGCAGAGGAGAGAGGGAGCTTATGTGAGAGAGACCTGTGGAAGAGGAGGGGGTGACGAAATGAGAGTAGAGGTGATAAAGCGGGATGGAGAGCAGAGAGCTGCTGAGGAGGAGTGGGACAGAAAACAGGAGAGTAGAGGCAACAAAGCGAGATGGAGATCAGAGAACCACAGAGGAGGAGCAGGACAGAGGAGAGAGGAGAGCTCGTGGAAGAGAGACCTGTGGAAGAGGAGGGGGTGACGAAATGAGGAGAGTAGAGATGATACAGCAAGAGGGAGAGTGGGGAGCAGCGGCAGAAGAGTAGGGCAGAAAACAGAAGAGTAGAGGTGACAAAGCGAGATGGAGATCAGCGAGCAGGGGAGGAGGAGCAGGACAGAGGAGAGAGGAGAGCTCATGTGAGAGAGACCTGTGGAAGAGGAGGGGATACAGAAGAGTGGAAAGCAGAGGTGACAGAGAGACAGTGAGAGAAGACCACCAGAGGCAGATGACAATCCTCCCTTCCAGAGATAACAATGGCAGTCGCGGCTCCTGGAGGGAGTGCTGTGGGGCGGTGGGGCGGGGCGGGGGAGGGGAGGGGCAGGGTGGGGGGTAGTAAACTCCGATATACGGGCGAACGGAGGTAAGTACATAAATAGGTAAATAAAACGAATTACATTGCGGGCGCCGCATCGCCATTTGGCGTTGCAGCGCGTGCAATGTAATTCGTTTTATTTATTTATTTATGTACTTACCTCCGTTCGGCCGTATACCGGAGTTTACTACCCCCCACCCTGCCCCTTCCCCGCCCCACCGCCCCGCAGCACTCCCTCCAGGAGCCGCGACTGAACAATTGGCTCTTTTTGTTAATCCGCAGTAGTTAAAGTCGCATTACATGGCTCCTGGAGGGGGCTGAGTGAAAATCCAAGAAAGGAGTGGGAGAAACCAAAGTCAGGGTCGCCTCCTGTTTATATAGCAGTCTGGATTCCTTCTGCGATATACTATAAAAACCCTTGAGTAACCTGACATTTTGTCTCATCTCCACAGTCACCACACATTCCGTCACCTTCAGCTGTTATCCCGAAAACCCTGTGCCCTTCCTCATCGACTGAGAGCCGGAATCAAAAGAAATCCCTCCAAAAATGGATGCAAGACTTCCACGGTGGGACTTTCCCCAAATTTCCAAAAAGCACACCAAATCTTAGACTCCTTAATAAATGACAAGCGTTGATGATTTGGTTAGCCTGCCTGGATGTATTTTTGTGTACTATCTGTTGGAAAAAACTGAGCTGAACGTACTGATTATTTTTGAAACACTGATGTGGAGAGGTAGAGAAGGCATTAATGATCGATGGAGTTGAAGTCCACCTGAAGCTAGAGGAATGGCAGTAAGCAGGAGCCTGCCCTTTGGCTGATTTTCGGGTCATATGGCAATCAAGACATTTTACATTTTCAAAGAACAGTTTGCAAAAATGTAGACTTATTTCTCACTCGATGTGAAACATTGTGGATAGCTGTATATTGTGGGTTTTTTGCGCGTGTTTAGCGCTGTACGAGTGAATAATTGAATTTTTTTTAAATTAAAGTTTAAATACTGCTTTTCATTTGAAATGAAATGCCATGATCCACTGCAAAATGTGCTAATTAAACATTTCAGGTCTCAAAAATCTATTAGTGCAAAATTATAGATTGTTCCCATGTTGTTTTAGCAATTTGGGCACGAATTCAAATGTAAAATGTAAGTGGGGAACTGTCGAATACTTGAAAATAAGTCTCACTATGGCTGATTTTACCCAACAGGAACTTTATATTTTACTTACGTCAGACAGCTCTTTGATAAATGGAATATTAAAAGGGGAACATTATGTTCCTCCTATTAATGACGCTAAATAGCCACCAGCGCCATCACGTTTGATTTAGTGCGAGGGGCCCTGCCCGAAGAAAGACAAGATCATTCGAGATCACTGTGTCTGCTCGCAATCCCCTTAAACATTCAGGATTGCGAAGGTCAGCCCAAAGTCACCACACTCAGTGCAAACCTAAAGGAACATTGTGCAGAGACGTTTTCAGGCATGGGCCAATTACACCTCTCCCTCTCTCTCTGGCTGCCTCAAACTCCAACTCTTTCTCTGTCAAGTAAAATCTTAATGATTTTTGGGGCTGTAGCCAAGACACATTTCAGTTGGTTTTGTATGGCACACTTTTTGAAAGTTTAAGTATAATTCACTATTGTTTGGCACTGTGCAGTCTTGAAATAGCAGAAAAAGGGTAATAAAAGGCAGAGTTATTCCGAAAAGGGGCCCCCAAAATGTTTATTGCCCGGGGCCCCAAAAATCTTTAAGATGACACTGTGTACTCTGTTCACCCACCACAGCTTCATAGATGGACTCACTGAGAGATGTCTGCGCTCACAGGCTCGAAGGCACGGCCAAACGGAGGGTCAAACCATGGTCATTCATGAATTAACAGGGATAACTTATGCTGAAGCATGGAGGGTCCAGGAATACCCAAAGAATTGCATGTCACTGAGTTTTACGCAGGGCAGCTCCTCCGTGAGGGCGGAGGAGCATCGCCAGGGTCGGATTGGTAACACGGGCACTCGGGAAATGGCCAAAGGTCCGGTAGCCGAGTTCTAGCTGTGGGCTGCTTTTTTGGGCAGCCTGGGGGCTGTCTGTGCTGTTAGGATGCTGCCAGCGGCCCAGTGAGTGCCTGAGTGGCCTTTCTAGAGACAGATGTGCAGAGGTATCACTCCCTTTCTCTCGCTGGGCTGGCCCGTTAATGTATGCTGATTGAGCGGGGCAGGGGCCTGCGCAGAAGGGGTCTCACTTGCATTCATGTGTGGCTCAGCAGTGCAAACTAATCTGTGCATTTTTTTTCCATCTAAGTGAAGTTAATAAAACATGCCCCACCCTCTTTCTTTTCATAAAACTTTGCTGAAGCAGTGTTTTGCGGAAAGGCAATGCGCAAATGTGGGGCACTTTTTTTGGGTGTGCCCGGGCCGATTTTTGATTCCAATCCAACCCTGAGCATCGCCCCACTAACCAAAATGCCCCCAAGCCCCAGAGAAGAAAAATAAAATGGTAATAAAGTTAATTTATCACCATTTTATTTTTATCCGCCTGTCCCGAACCGAGAGTCAGGACGGGGCGGGGTTTACTGAGAGCAGCAGCAGGGAGGAGGGTGTGCTGCCGGACACTTCATTTCAAGGTGCTCATGTCCCTTTGACCAGGCGTCTTGTGATGGCCAGCCAGACATGCGCACTTTGAAACGTCTAACCCAGCTGTTATAAGACACCTGGGTTAGAGCAAGTGCATGCCTCCAGTGCCCTCGGAAGCGCTGAGAACAGCCGCTCCCTCCAATCCTGGTGCTGCTCTCAAGCAGCATGAGAGCAGCACCAAGATTGGTTAAGGCACTTCACAGGGGCCCACGCTGAACATCGGACTGCAGGAGGAAGACGCTCCAGACTGCAGGAGGAAGACGCGCAGTGAAGAGGAGGACGTGTTGCATGTAAGTGGATTTTATTTTATTTCTACCCATCACCCACTTGCCCGCCTCACCACTCCCCATAGATGCCCGCTACCACTAGTCTTAGAGCCACGAGGCCAGTCTCAGTGTTTAGACAGATGAATCTTAGTTAACAGCGGCCAAGGCAGTAGGTTGTTCTTCTACATATTGCAAGAATACAGGGATAAACAACGTAAATCAGACATGCACACGTAGAGCACAAATATGTGTGCACAAGTAAACAGACTACTAGCAGGCATTTACACACAAACACACATCTAGACAATTAAGACTAATAGACGGCAAAGCATTCATGCAGACGTTCAGACATACAGGCAGCCATGCACATAGATAAACACGTAAATTAGGTACTTGAACGCAGACAACACACATAATGCATATAAACAGATACGGGCAACACATGTTTATGGAGGCAAGAAGTCACAGGTAGGATATGTACAGCCACAAACAGATAGTTTGTTGGATGCATACATTAATGGTTGGATGCATGGGCGGACAGACAGATGGACAGATTGATGGAGTGGCACAGAGATACAAAGATGGGTGGATGATGCATGGATAGGTGGATTGCTGCATACATGGATGCATGCATACATGGATGAATGTGTGCAATGGGTGTTTGTGATGCTGACACTTCAGTTTGTTATTTTTGCTGCTTTCCATAGATTTATGGGGGAAATTTAGACTCAGATGTCAACTGCAGGTGATAATAAAAATCAGTACATATAACATGCATGCTGAGCTTCCAGTATGTTTTTGAAGCTATGGGGTTAAAAATGGGGTTTAACACAGGAAAATATTTATTTTCCTGCTCTGCACGTTAGTACCCAAGTTTCAGCCTGTGAAAAATCGGAGCCTGCTCAATAAGTGCTCAGCTCATAATTCAAGCTAGAACTACAATTGGGACAAAATACATTTTCACCCTTTTTGGAATTAATGTACATGGCAAAATTATCCTATTAATGTATTACCTACTCTGACATTTAGCTACTGTTTACATAGCAGCAGCACAGATTGTAACAATGTTGCCCTCTGCCTGGTCTCCGTAGGGTTTTTAGGTCTCGCCTAGTCAGCGCGCATGCGCTGCTCTAGTTAGGTCTCGCCTAGGCAGCGCGAATGCGCTGCTATAGGAGATGACCTTTAGAAATCGGTCAGCTCTTTTTCAGCACTTGTGCTTGTGCTGGCATCCACCTTGCGGGAGCGAGCAGCGGCGCGCGTGCTAATTGAAAACATATGGTCCGCGTGCTGCTGCTCGCTCTTGCAAGGGGCATGCCAGCACAAGCACGAGTGTTTAGCACGAGTGCTTCTTGTTTTTTCCCCCACTCTCGAGTGTTTAGCCCCCCCATTGCATACACCACTTTCTGCACACCAGAGCCTCCACTCCCTGCGGGCAGTGCCTTGTTATTGAATTGGTCCCGCACCGTTTCTCCCTAAACTCTCGCTTTTGGTAAGGCAATGTAGAGACCGCACAGCTTCAACATCGCCGCACTATATTTTGAAACACTTTTTTTCATACGGTGTGTTTCCATATCGCCGCTTTTAAACCCCCGGCGTAATCTGGATCCCTCACATGCCCCATTGTTTTAATTTAATTGGTCCCGTGCCATTTCTGCCTAAGCTCTCGCTTACGGTAAGGTAAAGACCGCACAGCTTCAAAACGGCTGCGCAATATTTTTAAACACTTTATTTCATATGGTGTACATTCAGCTTCGGCGCTGCTTATATTTCACTTTAACTCCTGTGTCCTACCGTCCCCACGCCACCTCCCACCCATCGATGCTTGTTTAACTATGTGTCTTTCTTCCTCCAGAGGCACTGGAACACTGCAGTAGGGTGTGTTTCCATTTGCAACGGAGCATGGCATGGCCGGCTACCATGTCCTGGTAAAACCAGCAGCGAGGCACCACTCCAGGCCCATTCACAGAGCCAGGAGTTCCAAGCAGCTTTAAGTGAGCATTATACACTTCAGCTGCTGCTTTCAGCTGCAGAGACAGATATATCGGCACTGCTTGTATTTCACTTGATCTCCCATGCCATCCCCAACCCACGCCACCTTGACTATTAAAATCTGATATTGTGATCGCCTTAAAGAGACAGCAGTCCCTTTACCAGAGAAGCACAGTGTTGCCTCTTATGTTTTGCTGGTTTTAGATGCTTTTGGGCACTGTGCCACTGCTGTTCAGTGCCACAGTGCAAGTGCTCCCTACTGTAAATTGATGTATGGATTAGTGACTCCATGATTGGATGATTGGTTTACTTGTCAGTCCCTAGTACAGTGCACTGAGTGTGCCCAGGGCTTGTAAATCCAATGCTGCTGGTGGGCTTGCAGCACTGGTTGTGCCACCCACAGAAGCAGCTTGTAAAATGTGTCTCAGGCCTGCCATTGCAGAGCCTTTGTGCGGTCTGTGACTGCCATGTCGACTTGGCAAGTGCACCCACTTGCCAGTCCCTAAACCTTCCCTTATCTTCATATCAGACACCCCTAAGGTAGGCCCAAGGGCAGGGTGCATTGTAAGTATAAGGTAGGACATGCCCTGGTGTGTGTGGCATGTCCTAATAGTGAATTACAGCCATTTTCGTTTTTCACTATTGCAAGGCTACCTGTTCTCCATAGGCCAGAATGGGCAGTTTGATTATTACACCTTATAATCCTAACTGATCCAGGGAACATGGTAGAAAAACGAATTTAGTATGCCTGAACTCAGAATGATAAAATACATCTTTTAGTGAAGTTGGTTTTAACATTCTGTGTTTGAAAATACCACTTTTAGAAAGTGGGTATTTTCTTGCCTAAACTTCCAAGCCTGCCTCTGCTAGGTTGTGTATTCCTTGTCTGGAGATTGAGTGACATGGGCTGGGGGTGGCTACAGGAGACAGGGTGAGTCAGCACAGGGCTGAATAGAAAGATCTGCATCCAGAGTGGAGGGAGGAGTTGCTCCTGGGTCTGAATAGGGCTGTGCCTGCCTTCCACAATGCTGGCTCCACCTCCTGCCGGGCGTCTGATGGCTCTGCCCCTCACTCACAAAGGAAAGAAGGAGTCAGAAAAACAAAGTGCTCCAGGACTGACCAGAACTGGTTTTGGACTAGGCAGAGGCCTCTCTGCCTTCAGAGAACAAAGAGAAACTGTGTATAAAAAGGGGACCCAGACCCCTAGGAAATTAGATCACTTCTGGGAAATCAAGAAACCTGTTGCCAAGGAGAAGAACCGGAGAAGCTGAAGGAGGAGTACTGCCCCTGTGCTGTTTTGCTGATTGGGGTTTTCCTGCAGTGGTTGCTTTCTACCAAGGACAGGAGAAAAGACTTTGCTGTGCTTTGTCATCTTGAAGAAGAGAATCTCCAAGGGCTTGAACTAGAGCTTGCCTCCGGCCTGAAGTCTCAGGGATACAAGACTTCACCAACCAGCTCCCCCCCTGCATTCCCTTGCTGGGAATTGAAGTGCCTGCTGTTGTGCTGGGCCTTCTGAGAGACTGCGTGTCGCTGGGAGCTGGAAGCGCGACGCAACAACGAGAAGCGTGTCGCCGCCGCAGCCGCGGTCATCGCATCGCCAAGGAAGCGAGACGCCGCTGCCGCTGTCATCCTCGCATCGCCGAAGCGCAGCGCATCACCGGAGAAGCGGGACGCTGCCACAGAGGTCATCGTCGCATCACCGGAGAAGCGCGTCGCAGGGCCTGTCGCGGCTCCAAAGATCATCGAGTCGCCGCACGGCCGTCGGGCGTGCACGCATCACACCAACGTTGTCACATCGCAACCAAGACGCCATTTTGTCGCATCGTACCGGAGAAGAGTATCGCATCGAGGTGCCATCTTGTCGCATCGCACCGGAAAGCAGTAAGAAACCGACGCATCACCTCCCCACACAGTAAGGAAGCGAGCATCAACTCCCCTGCGCAGCAGTAAGGAACCGACGCATCCACTCCCCTGAGTGTAAGGAACCGACGCATCACCTTCCCTGCGACCCTTTTGTTTTCTTTGCGTTACGCATTCAAGGTACATTGAGAGTAAAGTGTCGCATTTACAACTTGAGAGAACTGAACTATTTTATAACCTTTTAAAGTCTATTTTTGAGTACAGTATTGTGGATTTTTGCTATTGGGTCTTGTGATAAGTCTATATAAAGATTACTTATTTTTACATAACAACCTGTGTGGTGTCCATCTGTAGTGTTTTCACTGTATTACTGTATGTGTTCCCAAATGCTTTACACACTGCCTCTGAGATAAGCCTGTCTGCTCGTGCCAAGCTACCAGGGGGTGAGCAGGGGTTATTTTAGGAGTGTATCCCCCTTATCCTGACTAGAAGCAAGGGTCCCTATTTGGACAAAGGTGCAAACCATTGCCAACTAGAGACCCCCAGTTCTAACATTGGTGGTCAGCGGTGAGGATTTGGACTTGCATTTGTGATTCATATACAGTGATTGGTGTACACTACTAGTGAGTGCAGACCAATACGCGACCACATACATTTTGAAAGGACTTTTTTTCCTGGGAACCTTTATTTTTGTTGAGAACTGCCAATTTTCACAATGAGCAAAAGAGGATCCATTGCACCTGCAGATATTGAATTCGAAGAAGATAGGGTTGATACCTACACTGTGCCAGAGCTCAAAGCCGTTTGTAAAAGTTTAAAATCTCTATGAGAGGCCTCACCAGGAAGGAGGAGCTTCAAAAGGCGCTGAGGGCCTGGTTGGAAGCACGGAATGCTGGTGGGCAGCTCGAGGAGCCTGTGGAGGAGGCAGAGAATTTAGATGAGCAGCTTGACGGGCCATTAGGCTTACCCGGGAGGAGAGTGCCTTCCAGGGAGTGCAGCAGTGCTTCTCAAAAGGGCCTGTCTCCAGAGGAGCTGGAGGACAGGGACAAAAGCAGGATGCATGAAATGGAAATGGCCAAACTGAAACAGGGAAGCCATGATAGCCTTGAGCACAAGAAATTGGAGTTGGAAAGTAAGAGGTTGGCCATGGAAGAAAAAAGGATGCTTTTAGAGCATGAGAGAGTGGTGAGGGAGCTAGAGCTAAAGGCTAGGAGCCTAGAGATCACTCCCTCTGGTGGCAGCACACCTCCAGTGCCTGTAGAAAGTAGAGTATACATCCCCAAGGAGGTTATTAAGGATTTCATGAAGGGGGAGGACATTGGGCAATGGTTTAAAGCATATGAGATCGCCATGACATCACACCGGGTCCCTGAGAAGGATTGGGGAGCGGGGTTGTGGGGCCGCTTTACAGGTGAGGGAAGGGAGACCTTGCTAGCCTTGCCCACAGAGGATCAGATGTCCTATGCCCACCTGAAGGAAGCTTTAGTGGCAAGGTATGGGTTAACTCCAGAGCTTTATAGGCAGAAGTTTAGGAACTGCAAAAAGCTGGAGTCTAGTACCTGGGTGGAGTATGTGTCTTATTTTTGCAGAGCATTGGATGGATGGGTGAAGGGTAGCAAAGTAAATGACTTGCAGGGGTTCTATGATTTAATTGCATGGGAGCACTTGTCCAGTAGTTGTTTTCCAGAGTTACGCCAGCACCTTGTTGACAGTAAGCTGACTAATCCTAGGAAGCTTGCTGAGGAGGCGGACCGCTGGGTCAGTACCCGGGTCCACAAGGGTCTTGTGGGAGACTCCGCCAAAGGTGGGCAGGGTCCCCAGCAGAAGAGTGGGGGGGACAAGGGTAAACAGAAGGAGTTCCAAAAAGGGCCCCAAAGTAAACCCCAAGAGAACCAAGGTAAGGGTTCCCAGCCTCCCACTGAGAAAAGACCATGGGTCCCAACAGATAAGTCTGTTCAGAAGGGGCCCAAAGCATGTTTTAGTTGTGGTCATGTGGGTCACTTTGTAGGAAGTCCCAAGTGCCCCAATACCGTGACCACTGCACCCACTGGTGCACCACCCCGGCAGATGGCTAGTGTAGCCCTGGGGGAGGAGTTGGGTGCCCAAGGTGGGTGGGGTCCCGCAGAGATGTCCCTGGTCTCTTTAGGAGACAGTGAGATGGTCCCTAGGACCCAGCTGCCTGATAACACTAAAAAATACAGGCAGTGGGTGACCATCAATGGCCATAGGGTGGAGGCTCTCAGAGACACCGGGGCCAGTGTGACAGCTGTCAGTTGTCGGCTGGTGTCTGAGGAGCAGGTGGTCCCCAACGTATTCTACCCTGTAGTTGCCGCTGACAACTCAGAGAGCCACTGCAAGGTGGCCCAGGTTCCCTTTGAGTGGGGGGGGGGTCTCAGGTATCCTTCAAGTAGCTGTGAGGCCAGCCATGCCTGTTGACTGTCTGCTAGGCAATGATTTTGAGAGCTCCCCTTGGGCGAAGGTGGAGCGGAGGTCTCATTTGGAGATGTTGGGTCTGCCAGAGTGGGCGTGTGTGACCACTCGGTCAATGGCAGCCGGTAAGGGTATTCAGGAGAACCTGGAGCCTGGAAGAAAGGCCCAGGTGCCTGCCTTAAAGAGAGGAGGCGGGGGGCACGGGAAACCGGCCCCCGAAGTTCCCACGGTCCAGGAGGAGGCAGACCTTGAGGGGGATGCCCTGGAACCTACAGGGGAACAAGTGGCTGAACTGGGAGACCTGCCTGAGCTGACCCATTGGCAGCAGGAAGGAGGCCCCTCCAGGGAAGAGTTCTGCGAGGAGCAGAAGAAGTGCCCTTCTCTTGAGGGCTTGCGGCAACAGGCTGCAAGCCAGGCAGCAGGTGATCAGTCTGGATCACACTGGATCTACTGGGAGAATGGTCTCCTGTATAGTGAGCCTAAGGTTGCTGAGCCTGGGTCAGCCCGTGTGCTGGTGGTACCCCAGCGCTTCAGAGCCTTCCTACTGGGTCTGGCTCATGATGTGCCTTTAGCAGGACATTTGGGGCAAGACAAGACCTTTCAAAGGCTTGTCACCCACTTTCATTGGCCCCAAATGCGCAAGAGTTCAGATACTCATTGCAGGACCTGTCAGACTTGCCAGGCAAGTGGTAAGAGTGGGAGGAAGCACAAGGCTCCTCTCCAACCTTTCCCTGTTGTCAGCACCCCCTTTGAGAGGGTGGATATTGACATTGTGGGGACTCTGGATCCCAAGACAGCCATGGGCAACAGGTTCATCCTGGTCTTGGTGGACCATGCCACCCGGTACCCGGAAGCCATCCCTCTTCGGACAGTGACGGCCCCCGTGGTGGGACGTGCACTGATGGGGATTTTCTCCCGTGTGGGGTTCCCCAAGGAGGTGGTGTCCGACCGTGGTACCAACTTCATTTCCAAGTATATGAAGTCCCTGTGGCAGGAGTGTGGTGTAACCTATAAGTTCACCACTCCTTACCACCCCCAAGGTAATGAGCTGGTTGAGAGATTCAACCGGACCCTGAAAAGGCATGATTATGGGTCTTGAAGAACCCATGAGGCGTAAGTGGGACGTCCTCTTGCCATGCCTGCTCTTTGCTTACAGAGAGGTGCCCCAGAAGTCCTTAGGGTTCAGTCCCTTTGAACTGCTGTACGGCCATCCTGTAAGAGGACCTCCGAGTCTGGTCAAGGAAGGCTGGGAGGAAGCTCCCAGGAAAACTCCCCAGGATGTATTTAGTTACATGCTGGCCTTCAGGAACCAGACTCGGCGTTTCCAGACAACACGCTGAGGCGAATCTGGAAGCCAGCCAGGAAGAGATGAAACGTTGGCATGATCAGAATGCCACTCTGATCGAGTTTCAGCCTGGACAAAAGGTTTGGGTCATGGCCCCAGTGGAGCCCTGTGTGCTCCAGGATAAGTGGACCGGACCATTTGAGGTGGTGGAGCGCAAGAGTGATGTCACCTACTTGGTGGACTTGCAGTCTCCCAGGAACCCCTTGCGGGTCCTGCATGTGAACCGCCTGAAGCCCCACTTTGAGAGGTCTGAAGTGGGCATGCTCTTAGCAACAGATGCTGGGATGGAAGAGGAGACTGAACCTCTTCCTGACCTCCCGTATGCAAAGAGCAAGATGGGTCAGTGGATGGTGTGAACCTCTCTCCCACCCTGACCCCTGAGCAGCAGAATGACTGTCGCCAACTGTTGGGGCAGTTTTCTGATCTGTTCTCCCTGACTCCCAGTATCACTGAATGGTGCATCCATGATGTGGACACTGGGGACAGTCCTCCTGTGAAGCACAAAACTTACAGAGTGACTGACAGGGTGAGAGCTTGCATCAAGGAGGAGGTCTCCAAGATGTTTGCCTTAGGGGTGATTGAGTCCTCTAACAGCCCTTGGGCCAGCCCAGTGGTCTTGGTCCCAAAGGCTGCCGCGCCTGGTGCCACACCCAAACTCCGGTTCTGTGTGGACTACCGAGGACTCAATTCAGTCACCAGGACTGACGCGCACCCCATCCCCAGAGCTGATGAGCTCATTGATCGGTTAGGGGCTGCCCGGTACCTCAGCACTTTTGATCTAACATCTGGATACTGGCAGATTGCCTTAACTGATGGGGCCAAAGAGAGGTCAGCATTCTCCACACCGGATGGGCACTACCAATTCCGGGTGATGCCCTTTGGGATGAAGAATGCCCCTGCCACCTTTCAGAGGTTGGTCAACCAGGTGTTGGCTGGGCTGGAGGATTTCAGTGCCGCCTACCTGGATGACATTGCAGTGTTCAGCGCCACTTGGGAGGAACATCTGCACCACCTCTGGGAAGTGTTGAAGGCGCTGCGGAGGGCAGGCCTCACGATCAAGGCGAGTAAGTGCCAGATCGGGCAGGGTTCTGTGGTGTACTTGGGACACCAGGTTGGGAGCGGCCAGGTGGCGCCCTACAACCCAAGATAGATACCATCCTGGCTTGGGAACCCCCAAAACCCAGACAGACGTGAGAGCCTTCTTAGGACTCACCGGGTATTACAGGAGGTTTGTCAAGGGGTATGGCAACATTGTTGCACCCTTGACTGAGCTGACTTCCAGGAAGCAGCCCAGGAAAGTGAACTGGACTGATGCCTGCCAAAAGGCTTTTGATGCCCGTGCTTCAGGCGCCCAACTTCTCAAGGGAATTCATTGTGCAGACAGATGCTTCAGAGCATGGTGTTGGGGCTGTGCTTTCACAGATGAATGAGGGGGGCCTAGACCAACCTGTAGCCTTTATTAGTAGGAGGTTACTCCCACGGGAACAGAGGTGGAGTGCGATTGAACATGAGGCATTTGCTGTGGTCTGGGCACTGAAGAAGTTGAGACCATACTTGTTTGGGACTCACTTCCGGGTTCAGACAGACCACAGGCCCCTCAGATGGTTAATGCAGATGAGGGTGAGAACCCAAAACTGTTGAGGTGGTCCATTTCCCTACAGGGGATGGACTTCACGGTGGAACACCGCCCTGGTACAGAACACGCCAATGCTGATGGTCTGTCCAGATTTTTCCGCCTTAGTGATGAGAACTCCCAGGAGGAAGGGTAGTTCTCCCCACATTTCAGCTGGAGGGGACACGTGTTAGACTTGGCACCATTGGCGTGGGTCTCCCTTCCATTTTTTTGCTGTTGCCTCTTATGTTTTGCTGGTTTTAGATGCTTTTGGGCACTGTGCCACTGCTGTTCAGTGCCACAGTGCAAGTGCTCCCTACTGTAAATTGATGTATGGATTAGTGACTCCATGATTGGATGATTGGTTTACTTGTCAGTCCCTAGTACAGTGCACTGAGTGTGCCCAGGGCTTGTAAATCCAATGCTGCTGGTGGGCTTGCAGCACTGGTTGTGCCACCCACAGAAGCAGCTTGTAAAATGTGTCTCAGGCCTGCCATTGCAGAACCTGTGTGCGGTCTGTGACTGCCATGTCGACTTGGCAAGTGCACCCACTTGCCAGTCCCTAAACCTTCCCTTATCTTCATATCAGACACCCCTAAGGTAGGCCCAAGGGCAGGGTGCATTGTAAGTATAAGGTAGGACATGCCCTGGTGTGTGTGGCATGTCCTAATAGTGAATTACAGCCATTTTCGTTTTCACTATTGCAAGGCTACCTGTTCTCCATAGGCCAGAATGGGCAGTTTGATTATTACACCTTATAATCCTAACTGACCCAGGGAACATGGTAGAAAAACGAATTTAGTATGCCTGAACTCAGAATGATAAAATACATCTTTTAGTGAAGTTGGTTTTAACATTCTGTGTTTGAAAATACCACTTTTAGAAAGTGGGTATTTTCTTGCCTAAACTTCAAGCCTGCCTCTGCTAGGTTGTGTATTCCTTGTCTGGAGATTGAGTGACAGGGGCTGGGGTGGCTACAGGAGACAGGGTGAGTCAGCACAGGGCTGAATAGAAAGATCTGCATCCAGAGTGGAGGGAGGAGTTGCACCTGGGTCTGAATAGGGCTGTGCCTGCCTTCCACAATGCTGGCTCCACCTCCTGCCGGGTGTCTGATGGCTCTGCCCCTCACTCACAAAGGAAAGAAGGAGTCAGAAAAACAAAGTGCTCCAGGACTGACCAGAACTGGTTTTGGACTAGGCAGAGGCCTCTCTGCCTTCAGAGAACAAAGAGAAACTGTGTATAAAAGGGGACCCAGACCCCTAGGAAATTAGATCACTTCTGGGAAATCAAGAAACCTGTTGCCAAGGAGAAGAACCGGAGAAGCTGAAGGAGGAGTACTGCCCCTGTGCTGTTTTGCTGATTGGGGTTGGCCTGCAGTGGTTGCTTTCTACCAAGGACAGGAGAAAAGACTTTGCTGTGCTTTGTCATCTTGAAGAAGAGAATCTCCAAGGGCTTGAACTAGAGCTTGCCTCCTGCCTGAAGTCTCAGGGATACAAGACTTCACCAACCAGCTCCCCCTGCATTCCCTTGCTGGGAATTGAAGTGCCTGCTGTTGTGCTGGGCCATCTGAGAGACTGCGTGTCGCTGGGAGCTGGAAGCGCGACGCAACAACGAGAAGCGTGTCGCCGCCGCAGCCGCGGTCATCGCATCGCCAAGGAAGCAAGACGCCGCTGCCGCTGTCATCCTCGCATCGCCGAAGCGCGGCGCATCACCGGAGAAGCGGGACGCTGCCACAGAGGTCATCGTCGCATCACCGGAGAAGCGCGTCGCAGGGCCTGTCGCGGCTCCAAAGATTATCGAGTCGCCGCACGGCCGTCGGGCGTGCACGCATCACACCAACGTTGTCACATCGCAACCAAGACGCCATTTTGTCGCATCGTGCCGGAGAAGAGTATCGCATCGAGGTGCCATCTTGTCGCATTGCACCGGAAAGCAGTAAGAAACCGACGCATCACCTCCCCACACAGTAAGGAAGCGAGCATCAACTCCCCTGCGCAGCAGTAAGGAACCGACGCATCCACTCCCCTGAGTGTAAGGAACCGACGCATCACCTTCCCTGCGACCCTTTTGTTTTCTTTGCGTTACGCATTCAAGGTACATTGAGAGTAAAGTGTCGCATTTACAACTTGAGAGAACTGAACTATTTTATAACCTTTTAAAGTCTATTTTTGAGTACAGTATTGTGGATTTTTGCTATTGGGTCTTGTGATAAGTCTATATAAAGATTACTTATTTTTACATAACAACCTGTGTGGTGTCCATCTGTAGTGTTTTCACTGTATTACTGTATGTGTTCACAAATGCTTTACACACTGCCTCTGAGATAAGCCTGTCTGCTCGTGCCAAGCTACCAGGGGGTGAGCAGGGGTTATTTTAGGAGTGTATCCCCCTTATCCTGACTAGAAGCAAGGGTCCCTATTTGGACAAAGGTGCAAACCATTGCCAACTAGAGACCCCCAGTTCTAACACACAGCAACCCTTATTACAAAATGTGCACTCCTTTATGAAACATGAAACTCCAGCAGAGTTTATTTTTAAAAGATGTGTATGCTATGCTAACTCCTGATCCAGAGACTTTAATACTTTCACCCTAAAACTACATGTGTAGAACTATGGAAAATTCATCAGGGGACCCGACATGGCAGATTCTGGGCCGTGTTTACACAGTTATTGATGGGGTCCAGGTCAAAGAACACTATTTTGAAAGAATAACAGAGACAAAAATGTGGAGAGCATATCAGATTACGCTCCCCCATCTGCCCATACACTGCATTCTGCACCTGCCTCCCCACACACACATACTTCCTGTGCCCTCTGCACAATCACTCCGGGCACTTCTGCTACTGGCCCTTCACTGCTCCTGTTTCTTCTGTCCACAGACAGACACTTTTTGCATGAATGCTCACACACACAGATCCCACATACAGACACACACACGCACATACACTGCTCCCTGATGACACACTTGTCTTCTCTGCTCCCTGCCCCTTGTGCTCACACATTTACCCTTCTGGCTCTTCTACTCACACTATTATTAAATTAATGTTATTATTTTTGTTTTTGCAATTAAGTGTTTGTTTTTTGTTGTCACTTAAACACCAGTGGTTTCAAAACTCATATTAGACTGGACCGACGCCACGTCTCTGAATTTTAATGATACTTACAGCAGAGGGCTTCAGAGAAAAAAAGGCAAAGCACATAAAATGCGTAATCCAATGAAATGCAGCGAAGAGGGAAAATCGCAGCACCCGTGGCTTGTAAGAATCCTGATACAAGTGGAACTGAGGTAATATTTACGTTAAAGTCTGCCAAGGATGTCTCGAAAGTAAAGGGGATTTCGTTTGAGCAGATATTATTTGTGACTCCAGTGCAGGTTGTGATGAATAGTACTGTTATTGCTATCACATTTATTACTACCCCATTATATTGTATTATTGGTATATTATTATATTAATTGATTCAATGCACGTATTGTTTCACAAGAAGCTAGAGACCGGAGGAGCTGAAAGAATACTTAAATGAGATCCCTCAAAGGTCTCTTCCAGGCAGTACGATGCCCTGTTACGGCTGATCCTCATAGTGGACTCCGGCGTGGGCAAGACCCGTCTGCTTTGTAGGGTCACCGACAACAAGTTCCACTCGTCACAGAGTGGGATGGGGTCAGTGAGACTGCTGGCCCCGCCCCACTCTATAGTGAGGCGTCATGATAGATACAGGTCCAAGGCTATCAGTGACACTCAGCCCTGGGCACTACAGGCATAGCCAATAGGTCTCGCCTTTGGGACCTTATAAGTGTTTAGCCATGCAACAGTTGATGTTGTTGCACCAAGGATATTGTACTGCATAACTAAATACTTATAATGTTCCAAAGGCGAGACCTATTGGCTATGCCAATGCTTGTTTCCTCTGTTTTGGACTTGTTTTGCTGGCATTTTGTCTCGGTATACGCCAACACTACCATTCAATCTCACAGTGTGTGTGCTCTGTCACGCATAGCAAGAGTACATTGGCTACTAGCAATTGGCAGTAAGGTGTGGCAGGAAGAGCACCAGTGGCATGGAAGTTAAATGTTACATGTGGGCTGCAATGTACATTTATGCTATCCACATATGAATGGAAAAGCACTGCTCCAAATTCACCACTGTGTCCTGGCGTACGGCAAACTGCAACACTGAAGAAATGCAAACTGGAGGTAAGTGCTCTGCTGCGTAGGTAAAATGGAGTTTTATACCTTAGCTAAGAAAGACCCAAGTGTACTTTTAGCCCATAGCACTAGGCGATTAATGTATAACCGTTGGTCATGCTGTATATTAAAGGCAATGTTTTCCCTACAACTACAACATGTTGTTTACACTGTAATGCTAAAGTGACCTTTTGGTAAGGTGAAGCCTAGATGTAAATAAAAGTATTATTTTACAATCAATTTTAGCTAAGAAAATGTACCAAAAATCTAGTTGGTAAGTTAAACAATTTCAATATTCTACCAGGAGCCTGGCAGTAGTGAACCAGACCAGCAGATTTCCCTTCCTTCCACTGACAGAAATTCTCACCCTGATGAGGTGTTAACATGTTTTCCTGTTACATAGCAATAGAATGAACTCTGCTGGAGGGAGGCTGGGAGGAGTAATTGCTGACCACTTAATTTGGGATGGAGATTTCAGAATGGACATGAACAAAGGGTGAAAGCTGAAGACTGTTTATGTTAGGAATGGGCCTAAGTTGAGAAGTCTTTGAAACAGGGATCAACATGCAGACATACATCTCTACTCCAAGCAGAAGGCAAACCTGTTCCAAGATCAGGAAGACAGGACATTAGAGCAGACTCAGAGCTCTGCAGAGGGGAGACATCTTGGACAAAGGCTTCGGGAATATTTTGCAGACAGCACTACAGAAAATGCTGCAAACGTGATGCCTGTCAATAAAAATTCAACAGGGATTGGGCCTATGAATGTTACCAATCAAAGGCTGGTGCATTGGATAAAAAGTCACTACACCACATGCGTAACCAATCAGAACACTCCTGGAACCATGGAGAGAGAAGATGAGAGGAAAAGGAAATCTACATGCTATCTGCTGCTGGCTGTGATGAGAACTAACGTGTGACCTGCTCTCCACTTGTACCCAGGGATGGAAGTGCTTTCTAGTGGTCATATGGATAGCTTCCTGTACTGCCTCAGGGTCACAAGGCACTGAAGAAGGGTTCTAGTTTGTTTGGGAGAACTGCAAAGTTGGGAGTGTACTGCACTGGACCTGTAGGAGTCCCCGCTGGAGAGACATCTCAACAATAGATGCCTTCACAGGAAGCCTGGGAGCTGTAGGAGGAACCAGAAGTGACATATCCACCATTTTCAGGAAACTGGGGCTCTTGGTCAAAGCTGGAATCATGGACAGGGAGATCTGTCTCATGCTTGGTTCAGTGACTGGAGTCCTCCAGAGGAGCACCAGGAAGACTTGAGCATTACAGAGAACCTGTGTATATGGTCACTGATCGTACGTTTGACCTCCCAGCCTTTGTAAAGCAGAGCAATTTGCTGATAACATTTTCTTGTTTTCTGTTTGGTGCAAGCAGAGCTTCTCATGGCCGTTTTTTGTAATGCACATACATAGACTAACACTGATCTTTACATCCCCATCGTCCTCATGGCCCTGTTTTGACATTTCTCATAAAATCAATATCTACCCTACATTTATTTGGATTTTGCCAAAACAGTTTGAGCTGGAAAATGCATGTTTTTGTGCCATAACTACCAGTGGTTGAGCAGAGTTTTCTCAGTGAACTGTGTTTTAACCTTACAAAGAGTGTGCAATATCCAGATGGTAGACTACCCAACACAACTAATAATTAACATTCTCACATCAAATGAAGTAGCAAAATGAACAAAACAATTCTGAAACTAATGAAACATTGTTCTCTGTTTTTTGTTGAGCTTAGACTCTGCTAAAAAATGCATGTCTGAACACTAAATAGGTTTGTAATTAAAAACCAGTACCACAGCATTTGTGTTGCAAAGCCAATTAATCAATCAATCAATCAGGGAATTGTAAGCGCGCTACTCACCCGTGAGGGTCTCAAGGCACTGGGGGGGGAGGGAGGGAGGCGGATAGCAGTCCGTTCAGCCAAAGAGCCAGGTCTTGCGAGCCTTCTTGAAGGTGTTCAGGGAGGGGGCGTGTATGATGTCGATTGGGAGCTCGTTCCAGGTCTTGGCCGCGATGTAGAAGAAGGATCTTCCCCCTGCTTTGGCTCTGCGGAATGCGTGGGGTTTCTTTTGGGTACATGGAGGGTGATTCTATCGTTGAGGTATTGGGGTCCGGTGTTGTGTAGGCATTTGCAGGCGTGGGTGAGTATCTTGAAAGTGACTCTCTTCTCGACGGGGAGCCAGTGGAGCTTCCGTAGGTGTTGGCTGATGTGCTTTTGTCGAGGGATGCAGAGGGTGAGTCTGGCTGCAGTGTTCTGTATCGTCTGGAGCTTGTGGAGTAGAGATTTGTTTATGCCGTCGTAGAGGGCGTTTCTGTAGTCCAGCCTACTGGTAATGAGTGCGTGGGTGACTGTCTTCCTTGACTCAGGGGGATCCATTTGAAAGTCTTATGGAGGATGCGGTGGGTGTTGAAGCAGCTGGAGGCGACGGCGTTAACCTGTCGGTTCATGGAGAGGGAGGAGTCAAGTACGATGCCGAGGTTTCGGGCGTGGTCCGTGGGGGTTGGTGGGCTGCCAAGAGCGGTGGGCCACCAGGTGTTGTTCCATGCCGATGGGGAGGTTCCGAGGACGAGGACTTCTGTCTTCTCTGAGTTGAGCTTTAGGCTTGTGGGACTCCGCAGTTGATTTCCGTGGGTTCGGAGAGGAAGGGTGGCAGTCTGATCCTTTGGCTTCTGCCGGTGAGGAACGATCGGATCCAGTTGAGGGCGGTTCCTTGTATGCTGGCGTCGTGTAGTCTGGCGGCGAGTGTGCGTTGGGAGACGGTGTCGACTGCTACTGACAGGTCGAGTAGAATCAGGGCTGCGGTGTGGCCTTGGTCGAGGAGGGTGCGGATGTCGTCCGTGGCGGTGAGTAGGGAGGTCTCGGTGCTGTTGTTGCTACGGAATCCAGATTGAGAAGGGTCGAGGATGGCGTTGTCTTTGATGAACCATGTCAGTTCTACGTTGACGGTCTTCTCAGCGACTTTTGCCGCAAAGGGGAGGAGCGAGATGGGCCGGTAATTCTTGAGGTCCATCGGATCTGCTGAGGGCTTCTTGAGCAGGGGCCTGACTTCTGCGCATTTCCAGTCATCGGGGAAGGTGCCGTTCTCGAAGGCTGCGTTGATGGTGCGTCGTAGTTCGGGTGCGATGGCGGCTCTGTGGTAGATGTGCGGTGGGCAGTGGTCAGTGGGGACCACTGAGTGGGTGCCTTTCATGGTTGTGGTGGTCTCTTCTGTCGTGATCGGTGTCCAGGAGGAGATGGTGGGCTGGCTGGCGTTGCCGGAGGGCTGGGTGGTTGCGGAGTAAGGCGCATGGTCATTGAAGTTGTCGTAGAGGTTATTGATCTTCAGGTGGAAGTAGGATCCGAGCTTGTCGCAAAGGTCCTGGGAGGGGGTGATGTCTGTGGTTTCACTGCGGGGCTTGGTGAATTCCTGGATGACGCTGAAGAGTTCCTTGGAGTTGGCGAGGATTTTGTTGTGGATGAAGGTCCTTTTGGTGGTTCTGATGCGTTGGTGGTATTCCGTCATGGCGTCCTTGTAGGTGGGGTAGTTTTCAGATGTCTTGCTGTTTCTCCAGTTCTTCTCCAGGCGTCTGCAGGTGCGTCTGGCTTCTTGGAGGTCGGTGGTGAACCAGGCGGCTTTCCTGGGTGCTGTCTGTCGGAATTGCATAGCGGGGCAAGCTTGTCTGCGCAGTTGGAGATCCATGTGTGGAATTCCCTGGCTGCAAGGTTGGCGTCGGTCGAGGTGGTGGGGGCGTCGCGGCTGAGGGTAGAGTTGAGTTGCTCCTCAGTGACTCTGCTCCAGTTCCTTCGTGAGGGGCGCAGAGCAGGTTTGGGTGGCTTGGATTTGTCGACGAGGAAGTGTACGCAGTGGTGGTCGGTCCATGGGGGTTGCGTGGTGTGACTGAAGTGGATGCTGTTTCCTCCTGCAAAGATGGGGTCGAGGGTGTGTCCTGCTTTGTGGGTCGGTGTGGTGACGAGTTGTTTCAGTCCGATGTTGGCGAGGTTGTCACAGAGGGTGGTGGAGTTGGGGTCATTGGGGTTGTCGAGGTGGAAGTTCAGGTCTCCGATGAGTATGTAGTCCATGGCGGTGATGGCGTGGGGTGCGATGAGGTCGGTGATGGTGTCGGTGAAGAGGGCTCGGGAGCCGGGGGGTCTGTAGGCGAGGGCGCCACGGAGTGTGGAGTTGGGGCTGGTCTGGACCTGGAAGTGCAGGTGTTCAGCAGTGGGTAAGGTGTCAATAGAGGTGTTGAGGCGGAGGGAGCTCTTGTGCGCGATGGCGAGGCCTCCTCCTGGGAGTTTGGGGTGGTCCTTCCTCTGGATCTTGTATCCGTCCGCGATGGCGATGTCGGTGGCGGAGGAGGCATTGGTCCAGGTTTCTGTGAAGAAGGTGACGTCGGGTGAGAGTGAGTCCAGGAGGTTCCAGATCTCGATGGTGTGTCTGTGCACAGAGCGCGCATTGAGGAGGATGCATCTTAGGGAGTCTGCAGTGTTGGCGGCTGGGGCGGTGGTGAAGGTCTGGCGGCAGTGGCGGCAGGAGAACTGGCCGTGGGTCGTGTTCAGCGTGGATTGCTGGCAGTCGTTGTTTCTTCCGGGGTTGAGTGCTAGGAGGGCGGCAGAGTCGTAGCGTTGGATGGTTTGAGATCCACGGTCCCTGGCGCTGGTCGCGGATGGGCGCAGACGAGCTTGCCTTTGGCGCGCCCGCTGCTCACATCCGCTGCGTGTCGGCGCAGCAGCTGCCATTAAATAGGGGACAGGGGGAGGGAAGAGCAGCTGGGAGGCGGAAGCGGGAAAACCGGTGGGGTGAGTGCCGTGGAGCAGCAGCGGCGAGAGAACGGGCGGGGAGAAGGCAAGAAACGAGAAGGGCAAGAATAACAAAAAAGAAAGAAACGAAAAGTGAAAAAATACTGCTATCACAGCAAGTCAGTAGTCAGTAGTAGCAAGCAGGGACACGAGGACAGCAGCCTCGAACCCCTGCCTGGTGCAGAGGAGGAAGGGGCAGCAGCGGCGGTGAACCTGCGAGCGGAGCTGCACGGGCAGAGAGCTGGGTCACTGACCAGGAGGTCAGAGGTCCTGATAGTAGATTCAAAGGGAGACTTGTAATTCTGTAACATTTGCACTTCTAGATTTTCTTAAATTAATTTTGCCTACAGGCTTTTTCCAAAGACCAATTTTCAGAAAATAGACACTTTGTAAATGTGAAGAAACACTGTTTACTTGTAAAACTCCCCTCCACGTAGGAACCACAACATCACTGCCAAGTTGGTACTTACAGTTTCGAATATGTGAGAAGGTGGCTCTGACCAACTAATCTGCTTGGATTTTCCATGTTTTGATCTCCTGATTTTTGACCTTTTACTGTGGGAGAGCCTCATATCCGGGGACTCACCCATGGCAAACTCATGGTATAATGAACTGCGTGTGTTTACATGACATTCCTGGATGACCCATAAGCTGTACCGATAAGCTGTTGGACTTCGCAGAATTGTTCTTTCACACAGATTACAGCGTATTTTGGTGCGGCCCTGGAATATGTGGCCTCCAGGGAACTGGAGCTGCGCCCTAAGGCAGCCTTTCCCATAGGAGTATAATGGAGTATCAAAGACAGTAAAGCACACTGACTTTCTGTACATGTGTGCCCCCGCATTATAAGGCCTATTCAATGTCACCACTCAACTCTACATAGTCCCTTCTGTGCCAGGCTACCCCTAGCGCAGTTCCTGGGCTGGGAACGACAAGAGTCTCCCATATGCAGCCCTCACACGTGTGCACACAGGTGTGCACACGTGTCCAAATGCAACCAGCCCAGTGCCCCTACCCTGGCTGTGTCACAGCAGCCTTATCTCACAAGGCGGACACTGGGGGTAAACAAGCGCAGTACATTTTATTATGAGTTTACCATAGGTGAGTCGCAGCTTATGAGGCTCTCCCACAGTAAAAGGTCAAAAATCAGGTGATCAAAAAGTGAAAAATCCAGGTGGATTAGATGGTCAGAACCACCTTCTCACCTTCTTTACCTAGTCAGTGATAACAAGTGACAAGGGGTTCTGACCAGACACCCTACTTGGCAGTTGTGCGCTACTTCAGATGCCTTATGTTGGTTGTCGGCCGCTAAGACCACCTACCTCGCCCAGCCATGAGACCACCTCTCCCTACAGGGACTCTAGACTGCACTAGGAACTCTCCTGGTTCTAGGTTAGATGCATCTAGGTCACTAATTGTCTACATGGACTGAGTAGACTAGGCCTACCCTTGCCCTAAGCTATGCACCACTACGCCCCCACTCTTTTGGTCAAGGGTACAGTGCCTCCGCACTGATGCCTCCACACTGGATAGGTCTAGAACCTACCCCCTGGGTCACTGGCTGGTCCCTCTTCTGGCCATTATTCCACTCAGTACCCTTTTTCTGCTGGGTCCCCGTATTCTGAAAATGCAGACTCTTTTGACCCTCACCCACAGCCTGCTGCTGGGGTCTTTGGCTGCAACCACCCTTTCGGGATGACTGTCTTCCCTGAAGAAAGAGCAGCCCACTTGTTCCTTTTGGTACCTCTCACTTGCAGCGACGCACCCTTGGCCTGGCCCCATTATTGGACCTCAGACCTGCCTCACCACCCCACTGGCAGTGTTGGGGAAGTCACTCTGAGAGTGCCTCATCAGACAGCCCGCAGCTCCCTCCCCCCTTGCTAGCTTCACATGGAAACAACATTGGTAACCTAGACCCTATCCTTGTTTTCCGCTGCAAGAAGTGGGCCTTTGTACCCTCTCGGAGTACCTTTAGAGAACCTGTGAGCCCTGGGTCAGCTTCACCCACGCCCACCTCTAACAGCCCTGCTCAGTCTCCCTGCAGGGCTCCGGGAAACCGTCCAGGCACCCTCCAGATCCTTGATTGGCCTGCACCACGCTGCCTGAAGCACAGGGGCCTTTCACTTCAGTTAGGCCCCACCTGGCTTTGAGGGGGTACCACCATATTCAAAAGTCTGCCTGGCCTCATCCACTGCGGCCTGACTGATTTACAGCTCACAGCAACAGCCTGGGACAGAAGTAACTACCAGCTGGCTGTACCACTGCTGGCAGAAACGCCTTCTGCACCTTGCTGGGGGGACACCCTCCCAACTGCCACCTTAAGGGGCCCCAGGGACGCATCCCAGGGCTGGTACACCTACAGTGCACCAGGCAGGGGTCCACTAAGTAAAAGCCTCTGCACCAGTCACTCATCAACTGCGCAGAGCACCCCAAGCAGACGTGGCTTTCTGCCCCACTCCTTGGCCTGGGGTCTGACCCCACAGGACCTACCTGATTGGTCACTCGACCAGGCACTGCCCTAGCCACCACTTCAGGTTCAAAACAGCTTGCTCTAGGATGACATCCTTTCGCTTCCTCGGGTAACCACCTACCCCTGACACATTAGGGTCCACTACTAACCCTCCTCCTGGGATCTAGGGAGTCCACCACCCCCTCTCAGATCCCCTCAGGGTCAGTTACTTAGCCTACTTAAGGGCTACCACTACACCTCCTATCTCGGGAACCACCCTCCTTTGAGGCAGCTCACTACCATGGACATCCCCTGGGTTGCTCACCCTCCTCACCAGATAACCTGTGGGGACAGCGGGAACCACAACTTCCTCACAGTCTCCTCCCACCGTGGAAATATTTCTCGGGGGTCTCCCACCGCGAGAACGCCTAGGGGGTGTCAAAACCCATGGGAAAAATAACTCTCCCGCCACACCCGTCCAGTGGTTTTGGCCTGCACCAATGGTGGAAAATATTTTGCGGGGAGAATGACTAGCTCAGGCCCCCCTCTTTGGAAACCTGCCCCGCCCTTTGACAAACGCGAGAATTCCCCAGGGCCCCATATCACCTCCAAGCCCCACGAATTCAGGTCTACCCCCTACACCCCAATCTGTGGTGTGGGTATCAGTTGCTGCCCCATAACCTTTAGAGAAGACTCCCTCCTCATGCAGGCCTAGTGTGTGTAGTGTCAGGGGTCAAAAGGTACACTATGGTCGAGAAGAACTCTATGTAAACATTTCTTTGAACTGCCCTTTATGAATGCAAACATGACAAATGTGTGCTTGGGGGCTTTCTTTTCTCATACCTTTAGTTGACATGACCAAACATTTGAACCCCTCTCAGAGCCTTGTGCTCTTATATTTCCTCATTAATGCATAGGTAATGTGTGGCAAAACTGGACCTATCAAATGCCATCAATGTGTACTGGAATGGAATTCTATGTTTCCCGCGGCTGAACACCAATGTTGGAAAATTAGTGATTAGTTGTGTGGCCTGCACAAGTAATGGGTCTACATTTGTCCTCCACTGGGAACCAAACACCCCATTGTAGTGCTTGACTCTCACAGGGTAGCATTGCAGAGCAGCTAAGGCCTACTCAAGGGAGGTGCTGTGGGCTAGTAATCTCCATTCACAGATACATAAGAATAACACTCAATAAATTACCCCATTAAAGGACTGGGCACCCTGAGGAGAAAGGAGATGTGGCTCGAGGCCGCATAATTAAAAAAGAGAGACCGAAAGAAAAGAGAAGCAGCTCTTCACAGCGCAACGGGAGCCACCGCTACAAAGTTCACCAAAAGCTCCGGTGGAGCAGGGCTTAGCTGCTGGTATTTGTTCCCTTGCTTGTGAGGAACTCAGGACAATGTAGTTTTCACCAAAAAGATGCAGAAGTGCTGGGGGAGCTGCAGGAGCAGCGCAGACTCTACTCCAACAGAGAATTGTAAAGCCCCACCCTAAGCCTAGGGTGACACAAAAATGATAACCCCTCAAGGGTTTTGAGGAGTTATCATTTGCTCTCCAAGCTGGAACTTTTGTTTTACAGTTGGGAAGGCTGTGCCCTCAGGAGATGAAGAGGGGGTGAAGATTATGGCTGCAATAATTGTGCCTTGAAAGTGTTCAGGATGGATTTGTCAAAGAGGTAAACAGTCTCTTGGGGTGTGAGCTGGTAATTGCACCTGTGTGTATTTACAGAAATGATGTCCTTTGGGGACTTTGAGTAAAAGACAGTATTGCATAGTGAAAGTTTTCAAAGTGTATGCTGCAAGCACCTTCTAGGTGACTGATTATTTTTGCACAGTATTGTAATTATAAATGTGATTATGTATCGTACTCCCAGTCATGCTTAGACATTGATTCTTGCTAATGCTTTATTTGAATAATGAGACTGACAGCCACTCATGATTAAAGTTAGCATGCTTAATTACCAGTATTAGGTGCCCTCAGTCAGGGTTATAGGTAATTATTGCATTTATTCCTATGGTGAAATGCTCGTTAAAATAATGAGGTGGTTAGTCACTCGCTTTGGTGCCAGTATTAAGTGCTCTTACTCCAAGCTATGTTCAACCCTTGGCATTTAGAGACAAGATAATGTTTAAACATGTGAGTTGTGGTACTAGACCCCCTGTAGGGAGAGGCAAGAATGATTACGCAAAGTCATTCAAAAGTAATTCCATTAGCTTGTGCATACTTGTAAATTGCTACATAGTATTAAGTATTGTGTGTGTAATAAATGTACTTTTCCTTTTTCAAAAGAAAAAGCACAGACTGGACACTCATTTGTTGAGTGTTAATATTGTGTATCTGTGAAAGGGGATTACTCGTCCACACCACCTCCTTTGAGTAGGCCTTGGACTGCTCTGAAACGCTAGCCTATGAGAGTCAAGCACTACATTAGGGTGTTTGGTTTCCAGTGGAGGACAAATGTAGACCTTTTACTTGTGCAGGCCACACGACTAATGGCTCATTTTCCAAGAGAATAACTCTGAGCAACTCGTCTCTGTTCCACTCAAAAAACACATACCATTTTGAACATTTATTTGGCATAAAGTTGGTAAGCCAATCTTCATAGCTGTAAGTTGTTTACAGTCCTGAGATTCTACTCATCCCCCATTCCCCAAATCTCAAGTAAAAGCTTGCATAGAAGTTAGCCACCTGATGTTGTATAGCAAGAGGCAGCACACATTTGTCTCCTGATGTTTTACCCAAAATGGACTTAATCCAAGAGTGGTTGAGGGTTAAGAGTATCTCTTACTCACCCCCCTGTATTTCCAAGGGTGAAGTGGGTGGAAGTTATCTTTATTCAAGATGGGGAAAAGGGCAGCTAGATCAGAAGTACTTTATAATGGAGAGATTCACACAAGATTAAAATAGACAGAAAAAGATAACAGATGAGACTGAAATATATCAACTCTGCAGAGGGACAGATAGAGAAAGAGGAGGTTGACAGACTAAAAGATAGGCAGAGCATAGCAATAAGGATCTGGTTAGAGTCAATTCAGGACGTCAGCTATCCAGGCGAGAAAGACATAAAAAGGAAATAAGTTTAAATAGAGATGGAAGCTAAAGAGATCCGTCAATAAGGATAAGAAGGGTAGAAAGAGGCATATTTTCAGTTATGTTGCGATGATTGATCAGAAGATCTTGGTATTAAACTGATGATGATGATAATGTATTTCTAAAGCGCAACAATACCCTAAGGTGTCTAGGCGCTAACCTTAGAACAAACAGATTCGGCTTGAGTAGATTAAGCGTTATGCCCATACAGCCAGGTTTTTAGACCCTTTCTATATTTTAGCAGATCTGTCTCTTTCTTGAGTGAGGTTGGTAGAGAGTTCCACAGTTTAACTGTTGTATTGGTGAAGCTCTTACCACCCTACCTGGCCCTTCTTAATCTCAGGCCGACAAGATTCCCTAGCTCAGCTGATCTGAGGGATCTTGCTGCGATTTAAGGTTTAAAATGGTTGGCCAGTTGCATTGGCCCCAGATTGTTCAATGATATGAAAATAATGCAGAGAGATTTAAACTGGATCAGTTTTGCTACCAGCAACCAGTGGAGATGAAATAAGGCTTTGGTCACAGAGTTAAATTTAGAGATTCCTAAGAGTACTCTTGCTGCAGCATTTTGACCAGTCTGCAGTTTTTAGATACTGCATTTTGAGGCACTGGTAAACAGAGCACTGCAGTGATCCAGCCTCGATTATATCAATACGGATATCACGGTTTTCCTTAACTCCAAAGGAATCAAGGGGAGTATTTTCCTGAGAATTTTAAAAATAAAGAAGCAGACAGAAGTGGTGGAGTTGATCTGTGCTTCAAAGGAGAGCTTGGTATCTACGATGACTCCTAGATTTTTGGCTTTAGGCCCTGGCGTAGGTAAAGAGCCAAGTTGGACAGGCCACTAACTGTCTGTTCAGATGGAGGGGTTGTTACCAAATATAAGGACCTCGGTTTTGGAGGAGTTATGTTTCAGACAGTTGTCTGTCATCCAGCTACCTATGTGGTTCATACAGCCATGAAATCTGGTGGCTGTAGAGCTGGATGAGCTGCTCACCGAGACAATTATCTGAGTTTCGTCTGCATACGATACAAGAGCAAATCCGTAACTTTTTATCAATTTGGCCAGAGGAGTGACATAAAGATTAAAAAGTGTTGGGATCAGGGAAGATCCCTGAGCGACACCACAAGGCAATGATAACGAAGGTGACAGATAGTTGCCCAACGCAACCAGCTGAGACCGCTCAGACAGAAAGGAGCCCTGCAGGAAGAGCGCTTTATCCCTGATCCCAATGGAGGCTAAGCGGTCCAACAGCAGCATATGATTGACCTATCAAAAGCTGCTGATAAATCCAGAAGGATCAGGGCAGTGCTCCCCCTCCATCCAGCATCTGTCTGAACTCCATAGTGGCCGAAATAAGCGCCAGCTCTGTGCTATAATAAGCCCGAAAGCCAAATTGGGAGGGGTCCAAGATTGCATTCTGATTAACAAAGGATGACAGTTCCGTGCTAATGGCTTTTTCAATCACCTTTGAAGGGAAGGGAAGTCTAGATATGGGCCTGTAATTCAAGGTATCCTTAGCGTCCGTACTAGGTTTTTTTAGTAGATGGACTATAGAAGCTTTCTTCCACTCTACTGGAAAGCGCCCAGATGAAAACATAATTTTAAAAATAGCTGTGAGGGGAATAGCTACCATTTCCGGAGATAAATGCATAATTTTAAGGGGACAAGGGTCTGAGGGGGAGCCAGATTTGATTTCACCAATTATTTGGGTCGTCTGTTCAATGGTCAAGGTAGTGAAAGAGTTGAAGATACTGCTCCAACTGTGGGCCGTATCCTACTGAGTTGGGCGGGAGTCTGTGCCAAGCCGTTGGTCTGGTCCACAAAAGTGTCAAGCTGTGGTAAATAGAGTTTTAGGGCGTCTATTGGCCGCTCTAATTTTCTCTGTAAAGTAGGCAGCTTTTTCCCTAAGGTTAAGATTCTTATAAACTTGAAGGGATGATTTATATTTACTTTTGGTGAGTGCACTATCCTCCAGTCTCCATTTCCTCTCCAGTTTACGGCAGAGTTGTTTCTGAGCTTTGAGAATATCATTGAACCATGGTTCTGAAGGTGCACGCCTGAGGCGCCGGCTATTTTGTTTGCGGGGCTAAATCTGTCACTGCTAATTTGAGCCAAGAGTGGTACCGCAGATTTAAAAGTCAGAGGACATCTTAGGAGGAGTTTCTAAAAGCCGAGAATTTAGCTGATTTGCCTCTATTTTATTCCAGGGACGACTAATGAAGAGTTCCCCAGAATATTTGGAGCATGGCCTTCGAGGCAGTGAGATTTCAAAGAGGACAGCGTTGTGGTCAGACCAGGTTAAAGGAAGAGAACTGGTCCAACTTAGATGAGGATTATCAGAACAAATCCCATCTAGACAGTGACCAGCAGCATGCTTTGGGCCTTTGACAAGTTGGCATAGTCCTACGCTGGCTATCTGATCACGGAGCACTTCTGTGTCCGGGTCGGTGGCATTTTCCATGTGAAAATTAAAATCACCCAGAATGAGAAAGTCAGGATAGTCAGCCTTATATGTTAAGAGATGACCTAGACTATCAATAAATGGAGCTCTGGTATTGGGTGGCGGATAAAGTAGAATACCATTAAGCGAGTATTGACCATCCAATTCAACTTTAAAATCCATACCTTCACAGTCTAGGTTGTCAGGTAGCATTTTGATATATGATTTGAAGCTAGAGTTAAGAATTAGAGCTATGCCACCACCTTTCCTACCCACTCTGTCGACCTTATGTATTCTAAAACCTGCTGGTAAGGCCATACGTAGGTCTGGGTCGGAGGAGGCATCAGCCCATGTTTCAGTGATGAAGGCTATTTTAATCTGGTGGGTTTCTAGGAACTCGCGAAAGACAATAGCGTTTTTAATTAGTGACCTCGCATTACTAAGTGCACACAATATCAAGAGTCTTAAATCCCCTTTATAAGGTTACTTCTATTTTCAATTAGCCCTTGACTCCAAAGAGGGAATGGAACAATTTTTCTATCCAAAACGAATTGCTTAACCTGAAACACTTTGCACGGATGGACATATTTATTTGAGGCTAACAAAGGAGCAGAACTTTTACCACAGATGAACCAATGATGCAGAGCCACACTTTCCTTTCAGCATCCTATATTGGCAAGGATAGAGAAAGATACTAGACTAAATGGAAATAGACCATGAAAAACCACTCCACCATATAAATAGCAATACTGATAACAACTTGCCTTTCATGTGGACGTCATTCCACACTTGTGCCATGTGTAAATGCGGCAAATAACAGAAACTACTATTACCCAATATAAAGTTACTTAATTAACTAACCTTGGAAGAAGGAAAGCCTGAGGTGGCCTTGCTGGGATTACAATTATTGACCTGCAGATTACAGCAGATGTTAGCACTAAGGATTAACTCACTTAGAAATATTTAAAATTTAGTGGACCTTGCCATCGGATAACCTAAAGTCACTGACCTGCCACTTATGTGTAAACTATATCATAACCTTAATGCTGGTTGGGTTTATAAAGTGGGGGAATCTTAGATGAAGAAGCAGATCGCATGTCTTAACCCATGCAATGGTTATGAAATGATTGTGGGAATTCAAACATGTTCTTTGGTGAATAATCTACTTAAATAGTGCAGGAACTAACCTGAACTAAATGGTTTAAATTATTGTTATATTTTGACATAATTATGACCAAATATAAGACTACTGGGAAATACTAGGAAATATTCTTCAACACCTAGCAGTTGCTCGCTAGAAGGTGATATCAGTTAGTTTATTTTTAGACCTTTTGTTTTTATTATGTTCATTTTGCTTATTTTAATTGTAACAAAATTGGCATTTTGTGCTTTATGTGTATTTCTCATGTATTTGGCATAATACATTTATTTTATGCATCTTGAATTTATTAAGGGGCTCATTGGATTTAATATAGCAAATTCCTGTACTCTACGTATAATCTGTTTCTGCGCAGTTGATCATTTCCTGGTCCCACCCTTCTCCACCACCAGGTACTGCATTTATGTGAGTTCCTATTAGCCTGGTGTCTGGAGGATCTGTCATACAACGCAGCATTTCAGATTATTCAGCAGGTTCTGTCAGACACTCATCAGAATGAGAAATGCTCCTGAATTATAATTGAGAAAACTCTAGGTAGCAGAATGCAACGCGATGTATACTAAAATGTTAAACTCGCTAAACATCTCACTGGAGGCAAATTAAATCTATGCTAAGTATTCACTATACAAATTCACACAGAGATGCAGGAAGCTAAGCTCATCTTGATGGATACTTTTGGTCACTCGTGCCCACTCATCCCCTAATTATTTGATGTGAGGACCTTGCACTTAGTCGCAAGACATTTCTGTCTCAGTCCACATCATCAGATCTACTGAGCAAGCATTAGTCATGGACCATTTACTCAGTTAAAAATATGTATGTGATATTTAGGAATTATACATTACTACATAATTCCATGAACTTGCACAATTTTATGAAGTGCCTCCACAAAATAATCTACATGATCAAAATCCAACAGAAATGTTTTAATTAGTCACCATCTCAATTAAGCGCAGAAAATAACATTGACTCTTAATCTATAAAATTTAGGATGTCAGAATCGTTACGAAGGACCAGTACAACATGAAAAATTGGAAGACCAGGTCATGCAACAAGTGGAGATTTATGGTAGACAAAAGCCATTAGTGGGATGCTACTGTATTGATAGAAAGGGTTCAGTCCACCTCTCTGGAACCTCTAGACAGTTTGACTAGGGTACAGGACACAATATTGTCTTGCTGTAGGTATAATTGGTTCCAGAGACACAAAGGGATATAGATACAGACACATACATAGCCTTTGAACACATAAAAGTGGATGGTCAGGCTTTTATTTTTGGGTACTAAAAAAGCCCAGAGACTTCAAGTATCAAAGAACTGTTCATGTTTAATAGTAAAGCCCATGACTATGACAGTAGACTGAAATTAACCAAAGGAATACTATCATTTAGCCAAATATATGACCCATTTTAATGGCATTTCTGGTGCCATCAAATCTGATTGCACATTTTACGTCTGTGAAATGTAAAGAAAATTTAGCTGAGTAGTGGGACAAGTTTGTACGGCAGCCAGCATTATGCTTAATGGTCAATTCCAATCTAAATAACTTCCACAAAATACATTTATGTCTGTGAATCATTGGGATCTCCAAATAGGAGGCCACTTTTCACATTTGTAAGCTGCCTTTAGATTGGACTGACGTTAGGGTGAAAGGCATTAGACAGAATATTCACTAAATGCATAGTCCACAAAAGAGTAACACCACAAACAGATATGCCCAAGGACTACGGCCCTGGAGAAATCAGCAAATTAGAGTTCTGCCTCATGCATGAAGAAATGGTGTTGAAGGCAGCTGCTTTTGCTTTACAAGAAAATACACACCTCATGGTTAAAGTAATTACATTGCCTGATATTTGTGCATTTGCTTTCCATCAACAATTTTAGGCATCTAAAATAGTGCAAGGTATGCATGACTGAGATGATTTGGCTGAGTACAGTCAAAGGTATTTATTTCAATCCTTTACGTCAGGGAACATTATTTCACATGTATATCTTTTAAATTGTCAAGCAATTACTTTGGTTGTTTTTAATTTGTTGAACACTCACCACCCCTAAAAAACCATCCATCTCTGGCCCCTAAAAAGGCCTCCCCATGCATAAACTACACCTATCCCTGCCCCTAAACTCCACCGATCCCTGAACCGTAGAAGCCCTTTCTAACCCTAAACTTTAACCATCCCTGAACCCCAAAAACCCTCGCCCCACCTAAATTCCATTCATCTCTGACCCCTAAACTACATCTATCTTTAAACCCTTAAAGCCCTTTCTACTCCAAAATCTACCCAACTCTTAACTTAAAACCCCCTCACTACCCTTAAACCCCACCCATTCCTGAACCCTAAAAAGCCCTTTCTACGTCTAAACCCCATCCATCCTTGACCCCATAAAAACCTGCACCAACCCTAAACTTCACTCATCCATGAACCCTAAAAAGCCCTCACCACACCTAAAAGCTCCCCATTCATGACCCCTACAGCTCCTCACCACCCCTAAACCCAAAAAACCCTTTCTACATATAAACTCCACCTTTCCCTGAACCCTTAAAACCCCACACCACCCTAAACTCCACCTGTTCCCAAACACTGAAAACCTGTAATCACCCCAAAACTCTACCCGTCACTGAATCTTAAAAACACCCGCCCTAATTTCCATCCATCAGTAAACCCCCAAAAATTCTCAACACCGTTAAATGCTACCCATCCCTGAATCATATAATCCCCCTCCAGATTCCACTGATCCTTAAACCATAAAAAACCCTCACCACCCAAAACTTCATCTATGCCTGATCACTACAAAATGTAACCACCCCTAAACTCCACCCATACCTAGTCCCCAAAAAACCTCATTATTCCCAATCTTCACCCAAGTGTGTGATTTTGGATGTTTCCTTGAAATTATCTTTCTTTTAAAACGTGTCCTTTAATTTTAGATTTTTTGTATTTCCTTAAAATTGTGTTTCTTTAAAATTGGGTTTCCAAGATTTGGTTTCCTCTAATGTGGTTTCTCAATTTTCGTTTTTCCATTAATTGGCACTCACTGTCTATTGGCCTTTTCATCTTTTTATAACACTGCTCAATGACACCTATGCGAGTGCCAAAATCCCTGGCGAAGGAACAATATTTGCAGAAAGCCTGGCAACTGCCAGCATTCATTGGCAGATATGGTGTCAGAAGGCCCTTTCTTTTGTCTTCTGCCATCTGCATCATGTTTTTTATTGTCGGAAAAAACTAAACACACCCCCCACGAACTGGAAGAAAAGTCCTGCCACACCAGGAATATTGATTTCTGATTTTCCAAACAACCCCATTTTGGGAGTTCATCTTTGGAAAATAAAATAATACCAGTTAGTCAGTCATGTTGTCAAGGAATAGCGGGCTGCCTGCCATTTTGTGTTTTTGGTGAAAGTGAATCCGCATTGTCAGCAGATTTGATTTTTGACAAAAAAGCTGCTGACTTGGGAGTAAACGCATGAGTTGGTGGGTAAGCAGTGGCTGGGGTCTCACCTCTATCAAACCATAGCTGATATCCAAGGTCGCCATTTTGAAGTTTTAAATGTATAGGCCGAGAAGACAAAAGTAAAATCTTACACATATTATAGTCTAAAAACCCACTACATAAAGATAGTGGAGGTCTTGCATAAAAGTACTCACAGCCATCAAGCAAAAGTATTTGTAGAATAACAAAGTTTTCATCTCAAAAGCTGCATCATCCCTCCTTTAACCTGGGTTGGGCCACATATTAGCTAAGTTATTCATCTCCAACAAAATATTCTTAACTGTGAATCAAATTTCTCTGACTGATCAACAATTAACCAAGTGTTGAATGCCTCATGGTCACACAGTAATGCTACCACTGATACCAAATCCATGACAATACATTCTTGATAACTTCATGAAGCATTTTCTAGGGCGGGCACTAAGTGGTCAAAAGGCAACAGCACCAAACTCTGCTGGAGATCACACAATACTTCTATTATTGTAACTTCATCAAACAGACAGTCAAACATATATCTAAGCAAAATCAAGAAGATCACATATTTCTTTAAACTTGATGATGTACTGAAATCAAATATAAAGTTAACTATGACAGCTCTTAAAAGCACAGTCACCTTTATTTATCCCAGCTAACATTACTACCCTTGTAACTGACTAAAGGTGGGTGTGAATGTGGGTGCATCCAGGGTTTCTCTAATGCAAGAATTCTGATATTAAATTGTATCAGTCAGAGTACTCTGCTGTTGCATATTTGCCATTAACCCTTGACATTGTTTTATAGGTCCTGAACTTTGGTGTGCCAGCATGTCAAGAACTAGAGGTAAAGGTCATCCTTTACTTTCTACAAAAGGTGGCAACTCATTCTAGAAGCCATATTTCTGCCCTAGCAGTAATGTGGACTAGACAATGATGCCCACGTGAAAAGTATGGCCAATCAATAGTCAAAGGAATAGCAAACTATGGCATATAATCCACTGAAATGCTAATCACATTGTCAGGATCAATCTTCGTAGAATATGCTGCAATTTCTCTGAAATAAACTTTCTTCGCCGTTGCACCAAAATAGCAAGAAAAAAACTAATTTAATGATTGCCTGAAAAAAGTGACTGTAACTAGGAGGAATCTGGCAAAAGTAGCAAGTGATGGGTCAGATGTTAAGGCAACACACAATAGGAAAGAAGATCAAGCTGCCCCACAATCATTACGGATTACTCTTTCTCCCTTAGACGACCTGCACTGGCCTCCAATGTGGGTAAAAGGTAATGACGTCAGGAAAGACCCCAACCAAGGTCCTCAAGAGACCCACCAGTCTGGCATTCATGAGAATGTAATCACTGGCAAACAACATGGGAACCACGCAGAAATAAACAACTGTTCTGATTGTAAGCACAGTTATACTGAGTGTGTACTATGGTGACAGTCTACCAAGACAGGTGATTTGAGACTAGATCTCACCATATGAGTATGGAAGTCAGTGTAAGAGTCAACTATAGATGTGAGAAGAATGTGTATGTGTATACACACTGCTATTAGTTGTCAGGAATCACTGTTGGGGTTGCATTATTCACCTGCACCATGTTATGACAAGACCTGCAGTAAAAAAACACCCATATTTTAATGTTTCTGTGCCATCAAACTGGGCAGATTTTCTGGTTTTGTCATCATGGGCAGCCAAGATGTGGGACATGTGTATAGCTATTAGTTGTGTGATGTTGGTTAACAACATTTAAATACACCCAGAAAGTTGGCAGGGGATATAAAGTATCATTTATGCTCTGGCCCAGATTCACAAACACTTTGCACTGGTTTGCGTCACTAAAAGTGATGCTTACCAGCGCTTAAGTTTTTTTCTGTTATTTACTTTCCAGCGCAAAACTTGTTTTGCACTGGAAAGTTACCTAAAAGTAATGAATAGCAGTGCAAAGTGCTGCTTACCATCACTTAGTTTCAATAGTGCGTTACATTGGTGGTACATGGGCGTTCCCATGCAACCACCCGTGCTTTTTGATGCGAAACCCTATCTAGTAACACTAGTAGACAGGGATTTGTACCAAAAAATAACGCCGCTTGGAAGCTGGCATCAAAGAGAAGAAATGCTTTTATTTTTTCCCAGCGCTTCCCAATTTGCATATGTGCTGTTCTGTACATCACAAATTCAATGTGGGAAATGTTTTACCGTCAGTCTAAGCATGGCATTTTGTACTGGAAGGGTACCCTTTCAGTACAAAATCTTTGCTAGGCTCACGTACACATCCTTGCACTATGGCGTGGCACTCGGCAGCCAGATTCTAAGCCAGCACTAGGGAGAGGGGAGAAGCGTGCCATATCTCTGCAGATATGCTTCTCTTTCTCTCTCCCTCTCACGCAACGAAGAACAGTGCAGCATTTTTGGGTGCTGCATTGCGTTGTGTGTAACTTTTGTAAATCTGGGCATATGTTTTGAGCCTGCAGGAGTCTCTCTTACCTGCTCAAACTCTGGACATTTTCTATGACAACTGGCAGACTTTACAATCTCTTCTGATACTTCAGGGCATTTATATACATGTTGGTACCCTTGTGATTTAACTGTTGTTTTAAAAAATATGTTTCACATTTGGGAATATATTGAGAGGAGCATACAGTGGTCCCCTGCACCACTACCTATACTCCCCTGGGTTGCTGACACAATTCCCAAAGAGGAAGCTGTCCCACAGACAAAGCTACTCCTTTGAATATCAGATACCACCCCTGTTGATGTGTCGATATCTGAACAATTGTTTGCAACCACAAACGCAGTCTCAAATCATTTATACATTCCCCCGGGACTTCCAAATATTAGGGCATGTCACTATCATGCCCACTGCTAATTGAGATTCGTAATGGGTGGCAAAAAACGTTTTTGACTTGAAAAGGGCTTAGATACATTGCTAAAAGGTGGTTTGCCGTCATACGTCCTATATTTGTTGAAGCGCAATTTTGTCATGTACAGCCAGTGTGTCTCCAGGTGGCCTCTTTGCCTTTGCACCTCCATCTATAATACAGCCCCGGCTCAAAGGCAAAGTGATTCTCTCATTTGCATGGGGCCACGCCCCTTTAGGATAGTGCTCGCACTTAAATTGTGGCCTCACTATCTGTATTGCAGAAGGGGATACACAAGCATCTGTGGCCTTTCTGTAATATGAAACTATCCCAGGGGTGCAGAAAGCGGTACACTCGCCTGTTGCGTAGCAGTTGGTCAGATACAGGAAAGTCCCATATGGTCAACACTACATACTGAAAAATGGCATGAAGTGAGGTACCTGTAGACTCCCACACAGCATTCTATATGCTCTCCACATTGATTTTTCTATGGGTCAGGCTGACTTCATCTAGTTTGACATATCAATGTCTACTGCAATAACCTAATACCAAATAACACTACTTTTACAATAATGTTTGAAACCCTACCTCGGTATGTCTGGAATTAATGCCTCTTGGATGACAGCCTGAGTGAAATATACCTACTGCTTTGTTCAGTTTGTCTTCGAGCAACTGTGTTGTGGTAGATTCGTTGTAAACCACAAAAAAGTAATTTCAAGCTTTAATGTGTTTTCAACATGCTTAAATCCCTAATCCCACTAGTGCATGATTTTATGGAAGTTATATTATATAATTTTCAAACATTGTCTCTATTACAGAGCTTATAACATATTCATAGCCATTGCATTCGTTTATTGGATGGCTATAAAGGAAACAGTAGCATATCTATTTGCCCTAGGAACAAAGTCTGCGATTTCAATGATAAATACATATGCATTCAACAATCCTTTACAGCTGCAGCGATTCAAAAACAATTTCCTGACACATACTGCATTTTCACCCTTCAGTGAACCCCTGTTTAGTAAAATTACCTCAGGCTTTAGCTCCTTTGCTGATATAGGCCACTTGTGTTCATACTTTTCTTTCATATTTTGCTCAGCATTTGTTGGAACTATTGAATTCTCCATAGGGACCCCATGGCTTCCTTTGCCGACCATATTTTGTACTGATTTAACCATGTTCTTCAAATCTTCAGGGTATGGCGTTGGGTAGCGTTTAAGATTTATTTCAACCTGAAAGAATATATTTTCTTTTTAGTAAAATACTAACAAACAGCAAGAAAGAAATTATTTTAAATGCAGAACAATTTCAGTAAAGCAATAAGGTCGTTCAAGATAAATACAGCCATTTGCATTAGTTAAATTTTGCGTGTTGCCACTGGGTGTGGTTGTATGACTGAGGCACGCATGGCTAAACCATGCGTTCCTCTACTACGCAGCCCCAACAACGAATGCTTCTAAACAACGCATTCCTTTACCACGCATGTCTTTACCACAAATGCCTTTGCCACGCAATTTTGTGGTAAAGGCATGACTGGTAAAGAGATGTGTGGTAAAGATCACACCTCAACCCCACACCCCTGAGCCCTAAAAACTACCCACCCCGAGCCCTAAACACTACTGCGATGCCCGAGCCCTAAACACTACCCCGACCACCCCGAGCCCTAAACACTACCCCAAGCTCTAAACACTACCCGACCCCCCCCTCCGTGCCCTAAAAACGACCACGAACCCCTCTGAGCCCTAAACACTACCCTGCCCCGCCTGAGCCCTAAACACTACCTGACCCCGAGCCCTAAACTCTACCCCGACCACCCGGATCCTAAAAACTAACCCAGCCCCCCTGACCCTAAACACTACCCTGACCCCGAGCCCTAAACACTACCCCAATCCCCTGAGCCCTAACACTAGCCCAACCCTGTGCCCTAAATACTATCCCGACCCCCTTGAGCCCTAAAAACTACCCTGACCCCCTGAGGCCTAAAAACTACCCCCAACACTTAAAAACTACCCCCCAACTCCCCAAATTTAGGCCCCAGCCCCACTTACCTCACAGCGTCCTCTCCTGATCCTTCCTGTTCCTGGGCCCGCCCATCCCAGCATCTAGACCATGCACTGCCTTAACCACGCATATGCGTGGTTAAGACATATGAGTGGTTAAGGCATGCGTGGTTGAGCTTGCGAGGAAACGGCACGCTTGCTTTGCCCGCATTGTAAAGGCCGTTTCCCCTGGGTGGTACTGCTGGTAGGCAAGAACCGATCGGCCTTTAAAAGTGTGCGATTTCTATTTGCCTTCATGTTACATAATATTTGCTTTTGCACTTTTTGGTCAGAGAGTAAGAATCGTGTAGTTCTCCAATAAAAACACAATACATATTTATGAAAATGGAATGCCACTGAATGAAGGGAGTGTAAAAAACAAAATAAAAAGAAATGTATAGATTAAATCAATAAATAAGATCAGTGCAGCAAACATACTGGTACTAATTATAAATATGTTTACCCCCTAGATGTGATAAACATCATTAGCATGTAGCTTCATGCGGGAAGGGTTCTTATAGGCTACAGCATGCAGTTATAACATTTAGCCTAAAGAAACCAATGGAGTCAAAGCAAACTACATGCCAAACCCAAACCTCTCATACCCACGTAAAATCTTTGAAAAGATAGCAAGGCAAGTGCAAGAGTATGTGGAACAATACAATCTACTCTACAAACACCACTCAGGTTTTACACTCAGTAAAGAAAGGACAGAAACCCTCATTTTCGGATGTCGCAGAGGGCCTCCATATCACCCTTGATGAAAGCCACCGGGCGGCCCTGTTGGTTTCAGTTTGTGAGTAGTATGTGATAAAGAAAGAGCAGAACATGCTAATAAAAAGGCTGGCAGAGTGGATTGAATCAAACCAGATTTTAGCAATGAAAGCAAGTGAATATAAAGAGGGGCCTCTGAATCGTCTGAGTGTAGAGTACCATTTGAAATACCAAAAGAATCAACCATTTCAACACTCCTTTCTACCATGTACATAAGTTCATTAACCCATCTTACTGAGCGCCACCGGATACAGCTTTAAATGGATGAATACAATGCCGAGTTACACCACTTACAGGGGACAAATTACTAAATCAATCTGATATCATGGAGAGCGTGAACAGTACCTATGATTGGACGGTTGAGAACATCCTATGTTTGAATGATATACCAAAAGGACATTTCTGGTGCTAAGAGTTGAAAGAAAAGGAACAGTACCACTCCCCTGGTCCTAATTCTTGGGCACAGCCCCTGACCAGTGCACAATGTCCGGGATTTTGGGCCATAACATTTGACTTGGACCTGTCTTCCCATAATTAAAAACAGTGTCTCGATGACCAATTCTACCTGTTCGTCAAAGCCCAGCGTCTACTCCAAAACTGCAAAGTGTAAATGGCTAAAGCAGTGGTCATGAAACCACTGGACCAAAGTAATATGAATAATTGGGCCTTCTCAAAAAGCTCACTGTCAAACTATAAGTGGAGAAACAAGTAACGAGGCTCTTTTTCAAATGAAACACATGCATTTTATGAAACCAACCTCAGGACCCCACTGCTTCTTGGTTGAAGCCAGGATTAAAAGCAGTCCAAAAGGCTAATTCCAAACTGCGTCCCGCTAGAATGTTTAATCATTCAGCAAGAGGAAATATTGAGCGGTATCACAAGAACATACACAGTCATCAAAATGGGAACAAATGAATTTAATATATGTCATCATTAAGTATAGTCATTTGATAATGATGTGCTTGTGCATTGGCTGTTTTAGTGCGGAGAATTGGACTTTATACTTTCATACATTTATTTTAGAACAAAAGCATTGCATACCTGGGGCCCGATTCTCCAAAGGGACTATCAACTGGGGGCTCAGATCAGTGGTGGCTGGTGACATTTGAAAGTGGTGAGGCGTAAACTTTCTGTCGGAGTGCACAGTGGCGAGTGAGCGCAGCGAGCGAGCCCGAACCACCTGCGGGGGGTTCGGGGGTGTTCTCCCCCCGAGAAAAGTTTGAAAAAAGAGTGGGCAAATGGTGCATTTTCAAGCAAATTTGAGAAAGCAGGAAGGTGTCAACCACTCTGAGTCTTCGACTCAGCACCAACATTGAAAAATAAGTTAAATAAACAGGCAAGCCTTTATGTAAAGGTTAACTGAAGTTAAAGAAAGATGCAACTAGGTTATCCTGCACTAACTTTAGAAACACCTTTTTAAAGACATCTTGCAGCAAAAACGTAAAAATGATAATCTCTTCCGAGTTTAAAAAATGTATTTCAGTAACATACAGAACCATTTCACCTTAGTACATCACCCATCAGAGCCTTGAGAAGTTTATTTTTTTAAAAGCAGTAGTTTCAAACATGATTTTACTTCCATTCTTCCCTCACCACAAAATCAGTAGTGAACTAAAATGTAAGTCAGTTAAGTGACTTTGGGCTGAGTTCCCATTATACACGAACAACAAGATATTAAACAGGAGAAAGTTTCACACTGCACATCCTGAAGTAATGTATTTCAACACCCTTTTAATGCTTACTAGCATATTTGTCAGGCGCTCGCGCTCAACACACGTCTGTTGACAGGAAATGGCGGCCACCACTGGGGCTGACGAGCGTCACGTCAAAAATAGATAAGAAGCCTACCCAAAAATCTTGAAAGGGTGCCCGCAGCTTCAGACTATATTCTGAGGCATGGTTTTGTCGGCAGAAGTGATGTTGATCCTCAGAAGCCGCCTCTGAGAGAGGGTGTGTGTGAGAGAGAGAGTGTGTGTGTGACAGAGAGAGAGTGAGTGTGTGTGTGTGTGAGGCAGAGAGAGTGTGTGACAGAGAGATAGAGAGAGAAAATGACGAGGGGGTGCAGATGATACAATGATTGAATGGAATGATGAGCAGGAATTAGAGACAAATGTGACAAATTTACAAACGTTGAGGGCAAAACCTTCTGGTGGTGATAGTGTCCCAACTGGCTTTCAAACCACCACCCAAGATGGTTCTTAAACACACTTTTCTGCTCTTACAAAGAAGTTCAGAGATGGGTAGGTGGGCACTAGTCACCCAGACATTCAGAAATACCCTGCTCAGAACCATGACAGAGCCTGCAGACATTGGCAGATGGTCCTACAGCACCCTCGTCAAAGCTCATGAAACTTTGACATGTCCTCAAAACCCCAAGAATCTTCTAAAGACCAAGGAAGTAACCAGAACGTTTCACCCCACTCCCTCTGAAGCATAACTCTAATGGCACTGAGCGACTGGGCCGGAACATTACCAGAAGGGTTCGGGGTTAGGGTGGGACATTCTCTCCCAATAAAAGTTTTCAGAAGATTGGGCCAAACGGTGCATTTCACAGTTCAAGTTTTTATAGAATTTACCCACCAAACTGAAAGTTCTGCAGACAGTTCTTAAGGGTTCTTATGAAATATACCAAAATATTAAAGTACTTCCTGCTGAGGCCGACTCTTCACAGGAAGTTCAATGAGCTCCGCCTCCACCCCACCAAGTTCATGTTAACACAATGGAACCAAATTTAACCAAATTGCTCATGGCCCAGATCAATTTCTAAAAACATATAATAAAAGTCGTTGGTTTGAAAGATACTTTTGAAGAGGCTCTCATGAAATATTCCATTTACTTCCAGGCACGCCAGGCAAGTTTGATCCTACCTATAGATATTGCATCGGGGAGAAGTGGGGAGGGTTGCACCCCAAACTTCTCTAAGAAACCTGGTAAAAATGGTTGGAAAAAAAGACAAATTTTCAGGCTAATCTCCCAAATAGCGGCTTAATAGCCATATGTTCTACAAGCAATGCACATAATCTTGTCATGACATTTGATGTGGCTTTATGTAATTTTTGAAATTTCTCACTTTTACTTTCCCCACCCGTACGAGCCACATTAGTCAATAGACAATCAAACTCATGGGCTTGGACACTAAAAACATCACTCGCCATACAGATACAGGCAGCGGACGTATCTATAAGTTTGCACCAGCACCAATGCACCAAATGTTATGCCACTACACCAATTTTGCAGACTCTAGCTTCACACTAGCTTCACAAGAAAACTTTGCTCGTGCGCAGTGGTGTTATTACGATCTTACTGAAGTGTCGGGCTCATTAATATCCCATAAAGTAAGCGATGATTGGGCCTCATTTCAACTTTCTATTTTTGCAATTCAAAATTCGTACACACACACTCCAAATAACATCATCACAGAATTCCGTAAATGTTTTTACATTTTTCTTGCTAATTTTACTTTGTACCTCAAACTACTTTTAGAATGTAAGATCGCATGATACCACTAGAAGGCATATTTAAAATGATGTGCTTGATCTGTTTCTCGTATAAAGAATGCCTTTAATTAACTGCTGAACTTTAACTTCACTTTCCCACGTTTTTTCATCCCAATCTAAAAGTGAAACTACAGCCAAATCGAGCCTCCCACAGAAAAGCACTCCCACAGATAGCTGATAACCCAGAGGTCTTCAAACTTTTTGATTCCGAGACCCCCTTGTCAACATTTGTTATGCCTAAGGACCCCCTCCTAACAAAAATTTCTAGAACCTGGTACTCCTCATCATCAACAACCATAAACGCCCCCAATTCCCACAGCAAATCATTTTTACTGTTGGGAACTAATATTAAACAGTGTTTAGCAAACCAAAGGTCAGTGCGTGTGGGGCGTGGTCAGAGGTGCAGCTAAAAACAAAGGGCCTCATTTGTGAGGAATTGGCGTAGGGCAGCGCTGCAAGTCTTCTTGCTGTGCTGCCCTACGCCAATGAGAAAGGGCAGGAATGCACCATGTTTATGAAATACAGTGCATTCCTGTCCTTTCCTCTTGCGTTGGCGCACAAATTGCTGCCTAGCACCAACATAGGAAGGATTGTTTTTGTGCAGGAAGGTTCACCTTCCTTCACAAAAACAATCCCAAGAGGCGTTTTCCTCTTTCTTTGTGAGCTGCAGAATGCAGCACACATGGAAAGAGGAAATAACAAGGAGAAATCAAAACATATCTCCTCGTTACGCCTCTACTGGGGAGGCATACGTTTTTGGCGCTGCCCCAGGTTTACGTGATTTTGTAAATATGGGGCAGCATCAAAATCCATGGGTAATGCGTGGGAACTCCCAAGCAATGCCTATGGAACACCTCCTTGATGCAGAGTAAGGCAATGCAGTGACTTGTGCTGCTTTGTCTTACTCCATATCTATGAGGCCATGCAAAGTCATGCAGGGTGACTTTGCGCTGCCTCATATGTATGGTTGAGACATTTGTTTCGCCAGAGCGTCAAAAAAAGTGATGCTGTAATGGTGCAAGCCTCTCATAAATAAGTTACAAAATATTCTGTATGTTTTTAGGTCTTTCACCATCAAGTACCTACATATAAAATAATGGGCAGCATAAATGAAAAATAAATTAAAAAAAGTTGTTACTCAGTGGGAAATGCGCATTATGAAATCTCTATTAGTTAATTCACTGCAAAGGTCTGTGTGTAACCAGGGAGCCACAAAATTAAATCTTGGTCGGTGCAGTGGAGAATAGTGACTTGTGTATTTTTAGTGCTATGAGGTCACAGCCCGTGACAGAAAGCACTGTGAATATGTAAGTCATTATTTTATACTTGCATTGCATTACACACAGTATAAGATAGACTGATACAAAATGTGTAAATAGCTTTATGATAAAATGGTGCTTCCAAAATTTAGATCTTAGTGATACCAGTGCGTACATAATGCAATTTTATTTTTACATAACTGTCCCTTCACCCTTCAAAACCTCCTTAGGGGTACTAAGGGCTGTATAACTACAGTTAGGATTAATAGCAAGTACTTCACAGCCCAGTTGTTAACTCTTTGCACCACCACTCAAAAAAATCAAATCTTTGTCATCACAAAGGTTGAAGTGATTCACGGGGTTCCAAGCACCCTTTGCACTTGCAGATTAACTAATAGGGCACATTTGCATTTCTTTTAGGTGCCCAGACACCCTGGCACGAAAACTTTTCACAGCACAGGAGACTCAGCTGAAGTATTTTAACAAGTGAAATTAGCCGTCCCAGGAGGGCTGTCTTTTTCCAAAATGAAAACAAACGTTTTGGAATCCAGGCACAACAGTGAGTCTGGGGAATGCACGACCCCCTTCAAGGACTCCACGGCCCCCCTGGGGGTCGCGCCCCACTCATTGAAGACCTCTGTGATAACCTCTCTTCAACAGGTTCAGCCCTCCGACAGCCAGTGGAGGATCCCTTAAGTATCCCCCAGTTCCCCACTTCAGGAGGTCTTACCCATGTACGGAGCCCGGTTCCTGGAGCAGACTGACTCTCCTCTTGCGTGACGGCCGCGGTCCTCCGTTGCACCGCACAGCTCCTTTCACACCGGCCTAAAATGAAGGGGGCGTCACTGGCAACCCCTCTCAGCCAATACTGACGCTGCTCCAGCAGCGCCAGGATTGGCTTAGCAGGGTTACTCGCAGCCCATTAGGAGACCAAGGGTTGCGGCATTGATCAACCCTCGCTCTCCTAATGCGCAGCCGCCAGCCAGAGCAAACACTAGTGCGCATGACTGGGCTGGTCGGAAAAATTCTCCGACCTAAACCCAACATGCGCACTTGTGCTGCTGCCTGCTGTGCGCTCCGTGCCACCCCCTGGCCTGCAATCACGTCAGTCAGCATGACGCCGGACCGCCCAACCCCTTCAGACAGAGCCGTCGAGGGAGCTGCGGACGCGGCTTGTGGGTCAACGTCCCAGCGCCCTAATGGAGGCACCGCCACTGGCTCAGATGACACTGTAGGTTTGAACCAGCCACACTATAAGTAGCCTATAATACCCTCTTCCTCAACAAAAACATGACCTTTGACTCCTGGCCATGCTTCACTTCTCTGCAACTTTCAACACAGTCGACTATCCAGTATTGTGTCACACATATGGGTTTCGCTGATACAATCCTACAATGGTTCACATTCTCTCTCACCAACCAAAAGGACCTTGTTCCAATAGGAAATACAAGATCCCGGCTCTTCCTGTCACCCGCAGAGTCTCCCAGGCCTCCACTGTGCCACCCATCATTTTCAGCCTTTATATGGAACAATTGGAAGCCATCCTCACTGATAGATACATTAATATCCATCAGTGTGCCGATGCAACCTAACTCTATCCCAAAATCTCCATAACCATTGACATACAGAGGCTCAGGTCTGCCTCAAATGCATCCGAACCTGGATGTCAAAAAACTGCTTGATGCTAAACCCCACGAAGATGAATACCTCCTGTTTGGCAATAATGGCAAACATTTTCTGATTAAGTCATGACTCTCCAGGTAAAACCTATTGTGCTTCACACCTCTACTGAGACAACAGGCCAAATTCATATACTTGAACCTCTCACTCAAAAAGCTCATTGCCAAGAAAAACAAAACAGCCTGGTTCTAACTTTCTCTTGAAAAAAGTACAATCTTTTCTCTGAGGAGAAGACTTCAGAACAACAGTTGAAGCCCTAGTCCTCTCCACCTGGATCAAGGCAAAACTCTGCCCAACGGCATCCAAGGGACCACCCTCACTCCCCTGAAAAGCATCCTTTGTGCAGCAGCGCAGCTCATCAAGGTTGCTCCACCTGTAAGCCCACATCAAATTAAAGATCAGTTGCCAAGACCCCAACATCCCTATCATACCACCTAACAAGCTAACAGTATTTGGAGGTCAATGCCAGACGAGGAGCTCTGACACCACATATGCTACCAGGAGCTGGAACAACATCCCCTCCTACATAATAATATCACCAATCTTCCTACATTTCATGAAGAAACTAAAAACTGACCTCTTCAATGAACACTATCTCAGATAGGCTGACTTTTGATCCGTTCCATGAGATCGAACTCCTCCCTCTGACCTCCCCTCCCCCCGTATCTCCACAGAGCATTCCCCCGTACTGTGGCCTATTGCTAGTCAGCTAGGTTCATGCTTTAGAAATACAAAAACATACATACACATATGACACAAAATCTTGTCCCACCTCCAATTATTGTGACGAGCTACACACTTACATATGTCATCTTGCAACAGTGCAAAGGCAAATCTTTAGGTAACTGTAACTGCTTTTTATAGATACAAGAAAGTTGGTTCTGTGAAGGGAAGGATACTCTGGTGTCATCTAATGATGCCAAACACTATGTGGCTTGATACATTGAACACAATAATGCATTCTACAATAGGTTTTGGAGTTAAAGTGGTCACTCGCTGAAGAAGACTGGAACACGACTTTTAACACTAAAACAGTCCAATACCATCCAAATAATTAGCATCACAACAATACTAATGGGGGCTTCGACCAACCTGGCTTTTGAACATGGGCACTTCCTTACACTGGGAACGACTACTTCATCTGTTACAGTGCACAAGTGGATAGCAAAGCAAGGAGGTAAAGAAAGAAAAGCATTTGTGCAGAGTCAAAAATACTAAGGGATAAACACATACCTGTTTCCCACAAGTCTTTGTCACCACAAGACTTCCGTTCAGTGGTATGAGATGCTCTATTAAGCTACACCACCAACATTTGCCATTTGTGGTTTACAGTAACATTGGAACAACAGCCGAAAAGAAAGGGACAGGAACAAAGGTAGGGATTGGAGAGAATGACAGAGCAACCTGAAAGACACACAGGGATCACAAGAACCACGGGCGTTTGTGTGCCCCTCTGACAAGTTTGTCAGTTGTGGGCCACTATTCTTACACCGTTTCACTATGAAGTCTGTGACTGCTTTCTTCAGAAAATGAGTCAGTTCTTTCAAACTTGAGATAAGTAAGAAGGTCATGTTCACTTTCTTTTTTCCTGGTACAGGGTTGGCATTTAATGCCATTTTCCAGCCCAGGCACTTCAGGATCAAGGTGTGCAGCATTAAATTGCACTTGGCTAGGAGCCTCATGACCTGAACTAACATGTGGTGGCAGACAGGACATGGATCCTTCCATTATTAAGCAGACCCCCTCAGGCACAACAACTCCACCACTTGAAGCAGCTCAGTTACAGGCAAACAAATTCTTTCAGGCACCCACGGATGGCTCAAGGTTAGCTGAGAATGTGCTGATTTGTAGCCATTTAGCGTTGTTGTTGAAATCTTTCTTAAAAGTGCCCACATTGACATTGCTTCTTCTCTGCTGGAGACGGAGTTGTGAAGTGACGCTGAAATATGAATGAAACATATCAGCTAATTGTGCCCACCAGATTTCACCAGTTGCATAGTTGAAGCCCTGAAGAGAGCCCCTGTACTTTCAGCCAGGGACTTGAAACGCGTTGGCAGCTACAGCAATGAGGAATTAAGGAAATATTCTTGCGCACTGTGAGGGAAACGCCAGATTGAGCACCCCTGTGTGTCGGTTAATGTATTGTTCCCATTGTTTTAAAATCACCCTGAGGTTGAGACATTGGCCTCCTCGCGGGTGTTAAAAGAAGATATATTGTATACACATTTGTATTATTTTGTTTAGTAATGTGTTATTGTTATGTCTGTAAAATGTCCAAAGCTTTTTCTTATTGATGTATATTTGTCTTGAGTTAATGAGTTGTGTGTTTCCTTTTCAAACATTTTGTACTATGTTTAGAAAATTTCTTAATTGATAAAAGAATATGTGGCTAATAAATTGCCTGATCAAACAGGAATAATTGTGTTTGTTCTCATGCACCAGAAGTAGTGTGCGAATTGATAAAGGCGTCAGGTTCTTTCCCTATTGTTGCAACTTTCTAAAAGTGGCATGTTCAGAATTGTGATTAAATATCCAACTTTACCATTACATAGGGCTTTTAATTACTATTCTTAGACCTCAAACTCGACCTGTCTTCCTGGTCCGAATTGAAAGTTACAGCTTATTAAATGTAAGAAAGTAACTCTATCCTATGGGAGAGGTAGGGCTTGCATCAGTGAGATGCAAATTTAAGAGATTTTCACTACCAGGACATTTAAGGCTTAAAGTTACATGTTCAACTTTTTAAATACACTTCAGCCTACCCTCTGGGCTGTCGAGGGCCTACTGGGGTTGAATTATATGCATAAACAGAAAGGTTTGGGCCTGACACAATCAGCGCTGCAGACCCACAAGTAGTATTTAATTTACAGGCCCTAGGTACATGTAGTACCACTTTACTAGGAACTTACAAGTAAATTAAATATACAATTGGGTATAAGCCAATTCTACCATGTTTTAAGGAGATAGCACAATCACTTTAGCACTGGTTAGCAGTGGTAGAGTATGTAGAGTCCTAAAAGTCAACAAAAAGGGGTTCAGAAAACAGGAAGACGAAAGCAGAAAATTGGAGATGACCCTGCAGAAATGGTCAAGCCCAACAAGGTGGATAAACAGAACATGGAAACCGCAGCCAAACCGGGAGGTAATGGTGTGTACCTCCCTTCTAATGCTCTTGTCTGGGTAGCATCAGTTATTTTAGATAAGTTCAGCAGAACCCACCAGCACTCTCAGTTATATTGTATGAGATTTAGCATTTCCCTTTGCTACGGATGCAATAATCCCTCTTAAATATGCCTTATATGCATCCAACACCACTCGAAATGAAACCGAGCACAGGTTTACATAAACATTTTTTTTAGTTCTAACCCCAATCTATTCTTTAAAATAATCTTCCAATAATAACATACGGTTCATCTTAAACATGTCTGCTGCATGGAAGTCTTAACCTGTCTGAGGCATGATCTGAAATATGGAGAGGGCTATGAGTGACGATTATCTGATGGGTACTTCACAGAATATCAGCCAGACAGTAATCCAGTAATAAGAAGTGCCCATTTTTCTTAGCATAAAATGTATAACCTAACACGTCCTTTAAACATTGGGGGTATTTATTATTGACCTAGGGGTTGATCTATCTTATTTAACATCCAACAGGATATTAAAATTACCCCCTATAATATAAAAATACCTTATATTTAATTAGATGAGAGGCTAATGCAATAATAGGGCTCGTCTCATCCTGATTTGTGGCTGTAGTAAGATGCAGAAGTGTAAATCTCCCTCAACTGTTTCAGCTTAACAATTACCTATCTACCAAACTGATCTATGTCTGTTTGCAGCACCTCAAGATCAGGATACCATCCTACTGATATGGCAAGCACTGACTGTATCTATGCTAACTATTGTTTTAATCTATTTCTCCTTCGAAGACACCGATACTAACTCACTAGGAGACATGTTACGAGGCATGCTAAATTGCAGGTATTGTTATGCAAAGCATTGGAATAGAGAATAGGGAATATTCAGGCAGAGATTCAGGCAATGAAGCAGGGCTGTTTTCGGATGGATATTTTTAAAAAGCTAAGTAGAGATCTGGAGGGAGCGCAACAGGAGTATTGAGGTCGGGTTGAAGGCAAGAATTAAGAAGAGATTGGAGGTCAGCAGGGTTAGTCATTTTAAGTGTTGGGAAAGGAGTTGAGCTTTATTGGCATGGAAAGCATGGGCAGATATAGTGAGGAACCATGTCAAAGCATTAGAGTGCTGGAAATGAAGCAGTTAGAATCCCATTTGGGCCAGATTCAGAGAATGTTTTATGAGCATTTTAGATTTATGTCTCAAGAAGATCTGTTGGTTAATCCATTGACATGTAGAATATAATTAGAGAACATTTGCATTACTCTCTTACGAAAGCTCAGTCAGACAACTTAACTGCACTCACAACAGAAGAGGAAATTAGGCAAGCTATGTTTAATATTAGAAGGTGAAAGGCTGCTGGCCTAAAAGATATCCCTGGGGAAATCTATAAAGAGCGTTGAGGTATGTTAATGCCCATACTAAAAGTTATATTTAATGCCATTTTGATTGAAGGACAAATTATTCGCTCTTCCCGGAGTTTGGCAACTATCACACACATTTTGAAACTGGGGAAAGATCCTATGCAATGCAGGTTTTATAGGCTTATTTCCATACTAAATTGTGATTGTAAAATATTTACCAGTATTTTAGTTAAGAGTTTGAGTGGGTTGATAGGAGTGTTGATCCATGAAGACCAAAAGGGTTTGATTTCAGGGAGACAAATGCAAGAATTGCCCCACCTAACGATTGGTACTGTAGACATCGCAGAGGTATATAGAAAACCCTAAGCTATCATCACTTTAGATGCAGCTAAACCTTTTGACTGGATCAACTGGACTTATCTGTGGAGGCGCCTTACCCGATTTAGGATTAAAAAAGAATTTGCTAGAACCATGTAAGCTTTATACAAATCCCCCATAGCTAGCCTGTTAACTAATGTGAGTCTCACTCAGATAGTGAGAGGGATTTAATACGGTTGCCCATTATCCTCCCTGCTCCTTAATTTGTATATTGAGCTGCTAGCTCAAACTGCAAGAGAGTAGGAAGATATTACTTCTTTTAAGCATGACCTGTTATGCACTCAGGTTGCGATGTATGCAGACGACATACTGATATATACTGCTGACATTGTACACTTGTTAGTTAAGATTAACAACGTTACAAAGGAATTTGGTAATATTTCCAGGTATCAGGTGAATGACGATAAATCAGAAATAATTAAATAGAACACAAAGTACGTAGATACCAGGATAAAACAGGAAATCAGGTATTTCTGTATAAACATCACACTCAGGGTAGAAGAAATACCAACCAGTAATATGTGAAAGGTTTGAAAGGAAATTGATTGATGCCTGGGAAGATGGGAAAATCAATCCACAAACGGTTTATGGAAGAATTAATTTAGTACAGATGTCAATCATCCCTAAGATCATTTATATTTTTGACAATATCCCTTTCAGTAAATCTGATTTGGCTAAGCTCCAATCCAGAATTATGTTATGTTATTATGGTTTGTAAAGCCCTCGATTACCCGAAGGTGTCTTGGCGCTGCCTGGGAAAAAGGTAACGAGAAAGGTGGTGAAATTAACAGAACAACAGTCCCCATCTTATTGATTGAAAATCCAGGTTTTCAGGGATTCCCTGAACTCGAGAAGATTAGTGAATGCTTTAAGATAGAGAGGGAGGGAGTTCCATGTCTTTGAGGTGCTAATCACAAAACTGGATCCTCTCCACCGTGCCTTCTTAAAAGTGGGCACTGCTAAAAGTCTATTCTCCGCAGATCGCAGTGTTCTAGCCGGTCTGTACCAGATGAACTTTTGTCTGAAGAATTTTGGGCCTGAGTTGTGTAAGGCCCGATAGGCAATGCAAAGAGCCTTAAAGAGAATTATTTTCTGAATTGGCAGCCAATGGAGTTCCCGGAAGGCTGATTGATATTTGGGGATGCCAAGGATAAGGCGAGCCACCATGTTTTGTAAGATCTGAAGTTTCCTCAACAATCTCTGTTATAAATTGATGTACAGTCCATTGCAATAATCGAGTTTGGATAAGATGAGTGCTGTGACCACCAGTTTTTGAAGGTGAGATGGAATAAAAGGCATGATCATTCTAATGATCCTTAAGAGGAAAAACACCGCAGACGCAATTTGCTTAACTTGGTGTTCAAACGTGAGTCGATTGTCGAAACTTACTCCAAGGTTCCTGACTTTTTCTACAGGTGTGGGAACTGGGCCTAGATTAGAAGGCCACCATTTAGGGGCCCAGAAAGAGTTGTTTTTACCAAACAAGAGGAGCTCAGTTTTACCTGAGTTGAGACGGAGGCAATTTTCACTCATCCATGAACTGATGTTCGACATGCAGCTCCGAAATATTTCAGCTGTCATGTCAAGATTATTGGATACTGATACAATAATTTGGGTGTCATCAGCTTATGATGCTACCATGAAACCGAACATCTTGATCACTTTAATTAATGGAATGATGTAAAGGTTAAAAAGAGTAGGGCTGAGGGAGGCACCCTGATTAACAGTTTTATCAGGAATTCAAAAGGAATCAAATTGTTATGGACGAAATTTAGGAAGAAAAATCTGAAAGGTGGATTGGGTTTGCCAGATGTTATACTCTACTGTTGGGCATTCCAAATAAAAGCATTCGGATTATTATTTGGGTTTCCAGCAGAGTCTAAGATGGGGGTACTTATCAGGAGATGTTGACAGGATTATGCAGAGAAAATCTTCTGTACAAATGTGGGGCTCCTAAGTACTTAACATAAGTTAGGCTCAATACTTTGAGGTCATGGCGTGTCTGTGGTATGCTGTTAGGAAGGTCTTGGGGATCCCATATTACGGGCTGTTGTTTCCAATTTAGGGTTCCCCTGCTACCCCAGAGTTCCTGAGGGAGTAGTAGAGAAAACCACTGTTTAAGAGTGGGATAGTACAGTGGGGGTATTTAATTGAGGATGGTGAACTCATCTCCTCGGAGGATTTGTGACAAAGGAATAGTGGGAATCGCTTGCAGTTTGGGTAGCAACAATTAATTTCTTGATGCATAAAGCAGAAATGGTCTCAAAAGGATGTCTCAGAGATAGAAGATGCCTTACATATTCAGACCTCGATTAGGAAAGAAGTGGCATTTTGGTATGTGGGCTTAGTGGAAAATGAGGAGAAGAACATTTCAGAACCTTATCACATCTGGTATTTGGACTTGCCAACGCCCAAGATAGGAAACCTATGGAAAGTATCTCTGAAACTTCTGTATAATACAGTTAAATCTGGCTTATTAAGGAGGAATCACTTTTTTACCATCTACAGAATCTACTGGTCACTAAAAAAACTGGCCAAGCTCTCCAACCAGGGTGAGGGAAGATGTAAGAAGTGCTTGGAAATTTAGGCCGATGATCTTCACGGTTGTGAGATGCCACTCTCTGCAAGCATACTGGTGGGATTTAGATATGTCGATTAATGGAATTTTTTGACAAAACATAGAGGTAAGCCCCCACCTGATTATTTTTTTAATAAGGGAAGTGCGAGATGTTTACTTAAGTGATGTGGATCAACGCCTCTTATTCTATCTGATTCTTTTTGCAAGAACTTTGATTTGTAAATGCTGAACTGAGCCTATTGTCCCATCATGAGGGAATGGATATCCAGTGTAGTGTTTTACTCGAACCCAGATAAGAAAACTGAGGGACACTCGGGAGGGGTGAGGAACTTTGGGAACATTTTGATGCTTGGTTGAGAAATCCAGTCTGAGGATTATACCACAACTGGCTCCAAAGACCTTATCCCTTTCTCACGTTAGGGATAAGGAGACGGCAGGGGAGCCTCGCTCCTGGGGTGAGATACAGGACGGTTTCAGACAAGAGCTAGAGTATACAGTTCCTGTATACCCTTGTAGTTGGAGCAGCTATTCTCTGGTGAATGAGGACAGAAATAATAATAATAAAAAAAGAGTTATAAGGTATGTGTTCAGTGGCTCCCACTCCATCGAATATTAAATGGGTCTTTCAGATTGAATGTTATTGTGCTACATTCTGTATCAACGTCAACTGATTTACAAGAGCAAAAGGCTGCCTCAAGAAACAAAAACACACATTTAATTGCTGGCAAGAAAAACATTAAAATTTCCCACCTACATACATAAATTAGTTAACAAATAAACTAATGTGTGTTTGTTATTGTAGCATGTGAAAACAGCATTCTGAGAGATCCCTACAGAAGCCTTTAATGCCTACTGCAGCGTTCCATTGCATGGCGATAACATTAATTCTGCATCCCACTCCAGGAGAACTGTTACTGTAGCAACTGCAGTACTTTCCTTGCTATTTAAATACCAGCGTGTCAGATTTGGGAACACAGGCAAGCATAATTATTGCTGTGGCCATTTCCAATAGTGTGCTTGACAATAAATGCTTGACTTCGCTGCCTGTGTACACCATGAAAGAATTTGAAATAATAAAGCAGGGTTTTTTCCATGAATAATGTCTACCTTTCGGCTCTGGCAAACAGCATGTAGAATTAATATGCATTTATATAAGATGTCTCAGAACTGTAAATCAATGCTAATCTGTATTTATGTACATCTGGACAGAGATGTGTAGCATTATATTTGCTAGTTGTTGGCACATGTCTCGTTGTGTGATATGAAATTACATGTCTTTTGAAAACCCATACACTCAAATAGGGAGAGAGAAGAAATTAGATTTTGAGTGTCAGGATACACCCTCCCTAGCATAAATAGTAGACCAAAGAAGTACCTGACACTAGAACGAGGTATCGGTCGTGCAACGTAAAAACTAAGGCATGGGTACTTAGAAGGTTGTAAATCTCCTGGGAGTTCCCCCCCAAAAAAGGGCCCTCGTCATCTTCGGGCCCCTTGTCACAGGGATATCCCGAAGGTCTGCCTCCTCCTTGAACACTTTAAGGGAGTGTTGGAGTATACCTCCCTGGGGGTAAGATAAACAGGTCCTTAAATAAAAAAAGTGTATTAGGGACGCCTGGGTTTCACAGTGTTTATTGATACCTCTTTTTCGCTTCAATAAAAGCAAAGCACTTCAGAATCTGATTGATGCAGATCCTTAGTGGCATGTCAACATGTTTCTGCCCCTTGCTGTTGTGCCCTGCCCCCGATTCAGTCAACATATCCTTAAATCCATGACATGACTAAGAATAGTGAAAGCTAGTTCCTTGCTTCCACAATCTAACCCCTCTGTAAAACTGATTCCCAATAAGGTCCTTTCAGTACGGTGCCAAGGACATCAAATTCGCCACTGATCAATGGCATCTAAAGTACTACGTCAACTAAGTAGAATGACGGATCAGTAGTGTGTCTTCCTCTCAGGGTGTACCTAGGGTGAATATCACATTATATTGAAATCAATTTAGAACTCTACACTACTAGCAATGTCAGCGAAATGCATTAGGGTGATGGAATTGCATGAACCGGAGATCTCTTGGCTTCCCTCTGCCTGGCCACCCTCCAAGGTCCTGAAAGAAGACTCATGCTCACTTACCTTACTCTACGTAGCTAATTTCATATTCTTCATATTAAAGGCTCAACATGTCTATGGATGTGATTTTTTTTTTAAATGAATGATAAATTACACCGCTAGATAAAAATAATTGAAAGGTATCACTGGGAGGAGCACAGCTGCAGAAATGTCATGCTTATTAAAAGCCAAGGAAGTGGTATGATCCCACTGTAACAGTGAGCGAATTGCTAACAACCTGCATTGTGATTACCTCCTCACCCACTAAACTCTATATATTCCGGTGCGCTTCAGCAGTCCCAAGTTTTCTCCACAAAGGTGATGTTGGAAACTGCTGCCCTTCAAACTATATGTCGATGCCACTATGAGACTCACTGGTAGCACCTTAATTCTCTGTTACCACCTTAATCTCCTAGTTATGCAAAACAATACCACGACCAAGCCTTTTGCCCTTCTGGGACAGGAAGGTAGTTTCACAGCAGGTGCTGCATCTGCCATTACTGCCCATAGGCATAGAGGCCAGTGTATGGCATGAAGTGCACGCATGGCACCTAGACATCAGAATCCTGACTAATTGGGTCGGTGCACAAATGCTGCAGCCACCATCTTAAGTTGGGAAGGCCAAGGGAGATGGTGCTGTCACAGCCATAGACATTGAGGGGAACCTGAACACTTCTCTCACAGCACAATTATTTTTTACAGGTAGTTTAACACCCACTCATTCACGGGCAGCTGAATGATTAAACTTACATTATTTAAACTTTGTAAGACAGGATATTTGACCAAAAATAATGCTTTCTCTCTACCCTTACGATCTGCATGTGCTGTGAGGTTGTTTATAACGTCGTGCAGCTTCATAGTGCTGTAATTAACAGCACAGGAATATTAAGCGTTTGTACTAATTATGTTGAACTTTGATGGCTCAAAGACTGCCAGCAGGAGTAGAGAAGTGACCACCTGCCTGCATAACTACTCAATTTCTTGACAATCACTGTCGTGATCTAGCCAAAGTCTTTGATGACAAGATCAAGTAAAATACAGTTATGATAGCCTCTTCCTAACTGATATAAATCTTAACAATAGTTATGGGCCAGATTTCTTTAACCTACCTAAATTGCCAATCACCTCCTTACTTCCCCTTGAAAGAACATTCTATATGCACCTGTCGTGACCTGGGCAAAGGGGCGCTAGGACCCTGTACCCGACTGGTGGGGAGGGGCCAGGAACCGGACACCACTTCCGGTCAGGGGAGTGGGGAGGAAGGCAGACTATGAGGGCAAGGGGACGAGAGCACATGTGGGCAGAGCAGCAGCGATAACGATTGTAAGAATAAAGAAATACAAAGACCATTACCTGACTCCTGCGTGGTTCCTGGCACAAAGAACACGACAACTGGTGACGAGTGCGGGATTTCAAGGACGACGCGTGTGCCCTGGTCCCTCCCTGGTCCGCCAGCGAAAGAAAGGAGAAGAATCGCCGCAAGACACCCGACATCCTTCGTGACGAAGAAGCGGAGCCAGGAGCCCAGCCTGGTCCGAGTGCGGAGGAAGAAAGAAACGATGCAGGAGCCCACCCCGGCCGCAGTGGAAGAGCGGTAAGAGGCCCCCGACTGCCTGACATTAAGCGGTGCACACATCTGCGCGCGTGAGCGTCGCGCGCACAAATTAAAGAGGTGCAGCCGGTATCGGCGCCCCAGCCGCCCGCCGCATCAAACACTGCAGCGAATCAGCATCCTGAAAGGCCCGGCGGCCATTTTAAAGTCAGGCGAAGACCCCGGAAGACCCGCGATCTCGCGAGCTTTGGGCGGCCATCTTAAGGTCAGGTAAATTAAGCCAATAAGCAGCGAGGGAGGCCCGGTGGCCATTTTAAAGTCAGGCAAAAGCAAGAAAACAGAAGAAAAAGCTTACAAAAAGGGGAATTTGAAGAAAAAACAACAGGAAAAGAAAATATAACAAAAGGAAAGAAGAAAAACCAGAAATAAAGAGACAAATAGAGAAGGAAAGTACACCATCACAGGGGTAACAAAAAAACAAAAAAAAACAAAAAAAGAAGTACGCTCAAACGAGACTTGCGCCAGAGCTACACATCAAACAATGGTTGAACCAACAAGTGACAAGAACGGTACACAAGCAATATTCCGCAGGCCACTTCCATTCAGCCTATCTGAACCACAGATAGGTATCAGATGGGAACGATGGATTCGCAAGTTCGAAAGATACATGCGCGCCACAGACATCATAGAAGCGAAGCACATAGATCTATTTTTGAACCTCGTAGGGGATGAAGTGGAAGATTTGTTAGTAACATTCCCGCAAGATCAAACAGAAACATACAAGGGACTGAAAGTGCCTCACAGACAAGTTTGACCCGCAAAGAAACATTGATTTCGAAAGATACACCTTCACCATCGCGTGCCAATGAGCAGAGGAGTCCCTCGACGACTTTGCAACAAGACTGCGCAAATTGGTCACACACTGCGAATTCGATAAATTTGACAACGAACAGGCAATTCGAGTGCGCATCATTGAAGGCTGCCAGTCAATGGAATTCCGCACACGAATTCTGAAAGAACCAACCTCGCTGGAGAAAATTCTGACCATGGCCCGGGCGGAAGCGAGAGCAACAACACACGCAAAGCAGATGGAACTGGGAAAAGAAAGAAGAATAGAACAAGCTAACCGCATGACCGGAAGCAACAGGAGGAAAGGAAACACTGAGCCACTGCCAAGAAAACCGCATGAGAGAACATGTTATAGATGCGGCCTCGAGTTTCCACACGTCGGCGCATGCCCGGCAATGGGTCAGAAATGCAGAAAATGCAACAGAGATAATCATTTTGCAAGCGCCTGCATGGGTGCACAATTTAAAATTGAGCGAGGAAGACTAGGAAGACCACGGACGGCAACGAACAAATATGCCAGGCACATGGAAACGGCAAATCGCAGTTCTTCAGCTGAGTCGGACGGAGAAGCAGTACAAGAGAACGTGGAACGACTATACCTGATGTCCAATGCCCCTGCGGAAGACAGAGAGCGAGAGCGCATTCATCTAATAGAGAAACATCAGGTAAAGAAAACAGCGACCGTAGACATTGATGTAGGAATACACAGCACACGATTCGTGCTATATAGCGGGGCCACATGCAACATAATGTGTGAATCAGAATACGAAAAGATGGAAATAAAACCGCCACTATCACCATCCACTGTTGATGTATTTACCTGGGGCTCAAAGAAACCAGTGGTCAACATGGGGAAATTTACAGAGACACTGATGTACAAAGACCGATCAAGCAAAGAAGAAATACATGTGCTACGGGGAGACATTACAGCGCCATGTCTGCTAAGCAACTTCACGGCGCAGGTGATGGGTCTCCTTCCAATGACGTACCACATGTCAGAGAAACAGAACATCCTGCGAGACTATCCAGCAATAATACAAAGCCTAGGAAAACTAAAAGGACGGCAAATAACACTGCACATCAATGAAGCAATAAAACCTGTGGCTCAGCATCACCGACGAGTACCGATACACCTGCAGCCACAGGTAGAGGAGGAAATACAAAGCCTATTGAGCCAAGACATCATAGAACCTTCAGATGGGCCGTCCCCATGGGTGTCGCCAATAGTGGCAGTTCCAAAGAAGAACACATCCAAGATTTGCATATGTATAGACATGAGGATACCAAATACAGCGATTGAAAGAGAAAGACACCCTGGACCACACCTAAATGACATGATCAGCTGCCTCACTGGCGCATGCCGGTTTTCAAAGCTGGACCTGTGCAAAGGGTACCATCAACTGGAGCTTGACCTACAATCAAGGTACATTACCACATTCTCCACACACATGGGTCTGTTTCGCTACAAACGACTGAGTTTTGGCATCTCATCGGCAGCAGAGATATTTCAGGAGACCATAAGACAGTAAAGGCCAGTAAAGAATAGCTTAAACTACACTGACGACATTTTGGTGTTTGGTCGATCAGATGAAGAGCATGACAGGGCTTTGCGGGAAATATGTTTGCATCTGGAGAAAGCAGGCCTAACGCTGAATGAAGACAAGTGCGAAATAGGGAGAAATGAACTGGTGTTCTTCGGACACATCTTCTCCAAGAAAGGAATGAGACCAGACCACAGCAAGGTAGAGACGCTGGAAAAAGCGAGTCCTCCAGCAGACGTGGCAGAAGTGAGGTCATTTCTTGGACTTGCCAGTTACTGTGCTCGATACATAAAAGACTTTGTCACGGTGAGCACACCGCTTCGAGAACTAACGAAGCAGGGTCAGAAATTCATCTGGACACTAGAATGCAGTAAGGCGTTTGAGGCCATCAGACATGCTGTAATAGCGGTGGACCATCTTGCCTATTTCGATCCACTGCTATGCACGGAACTGACGGTGGACGCCAGCCCGGTAGGATTAGGAGCAATTTTAGCACAACACATGCCGGGCAGGGACTCTCCACGGAAGATTGTAGCATATGCAAGCAAAAGTCCGTCCGACATTGAGAGGGCATACTCGCAGCCAGAAAAAGAAAGCCTAGCAGTAGTATGGGCGTGTGAACACTACCACATGTTCATTTACGGGAAACCATTCACCATCGTAACAGATCATCAGGCCCTAGTGACGATATATGGCAATCCAAATGCAAAGATACCGCCTCGCATCGAGCGATGGGGCATAAGACTGATGGACTATGACTTCAAGATCGTGCACAAACCGGGAAAAGAACATAACCCGGTGGATTACATGTCACGGCATCCCTTACCGCAGACACCTGAGAACACATCAATAGCAGAGGAATATCTAAACTTCGTGCTAAAACAGAACACTCCAGCATCAATAACAATAGCGGAACTTGAGCAAGAAACAGGGAGGGATGCCACGATGCAAGAGGTGAAAGTAGTGACAAGACCGCAGAGATGGAGACACGTCAACAACAACAGCATCATGAAAGAAGGAGTTAACAAGGAGGAGATGCTAGCATTCAAAAAGATTCATGAAGAACTATCAGAGACTGTGAACGGAATAGTAATGAGAGGAACACGAATAGTTATGCCAAGTGCACTACGCAGACAAACTGTAAACTTGCCACACGAATCACACAGAGGCATGGTTGCGACAAAGAAATTGCTACGGGAGAAGGTATGGTTCCCTGGCTTAGACAATATGGTGGAGAACACTATCACAAATTGCCACATCTGCCAACAACAGGGCAGCCAGCAAAGCCTGAACCACTACAAATGTCAGAACTCCCACGGGCAGTGTGGACAGCACTGGCAGCAGACTTCTATGGACCTCTAGACACGGGCAACTATTTGCTCGTGATCATTGACGAATATTCAAGATTTCCTATCGTGCGACAAGTCTCATCGACATCAGCAAGTGCAACACTGCCAATACTGGACGACATATTCGCAGCCTGGCGCTCCCCACAAACACTAAAAACAGACAATGGTCCGCCATTCTCAGGGGAGGAGTTTCGAAAATTCATGGACTACCTAGGCATTCATCACAGGAAGATAACACCTCTGTGGCCACAAGCGAATGGCATGGTGGAAAGGTTCATGGGGACCATAAAGAAGGCTGTCCAAAGAGCAAAGCTGGTGCAGATATCAATAGGACAAGCACTCTGTCAAGTACTCAGAGATTATCGAAACACCCCTCACAGCTCCACGGGACGATGCCCCGCTGAGTTGGTGCTGGGCAGAACAAGCAGGACGAGGCTACCACAGCTAGAAGCAACGGCGCCACCAGAGCACAGCAGCATTGCTGTCAGAGACCACGAGGCCAAAGAGAGAATGAAGGCATATGCCGACGCCAGGCGACATGCCACTCCATCGCACCTCAAGCAAGGGGACTCGGTGGTGGTGCGCCAGCGGCAACTGAGAAAATCAGACAGTCCGTTCTCAAAGGAACCGTTAACGGTGACACATGTGAAAGGGCCTATGATAACGGCGATAGCAGGCCCCTACCGAATAACAAGGAACAGCTCTCACTTCAAGGGAGTAAAGATCATGGATGAAGATGGAGAGGACACAGCAGCAGCAAACACAGACACAGATGATAGACAAGACGAGGAATGGCAGAAAGACAGGGAAGAACATTTTCCAAGAAGAGAAAGCAAAAGACTGATCGAAGAAATGTAATGATGGAGACAACGAAATCTCTCTCTCTCCTCTCTCTCTCTCTCTCTCTCTCTCTCTCTCTCTCTCTCTCTCTCTCTCTCTTATATATATATATATATATGTGGGCAGAGCAGCAGCGATAACGATTGTAAGAATAAAGAAATACAAAGACCATTACCTGACTCCTGCGTGGTTCCTGGCACAAAGAACACGACAGCACCCATTTACCAAGGCATTGTTCACACCTTTCTAAATCAAAGAATCATCAATCCATTACTCAAAGCCTAAAGCTGGCCCTAACTGCATTGAAAACTATCACACCTTAACTGGTGTACTTTTTAGTGGAAATCCTGGAGAAGAGTGAAGTGTAGCAAAGAGCTTAACAAATTCATGAATCAAAATAGGCTCTGAACAGCTACTAAGTCATGTTTTCCTGAGGATACATCTGTGAAACAACTGCACCCAACATTACATTTGATGCCTACCAAATGCTAGATAAAGAATACAACCTGTCCGCTATTCCTCTTTGACTTCTCTGCCGAGTTTAATATGGTTGACCATAGCTTATTGATGAACATTCTCTTCTCACATTTCAGTTTTGTTGAGATGGTTCTTCAGACCTTCAATTCACTGCTACCTTAATGCTACCAGATTGTGAAAATAAATCACTACAATGCGCACTGTGAAAATACCATTAGGGGACCCAGAAGAATCAGTGCTGTATAATTACTAAACCCTTTCCTATCTAAATTATATCTTGAACGTCTTGGGAAATTCTTAAATACTCTGGGTTTCTCTTACTACCAATATCTGGCCAGCATGCAGACTTGCATGAGCATCCTTAAGAACACTTAAATGAAAAACAAAAAGGACTTCCATTCCAATTTACAAAACTGATCGTCTCAATGAAATGTGAAACTGCATCTGATTTAAACTTAATTCCTGATAGTAAGCTCTGATGATGAAAAGCACACCCACCGATGATTTTCAGAACTCAAAACAGCAAGTCATTCATCTAAATTAATAACAAATGCCAAATCTTTAGGCTTCATCATAATTAACAAAGTAAATCCAGCTACCTATATAAAATATTTGGTCAAATGTTCCTTAACAGCAATTAAGAGACTCGTCAATTCCATTAAGCGATCCATTTTCAAGAAAGATCTCAAACACGTTATGCAGATACTGATGATGTCGAGGCTTGCTTACCTACTTCCTGGACAGCCTCTCTAAATGCTGAACTTCACGATTCTTTGACCATATGATATCAACACTTATTAACACTTATTAAACTCAAATGACTCTCACTTCAAACCTCCTCTACTTTTAAGTCTGCCTGCATCATATTCAAAGCTTTGAAAACAAATGTGATCAGGCACCTCAGCAAACAATCTCCCAAATCGAAAAAGTTGTTGCAACAAAAAATCCATTCTAACTCAATAATTTTCAGGTTTTGGTTTAAAGATCGGAAATTATATCCCATTTAAGTACAAGACAAGACCAATTTTCATACTTTAAAGAAGCAACTGATGAGCCATCTATTGCTGAAAATACTAACCACACCTGACGGAAAGTTGTACACTCTCTCAACACATATCACAGCTACCCACCTTAATTGTTTACTATATCAACTATTCTGAAACCCAATTATTAAATTGCTACCAGACCCTTTATATTCTTAAAGCTGGACATAGGACTTACATTTGCCCTCCACCCCTAACCTGATTGTCCTTTGCCAATATAACATACACATACATCATTTTCTCTGTTTCTTGAGCATTGATCATCAAACTCTTATTATTATATTTTATAATATACACTATGTAAAGAGCTCCACAATCCACTTAGATTATGTCTAAGGTATAGAATAATAAACAAATAAAGGTATTTTTAAGCAGATGTATTCATTAAGCTATTTTTCAATGTGAGATTATCAACTTTCTTAGGTTTGGTGATGGAGAAGACAACTGTGTATTGTGCTTAGTATTGTTTTTAAAGCTTTCATACAACTCTTGATTACCCTGACAAGGCATTGAAGTGCATTAGCTGATATGCAGCATGCTACACCGTGGGGAATACTTGGTTGAAAAAGTGCTGAAACACAGTGTGTCCTATGTGGGAAGTGTTTTGGTGTTGTGCCTAAATGACCAGAGTAGTGCTCTTTTTTGTCTTGTGCCTAGGTTGCAATGGAAGTAAAATGAGTGAGAGGAAAACATGCACTTCTTTTTATTATTTTTTTATTTTTACAGAGTTTTTTATAGCGCGAACTTGACCCGAAGGTATCGGGTATCAGAGCGCTTTACATGAGCACCAGTTGCGTCACATGAGGACACATTCATTTTTGTTAGGCACAGGGAGATTAAGTGATTTGCCCAGAATCACAGGATGTTCAGTGTCATCGCCGAGACTTGAACCCGGTTCCCCAGATTTGAGGTCGACCGCCCTAACCGTTAGGCCAACTCCTCTCCTCCTCTTCTAAACATATTGTTGTTTCTGCTTAACAACCTAGGAGTGACAGAGGAGAAGCCCACAGCATGTTATGGATACAGGCAGTCCTGCAGAAACTTTGAGTAATCTTCCTTGAGCAACAGGTGAGCAATCCTCAGGTATACACTATAAACAGTGAAAATGACTAAGGGGCAGTGAAAAGAGAAACAAGCATTTGCAATGCAATTGGTCTCACCTTTGGGACCGTATAAGTGTTTAGCCATGCAGCATATTATCACACTTTACTGTAATGGACTGTGTGGCATGCCCTGGAGTGTTTGATGTCCAAATAGGAAGAGAAAGGCGGATTTTGTTAGAGCAGCTTTCAGGGAAAGGTCCTGTACTGAGGGGAGTGCTTTGAGGGACAGATGGGGCCAAGATGGAGTCCACCCCCTCCAATGTCCCCTATAGTCATGGGAGACAGTGGCATAAAATCACACCAGACGCCTTTATGAATGAATTTTCGGTATATATGAACTGGGAATTGAGGAATACCAATGATTGCTTAACTGACTACCACAATGCGGTAAAAGTGGCTTTAGATAGTTTGGCCCCTCTGAAATAGCAACTTAATAATGCACGACAGCCACATGCAGCCTGGTACTCTCAGGAACTGCGGAAGGAGAAAACCCTTTGCAAAAAGCTATAGAAACGCTGGTGTCACTCACACGGCCAGAATGATACGGAAGTCTATAAGACTTCCTTAGCTCTCTATCATAAGAATTTAAAAAATGCCCATAGAGCTTTTATTGTCTCACAACTTAATCAGGCAGGGAATTCTCCTAAAGAATTACATCAAACTCTTAAATCATTCACTAATCCAAGGGCTCGCCCCAATGAAATCCCCTCAAGATCTTTGCGATGAGATCGCCAATCATTTTGAACACAAAATCAATTTGATTTATGATAAATTCACTGAAGTTAGGAGCACTCTGAGTGAAACAATAAAATTCACTCTACTTACCTCGGATAATGTCCATTTTTTGGATAGTTTTACCCCGCTCACAATAGACACAGTTGAGGCAATGTTGAAAGCAGCCAAATCTGGGTCACCAATGGATTTAATCCCAGCCAGAATCTCCTCCCTGCTATATAAACAACTGGCTCCCTCTATCTGCACGCTACTCAATCTCTCTATGAAGGAGGGCTTACTACCACCTGAGTGGAAAGCTGCACAGATAATCCCCATTCGAAAAAGTCGAATGGATTTATCAAACTACTGCCTATCTCCCTCCTGCCTCTACTGAGTAAACTCTTGGAAAAACATATCAACAAATTACTCTCAGAATATACTGAGTCCACTGGATGCCTCGATTCCTTACAGTCTGGCTTCAGACCTATGTACACTACAGAGTAAGCACTGATTGCTGTTACAGACAACATAAGACACTCCCTCGATAATGGTCAGGCGGCCTTGTTGGTGCTGCTAGATTTGTCGGCAGCCTTCAATACTGTATCCCACCTTATTCTGCTCCAGAGACTTAAAGAGATTGGGTATCTGTGGACAAGCCCTATCATGGTTCTTGAGCTTCCTATCCCATCATACACAGACTATTAATCTTGGACCCTTTAGTTCCCGAACTATGGAGCTTACCAAGGGAGTGCCGCAGGGATCTTGTCTCAGTCTCACTTTGTTTAACATTTATGTGGCCCCCCTTGCTAAACTACTCAGAGAATTCGGATTCATCCTGATTTCATATGCTGATGATACTGAGCTCCAACTACCGTTTGACAGGAATACCACGAACACGCAGTCTTGTTTCTCAGAAGGTATGACAGCAATCGCTTCTTGGATGACGGAGAATTTTCTCCAGCTGATGCTGGGAAAACAGAGATCATGCTCTTCGGTGATGCCCTGTCACTCTGGTCTCCAGAATGGTGGCCCCCTGAGTTGGGCAATGCCCCCGCCCCTAAGACAGTGGTTAAGAACTTGGGCATCCGTCTAGACCAAAAATATACTATGAAAGATCAGGTGGTGGCCACCACTGGTTCCTGCTTTTATATGCTGAGCCTTTTGTGCACAGTTTTTCCTTTCCTTCCTCTGTGTGCGAAAAACGCTTGTTCAGGCACTAGTGATGAGCTGCCTGGACTACTGTAATGCCCTCCTGATTGCGGCAAGTGATTCTTCACTAAATAGAAAATCAGAGAGGCATTAGATCAGGGAGGAGCTGCAATTCTGATTATGTTGGATCTGTCCGCGGCCTTCGATACGGTCCACCACGAAGTGTTGTTGGACCGGTTAGCCGAAATGGGGGTTTCCGGCAATGCCCATACCCTATTAAAATCTTTTCTCACTGATAGAATCCAAACAGTGGATTTGGGAAAGGATCGATCAAAACCTTTCTCTCTGCCCTGTGGGGCCCCACAAGGATCGGCACTTAGCCCTACACTATTTAACGTGTATGTATCCCCGCTGGCAGTCCTTATTCGATCATTTGGGCTCCAGCTGACCTCCTATGCCGATGACACACAAATTGTATTGTCAATCCAGAAGGGCAAAGAGGCTAAGACAGGGCGCGATTGCCACAACTGTATGCAGGCCATCGTAAGCTGGATGACAGCAAATTGTCTTAAGTTGAATGCGGGGAAAACTGAGGTGATCATCTTCGGTAATTCCTCGAACCTTTGGTCACCCGATTGGTGGCCTGCAATCTTGGGTCCACAACCAGTTCCCTCCGCCAAGGTGAAGAACTTGGGGGTGATCATTGACGTCAAATTATCCTTCGGGGACCAGATTAGCCGAGTTGTTTCCTCCTGCTTTCATCTTCTGAGGATACTGAGGAAAATCAAGTTCCTATTGCCCGAAGACAGCCTCAGGAAAGTAATCACTGCTCTTATTTTTTCTCGCCTGGATTATTGCAACAGCCTTTATCTTAACATCCAGAAAAGACATCTTAGCCGATTGCAGGTCGTGCAGAATGCAGCAGCCAGGCTTCTTTTGGGGATCCCAAGGTTTGTCTCGGTTAAGAAGGAACTTGGGAAGCTTCACTGGCTTCCGGTGAAACAACGGGTGGATTTTAAGGCCCTTTGCACGTTCTTTAAAGCCCTCACAGGTTCTGGCCCAGCCTATATGAGACAACATCTTCAATGGTACGTTCCCGGCAGAGCACTGCGCTCTGCCGAGGCAAAACTTATAAAAATTCCACGGGCAAAGACAGCTAGTTGGGGGCAGGAGCTTTTTCTGCGGTGCTGCAAAAGCATGGAACAGCCTTCCCTCCATCTCAGAAGTGCCACCGAGCTCCTTTCCTTTAGAAGGGGCTGAAAACCTGGCTTTTCCCCTGAATCCATCCCTCATCCAGCAACCAAGTTGGCAACTCTTAGCGCCAGGACACCCTAGGGTAGCAGTGCGCTTTACAAGCCTTATTAACATTAACATTAACATTAACAGGTGGTACAAAATATTGCTGCCCGTCTCCTTAGGAACTTACGAGCCAGAACAGCCTCCCTTGCCCTCTAGCGACAACTTCATTGGCTACCGATATGCAAGAGAGTTAAGTTCAAGATATGCTGCATTGTACACAAAGTTTAGAATGGCAGAGGGCCCAGTTATTTAACTGAAAAACATATACCATCCCAGCCAAATAGATCCCTACGAACAGGAGAGAAACCCCTGCTTGTGACTCCCCATTTTAGAAAAGCTTGTATGGGTGGCAGAGCATTCTTCTATTTAGCCCCCCATTATTGGAATCAACTCCCGATCCATCTTCGAAAATGCTCAGAATATCTTCTTTTTAGAAAACGTCTAAGCTTTTTGAGTCTTTGTCATCTGGTCTGAACCGACTGCTATGTTTCCCACAGCGCAGAGATACCCCTTTGGGGGTGATTCAGGAGCTTTATAAATTAAATAAATACATAAATAAATAAATAAATAAATGTGCAATAGGAGAGAGGAGGGGGGTGAAAGACGGGAGAAAGAGAGTGGGCCAATTAAAGTGAGAGAAAAGACAGAATACGAATGGGGAGTGCCCACTGCGAGGTTGTTTAGTGCAAGGAGCTCAGTGGGAGTACAGTACAGCCAGGGCAGTTCTCACTTTGATGTCACTTAAACCAGGACAGGTACTAGTGAATGGAAAGCTTTCAGTGAGATGCCAGTGCAGTATGCAGCAACTAGTGCTATGCTATTAGCAGCCCCAGGGTCATTTTATAGCAGCATGGCAGAATTTAAATGCATAGCCACCTCATAAAGGCCACCTCCAGTGTGCTGGCAATTCGGTATGGACAGCCCAGAGTGAATGTCAGTGTTGTGCAAGGCAGTATCCAGTGTCACAGCAGCACTGCAGCTACCAGTACCATTATTGCAGTAAACGCAGCTCTATTTTTGATATCACTATTGAATAGCAGCTGTCAGTGAATGTGTAGTGCTGTTAGTGTCCATTGTTAATGCAGTAGGAGCAGCTCCTAGTGTGCTAATGCTGCAGCAGACATAGCTGTGCGGTCACAGTAGCATGCTGAAACCAGTGGATGTCAGTGCTGTGCTGGTAGTGTTCACTGTTTATACATTAATGGAAGATCTCAGAGTGTTGTTAGTGTGCACTATTGACCCCCGAGATAGCACGGAAAGCAGATAGTCAGGAGGCAGCAGGGCCATGTGAGATAAGAAAAACCAGCAGCTGCTGGTAGGAGCAGTTCCCTGGCTGTCCTGCTCCACAAATGAATCTGCACTGGATCCCAGACTTGGAGAGTGAACTGGAGAGCTGCTGGAGCGCCCTGCATGCACCTCCTGCATCAGCAGTTGGAGCGGGAGAACTTCGGCTGCGATATTTGGAAAAGGCCGTGGAGCGGCAGAAAGTGGACGGGATGGGAGGGAAAGCAGCCGGAGGAAAACAATGAAAAACACCTATGGAAACACAGTAAAAGTAAATGTGCAAGCCGCCAAAGAAGAGCCTGGTTAATCATGTGACCACATCGAGGCGGAGTAGGAAAGTTATCGCTGGCAGTCTCCGCATTATGTTTCACTCTGGACTTCATGTCAATGCACAGCTGAACCTCCTTCTAGGCGTGTAATCAGTCGATTCATCTCCTGCAAAGCAGCATTCTGGTTTTTAAGTAAGGGAGTTTGGGTTTCTTCACAGAATGGGTGTTTTTAATATATTGTTGTTTTATGAAAAGTCCCTGAGTAATAGCAGAGCGCTGTCTGCGTATTAAGGTGCACAGAGGGGTGGGCGTACTCTGACTGCTGATGCGCGGTGCGTTTTTCACCCTGTGCGATAATAATGCTCCCTGTGCCTGGACGGTAGCAGCAGCACCGGGCATGAGCGACCTGAGGCAGTCTGTTAACCGATTATGTTACCGAACCAGCACAGAGAGCAGCCACTGGAAATAATAGGCTGAGGCTGATTTGTTTACATCATAAACTCAAGACTAAAAACGGACGACCATTAAGCAGCGACGGGAGGGAAGTGGCGTAATCACGAACAATCACACTGGTAAACAAGCTGTAAGGGGCGGTAGTGTTGTTGGGGGAAGACACAGGGAGATTAACTGAACTGCAAGCAGCGCCGTGTGCAACGAGTCACTGGCAGGAGAGAAAGGAAACCAGCAAGTCACTGGCAGGAGAGAAATGAAAGGAAAAAAGTAGTGCACTTAAACAAAACATATGGCCCATAGTGAAAGAATCCTCGTAGCAGGGCCAGTAGCCAGGGTGGAAACAAAACAGACACAAGACAGGGCAAATGCACACTATTCACCAATAAAAACTATGGAATTTGTAATGGCAGACCAAGCAACCAATGAAAAGCGGTGGGCGTGTAGTGGGCGTGTTCAATCTTCACACAGGGAATATAGCATGTCTCGCAGAGCAGCGCATGCTTGCTGACTTTAGGCTTGACCTGAAAATCGCATATGGTGCATCCTCTCAAATATCCAGAATTCATACATAGAACATTCTAGTCTTGTAAGATGGATGGAATTTGTAACTATTTCACCTGATAGACAGGAATAGGATGTGGAAATAGTCATTCAAGGATCTCTACCAAGAGTAAACAGATTTCTCTTTAAAGACACTGGACTCTCACTATAGTCAATTAATCAATCAACCAGGGGTTTGTAAACCACAGCTACTCACCCGGGAGGGTCTCAAGGCACTGGGCGGGGGGGGGGGGCAGTTCTGTAGGGTGCTGGGTCATCTGAAGAGCCAGGTCTTGAGGTCCTTCTTGAACTGGAGCAGTGTGGGGCTTTGCCGAAGGTGGAGGGGGAGGTCTTTCCAGGTTTTGGCTGCGAGGTAGGAGAAGGACTTTCCACCCGTTCTGGTCTTGTAGATGCATGGGACGGTGGCCAGAGAGAGGTCGGCTGATCGAAGGTTTTTCTTGGGTGTGTGGAAAAAGAGGTGATTGTTCTGGTACGCTGGTCTGATGTTGTGGAGGGCTTTGTATGTGTGTGTGAGGAGCTTAAAGGTTATTCTTCTTTCGATGGGGAGCCAGTGAAGATCACGGAGGTATTAGGTGATGGGGGATGTCTAGGATCAGTCTGGCTGTGGCGTTCTGGACAGTCTGGAGTTTTTTGTTGATTCTAGCATAGAGGGAGTTGCCGTAGTCCAGTCTGCTAGTGATTAGGGCGTGGGTGACCATTTTTCTGAATTTGGAGGGGATCCATCTGAACGCTTTTTGGCGTATGCAGAGGGTGTTGAAGCAGGCCAAGGATGTGGCGTTGATCTGGCGGTTCATTGTAAGCGATGAGTCCAATATGATGCTGAGGTTTTGTGCATGGTCTGTCGGGGTGGGGGGTATTTCCGAGGGCAGGGGCCACCAGTGTTCTTCTCATGCTGAGGGGGTAGAGCCAAGGATGAAGACTTCTGTTTTCTCTGAGTTGAGTTTCAGGCAGCTCTTCTTCATCCAGGTGGCGACGGGTCTCATCCCTTCTTGGAAGTTGTGCCTGATGATGTTGGGTTCCATGGTAAGGGAGAGGATGAGCTGGGTGTCTTCGGCATAGGAGACGGTGTTGAACCCGTGGTTTCTGACAATGGTTGCGTGGGGGCCATGTAGATGTTGAAGAGGGTGGGCTGAGGGAGGATCACTGGGGTACTCCACATCTGGTCTCTGTTGGTTCTGAGAGGTACGGCGGAAGTGTGTGGCCTGCTTCATCATCGAGTCCACGCCTAACAGCAGATCAGTGCCCACTGCAAGCTCTTGCTAATATGGTCCCATATGATTGCTTGGGAGGCCTCTCTTGAGCGTGATTTCACAAATGGAGATCAATAGTAAGATTGTGTAATGGGTGGTATTCATATGTTAATTATTACACCGTCCTAAAACAACATTAAAAACTATATGACATAAGCTGGTGATAGGTAGGGACCCTAATTATGTTTCAAAAATTGTCAACATAAAAATGAAGTCCTTTGTCAGCAGAAGAGGGCATAAGGAAAACAAGGGATGACACAAACTGTTTGGTGGTATTGGTTGTGGTTCGCTCCTTGTACAATAATCTGCGGGAGAATAGAGAGATAAATTCCAACCAAAACATGTCAGCCAATCATTATGATGGCAGGCACACTAACAATTGTCATGTTTGTGTGATACAAAATACCATTCTTTAGCTTTAATTCACCTCACACTAACCACCACAAATGAGAAAAATTGTTGCCATGGTACTGACGTCAGTAGACAGACTTACCAAAGGCGCATTAGCCTCTTGGGTGGGGGGAAGCAGGAATGATACACCTTGCATCAACTGAAACAATGTGTATATGAGATACTAGCCACAAAACAGGCTGTCACAAAATCTATCCATTTCATACCTTATGGTGCATGTCACTTGTCAGAAATATCTGGGTGGCCTTGACCACCATTGAGAAACCAGTACTTATAAAAAACACCTGGTCGAAGCCTTTCTTGGCATCTCTTATGGAAACTATACTTCATGAAGGGGCCAGTCAAGGAACACATCATGTCTAGTTTGAAGGAACCATGTGTGCCATGTAGTGTAACCCCTTAGAATCTAACAGCCACAAATAAATCATATCACAGTTATACGACTGAGAGGGGATCCAACTGTTTCCTTCACAAATCATGTTAAGTGCAGAACTACAGTTTTAATATTTGACTATTAGAAATCAGACACCATTAGACCCTGGTGGACACAACAATTTCAGCAACCAATATGTAACCAAGCACATGGTATTTTTCTGAAGTCTTGTGAGATTTGCGTTACCTGTAAGACTTGGAAACCTTCGGCAGCCATCTTGGCTGAACTGCTATATAAGCCACACTCATCAGGTTCTCAACGCTTGGCATTGAGAATCCGAGGAGTGTGGTGCAGTCAGCTTCACAGCTCTGGGAACCCTGACTGAAGTATGGAAGACCAGCAGAGGATTCCCCTGTGAGAAGACAAAGTTAAATACCTGACCCGCATGGGGTCTTGTAACAATACTGAGGTTGCAATGCCTAGAAAGAGATCAATAGTGAGGGGAGCCAAGACAACACCTACTCATCACATTGAGTCTGTGTGAATTTTTGAATCATAAATGCATGGATACTAATTTTTGATGAGCACTTATGTTTTGAGAATACTAGCTGCTGATAATCTGAATGAACCCATGTGATTTATTGGACAAAGAGTGTATGGACACTAATTTCAGATGAACACTTATGCGTCTATTCTATCTGTGATTTTGTTGAACTTAAGAGTGTATTTTGTGATCTTTGTATGTGAGTTTGTTAGAGAGTGGGAAAAGTTGGCACACAGGTTAGTCTGTTGTCTTTGGGTTTCAGAATAGTTTCCAAGTTGTTATTTGCTACGCATTTTCAGCTCTATGGATCAATTTAGATGGGTACTGTCTCTGCATCAAGCCTGAGCTCATGATATCAGCTGTTTTTTTAATGATAGCCCTGTTAGAACAACTTTCCATTGAAGTGGAGTGTTGGGATACAATATCCTCTGTTTGGTGTACAGCCTTTCGCCTGCTGTGTGTCCAACTTTGAGCATCTGGTATTCTACTTTTTGGATTTTGACCCCGCCTCACATGAATCTAGGACATCCGTGAATGTCTATGCCTGGCCTTTGACAAAAGCCTTCTCCTGGGCCTTTACTGGACCTGGAGAGGTGCACCCAGAGTGCCCAGCAAATTGGAATAGGGATATAATGTCTCTGGTACATTTGGGTTGCAAAGTGGTGGCAGCACTTTGTGTTTTAAGAAATCAAACCATGACCTGACCGTTTTATCTGTGTCACAAGAAGGGAGCCCTACTGGCCCATTCACGTAAATTTCCATGTCTACAGATGACCCTGGATCATAACACCTAGGTCCCGAGCAAGTGGATGTATACATGTTGCATGTAATAAGCATGTTACATGCTGAATGATTGGCTGAGAGAATCAGAGGTGCTCAGGCAAACCACTGGCCTGTTCATATGCACAAGATGGAGGTGAAGTTACTTTCCCAGAGAGTGGAAGTGTACTGCTGACATTCCTGAGACAGGAGGGAAGGAACCTAGAAAATGGAGTGGGGAAAGAAGAGACAGGCTTCCCTTTAGAAAATCAATTAGGTCCTTTTGATGCAGAAGGCTGCTTATTAGTCTTCCTGAAATTGCCATTTGGTGGATAGTAGGGTGGGACTGCAGTTCCTGTTATCTGAGTCTGAAGGGCCCTTTGGAGCCTTATGTCTCTGTTCCTGATCACTCTTGGGTGTGCTTTGTGCCTCTGTTGTGGGTGCAGCAGCCTGAAGGCAACCCTTCAGTTAGGGACATCGCTAAAGATAATGGATTTATCAGCGTGAGAAGAACACATGAAAGAAGAATGAACCCAAACAATTCTATAAGGGCAGATAGTGAATAGACATCCCATATTTGCCATCCCTGCATAAACGTGGGAACTGCTGACCCACTTTTTGTTCCAGTTCCAAGTTTTCTCCGACTATGAAAGGGGTGCTCTATAGAGTATCCACAGGACTACAGCACAACCAGTGCTGGTATCTGCCTGACAGCCAGATTCCCTGTGACGAAAGGGCATCACCCCGAGTTAGATCTGGAGGAATAGCTGTATTTCATCTCCTGGAATCTGTGTAGAAAGGATCCACAAGTTTCCATTTTATAGTCACAAAGCTAACTGATCTCAATTCGCAGTTACTCCAGAGGTGACGAGGAGTAACCCACATGCATGCACAGAAGAGAATCAGTAATAATACATGATTTTAGTGACATTTTTGGAGACATCTGAGCAGTCCACAGGAGTAAATTGGCTATTTGAAACCAGAGTACAAGCTCAATAGGGCCAACCGCGAGAGAAGAGGAGCCCATGGGCATGCACGGTTAAAGTAAGCCTCCATAAATGCTATATTAGTTCCATCAAGGAGCGATTGAGGAACAGTCTCACAGCATGCAGTGGATACACGCAGCTATCACACATGATCTAATTAATCTGTTGTAGAAGTGACAAAGTGAGCCTACACAGACATAACTAGAAAAAATAAACCAAAGAATATTCTATCTAGTGTCTACTACGGAGGTGTAGGAGAATCCACATTCATGCACTTACAGGTATCCTTGGTAAAGCGGGCAAGCAGTCCCACATAGAACCACAAAACAAGACAAACAAACATCGGGAGGCACAAGTTGAGGTCATGGCCTAATGCCCAGCTTGTAAACAACAATCACTTCTTTGTCATCAAGAGTTGTAAGGACTAAGGGGGTATCAGACTTTGCTTACTAAGACCCACCAAGGAGTAACATGGGAGTCGCCCCTGACATGAACTGGTTACAGACAGCTATGATAAATGCCAAGTACAGAACCCAGGGGCAACAGAGGAACAGCTTACAGAATGCTCTAAAATATGGTTAGATGTCCATAGGTCTCAACTCGTAGTGACAGAGGTGCTGACCATGCCATGCACTGATTACAGACAAACAGATAAAGGCATATTGGGTGCAGTATGAACCCTTAGAGGAGCAGCCCATTATCGGCACTGGGTACAGGAATCCTGGATATATGGACTGTATGGTCCAGCCAAAAGCAACTGAGGTGCAGTCCATGACTAGCAATGGTATAGGAAGTCACGATAACTCTCAATAAGAGACCACTCAGAAGCGACTGAGGAGGGGTCTGCAACATGCACTGGATGCAGGCAGTCAGGAAATGTGCTCTCGGAAACCAATCTGAAGTGACCTGCTAGCAACAAAATAGTGCGTATCTGGCCCTCTGAGTGCTTATGTGCTGGTGGTAGAATAGAGCGGTGGAAGAAATATAATTCCTGGATTAGAGAACAGTTCAAGAAAAGCGTAGGTTTGGGATGAACATCAAGGGACAAGGAATTAGGCCCTGAGCCATAATAGGGTAAAGAGAGAAGATGTACTTGAAAAATGACTTTAGATTCTCAGTCCTACACCTGGATGCCAACGCAAGATACTCTGCGAGGAAAGGTTAAATATGAAGAGGACTGTCAGTCTGTCGAAAAGGAAAGAGATGTGCAAAGACATGGGGGAGATTTAAAAAAAAACCTGCGCCACACAGCGCAGCCCCTGCGAGGCTGCTCTGCATTGCACGACATGGAGGGGGCAGGAGAGTGCCATATCTTCAGGGATATGGCCCTCTCCTCCCCTTTCCCTTGCGCTGGTGCTGATTTCAGCAGCCATGCACCAGGCACACACCTTAGCGCCATAGCGCCAGGGTGTGTGCATGAGTCTAGCATAGGTTTTGTACAGGAAGGGACACATGCAAAGTCAGAAAAGCACAGAGAAATTAAAGCATTTCTCCTGTTAGCGCCTCCTGTTAACTTTTGGTGCAAAACCATTTCTACAGATCTTTGTAAATATGGTTTTGTGTCAAAAGGCATGGGTGGTTGCATGGGAACGCCCATGTCCCACTCATGTAATGTCCCCTCTGTGCTAATTAACACAAAGCAGTGCTTCGCGCGGCTTTGAGCTACTTTGAGTGTGCTTTCCAGAGCGAAACAATTTTTGCGGTGGAAAGTAAGTGGCAAGAAAAAATATTGCGCTGGTTAGTGTCACTTTTGTGGCTAGTCTTGTGCCTGTGGGTTAACAGATGAGGGCCACCAGTTGGGCTGGGTAACTGAAAGAGCCGGGGGACCACAGGGGCTACAGGCTGAACCTGAGGAAAGCAAAACGAGATATCGGAGGATGTAAAAAATGCATGTGCGTGGTCTTTCCAGATGTGAAATACCTAGTAAAGTGTGGCGTTCCTCTTTCCCTTCGAAAGTATCCCTCAGTTACGCCAAAAAGTGAATTATTAGGAACTTGCAATACTGCATGGTCTGTCTATCAGAACATGAAAATATGATTATGGGGCCCCACCCAGTCAGGGCCGTAGTCACGGGGGGGGCCGACGAGGGCCGGGACCCTCTTTATTTCAGTGTGGCCCCCCTAAAAATGACAGGCTTCCTGTTGCTTAACAACAGAACCGGCTGCCCGCTTTCAGCTCGAGATGCAGGCCTGGTTCAGCCTTCCTCGCCCACAAAGTATTTAAACACGCATTTGAAATGTTGCAGCAGCATTCTATTTTCACCAATAGCCGGCTGCTGTATCATTTCAAATGTATGCCAGTTCCTCCTTTCTCCAGGGCTTCAGCTGCGCATGTCTAGCATGCGTACTGTAAGCCCCAAGCCCGGTCATCTAAACACGTGTGTGCCCTGTGAACGCGCGTTACACACCAAGCGGAGCAGGGCCTCCACAAACCAAAGAGGAGAGCTGTGGAGCTGCTTGCGGACACGGAGACCATTTGGAAATTGGAACATGCCCCTGAGTGCTGCACCTGCCATGTGCTTCAACTGTAAGTCTTGGTGGGCCCGACAGAGGTTTTCAAACTACAGCAACAACCAGTGAGTTAGTTTACTTTTTGAGCAAATTAAGAGGGTTAGAGTGGGGGGGCGTGGTCACGCGCCACAACGAGATGGCGGCTTCTAGCTGAGCTCCGCTCGGACACGGAGCTCCCTGCATGTTTTCGGCCTGATTAACCAGCGTAGGAGGGGAAAAGACGCCTGCCGGATGTTCCTGCACTGTTGGAGCAGCACTTGGAGCCGTTTTGACAATGTATACGGACCGATGTGACCCAACGGCGAATCCAGTAACTTTCCCCTCATCTCAACGTGAGCGGCCGCCATTTTGTGCTTGCCGCTCGCTTCATTAGACCTCCTGCTGAGGTAAAACCGGCGTTTTGATGTTTAACGCACAGTAACATTTATCTTTCTAATTTTTTTTTTTCTTTTCTCTGCTGGCTACTTCTTCAATATGAGAATTTGTGAAGTCAGCCCTGGTTACTTTTTTGAGATGTACTAAATTACTGAACTCATATCTACTATCTCCCACATAGATTGTGAGACGACACCTTTACTTGGCTGAATAGTATATATATATTTTTTTCTCTGCGTTCCTATATGTTATTGCATTGGGCTTAATTAACATATGGCAGGTTGTGACCTCCTTTAGCCTTCATTAACGTTTGGTCATACTGTGGTCTCTACTAAAGGTTCAGCATTGTCCACATACAAGCGTCTAATCGTTATTTTGAACCTGTTGTTGACATCTTCGAGTCTCCAATTGAGAAGGAAAGTGTGTTTTTATAGCTTATGGGCAGATTGAGATCTCCATTAAAAGTTATAAATCATCTTTCTCGACGCTCCACGATGGTTAGTGACAATTCTCCTCATGTCAGGGCTTCTTCCTCTGGTACAAAACCCAGGAGAGTTAAAAATGACCCCCCTTCACCCATTTTGTCATCGCACAACCCTGTCCTTGATACTATTCTTGATGAGGTGAGGGGGTTGAACTCCTTTATGTCCACTACTAAGGAGAAGCTTCAACAAATTGAAGATAGGTGGATCACTATGGAAGCGAAGGTATTTGACATGGAACAATGATTTACATGATGTTTCTACTAAAATTCCTATGCTGGAACAGGAAATTCAGCATCTTAAGCTTCACACTGAAGATCTCGAAAATCGTAATAGACGTAATAATCTTCGTCTGTATGGCTTACCAGAAAATTTGGAGGGTCCTGACCTTCTCCTTTTTCTTAAGAGGTTCCTGCCTGAGCTTCTTGATCTTCCACTTGAGCCGTCACTGAACATACAGCGTGCTCATCGCCTTGGACGTATTCAACCGAACTCTGCTAGACCTAGAGGAATTATAATGTTATTTCTGGAATTTACAGACCTTATGCGTGTGCTCCAAGCAGCGAAAGTGAAGCGTCGTCTTGTATGGTCTGGTCACACAATCTTTCTCTCTCAAGATATCTCCAACGCTACTAATGCCAGAAGGAAGGAATTTCTGGCCCTTCGTCCTCAGATGAGACAGTTAAATATTCGATATGGCATTTTGCATCCCTGCTTGTGTAAAATTACTAATAATGGCTCATCTCGCTCATTTGATGATCCTGTTAAATTGAGGTCTTTTTTGCATAGTCTCTCACCGAATTCTGTGGATAGTTCCATTCAACGTCTTTAACTCTTTTTCCTTTCCGTTTACCTAATACATTTTGTATGGCTGTTCATTTTCCTACTTCTTAATTTTTCTTCCTCTGCTGTTCCGTCTGTTGTCGGTGCTGTTACGCTCCATGCTCACTTTGTATACTCTTCTTCTTAGATCTGGATCTCTTTCCTTGATCTACCTTTTTTTCTTCTTATTCTCTTTCCATTATCTATTCTTTTCTGTTTGTCCTTTCTTTTTGACAATATTTTGCATGATGCACGTGCCTATTGTTGTTATTTGTTGTCATACACTTTGTTTTTTGTATTCATCTAATAAGTGGTGTTTTTCTGCTTCCAGCTGTTCTCCTGAAGTGTGTCATCTCCATCCATGTGTTACCCTCCCCTCCCTCCAATATGTGTAATGTTGTCACGTGGAATGTTCGTGGTCTTGGACACCCCGTCAAAAGACAAAAGGTACTCTCTCATTTGTCTAAACTGAATTCTCATGTTTCATTTATTCAAGAAACGCATTGTAATGATACAGAATCGCTTAAATTAAAGAGACAATGGGTGGGTCAAGTTGTTTATTCTCCAGCCTCCAATCGGAAGGGTGGTGTTGCTATACTATTTCATAAGTCATTACATGTACACATTTTATCTACACAATGTGATTCTGATGGACGTTGGGTAATGGCTAAGGTTGTTATACAAAATAAAGAACTGGTCTTAATGAATATTTATGGCCCTGTTAAGCCAGATCCTGACTTTTGGAATAGTATTAAGATTTTACGCTCCTCCATTGATGGCCCAAATATTATTGTTGCTGGGGATTTTAACCAATGGTTGGACCCATTCTCTGATAGACAATCCAAGTGTAAATTTAATCCTGATAAAACCCATAAATCATTTCAATCTGCCATTGCCTCTCGTTCATTGTATGATGTTTGGAAGACTTGTAATCCTGATTCTCTTGAATTTACTTTTTTTTCTAATGTTCACCATACCCGTTCTAGAATTGATTATATTTTGGTTAGTAAACCCTTACTCCCATCTATTCAATCCTCTGTGATTGGATCTATTTTTATTTCTGATCATGCTCCTGTCATTTCTGTTCTTGACCTTTCCCTGAGTTCTCCAAAATTTGGTCGTTGGAAACTTAATAATTTTTTGTTATCAGACACTGTTTTTTATAACTGAAGCTACTGCTTTTATTAACGAGTTTTTACTATTAACAATCCTTTGGACACCTCCATTCCTAATAATTGGGATGCCTTTAAGGCCTCCTTCCATGCCTTTACTATTTCATATTCAGCAAAAAAGAAGAAAATCGCAAAGGCCAAGTATACAACTTTACTACAACAACTCAAACTGCTGGAACACAATTACTTTACTTCTAGATCGCCCTCTGCTCTTCATGAATTAATTAAGGCCAAATCTGCACTTAACAAGCTTGCTACAGTTGATGCTTGTAATGTCCTTCTTAAAATTAAGTCTAAGTATCACGGGGGTCAAAATAAAGCTGGCAGGATGCTGGCCAATTACTTAAAAATTAAATCTGAACATAAAAGTATTGGTCCTATTCTAAATGAATCTACTAATACTTTAGCGTCCTCTGATGAAGATATTGCTACTGCATTTCATGATTATTACCAATCATTATATTCTGATGACACAAATCCCTCTAATCAAAATTTACACACCTTTTTTTCGGGCCTTCCTAAACCCCCTTCGCTCCCTGATGAATTTGAATTACTAGAAAAAGAGGTTACTCTTCAAGAGATAATGGATGCCATTAAATCCTTAAAAAAATCGAAAGCACCAGGCCCTGATGGTCTTTCTGTTGAATTTTTTTCTACTTTTCCCTTATTTTTGCTCCCAATCTTCTAGCCCTTTTTAACTCATTTCTTGTTGATTCTAAAGCTTCTGGTTCCTTTATGGAGGCCTTAATTGTCCTTAGTCCCAAACCTGATAAAGATAATTCCATCTGTAAAAACTATCGTCCCATTTCATTAATTAATTATGATTGTAAGATATTTGCTAAAATCCTTGCCTCTCGACTCCAGAATATTATTCCACTATTGGTCAAAACTGATCAAGCTGGTTTTGTTAAGGGCAGATTGGCTGCGGACAATGCTCGTATGTTTGCTAACGTTATCTCCTTCGGGAGGAAGTACAAGTCTCCACTTGCAGCATTGTCCTTAGATGCCGAAAAGGCTTTTGATCGCATAAACTGGCAATTTATGTTCAACACACTTCAATGGTTTGGTTTTGGTCCAAATTTTATTTCTTATGTTAAACTGTTATATTCTTTTCCCCGTGCTAGTATTTTTGTGAATAACCGTTTTTCTAAATTCTTTCCTTTATAAAGGGGTACACGCCAGGGTTGTCCCCTTTCACCCTTGTTATTTGTTTTATGTCTTGAACCCTTCCTTGAGCGCATTCGTGTTAATACACTTATTTCTGGCTTTACACATAATTCTATAGAAACTAAATTGTCAGCATATGCTGATGATATTCTGGTATATATGTCTAATCCCAAAACCTCCCTCCCTCCCTTTTTGGATGAGGTTCAGTTGTATTCCAGTATTTCTGGATATAAGTTGAACTTTTCTAAAACAGAAGTCTTACCCTTGAACTCTCTCTGCTATCAATATATGTTTAATAATACTAATTTTACCTGGTGTCCCACAAAAATTAAATACCTTGGTATTTGGTTCTCCTCTACCTTATCTACCACAATTAGTTATACGTTTAATGCACTAATTACCAAAATACAATCACTCCTTCTTTCTTGGTCCCCTCTTCATTTGTCATGGTGGGGTAGATTAGACACTATTAAAATGATGATTGTGCCCCATGTTCTTTATACATTATCCATGTTACCTTTTCGGATCCCTGTCTCATATTTTTCACAAATTAATTCTATTTGTACAAAGTTTTTATGGAATAACAAACACCCCCGTATTGCTCTTATGAAACTCAAACGTCCCAAAACAGAAGGTGGTGTGCGTTTTCCCGATTTTAAATCTTATCATTCTGCATTTTTAATTCGTCAATTTTTTGCCTTAACTTATGATTTTGCTGATATCCCTATCCCTCGCTGGATTGTTTTTGAGCGTTCCCTATTAAAAGATTTTTCTTTTCGAAATATAATATATATGTCTAATTGTACTTTCATATCAGATAATCCTATTTTAAAATATTCCCAACAATTATTATATAATATTTTGTCCGACGGTCTAGATCCATATCAATGTCTTTTGTCCTCCACTGTCTGGTATAATAAATTTATCAAATATAAACATAAATCATTTTATTACAAACATTGGAAGGAGAAGGGAATTATTTTTATTCATCAATTAATTCAGCATAATTCTGTTATTCCCTTCACTGAGTTACAATTACAATATAATTTACCTGATTCATTTCTTCATGAGTACCTTTTAATATCAATAGCTTTGCCGTCCTATTTAACTTCTAACAATTTCCCTTCAGCTTCTCCCTCACTTATTCCACCCACACCGTTATATAGTGTTTCTCAGGAACATAGGCCTAAGGCTGCTTCTATTTATAAGATGTTGTTATCGCCTGTTACTGAACGACCTAAAATCCCATACAGAATTACTGTGGGAAGCAGACTTATCTTTATCGCTTTCTATATCTTCTTGGGATAAATTATGGTTCAAGCTATTTAAAACTTCTATTGCCGCCCGTATTACTCAATCCCTATACTTTATTTATAGTAGAGCTGTTATTACTCCTGTTTGTATATCCAAGTTTTCCCCTACTTCCTCGTCCCTTTGTTGGTCTTGTTCTGAGTCCACTGGGACTTTAATTCATCAACTTTATGATTGTTCTAATGTATTGATGTTCTGGCAATCTATTTGGTCTAAATGTATGAAAATATTTCAATTTAATATTCCATTATCAATGCAAAATGTTTTTCTAGGTTCCTCCTCACCTGCTTTGGATGTTTCTACTCCTATTTCTTTGTTGTTTGATCTATTTATTGCTCTAGCATTCAAAGTGATTTTGTCCTGCTGGAAAGATAACTCTAAATTATCATCGTTAACTTGGTGGAACTATATTTGTGATGAACACAGAATTGCTAATGTTTTTTCTCTTACTCTTTCTCAGAAAATTAAATCTGACCTACTTTGGCTACCCTTTACTTCTTATCTTTCTACATATGCACCTGCGTCTTAATTTCTAACTTCCTTTTATTCTTTCTATTCTCATATATCCTTTATCTATATATCTTTATATTTATTTATTTATTTATTTTTTCTTTCTTTCCTACCTCTCTTCTCTATCTCTTTCTTTCCTCTTTTTTCTTTCTTCACCTTTTCTCTCTTTTTTTTTCTCTTTCAAATTATTTGCTTATGTTTTCCCTTATATATTAATTGTTATATTTTAATCACAATATGTTCATTTGCTTGATAATGCCTTTCTTTTTCTGAAAACTTAATAAAAATTATTAAACAAAAAAAAAAGAGGGTTAGAGTGGACTGGCAGAGGTGAATAACCCCCAAATCAGTTTCAGATAACGATTTAAATAATGCTTGTTAATGAATTTAAATACTGCTGTAGAAATACAAAATTGAAAGGATTCTTTTTGGGGAGATCAAGAAGATTTTTTTTTCCAGCTGTGCATTGGATGATGTTGAGTGAAGAACTCTGTGTTGTTTTGCAGAGTTCTGTTTTACCAGCATTTCCACCAGTGGCGGCTCGCCGAGGGAGTGCTGCGGGGCGGCGGGCGGGGTGGGGGAGGGACAGGGTGGGGGGGGGGTAGTGGAGTCCGACATACGACGGACAGGAGTAAGGTAAGTAATGAAATAAAACAATTTACCTTGCGCGCGCTGCATCGCCGAGTTGGTGATGCAGCGCGAGCAAGGTAAATTGTTTTATTTATTTCATTACTTACCTTACTCCTGTCCGTCGTATGTCGGACTCCACTACCCCCACCCTGCCCCTCCCCCGCCCACCGCCTCGCAGCACTCCCTCGGCGAGCCGCCACTGATTTCCACATATAATTAAACTGTTCTTAGTGTATATCAACATTGCAATACAGTTTGCTTTCACTGGCGTTTTCAAAACTCTTCCATCATTATGTTTCATGACAGAAATGGTGTATGGCTGAAATTTGTTTAAAGGAAGCATTATTTGTTTTCCCCATCATGCTTTTAAAGTAACCACACTTACACGATTTCTGACATGAAACAAGAGAATGGTAAAATTATGAAAAATTCCACAATCAAAGCAAACTGTATAATAGTGTTGACAGGCATCAGACGGGCATTTTCATTACATGTGGAAATGCTGGAAAGATTGCTCAGTGAGTTGTACACTAGTCCTAACACATTTGTGAGCACTCCAAATCATAAACTGCAATCTGGGTATACCACCTCAGACTTCTATCCTCCTGAGGTTGATACATTTAATCTCAATATATTTAGTAGCCATGCCATCTGGTTTGTATAGAGTTAGAGATGGCAAATTGCAATACTCGGCTCTGTATCAAAACAAACTTTTTATGTCAGAAGAAAATACCCTCAGTAGAATTTGCACACGTGTGAGAGGGATATAGGCTCACTGCCCAACACGTGTATAGCGTTGGCCATGAAATAATGTTGGTAATTTTTGGGATATTGTGCTCTTCTATGTCTACAGTGGTGATACATGGGCACACAAGGTAGAAGAATCTTTCCATGTATGGCAGTAGTAAATAATGATATAGTTTAATAAAAAATAAAAAGCTTGTATTTCAGAAAATAATAGTTTCTTGCTATATGTAAGCATTCGCCTTGTGATATTCAGAATTACATTTATTATTCTAAAATTAATTATAAGGCTGTATTAAGTAGCAATATTCATGTTTTTTCATAAACTGAAAAACGTATGTCTGGGAGAAAAATGGAAAGTTACACAAATATATATCATAACAGTATTTGTTGTATAATCACTATTGCTGTCTGCAGCTCTACTCTTTCTAGACCAAGAAATGTGTGCATTTTTTATTTTTCTACCTTACACCCTCAAAGAATATTTAGAGTCATACAATGTGACTAGGAGAAGCAGTCAGGAAGTAAAAATGCAGAAGTAAACAAAGATGCTAAGACTATGGTTGGCCATGTATACAGCATTTTAGACCTCAGAGACATTGTGCTAAACATGTATCACTTTGCCTCAAGTTTGTGGGGCGAGTAAACCCCAAACACAACTATGGGGGGTCAGTCACACCAATAGCTTGTCACCCTGAAACTGCTGGAATATTTTGGGAGCCTAGCTTTGCTGCACATTTATGTAAGAACAGTGGTGTACAAAAACTCCATTTGGTTTATGTTTTGTGATAACGTACGGGGGAAATATCCTCATAAGCTCTACAGGATGTCAGGCTTGTTTGCTATATTCGCTCCATCCATTTCAGGGTCAATATTTATCTCCCAACACTTTCAAAGATAACTAGCCACCATTACTTGGAGATTACTTTCCTACTAAACTGGAAACCATATGGTTCACTTGCAGAGCTCACTTAATTGTGCAGTGTAGGGCTTGTTTAATAATTCTTATCAGGGCTGCCTTTAGTACCCAGCACCACCATGCCTGCATCTGCTGGAGGTTGCATTGTGATCTGGTCAAGGCACGATGTTATGTGTGTCATGTAAGCCTGCCTGCAGAGCTGGTAACTTTTAGTTAGATAAAGAGAAACACAAGACGGAGTGAGCCTGAGTGCCAAGGCAAGGGTGTGTGCGAACATGCTCCTGCTTGACTGTCTACGCAGACTGTTATCATCAAAGACTACTAAAGAGGCCAACCTCTCCAGTGTCACCGGGCCCTGTTGCCGACAGCTACCATCATCCCTGAGCAGAGTCTGTGTGCTCTGCTCCATTTATATAGCGAGTCAAGTCCACCAGTGACAACTGAAAGCCTACCTACTCTGTCTGTGAACCATCTAGGCCACCAGGACAACAGTAGATACACAAGGGTCTTCAGTCAGGCAACTCACGGATCTTGACCACAACCTCACCCAGCAAGGGTGTGTCCACTCCCAAAACATGACTACCGTGCTTGCAGCTGAGTCAGTGCATCTGGGACTGGAGCTGGATGGACCCCACACACCAAAATGTCTGGACCAGATCCAGGACCACCTTATTATGAGTGAAATGACCTAGCAACTGCTGTCCACAACCAGCAGAAGTGAGAGGGGAGAATAAATGCTTAGGAAGTAATGCCTGATGGTTTCCCATTCCTACTCTGGGCCTGTTTGTGTTCAGTTATATACGTTTTATCCTCCACCCAGTTCCTCTCTTGAGTCTACCTTTGATTTAACCTGCTAATAAGCATCGCAAGCTAGCAAGGATTGCATTTGTATGTGTCAAACAGGATTGACTTTTTACACTGGCAGCACTAACACTCATTTTTGGGGCGTGTTCCACAATATTCATCATCAGATTGTAACCTAGATGAAGAAAGAGAAAGGCAGAATTTGGAGAATGAAGCAGGAAGACAAATATAGGATGCCAGGACAAAAGAAGAAGGCAGTAATACCAAAGAACCAGCAACACTGAGAAAAAGAGTCGCAAAGTGTACAATGGTGGAGGAGGAGGAGGCATGAATCACGACCAGGCAACCTTGGTATTGAGCAGCCTCGGCTTTCAGCATTCCAGACGGCTGGCTTCCAAGAAAAACTTTGCCCCCCTGCGCTTATTTTGTTAACAAATTACACATCTGATAAGGAATACTAACTGAAACACTTTCTCAAAATGTGTGCAGTCTCATACATGGAGACCTTGCTTTTAATGAATCCATTTTGAGTTTCAGTGTTGTTCTTTGGTGGAAGGTTTTAGTCTAACCCTACAAACTATAGACGTGCTATGTTACGCAAAATAGATCCACTTGATGAAAAAAGAGAGCCTCCTCAGACACCACCTCTTCCCAGCCAGGGGCCACTTTGTTATGGACCAGCAATAACACTTGTGTTAGGACTACTTCTTGAATAACAATAACGTAAAGAAGACATTGCTTGGTAGTAGTTAATGACCAGTGGGATTCACATTGAAGTCAATGTTTCTGTGAGTGAACATCTTCCCTGATTGGCGCATACATGACCGATTATGTTAGTGCCATTTGGGTAGCACACGATCTGCATCAGCATGGCCTTGTAGCACTGTCATTTGCCCTGCTTGCTTCATGCAGCATGCTGCTGTGGAGCACTAGCAACAGTATATTGAAAGAAAAATGCTAGAAAATGTCCCATTTAGCTCCATTTATTATCCCTTTTTTCATTAACACTTTTTCATGGTGGAACTCCCAATACCAAACAGTCATCTCCTGAGGTCTGTGCTCACTTACTATTGCCACCAAATTCAGGCAAATCTGATAAGCTTCTAAATGTATGTCCTATTTAATGTCACCTGGCAGAGGGGTCTCCTATTCGTTTTTCTCTGTTTTAGCCTCCCTGCCTTAGAATGGCATTACGGCTTTTGGTACTTATAAGGGTCTCTGTTTCTTGTACCTGTAAATCAGGGCAGATGCTTTTTATAACCGATTGGTGAGAAGCACAGTGAAACAAGGTAAGTTAAATAAGAAAGACAAGAGGTGACATTGAACTTGAAAAGCGCATGGGAGCTACTGAACATAAGGGAAGGAAGGCTATGTGTTAACAAGAAAGAAAATAGGCAGAAACAAGTGAAGGGGAAATAGATGCAAAGAAGCTGATAGAGAGTAACATTCTTTCATTGGTCAATAGGGACAGTGTTTGTGCCAAGTTGTTATAATTAATCATATTATATTTGAGCAGACAATCCCTTTAGGTAGGCAGTCTTCTGACTTTATCACGTTTTGTGTACGGAGGTATTTATAGAGCCAATGAGAGTCTGCTAAGATCTTTCATGAGTTTAAATCCCTAGCTGGGCCAACTCAGTCTCTTATCCTTCTCAGACCAATAGATTGACTACCATTAATTTGAATAAAATTAATGTCTGTCATTTACAATAATTTGGCACTGAACAACTGTGGTACTAGTAGCTATGTGAAAAGTTAGGTATTATTAAAAACAAGTATTACTGTGTTTGCTATGTCATTCAACTTTGTTCATCCCTAAAAGGGCTTGCCAGACTGGTAACCCAGTACTCGGATACATTCACAGCAGGAACCTGTGTTTAATCATTGATTCACAGACTCAAATTTCAGGGTCCACCAAGCCATTTATCCTTCCCCTGTCGATAAAAGGAGCACCAATGAGATGAGTAACAAAACATAGTTGCCATCATTGCCAATACATCACACCAAGGGCAGTGATCAAGCACTTTAAAAATAAACATGTTGTTCTAATAAATATTTTTATCTGCCCCATCCTAATTTTCATTTCTGCTTTTTTAAGATACCAGAGTGTCCTTCTAAATCACAGTGGACATTTGTTTTTATAGTGCACTTTCTGCCTTTTTCTCCCATCACTCCAAAGGTGTGACACTGTGCATAACTGCCTCTGCTGTGCAGGTCCACGTCCTTGGAGTGACATTGAAAACAACTGCAAATCTGATGGGCTAGTGATCCAAGTTCAAACTGTCACACTTGAACCATTTGTGTTCTTTGGAACACTGTGGCAATATTGGTCTGTAAAAGAGAAGACTCCAGAAAACATGTCACACAGTTCTCCACAGCACTCGAAAGACAGGACTTGTGCCACACCAGTGTGACTGACAAGGCAGAGCCTATAAAAAAATCTAATTATGTGATTCAAGCCATGTGGCGATAGGCTGTTTTACAGGCATTGAGCTGTCAGTCGCAGTATACCGGTGAGACAGGGCCTGCCAGGCAGTGGCAGACAAGTGGGGGAATGTGATCCAGAAGGCAGCTACAGGGAGACATAGTGGCAAAGTGAGTATATAAAAAAGGTTGAATGCTTCTGGTGTGTGTGCTTGTGTATTTGAGAAAGTGCATAAGTGTGTGCTTGCATAAGTGTACATGCTTGAGGAAGATTGTGTAATTTGTCTGCCCCTTCACGACCAGATGGTTTCACTTCTGTTATAATGGTGGCTCTAATATACAGGTGGTGATTCTTGGCTTATTGTGGAAATCCATGGCATGATGTTGCCTACCCATTTTATTATGCTGACCCTGTCATACGAGTGCCCTTACTGTGAGCATCTATGGCATGATGGCACCCACTTCTAGTATAGAGCTGGCCGTAGTGTATTGAAGGTAATTTTTGCCATATTATGGGCACACAATGCATGACAATCTTAAAACATGGGCCCAGATATATTAGGGCCATCCTTGCATGAGATACTGACAAATGGACAGGTAAGGTAGAATCTATCCATTTCTTGTATTAGTACTTGAACATGCTTGATAAAAGTCATACCAAACACACATTTCCTGAAAATGAAAAACGTGATATTTAAGGATGTCAATAATTTTTTATCTACTGATATTTTTTTGTTTCGGGGAACTGAGATTATTTTTCTAAAATTAAAAGCTTGCATTTTATAGTAAACTATGTGGATTTTTATTAATTGAAAATCTGATTGATTATTGCATTTTCAAATATGAACTGTAAATACCATTTTATTAATTATTGGTGTCACCTTTCTTCAGAATAATCAAGGTGGTTGCTAAAGGGTACTGGCACGTAATTATAAAGTTGTTTGAGGACTTGGAATATTTGATCAGTTTGGGATCTTTACAGACCTGTTTATTGATGCTCACTGATAAGGTACTATCACATACACTGGAACCCACAAGAGCTGGCACTAACGTGTATCAATTCCAAACACTTTTGTCTATCATGGTTAGGTCATCTATAGAACTGATATTGAACCATACCAAGTGTACACTGAGGCTTTTGGCTAAAATTGTTTGAAAACATATATTTCACGGTCTTGTCTATCTTTCACTTTTACTGCTTGTTTCCCATGAAGTCCCTTCCCCCCTCTGGTCTGCCTGACGCCATCTGCATTCCTTTTCCCCTGTTTACCTTTCCCCCTCTACCTTCCATTCCACATTAGACGTTTTGTCTTTGCTATGTAACGCGAAAATAACTTATGTTATCGTGTAATCTCATGTTTTTCTACTGTCTGTTCTCACCGCGGAGTCCGAGCAACGTTGGCCGATGCCCAGTGGAGCTGTCCTATGCAGCTATAGAGGAGTCTGGCTATGGTTCACCCCCTCGGCCGTCACCTACCCAGACGGACATCGGACATTGTTTTTAACGGTGCTTCACGGTCTTGTCTATCTTTCAATTTGACTGCTTGTTTCCCCTGAAGTCCCTTCCCCCCTCTGGGCTGCCTGACGCCATCTGCATTCCTTTTCCCCTGTTTACCTTTCCCCCTCTACCTTCCATTCCACATTAGACGTTTTGTCTTTGCTATGTAACGCGAAAATAACTTATGTTATCGTGTAATCTCATGTTTTTCTACTGTCTGTTGTCACCGCGGAGTCCGAGCAACCTTGGCCAATGCCCAGTGGAGCTGTCCTATGCAGCTATAGAGGAGTCTGGCTATGGTTACCCCCTCGGCCGTCACCTACCCAGACGGACATCGGACATTGTTTTAACGGTGCTTCACGGTCTTGTCTATCTTTCAATTTGACTGCTTGTTTCCCCTGAAGTCCCTTCCCCCCTCTGGGCTGCCTGACGCTATCTGCATTCCTTTTCCCCTGCTTACCTTTCCCCCTCTACCTTCCATTACACATAAGACATTTTGTCTTTGCTACGTAACGCGAATATAACTTATGTTATCGTGTAATCTCATGTTTTTCTACTGTCTGTTCTCAGCGCGGAGTCCGAACAACCTTGGCCGGTGCCCGGTGGAGCTGTCCTATGCAGCAATAGAGGAGTTTGGCCCTGGTTCATCCCCTCGGCCGTCACCTACCCAGCCGGACATCTGACATTGTTTTCCTCGCCTCGCCTCCCCGTTATGTTTCCTTCCCTCTATCTTTCTCCTATGTCTATACTTGGAATCTGTAACTGAGGTAATCATGTAATCTGTAACTTGCTGATCATCATGTAAAGCGCTCTGATACCTCCGGGTCTAGCCAGCGCTATATAAAACTTTGCAAATAAAATAAATAAATACATTTTACTCTTGGATTCCTTAAAGTACTAACTCCTGGCCTATAAACTTGTCTGTTAATTCTATCTAATTTTCATCAATGTTACTCGCTGATTGTACTTCTAAATGTGTCACTGCCATCAATTTTTTCAAACAATCATTAGTTTAGAGGGTATATCACCAAATCACCTCCAAATCTGTGTTTTAGATGTTTGCCATTTTAACTAATGTGACTGAATCCTATGTGCTTTGTGATTTTCCATATGCTTCAGTTTATTACAAAAAGGTACTTGAAGAAAAACTTCCAAACCTAATGCAAAGTTGTCTGTAAAGCTGATCATATTTGACTAATTTTACTGGCAAAATGTGGGATGTGCACAACTTGGGACAGTAAAGTCCTCACCTATTTCTTCGGGGATTTGATACCGCTATTTTTGAACTGAGTTCAGTTTTGACTAACATGCTTTAAATTTTCCACCCACTTTACCCTCAAAACCAACTGCAAATTTCAAAATATTCCTATTAGTACCAACGCCACCTCCTCTGAACACTTCCTCGTCCTTACTGGGGGCCGTGCCCCCCAAAACATATACCCCTGGCTACGGCCCTGCACCCAGTGGTGGTTTATCATGAGAACGTGAAGTTATTTTAGTAGTGTGTTTTATTGAGAACAGTCACTCATCTATCCTATTTCTGCTCTCTCTATCAAGCATGTGGAAACGAGGCGAGAGCAACATGCATAGCAATACAGTAAAGCATTTACAACTACACCGGTCTGTGAACAGATGTGTGTGCCAGTCTGCGTGCCTAATTTCTTTTTCTTTTTTGAAACTTTATTTATAGTTGTTGGCAAACATGTACATTAATACATACCATTTGTAATAATTTGGCAGTTCCACATTTACATCTTTGTATTATCATGCGTAATGTCTTTAGTATATACTGTTGTATATATTCTGCAGGGTGCACAGAGGTAGGGCATGCACTGCCATACAAAAAGCGCACATGTTGCTTTAGGACCTGCACGCCGTACCCTGTATTTTAAGATTGTAGTGACAGAGCAGTCATATAGTTTATAGAGAGAGTTACCTTCACTTTCCCAGGACCTTCTTCTTCTTCCTTCTTGTCTTCAAATTCGAAGGCCACAGTCATGCGTTGCTGCCGCTGCTCCTCCCATAATTGAGGGTTAAAGCTGTCACTGTCTGACTGGAAATCTACATTTATATTTGAAAAATATATTAGAATCAAACTTTTTCTAACACCCACTGCATTTTTATGCGCTTCTCATTCTTACAAAGTCAAACAGAAAATGCAGAGCGAATCTTAACAAAGTAGTCCGTTGAGCGGTATTACCTTGGCAATAAAAATATCGCATGGACTCCATGTACTAAATGATCTGCCTGGTGCAGTGCACTGTTCTGAGACACTGCCTACTCTACAGGTGGGAGTGGTGCTCTGTCCACTAACTCCATGATGCAAGATTAAATATTCAACTTATTTTTCAACTACTTGAAAATATGTGATGTAACTGATTATGTCATTTGAGATGTAATCTGTGATATAATGTTGAAACTCATGATGAGCTCTTTGGGAGTGCACTGAGATAGGAGGTAGGGTTATAGTTACGCAGCTAACCACAACAGGTAAATTCCAGTGGTGTTATAGATTCTGGAGCCCATAAATATTGCTTCTTGAACTTTAGATTGTTCGAAGAATTCTGAAAGTTATTTTATGATGCAGGTTCATCTTATGATCTATGTAGAAAACCATAATGTCCCTTTAGTAGAATGGAAATGTAAAAAAATTCAAAGGCTTTATCAAACGTTAAACTAATTTGATATCCTGTATGCAGAAAAGCATTGGGTCCAATAAGTTAAATTATGTTAATTATGCTGCTGTATCAGGCCACGCTCAAAATTGGAGACGCCTCCTAAGGCTTAAGGAGATACAAATATTTTGTAAGATTCTTAAGAGCACTAAGACTGATATCTTGGTCTCTCATTTTTCGCAGTAGATCATAGATCTGGGATGAGAATGAGTCAGACTTGGTATGGAATATGACAGACCGCCAATAGGGCCTCGTGGTACAAAGTCTGGAGTACTCCCCTGTCCAAGTCCATACCTTTGAGCTCATTTGAACATTGAGCATATGAATTGGGAAACTCTTCTATCCTCAGCCCTGATGAAGTCTAATGGAATACTAATGTCCTGAGATGAAACTCGTGTTGGCAAGTGTGTGGTGGAAGCTACAAAGAGACATTGTCCATTGAATTACGAATAAAGAATATAAGAAGATTGAGCGCAAAGGAATTCATTCTTGACTGGTGTTGGAGTGCTCGAGATTGCTTTTCTTGGCATGGAATATGGACAGAGATGGGAATCAATTCTCTGCTCTAAAAATAGCAAACATCATGTTTTCTGATCTTTAGATGGCATTTCAAGCCAGTGAGGATGCACTGAACCCACCAATACCTTCAGGCGACCATAGAATGTGATGTTCTCAGTACGGGTACCTACTCCACATCTTGTGAAGAGAGATATCCGGGAGGAAGTCACACATTGAAGTACTGACTATCAATCAATAGTGAGGCCTTGGCTGCTATTATGGGGTGCACCAGACAATCAGATGCTAGTAAACTGACCACTCAGCTACTCAAAACAACGACACTTAATTGTGGGGCAGAGATAAACTCCTTAGCATTATTAACTTGATTAAGAGGCAATGATTGAATTTGCATTTTAAATAAATTGGTCTGCAGTGCTTGTATGACAAGCAGGCAATGGAATGTCAACATTCTTTTCTATATTTATACAAATAACGTGGTCCAGCTTGTGGTGACATAACTGTTAGAATTCAGACATTTTCTGCAGGTATTAGTGGCAGGCTACCTTCATCACAGCGGGGCTGTTGTGGGAACATGTAGTTTGTCAGCACTCTCTGCTTCGTTTCGGGATGAGCTTCAGTTTGAAGAGGTATAAGGGCTTTCGACTGCAAAAGAAATAAGCAAAACTTTCTGTATAAGAATCGACACATTCCCAAAAATAATGTGCTTATTCATGTTACTGGCAAACACTATAAAAACGATTTCTCAAACGAAGTGTAACACGTTTTGTTTTTGTTTTGAGCACGTCTTCGCCTAAAACGGAAACATTTATGGTTTGGCTTGAATCTAGAGGTATAAGTAAACAGCTTGCAAGGCAAGAACAGTGTTAAAGATTAAAATTGGGATCAAACGAGTCATTTTTCATCTCTTTTATTGTAGGGAACAAGTCCTGTAAATACGCTCAGGAGAACCTTGTCTTCTGGCAAGAATCACATTTTATGCCCAAGATTCCATACACACAGGCTCCGTTATGTCTTTCTGTGGGGTCAAAAGCGGTACACCTCTGGCATGCAATTGGAATAATTGAGAGCTGTGTTGATTTACCTCTCAATCCTACACTTACTATGTGTAATTTGTGAGTAGAAACATCCACAGATTCTCATTGTGTGAGTCATGATTTGTGTAGAGTGTTCACAAATCCAACTGTTTTTCACAACTAAATTAGACTTAAGTGCACCCTTTTTAAAAAAAAAATCAGCGCCACTATAAATTATATCAGTGCAAATGTTATATCATGTACAACATGATTAAACGGTGTTCCAGTCCACCACTTAATGCATCTCCTTCTGAAAAAGACTATCAAAGAAGCAATCAGCAAATAATTACTGGCAGAAGGGTTGGTTTTACATATCATTTTTGAAAATAAATAATTTTGTAAGGGAGCAGGCAATCTTATTGATACCTGGAGCCTAGCTGAACAGTTCCTCAACATTAAAAATTAGCTCATAGGCTAACGCCTATGGCAAAATACTTACAGATCAGCCAACTCTTTCTGACCATCTTTCAGAGGATTTTGAATGGATCATGGAAAAGCAATATATGCATTGGCTCAACTGCATGGAGCTCTAGCTGGGAGGCATACTAGTACAAAATTAGCATGCTGAGATGGGGGCGAACACTAGGGGTGAGCCGAACACATGGAGTTTCACTGCAGAATTTTGCAGAGTTACATAAACACTCTGTGTAATTCAGCAGAGTTTTGCCAACGAGTGGAAAATATGCAGCCTGTGCTGCAATTTAGCGCCAGTAGCGCGAGCAGTGCTGAAAAAGCAGTGCGGACGGCACCATGATTGCGCAGAATGCGTGGGCGTTCGAGCTGATATTCGTGCCACTCGAGTAGAAAATCTATTTGAGCAGCAAAAAATCTACTTGAACGGCAACCCTCTGACCGTGACTGCCCACCTCAGAAAATTGCACTAGGGGATGCCCAATCTCGATCACCAGCTCGCATTTTCTGGAGCCTCATGGGAGAAAAATTCCGCCACGCGACAATTGAGGGAATTTGGCTACAACTCCATGTTAAAGAGTAATGAGGGGTGATCAAAATTCCACTAATTCCGTAGGCAGAATGAAAGATTCTACCCACCCTTAGTGAGCACACAATGAGCTCTCAAGTTTTACAAGTGAAGCGTTGTCCATCATAAGTGACAAAATTCTCAGCTACCCAATGTTGTTAGATCTATCTAGTTATAATTTTAGACCAAAGCGCAGATTATAGGAATGAGACGAAGAGGATACATGAGGATACATGATCCTAGCTAACATGAAAATCTGGCTGGGCCTTGGATAGAAATCGAGGATGATTGCGAAGGACAAGTTGTCCTTATGTTAAAAGCGCAGGCCTCTGAACACAATATTGCATATCTCTCACTGATGCTTCGAGCAAAGGCAACCACAACAAAAAAAACAACTTTCCCAAGTCATCAGTTGAACATCACTGTGGTTGAAAGGGCTCTTGAGCCAAAACTGAAAGGAACACAATGAAGTCAAACAAAGGGTATGGCCTTCAAAATGGAGGCAACAAATTCGATAGACTTTCGAAGCAATGATTCCACGTTTTGTTTCGCATTGAAAGACATTGTGATCCAGACTTTCATTAGGCACCAATAACTGCTAATCTGAACCTGACAGACCTCAGTAGGAGAGTTTCTGGAGGCTTTTATATAAATTCTTGCCCAGGACCCACAACACTTTTGCCTTACACTTTAGCATCAGGTGCCAAGTCTAGGGGCATTCCAGGGTGGAAATTGTAAACCACAATTAAAAAACCAATACATTTCAGAGAATAAAATGGACCAAAACGTGTTTATAAAATAGTGTAAAATCACAAATTTATTGAAAAAAACAAAACAGAGGAAAATGAGTATTTTTTTATTATATTTAAGAAGCACCCACCATTATCATGGAAGTCAAAGTCAATGGAAAATAATTTAAATTTGTGAGAAATGGTGTCAAAATAGAAATTGTCGCTTTCAGTCTTTGTCAGTGGACAAGGCTGGACTTTTCCACCCTGCCAGCAATTATAATTTGACATTGAGTGTAAGCCTATCCAGCTGCAGTTCCTTCCCTCCGGGGTGCACAGGGCAAAGCCTTAATGAAACCAAAAAGGATGAGTTGGGTAAAGAATGAAGCATCTTGAGACACAGTAAAGAGCACAGCGTGTATGTGAGGAACATCTGGTGTTAAATTAGCTTGTCAACTGCCCTTAGTTCGGTCTCCTCTCCTGTTTTGTACTTCGTGAAATGTGGACTTCTACTGCAGGTAACAGCTGATACTAAACATAGTTCCACAGCTTCGGATAGATTGACGGAACTGTTATTGGGAGGTCCATGCAAGACTCAATACACTCAGGGTGGGATATGGTGCCAGGGAGGCTTATAATGACCATTCACATAAATGTGCTTGTGAATGGGCCCGCTAGCGAAGTATAATATGAACACATAAAAACTAAAAAGTAACTTGAGGGTGAGCCTACGATTTTTGTCAGGCTATGGACTGGCACAGCAAATCTATTCTTCAAGTAACACAGAATGTGCGTAGACATTAGAATGCAGTGCTATTCCTTCAGTGGCCATGAATTTACAAGGAATGGCCTCAGACACCAGAGCTACCATTCAATTCACACTATTATCAATCTAAGCAGAATTTACAGGTCCCCTGAATGCATGATGCATAGAGCTACACGGTTTATGTTCTACCAATAACATTGAATACACTTTGAAGAGGTACGTGGTGAATAGTAAGTGTAACACTCGAAACGTCTGTACACTACAGTCATTTGAAGATCTTATAAATGAAGAGGGAGTCCCACCTGGTCTGTTTCTAAGCCATGCTTCATGGGTAGGCACGCTGAGACGCCATTAGGGTGACATCATGCAAGAGCCACAAACACATTTATTAATGCAATACATACACATGATGGGCACAGGACGGCACCTTACCAAGTGGTTGGCGGCTGTGCTCCGGATACACTCTGCAACAGACTTGACTCCCTTGCGAAACCGCTAGGAGGTAGACCTGATCAGTCCATACACCGCTAAAGAATGGTCTATGATACTGGAGATCCCCAGACTGATCCCCAGGAATGCCAGGATTCGCCTGATTCACTTCTATATAGTGCACCCGGCATACCTCTCTCCGGACAAAATTAATAGGTTCTTTCACAGGACGGATGCATCATGCCCGCGCTGTAAGCTAACAGATGCAGATCTCCTACACATGCTCTGGTCATGCCCTAAAATGTGTATCTATTGGGAAGGTGTGCTACATCGTCTGTCTGCACGCACCGACAGAGACCTTCCCAACACATCGGAGGCTTGTATCACAGGGGTATTTACTAGGGACAAAAAACATAAAGCTACCACTAGATTTTTGGACTTGGGGCTAATAGTAGCCAAGAGACTTATCACGAGGCGCTGGGCAGCAGAGGATCCCCCGACACTACAAGCCTGGTCACAATCCATAATAAATTGGGCTAAAGCGGAGGGAACAGCCCTCCACAGGGAAGATACCCTAGGACTACGTAAATATCCAATCTCAGCCTCCTGGAATGTAATTTTAACAACGCTTCAACTAGAAGTGACCTCATAGATAGCTCTAATGAAACGCGCCCGATCCATGAATATAAAAACATTGCAGTGCACACATAGCCAAGTAGGGCACACATCAAATATCACACAAAAAGCGGTCAAGTACAGGACTAAGGCAAAAACAGGAATTTACCCTAAACTTTAGGAGGGACACAGCGGATGCCAGTACACACTCTCACCATCAGTTAGGCCCACCCCTGTATCCCCTTGTTTTGTTAATTGTTACATACTTCTTGATATGATATAAATGTTTAATCAATGGACGCCAGAATTTCACTATAAGTATGCAAATTTATCAGTACGCTCGAAGCTAATATTTGTACAGCTAGCCTGGTAACCCCTTGCTCAAATAGAATGATTGCTTATCAATGCCACGTTACAGGTCTATTAGACATGTTTAGCCACTGTAAGCTTAAATTTAAAGCCGAAATAAGAATGTATGCAATTTGACTATTAACATTTGAAATGACATATGTGAAGTGTCTTTCAGTGGTCATACGTTTTTTTTTGCGAATTACTTAAATCTGTGGCGGGTACAATCTTTCCAAAACCAATAAAAACAGATCAAACAAAAAAAAAACCACTGGAAACGTCTGACCTACTACAGCTGTAATAAGATTATCTTTCACTTAATATGCCAGGTATTTTTCTGAAATTGATCAAAAACTAAATTGTGAATTTAGGGAAAAAATATGCCCTCAATAGAAATTTTTAAAGCACTTAGGGCCAGATGTACGACCTGCCAAATAGCGCCTCGCAAACTGCGTCGCATTTGCTTCTGTATCCATGCTCGGACCACCGACTTTGGAAAGAGATTTGCAGTGAATTTAGGTGACTTGGCCAGCAATGTCATTCCAGCTTGATGAAGAAGTGAGAAGGAACCGTCACAAATATTAGTCAAATCTATGACCCCGCTGCAGAGGCGATGGCTCCTGTAAAAGCCAAAATGAAAAACTACAATATGCAAAGAGCCACAGGCTAAGCAAGTCTGACAAGAGTCTGGCCTTCAGAATGAAACCCCCTTTGGGAGCAGGCTCTCTGGCTGACATTAAACGATAGTTAAGGTTCCTATGGAATAACATTTGACAGCTACATGAAAAGAAGCAAAAGGCTAAACTGAATGGTCAGGTTACTCTGCAATTTTAGAAATCTTAACATTAAAGCATATGTCCTAAAACTCGGAAATGTGCTAGAATGTCATACTGACCCTAATAGAAAATGACTGGGGTTTTATTAATGTTCATATTTAGTTATTTTATATGCAAAGGGTGAACTAGTCCTAGCTCCATGTAAGACGCTATGTAAATTTACCAGCATAAAGGCTTCCACGTTAATCTTGTCTACTCTGCTGACATTTCCTTGAGTTGCCTTAGTGCTCCCCGGAGTTCTACTGATAATTTATAAATATTCATACAGGGAAGCTTTACAGTGCAATGGCTGTATTTCATCAATTTTTGAATGTAGTGAGCAGTAAAGGTCAATGAGCACGTAAGTGTCTAGTAGTCAAAACAGGTCCATCCCTATGAGCAACAATTGAAGTTGAAAAGGGGAGAGGAATAACTACTACAGCAAGGAAGACTTCAAATGTCATTATGTAGTGTCATCTCTAAGGTCTTCTTTTTGGGTTTTGCCAGTAATTCTTACCCTGCATTAGTAATGTCGCACATGAAATGGCCGATTCCATGGTGAAATTCAGGGATGCAGATTTCACGCACCATTCCAAGCTTTCCTCTATAGAATGGGGAATTACTGCTGAAATTGGTACTTTTGCACCAATTATGAAAACTTTTTCCCACATTTCATACCATTTTCTGCTGACATATACTGAAAGGTTTTACCTGGCAGAATGTGCCCAGGGAAATCTCAGAGGGTGCAGAATTACGGCACATCTCAGAATTCTGATTCAGCCGGTAACAACTATTATGAGATTCCTTGGATAAGGGCCAATGACAGCAGGTGGTCTTGGTGACTGAGAAGAACATCAGGAGTGATGACTCAGAGCACCCAACCTTGATGGTGAGATCATTTATATCTGAAGGAGAATATCTGCAATTTGAAAGTCATGAATAAAAATGATATCCTACAATGCAATGCCTAATATAATTTGTTGCAAACACAACAAGATGACGGACGGAGTGCTGAAACTTTTCAACCACTCACCCCCAGTCAAGAGATCTCGGTTTAATCCATAATTCTTTTGCTCACTATGCCACCCCAGTTCAGACCCAGCCATATGAAAACCAGTCTTGACCCGGCTCCTCATGGGAACAGTCCATCCCGAACTGTCAAGCATGTCCTCCCTGGACTGGAAACAAGAATCCTGGCCCCGGTTTCAAGGTATTACCTCTCATCATCCAGACTAGCTTGAATCCAGTGACACAGAGAGCAAGGGACCCATGTCTGGGCATACCCTTGGACACGTAGGCAAACATAGCAAACACAACAAGATGATGGACAGAGTGCTGAAACTTTTCAACCACTCACCCCCAGTCAAGAGCTCTGGGTTTAATCCATCATTCTTTTGCTCACTATGCCACCCCAGTTTGGACACAGCCATATGCAAGTCAGTCTTGGACCTGCGCCTCATGGGACTGCCTGGCAAGTCCTCCCTGGACTGGAATCAAGTATTCTGGGATTTGTTGGCAGGCCTGGCTCTATGATTTTTGTTCAGGGAGCGTCATGAAAATCCCTAGGAGCACGAAGATGCATGGGGGAAGTGGAGAAAAATCAACAAAGGATCACTGGATACATAAAGACCCTCAGTACTGCACCCACTATGTAAGAAAGGCTCATCTGCAGACCCATCGAACTACTGAATAATTTCACTACTTTATGTTGAAGCCAAATATTACAAAAACATCTTATAAAGAAACAGTAAACTTGGGTAGTATATCAAAGTATTTTTCCATTCTTTCAAACAGGCTTCCACACCTACATAGGGACATCAGACAACATTCTAGCATGTTTGTGGTTATCCCCACTGGGAAAGTACGATATTCTTGCTTCTTTGACTTTATAACTGGATTTTATGGAGCTCATATGAACTTATTGGTGACTAAATTGAATATCAGGGTTATTAAACATATGCTGTTAAGAGTTTTCCAACAGCTACTTAGTAGAACCTGGGCTCAAATAAAGTTTAGCGGCCTCTTGGCTGTACCCCTAAGATTTATTGTAATAGGAGGTTGAAACAAGGCTGTGTGTTTACCCACTCTGCTCAGCCTCTATGAAGCAGAGACAGTGGCTGTTTTGACTATTCCAGGGCCGTGGTTTGTGAATGGTGAAGCAATTGCCAAATTACCATCTTATAGATACCTTAAGTCTGGTTCAATGTGAAGGGTTGTTAACAACATAAACTATAATTGCTAAAGCTGAAAGGACTTCTCTAAAACATGCATTGTACAAGCTAATTACTCACATCTCTAGTCCATCAGCCAAACCAATCCTGGATGAACGAAAGGTCCATATTTCTGCCCACATTGGGCTATGGGGTAGAGCATAGACATGGAAGCTATAAAGGTCCGTGGACACTAAACAGTGTAGCTTGTTTAAAATCTTATTCAGGTTACCTAATTCTACCTCACAAGGGAAAATTAGATTAGAGGTTATTATAGTCAAACAAAAACTGGGAATGGAAACTTGTCTTGTCTGCACCTGGAACCAAATGAGAAACTCAGAGGGAGGCATTTTGAAATTAAGGCTCCCTGTTTTCCGTTTTTACTGATTTTTACAGATAAATACAGACAGAAAACATTGATTTTCTTGTCTGTATTTATTGTTAAATGTGGATAAAAACGGAAATTGTGTTGCTTTTGAGTAATTCTAAATACTGTCTGCAATGACTGCCAGGCCATTAGATGTGTGGATTGATAGATAAGGGGGTTAAAAAAGAAAGGAATTTTAGGAAAGAGGGTTTAATAGCAGTAGATATGCACAAGGTCTAATGAAATTTGCATATTTTCATATAAGCGCACTGATTTATCTTCTGCTGGTGTTGACAGCACTGAAATCTGGCAGACATTCAAGCATGAGTGCATATTTATCGGTTAAATAAATGTGGAAATATACTAATTTTAGCTTAATTTTTCCACAAAACCTAAAATAAATATGGATAAATACAGATAAATATAGCAAAAAATAAATATGGATAAATACAGACGGAAATGGCAAAAAAATAAACACCATAAAACCAGGAGCCCTATTTAAAATCTCTGCTTTGGTTGGAGTTGCTTAGCATAAGGGACTCACCCTCATTCCTTTGGTTAACATACTTTTTCCAAGCACTAACATCATTGGATTGGCAGGAGGGATGGGAAAGGTGATTGACACGTTGTGCATTTAAAAGGGTAGTGAAAAAACATCTGAAAGACAAATAACACAGACAAGACCCAAATTGCTTTGCTCAAAGAAAATATGCTGCTCTAGTGATCACCACTTAGGCCTGCTATAAACCACTGAGGTGTCTGTAAGACTCGCATATTAGCTTTTGGAAAGTTTTTAGGATTCATGTTTTGTGGTTTCCTGAATGGGGGAACACTGCCAAACATGATATTGCCAAGTCCCAATGATAAATGTCGATTCAGCAGCAACACTAAAGAGTATCTTACACATGCAATTTTCTGCTGCCCAAGCTACAAGATGAATAATCTACCTGTATTAGATTGAGCATACACAACTGTGCTTTGTTTGATGGGCAAGATCCTCAACTAGCAAGTGGCTCTGTGACATTTACTGATGCAATATTGAAATCCAGGATAGAGGTGGAATACAATTAATCTAATGATAATTGCTTTTTTAGTATTTTCCGTGGAATACCTGTGACTAATGATGCATTTTAGCTTCTGACGAGTTACTAACAAGTATATATATATCTTTAAACGAATGATTTTGAATTTGTTAATATATAAAATAAGCATTAAATTATAATTGTACAGTTTACCCTATCTACCTTTTTCATTGTGTTGGTTTTAATTAGCTATTCTACAAACTTTGAACAGGCCCTAGAATTGAACAAAGGGTTTTGGAAGATCTTCTGTTTAAACACTGACAACATTTGTACAATATGGAGATGTCTAAAAACTGAATATTACATATCTCGGATTTAATAGAGATGGCCTTTGACCATGCCCAGCGCCCATTTTACTGTCTTTGACACGTACTTGCCTTCTTGTAGGAGTTGAATACTCTGCCTTTTATTACAGTGGGCGTGTCCTAGATACCCTGTTGTTCAGTTATGGATGGGTTCAAGATAGGTGATAAATGTGATAACAGTTTCAATCCTTATTGGTCTGACATCTGTTCACACAGTAGACTTGTCAGGAGGGTTTGGGTAAAAAACTAACTGTGGTGCCCTATCGTTGAAATCTCCCAAAATATTTTTCAGCATCCTAAGCAAACAGTTTGTTTTAGAGCACATTGAGGTGGTGTCCCTAATCAAAGTTTGAGGGTATTTAAAGTAACCTTTTCAGGCCATTGAATGAGGTGCAGCTAGGGGTTTTTACCTCTGGTCCTTCACTTGGATGGTCGTCACTCTCACGGTCAGCAGACTGGACTGCTAAAAGCTGCCAGCAGCTACAACCACTATCTGCAGCTCCTGGCTTTGCCCCAGAAGCCCTCAATCGCAGTTCATGTCACCAAAGACGCCTCATATTGGGTGCATGGGAAATGTTTTACTAGCATTGGTTTTATTATTGTGCTAATGCATAGTGGCACCTTGCTAATAATTGGCCTACTATGTGCTGAAGGGACATTGTGCACGTTTGTTGCAATAAAGTACCTAGACTGCTACGGGTGTGGACCATGGTCTGAGCTTATGGCCAGGAAGGAGAGGACAGATATTGCAGTGAAAAGTTGCAGACATGTGGTCATGGTTCGATGAGTAGATGTTGGGATGGGAGAAGCTTACAAGGACAGGTACAGGGCATTGATGTTACTTGAAACCATGTTAGGTTGACTCCAAGTGTTTCTTGCTTTCTAGCCAGGACTGGTAGGCAAAATGAGACTTGTAGGACCAAATGACTCCCAAAACATAAGAGAAATATTTTTGATCTCCTTACCGATTCGCAACCAGATGCCATTTTTCTAACAGAGACCTGGCTTAATGAGAGCTCCGGACCTGATATTGCGCACGCTCTTCCCCCTAACTACACCTATTTTGGTAAGAACCGTGCAGATAGGAGTGGAGGAGGCATAGCTATAATCTTTAAATCATCCTATACGTGCAAATGGGATGATTTAGGCCTCAAGGACTGTGAAGCCGGTCTGTTTAAACTCTTATTGTCCCCTAATTTCACTCTGTCCGGGACCCTAATCTACCACCCCCGAGGCCGGCGGGACCTTGGGCAGCTGCTCTCCCGATTTTATTGCCCCCTATTGCTAGAAGCCTCTAACTTCCTGATTTTAGGCGACTTGAACTTACACTTCAATGAAGCCTCCTGCAACATTAGCTCCACGCTCATTGCCGATTTGGCCGCTATGAATGTCTCTCTTCACAACTCAGGCCCCACCCATAAGGCAGGACACCTATTGGATCCCATTTTCTCCAACCTTACCTCGATCTCTTGTAAGCCTGCTATTCCTATTCCTTGGTCTGACCACTTTCTGGTGGAATTTAAGGTCCAACAGGAACGGCTCCTTAAGAATTCATCTCCTCTCTCTGGGCCAAGAAACCGTAGAAATTGGAAAAATTTAGATGTAAATGATTTGAACCTTCGTATGAATAACACCATGCCGCTTACTTTAATAACTAGCTTAGAGGAAGATGAGGTTATCCATAAATGGCTAACCTCTTCTATTGATGCTTGTCTACCATTGTCTAACAAAAAAGTGGGTCACCATCGCCCCCCAGCTCCTTGGTTTTCAGAAAAACTTAAAATAGAAAAAACTAAATGTAAAAATCTAGAAAGACAATGGCGAAAAAACTACGAGCTAGATAAAAAAAAACACGTATAAATTAGCTTTAAATAGCTATCACTCCATGTGCAACACGGCTCACGCTGAACACGCCAATCACACTATTTTACGTTCACAAAACTGTCCCAAAGTTCTGTTCAAAGTAGTGAAGGAACTATCTGGTGCCAACTGTCAACCTGAGCCTCCGGGTCTCAACTCTAAACAGTGTGATGATCTGGCGGAATTTTTGTGGGCAAAATTGATAAAATCTACTCGGATTTTAACAAACACACAACTATAACAACAAACTTGCAAACCAATGATTTGGCAACACTATGCCTCCCACAAGAAGTCGTACAAGTGAACAATGACATCCTGCTAGACAAATGGACTCCTCTTGACATCTCTGCTTTCCGCAGTATTCTCACAAGCATCAAATCTGGCTCCTCCAAGGATCCGCTTCCCCCCTCTGTGCTTCAAAAACTAGACCTCCCTATACTTACTATCATCATGGAGCTCCTCAACGCACCATTATCTGAAGCTAGAGTTCCGGTGGCCTGGAAAAATGCGATGGTGCTCCCTTTGCTTAAAAAAACCAACTCTGACCCCAAGATCCTTTCTAACTTTCGCCCCATCTCCCTGCTTCCTGTTTTCTCCAAGATCCTAGAAAAACATATCAACTTCCAGCTGACGAAGTATGTTGAAGCACAAAATATATTCTACATCCGTCTCAATCGGGCTTTAGAGCAGGTTTTTTCACAGAATCGACACTTCTGGGAGTCACTGAGAACATTCGTCAACAGGTCGACAAAGGAGATACGGTGGCTCTTATTTTACTTGATCTAAGTGCCGCATTTGACACTGTTTCCCACACTTCGCTTATAAAAATCCTTCAATCTAAGGGCATTTGTGGTACGGCACTTAAATGGCTGTCTAGCTTTCTATCCAAAAGGACCTTTCAGGTCTTCTCCTCTACTGCTCATTCCAAGACTCAGGTTTCCCCATATGGAGTCCCTCAGGGCTCCATATTTAGCCCATTGCTTTTCAACATCTACGTCAGCCCTCTGGCTACGATAGCAGAGCAAGCAGGGCTAACAATATACTCTTACGCAGACGACACCCAGTTGATCTTTTCGCTTTCCTCCAAGGAGACTTCGAAATCATCCTCTCTCCAGACGGGGCTAAAAAAGATCGCTGATTGGATGCATTCAAACAAACTAAAACTCAACGGTGGGAAAACCGAACTCCTCATCTTCGGTGGTAATAAAACTCTCTGGGGCCCCCAACATTGGCCACCGCAAATGGGCGATCTTCCGCATCCATCACAATCGGCCCGTAACCTTGGTGTCATTATTGACGACCAATTGTCTATGAGGCAGCAAGTGATCAAAGTCGCCTCCACTTGCTTTGCTATCCTGAAGTGGCTTAGGAAAATTCTCTGGATGCTTTCCTCCGCTACACAAAAAACTGTCATCCAGGCCTTGATAGTGTCCAGGTTGGACTACGCCAACGTGCTCTACCTGGGTGATAGTAAGGAAGTACTCCGTAAGCTACAGGTAGTCCAAAATTCCGCGGCAAGACTGCTTTGCCAACTACCCAGAATGGCCTCCACTTCAGGGGCTCTTCGAAAACTACACTGGCTGAGAATTGACAATCGCGCCAAATTTAAAGCCCTTTGCTATATGCACAAAATAAACATAGGCTCAGCTCCCCACTATCTAAGTGCCTTGGTGCACCATTATCGTCCCTCACGCTTACTACGTTCCTCCAATCAATTAAAATTCCAGGTACCCAGGATCAAACGAGCCAGAATGGGAGGACGTTCCTTTGCCTACCTAGCTCCTTCCCTTTGGAACTCCCTTCCAATGCATCTCCGCCTTGAAAAACACTACCTCAAATTCCGGAAAGAACTGAAAACGTGGCTTTTTAATCAGTAGAACCTTTATTAATAGCTTTGACCTTTTCTCTCGCCTTGTATGTCCGTAGGCGCCGGGAAACCTCCGGGTAGCTGTGTGCCATATAAATCTAATAATATAATAATAATAATAATAAATGAGTAATGGGAAAAGTGAAACTACGAGCCCCAGTATGCATACCTCTGCTGTCTAAAAATCCAGGGCTGGCTGGAAGTCCCTTTTCTTACATGTGGTCTTTTGACAGCCATGGCTGGTTGTGAGATCAGAAGAAAAGTGCATGGTTTGAAGCAAACTAAGAAAAAGTACAAGGGTGGTCTCTGGTGCATGGGTGGGGACATGTCACCGAAGATAGGTACAAGGGTGGATGAGGTTGCAGAGCAGCGCTATCAGCGGGTGTTAATGAAAACTCAGGAAAGGTGGAGGCATACTGCAGCAGTAAGATCAGGTGGCAGACGATTGATGCAGCAAAGGGAGCAGGTTACGGAGAACGTATTTAACAATTGTTGCTGAGTGAATAGGATGGGTGCACTGGTGGAGAAAGGGGCCAGTTGGTAGGAAGGTGCAGAGAATGCATGCAAAAAAGGTGGGGAGTGCTGGCAATGTTTGAAAGGGAGAAGATTATTAGCGAGGATATAGAGTGCTGCTGGCGCAGTACAGAATGAATCAGCACCTTGATGGATCCAGGATGGATCCAGTGTGATGTAGTGGAAGTAGTTTGCAACGGTCTGTGTTCTGTTGGGTGGATGGTGCAGAGGCTCGAGGCAAACAAGAAGATAGGGTTCATGCAAAGGATGTAGGTTACGAGGGGTGAGTGCAGTGGTTAGGAGAAGTTTGCAAGAAGCGTAAAATGGAAGAAGGGTGCAGGGGCAATGCAGCACGAATAGGATAAATGTAGACATGGCGGCAGGTGTAGACAGAAGGTTCAAGGCATGGATGCCAATTTGGGTGCTGGGAGTCTTAGTAAGATGCAGATGATGCATCCTGGGTAATAGATGAAGGATGACGGGCCAGTGCGTGGGTGAAAACATGAGGTTATGACAGGCACAATATACAAAGCATGGGAAAATGTTTAGGGGCAGGCCCTGTGCCAATAGTTGCAGCAGGGTGGGAGACATTTAGTCTGGGCATGATGCACTGTCTGGAAGTCTACAGGGCTAATGATAGCTTTATGTTTTACTCTGGCAGGTCTGCCCTAGCGATTACCCATGACTCTTCTCTACCAGGCTCCAAGGCCTCTTGTAGTCTCCATCACTGTCTTTGCCAGCCTTGTCATTGTAGTGCTTCAAGGATGTTAAACCAGAGATGACACGCAGCCCTTTGCCCCTCCATCCTTATTTATGTAGTGCCCCATTCGGTACTTTCAAAAACACTGTCAGCCACCCATTATTTTGTCCATACACCCACTCATCTACCGATTAATCCACACTCCCAATAAACCTGCCATGCTCTCCTTCATTACTACAGTTCATCCATCAATTCATCCACTCTCATTCACCTATCCCTGCACTTCTCCCACCATCTAATCATCCACTCATCCATCTATCAACGCAATCATTCACTCACCCACTCACCCAACCATGCAATCGCTGATAGACTCACTTTCTGATACATTTATCTGATGCATCCACTTCTTCACCGTTTTATCTGTCAATCCACTCAGCCACCACCTTTCCATGCACTGTCACCCAGTCATCCATCCTTGCACTCAGTCATTCATCCATGCTCACTCATTCATCCAGACATCTATATATGCATTTTGTCACTCATTCCAAAACTAATTTATCCATCAATTCACCCATTTATTCATCCAAGCACCAACTCAGCCAACCACCAGCCTACTCATTTTTGCATCCACCCAATCACTCACCAGCCTGCCAGATCAGTGGAGTCCATAGCCGTTGTTCCATTGGCGGAGAAGTGCCCAGCCTATGTAGCCTTCACTGAAGCTGCTGGTAAAGATGTTGCAGTAAAGGCTGCAAACTTTGTGAATTGTGCTTTCTGGACACTGGCCCCCAAAGCGGGGTTATGTTGCTGAAAAAGAATAAAATCAATGGCCTGATGTTGTGCATGGAGTTTTCTCCCTAAGTGTGGGGTACATTGGGCGATTTCCCTGCCCAAGAGCACATGTCTCTCATGAACATCTAGCGATAGTTGCTCTGCCCTAACTAGGGCCAATGACTGCCACTTTGTCCACTGCAGCTCAATCTGCAGCCCAGTGACACACGGGCTGCCTTGTGAAGTGTTTCCATTGACATAGCTGGCTGCACATAAGTGATCAGATCTTGCCTCTATACCCCATCCATTTGGACACTTTTCGTATGTACCATTTATTATACATTTCGATATATTAAGAAAAACATAAAATGATGGGTAAAATGGTTGAAACATCTCAGCCACTGATAATTGCTGTTGGCCATATTCAATTCAATGTTTGTAACTCACTGTGTTAAAGTGGTCAACCTAATGCAAAGCAGCCTTGGCCTCTCTCTAATAGGGCCAAACTAGACTTGGGTTGCTTTTGTTCCCATTCAGAGCAGACGCAGTCGAGCAGTTCCAATAGGACTTTGTTCCTGTTTGAATAGTTTCTGGTTGACTTGCTAGTGCTGGATTAAACCCTGTAGAGGCCTCTAGGCACACAAATTTCGGGGCCCCCCTTGCAAATTATCTCCTAATACTCAATGCATCGGATTTTTTTACAAACTGACAGCTGCCAGAACATGAGCTTTTAAGAGACAAACTGGTATGTGAATCTGATGTCTCTGGTTTATGTACTTTAAGTTGTTACTGGGTACATTTCATTAATACAGTATTTTCTCTATAGAGTCCTTAATGTTAAGTTTTTGTTTCTTTGAGTTGATTCAATTTTTTCTATCTTTTGAAAACAATATTTAAGAAAGCTTGATTGTTACTTTCTTTTAAGAGCAAATCAATATTATTTTGATCCGTTGCCGCAAGGGCCTAAAAGGAGTGGGGCCCATAGACCGGTGCCTATTTTGCCTGTTTGGTAATCCGGAACTGGACTTGCCTAAGGTTGGTCTGTGATCATGATGACACAGAGAGCAAAACAATGTTGGATGGGAATTTGGCCCAGAGAAATTACCAAATTAATTCACGCACTCCACTCATCAACTTCCTGTTTTTCAGTGAGAACACTGAAGTGTGATGGGCATGCCCAGACATGTATCCAGTGCTTGCTCTGCTGTGGGATTCAAGCTGCACTTCACTGATGAGAGCAAATAAGGCCTTGATTCTGTTCCAATAGAGCCAAACCAGACTGGGTTGCATTTGCTCCCCTTCAGAGGGAATACTCCATGTCAGTTCAGGCAGGACTGGAATGTTGCTCAGAGTAATTACCAGTGTTTGAGATTAAACAAGCACTCCACCCATCACTTTATTTCATGATAGTAAGGACTAAGCTATCATAGTGCTGATATTTCTTCCTGGAGCCCATGCTACACAAATAATTTAGTCCCCATACATTGAACAGTGACTGAAATGCCTTGCTTACAAAGTTTCAGTGATTTTTGGTTTGTTCTAATGCAATATTTATTTAAAAGCTGTTTATGGGGACATCTTGCTCTAAAACTGCCACTGGAAGGTATAGGATAAGAAAGCAGACCAATTTATTTATTTATTTAGAGTTTTATATAGCGCAAACAGGACCCTTTCGGGTGACAGATCGCTTTACAGGACAAGCAAAACAGACAAATAATAATAACAATATAGTACATCTCTTATCTATTATACATAACATGACATATGTAATGGAGAACAATATTTGCGTGCACAGATGGGTAGAAGAGAGATATGAAGACATAGGGTAGCATAATTCCCAGTCTGAGCTCAGTCCGAAGGTGGGGGAACGTAGTGTAAATGAAGGAGCGACTTAGTAGAGAGTACAATGCAAGACTCAGGAGTAGGTGTCTAGCTGTATGTGTCTGAACAAAAACAGCAAACAGGGATTGTGTTTAAAGGTAAAAGCCGAACAGGGTATAGAGAATGCATTTGAAAAAAGCATCAGACTTCCCAACACTGGCAAAATAAAGAAAGTCCTGTTTTTAGATATTTGCTCCATATAGTAGGCTTTAGTGAAAGGTACCGCAGGCTTCACAATACTCACATTGCCACCTTCAACTTTCAGCAGAAAAATAAGGGTTTCAAATACCCAAGTCGGTTCTGCTTATAGTAAAAACTGTGAAAAACATTGGGAGGTTAGATATTCAGAAAAGGCTACTAGCAGCATAATGCAGCTTTTTGTATTTTTGAGAAAAGTCTATGTTTAATATTGCACTCACTAACAAAATATAATTTTACAATGCTTTCCAGCCATGATCAACTTGATAAAAAACATTTCTTTTCAGGTCTGGCTACAGAGAGCCTCACCTGTTTGGTGGTCTTCATGTAATCAATTCTTCAAAAAAGTAGAATATGAAGTACAGAGACACAGTGGGATTTGGTCAGGCCCATTCAGCCAGTGGCTTTCATGGTTTCCATTTGCTTGGATGGGCTGTCAATCAATGCCTCGACAATTTGTGGGAGGTAGCATCTTTCCATTTGTGTTCCCAATAGGTTTTGATATTGGGTATTACTAAGTCCTTTTAGTAGACTGCAGATGTAACATCAAGTGTTGCTTGAAAGTGATGACCACTGGGTGGTCCTTGAAATATTTATTTTGCTGGCATAACAGCATTTGTTTGCTTATTATGACTCTTTTTGCTTAAGAAAGTGCATATTTATTCGACACCATAGCTTCTTATAAAGAGAGACGGCTGTTTAATTATCACTCTTGTACATTCCTTTTTAAAACTTTTTTCAACTTTGCTGTCATGAAAACAGGATGTTGGATTAATAGAGGACACTCCTTCTTCCACATCGCAGCAAAGACTGGAACAGCCTCCCAACGCAACTCCGGACCATCACCTCACTTCTGGAATTCCGAATGGCCCTCAAGACCTGACTGTTTGAATAAGCCTCCTGGACTTGCAAGCGCCTGGATACCCTATCGCGTGATTAGCCACGCTTTATAAATCCTGATTGATTGATACTGTTTTTTGTTCACAAAGTAAAGATGTATGCACATATAAGATATTTGAATGATGCAATGGAAATATTGGCACTCTGTCAAAAGTATCTATTATGCAATATTTTGCTGTGTATGGAATTTAAATCCACCACTCTCAATGCAAACTTTATCTGTCGACTCCTTTTCATAAGACTGTCCTTTGAGGGTACATCTTAACTCTGCAAACGGAGCCTGTTCAGCAAAAAGATCATACTCCCAGCTTCAATACTGTGGTAGCCCAAGATATTGCTTTATTACAGGATTTTCCTTCAGCTGCGGGCATCACATACAACACAGCCTGCATGCACAGCACAGTTATCAAATCACTACGACACATGGATTCCTTGCATTACTAACAGATTCACTTCATCTCCTCACGTGTTCACTGCCTACACTCCTCGACTGTGTTTGCCTCCTGTATGCTTCGTGACCTAATTTAACAGCTCGATACTCAGACATGAAACTGTGCCTGGGTGCTGTATTTAGTTATGCTGTTGTTTTAAACACAGAGGTACTTGAACTTCACCTGGTGGCAAGAAGTGGGAATGTGTAATGTGTGGAGAATAAATGCCCCAGATGCTCACTCAGCAGCCCACTTTGGCATATATAAAGAGCTAGAGGTAAGTTCTGCTGAGGTTACACAGCAGTTAACAGGACAACACAGCTACCATTGTAGGGGTGCCTTTCCTGCCACCCACGATCCTCACTATGCTCTTCATCATCATTGCCCTTTCTATCACCTCCACTACCACTGAATGTTTGCCCCCATCACTCCCAGCTCCCAAAGCAAATTTTCTTGTTAGCTACCCCGTTTTCCTTTCTCATTACGCCCTGCCCCAATGATATTGTCCTTCTCTGTCCATGTTGCTGTCATGATTCTCCTATCCCAATCCATTCGGTATCACCCTTACACTTTTTGCAATGTCGTGACAGGTAGGCCAGCATAGCATTCATTTACGATTCTAAGCTAGAGCAGGGAGTATGATAGGGCTGTGGTGACCGCAGAAGGGAAAAGATGGTATTGAGTCTGGAATGGAGCCCAGAGCAGACCCTTCTAACTGCCTCAGTGCAAGGAATGGGAAATCCCAGATTCGGCTATAAATGGGATCTTGCGGCCAAAGCGGGATGATGAGTTCAACGGGAAAACCCACAGCCATGATATTTATCCGTTTATCCCAGGAAAAAACAGATGAAATGTGGATATGGAAAAGAGCTCAGAGTGAGGAAAAACTGTAAAAATTGGAGTTCAAACTCTAATTTTCATGGATATCTAAAGACTGAAAAGCATAATCTGCACAGAATCCCATACCTGCAAATACCGCACCCTGCAAAATCGGTATTTAACGAGTGTGATATTTCGGACCTGATCACTGCCCAACTTGTAATGAGGGGCCAAGTACTGTAGGGCGCAGCACAGATGGAGGTGGAATGGAGTTGGACCATGATGCCAAATGTCTTTGCAACAGAGAAGAAAGTGCAGTAATAAATGGTCTTTAAGGCCACTATATTTATATCACCCAGTTTAATTTGATTTAAGTGGTTAATATTCTAAAAGAAAAGGATCACATGCCCATGTGGTCCTTAACATATCATTTTGTGTAATCCTTGAGAAACATATTTTTCAAATTTGCTGTTGCGATCAAACAATACTATTGGAAAACTATTTCAATGAGAAAAACCTAATTTAGTAAGTTTGGAAGCACATGCAAATTTATTCCTGGATATAAAAATGCTAAACATATATTCTGAAAAAAAACATTCAATTATTTGTGTCTGATTGCAATTAACTGAAGTCTGGTAATAATGTTAGTAAGTACTGTGTGTGCATACTAATTGAATGCAGATTGGAACTGCATTTAAAAGGCACAAAACATGCAGATTATTGCGTTTATTTTTCACATTTCGCTTCTATCCCTGATAAGACACATTAAAGCATATTACCTGATTGTCAGAAAGCCACAGCGCTGCAAGATCTTTTAATTTGGCGAAACTAAAGGGTAAATTCTTCAACCTGCAAACATAACATATTAATAAGAAATTAATTCCAATATATGTTTAGAAAGTGATGAATTTAAAATAAACAACTGGTAAATCATTGCTGGCCAAGACACTTTTTAGTTGAAGCACATTAGTTGATATCGATATTTTACGTAAGTAAGCGTAACGCCATTGCAGCAGGAAATTCAGTAGTAACATCCAAATTAGGAGTAAGACACAACTGTTCATAGAAAACATTTTGGCCCTGATTAGGAGTGCATGTATTAAGGGTGAGATGTTTATCACACTTGGTAAATATTACGAGTAGGGTGAGGTATTTACTTACTGCGTTAAATGCCTGTATATAGTGGAAAATGTAGAAATATATGCGAAACCAGTTTCTGCCATACCAAATTGTGTATATGCTGGATTTTCCTGCACATTTTCCCAGATTTATTTCTCAGGATTTTCCTAGGATTTTTTTTTTTTGAGGAGGGGGAGGGTGCTGTGGACATTTTGTATTTACCACAGATTTTGGAATTTCAAACCTGTTTGCGCACGGAGCAGAATTCCCTACTAATGATAAGTGCCTTTGTTATTCTGGCCCATTTTTGTGTGAATCACAATCTACAGCAGGTAGACTTCTGGTTGTATCACATTTCCAGAACTGACATTTAAATTTAGCAAATATTACAATGTTAGCCTGTTATTGTACATAGCTGAAGTAGTGGCATTTCTTGCCCATCAACTTTGTATAATCGCTTCCGTGCACAACATACAGCATTAGTGGAATAATTCATTTCCAACAGTTCCATCTCCTAATGACATTTTAGTGCTCCATTGTTAGACCTGGCATCATTGGTGTTGGGTTCCCTGACTTTTTGCCTCTACCTCCTGTATTTTTGACTGTGTGTTGGACTTCCTTTTTGCTGGTTTATGCACTCTGGGCACTTTACCACTGCTGATCAGTGCTACATTGTGAGTGCTCCCTGTGTAAATTGTAAGTAAGTCTGATTAGTTCTCCATGCCTGGCATATTTGATTTACTGATAAGTCCCTAGTAAAGTGCACTGTGTGTGCCCAGGGCCTGTAAATCAAATGCTACTAGTGGGCCTGCAGCACTGGTTGTGCCACCCACATAAGTAGCCCTGTAAACTTGTCTCAGACCTGCCATTGCAGTGTCTGTGAGTGCAGTATTAAACTGACATGTCAACCTGGCAAGTGCACCCACTTGCCAAGCCTTAACCCTCCTTTTTACTACGTGCAATGCCCACCTAAGTTAAGCCCAGGGTACCCCCATGGGCAGGGTGCAGTGTATGTGAAAGATAGGACATGTACTGGTGTATTTTACATGTCCTTATAATGAAATACTGCCAATTTAGTTTTTCACAATTGCAAGGACTAACTCTCCAATTGGCTCTCATTGGAGCTGCCTTGTAACATTTTACAAGTGTAACTTTCAATTGGGAACAGCTAAAGATTTGGAGTTTGGGCTCTCTGAGCTCAAAATTTAAAAACCCATCTTTTAGTAAAGACGGTTTTTAAATTGTGTGTTTGAAAATGCCACTTTTAGGAAGTGGGCATTTTCTTGTTTAACCATTATGTGTCCTTGCCTGCCTGTGGATTTAACATCTGGTTTAGACTGACAGGGGCCTATTTGAGCATCCACTCTAGACAGTCGCACAAAGGGAGTTGAGGTGTGCCCTGCATATCCTGATGGCCCATCACCAGGCACCACGGGGAGGTGATGCGGCTGTTCTGCCACATGCGGGAGAAGTATTGCGTATCAAATCTGGACTGTAGGGGGAAGTGATGCTTCGAATTCCAAGGCAGTTTTGGTCAATTCAGCAAAATGCCAGGTATACCAGAAATAACACCATGTACACTTTATCCGCCTTGATATTACTTGATTGATGTTTTGACCCACCCTTTGACCCGCAACATTCTCCTAGTTGCTGCTGATGGATTAAGAGAAAGGAAATTGTAGACAGCAAACAGAGCTCATAGATGCCGGATACCACCTGTTCCTGTTACTGCCTTCCTGACCCAGAAAGCCAAATGAAGCAAAGGCAGAGAGGCTGAAGGGCATCCCTACCCGTGGACACCCCTAACTCACACCCATGCCTCTTAACCCACCCCTGAGACTGCATGACATGGTGAAGAACTGAACACAGCAGGCCTATTTTACCATTATTGTGGTTATTAATGTGGAATATCATAATAGTGCCGGGAGTCCACATATAGAATTATAGATGGGTAATGGTGAATTATGGGGATTTTTTTCATTGAAATGACAACGAGAGCAAATCTCGAGTTGTTTATGATGCCACGCAGAACACCAAGGTGAAAAGAATCCCTGTAATTCACTTTTTGCCCATCTATAATTTTATGTTCTGCATGGCCCCCAAAAGCATCTGCCCCTGCCTTCAACTACTGCACAGGGGTCGAGGTTAATGGGAGAGCTATACTTAACATGCCGTCTCCTCCCTGACACAAATGTGAAAAATAAATATTTGACCTGCTATCCTTAACCAAAACCCACTACCTTCCCGGCCTTCCTTTCCCCACTGCAGCTGTGCTTTCTGCTTTCAGTCAAAGCAGACAAACAGCGCTGCACTGAGAGGCTCTCGGAGAGCCCTAGCAGCCTGGTCTGGAAGATTTTGATAATGTCACAACAGTTGATAGCCAGTTTTGTTGTCAACTTTTGTGGTGTCATAGCAAGGAGTTTTGACTTTCAAAAGCTGAAATAAACGATATACGCTCTCTATGAGAGCCAAATATAACAGATCTATTATTACAAAATGAGTCTCTCAAAGCAACACTTTACACATCTTCTCCCATCCTTACACCTATAAAAAGAGCCCCATCCATCTTTACCTGAGGGAAAGGTCAGCTCGTTGTTACATGTATGTAGGTCAGAGAAGGTTACCAAGACACCAGGGAATGCATGTCTGGGCATATGCTACACATCCACATGTCTGCATATTCTAATGCACTGTCAACACAGGATGTGGTCCTTGTCTTCTTCCTGCTTCCAGCTCAACACACGAGGACAGCTGTGACAAGCTCGGAAATTCAATTATTAACTGGCATCAAAGGATGTATATCCTTGTCGGGTGCACCTGGCAGGATATCATCAGGGGTATGGAGAGATCTAATTGAAGCAATCACTTCTGCAGTGCTTCCTATCCTTGTACTCCTTTAAACTAACGCATTTGAACCACACTTGGAGAAACTATTCTGCCCAAGACGCCCTTAACAACCTGACACTGATTCAGATTACATGCCTGTAACATATGCTAAATACAGACCAGGAGGCAGTTCTGTTCCTTATCGGTGCCCCACATTCCATTCCATTAATGATGTCTTAGTCTGCAGTTACAGCTCTAGTACCAGACCTTCCACCTGAAACGACATCACTGTTTCTCACTATAACCAAGACCCTCTTTTTGGTAGCAGGTGAAGTATAAGGAAGACCTTCATATCTGACATACTTGCAAGGTTAACCAAGCATTGACAAAGCCAATGATATGCGATATTTGGGTCACCTACACATACATGGCACACACTAAGAACAATACACCATAAGGACCTACTCAGGCTTTCTTCCTGAACCTTGAAGTTTCAGGGACCACTTAGGACATTAAGGGCGAGACTGTTATTATTCCCTACAGACCAGTACTCTCGCTACTTGGTCTGCAATAGAAAGTTGGCCTCTCAAGCCTTCTTGAGTCTAGTCGGTTAAGTAGTAAAGTCATAGGGCAAAGAAGTTACTAAAGTAACAAGCAGGATAGAACGTATACTTATTAAAAAGAGCAACATTTTATTCACACCGTAAATATATAGCTATACGTACAGTACACAAACAAAAGAAATCAGACAGTTCAAGAAAGCAACAAAACACCACACATGAAATACAAGTAGCAATGCTGGGCACCTAAGTTAGATATGATATATACGCTTTGCAATCCCCAGTAAATCGTGAATGCTTTGATTTTTAGTCCTGGTGTTACCCAAGGTGTTTTGATTTTACTAAAATATGTATAATATACTTACATATTGGGGCTTTCATCCACCTCGCTTGATATATTGGTCTGTTGTGTCATTCACATTTTGCTTCCGCCCACTACAGCATATAGCTTGGGCAGTCTACTAAAGCCACTGTTAACATTGCTTGAAGTGGCTGCTTTTTGTTCTCTCACAAGGAGCACATCCGCACGCAAGCCAGTGTCCATCAGTTCAAGTGTTTTTGTTTTTACTTTATAATTACTTTAGTGTTGCCTTTGTGTTTAGAGCCTGATGTGGTAGCAGGGTGCTTTTGATGCACATTCCATCTTTATCAGATCTTATCTCCTGCAAATCCTGTTGTAAATTCATTTTTGAGTGTTTTGCCCTTCTGACTGCTGTTATTTCACAGCATACCAGATCAGATAGTGTCTATTTGAAACTGTTCTGCATTAGTTATCCTATTTTTACTTTCTGTCTTTCTTTTTACTTTTCTTTCGCTTTCCTTCTTTTTCCTTTCTCTTTCTATCTCTTGTTCTATCTCTTTCGTTCTTGCCTTCTTTCCATTTTCTTTCTTTCTTTCTTACATTCTTGTTCTTTGTTTCTCTCTTTTATTCTCTTTCTGTCTTCCCTTCTCTTTCCTTCTTTCATTCTTACCTTCTTTCATTTCTTCTTCTCTTTCTTTCTTCCTTTTTCATTTCTTCTTTCATTCCTTCTTTCTTTTTTTAACTTTTGTTCTCTATCTTTTCTTCTCTCTTTATCGTTCCTTCTCTTTCTTTCTCTTACCTTATTTCCTGCTTTCCTCCTCTTTCCTTTTCTCTTTCACTCCTTCCCTTTCTTTTCTTCCTTCTTCCTTTATTTCCTTCCTTCCTTCATTATATAGGACATGAGTCTTGCAGCCAATGCCAGACTGATTGACATTTTTAGGTTTGTGTGAGCCAAAACCTTTTGATTTTACTAAAATTATGTGTATAACATATTTACTGATAGGGGTTTCAGCTAGACTTTTTTCATTAGTCTGTGGTTGGTTGCATTAAATGTTTCCTTCTGCTCACTCCAGCATGCATTAAGATTAAGGGGCAGTGCATCTGCCCACTTCAGCCATTGGCTGACTTCACTGTCAGTTACGGCATACCACCCTTTCACAAGGAACACATCCACACACAAACTAGTTACCTTCAGTGCCAGGGAATATTATGGTAAGGTGTGTTTTCTTTTAGACCAAAAAACGTTTTTGCCTGTAGCAAATGATTTTCTTAGATTGATGAGGGGCCGGCATGTTCTCAAACAATAAAGTTATGGAAAAACCATGACAAAACAAAACAAGAATTGCCAGAAGGCTGGCTACCAACGCCAGACCTATTAACATTGCCAATGCTTGTTGTAATGGAATTTGTCATAAATCATGATCTTTTCAATAAAATTAGTACTTATTATGTAGGGTTCATAAGATTGTAAGATGTAACTCGTGGGGGAAGAAAATTATCTTCTGTCACCGTAAAACGAGTGCCTTACTTTTTGTGGTAAAACTGATTTACCCGAGAATCTTGGCTTCTGTCACAGTTTAGAATTAGGGCTGGGCAGAACTTTTAAAGTTGGTCCGTGACCCAAATGTACTAGTGATGCTTGGTCAATTACTCCAAACCAAGAGGCAGCAGATCTTGAGTCTGAAGGTGGTATACATGAAGCTGAACATTGACAGAAATTGGGATGTGGAACCTGAGGTTCAAAGTGCACATAAAAGGATAACACAAGATATTTACAAGCTTTGGGTGCAGCTAGTAACCTAGTCAGCTGGGTGCTTAACCTAAGCATAGCATGCCAGGGACAAGAGACTCCTGCTTGTGGCTTGAGGACAATTCTTCCATCAATTAATTAGGCTATTGGGGATTGTAGAGGGGTCTGTGTTAAATAGGATGCTAGCTTATAGCACAAAAGTCTAATGGTGTCCAAATAATCTTTTACATCATCTTTTAATTTAACATCCATATATTGGATCATCAAATTTAAAACTGTTAAATCCTTTAATTCACAGTAGGCAGGCATAGTTCCAATAGTCATCTGTTATTTTAACTTTTGGATCTCTTTGGCTCAAGTATCGGGTTGGTCAATGTGGTGAAAGAAAAGGTTTAAAGCATCTTTCTAACATAGCCAATCTATAGAAGGTTATTACAACCATCGGCACTCCTGATACCACAAATGGATGCATGGCAGTCTATCAGACTAGGGCTTAAAGAACTACACTGGCTAGCAATCATTTCATTTCAAAGCTCTTTATTTCGGCTTGACAGCCATAAAAGCACATAAAAGAATCATACAAAAAAATAGTGTAAAAAACATACTGAAACAGTTAAAACATACAGAACAGGATTACCCAAAACATTTTGGTTGCAGATAAAATCACTCAACCCGACCTTGCATGCAACACTTGCCCTTAATTCTGTGAGAAATAAATGTTAAAAAAACCAAATAACATTGTAAAGTGACCAGTGCCGTTCAGATTTAAGAGAACCATATTCAAGCTGGCGATGTTGGTACAGGGTAAATACATTCAACATGACAGATTGTCACAAGCTTAATTCTCAAGGGAGGCACATATTTTTGGCCTCACTCTCCACATTGCCAATAGGTAACGGGTAAGTGCAAAAATAAGCAGTTTGCTGGAATCTGTTCTTAGTATACTTAAGGCTACTTTGAGCGCTGTGATACCCAAATTCCGGCACAGTAGGAGTATCCAACAGCGCCTGCTACTCATACAGGCTGTAGGTGTAAAAAACAGGGGCAACCAAGTAACCCTGCGACCGGGGTGATCTAGTAATAAAGCAAAACAGTGGTCCCTAAAGGAGGAAGTGTGAACCTCTCCTTCCTTGGAGAGAGTAATTTATGCATCCTGGATCAGTTGCTATTTTATGTACTATTTTATTTACATATATTGTATAGCACCAACACACTTTATATTCACTTATTTTCACATGCACTGCATCGGTGCGCTGTTTGGGAGTGTAAGTATAAAACTGCAAAGGTTTTTTCTATTTGTTAAAAATTAAAATAAAACTGTCCAATTGACAAATGGAACCAATCTCTTGATGTTCGAAATTACTCTCTGAAAGGAAGTAGAGGTTCACACTTCCCTCTTTAGGGACCACTCATATAGGCTGTGGTTCCTTTAGGGGTGCCACAGGCCGGGCACTGCCACTCCTCAGCCCTCAAAGTTTTTTTCCCACTTGGCGGTGAATGAGTGGAGAGCCAGGGTTACATAGGGGAATAACAGGAACAGGTACCTAGCTAAAGGTGTCTCTATCTCGTCCAGGAAGTGCTCACTGGTATAGGAAACCTTGACTGAGGGATGCAGCCTCAAATAATGACCAGTGGCTGAGGTTAAGTCAAACATTCCATCCATCACTGTTTTGTATACTTCAGTTTGTCGCCCTAAGTGGGACGGGTATGCCCATCCGTGGGTCCGGTGCATACTGTTACTCTGAAACCAGGCTGTACCCAGCTGATAATACCATAACTAGAGCAAACCTGGTCCTGGGTTGCTTGTTTTCCGGTTCAGGGAGGTCCTGGCTTGGCAGTTCGGGCTGGACTTTTCCAATTGGAGCAGGGTCAAGAATCAAGAATGATTTGCATATAGCTGGGTCCAAACTGAGGTGGCATGGAGTACAAAATAACGATGGTTTGGGATGCTGCCTGACTATTTACCAGTGGCTGAGATTAGGTCAACCATTTCATCCATCATTGTTTTGTATACTTCCATTTTTTGTCCTAAGGGGGATGGGTATGCCCAGATGTGTGCCCATTGCACACTGTGTTACTGGAATCAAGCTGTGCCCGGCTGATAAGGCCATAACTAGGGTGAAACCGGTACTATGTTGCTTGTGTTCTAGTTCAGGGAGGACCTGGCTTGGCAGTTCGGAAAGGACTGTTCCAATTGGAGCAGGGTCTAGACTGATTTGCATACAGCTGAGGTGAGCTAAGGGCCAAACTAAGGTGGCATGGTGTACAAAATAACAATGGATTGGGATGCGGCCCGACTGTTCACCAGTGGCTGAGATTAGTTCAAGCATTGCATCCATCACTGTTTTGTATACTTATGTTTGTTGCGCTACATGGGATGAGTTTGCCCAGACGTGGGTCCTGTGCACACTGTCTCACTGGAATCAAGCTGTACCTGGCTGATGAGCCCCATAACTTGGGTGAAACCGGTCCCGGGGTGCTTGTGTTCTGGTACAGGGCGGACCTTGCTTGGCAGTTCGGGCTGGACTGTTCCAATTGCAGCAGGGTCAGGACTGATTTGCATATAGTTTGGTCCAAACTGAGGTGGTATGGTGTACAAAATGATTATAGATTGGGATATGGCCTGAGTAATTACCAGTGGCTGAGATTAATTCAAGTATTCCATCCATCACTATTTTGTATATTTCTCAATGTTGAAAGCAGACCTTTTAAAATGCAAATATCCTCAAACTCCTCTAACGCCTAGACTCAGTTCTAGATAACAAGGTAGTTGAGCAGGAGGCTACAAACACAAGAGCATCAGCACCTACTGCAGAAACCTAAACAACAACCTTAATTGATAACCAAAATGAATGAAAGCAGCTCTACAATTGTATCCTTAGTGCCCCCCCTGTTCAATATGGAAGACCTTGGTATGGTCCCACTCACACTTCCAAAGTTATCTTGCTGAAAATCAGAATCAACCTATCAGGATTTGCAGATTTCTCACAGCTTGCCTCAATCTAATTTATCAAAGTCCATTTGTAAGTCAGCTTACACTGTATTCAATAGGCCCTTATAGAGCACTACATATTTTAAGATGATGACCTTAGGCAGAAAACTGTTTTCTTCTCTACCCTACATACTAAAACATGCTTGGATGTGCAAAACAAGGTAATCTCAATCAATGAATGTGACAGTATACCCTTGTCAGAATAACATCTGATATAAATATGGTACACTAAATATTGTCCACAAAGATAACATTCTATTAGAGTTGATATACAAACTCTACAGCCAACTGGGTGATATTTTTGTAAATTATATTTAGGCTGCGATATTCAGCTTAGATGACATTTCTGTGTGTGATAATCCTACATGCACTGAAGGGAGAGGGTCAAAGGATTAAGTATCAGGATCTCCATGATTTTTGCAAGGGCATATTTTTAGCCTCCTTTTGCTTCCCCCTTTTAAAGCCCTTGTAAGACAATGCCTTTTTTTACATGATAACCCCCATTTTCTCTGGAAAGATGCTGTTGGTTGTTGGACTCTCTGTTCACTGGAACCCCGCTAAACAGGCCCCCTTGCAGCCAGCTGGCCCCATGCATGGAGGTGTGATTGGCTTCCAGGAAAAGGAACACAAGGGCCTTGGGTGGGACGAGGTGTGACCTACTCTTGACAGGATGGTCTGGTAAATGTGTTCACCAACTGAACAAGCTTCAAAGTGGCGTCTCCGGTCACAGGAAGATGTAACACACAACTGGGCCTGCACTTTCAATTGTCCAGGTAGTCAGGATGGCACCAATCGCAGTCGGGGGAAAACCTGTTTCAGAACTGGTTTGCAAGGGGAGTTCCTCATTTCCCTATGCACACCTCAGGGGTGTGCCGAGAGCTCTGCCCAGCTGAGTAGAAGCTCTGCCAGGTTGGAGCTTACCAGAACAGTGCACTATGGGATTGTTTAGGGCCAAACTCACAGAAAATGATGTCACAGTGGGTAGGGTTGCCCCTAAATACTTTTTCCCTATTGGTCATAGAGTCTCACTCATCCATAAACTGGTGCCAGGTATAAACGTGGCACCCTTGGATACCTTCTTGAGAACATATCTGGACCTTGGGAAATCGCCATTCCCCAAGGATACAAGATCTCCAGGAAGGACCGCCCCACCCGCCCGGGAGGAGGAATCGCCATCGTCCACAAATCAACCCTCCGCCTGAGCACGCTCCCCGACGAGCCCAAAGACCTGATGGAACACCTTCACTTCAAGATACTGACCAGCCCTACCACCACCCTCCGGGGAACCCTCATCTACCGACCCCCTGGACCCCGCGGACCATTCGCCAACTCCATCACGGACATCATCTCCCCGCATGCCATCGCATCCACCAACTACACCCTGCTGGAAGACCTCAACTTCCACCTCGACAACCAACTGGACCCAACACCACATCCCTCCTGGACAACCTCCACAACATTGGACTCCGCCAGATCGTGACCGAACCCACGCACGCAGCAGGACACACCCTCGACCCCCTCTTCGCAACAGGAAACTCCATCACTTTCAGCCACACCACCGAACTCCCATGGACAGACCACCGATGCGTCCACTTCACCTTCAGAACACCCACCATCCACAGGCACGGCACCTGCCCCCAAGAAGAAACTGGACCAAAATCACTGACGACCAGCTCACCTCCTCACTCAGCAGCTCCACCCCAACCCTCGCGGAAGACGACGACCCCAACACTGCAGTCCGAACCCTGCACAGATGGATCTCCGACATCGCCAACACCATAGCCCCCCTCAAGAAAAACAACAACACTCACGTCAAGAAAGCCAGATGGGTTACCACCGAACTTCAAGAGTCCAGACACACGTGCCGCTGCCTCGAAAAAGCCTGGAGGAACTCCAAATCCACAGAGGCCCACAACGACTTCAGAGCCACCACCAACGCCCACCACCAACTCATCAGAAAAACGAGAAAAAAAGCGATTAAAGAGAATCTCCACACACGCGCACAACAGCAAAGAACTCTTCAGCAACATCAAGGAGTTCGCCCAACCCACCAGTGAGTCTACTGACATCCCTCCCTCACAAGACCTCTGCAACAAACTCAGCACCTTCTTCCACCACAAAATCAAGAACATCTACGACAACTTTGACGAAGACAACCAACACACTGAACCCTCACCAGCCACCCCCGACACCCTGAAGCCAACGATTGACAACTGGACAGCCCTCACCACCAAAGACACACTGAAGACAATGAAGTCAATCCACTCCGTTGCCCCCACGGACCCCTGCTCCACCACATCTTCAACAGAGCCGCCGACACCATCGCACCCATGCTCCGCCACACCATCAACTGCTCCCTGACGAACGCCTCATTCCCCGATGACTGGAAACACACCGAGATCAACCCCCTCCTGAAGAAGCCCTCGGCGGACCCCACCGACCTCAAGAACTATAGACCCATCTCCCGTTCCCAGCGAAAGTCATTGAGAAAGCCATCAACAGTCAACTCGCCACCTTCATCGAAGAGCACAACATCCTCGACTCCTCCCAATCCGGCTTCAGAAAAAACCACAGCACAGAAACCGCCCTCCTCGCCGCATCAGACGACATCCGCTCCCTACTGGACAGAGGAGAAACAGTAGCCCTCATCCTCCTCGACCTCTCAGCGGCATTCAACACAGTCTCTCACCGCACCCTAATACGCAGACTCCACGACGCAGGAATCCGGGACAAGGCCCTTGACTGGATCCACTCCTTCCTCTCCAGCAGAACGCAGCGGGTCAGACTCCCCCCTTTCCTCTCGGACCCTACACCAACCACCTGCGGAGTCCCCCAGGGGTCCTCCCTCAGCTCCATGCTCTTCAACGTCTACATGGCTCCGCTCGCCCCCATCGTCAGAACCTACGGACTCAACATTGTGTCATACGCAGACGACACCCAACTCATCCTCTCCTTATCCAACGAACCCAACACCGCCAGACACAACTTTCAAGAAGGCATGGAAGCCATCGCCAAATGGATGAAAAGTAGCTGCCTACAACTCAGAAGTGCTCATCATGGGCCCAAACCCCAACGCCTGGAACGACACCTGGTGGCCCCCCGCCCTCGGAAGCCCACCCACCCCCACGGACCACGCACGCAACCACGGAATCATCCTGGACTCCAAGCTCAAAATGGACCGCCAGATCAACTCCGTCGCATCCTCCTGCTTCCACACCCTCCGCCTCCTACGTAAGACCCTCAAATGGATCCCCCTCGAGCACAGAAAGACCGTCACTCACGCCCTCGTCACCAGCAGACTCGACTACGGCAACGCACTCTACGCCGGAATAAACAAAACCCTCACCCGCAAGCTACAAAACACCCAGAACGCCGCCGCAAGACTGGTCCTCAACCTGCCAAGACACTGCCACATCTCCCAGCACCTGCGCACACTCCACTGGCTCCCCATCGAGGCTAGAATCACCTTCAAGATTCTCACCCACGCACACAAGGCCCTCCACGACACCGGACCAGCATACCCGAACAGCCGACTCAAATTCCACGCACCCCAAAGGACCCTACGATCAGCCCAGCTCTCCTACGCCGAGGTCCCCCACACCAGAAAGACCAGATCGGGAGGCCGCTCCTTCTCCTTCCTCGCGGCCAGAGCCTGGAACGCCCTTCCGCTACACCTCAGACAGACAACATCGCTCCCCATCTTCTCGGGGAACCTCAAAACCTGGCTCTTCGACAGACCCCCTCCTTGATGGACTGGAACCTGCGCCTCCCCACCCCCCTCCAGCGCCTTGAGACCCTTACGGGTGATTAGTCGTGCTTAACAAACACCTGATTGATTGATTGACCTGTGGAAGACAGAAGGAGGTTTGCACCTTCTGTTGAATTGGTGGAGGGAGATCCCAAGGACTGGACTGCTCCCACGTTTACCCAGGATAAAAAAAACTCCAAGGGTCAGTTGTGTGACCTCCTGTAAAGCTACTGGGTCACACAAGCTGCAAGAAGCCTACTTTCTCCAAGAACACAACTGATCAGTTCCAACTCGATTTGCCCTAGACTCTGCTGGTGGTTATGGGAAAGTGAAAACAAACCCCAAAGTGGTGCCCACAAGGTCCGGGATCCTTAACTGGTGTTAGAATGTACTCCTCTGACTCTAAAACCTGCACAACTGGACACTGAACACTTGAAAATCTTTTCAGACCTTTTTCTCCGAAGAACCAGCGGAGACCGGGACCAATGCCAAAACCGCAAACACCAACGTCGAATCACTAGTCGCTTGGTCAACTCCCCCACTGAAAGAATCTCGACTTCCAGAAAAGTTTCTAAGCCTGAACGTAAAGGGACTTCACTGATGTTTACGTTGAGCAGCAGCCGACCACCAACAAGATCTTCCTGGGGACAGTTTCTGAACTTTGCCTGCTTGGATCCTTCCCGCCATCGATGGCGACCATGGCAAGTTTCCCACCGGAAACGAGGCTCATACCAAGGACCTGTGCTTCACCAGGCCGCCGTTGCCGAACCCTCCTTTGTACCTAGCTTGCAGTGCGAGCTGTCGACGAACCGTTGATGAGGACTTTTCTCCAGAAAGGTAAACTTTCCACAGTGACCAGATAACTGCGATTGGCGCTTTGTGATTTTAGGTACCAGTCTGACTTAAAACGTCGAAAAAATCACATCTCCGGTTCCCTACAACTGATGGATGTCATTTTGGTGTCTATTTGTTCATTAAATTGTACTCTAATTTTATCAATTGAAGTTGGATTATTATTATGTTGGGTTGTCTGCTTTTTACCTGTTTTGATACTGATAAATGTTTTACACATTTTTCTCCTAAGTTAAGCCTGTCTGAGCTACACCTATCAAGGGTTGAGCTCAGGTTTACATTATTGTGACCTAACTGGAAATGGTACAGAATTGTGACATTATTACATGATGAGTACTCACATCACCTCCAGCTAATAACCTACTTTCCCACAGCCCCATTACAAGTGGTAGGAATTACCCCAGTGTATTCGGTCAGCAGGACTGAGTACACTGACTTCAATACATACTAAGCCCGAGCTTCTATTTCTCTCAGGGATTTTCCTATTCACTCTGATTGACAGAATCCTGCACTTCCTGTAGAGTAAATGCATGAGAGTCTTCCCATAAAGTAATTCTAAAATTAACATTACATTTCACACCAGGGATCTCAGCCTGGCAGTCAACACATTTGGTGAGAGTGTGCTTCCAGCGCCATTGGTTAGAGTAGGATCCTGTAAGGGAGGTGTGCCAGCCGTGATGCCAGCAATGAGTATAGGAAGGCTATGGGAGACATATAAAGTCCAGTTATCCCGTAAACACCTGAGCCCAGGGTGACTCCAGGAAGGAAAGGTTGCTGGGTATCCTGCATACCAATTATTGAATGAAGTGTAATAATGGGAAATCCCAGGGTGTCTTGAGAGTCTAGAAGGAGGAAAATTCTAAATATTCCTAATCATTGAGTCAGACTCTTGGAGGAAGGAACCACAGACACTCCTGAGTGAAGAAAGAGACAACCCGTATAGCTCATAATTTAAAGTCCCGGAGTGTTCTGCCTAAATAGCAAGAATCTATGAGAGAGAGTCTTTACCTTTAACAGATCGTTCTAGAGCTAGAGATTTGTTTTTCGGTTCAAAGAGATTGGAGCACATTAATACAGAAGCCTGTCATTAAATGCAAAACATAGCCCTTCTCTTTAAGTAAGCTTGCTTTGACATGATTCATCAATGTTTCAGAATGTTGGTGTGAATTTTAAAGAAGGTGTCTTTGAATATGCATTTTTATAAACTTCTCTCTGCCTTCTGGAAGTTAGTGTTATGAGATACCTCTTTATGGTATTTAACTCAGTGCATGTTTAGGTTAGTCTCTGATGTTTTCAAAGTATGTGTCCCAAAGTAACTAATGCTGGTCTGAGGTCCATTGGCAGTGACTAGGAAGTTCCAGTGTACACTGAAACCAAGCAGGTGCTCTCAGGTAAGCATCTCTTAAAAAGATCTTCCCACACATATCATCCTGGTCTGTCATCCATTCTCTGGGTAATTCTCCTCCAGAACCCTCACCAGGTAATCATCAAATGAGACTTGGTTTAGATACTGGTGACCTAATATCAGGGTGGGAGGTCACTCAGTCACACTAGCCTGTCCAGAGCCCATGCCACTGCTTTCCCCATACTCCAATACAAGCTTTTTGAGTTTTAACATCTCTCTTGGGAAAAGAAGAATGTTGTGCACTGGCCAGCTGGAACTCAGCAGTGGTAATTAGGGCTTGCCTCAACCTCCATCTCCCGTCGGCCCTTTCATGTTCCAAGCTTGGATAGATTGGATTCTCCTTTCTACGCTCCTAGTCTTTATATTCTGCTGCAGCGGTCAGTGCTTAACTTGCTGTTTAGTCATAAAGATTGTAGCTCCACTGGTGGTAGAAGGCTGTGTTTCGATTATTGTGTGGGTACACAACCGAATATGGGTGTTTTTGCCTGAGCTTTCTTTCCAGAGGGGTAGAGGCAGGAGAAATGTGTTTCCCCTTCCCCATCATATACATGGCTATGTTGAAACCTCATTTTTAAAATAAATTTTTAGAGAAATTGTCAGCGTCATGGGAAAAGGACGTTCTCGCACGTACAGGAAGTAGTTTGATTAATGCAGATATGTAAATACATCTCCCCGACATGAGGGTCCCAAATTACAAATCAGCCTGACCTTTAATGAGCGTGCTTGCTTCCATGATCCATGTGAAGAGCAGAATAAGGGCTTGCTGACGTCAACAGATCCCCACACCTCTGACCCTAACAGATTAGAGTGCATAATTCCATGGAAATACCTTAAAAGGTCCAATTAATGGAAAGGCAATGATTTCGTGTTCAACCCTGACTAGGTGTAGAAGCGAAATGATGTGCAGCCATGCACGTACACTGTAAGAAATAAACTGACAACATATGGCCTATTGCATGACTATATGTTCATGATCCGTATTTGTCTCCTTTCCTCCCATTTCGGTACATTTTGTTCATGTTCTATTTATTTAGTCATTTGTTTGTATATTTATTTATATGTGGATTTTACAGCGGGATACAGTTTTGAAACCTCACATTTCTCATAGAAAATCACCACAAAACTGATTCTAAATCACTTATATATATAAAACACATCACTTTGTTTTGTCGATAAGCTAATTGGTTATGCAGTACGCTGCTGTGAGGCGGGGCAAGGATTTGTGTTGCGGTTCCCGAGCAGAGAGACTGTGTCCTTCATGCCACAAGCTTCGGCGTTGCCGTTCGACGCCTTCGTGTTGCAGTTGCTGCTCCAGCTCGGTGGCACCTTCGGAGCTACCCACGGGCAGCGGCGTGCGTCAGGAAAAACCTTGGCGGCAGCTTCAGGATGCCGCCGCCAGACGCTGCCTGACTACGCTCGACCACGCTCCGTACGCAGCTGTGGTCTATCTTCCCCACCTCCTCTTATGTGGTGCAGAGTGGGGCAGAAGAAGGGAGAAGCTTGTGATCCAGCAGACTTGTCAGCCAACTAGGAAGTGACGGTTTGTTATCAAAAGAGATGGTGATGGAGCAGTGGGATTAGTCTCACTGCAGAGGTTGAGAGGACGCGGAAGCAGCCCAGCTAGGCTCGGTGTGGCTTGCGTCAATGTGAGGTCACCGGTACCTGCAGCTCTTCTTAGGCTACTTTTGACTAGAGCTGCTGTTGTTGTGTCCCCTGCCTGCCAGTAGTAGACCAGCAATTTCTTCACTCTGCTACCTTGTGAAAGAAATTTTGAAAAGGAACATTGGTAATCTTCTGGCCCCCAACAGCTCACTGCAAATATAATTAAGACTTGCAACTCTCAGCACTCTTGCACATCAGAGTGGGGAGGGGGCAACCCCCTCAAACAGCATCTACTTACCAGTTTCCAGTAAAAGACCAACGGAGGAGCACGGTCAGCACCCAGTAAAGCCTCTTTTATGATCACATCACATCACATGGGCAAACTCATTAAACCTCTTTTTGAATTGGCTGGTGATCATTTCCTCCATTTGGAACCCATTTGGAAGCCTAATTCCTACTGCTGAGCTCTAGTCCCTAAAACTCGCAGGTGCTCTCCCAGGTCGGCGGCATGGGAAGTTGGCAGCATGCTCTTGAGAACAGAACATGCAGTTGGCAGAAGTGGCCTGATTAGGATAATGCTGGCTTTCTCCCTGTTCAAATTGCAGCAGGGGACATAGCTCTTAGATGAGACTCTGGTGGTTATTAATCCTCCTAATTATAAGAAACAGAACTGTAATACTGGTACTCGTAGTACTAGTGGGGTGCATTCTTAATGACGGCCAGGAAATTGAGATCAGGATGCCTGATAATGGGGAGGGCGTGCAACAAAACTACATCTAATCTGTTGTGAAATAGAGCCCCCTCTGCCATTTCTCTAAATGGCAAGAATCAAACCTTTTCCTTCTGGGGAAAAGAGAAGACGACTCAAAAGAACTCAAGGATAGTATGAACCCCGTGTTGGGGCCAAACAGGGCCCCTCTTCCTGAAAGTTCTTGTGCGCCAAGTCTAGTTGTAGTTATGCTAACAGAACTCTGTGTGAGGAGGATAAGACTGCAGTAGCCCCACGAGGACTATTATCAAGGAGAAGTATCTTGTTTATTATGCACAGAGTTCTCTCATTCTCCTAAGCACTCTTCTTCAAGGTGCTCAATTTCGAATACATCTAAGATAAGTCCCTGTGTAGAGAGTAAGTCAACAGCAAAACCATGGGAAGGTCCCCCTCAAAGAGAAGTTACCGGCATAATACATGAAGACTGTATGCTTCCAGATATAGATTTAGAGCTAGGCAGGAAGTGCAGAGCTCAAGATAAGTCGCATAATTCACAGCCCACAGACACACCCCCTCTGACATTACCCACTGGCCTGCAGCTTTTCAGTAGTATACCTTCGAACTATTCACCTTTACTTTGCCAACTATCAGCGACGCCGGATTTGGAAGTAACTGACAATCTGTTGAGTCACCTCCTGGATCAGGAGGAAAAAATCTCTGTGACACTACTTTGTCTAGAAAGACTCTTATCTTCTATTTTAGCCCATCGGGAAAAATTTATAGTGGGGTTGGACGATATCCATGATACGGTGATAGCAATATTTAAGGAATTGATTATTGGAAAAAAAGATAAGTGAGATGTAATACAAAACAGTCTACATGAGTCTGGCCAAATGGCCTTGTGAGCGGGAGGAGGTGGACGGGGACGGAGAAAGGACTATGTTAGACTGGTGGACACCCCTTTCTTCCCCTCTTGTGTCCCCACAGCCGGAGGAATGGTCAGCGACACCGTATCGCTCAGGGGAATCACTATCGAAGGAATACTACGGCCCCTTTAACTGGGAATGGCCAGAGGAGACACTCCCTCCCCTCATCGTGACGTCATCCCTCCCGGACCAGTAAAAGAGTGGAGTTCCCCGGCACGGGTGTGTGCATTCACCGGAGAGGAGAGAGCGGAGATCGGAGGAGACGCGAGGAGTAAGGAGAACGATTACGAGGAGGGAGCAGACCGAAGCCGTGCAGTCAATCCATCAGACGCCGGAGGAGAGCCAGGAGGCCAACGGTATCACGCTTCGCCCAGCCACGCTCCTGGAGGTGCGTGGCTCAGCCAGGTACGTGGTTTAAAGGAACAATGGTTCTAGAGTGGCCTAAAAGGTCCAAGGGGAAGTAACCCTGTAAAGGGCACTGAGATAAGTAAAGGGATAGAAACTTAATTCATAAAAGAGAGCAGTAGGAAATATAACGAGGGACATATAGGTCAATGTATGACAAATATTTATTACACAATGAAGGTATTCAGGTGCTCACACAGTAAGTGACAATAAGCGTGACGTGAGAAGTGAGGGTGAACTTAAAATAATGACATCGCATTGACAACAGAAATAGAAGCTCCTTTAAAGATTTTTACAGAGTATAAGGAGTTCATGTTGTAGGGGGTCGACTGACGTTTCGAACTCAATTATTCGAGTTCATCTTCAGGACAAAAAAATGTGAGCAACTTGAATTGAGCTGAAGAAGGAAATAATATCCTTGGTAAAGGCGTCTGCGTAGCGCTGTGCTTCTTAAGGTGACCGGGATAGCCTGCGAATTAATGCGCGTTATGGTGGGGCCCGGTAAGGGGAAAAAACAACTTAGTTTGCTGGAAGCAAATGCTTAAAATCCTTCGCCGTTAAATGGCAATGTGCTGTGCCGGGGAATTAATTAAATTGGCCGGTCACAGTTCAGTAAATGGAGGCCTGGGAGATGAAAGGAGCGTGTCCTGCTCAAAGGAAAATCCGCGCTGAGTGCGAGCAGCCAGGTACGTGAGCGGCTCGCAGGCTGGGTCGGGAGGAGGGAGAACTCCTCTAAATAACCCGGGGCTGTTACATAGAGACAGATAGCTGGAATCTGAAACCCCCCCCCACTCACAATCACTCCATCACCGCTTCGTTTACACTTGTCACTACTACTTAGAAGTGCTCACGTGTGTATCCTTCACTCCCCTCCCATTACTATACGGTATAGCCCTACACTTACGTCCCCTTATCTCGTTTCTTTTCCGGTAACACGACTGAGAAGCTGTTCCCCGCCCACCATCCTCGGGTGAAGCAGACGACCGGGAGAACCTGGAAGGAGATCCCTGAAGACGAGAAGGATTGTGGACAATAATCCTGGCTTCGGTTAAGAAGCGTGTAACAGGAAAAATAAAACCTTCACTACCTAGAGCCGGAGTGCGCGTCCCTTATTCCGTCCCGCAACAAGTGGTGGAGAATGCGGGCACTATAACATCTGCCATCAGTAAACCCATGATGGATGCCTTGATCCAACATCTAGTGAAGGGACAAGAAAAGCTAGAATGGGCTGTCGAACGACAGATGACGTTGGCCCAAGCGGATCGCGACGTCTTCAAGGACACGATCTCCGCACAGATGGAGGGGTTACAGAAAATTGTAACGGAAACGCCGAACCCCATGTCTAGAGACTATCGTAGTACCCACCATGGGCCCTCCGGCGTGTCATTACAAAAGTACATACACAGAGAGGACCCTGATGCATTCCTCGTGAATTTCGAGCGAGCCGCCAGGGCCTGCGGTTGGCCTGAGGATAAGTGGCCGTTCTTCCTTGCCCCCTTACTCACTGGGGAGGCACAGGCCGCGTATCAGGTGGCGAACACAACTGGGGGGACTCCATACGTGGACATCAAGGACGTTATACTGGACCACCTTGGTCTTGATGCGGAGGCATACCGAGTACGGTTCAGGAAAGAAAAAGGACTGCTTCGGGAAATCCCCAAAACTCTGTACTTTCGCCTCAAAATGGCTGCGGACAAATGGCTGCGTCCCGCCACTAGTACAAAAGAGGAAATTATGGACCGTATTTATTTGGAACAGTTCCTCGAGGCCCTCCCGTACAACACTCAAAGGTGGTTAAGACAACATACCAATCTCACCCCCGAGCAGGCAGTAGAGATGGCGGCTACCTATGTGCGAGCCCAACCGCGCACTCCCGGGTGGGACACTGAGAAACACCCTCACCCTTGTCCTCAAAAGACACAAAATAAACTACGGCCTTGGAACGAACCTGCCAAACCTAGGCCTGTTAAACCGGAGGTCCCCATGTTACGAGGCCCACAGTGTTTTGACTGCGGGGACTGGGGCCATATTGCTTGCCTATGTCCCTGACGGAAGCCAACGGAAGAGCCCATGGAAATGGGTTACATCCCAAAGGCCATCCTTTATACTGCTGAGATGGGAGGCACTTTTGACGTGAGTGTACAGGTGAATGGGAAAGAGGTACAGGCACTCCTAGATTCGGGGTGCAAGCAATCAGTTATACAGCGGACTCTCATATCACCCTCTCAGGTTATACCAGACACCTTAGTGCACATCAAGTGTGTGCACGGGGACGTCCGTCCATACCCCCTAGCCTCAGTGGTCCTGCATACCAAACACACCTCTCCCTGTAGGGTGAATGTGGGGGTTTTAGAGGGGCTGCCAGAAGACCTAATCATTGGTACCGACAATCCTGAGTTTCTGATCCTATTCCAACGTACCTTGTCACTATCCAGGGTGGGCCCCTCTGAACCCCGACCTGCCCTCCTTACCCCAGAGCCCTGGTTGATGGATCGGAGCTTTAATTTCGCCCAGGCTAATGATGCTACCTTGCTCAATGCCTGGGAGAACGCCCATCAAAACCAGGACAACCCCTCGCCGGTATATCCCCGGTTCCTCATAAAAGAAGGGCTTTTGTACCGCCAGAGTAATGTTGCTGACCCTCCCCAGCTGCTAGTCCCCAAACCTTTCAGGGATCAGATTATGTTTTTTGCACACTCGCACCTCACAGCCGGACATACAGGAACCGAAAAAACAACACAAACCATATTGAGAAGCTTCTTTTGGCCAGGCATTTACAAGGATATACAAACCCATTGCCAGGAATGTGGAATCTGCCAAAAGAAGAACCTACAGAGAGCCCCGGCCGTACCATTACAGCCCCATCCGATCATAGGGAATCCATTTGAGAGGATCAGCATGGATCTTATTGGACCTCTACCCAAAACCCAAAAGGGAATCAATACGCCCTCGTCGTAGTAGACTATGCGACCCGGTTTCCGGAGGCCTTTCCACTAAGGGCCCCAACCACACGAAACATCGCTGACAAACTGGTGGAATTCTTCTCTAGGGTGGGTTTCCCGAAGGAGATCCTCACGGATCAGGGTACGCCGTTTGTGTCTCGTCTGATGAAGGAAGTCTGCCGGTTCCTGGACCTCCGACACATCCGAACTTCTGTTTACCACCCTCAAACAGACGGATTAGTAGAACGGTACAACAGGACGTTAAAAACCACCTTGAAGAAGATGCTATCAGTAGAAGGAAGAGAATGGGACCGCCTACTACCGCTGGCCTTGTATGTCATACGAGCCCAGGTCCAAAGCAGCCTGGGCTGTTCATCCTTTGAACTCCTATATGGAAGGAAACCACGATCCCTCATGGAAATGACAAAGGATGCTTGGGAACAAGAGGAGACAGACGAGACACGAACCGTGTTGGAGTACACCCAACAGCTGAAAAACCGAATCGGGAAACTCCGAGAGATAGCTTACTCTCATCTGGAACGACGCCAGCAGCAACAGAAGATCTGTTACAACAAGGGAAAGAAGTGGAGACGGCTCACCCTTGATGATGGGCCCTGGTCCTCCTACCCTCGTCTACCAAAAAGTTCCAATCCGAGTGGTTGGGTCCATATAAAGTCATCCGGGTAATAGGAAAGTCGACCTACCAGTTACAGATGTCTCCGAACAAGAAACAAACCTACCACATAAACATATTAAAAAAATGGTTGGGTCCCATACCGAAAACCGCCCACCTGACATTGCCGGACACCGACCATATAGGGAACACATTGGACCACCTAGTCGTCAACTAAGAATTAACTGGAAAGGAACAAATGGAGCTGTTTTCAACGTTAAGGCCTTTCGCTTCCCTGTTTTCGGATGCTCCAGGTAAAACAACACTGGCCGAGCATTGTATAGAGACCACCCCCGGGAAGGTTGTAAGGCAACACCCGTACAGAATACCCGCCGCCAAGAGGGCCATGATACAGAAGGAGGTACGGGACATGCTATGATTGGGCGTCATCCGGCCCTCCAAGAGCAATTGGTCATCCCCGATTGTGACGGTGCCGAAGCCCGATGGAACCACGCGTTTTTGCATGGACTTTCGTGCCTTGAACGGCATCTCCTCCTTTGATGCATACCCCATCCCTAGAATCGATGAATTGATCGAGAAATTGGGAGAAGCCAAGTATATTACTACACTAGACCTGACCAAAGGGTATTGGCAGGTACCCTTAAGGGAAGAAGACCGTCGCAAAACTGCCTTTTCCACACCGGACGGCCTATTCGAATTCAACGTGCTCCCTTTCGGACTGCACGGAGCACCGGCCAATGAACAACGTTCTACAAGAGCATCAGGCTTTTAGTTCAGCTTACTTGGACGACATAGTGGTCTTCAGTGTGACGTGGGAAGACCATCTGAAACATCTTCAAACCATACTTCAGGCTCTCAAACACGCAGGGCTACACATCAACTCAAAGAAATCCAGGGCCGCATTTCACAAAGTGAGGTACTTAGGTTTCCTCTTGGGGACGGAGCTATAGCACCCCAGAACGAGAAAATCCGAGCCATCCAGGAAACCCCTTTCCCTCCAGCAGAAAAGACATGAGGGCGTTCCTAGGGCTAGTAGGATATTACCGCCGGTTCATCCCTCAGTTCTCGGAAATCGCAGCACCCCTTACAGACACTTTGAGAAAGGACATACATCCATGGTGTCTAGTGAACCCCGTCCCAGAGCTGTTAGAGGCATTCCAGAAACAAAAAGGTATAATCACGTCCAGCCCGGTTTTGGCCGCTCCCAACCTTGACAAACCTTTCATTTTACACACAGATGCGTCTAACTACGGCCTGGGAGCCGTGTTGTCACAGTTGGCGGACGACGGTGTTGAGCACCCGGTATTGTACATAAGCAGGAAGTTATTCCCAAGAGAGACCAGGTACCCCACCATTGAACGGGAGTGCCTAGCCATCAAATGGGCGGTAGAGAAACTCCGCTATTACCTCGAGGGCCGACCATTCACCTTGTACACCGACCATGCCCCATTGCAGTGGATGGCCCGTAACAGAGCTCAGAACCCCAGGGTCCTCCGTTGGTTTTTGTCCCTACAACCCTTTTCGTTCCGAGTGCTACACAGAAGGGGGACGGACAAAGGGAACACTGATTACCTGTCTCGGGTGTTCCCTCTCCCCGATCGGGAGAATCCTGGTGGGGGGGAGTGTGAGCGGGAGGAGGTGGACGGGGACGGAGAAAGGACTATGTTAGACTGGTGGACACCCCTTTCTTCCCCTCTTGTGTCCCCACAGCCGGAGGAATGGTCAGCGACACCATATCGCTCAGGGGAATCACTATCGAAGGAATACTACGGCCCCTTTAACTGGGAATGGCCGGAGGAGACACTCCCGCCCCCTCATCGTGACGTCATCCCTCCCGGACCAGTAAAGAGTGGAGTTCCCCGGCACGGGTGTGTGCATTCACCGGAGAGGAGAGAGCGGAGATCGGAGGAGACGCGAGGAGTAAGGAGAACGATTACGAGGAGGGAGCAGACCGAAGCCGTGCAGTCAATCCATCAGACGCCGGAGGAGAGCCAGGAGGCCAACGGTATCACGCCGCCCAGCCACGCTCCTGGAGGTGCGTGGCTCAGCCAGGTACGTGAGCGGCTCGCGGGCTGGGTCGGGAGGAGGGAGAACTCCTCTAAATAACCCGGGGCTGTTACATAAAGACAGACGGCTGGAATCTGAAACCCCCCACTCACAATCACTCCATCACCGCTTCGTTTACACTTGTCACTACTACTTAGAAGTGCTCACGTGTGTATCCTTCACTCCCCTCCCATTACTATACGGTATAGCCCTACACTTACGTCCCCTTATCTCGTTTCTTTTCCGGTAACACGACTGAGAAGCTGTTCCCCGCCCACCAACCTCGGGTAAAGCAGACGACCGGGAGAACCTGGAAGGAGATCCCTGAAGACGAGAAGGATTGTGGACAATAATCCTGGCTTCGGTTAAGAAGCGTGTAACAGGAAAAATAAAACCTTCACTACCTAGAGCCGGAGTGCGCGTCCCTTATTCCGTCCCGCAACAGGCCTCAACAGAGGTGATTGTGAGGACAAACTCAGAGGATCCCTACAAAGAGACATGTATGCAAACTGATTTTGGCTCTCAAGCAGGAAAACCATACTGCAAAGTTAGCCCCAATGAAGGCCACATCGTTGAAAGCCCCATTCGCTTTTTCAACTCTGACCTGGTTAACCCTGAAATGAGGGGTCCCACCGAGAAAACTGCACAGAAAGAACAGGAAGTGTTCCCTGTCTTTAAATCCAATTCTAAGCAGGATCTGCACGTAGGGGCTCCGGTTCTCCCCCAGCCTAAGTCTAAAGGTGAGACAAAAAAACGGAGAGGGAAGAAAATCCTTAATCGAGGAATTACAAAAAGGGGTCATAGAAAATTGTGATTTGGAAATGGGGTAGACATTACTCAAAGATCAGAAGGGTAAATACAAAACCTTCAATCAGCCCCTTCGGTGGTGGGCCCATCACATGCAATTTTAAGCCCACCATGTGAGACGAATGGAGTGGAGCCAATGGTAGCACTCTCAGCTGGTCCGAAATCCTTAATCTCTTTCTCTTTGAATCCAGCGGCTGCTCTGGTTGTGAACTCAATAAAGAAGAATGGTCTGCCTGCATTGTCCAACCCAGAAGATAAACACCTTCCTTGCTGCGATGTTGATGTCTGTGATTTCATTCTACTCTTTGATTTTGATTTAATCTTGAACCGGTCTTCTTTACTGGCATGTTTGGCAAGACTTTGAAATTAATCTAAAGTAATGATATTTCTTTGGTAATTTTATTACATACAGGGCAAAGGACCAAAGCAAGGGTAACTTTCTATTAAAAAATATTGTAAATTTGATATTACAAAATTGTGAAAGTTGGCAATGCAGAGCTATTGATGTTTTCCCAGCACCTATAGAAGGGGGTAGACAGGACGCAGGCCTGGATCTCCATCAGAGTAGCAAGAGGGGTGGGTGGTTGTTCCTTCTTCACCCCGAAATGACGAACTATCATTAAACCCAGAGGGGTTGAAAGTCCACCAAGGAAAAAATGGTAGACAGGTGTCTTTTTTGAAACCCAAAAAAGTCAGTGAGGATTGTGTAAATGATGAAACACAAAGGCGAAATTGGCTGCCTGGAGCTTTAAATAGTGTCTGCATGTCTAGTCACCCATTGCTGCTCCATAATTAGCAATTAGCTACAAATTGTCTCCTGGAATGTAGTGGGAACAAAAAATAGTAGGGAGAAGCTGCTATTCTTAAACTCGCTAAAGACGGTTTTGATTTGTCTCCATGAGACATGGTGTGATGAAAGTTTCAGTGTGAAGACTATTTTATTCTAGATTGTAAGGCTATGCTTTCTACCAGGAGATACACAAAAGGGGGGGGTAGCAATTCTCCTGACCAACAGGCTCAACTGGAAGTATGTTTGTTACAGAGATCCCACTAATCTATTGATGGTGGTAACTTTTTTCCATCTTGATGGGGAGGGTGGTGCTCTACCACTCCTATTGGTAAATGCTTATGCTCCACCTGATGTAGCTAGCGTATGACACACCCTTGGAGAAGGTCTTCTCTTTTATTAAAAACTCTTTAGATAAGGAACAGGTCCCACATGTAAAATTGGTAAGGGATCTAAATTGTAAATTATCCAACCTTGCTTAGGATTAATTGTGTGATGATGAAAAAGAGGAGGGCTTGTTTTTCTCCCCTATCACCTTTCCAGCAAAGATAAGAACTGATAAGAGGGGGAAGCTGTTATTTGATCAATTGAGAAGCAATGATTGTATTATTGCAAATGCAAGATTACCCTCTGATTCCCCAGCACAATACACGCATAAATCTCCAAGGGGGAGGGGCTATTTTGGATTATGTAGTGTCTGGTGCCACTTCATTTTATTTGTTAGGTGATTTAAAGGTAGTAGATACTGCGCTTAGTGACATTGTCTGTTGGTCTTCACCCTGGGTCTAACTAAATCCCCCATCTGCTCTTGGAGGTTCGATATGACCTTCTCTAAATTTGATAAAAACGCAGGGAGAACCCAGTGGGACCACAGAACGATTATTGGCCTAAGGAGCAAATTAGAAATTGCAATTGAAAATCTGGATGTGTGGGCAGGTGATGTATTGGACAGTTTTAGTACATTTAGGAAGCAGATAGTAGTAAGGACCAATCGAAAATTTCCCAAGGGCTACTTTATGTCTATCCCTCTTTCAATTCTTTTATTAATAAGAGAAATAAACACTCTAGTCAGGAAACAAAATGTGTAGTACTCCCTTGAGCGGAATTCTAGGGTGTCCCTTCTGAAGAGAGGAAGGAGCCGGTTAAAGGCCTGCCTAAAATATTAGGCGAGCAACCGTTTATGGGTCGATTTATGAGAGGCTGCTGTTAAGGGACAGTTGAGGTCCTTTTGGGCTTTAGTAGCAGAGGGATGCGGGTCAAGAGTTAGATCTCTTCACTTGCCCATTGAGGAAGTTAGCTGGATTGACTTCACTTCTAACCTTTATGCGGCAAATGGAGAGGTGGATGAGCCTTACAAGCCAGATGTAGGTATTCACACCCATAACTCTTTGCCAGTAAAAGAAATTGAGCTTGCTATTCGAGGGATGCATACCTCCGCTGCGATGGGCCCAGATGAAGTTCACTTCTCAGTAATAAAACAGGAAGCAACTCTTTTGTGCAAATTATTACTCCCGATTGTCATAAGGTTTCTGCACATACACAGAGCTATGCACAGGAAAATGGGACCCCGGAATACAGTGGTTTGCCACCATATACCGTAGCACCCAAAAACCCCAACCCAACTAGCTTAGCATCCCATTAGCACCCAAGTACTAATGTTTGGACAACCCAGAACACGGTATCTTTATCTCAGGACTCGCAGAAGCAAGAACACTCTTTCGTCACTCACTCGTACTTGTCCACAAGGTGCGTAGGAAGAGACACTGGATAGGTTAAAATGTTTATTCCAACTTACGTGCTCTAATGTACAGTACACGTGTCAGTACTAATAACATAATGCATATTACTAATATAAGCAGCATGGTTACAATTCCATAGAATACAAACGGGGAAAGCATCTCAGAGCTCAGTGGATAAACGTATAAATAACATTACCACCCTCCCCTTGCAGTAAGATAGTTTATTATAGTAATAGAAGACCTCTGGGCTTTGACTAGCGAACCCCCATACCTCAGTCTCTAGATGCAGAATTACATCAGCAGGACATCATAGCTCTTCTCACTGAAAGGGATTTCTCCAAGTGTGTTTAAGCGCTAGTAAACCACAGTATTAAAAGCATATCAAATCCTTCATGGCAATTGCACATAATGTTATGTCTGGGTGCGCGAGACTGGCCATATCAGGAAGAACCAGAATACATTGTTATGTGACCTTGTACATGTTTGTGCAGACTGAGCCCAAAAAGGTGAACAACAGAAAATGCAGACAGTGCAAAAGAACTTGGCACGAGCAAAGGGCGAGGAAGGCCCGGCTCAGTGTAACGTGCGCAAAGAAAAGCAGCATGGCAGCCAGGCCTAGGCCAACATAACAAGGCAGGTAACAATCCACAAGACACCCTCCCCTGGACAGTCTGGCGGCCAGGACAGAGGCCCATCAGAGGAGAAAATTGACGTCGGAGCACAGGGAGCGCCCAAACGGCGAAGGGCAGGTCAATCCATGAAAGTGAAAGTGCAGAAAAAAGCCATACCCTCCAAGAGTTCATCATTGGAATCGTCAAAAAACATAGATGCCATCCAATCCATGAGTTCAAAAGAGCAGGAATGCTCCTCAGCAAAGGGAGCATCCAGAAGCAATGCGGGACAGCTTGCGTGATAATTGAAACAGCTTCGTTGTAGGAGATCCTGGGCAGCCGCCCAGATATCCCATTGCGCCAAAATCCCCAGTGCAGCCGCACGTGCCATACAGCCAGCAACGGAACAGTCCTGCTCATGGGCCTCTAAGGGACCCATCAACTGAACAAAATCCGGAACAGACAATGACGAATTGGAGAGGCAATAATCCAGAGTCCAGGTGAAAGGACAGCGGACACAAGTCATCACAGGTTGCACGCAAGTGAAATACGCAAAGCGAAATGAAAGAGTATATGACACACTCAGTGTCGCCAATGGCAAGACACCAAAACCAGCCAAAAGGCGCTCACGGAGCAGCTGGAGGCGTTCTGGATCGAGCAGGTCCCATCGGGGAGCAGCCATTGCGCAGAAAGCAAATTAAGAGCAAGACACCAGCCGCTAAAGCGAGGATCAATGGGAAACCGCCAAAGACACTGGAAAAAATAGAATGTATGAAAGCCGGGATGACACCAAAAATAGTTTGGAAGGAGGACACCAAACCCGACCCCACGACCTTAAAAAAGTGCACTAGGCCTTCAGTGTTAGATGCGTTAAAAATACGATGTATTAACTCCCCAAAATGTTGGGGGAGATTAGTGTTTAAAAGGGCCTGTATTTCACTGTGGGTACTCGCCACCTGGAGAATGAATGTCTCCCGGGCGGACGTGAGCATAACTTCCTCGTTTAATAATAGTGCCTTTATTCTGCTCAGTCTATTGAAATCTGCTTCCAGGGTAGGGATGGAAGGCCAAATAGAGATATCAACCTTGCCGTGAGGGGGAGGAAACAGCACATTTTTGCAGCAGACAACCCTGTGCGAAACTGTTACAATGTAAGGAATGCCAGCCTGCAGGCCACAACAGTTTTCGTTATTTAAAAGTAAATAACTACCATTGGAAAGGAGAGTGAAAGTAGGTGAAATAACAGGAGCAGGAATACCTTTCAGCACACAAGCAAGATTAGGAGAGGAAACGCTGCATGAGCCATGCAATTTAATGTGTTTACAAATAAGCGAATGACCTATAGTCGAGTCGCAGTACTCCCCCGTGAGAAAGACTTCCTTGCCGTCCCGAAGGCATTTATACATGAAAGGCAAGGACCAGAGTTCATGCAGGAAAGCACTGCCCAATGGCCGGTAACGGCCCACAGGATAATGTTTCATGCACGAGTCAAATTCAAACAAGGAAAATGGTAAAGCTATAACCCCATGGACTAGCCATACAGCAGAATCGAGTTCTGCAACAGAGAACGGCAAAGGATCCACCTTTTCGATATGTAATAGAGTGTAAGTTGCATCCTTCATGGACATAAATTGCTGTTTGTCAGTTAAGTTAAAAGGTAGAAATAAGGCAGAGGTGTTCAAAAATGCCAAGGCACTTTACCTAACTTAAGTGTTTGTAAAGTCCATGCAAACTGCATAACTGAGCGCAATTGATTCTGACCATGATATAACACAGAAACATCATCTTGTACAATATCAACAACAGAGGACACAATATTCTCTAAAGTGTAAATGCGAGAAGACAGGGTATTAATACTATTGTCAACAACAGCAAGCACCTTTTCCATATTTGCTTGATCTATTTCCCGAAGACGGGAAGCAGCTTCCATTTGTGATAGCTTCCAGAGTTCATTATACGTTTCATAAATGAATCTCTTAGGTCGGGGACCACGAGGTCCCAAAACAAAGTCGGACAGATCAATATTGCCTGTAAGGAGGGACAAATGTTGTTTAACAGAATCAAGGGACGAATGTTGCAGCCATTGTTTGCATAATTTACCAACAGAGTATGTAGTGACAGTACGGGCATCAGTAAACCTCGGATCAGGCCTATTCTGTGTGTAGCTAGCACCAGTATTATGAAAACGCATTTGACATGCATTAGATGATATAGGCCATACTAACCAGGGTGACTGAACCAGCTCAGAAACATTAAACGAGTTATTTTGTAACATTGCCTGCAGGGACACGAGGGACAGATTGAATCGTGAGCTTTCATTTGGAAAACTCGACAGGGATGGTATTGATGGCGTATTCAATTGTTTAGTGGTTGCTAAGCCCCAACATGTAGTCTGATAGATGGAAGCATTTAGGAACATAATTTGGGTAGGGATGAGGCACGCACGATGCAACGCCTCGGTTCCCTGTACCTGCCATGGCTTGGAGCCCCAAATAGATTTTAAATCCACTGTATTATCCCAGTACTCATAACCACCCACAGCTAAGGCACTTAGAAAGGAACCTGAATAAAGCAATTTGGTGTGTGTTAACATAATTTTCTGAGTTGATGTGTTATTTAGTCTAAAATAATAGGATGCAGGGTTCGACCGATTAAAATCAGTAAAATAATTAAACTTATTTCGAAGAGTTTGAGAGCTACCTGGCAAGGGGTTTGGACAATGTTCCCATTGGGTATAGTTAACAGAACTACGCAGGGCACTGGGCTTATGGAGAAAATGATTACCCCAATGTTGGTAACAATACAAATCGGCATAATTAGCAGAATTCATATATAAATCTTCAGCATTAAAAGATGCATAATATTTTAAATCGGCAAACAAAGCTTCAACGGCATGCACATCCCAATCATCAGAATGAATATTATTTTGTACTACATCACCCATTGAAACACGAAGGACATTAGGTACATTAATAATTTCCGTCGGACCATGGATTTGATAGTTCACTGCATCCCATACGATGCCATCAGCAACTGGGAAGGCTGAAATGTTCACAAATGTGTGGTCACGCTTCATGATGTGAGACGAGGAATGAGGAGCCAAAGTTCCAGAAACAGAGTCTACAGCAGAGCGTTCAGGTAAATAGTGACCATTAATTAGTAGAAAAAACACTGTGACAAAGCCAATGGACATGAACAAAAATATCAAGAAAAGTACCAACCAGAGGTATGTCCAGGGTGGAATCAAAAAATTGTCTCTAAACCAGGATACAAAAATACTGAACTTGGATGGGACTTTTGAAGATGTGGAATCCGAATCAAAGGAATAACGAGCCGGGCCAAGTGGCGTTGTTGGTTGATGTGCCACCGATTCAGATGCGGGATAAGTATACTCGTCCTCGTCGATGTTGGTGGAGAGTTGGGGATCAATTATAGTTTCAGGCAAAATAGAGGATTCAGGCAAATCGACCATCTCAATTACAGCATCAGCGATCGTTCGTGCAGATGGACTATGAACATATGTCCGATAAATAGCAGGACAAGAGACCGCTGGTGTGACACTATTCAGGATCGGCCAGGCGCTGTAGCTTGACATTTTCAACTGAGATGTATCTGTTCTCTTTGCGACCAGGAAGCGGTGGTAAAATGACTGTACGTGTTCCCTTCAGACCAAGAACTGGAACCGGTGCACGAAAAGAGGGGCCAAATTCTTTTTTGTTTTCAACCTTCTCTCGAACCAGTTCCCCAACTTTCGGAAGCCAGCCGGCTACCGGAATCTGCAATGCAGGCTCTGTGGCTGAAGGCAAATGTGTAGTTGCAAGTTTGTCTCGGGCTTCTTGTAAGTCCTGTAACATAGCAGAATGGTTATCTACATCAAACTTGGCGGATTGCGCCGCGATGTCTGGACCCTCAAGGTCAGGCACAAACATTCTTATGCCAAAGAGCATTTCGTATGGGGTCCGCCCACCCAGAGGTCTTCTAGGGAGATTATTAAGTGCACGTTGAACGGTATACAAATGGGCCAGCCAGTTCCTGCCAGTACCTATAACCCTAGCTGTTAAGGATTGCTTTAAGTCACGGTTCATTCGTTCAACGATAGAGTTGCCCTCAGGCCTATACGGAGACGAAAATTTCACCCGCACCCCAAGCGAAGCCATTGCATCCTTGTAAGCCCTAGAGGCAAACGCTGGACCTTGGTCCGAATGGAAGGTGCCGCATGCGAAAATTCCCACAAAGACACGCAAATCCCTGATTACATTTCGGGCGTCAGCACTCCGTTGTGGCCAGACCCAGAGAAACCGTGTGCACGAGTCCACTGCCACTAAGATGTATTTATAAGCAGTGTCTGATGAGAATGGACCGCAGTGATCCAAGTAAACACACCCAAAGGGTCTGTTAGCAATGCAGAGCGGTGTTTGTGGTGGACGTGTTACCGTGGAAGGCTTAATCTGTTGACAAACGTCGCAAGAAAGAACAAAAGCACGGGTGTCTTTATATAACCCACGCCACCAATAACGCTGCTGCAAGATGGAAACTGTAGCTGACACACCTGCATGAGCCGAAGCCATGCCTTCGTGTGCAGCTGATATCAAGGCACTCCTGCGGTCCGCGTTGGGGATCAGCCGATCTCCAACGTCAGGTATAGTTACATAAGGAACCTGATCGGGACTTAATGTGTAAGAATACTTGGAAGGGAAACCTGTAGGGTAATTATTACCTTCCTTGGTTGCAGCAATAGCTGCTAATATTACAGGGTCTATTTTAGACATGGACCTGGTAACCGCTGCTACTGAACACGTGACTACTGCTGAACGGGCAGCTTCATCTGCCAGATCGTTACCAATAGCGTGTGCGCCCACCCGCTGATGGCCTAAGGTGTGAACCACCTGTGTGAGGGGCAGACGTTGTTGCAATTCCGCCACTCGAACCCAAAGCATTTTATGCTTAATTGTGCTTCCTTTTGCGTCCTTGTAGTCGTTTTTCGACCAGAAAAACAGATTGTCATTGTAAGATTGTACACAGTAAAAAGAATCACATACAATAAGAGTGGTCTCATCCTGAGAAGCGAACTCAAGCGCAAGTAGCAATGCCTGCAGCTCGGCCAATTGTGCGGTACTATCTCCAAGTGTGCGAGTATGCACTGCAGAGGATTTGAACTTTCCATCTACAAAGGAACCCGCAACAATAGCACATGCAGCTGAATAAGCGTGCTTGGACCCAGTGGCCGGTTGCGCCGAACCATCGGTGTAGATCACACATTTGTAATCCTCAAGCGGTAATAAAAACAAAGGAGGAGGATGAACGAATTCATACTGCAAAAACTCCTGAGTCTGCAGAGAAGAATCAAAAACAAAAGTGACGTCCGAAGACGTCAAGGATGTAGCCCATTGTATCCAACGGGGATGCATTGCTTTTGAGTTCGGTACACTTGCCTTTGTTACTGCCTCTAGGGCAGGACAGGGTGTTACCACTAGAATCCGCTTTCCCTGTGCCAGTGCGCGTTCTTTTAGAATCGCCATTTGCACTGCAGTTAGAACTTTTTCGACAGATGTAAAGCGCAATTCAGCGGAAGTGTACAGATGTGACTTGTATGCGATGGGTACTGTATCACCTTCATTAAAGGTTAAGTATGTGAATCCCACCGCCCCGGAATTATTCTAATCACCAGGTTTGTGTGGTTATCACGAGTCAAAAGATATTTAGACTCCAAAAGGTCTGTCTGCAAAGACTGCAGAATTGAGGTATGCTCAGGCAGCCAGCAAGACCTTGAATAAGTAGGTTGTATCAAAGCATACAAAGGCTTGATACGCTGGGCATATTCGGGAATGTAAGTACGCCCGAAATTCAAGAAACCCAGCAAAGACTGAAGTTTCTTCAGAGTATTTGGGGGCACAAATGTGCACATTTTTCCAAGAAATGGGGGCTAAGCCCTTACCTTCGTTGTTGAGCTCATAGCCCAAGAACAGAACTGTAAATTCAGCAATGTGTGATTTAGCAAAGTTAAATTTGTAACCCTGCTCCGCAAATTCAAGAATAATGCGGTCCACACGGGACAAATGCTGAAATAATTCGTCGTCCGTCAGATAGATGTCATCTACGTACGAACATGCGTCTTGATCAATGTCATTTAACAAAGAAACAACACGGGCGGCGAATATACCCGGACTATTTTTGTAGCCCATGGGTAAACGCCGGAACTGGAATAATTTACCACCGGATGTGAATGCGGTCCATTGACCACTCTCCGGGGCCAGGTTGTGCGTGTAGAAACCGTTTGAAAGGTCAAGTGTCGTTTTGTATTTTTTACGAACAAGACTGTCTACAAGCGCAGAACTGTGTGTATTTTGCACCGCAAAGTTCCGACAATGAGTATTTAAATGCCGGTAATCCAAAACTAAGCGGTACGATCCATCGGGTTTAGAAACCACGAAAAGGGGATTGTTCATAGGTGATACGCATGGTTCAATTACTCCCTGATATTCCAACTGTGTCAGAATTTCGGAGACGGGGCCTTTTGCCTGCCGTTTGATGGGATATTGGGGTTGTGGCTGCGGTAGTGACCGCAAAGGTATTGCATGAGGAGGTGATTCTTCATCCCATCCCACATGGTTGCGGTATAACGCTGGTGCCAGGTACACAGCCCACTCAGCTGCAAGTGCTTCAGCTTTGTCCTTTGGGACATGCCTTGATAAGCTTGGAAGGATTACCTCCTCTCCTTTATGTGCAGCTAAAACGAATGGGGGTGGCCAATCCACCTCTGCTAACAAAATGTCATATGAAGAGGTTAGATTTTCCCAAAAAATCCCTTTTATTTCACGCGGTATGTCACCTTCAATTTGTATGACTATATTATATAGTCTGTCAGGGGGTGCCACTCTCGTGTCAGCTGTCTCTACAGTAACGAATGTTTCAGTTGCTGTCGCCTCCATATGAGGACGTAGCGCCTCCCGCACTATGGTAACTTCCGCGGCGCTGTCTAGGAGGGTCACTGCCCACGTCCAATTCTGGAGTCTCGTTCTCACGGTCTGAGGCATATTTCGCTGTAACAGCGGCAACCTTTTTCTTCTGAAATTGCGGTCGAGGAAGGTGAAAGTCTTCTGCTTTCCCTCTGACTTGTTGTCGAGGTTGGTCTCGCTCCTGGGGAGCCTCTCGGCCCCTTCCTCTATCTTGACGTCCTCCTCCACCAGCCTGTGACGACGTCTGGGCCTGTGAAGAACGAGGAGAACGCGTATCAGAGCTCTGAAACCTTTCTGGTGATTTAATCCTTGACCTATCACGTAAATCATAAGTACGTTCAGAAGAAACCGAAACTGGGGAAGCGCCTCTCGACCCCGGCTTCTTTTGTTGCTTACCCTGTTTTTTCTGTCTCCAACTCTTTTTAGTGAAGACCGGTTTATCATCTTTCTCAGATGCACTTTTTGTTTGTATAACTTGTGTTTGCGATTGAGTTTGCATTTTTACAAAAGGCTTGTTGCCTAGGCTATTTCTTCCAATTGTTTTATAAGCCCGGGCTATTATTTTCGGTAATTCGCGAGGCCTGTCCAACTCTGGGACCAAAGCCAAAGCATTCGCTACTTGAAAGTTCATAGCATCGCCCTTGACATTTCCAAGGATCAGCTCAGCTACTACATCAAACACTCCCACTAGTCTCATCCCTAATTCCACAGCCGCTTCAGGGCCATGTTCATCCTGTACTTTTTTAATTACAGAGGGTAGAACCGTCATGGAAGGAGTTCCAAAACATTTTGAATAAACTGCTGCGAATACCTTACCCCAGTTTTCACATGATGTCAAATCGGGGATTATGTCTTTTGGCAAACTTATCGTGAGGATGCGGTGTTTATCTACTGGGGATGTATGTGGAAACACTGCTTCTATCTGATCGAACTTTTCTGCAAGCCAGTAAGGATAGTCGTCCTTATTTTGTGGACGTTTGCCCATCACAGAATTTACCATGACAGGACTTATAGTCACTCCAGCAGCAATAGCTGGTTGGCCTGCGACTACAGGAGCAGCTCCATGGAGGCTTCCTGTAACGTATGTCACCAAGGCTCGATGCACTCGCACCAATTCGGTATGCATAGTGCGCAGTTCCGCAAGCGGTAATGCCAGATAATTTGGATGCGGGGTATACCCGGCCAATACAGGCCAAGTGGCCCCCTGAATTGACAAGGGGCCTAAACGAACTGCGGTAGTTGGTTGTGGTAGGGCGCCATTAAACCAAACACGGTGCTGCCAAGCCGTGAGAGGCACTTCAAGAACAGTATAGGGTCGATAGGCAGCAGGAACAGCGGTGGGCTTATATTCATGAAACAGATTATCATCTGCCTCCACCGCTTCAAAAGTGATCCAAGTGTAAAACACCTCAAAGTGGTAAGCCGGATCGGCTTGAACCACAAAGACCAACTCGATCCCTGTATCAGGCACTCCATACACCCGTAAGTGGTCTCGGAGTGCCCCTCGACTATGTGCAGCAATCGCCACACCAGCCATGACTAAACAATTATATTCGACAACCTAACAGGGAGCACAAAAATGGGTCTGTTAACTAACCTTTTTAATAATATCAAGCTTGAAAGAACCTATAAAACATTCAATATAGGAGGTATCACCGTCACATACGCCTCCGGAAGCGTACGCGAGGGGTTTGTGGACAAGCACAAGTACTACTCAAGCGTCTCGCAGATAAGCTGCCCCACGTTGGTCGCGCCATGTCATAAGGTTTCTGCACATACACAGAGCTATGCACAGGAAAATGGGACCCCGGAATACAGTGGTTTGCCACCATATACCGTAGCACCCAAAAACCCCAACCCAACTAGCTTAGCATCCCATTAGCACCCAAGTACTAATGTTTGGACAACCCAGAACACGGTATCTTTATCTCAGGACTCGCAGAAGCAAGAACACTCTTTCGTCACTCACTCGTACTTGTCCACAAGGTGCGTAGGAAGAGACACTGGATAGGTTAAAATGTTTATTCCAACTTACGTGCTCTAATGTACAGTACACGTGTCAGTACTAATAACATAATGCATATTACTAATATAAGCAGCATGGTTACAATTCCATAGAATACAAACGGGGAAAGCATCTCAGAGCTCAGTGGATAAACGTATAAATAACATTACCACCCTCCCCTTGCAGTAAGATAGTTTATTATAGTAATAGAAGACCTCTGGGCTTTGACTAGCGAACCCCCATACCTCAGTCTCTAGATGCAGAATTACATCAGCAGGACATCATAGCTCTTCTCACTGAAAGGGATTTCTCCAAGTGTGTTTAAGCGCTAGTAAACCACAGTATTAAAAGCATATCAAATCCTTCATGGCAATTGCACATAATGTTATGTCTGGGTGCGCGAGACTGGCCATATCAGGAAGAACCAGAATACATTGTTATGTGACCTTGTACATGTTTGTGCAGACTGAGCCCAAAAAGGTGAACAACAGAAAATGCAGACAGTGCAAAAGAACTTGGCACGAGCAAAGGGCGAGGAAGGCCCGGCTCAGTGTAACGTGCGCAAAGAAAAGCAGCATGGCAGCCAGGCCTAGGCCAACATAACAAGGCAGGTAACAATCCACAAGACACGATCTCTAAAAGCTGTTACAAGAATAGGAGAGTCCCCTCTACTGGACTGGAAGCATTATAGTTCTGCTATTCAAGAAGGGAGATCGTAATGTGCCGAGGAAATATCGCCAGATTGCCCTTCTGGATGCGGTGGGTAAAGTTTTTTCAAAGTGCCTTTTGTCTCAAATAAATGAGTGGGTTGAAGATAATAAAATCATACCACTTGAACAAATGGGGTTCAGGAGAAACCATGGAACCATTGATAATATACCTGCCCACCAGTTCATTAACGAGAAATATGTATCAGTTAGAGGTGAAGTGATTTATGCAGCTTTTATAGACTTCCCCACATCATTTGATAAAGTAGATCGATCATTGCTGTGGAGAAAGCTCTTAGGATTGGATATGCCAGGCACCCTTTTAGATCTAGTAACTGCACTCCATTCCTCTACATGGTCTAGAGTATTGTAAGGTGGTGATCGTGGACTGTCGAAGGAAATTGTAACCCAAAATAGTTTAAAACAAGGCCCGTTACTTTTTTCTCTATATATCTCGGTCCTCCTTGCCCACTTGATAACGAGCAAGGGTATAGCCCCAACAATTGGTGGAAGAGCATTAGCCTGTTTATTATACGCGGACGACATAATAATCTTGGACCTTGCCCACAAAGGTCTAAATAGTTGCCTGGAGGCTTTGCAACAATTTGCCGATGCACATCACTTGAAGATCAACATCTCTAAAAGTAAAATAATGTGCTTCCATGGTAAGAAGAAACCCAAATACACACATTTCTCCTGGCTCCTGGGTTTCCAAAAGTTAGAAATAGAAAGTCTTATACCTTTTTAAAGAGGATTATGTGTAGTAAGCTCAGTGACAAGGCCCACATCAAGAATAACATGAGTAAAGCACAGTCTCTATCTATAGGATTGGGCACTCTTTATAAGGCGACTGGCAGAAGACATTTTTCTTATCTCTTAGAGGTTTACAGAGCAAAAACTTCCACCTCCTTGCTTTATGCTTTGGATCCGATAGATGTAGCCAAATGGGGCTTCTTAAATACAATGGAAGGGCAAGTGTTAAGAAATATTTCCTCAGCTAACTTTGCATTTTCAATGGCTTCCCTGAGGCTGGAAATGGGCTTAAGAAGTGCTTATGTCCAGGGATTGGCAGGGGTGGTCTGCTGGGTGGCCTGCTCAAAGAGGAGTGAAGAAGACAAATTAAGGTACCTTATGAGGAAAGGAATTCTGGTAGACAAAAGAAAAAATTAATCAGTCTACAGACATTTCTCCTATGCTGTCAATCAGCTTCAATTAGATCCCAGTCTGGTACTCAAATTACCTGTGTCACAATTAAAGGTTAACTTAAAACAGGTCACGTAGGCGCTAAGCTTTCGTCTGGATTGGGAGGCGTGCTAAAAAAAAAGGGGATTTCAAAACATTGAAGGGTCCATCACAGTAAAGAGAACACAACCTTATATTTACTGGAATTTAGCTCATGGAGTATGACGATTTTGGATTTTGCTGAGGTTGGGTATGCTTCCTTTAAATTCCCTCATGGCTAAATTGTATGGAACCTCTGCTGTATGCGATTTATCTCAAAATGGCACTCAAGATTTGAATCGCGTTCTCTTAGTCTGTCCGACACTCTTACTACATTGCCAAAAATGGTTGAGACCTATATGTTTACAGCTAGCTATATGATCTGCCTCAGAAGCACTGCAGTCACTTTATGATCCCCCTAATGAAATGTTTTGCTGTAGAATTTTTAACTTTTTTAAGTGCTTTTTAAATTTGTATTGAATTTACTGCACCTTTGCGACCATTGTTTTAATGTTGTATTGTATTTTAATGAACTTTTCATGAGTCTGAACGCTTGGAGAAATGCACTTTGTCTGGTTAATTGTAAGATTGTGTGTGTTTTATATGGATCTCTTCGGAGTTCCGTATCATAAAGAAACTTGACTTTACGACACATCACTCATTTGCATCTTAAAATAAGTGCAAAGCACTTGACTTATGTACGCCGCACATACTTTCTAATCATTATTGACTGATCGTCCCTAGACAGCATCGTCCAAACATTATTTCAATAAATGGTGCACTTATGATATTAATCCATTATATCCTAACCTTGGACACTTGTGCCTCCCTGAGAGTGGATTAGATGCTTTAAATGGCTACTAAGTGCTGTGGCTTGTCTATCTGTGACCCAGGTTCAAGACCAATTCCAGAAGGCAGCACTTCTATTACAAAGAGGGTTGAACCAATCTTATACAATTATGTAAATGTACTTTTCAAATTATGGCAGGACACAGCATTGAAGAACTGTAAGCGATATAAACTAATCATAGAATATTTTTAAGTAGCATGCCATTAAGTAGATAGCACATAAGCACAGTGCACTCCATGTGTTCTGACTGAAAGTACAGCTGCTATCTTTGGTCTGTCAAACCTTGCATTATGCTCAGAGTTACTGTGCTGAGAGATTCTTGTGTGAAAATGAGGTTGCCATTGTTTAAAAGCTCAAAGTTTGGCCTCAGACCGTACTATGGTGTAATTAAATATAGTTTCAGGTATGATCAAAAAGAAGCGAAACCATTCAGTACATATTGGTTAGGGAGGGATTATTAAATGTATTAGATAGGTAAGGCTTGTAAGTTCAGTTATAGACAACATGACAACAGGTGTAAGGATACCATCAACTCTGCTTTGAAATGAGTTGAGCTTTTGTACGTAGATAACATGACAACTAACATGACAACAAATGTAAAAAAAAATCATCCACTCAGCTTCTTAGTGAGTTAAGCCTTTGAGTATTGAGGGCTTTTGAATAGTTTCAACAAAACCATACTTATATATTTTCGTACTATCGATTGGACAGAATGGTTCAGAATCTAGGTAGTGTGCAATTAAGTTTCTGGTTATTGAGATCAATAACTGAGTTCAGTTATAAACCAGACTCCTACTTATAGGTTCTCGGCATACTCAGAATCATTGCTATGTTATTCTACAGAACATCTTACAATAAAATATCACCTGCAATATCATTATGTTATATTGGGATCCAATAAATCTCAGACATAGCCTCATGGTAGTGGTGCAGTGCAAAATCGACTACATCTTTATACATCGCCATTTCATAACATAAACATGCACTTAGCACTTTTCTCGTGTGGTCTAATAATATTAAAATAAGTGTTGCATTTGACATTATTAATAGTGCATTCGCTGTAGAACTAATGAACTTACTCAGACTATAAGAATCAACCGCATCAAATGAGATACTAATAAACCATTCTTACTTAGTAGATATGTACTCAGTATAAAAATGAATTCAAATTACGTAATGTGTGCCTTAACTTAATGCATTAAATGACATTTACTATTTAGATGATTGAATAGAAACCATCCTCATATATGTAGAATGTGATTATTCTAGAAACAACAAAAGTTGATGTAATGTGTACACTAATGTTTCATATATTGCTTTAAAATGTAGCTTCTTGACACATTTACACACATACCTTTAAGATATTACTGTATGCAACATGCAATATGAAGCTAATGTACTGACATTTTACATTTACTTGTGTTTAAAGGTGCACATGTATATTAAATGTGCACTCTTGCTTTAACACAGTAAGTTGACATTTTAGGCCTACAATTTCCCATGCTAGATAAAATATTGTTTTCCAATTCCTGCTAACATGACTTTTCTTGTAGGTATTCACACACATTGTTAGTTTGGGAATAGATATGTTACTGTATAGTGATAGAGAGAGAGAGAGCCTGAGAACAAGACCTTGACAAAAGCAAAGAGAGCAAGAGCGTTAAGTGAAATGTCTGTTCAGCAATGTTACCCCCTAACCTGAGTGTGAGAAGATGATGTTGTTCCCATGTCCAGCATGGGATACTCTGCGAATGTTGCAGTCTGCAACGTGCAAAGGAAGAAAGACACAGAACCCCTGATGATACGAACAGAGGGGTGTTACCTGAACAATTTTTGTCTGAATAATTGGAATCTGCACTGTCTGAGGTTACCTCACTTTTCCTTTAGACTTCGAGAGGTTTAGACCTCTATGCTACCCTTGATTTCTTCCTAAGTGTGGCTTAGGCTAACAATTACTTCCCTGACCCAAGAAGACTCTTGACCAAGCTTCTGCAATGCTGACACCTTCATGCTTAATCTCAAGCCCAGTTCTATTTTCCTTTATGCAATTCCTTGATTTTTGAGATTCCTTAGGCTCTAGAACCATCCTATTAGCTTGGACTTTACTTTAGGGGATTTAGACTCACTCATGTATAGACGAGAAAATCTGAGACTCTTCTCTGAGTATCAGATACTTTTGTTAATCTTTTGCATCGCTGTGACTGAGTTCCCTGTCTGCTTGATTCTGGATGCCTAAACATCTTTAGGAAGTTAGGCTTTCCTGTGGTTATTCTGTATCTTTATAGCATGGTGCTAAGAGTCGTTTATCTTAACTTGATCCTTAATTTGGAATAAATCTTCTTAACCATAGCTACTGATTCCTGGTTCTTATTGCGTAGCCAAATGGGTTACACTGTTAATTGAAATTGGTTGATGTAATGTTACCATCACCTCTTAGTCAGGGAAAAAGGTCCATAGGAGGACCAAGGGTAAGACAGTGGGCCAAGAGAATGCTAGATCAGTAGTTATCATTGTCATTCGCATATAACTAAAATGTCAGTATGATATTATGATCGAGAGTATACCTTGATTCTGTATGTGAGTTAGGAGTCTTTTGAAGTTAAGGTATCAGGAGGAGGGAATTTGGGCATCTGGTGATACCTAGGGGACAGCATTCTGTTTATGATAGCTCTTCTCTTAGTTTGCATACCATCTTGAGTCACTAAATAGGAAGCTAGTGGCATGCCTATCATTGGAAGTAATGGTATTAGTGTCTGACTTCTCTGGTTCTCATAGTTATGGGTGGGATAGATAAAATGTGGTCATGATCGGAAAGTAAGTTGAGTTGAGTATATGATGGGGCTCATTTTGATATAGCCAATAAACCATCTCTGTACTTTCCTGAGTCTTAATTCACAGTTTAGTTCAATTCCTGGGAATTGGAACGATCTGCGGTGTTCATGATATTTTATGTAGTGTTCTACCAGGGGAAGTTTTATATCTGATTCATAGGTATTACAATAGTGTTCCTGAATATAAGTTACTGGGACATTGTATAGATTATAGCGTGAATGCACAGTTTCAGTTAATCCATTTTATAATTCTGTTTTGTTATCCATTGCTGAACGTAATGGTGGTGGTTTTGTCTGTCCCTAGTTTACAGATGGAGCAATTGTGACGTGAAAAAGCCTCTTGGTTTATTCAAGAAACTCACTTGAATCTTCAGTTTGTCTTAAAAATGTTACTTGCACATCTGACATTGATTTAGGAGTATGCCAGAATATAGTCTTTGACTGATGGTTTGTTCTCCCAGGGGTACCAATATTTTTTCAAATGTTTTGAGAATAACCGTTATGGAAGTTAGTGATAAAGCATAGTGATTCATCAGTGTTTGTTTTTTTTGGAGAATCTTCTTCTAGTAATGCCCTGCGACCCACAGAGTCAAGCTGATTTATCTAGTTTTATGTTGTTGCAGCCTCTCAATTGGAGATGCTGTATAATTTCGCCAGATGTTGTTCTGTAGGTTATTTGATCACTGCTATTCATTTTGCATGAAGGAACTTGCCCTTTGGAATGTTTCCGATAATACTCGTGGGATGGCAGCTAGCTGCTGTTTCTGATGCATCTTGATCTGGATTTGTCTGTCCTTGATCTATATGGTTAGGTTCAGATAGTGCACCTTTAGATTTGAAATGGTTGTTGTAATAGATGTATTCCATTTGTTGAGATTCCTTTTGTAAATATAGTTTTGTGGTATTGATTGTGGCACTTGCCAAGTCATTAGGATATCATCTATATAACTATCCTAGAAAATCACAGGTTTGTTCAGGTGTTGATATTTTTTGTACCATAGCCAGTGTTTTTCAACTTCCCCATTAGGATACAGGCATATGATGGAGCAAGTTTGGCTCCAACCTCAGTCCCTTGTTTTTGGAGGAAATAATTGTTATTAAAGCAGATGACATTGTTGGTCAGATAAAATTGTAGCATGTCTAAGACCATATTATTGCTTTACCAAAAGTAGGCAGATCGTGTGGATATGTCTTTCTTCACTGCCTCTATTCAGTCTCTGTATTCAATTGAGGTATACAAACTTACCATATCAATGGTGGCTATAATGTAATTTTCCTGCCAGTTGAGATGTAATTTTTATAGGATGTCTTTAGTTTCACTAATCTAGAAAGGGAGATTCTTTATCAGTGGCTGTAGCTGGTGGTCAATGCATTCTGTTTTTCCAGAACATATTGATTAATTCTGGCTATTATAGATCTTTCTTTCAGGGAAGTCCTGTTGGAGAATCTTGGGGGTAGGAGGTATAATGTCGCCATCACTGGTGGATTAATACACAGTTATATCAACTTTCCAGTTTTTTTTGTAGCCCTCTTTGAATTTATTCAGTAGGGTTGACATATAGTTTCTGGTAGTAGTCTTATTCCATTAATTGGTGCTGTGTATCTGTGATGTAGTCAATTGGATGTAGAACTATTATATTTCCCCCTTTGCCTGTTTCCTTTATTAAGATCTTGTACATTTTCTGTTGTGCCTCTATCTCCTTTATCTGAGTAGTTTTGAGGTTAGTCAATAGGAAGTTTTTCTTTTTTGTGAGTTGTCCGGGTGTGTAAAATAGATTTAGGTTTGAACTGACTTGGTAGCACATATGAAGGCTCAATTCCTAAGTCCATGATGGTCTCCATTTGGTCCATTGTGCTGGTTCCAGGGCCTGTGTCTCCTAATATCGAGATCAAGTTAGTTTCTAATAGTTCCCTCCATGTAAAGTGTTACTGTTCATGGAATTGTGCATAATCAATAGATTTAGACGTATATTTATTAACCAGTTATCTTTGAGGAATTAATATATATTTTCGTCAACTTGTATTTTGTTTTTAATATATTGTGCATCTCTAATGTCTAAAATTCCAAAAAATGAACAAGATTTTATCCTCTGCTACGATGATATCCAGGTCATGTGGTACATAGACCAGAACACCCTCAGTACCATGGACGTCATTTGGAGGTAGTCAGGGGTCACAGCTGTGACCTCAAGCTTGCTCCTTGCTACTCCTGGCACTTTCTTTGTGAACCCTGGCCTCAGAGGGGGCAAAACGTTCGCCTCCTCTGAGTCCAGGGGTTGCAAAGGAAGTGCCAGGAGTAGCAGGGAGGAAGCTAGAGGTCACAGATATGACCCCTGACTACCCCCAAATAATGTCCATGCTCAGTATCATGCCAGGCTTAAGGCCATCCTAGACTTAGTCAAGAATAGGACAGCTTTCAATGACGTGGGAGACATAGTCATTGACCAAGCTCTTGATCGTCATGGTGGGGAATAGAATGAGGGTCTCCTGTGTAACCTTTTCAGAGGGGGAAACAATAATGTTTTTTTCAAGCGAAGGGGACAATGTCTTCAGCTACAGATTGGTTGCACAGCACTGTAAGTAGACACAAGTGCTTCTGACAGTCTTCGGCATACTTATTGGGCAAGGGTCCATGAAGACCCATAATTGATAGGTGAAAGTTTGGTTATGGCTTAGGAATTCATCTACACGACACAGTACAGCCAGCAATTTCGAGTGGCCTGTGGTTAGATGTAGATTTACTGACCGACCAAGTATCAGAAGAGTCATGAAGAAGTGTAGTAGGTTGTAAAGGTATGAGAATAGAGTCAGTTTTACATTTGCAGAAACCTGAGGGATTGTTACATGAAAATGAGAAGGTAAAATAGTGGTGGAGCAAGTGCCCTAGTTAGAAAGGAAATGTAGCATGTTAAGCATATCTTTCATAGAATTGGTGACCTTCAAGTTATGCTGCTGATTTTAAGAGACTTTAACATCATGATGGACTTCTTAAACATTTTAATTTTCTTTGTGGGGGGTCATAGTTAAGGCACCAGAGTCACTCAGCTTTTTCACAAATGTTCTTAAATTTAACCATAGCAAGAGTAATCCTGAAGGTTATGGGTGAGATGAGTGGTTAAATCTTTAAAGAGTTCATCTTCCAAGCCAACCTCAGGGGCACTGCAGAGAGTATAGATGGAGAGAGGAGCACTAGGATTCTCAGGCGTAACTCTAGCCCATAGTCTGCCAATGGTTAGATAGGGCCTGGAAGGTTTTGAAAAGGATCATCTATTAGTCCTGGAGAAAAGATATAATGCTGATAATACCACAGGTAAAGCTTTGACACAAAGATATGATCTAGATTGGTTAAAATAAGGAAGAGTGCATGTCCTGCATGGTTTTTGGGAAAAGTACCGTAGTAGAGCAGCTTCAATTAAAAGTGTGGTGCTGGTACATTTACTGTTCCTGACCCAGACATTCAAATGGTGGGATTATTGCACGTGAGAGTGCAGAAAAAGTGCCAATTAGATTGGGGTCCTGTGTCACCATGTAGTAACACAGTAGACACTACACCAAGATGGATGGGAAAAGTGTTATTCTGGTGCTCGGTTTTAAAAATAATAGATATCAATCTTCTGCCCTGAAGAATGCAGGAGGGTGGAATGGTTATGTTATGTTAATTAGACTTGTATAGCGCACAGCTGCCTCAGCAAAGAGGCGTCCCGGCGCTAACAGCAGAAGAACATAGAGGCTAAGAAACTGGGCATCACAGCGCAGAAAGTAGAGCACATGGTGACACGATATTGAGACTTGAAATCTCTTTGAGTCATTTTTCCATAAAAATACAACGTGTTAGCTTTAGATTCGGTAATGAGCTCAAAGAGTTTGATACTATGCTTTGGTATATAGTAAATTATGAGAAGGGTACTGTTGAAAGTTAGGTAGGGATCAACTATGCGTTAGAAATGAGTGATCAAAGAGAAGAACATAGTTCAAGGATAGACAAAGCATGACTATTCTTAGGGGATTTATCTCATGTGCTAGCTCTGGGTTAGCTCTGGGTTAGTTTTAAAATAAAGAAGGCTCAACTGGGAAGATGGAAGGAGGAAAAACGAAGAGTTCACAAATGAAGGTGAGATTATTGCACTGCATGGGGGTCAAGTTGGGCATAGTGTTCTGCCCTTACCTTAGCTAGTGCATGAATGTATAGAGAAGAGCTTGCCTTTAGCATGACACAAATAAACCCCAAGCATGTGTCCACTGTGCTGCCCTGCATGCATCGACCTTAACTAGCCAGTGGAGCATGTGGTAGATGGAGGTCCAGTTGTTGTAACAACAAATCTTGTGGTGGGTGCCCAAAGAACAACATGTACCTCAACAAACTCCTGAGGTGAACAGCCTTACAAGGAAATAAAACACAAACAAAAGGAAATCAACAATGCAAAAAAATTAAATGAAAGTCAAACAAAACAAGAAATTATAACCAATGAAAGAAAAATGGGTCCGAGACTCCTCAAAATTACCATGGCACACAAAGAAGTTGGGAAAAAGTAATTACAATTGTGGCATGACTAGTGTCAACCAGATGCGTTGAGACTTCAGTTTTAGTGATGGATTATATTGCATAGATTCCATCTTGATCTTGTTATGGATCTGCCTGATGCATTATGCCCATGGGTACATGTGGCAAAGTGCACTGATGTGTGTTTCATTCTGCTTGGATGTGTGGTAGTCAACTGCTCAGCTTCAGTTCATAATTATGTCATGAAGCATCTTTGCCTATAATGTGGCCTTGATTGTGATATGTAGGTTGAGATGGAGATAAAGATGTGTCAGTATACACTGAATGGAAGTACCTTTTAGGTAACAAATGCTTAGCCAACTATATGGCCTGGAGCTTTGTTGTGCAGGTTATGGTGTTGGGCATTGTGTCTAAAGTGCACTCTGTTGAGTGCTTCTTTGTGCTGGCCCTGTACACAAACTAAAACTATTTGCTTTGTGAATAATGTATTCTCAATGGTGGTAAATTTTGTATGGAATTCTGTAAGATGCGATAAACATTGTAATAGAAAGGAGCTATGATCAAACCAAGGTCCACCTAGGTATGTAGGCTGAGATCAAATCAAAATGAAACCCATTGCAGCGGTAAAGCTGAACTTACTGTCAGTTGACTAATTGGTTGCCATGAGAAAAGCCTGGTAGGGCTGAGGCACATTCAATCACATTAGATAAGTTAATGTGACTGACTGGTATTAGGAACTACAGGGCGAAACTGAAATCTCAATATGGTTTAGCATAGGGAAAAGTTCTCTATACTTTGCCATAGGAAGATCTCCGCAGTCAGGGTGAAGATCTCCACATGGTAAAGTATAGGGACAAGTAAGAAAGTTAATTAAGCTAGGGGAAGGTTTGTAAAAATATTTTATGTTAAATAATAATGTAAAATGAATTTAATATATTTAGTACCAACTTAGAACTAAGGATAAATGTGCTACAGCACTAATAACTAAATTTTGAACTCAATAATAAATTTAAATATAAAGTCACATAAATTTTTCTCAAGTTTAAAATAAAAAAATAATTCCCACCTAAATTAAAGAAATATTTTATATTATGCTAAAATAACTATTACCAGTGGTGTATAGAATTAATAACAAGTAATATAATTATATTTTAATAACATTTATTGTTACATTGCTTTTGCCATGCTAAAAGTTTATAATTAAATAAAAATATGTTCTATGTATTTTTTTAATTAAATTACAATTATTTATTTGTTTAACTATGTAAATAATGTAATTTAAATAACATTATTGTAAGTAATTGGGTTACTGGTTGAGTTTTCAAACCCTACTCAAGCAGCAACCACAGTCCTTGTCAGAGTGAAATCAAAAGCAAACCCCAAATTAACCTGTGCTCAACCCTCTGGTAGCTTGGCACAGAGCAGTCAGGCTTAACTTAGAGGCAAAGTGTAAAGTATTTCTGCAGCACTTCAAACAGTAATAAAGTGAAAGCACAACACAAGAAATATCCCGCACCAAATTAGAAAAATTGAGTAAGCTTTAATAATAAAACAAGACCAAAATGACACAAATTCAATTGGTAGAACTGGAGATGTGCAAATTGATAGATTTAGTGAATATAGTGCCATAAAGCACAAAGCGTCAACTGTGATTATCAGGTCGCCCCAGACTGGGACAAAGTCACAAGTTCAGGCTGACTCAGATAGAGCGTGAGTCGGCTACAAGGACCCAGTTAGGCTTACTGAACAAGAGTACTTTAAATCCTGGTTCCAGAGCGTAGCAAGGTCCAGTGTCGAGAATGCATTATGCAGCTGAGGCGATGTGCGGTCCTGACCAGAAATGCATTGCGATGCTGCGATGTGAAGTCCTGCATTGTCATCAAGGAAGCTGTCAACGAGGGAGCTTGCGATACGAAGTCCTGCATCAAGGATCCGTTGCACGCTGGCTGGTTCCAAAGGAGCTGCAGAGCTTGTGATGTGGGGTTCTGCATCATTGTCGAAGATGCCGTCGACTAGGGGCTTGCGATGCAAGGGCCTGCATTGAGGATGCATCGCACAGCAGCAGTTCTGATGAGCCTGCAGGCTGTGAAGGCAATGCAAAGTCCTGGCATTCCGAAAGTTCATGTAGCAGAGGTGATTTTTCGGTTCTGCTCAGGGTTGCGCCGCGCAGCAGAAGAGGTCAACAGATGGGCTGGCGGAGCACCTTCAAGCCCACTTCCAAGGGTCCAGGACTGGGTTGGTTGGTTCAGACTCCGGCTGCTGGTTACAAGAGACTAGCCCTTGGAGTCACTGTGGTGGTCCTGGGTACAGGTGGCAGGTTTCAGCCCTTCTCATCCAGGCAAGTGGGCAGCAGGTCAGCACAGCAGGGAAGCAGGCCTTCGGAGCAGCAGTTCAGCAGAGCAGCACTCTTTTTAGCAGCACAGCATTCCTTCTTCCTGGCAAAGTCTCCCACAGGTCCAGGAGTGTACTGAAGAGTTGGTGACCAAGGTCCAATATTTATACCTGATGCCTTCTTTGAAGTGGGAAAAACATCTAGAGGATTCCTTTTGAAGGGCTCAGATTTCCTGCCTCCCTTGCCGTGGCTCCTGACTAATCACAGGAGGTATGCAATCCTTTGTGTGAAGGCAGGACACAGCCTATTCAGTGGTAAGTAGGGCTGTGCCAGTGATGGTCCATCCAGGCACACCGAAGCTCTCGACTGTTTCTGGCTATCTAGGAGGAATACACGAAGACCAACTGCCGACTACACCTAATCATCTGACCCAGAGACAGGCTGCAAGCACTAAAGGGCAAAGTCAGGAAAATGCCAATTTTCTAAAAGCAGCATTTTCAAAATTGTAATTCAAACTCTGACTTCAAAAAGGATTTTTCATTACAATTCCAAAGACACCAAAATGAACTGTTAACCTGCTCCCAATTGGAAGATATCCTTATTAATGAATGAATGGATGAGTATTTATAAAGCGCACTGTCATTCAAAACAAATGAGCATCCTGGCGCTAATACTAAACAGTAGTGTAAGCCTTTACCCTAGCCTAAAAGGGGTGGTTTAAATGAGGGAGAGACAAAGCATGTCAGAGGCTTGAAACAGTCAAGTCATCAGAGTCTTTTTAAAAGCATCTTCTGCATTTATAAATCGGAAATGCATTGGCAATTGATTACATGCCTTGGTGCCTTTTACCATCAGGGATTTTCTACCTCAAGTTTTTAATCTGAAAGAGGGGGGCTTCAGCAGATTTGCGTTTGATGATTTCAGTTTTACCAGGGTCTAGTAGTGGCTGAATTAAATATAATAAGGTGCCTCCAATGTTATCCTATGGGAGATGTAGGCCTTGCAATAGTAAAAAAATAATTTAAGAGTTTTTCACTATCAGGACATGTAAAACTTAAAAGTGCATGTCCTACTTTTGAAATACATTGCATCCTGCCCTGTGGGCTGGTTAGGGCTTACCCTGAGGATGCCCTATATGTATTAAAAAGGTGTGGGACTGGCAAAAGGCTTTCTTTGTAAGGGCACAGTGGCAGTTTAAAACTACACGTACAGGCTGCAATGGCAGTCCTGAGACATGGTTCTTGCGCTACTTACGTGGGTGGGACAGTAAGTGCTGCAGGTCCACTTGTAGCATTTAATTTATAGGCCCTGGGTACAGGTAGTATCACTTTATATGTGACTTATAAGTAAATTAAAAATCCAATTGGCTATAAGCCAATGTTACCATGTTATAAGTAGCGAGCACATGCACATTTACACTAGTTAGCAGTTGTAAAGTGCACCAAGTCCCAAGGCCAACAAAAACGAGATCAGAAGAATATGGAAGAGTAAGACAAAATGTTTGGGGGAAGACCACCCTAGAGCTGACAGGTCTAATAATTATTTTCTATGGGGTTTAAAGTCCCTGCCTCCATTATTTTCTATAGGAGGTTGTTGCAATACCAGTGGTTGACCATGCATGGTTTTTAGTTGTAACTTGCCGTCACAGGCTAGGTGCACTCCCTTCTTCAGGGGGTGGAGATGTGTAAGTCTACACTGTTGAATAACTTGACACTCAGATATTTGAATTGCCAAAAGTACAAAAGTTACTCAAAAGTATAAGAGTAAAGTTACATGTGTAAAATACTCACAAACGTGACACCGTTGTGAATAGCTCTGCTTGTTGCATCATCTGGAACCGTCTCTGAACTGTAATGCTGTGTTGGTGCTTTATGTTTGTGATTTATTTTTCATTTTCTTATTTCATTTTGGTTCATAATCTTATTAAATATACTAAATAAAATGTTTAAAACAAGTAAAACAGCAAGTTCTTTAGAGGTGGATAATGACTGCTTGACTATTACTGTCTGTGATAATATGGATTGTACTCTGAAGCATTTAAGCATAACAATAAGGAAACTATACAAATACCTTTCTGTTGAGCGAAAAATAGTTAAATTAAAGAAGAGAGTGCAAGGATGCTGGTTGTTCCATGATCATTGAAGTAAATGCTACTGGTTTAGTTTGATGTTTTATTACAAAAACAGGCGATTTATAGACACTGTTTCACCTGCCCAACTCTACCAGGAACATGTAGTGTGAGGGCTTGGGTTTGGATTGGAAACAGTTGCTTCTGTAAAGAGTGGTAAGCATGATATTTGCCTGGCAAGCTCAGATGGGAAAAAACTGCCAATGTACAAGCTAGGCAAAAAATATTAGAACAAAAATAAAAAGAAAATTGTTGAATAGACAACTGACGTGTTGTTGGTGATTGGCAAAACTAATAGATCTGGCTTGCATTTTGAGTCCCAACTAAAATATTTCCGAAAAGCCTACTACAGTGAAAAACACAAAACGGAAAACAATTGGTTTTTAATTGAATCCATCTATAAGATAAATAATTCCATGTGTGAGATATCAATATACTTTTGAGATTGAGATGGAGGCAGAGTGAAACGCCAAACAACGAGGTAAGATAGATATGCTCCACTCTATATATAAATAATTGGTACTTGTGGAGAGATACACTGTCAAGCCAGACCTAACAAAAAGGTTAGATGTGACAGTAGAATTAATAAAATGTAAAAAAACCAACACAATCATATGAGGTAACATCAGCTTTTAGCACATCCTTTTTGTGGATCTATCTTATACTGACAAAAAAACAACCTAATACCACTTCATCTAAAACAAAATGCCGAAATCCCCTTCTAAAGAATTACAGCTTTGACTAAAAAGAAAATTGACGTAAAACATTAATGCAAAATGGGATTTAGGGCATGGGGGCACAGATGCAAGGAGGCACAGGGACAAGGGGGCATGTAATGTAAGGGTGAGCGTACAGTGGAAGGGAAAAAGCCACATTCAAATCCTCCAGAAACGTGAGGCGAAAGGGAAGGGAGATTAGGGAAAGAACCTCCCACTGAAAAAAAACAGAGGGAGTAAAGGGAGGTAAGGAATTGGAGACAAGACAGGGATAACACACTGAAAAGTAAATAAAAACAGGTAAAAGGGTAAATAGTAGATGGCGTATGGAAGCATATGGACATGGGACACAGGTGCAAGGGGGCAGAGGATGCAAAAGGGAGCGTAATAAAGAAGGGGAAAAAAAGCCCCCACCAAGATCCTAAAAAGTGTGAGGGGAAAGGGAGTGAGCCAGGACAAACACACCAATTAGAAAAAGAAAGGATTCAGACGGGCGCAGAGGCTGGCAAAAAAAAAAGAACAAAACAAAAGGAATGCATTTTTTACCAACAAGTGCTTTCGCCACGTTGAGCTAGTCTGCCAGGTGAATGTCATTCTAGTTAAACAAGTATATGAATCAGGTGAGACGAAATGATTTAAAGCAGGATTAGTCAGGTTACCAAAAATCACAGGCAAAAGGACGAGCAAAATAAAGGTAGAAATTTGCATAGATGGAAGGAACAGCATCAGTAAGTTTGCTGATGTCTGTAAGTTTACACATATATTTTAAAAACAACGAATGGAACTTTGGGCCTGATTCGCAAAAGTACGTCACACTTTTGAGTAAATGCACCTTTTATAGAAAGTTTACTACTTTTGGCATTCACAAACTCTGACTGTAAACTTACTACAAAAGCGTAAGTTACATGTCTCCACCCCTGAGAAAACAATTGGCTTATTCTTGTGTGGGAGGGTGATGTACCTGACCCTCCCTAAACCGCTTTTACTGCTCCCTAATCCCATTCCCTTTAGTAGTAAATCTGCCCCTTTTCCCACCCACTCCCTTGTGTCTCTACCATATTTACTACTAAAATCCACACTTACATGTGCAGAGAATGATAGAGCGAAATGTTCTTGAGAATTGTAGGGGTGCATCATAATCACTGATAGGCCGCACCCACATGTATTCAGACCTATATTCGTTTATATTCAGTTGTATACTAATGCATGTTTAGCAAAGAATGAAGAGTTCACTGAGATAAAGTGAACTCAGCAGCATAATGGTGTTAGGATAATGATGTAATGTAATGCTTATTGAATAGTGTGAACATAATGCATAGAGGAATTAGTTCGTGTGTAATGTAATTGCAGTAGTTAAACGTGCACCATATTAAAGTTGCACATGTAATTCATTGTTTGCATGTGAATCGTAATGAAAATGCTTATAGGGAAAAGTAAGATGTGTGTTTAAAAAAAATCATATGTAAAGGCCTGACTACTTATATGCTTAAGGAAGGCCTGGTTTGTTCTTATGTTAGCTTATTTCGTAGGCAGTGAAAAGATTCTCTTGGTAAGGCTCTCTGGGCACAAACGGTAGATTTAATTTGCACAGTAGAAGGTTTCTGTTGAAAGTATCTTTTGTTGCAGGTGCAAGGACACATGTCTCGTTAGTAAGACTAACTCTTTGTTTTCAAAAGCTAGAGAGATGGGAGGCATGGTACGGGGAGTGAAATGGAATTTAGGGATGATACTTTCAGCGGAGAAGGTGCCTGGGACTCAAGGTCATCGCAACCGTCCAGGATGAAGTAACCGTTTCGATGGAAAAGCACAAGAAAGAAGACCTGGCCAAGGAGGCGTGACAAAGGCGTGTACAATTGTATTGGGGTTTTGTATTAGGGATAGTGCCCTGAGGGAGGAGGCCAGAGAAGAGGTAGGGGAGACCAGAGAGAAGGACAGAGCTGAGCTTAGGTATTATGTGATTGCACTTCTTAGGAAGTCTTCACAGCGGACACCTTTTTATTCACTCTTGCCTGGGAAAATCGTTATGCAGGGATGTCACTTAGCGTTAGTGTAGGGACAGCAATTGATTTTAAGCTTGTTTAGTCCAATGAAGAGCAACTTAGAAATTGGAGCAATCATAGTCTGGTTGATCCTTCTAGAACTTTCTATTCTCCTTATCTTGAGTCGGATGAGATTCCTGCGTAGATTATTGTTTGTATTAGTGCCCATTTATTTCTTTAACCTCGTGTTGAGGTGCTTGCACGTTCAGTTATTTTTGGCGATAATAAATTCTCAAACTTGAATTCGGAGTCAGTGGTCCTTTCAGACAAAATGAATGCTGATATATAACCTGATGAGATTCTCTCCTTTACACTACTCAACAGGTAAAAAGATCTTGGCGACCAGAAGGTTCTTATAGATAATTAGATAAGAATCGGCGTTATCAAGAACACTCCACACATAAATATAGACAAAGATTATATTTTGTAGTATGTGTTGTAGTACGCTTTGTAGTAGTATAAACATACTACAAACTGTAGATTGAGAATCGGGCCCTTAGTGAGTGCCAGGTGTAATCTCACAAACTCAAAATGAATGATTGATATTACATCCTAAATATGACCTAAATGTCAATCTAGGTTTGACGGTATAGGGAACATTTAACAATTTGACATCTGATACTTCTCTAATTTGGAGTTACAGTTACAGTATAATTCTGCATCAAGGATATGCAGCTTGATGTGGAAATGCAATTTAGTTTCTTTCTTGTTTTCATGGGGAAAGCATTTTATTTGCTTCTCAAGCATATGGGTTGCACCACCCTTACAACACTGCCCTCAAAGGTGAGGTACTACTGCCCTTTTCTGGAGTAGATCGATCAATTTCATGGTGGGAAGGGTTCAAAGAAGAATTTGTGAATTCCAACAAACTCACAAGTTTCAAGGCAACCCACACCTTGAACCTCCTCCCCACTACTTGCATGGAGTTTACTGCTGCATAACTGTGTACAGTTTAAGTAAACCCATGTACATTTAACAAGTATCCTTTTGTGGCAAACTGTCAGGAGGAAATAGAGCCATTTTCGATCATAAGAATAGGTTTAGGTCAGTAAATGGCTTTGTAAAACTAACCCTTTGTCTTTCAATTGTTGATGTTATCTCTATAATTATATTTTGAAAAATAAGACATCCCCAAAAAGATTCTAATCAAGACACATTTTCCCCACATTATCTAGTTTACTAAACATACAGTAATATTTTATGACTATTTATATATATTGGTTGATTCAGAATTTGTGGATAGCTGCTGCTTTAAATGACTGGGGGACGATTGTGTCACAGTTGATTTTTGGTTATCTTTGTTACATACTTATAGAATTTTGACTTCTTGCATAAAGTGCCTTGCCATCAACATTATTTTTTTACAGATTGTAGTTTTCTATAGTATTGATTGCAGTGTGTGGAGAGATGTAACTGTTTTAATTGCAGTGCAATTTTATGGAAGAATAAAGAACAACATCAACATTTTGCCAGCTGATTCAACACAAACTATTAAGATATCCTAGCACTTTAAATTTTGCAAAAACTAAAGTACTGTATGCCCTGGAAGTAAGAACCCAACAACATTCGTACTTTCAAAACAGATGCATCTCCACATAATCTTATTCAAAATCAGAGCAAGGAACAATTGCAAGGCTGACAGTGATTATTTTCAAAATCCATATAAGCAAATTGCTACCCAGGAACTCAGCAATCGTAGAACATATTAGCCCTGCATTGATGTAAAATGGATTGTATATGTCCCAACTGTGGCCAAATTGCATGCATAATTAGATGAATTATAGAGCTGGAGAGATGCTCCTCCAAAATGAGAATAATTCAAACTGAGAGACAAATTAGAAACATTCAACTCGTGTGGATCCTCTATTTGGAAATAGTTATTTGCAATGTACAAAACGCTTCTTTAAATGCATATACTCAGAAAGTATATGATTAGGAAAAAATAATTTAACCCAATTGCTCTTTACCTAGTATACACACACCTGTGTGAAAGCATTGACAAACCAATGCATCTGGTTTGGCTGCCAGCCGTTTGGCTTTGCAAATGCTTGTTATTTTTGTCTTTGGTTTTGCAAAACCTCATTGCTGGGAGAGCTGCCCTTGCTGTTATAAAAAATGGCTAAAAGCCAAAACCTTCTTTAGTCTTAAACAGCATATATTTCCAAGGTAGCCTTTGGCATCAAGGAAACTAGTTTGTGTCTGGATGTGCTCCTTGTGAAAGAGCAAAATGTCATTCTACAAGGACGCACTCTCGGTAAGTAATAAGGTCCTTTATTTAGTATGAAGAAGACAAGACGAGTATGAAACATCCATCTCCACCAACGTACACCACCGACTGCAACCGCTTCTATTCCCACTTTCCATTCCCTTGACAACCCCAGAGTTCCACAGCATGTAAGACCCAACACATCCTCCCCCTTACATATACCAATGAATAACAATACAACAATGCATTTCCTGGAAAAAGAGACAAGAAGAAGAGGGAAGTATCTCCCCTGAATACTTTTGACCCCATCTCTCTGGAAGACTCTCTAAGGGCGTTAAGTCTTAAATCTGGCTCTCCACGGGATCCGGCACCCGCCTCCATTTTGGTATTGGGAGCAGAGGCAATTAACTCTCACATGAATCAGTTATTGTACACCTCCCTCCGAGATGCGACGGTCCCAACTAAATGGAAGCTAGCTAAAGTTATTCCACTGCTGGCCAATTACAGGCCAATCTCCCTACTCCCAGCCTTTTCTAAACTGCTGGAAAAATATGTGAACCAGCAGATATCGTCCTTTCTGGAAAAAGATGCCCTACTCCACCCCGGCCATTCGGGCTTCCGCCCCAATCACAGCACGGAAACAGCTTTGTTAGAAGTGGTGGATTCCATTCGGCTGAGTCAGGAGGCAGGCGAGAAGGTGTTGCTGGTTCTGTTAGATCTGTCAGCCGCCTTCGATACGGTGTCACATCAGATGCTCCTGACCAGGCTTTACACGATTGGCATCCGGGGCCAGGCCTGGAAATGGCTGGCATCTTTTCTAGAGGGAAGAAGGCAGGAGGTTTAGTGCAATCCTTTTTCAGCTTCCTCGCGCTCACGGAAGGTGGGGGTCCCACAGGGTTTGGCCTTGAGCCCGACCCTCTTCAATATCTACCTCACTCCTCTCGCCGAGGTGGCTGAAGCACATGGGGCCAAAATTGTGTCCTATGCCGACGATACTCAGCTGTTGTTTACATGGAAGGCTAACGAGCCTTGCCCGGGGACATTGATCAGCTCCTGTCTTGCAGCTGTGTTCGGTTGGCTGGCCGCTAACCACCTGAAATGTAATGCTGTTAAGACAGAATTGCTTTTCTTTGGTAAAGCGGCAGAAATTCCCTTACATGTTTTTTGGCCAGAAGACGCTCCTGCCCCCTCAGCAAATAGCCTAGTGGTGAAAAATGGATCACCAGCTGCTCTTTCGCGCTCAGGTCAATAGAGTAGTTGGCGCCTGTTTTGCTCTGTTGCGCTCTCTGCGTAAATTTTTGTTCCTTTTGTCCAAAGCTGCCAGACAACAGGTGATCCAGGCCCTGATTATATCAAGGCTGGATTATGGGAATGGACTCTACCTCGGCATGCCTGGTTTTCTGCTGGACAGGCTCCATTTGGTTCAGAATGCCGCTGCCCGCACCATTTTTGAGCTCCCTCGAAACTCGTGTGTGTCACACCTTCTGAGGAGCCTGCACTGGCTCCCTGTTAGGAAAAGAATAATTTTTAAAACTCTGCTTGTCACACAGAAAGCACTTTACGGGGCAGGACCTAGCTACTTCAAACGTAGGATTTCCTTTTACTCTCCTCGCAGAAATCTTCGACCTGTTGTTGGCTAATGTTCCCCGTTTTAAAATGTCCAGGGTAGGAGGCAAGTCTCTCTCCTTCCTGGGGCCCTTCCACTGGAACAAAATGCCTCTGCAGTTAAGAAACATTGAATCTACACCCTTGTTTAGAAAAAAACTAAAAACTTGGCTGTTTTCTTGCCCCCAAGTTATTTTCCCATACTGCGATCTTTTTAGCCTAGCGCCAGGACACTCTGTTGAGTAACAGTGCGCTCTACAAATACCTACACATAGACAAAGACATAGACATAGAAACATAAGAAGTACAATTACAATTCATAAGAAGTACAATAACAATTCACTCCTCAATGTCATGTACAGAATAAGTACAACACCTACCCCTTATATAAATCAAAGAAACTAAAACAACAACAAAAAAGGAAAAACGTGGAGAACACATTTACACTTCATTGAACAGGTATATATACATATGTACATTTGACATGCAGAACAACCAACAATTAAGTTACAAAATCACACAGCTTGGAATATCGTTTCCTTTCCCTGGTGGAAACTCTCCTCTTCCCCCAGCTGACCATGTCATCTTCCCCACTCTCCAACCTTGAACCAACACTGCTCTTGCCAACACCATGTGCAATGGCAATTTTGTCCTTATTCCACCACTTCCCATTTTGCAATCTGACCACATTCTTCCTCACATCCACAACCCTTTGTGAGGAGGAAAACTTGGATTCCTTCCTGGCGATAATCCTGGGTATTTTGACTCTGACAAAATCACCAACAACTACCTTGGACTCTCTCACCCGAACAACCACATATCTGTCTTGAGCTTGCTGTCTTTTCCTGCCTAAGTCTTCCAACTTCTGTTTGGAAATGATGAATTGCCCCATCCACTGTCTTGTCATCTTGGACTCTGGCACCCTGCCCCTTAATAATGCTAAGGGAGATAGACCTGTGTCCGCATTGGGGGTAGGGCGGACAGCCCACAACAACTTCCGTAACTCTTCCTTACAATTAAAATCACTAGACCTGGCTAACTGTATGTTGTCTTTGATAGCTCTGTTTAAATGTTCTACGAGGCCATTGCTTCCCGGGTGATATATAAAGGTATTGGTGTGCTTAATACCCAAGAAACTTAAGAAATCAGAAAAATGGCCAGAAGTGAATTGACAACCATTGTCTGATAAAATTTCATCAGGAATGCCTTCCTTAAGAAAAATGGATTCCATTATTCAATGATCTTGGAAGTATTAGGAGATTAGACAAACTTAATTTCCGGCCAACGGCTATGGAAATCCACGACAACAATACCACATTCCAGCATGCCTCCAGAAAGAACCATGGGACCAATGATGTCAGTGGCTAATTTCCTCCATGGCTTATTGGGTACCTCAATCGATTCCACAGGACTGGGAACGGTAACTTGACACTTGTTACTGCTGACACAACTGACACAATCTCTGACAAAATGCTCAACACTCCTGTCCAACCCCGGCCACCAGAAACACTCACTAATCCTCCTTTTCATTGCACGCATACCGATGTGGTCTTCATGAGCCAAGACCAGGATTCTGTTCCTCATACCCTCAGGAACAACTAAGGCATTGGACCGGTATAAGAGTTTGTTAATGATGGACAACTCCTCAAAGACATGTTTGTAGGTATCACTCTTCACCCCATCAGACTTCCACGGAGACCACCCTTGCTGTATACCTTCCTTCGCCTGTCATCTGTTCATCTGAATCACAAGCAGTGAGCCACTCATTTTCCAATATAGCACCATCACATCGCTGTTCGACAGCACACACAAGATCAGCGTCCATATCCTCTGATGTTTCCCCCTTATCAAGCATATCGTGACTGGGAAGGCGGGACATGCAATCAGCCAACACATTTTTGGCAACAGGAACATATTCCACAGTATAATTATATTCCTGAAGTCTATACTGCCATTTGGCAATCCTAGGTGGGGGTGGTTCCATGCCTTTAGAAGTAAATAAATGAACCAAGGGCTTATGATCAACTCGAACAGTGAAATGAGAGCCCCACAAGTGCATTTTAAAATGGACAATACCCCACCAACATGCTAAAGCTTCCCTTTTGATCACCGAATAGGATGACTCAGCACCTTCCAAACTCCTTGAAGCAAAAGCTACCACCTCATCTTTGCCCTCCCTACTTTGCATGAGGACGGCACCTAGTCCCATCTGGCTGGCGTCCTTCATGACAACAGTTTCATCACATGTATTGAAGGGTTTCAAGGGTATGGCATGTACTATTTCCTTTTTGATGAGCCCAAATTCCTGATCACATACATTACACCACACAAATGTTACATTTCTTTTCAGTAAATATCTCATGTGATAAGTTTTCTCTGCACACTTCGGAATAAATCTGGAATAGAATTCTATCAGACCTAAGAAGGATCTTAACTGGTCCTTGTTTTTGGGAGAATCAACTTCATCAATGGCTTTGACTACATTCAACTTGGGTTCCACACCATTGGCCTATAACCTAGATAATTGATGCTAGGGGAGCAGAACTTACATTTCTCCACACTGAGAGTTACACCTCTTGCTTTTAAAATGGATAAGACCTGACGCATTCTGTCATCATGCTGGTCCTGATCCCTACCAAACACTAGAACATCGTCTTGGAATGCTACAACCTCCTTGATGTCTTTAAACATGCTTTCTACCACCCGTTGAAATACGGCGGAAGCCGAAGCCAACCCAAAAGGCATGCGCTTGAATTGGAATAACCCCTCCATGGTTATAAAGGATGTTAGATGTCTACAGTCAGGATGAAGGTTGATTTGATGGTACGCAGAAGTCATATCCAATAAACTGAAAATGTTACCTCCCTTCAACGTGGAAACCATTTCAGTGATGTTAGGAAGTGGATGGCAATCGATCCAAATTTGCTGGTTGAGATCACGTAAATCCACACACATGTGGACCGAACCGTTAGCCTTGCGTGCCAAAACAATGGGGGCAACTCAATTAGAACACTTAACAGGTTCAATGACTCCTTGTTCACAAAGTTTATGTAATTTTTCCTTTAATTCAGCGCGCAAGGCTAATGGAACTCTTCTAACTTTGTGGACTACAAGACACGGCTCTTCAATCAACTTGATCTTGTGTGTAAATCCCGTCAGAGTACCCAGACCCTTTTGAAAAACTTTGGGATACTCCATCTCCCAATTGTTTTTATGTTTAACAGGCATAATGGGTAAATATCTGTTCCTTAACACCACCCGAGCAGGATTATTGGGGTCAAGCAAAATGCCTATGTACTTCTTGTCATACCAGCCTAACAAACACAAGTCATCCCTGGCTACATATTCAACCCCATCAGTACTGTTAGTTTGAAACTTCAAGGTGGCAGTGAATTCACCCACATCATCAATGAGCTTCCCACCGTAACCCACTGGGTGAACTTTAGAGTCAGACAATTGGACTCCTTCAAAATCGTATAAGGCGAACCAGAGTCCGCCATTACCTTCACATCAATTCCATTAATGCTCACCATGCAAAACGGCCTCACGAAATCATTTGGGCCAATACGACACACTGTATAGTCTGCAGAGACATCCTTCACCATGGGCACTTCACCTTAATCACTGGTGTAATGCTCATCCTCACCACCCTTGCAAGACCCCACTTTGTGAATCTTTTTTTGGTTGTACTCTATTTGAAGATCTGCAAACTTTGGCAAAGTGACCCTTACGCATACACTTGGCACATGTACGGTCCTTAGCTGGACATACAATGGCATTTCCCAAATGAGATGGACTGCCACATCGATAACACTCTAATTGTCTGAATGGATGCCTTATGAAGGACTTGTCCGATGTTTTTCCAGTATCTTCCTTGCCCTTTGTCTTCAAATACTTGGATTTCACCGCTAAAACATTATGAGGTTGAGATTACTCATCTGACACAGTCATTTGACTCATGAAGGATGTAGTGCTCTCTATCCTAGACGCTATTTCTACAGCCTTCTCCAACGTGAGATTAGGTTTTGATAATAATGTCTCCGGGATGTTTTTTGTTGTTAGTTTTCTCTACTAGTTGGTCTCGGATCATTTCATCCTCAAAATCTCTGTATTCACATGAAACAGCCAAAATTCGTAATGCCCCTACATAACTAGCAGCTGATTCACCCGTAATTTAAACTCTTCTATAAAATGTATGTCTTTCCATTATAACATTTTTCCTTCCTTTAAATCTCAAGTCTAGCACTCTTATGGTCGTGGCATACTTGTCAATTACACTATCTCCCTCACCCTCACCTTCTCTAGCCATAATAGGATCAGAAGGAATGTGCTTGAGAATTTTACGCCCCTCTGAACCTAGACAATGACGGAGAAAGGCAAATTTCTTTTTGTGTGTAAAAGAATCACCTTCTAACGCATCCAAGTACACCTCAAAAGCTTTCTTCCATTACTCCCAATCTGATTCAGGAGTAGTAGGACTAGGAGAAAAGGCAGGTGGAGGAACCAGTGAAAGCTGCATATTTTAATGATACTAGATTCACTCTTTGAGGCTAAAATAAGCCAAAAATAGGGTATTGAATGCAACAAGCATGATTCAGTAACGGTGAGCAAGGAATGTACAGTACTGTAAAATGAGGGTAGAAACTCCTTGAGGATGAGGAGTGTGTGTTTCACAGATGCTGAATGCGGGAGGTAAGTGTGCACATCACTGATATGCAGCCAAGCATGGATAATTTCCACTTGAAATATCCCTGGGAAAGGTGTCAACAATGTGGCAGGTGTGCGTTTCACTGATGTTAAAACGCAGAATGAGTGTGCACATCACTGATGTGCTGCCCAACTGAATGGTGCCGCAGCGCAAGTACTGCGTGTCTCAGTGGTGAAATCCACTTAAATATGGCCGTAGAGAATGAGGTTCCATGTCATGATGTGATGGAAAGGAAATAATGCTCCAAATAAATATGGCCGCCAAAAACGAAGACGTGTCAGAGACTGCCACGTCACTGACAAAGTGCCCCAATTGATACAGCCGCCAAGAAGAAGATTCCAATCATATGGCCTCGGGGAATGAGACTGATGATGTCAGGACGTCAGAATCTTGATGATGCTTGAGCACAGGGGTGCAAGCTCGAGCACAGCCACCGCGCGCAGCTAGCCACCTCAGAAATGTCAGAAAGTACCTGGGTATCAAAGGCCAGGGAGACGCCACAGCCAGGAACGGTTCAGGAATGACCCTTCAGCAGAACAGCAGGAACGGGTCTTCCAGCGGAACAGCAGGGCAGAGATGCGGATGTCTTCCTAATAAACGAGGAGACACCGCCTGGGGGACTCGTCCTGTCCCAGACTAACTCGTCGCCACTACAAGGACACACTCTCGGTAAGTAATAAGGTCCTTTATTTAGTACGAAGAAGACAAGACGAGTATGAAACATCCATCTCCACCAACGTACACTACCTGACTGCAACCGCCGCTATTCCCACGTTCCATTCCCTTGACAACCCCAGATTTCCACAGCATGTAAGACCCAACACACTCACAGTGAAGTAAGCCAGTAGCTGCAGAGGGTTGACTATTTGCCCCGCCCTATAGTGGGCAGAAGAAAAATATGAATGACAAAACAAAAGAACAATGGATGAAGAGTGGCTGAAACCCCTGTAGTAAAAAATTAACAAAAAATAAATAAATAAATAAATATATATATATATATATATACACACACACAGAATGGAGTTGCAAGCTGTATCTTTACGATAGACATGCGTGCTGATGGTGTCATCCATATATATATGGATGACACCATCAACGCGCCTGTCTATCATAAAGATACAGCTTGCAAATTAATTCTGCACGGCAACAGTGGCCATCCAAAGGCAATCAAATAAAGCATCCCATACTGTCAACTCCTGCGAGCCCACAGAATTTGCTCTTCAGACAGTGATTTTGAAACTGAATCCTAGACCATGATAAAGAGATTTCTGGACAGGGGATACCCCCATAAGATCCTGCAGGAGGCTTATCAGAGAGTGCGATCTAAAAACAGAGACCAATTATAATTCGGTAGCGGGCAAAGTGAAGTCCTCAGTTCTACCTCTACACATGACACTGGTCCAGGTCAATCCCATATCTGATTTTTCATGCAATACAATGATGAGCATCATCTTATAAGATCACTACTTACACAGAACTGGCATGTTCTCCAAAATGATGAGCACATCAATACCAAAATAGGTCAACAACCTCAGATAAGCCAGATCATTAGGTGATATACTAACTAGAAGTATGCTCATCAGTGAGGACAAACTGAATTTTCCGCGCTGCACGAGCTCCATGTGCGGCTAGACGCAATCTTGTGCTCCCCAGATATACATGCTACGGTAGGCCATAGTGAATACCTTTCAAGAACGATATCAGATCATAATCCGTTATTACTCAGGATTCAATGGGCCCAGGAGAGGCCCGCGATCCCGACCTGGAGGCTGCGGCCAGAAACACTGGAGGACTTTGTCTTCCGTGAGGAGGTTGGAGCCGGTATTGCGCAGTACTTCCTTGATAATGAGGGTACGGCGTCAACGACGGCACTTGAATGGGATGCCTTTAAAGTGGTGGTGAAGGGGGTGTGCTTCACTAAAACGGCTGGAGTTCGGAAAGCATTATTGCGAGATGTTGCGATGGCGGAACAGCGGTTGAGGACGGCTGAGAGGGCGCGCTCTGAGAATCCAGCGGGACAGGGAGAGGTTTTAGACGCGAAAGAAGCAGTGGCGGCGCAACTAGAGAGATTACGGTGTTTTGACTACAAGAACTATTTGGCACGTGCTCATGCGGAACGAGATAAGGCTGGCACGTTGCTTGCCTGGCTGGCTAATCCGGACCCCCGGGGTACTCCAATCCTCACCCTGACCTCTCAGGCGGGGACTCCAGTTTACACCCAACAGGGGATTAACGGGCTGTTCTTGGATTACTATAGAGAGTTATATAAGAGCAAATTAGGGGTTACCGAGGATGCCATAGGGAGTTTCCTGGCGGACGTCACACTGCCATATCTAGATAAGGCGCAGGCGGACCTGCTTGGGCAGGAGATCACGTTGGGGGAAATCAGGAGCGCGGTTAAGCACATGGCACGTAATAAAACGCCGGGGGTGGACGGGCTACCCATAGAGTTTTATTCAACATATATTGATGTATTGGCCCCTAAACTGTTGGCGGTTTTCAGGGAGGCAAGGGATACTGGAAAGTTACCTACCTCCACGCGAGAGGCGATTATTGTCCCATTGTTGAAACCAGGGAAGGACGCTTCAGATACGACTGCTTATCGTCCTTTATCCATGCTCACATCGATTATAAAATCTTGAGTCGGATTCTTGCGACTCGGCTCCTTCCGCATATGGAGCAGCTGGTTCACCGAGACCAGGCGGGTTTTATACCAAATCGGAACACGGCCATTAATGTGCGACGCTTATTTAGAATAATGGGCGAGGAATACGGTACGGCCACAGCAGCAGCCGTCTTATCGGTGGATATCGAAAAGGCGTTCGATAGCCTGGAATGGCCGTACCTGTTCCAGGTTATGCGGACGTTTGGCCTTGGGGATGCGTTTGTGGGGTGGACCAGACTTCTGTACAGCTCAGCGACGGCCTGGGTTCGGACGGGGAGTGTAGTTTCCTCCTCCTGCCCGGTGGGACGCGGGACGCGGGACGCGGCAGGGATGCCCGCTTTCTCCTCTGTTATTTGCGTTGGCAATTGAGCCGTTAGCAGCATATGCAAGATCGGGCGGAGTTATCCTGGGCTAGACCTTCGCGGGGTCGAGCAACATATTTCACTCTATGCTGACGACCTACTTATGTTTTTGGCTAATACAGGGGAAGCTTTGGAGGGAGCGACGACATTGCTCAGCAAATTTGGCAGGGTTTCCGGACTGAGAGTGAATTGGGCAAAGACTTGCTTGTTCCCAGTGACTCCAGCGGAAGTTGGTTCATCCCATGTCAGAGGTATTCGATGGGAGCCCCGCTGCCTACCTTATCTTGGAACTATCATATATCACTCATCAGACGATCTGTTGGAAGGGAACATAGGCAGGGCGGTGCGAGGGCTTAAGGGTAGTTTTGCTTTCTGGAGCACATTGCCGCTCTCGGTGACAGGCCGGGTAGCCTTACAGAAGATGGTGGCCCTTCCCCGGTTGCGGTATTATTTTAGGACACTGCCGTTATGGGTCCCGGGATCCGTTTTTCGACAGCTCCGTTCCATGAGTGGGGGGTTTCTGTGGGGGACTGGTAGGAGGCGGGTGGCGTTGAATACGATGATGCGATTGAGAGCCGAGGGGGGACTGGCAGTGCCGGACTTCAAGCTCTATTACTTGGCTGCCCAACTGCAGTGGCTTACCCAAGCGGCTGCGTTAGAATTCAGGGGCCCTGATAGTCCTGAGGGGCGATGGATACCACAGCATGTGTTATCATTTATAATACTTCAGCAACGATTGTGCCGGAAGACGCTTACCAACGAGGAGCGGACTTTACAGCTATGCTGGAATCGAGGTCAGCGTAGAACGGGAGCTACTCGCCCTTATGCCCCGGAGATACCTCTAGGTATGTGCACAGCCCTACCCCATGGGGGAGACTGGACAGCACTAGCTGAGTGGGAGGCGCTGGGAGTACAGGTGTTAGGGGATTTATATGAGGATGGAGTCCTGTTACCCTTTCAGGCGTTACAAGATAGATATGACCTCCCTCGCGGGGATTATTTATTACACTCCGCCCTGGTCACGGCAATACAGAGGCACTGGAGGGAAGGGCTCTCAGTACCATGGACAACTATGGTATGTCAGTATGTAGTAATGGCAGCGGGGACCTTTAAGGCGGTTACGTGCCTGTATCGACGCATGATAGGGGAGGGAACGGAGCCGCTGAGAGACCTACAACGGAAATGGGAGGCGGACCTGGGCAAAGAGATACCCGAGACAACATGGGCACACATAGTCAGGAGGGCGTGGAAGAGCACCAGAAACGCCAGATTTCAGTTGGTACATTTTTTTATATTGCATAGGGCGTATCTTACCCCTGCCAACATTAAGCAATATTTTGGAGTAGGCACGGCCCAGTGCCCACTCTGTACACTAGAGGGGGCGGAGTTCTTACACATGATGTGGGGTTGTCCCCAACTGGGAGCGTTCTGGGAAGAGGTGGTGGACCTACTCTGCGAAGTCACAGATCGACAAATAGAGGCTGACATAGGCACATGTTTACTACATTGGTTCCCACACACACCCAAAACGAAGGTAACAAGCAAGTTTTTGGATCTGGGGTTGCTGTTAGCTAAGAGGGACATCACAGCTCACTGGAAATCGAGGGGAGGGCCCAGTTTTAAGAGGTGGAAAGCAGACCTGGCTAAGTGGGCAGCGAGTGAAAGTACAGTACGGCTCCAGCAGGCTAAGCGGATTAATAACGATAGGGCACTAGAAACTGCGAGGGCATGGGAGGCCTTGGTTCAGGCCTTGCGCGCGCAGGAAGCGGAGACAGCTTCAACGCAATCCTGAGTATGTAACTGGAGTCGCACCTGCTGTGTGAAGATGATGGGAAACCCCCGGCACAGACATGTCATATAGTCATTGTATCGTAAATGTGCTCACAATTTAAGGCGAATTGTCCTAGTGTTACTATGCATGGATTGTTAAGAAGGAGGTGGCCTTATAAAGTATAGGTTTCGGATGGTCAAGACACACCGGTGGTGGAGGGTGGGGAGGGAGGGGGGAGGGTTAGTTAATGGTTATTTGTTTGATTAATGGGGAACGTTCCCATTCAGGGAGCTAATATTTGACAAGTTTCTGTCCTTCAGTTGTGAGATGCAATGCAGTAGGAATATAGAGTAACAGCCTGAAGAGCATGAATGCTTACCGTACTGTACTATGATGTTAAAGGCCATGAGATTCCTGACTAAAGGAACAATTGAACTGAAGGACATTGATAGCAAGTAATAACATGATGGTTGTTTGTAGAAGTTTATGAAAAAGCAATAAAAAACAATTTAAAAAAAAAGAAATCAGTGAGGACAAACTGAATTGGCTAACCAAGAAACATCTGGGGTTCTGGAAATGTGATCACTGCAAGACCTGTGTACACAGTGGCGTAGCTAGGGGGGGGGGGCGAAGGGGCGGACCGCCCCAGGCGGCACGAGTTTTGGGGCGGCAGCCGGCCCCCTTCCCCCGCTCTTACCTGCGGCCGCAAGAATCGGCCGCGGCCGCATCCCCCCCCCCCCCCACCCTCTTCTATCATTTTGCCGAGGGCGGCAAACGCAGGGGCCGCCACGGGCAGCCTAAGGCCTAGCTACACCCCTGTGTGTACATGGTATAAATAGGAATACATTTGAGGGCCAAACTCCAAAATATCGGAGAGGATCACTTGCAATACTGACTATGTTCTCGAATGTGACTGCCAAATGAGATATATTGGGAGCACAATCAACAAAGTGAAAGTCCATATTAACAACATGTGAGGGCCTTAAAAAATCAGGACAGAAATTATCCTATGGCCAAACACTTTTGGGAGGTACACCAAGGAGACCCCAAGTGTCTGCGTTATTATGAAACCAAACATATCAAGGCCCTTCCCCGCAGCGGTGACCGGGAACTCGAATCACGTATCTGTGAGTCTAAAATGATCATTTTATTTGGAACTGAGAAACCCTGGAACCACAACCTTAATTCAGAGTTTCATGTCCACGTCTGAGGAGCGTAGTTTTCAACTGTACTCTCAGTAAACGATTGATCATGCTGAGCAAAGTTGAATCAGTTATTCTTTCCCCCATGAAGGCCTCAGGAAGTCATTTTAAGTGCCTCAGCCTTTATGAACTATGATGTCTTCCTCTCATTTATATATGACCCTATTTCGGATCTGATTATTTATTAAATTAATGTTTATATGGATAGAGATATTTCTACTCAATGCTGATTAGTGTATGATGAACTTTGTTCCACTTATCACTGTTTGCACTTAATTTTTATAGAGAAGCCTTTATAGTGCACTGCACTGTGACTTTTATACCTTCATGTTGAGTCAGTTGCTGATGCAACTCTGAATCTTGCACTGTATGTTCCCATACTTGGATATTTTTGTAGGATTTGTTTTGCTGTTTGGCCCAAATCAAGGTACTGTTGTTGCTGACATAATATATATAGACCATTGTCAATCCAGTCCATCAATGTCCCAATAGAGGCTTATGGGTTATCAACACTGAAATGGCAGTCGAGATTGGATGGAGGATATGTTTAAGACAATTGTGCATGTTGAATTTCTTTCCTCGTAGTCCTGACTTTTTCACTCCTTGCAATTGATAACTATGAACTGTATATGTTGAATGTATAGGGACTTGAATTGATGATTGGGGCACAGGCTATGCAAATGAATACCTTATGTTAATGTTAATATTGCCAGTGATTTGCACATGAACACTACATTGGATGTTTTTGCTGCCATTGACTTGCCATTTGTACTAGCACATTATGATAAGGGCCTCATTTCCGAACTATTAAGTCGTAAGACAAACACTTGGTGTGGAACTCCACTGCTGCTAGTGATCTGCACATATACACTTTAAATCAGAATCTTCGCTGCTATTGACTAATGAGAGACATGCACATGAACACTTTATACAATGGCCATTGCTGCTATTGATTAGCAAATTGCACCAGCGTACTATGATACATATCTACTGGTCGTTTTATCAAGTCAATTGACAAATAGTTGCAATTGAATCTGATTGCTACGAATGATTTGCATATGAACACTTTATATCCCAATTTGTGCTGCTACTGACGTGTATTTTGCACCACTGCATTAAGATAGCTCTGTTATTCTACACCTTCAAGCCCATTAATAGATAACTGCAGTCAAATGTCTATATTGTCAGTGACTTGCATCAATGTTTAATGAGTTTTGGTATTGTCCATTGCAAATCTGATCATTTCAAAACCCACGTTCTGAGCTTATGCAAATTGTAAACTATTTTTATCCTCCAGATGAAAATTGTAACATGGATTATTTTTAAGGCTGTTTTTTATATAATTCTAATAGCACACTTTCTTATTCTTTTTCACACAGGTTTGAGCACTGCATGTCACGGGAGTGTAGCCAGAGGAGCACAGCACCCACTTGTGCGGTTTGCATGTTGACATAGATAAGAACGTGAATACAATAGCCCACATGGGCAAGATGGAAGATTGGCATGTAATTCAGCAGTAGTCAGCGCAATCAGGAAAACAGGTGCATGCGGGTAGGAACATCAAGGTCACTAACTCCTCCCTCCTAATTTATCACCGTATATTTATGAGACGTTATGCTGCCTGTAATGATTTTGGCCACATGAGCAGGACTATAGATTAACTCTATAATTGTAGCGACCATGGAAACAGCACGTTTTCCCCAATGGGGGCGTAAAAACTCGACATATAGTTAGAAGATAGCAGTGGTAAGCAGTGGTTGCTAAAACACGGACACAGCATTTGGAGAACAGAAGATTCGATTCGAGTAAACCAAATTTAAATGTATTTGCAATATACTGTTTCCCCTAAAAACAACACAAATAGCAACTCTCAGGTTGAGTAGGGCTATGCTACAGAAGTAAGAAAGAGCGATTTCAAATGAAATGCAACGAGGCTGCAGATGATAATCAGGTTTATGAACTAAACACGCTCTAGTTTAGGCAACCAAAACACGTTAAAGTGTGGCACAAATAGAAACAGGTGTTTAATAACTGTTCTTATTAACTAAATCAATAGTGCTAGTTTTGTTCACGTCCGAAGGGTGAAAGGCTGTCTTTGCTAACTGGTTTTCAAGCCTGTGACCTTTTATTTCCAAAATTTGAAGTGGATGCTAAGCCCACGTGTTGACTCACAGCAGTCAATTGTGTGACCTGCTGCTATTTGCTGCCAGCAAACACCTGCACACCAGTGATTATCCTTATGACATTTTTATTTTTGAAACCTCAAAAAGAAAAATCTGCGCAAAATGCTTCCAAGAAATGCCAAACGCAGGTGCTAGCATAACAGTACTGTAAAATATGTACTTTTTAAATGAAACATAACGTTCTCTATTAGCTCTGAAGGTCAGAAATAACAGTTGCAATTGAAACTCGAGAATAAACTTGGGGGCTTATTTATGAGAGCCCATCTTCACTTTTGCTCCAAGAAAAGTGATACATGCGTAGCGCAGGGCTCAAAATCCGATTTATGAAGCCATGCATTGCAAAGCCACCCTGTGTGGCTCTCAGTGGCCTCATAAATGTTGAGTAAAGCAACGCAAATCACTCTGCGCACAGGATGAGTTCCATGGGCATTGCAGTGGGTTTTCCCACGCAACATCTATGGATTTTGACGCTGCCCCTGATTTACGAAACCATGTAAACCTGGGGAAGCGCCAAATTCGTACGCCTCCGGAGGTGAGGCATAACGAGGAGAAATATGTTATTTTCTCCTCATTTTTTCCTCTTTCTATGTGTGCTGCAGATTGCAACACACATAAAAAAAAGGAAAACGCCTCTTCAGATTGTTTTTGTGCAGGAAGGTGTCCCTTCCTGCACAAAAACAATCCTGCATCCATGGTGCAAGGGTACCTATTTTGGCGCTAGGCTGCCAAAACTGCGCCAGCGCAGGGAGAAAGGATGACAATGCACCGTATTGCATTAATACGGTGAATTCCTGCCCTTTCACTTTGGCGTAGGGCAGCGCAGCAAGGTGCTTTGCTGTGCTGCCCTACGCCTAAATCCCATAAATGAGGGCCTGAGTGTAAACTATTTATTCTCTTTGTTGCGAAAAATCATGAAATCATTTTTAGAATCTTCCTTTGTTTCGCACTGATCTAGAGTGGTAGCGTAATTGCCTATATTTCGTGAGACAGGCTAATATTGTTTCTTTCAGGGGGGAAACCTCACTCGCCAGAGTTCCAGAGTGCCCAATAGGCTAGTCTAACAATGGCCATGCCTTTTAGGGGTTTTGAGGGCACTGGAGACCAAGATCAGAGAGACGTGTTGAGAAAGAAACTTATAGATGTGCTCAATGCACAATCAAGCTTCACAATTGAAGTTGAAGATATAAAAAAAGAGGTATGATTACCTCAAAGTTAAGTGCAGGATTCTATTGCTAAATGCTTCTGTGAGAGTCTGGCCACATGAAGGATATCCCACAAATCAGCTTCAGTGCTGCTCCAATTGGCATAGTCCAGCCCAAACTGCCAATCCAGGTCATCTTTGAACAGGAACACTAACAACCCAAGCCTGGTTTCGCTCTGATTGGGCCTCTTCAGTCAGAAGTAGCTTGGTTCCAGTGGCACAGTGAGCATGGGACCCACGTCATACCCATAGCCACTTAGGGTGGTAAATCAAACACACAAAAGGGGATGGGAGGGTGCTTGCAATAAGTCTAACCATTGACAGTTGCTCAGGGTTGCATTCCAACCCATCGTTCTTTTGCCCACCTTATCACCTCAGATTAAACTCAGCCCTATGCAAATTAGCCTTGACCCTGCTCCAATAGGAACAGTGCAGCCCGAATTGCCAAGCGAGGTCCTCTCTGAACCGGAATACAGGCAACCGAAGACATGTTTTACCCTGATTGGGGCTCTTTAGACAGGTGTAGCTTGGTTCCAGTGGCACAGTGAGCAAGGGACCCACATCTGGCATACTCTCAACCACCTAGGGTGGTACATCAAACACAAAAAGTTATGGGAGGATGCTTGCAATAAGTCTAACCACTGGCAATTGCTTGGGGTAGCATTCCAGCCCATAATTCTTTTGCCCACCATACCACCTTAGATTAAACCCAGTCATATGCAAATCAGCCTTGACCCTGCTCCAATAGGAACAGGCCAGTGGGAACTGCCAAGCCAGGTCCTCTCTGAACCGGAACACAAGCAACCCAAACTGGTTTTGCCCCGATTAGGATTCTTCAGTTTGATGTAGATTGGTTTCAGTGGCACAGTGAGCAAGAGACCCATGTCTGAGCATACTCTTTTCCACTTAGGGTGGTATATCAATGGCAGTACATCAAACACAAAAGGTAATGGGAGGGTACTTGCAATAAGGATGTGCTGCAGCATTTCTGTACCAACAATGTCCTGCAAGATGTGGCAGAACAATATGCTGTGAAATGAACGAAGAAAACTGTATGCCAGTGCATATCAAGCCTTCCAATGACTATGATGATATTATGGATGAACAAGCATAGACAATGCTGAAATTACCACTGGGACACTAATCAGTACAGTTGCCTTCCCAAGCACCAACATGCTTGCTTTCTCAGCTCCCTGGTGCCAGGGCATCAGGTCATTCTGAATGATTTCTGCGACTAGGTGGAAATCACGTATTCAGGCTCACAAGTCCTTGGTCAAATCAACTAAATGGTGAATGAGGAGGCGACACTGGCACAGAATAGAAGCCAGGCACCAGAGAAGCTTATTCTGCCAGAAAATGAACAAAATTTCATCCTCAAATCTGTCAATCTTTATGAGATGGCAGATTTCAAATGATATTAGTGGAAAGTCTTTAGTGACATTCAAAACTAAAGAGGGGGGAAGCAAAAGGGGGGATTTTCAAGATAAAGTGTAGATCATTTGTCCCTAGCTAACATCTGAATCTGCCAAGGAACACTGATCTTGTGGACAGTGTGTGTATGAGAATATACCAGTGGGGCCGTTTCTTTGGACTTATGCTTAATAGTGTGGGCTTTTGAGAGTGTGTGGGTGACTGTGTATGTGAATGGGTACCTGAAAAAAGCCTGCCTGTGAGAATGGAGATTGTGACTCCTATCATGCACCTATGTGCGAAAACAGCAGTGCTCATGAGGATAGCTCTAGAGCGCTTGTGTGGGGTAGGGTAAAAGCATCAACATGAGTGCAGTGTACCTGTTAATCTTAATCAGGAATTTGTAACAAAACTCTCCAAATCTACAGGATGGAAAAACATTGCCTAGCGAGGCAGGTGACTGAGCGAAGGCATTTAGCCAACATGTTCATGATGTATTCCTTGGAAGTTTCCATACCAATGGAGCAACAGTGAGCACTACCCTAATGTTTAGTCAAGTCATCTCCCACTACTTCCTTCCTATTCAGTGGTGCCTTTTGGAGCAAATGAGACAACATCTACAACAGCAACATGCCTGCCATGTCCTTCATTCACATATAAAGTTTATTCCCATTTGATACACAGTAGAAGTTTGAGGTTCTAGTGTTGTATAGTTCCGATAAACCTATATAGGATCTGCATTTTTAGACAACAAAGACTGTGGGATTGGTGTCCAGACTGATTCCAGACACCCCCACCGGGTATGTTCGCCTGTATACCAGCTAGCTCACAGTGCCACTGTAAACTCCTCTTACAAAGGAGAGAATAGTTCTTGGCAACTATTGAACATGACAACCCTGTCCCATAAGGGATCGTGGAAACAGTACAGTACTTTTCACTCAGTCACTCGTGCTTACTTTGTCTCAGAGAGATACACAGAATAAACTGTGGGGACATTTTCAATAAGCATTTATTGAACCAGCGTCATTCTAGAGTAAAATAGGTGTGCTGAAACAACCATAAAACAGAAACAGATATAAATGATTATAAGCATCAATAGAGTAAATGGATGGTAGATTCCTACCATAGTGCTAAAACAATGAATACAGGCAGGTATATAAATACATGATAGTAATAATGCGTACTCCTACGATGCAACCCTAACTAGATGTGCCTAAGTGTACCTAGCATGGATGTAGGTGTAGAGCCAAGAATCCCCCTAGGAGGAAACCAACCCCATTACCTGATGTGAGAGAACGAAGAACCCCATCTTTGGTCTTGAGATGGACACCCCGCAAGGGATGTCAGACCACTGCATGCGGGAGTGTCTGTGATCAGGAACCTCAGCGTCTCGTGTCAGTGTGTCAGCATGGAAGTCTTTCTCCTCTGCCTGCCCCAGCAGAGATATGGTGTATATATACCCGAAAGGTACCCTCAGGGGTTCTACCTTGCTGTGTCCTGTCGGCCGAGGATGACAGAAGGAATGACCCTTATACATAGTTATTATGCAGAAGATGGTAATTCTGCTGAGAGTCTGTGAATCCTCATGCATAACAAATGAGACTAGTTTTCAGGAAAACCACACAACATTTTATGCAGCACGTTAACTAGGTAAAAGGTCAATACCAAAAACCGTTATGTAGTACAATGGCAGGGAAATGTAGGTGAAAGGTTAGGTGACTACCCAGGCCTATATTGGGGTACATTACAAAACATAACACCCACTCCTCATCCGAACGGACGATATACTAAAAGCATATGTTCAGCTAAGCGATCGTAAAACATTGCTAAAAATGTTCAGATTAAAAATCTTTAAAAAAACCTATTAAAAAGTGCATAAAAACTCTATAGATCCTTTATATATGTTTAAAAAGTACTGAAAGTCCTTTAAATAATAGAATTCAGTAAGATCCTGTAAAACAGCCAAACGTTTATTGATGTCAAAAGGTTTTTCATCTGCCACTGTGCTGTCACAATCGAGGTTAGGTGCCCACATTTTCGTCCCAAATAGGACTTTGTAAGGGGTGATACCTCCTAGGGAACTTCTTGGCATGTTGCTAAGTGCCCTCTGGACCCCATATAGGTGGTTGACCCAACTACCACCCGAACCCAATACCCTTGCTGTTAAAGATTGCTTTAAGTCCGGGTTTTTACTCTCCACAACCAAATTTCCTTTGCTATGCTAAGGAGAGGAGTACCGCAATGCAACACCCAAACTTCCCATGGCTTCCTTGTAAGCCCTAGAGCTAAACGCAGGGCCACGGTCAGAATGTAATGTGCCAACTGCGTATGTCCCTATGAAGACTCGCAAATCTTTTATAACAGTTCTAGCGTCAGCCGAGCGCTGAGGCCAAACCCACAGGAATCTAGAGCATGAATCCACTGCCACCAAGATGTACTTGTAAGCCCCATCGGATTGTAAGGGGCCAAAGTGGTCCAAATAGACACAAGCAAGAGGTCTGTCTGATATTAGTAATGGTGTTTGTGCGGGACGTGCTATGGGGGAACCTTTCATTTGCTGACAGATGTTGCACTTAAGGACAAATGCTTTTGTCTGTTTTGTTAAACCTGGCCACCAATAGCGTTGTTTCAATAGAGAAACTGTTGAGGTAATCCCTGCGTGTGCAGAACCCAGACCCTCGTGTGCAGCTAGAATTAAACCTAATCTGAGATCCATGTTTTGTATTTCTCTATTCCCCACTCCTGGAATTTGAGCATACGGAATATTTTTTGCATCTAACTTGTAGGAGTACTTAAGTGGAAAACCTTTCGGCAAGGCTGTGCTGTTTTTGCGTGAAGCAATGACAGCTACCATTGTGCTTCTGTCTATTCTCGTGCTAGATTGAGTGATTGCAGCTACGGCAGTAGTTCGCACTGTCGCCTTGGCGGCTTCATCAGCCAATGAATTCCCTTCAACATGAACGCCATCACATTGATGACTCAGCGTGTGTATCACGTGAGCTCTCGGCAAGTCTTTTTTCAACTCTGCCACTTGTTCCCAAAGCATTTTGTGCTTTATTGTGCAACCTTTTGAGTCTTTAAACCCATTCTGATCCCAGTAGTCAAGATATTCATTGTAAGACTGGACACAGTAAAACGAATCGCACACTATAAGTGTGAGGAATTCCCGATCCATTTGTTTTAGTGCCAGTAATAGGGCTTTTAATTCTGCCAGCTGTGCCGTGCAATCTCCTAGAGACTGCGTCTTCGTCCTGCTTTGATGGAACTTGCCGTCCTGCATACATCCTTTCACAATCACAAAAGCTGCGCTGTATTGTTGTTTACTACCTATGGCAGGCTGAGCAGAACCGTCAGTGTAAATAATGTATTCCTACTGATCTAGAGGCAATTTTTCATTCGGGAGAGGATATTCTTGTTCGTATTGCAGGAATGCTTGTGTTTTTAGTGTAGAATCAAATTTGTAGTCTACATCTGTTGTAGTGAGATAATTAGCCCATTGTATCCATTGCGGATGTAGCGCTTTTGCATTCGGAACGCTAGCTTTTGAAACAGCCTCTAAGGCTGGCACTGGAGTCACAACGATTATTTGTTTCCCCTGTGCTAATGCTCTTTCTCTCACTACAAAAAGAACAATTGATGGACAGAATGCAGAACAATGTCATACATTCACCCCAGTACAGAGATCTGGGCCTAAATCCATCGTTTTTTTGCTCACCATGCCATTCCAGTTTGGACCCAGCTAGTCTGGCTGATGAGGGGTGTTACCCCGAAACCGATCACAGGATGCTTGTTTCCAGTCCAAGGAAGACATGGCTTGGCAGTTCCGGCTGGACTGTTCCCATGAGGCACAGGGTCAAGTCTGATTTGTATATAGCTGTGTCTGAACTGAGGTGGCGAAGTGAGCTAAAGAATGATGATGGATTCAACCCAGATCTGTGACTGGGGGTGAGTGTCTGAAAAGTTTCAGCACTCCGTCCATCATCTCCTTGTGTTTGCTTTCTCTCACTACAGCAGTCTGTACTGCTGACAGAATTTTTTATGCAGAAGCAAAATGAATTTCAGCGTTTGTGTACAAGTGTGATTTGTATGCTATGGGTACTGTTTTGCCTTCATTCGAGGTTAGGTAAGTGTACCCTGATTGACCCGCGATTACCCGGATCACCATATTTGTGGTATTTACCTGTGTGTATAGATTTTGGAAGCTATCATGTCAGCTTGTAAGGAACAAAGTATATCTGTGTGTTCCTGTGTCCAATGTCTAATTGAAAAATCAAGTCTGATTAAATTGTAGAAAGGTTTTACTTTTTCTGCATAATCCAAAATGTATGTTCTGCCAAAATTTAGGAATCCTAAAATGGATTGTAAAGTTTTCAGAGTTTTTGGAGGTTGGAGCAGTGTGTACTTTTCTAAAAAGTTAGCTGCTAGGCTTTTCCCTTCACTTGATAACTTGTATCCCAAAAAAGCGACATTGAGGTGGGCTATTTTCTATTTTTTTAAGTTGAACTTGTGGCCCTCAGGGGCGAATTCCAAAATTATGTTGCTCTCCCTGGTCAAGTGGTCCAATAAATCATCATCTGTCAGATAAATATCATCTACATAGGACAATGCCTCCTCATCAAAATTTTGAAGTAACTAACTCTGTTACCCTAGCTGAGAACAACCCGGGGCTATTCTTATACCCTTGGGGCAGCCAACAGAATTGAGGCTGAGAGCCGAGGGCTGAGAATGCTGTCAAATATCTGCTTTCAGGCGCTATATTTTGGCAGGAAAAATCCATTTGAGATATCTAGTGTTGTTTTGTATTTTTTCAGCACAATGTTATTTATTAATGCGGCACTGTGTGCATTCTGTACTGCAAATGTCTTTGTGCATGTGTTCAGATGTCTGTAGTCTAAATCTAGACGATATCAATTATCAAGTTTCATTACGGGAAGCAAAGGATTATTCATAGAAGAGGTGCAATTCTCTATTACACCTTGGTATTCAAGTTGATCTAAGATCTCCCTCACCTGTTTCTTTGCTTCTTGTTTAATCGGTACTGTCTCTGTGGATTTGTAGTAGTTTTTTCTGGGATTACATGGTGTGGTGACTCAGCATCCCACCCTATATGATTACGATATAATGCTGGAGCAAGTGCTACCGCCCACTCCTGCACGTATCAATGTTTTAAGTATACTGGAACAAGGTCGGAAAAAGCCGGTAAAATTACTGTTTCTCCCTTTGGGCACTCCATAACAATCTCAGGCGGCCAATCTTTTTCAGCCTAAAGGATGTCATAGCCGTAAGTCAGGTTCTCCCGAAAGAGACCTTTAATTTTTCTGGGTTTGTCCCCCACCATTTGGAGTGTTATTTCATATAACGGGTGTGGGACACTTACCCTAGTATCAGGTGTCTACACCGTGATAAGTTCATTCAACGCCGCTGTCACCAGAAATTCCATCAGGTTCTGGCGAGCTATTGTTACTTCTGCTGCGCTGTCTAGCATCGTCAGAGCCAATTCCCCGTTCAGAAGTTGAGTCCTCAGTATCCTTGGCATGTCTGACTTTAAGACCTACTACTTTCTTCTTTTTAAACTGAGGTTTTGATTTTGGTTTATCTTCTTTTTTGATATTATAGTCCGAAGTACGATGTGTGTCTCTGGACTTTGTCCGTTCTTCTTGTCTGTGTTCTGACCGTCTTTCCCTCTCAGAGTTTTTTGATGAACCCTGAAAGGAACGAGAGCAATGTGTATCAGTATCCTGATACCTGTCAGGTTTCTTAATGTTATCACGATTCCTAAGGTTGTACCTCCTTTCGGAGGGCTCCTGTTGAGGAGACCCACTCCTTGATTGTGATCTATATTCTCTCTATTCTTTTGTTTTTTTATTGTTCCATTTCTTCTTAGAAGAATCAGGTGCTTGCTTGGTGTTATCCATTTCAGGTCCACCCATGAGTTGAGGTTTTGTTGTTCTAGCTCCCAAATTATCTCTACCTAATTCGGCATATGTGTCTTCGATAATTTTAGGTAATTCACGCTCCTGTTGCATAGGAGTGAAATCTCTCAGGCATTGGCGTATTGCCACTGCTGCTGCCTCCCCTTTTATGTTGGCCAATATAATAGTTTATACCTGGGCAAAATTTCCAAACAATTTCATCCCTAAGTTCAGAGCAGGTTCTGCTCCATACCCATTCTGTATTTGTCTTAAGACGTCTGGTATCACTGCTATTGAAGGGATACCATGAGTTCTGGTATATGTGGCAGCGAAAACTTTACCCCATGAGGTACAATCCTCTATCTGGGGAGCTATACTCATTGGCAAGCAGATTATTATCATTCTGTGTTTTTCTTGCGGGCTTGTGTGTGGAAACACTGCCTCTGTGTGGATTTCTGAACTATCCAGAATGGCATTTGCTCACGTTTAGTGGGCATTTTACCCATAACTGCTTGTAGAGTTTGTTTGTGGAGTTATTTTAGTTGCAGACCCCGGAGTTTGTCCTGCCGGTGTAGCCCTTGTTGGCTGAAGTATGAGTGTTCTCATAACGAACTGTGTCAGATTTCTGTAAAGTTTTATTATTTCTTTGTGTAGTGGACGTAAGTCTGCTACCGGCATTGTGTCAATGTCTGGGTGTGGTGTGTAAGCTGCTAGGACCGGCAAAGTGGCTCGATCTCTGCCGTGTGGACCGAGTCTTACTTTATCTTTTGTGTGTGGGAGGGCACCTTTAAACCAGTTTATGTGCTCCTGGTAGGTGAGCGGAACTTCAATGTCCTCGTATGGACAATATTCCTCTGGTGTTTCATCTTCAGTGTAAGAATGAAATGTATTTGTGCGCACATCTGCTGGTGGGAATTTGACCCATGAATAGAATACCTCTGGCCTGCATGACTCGTGTGCCTCAACCATGAATGTTACTGTCCCACCCCTTGCTGTGACTCCATAGTCTGCTAAATTTAAAGTATGGGCAGTTCTGACATTTTCCGAAATGTTTATTTCGCCTTCTTGTTCTTCTTCCTCCACTGCATTCTCAAGTGGTGCTGGCGCATCAATGTCTTCGTCAGCTATTGTTGAAATAGTTTCAAGGAAACTGAGATAAGATTTTATGCACAATAGGAACTATTTGTCCTTCAAGCTTGAATAAACCTACAGCCAATACATAGGATATGCCTACTCAGCTGCGGCAGATTTTTCCCTTCCCACTCCAGATATCTCTGGGTAAATGTGAGGAGGGGTCTCTGAGAACAGCATGACTGAACTACTCAGATTTGACCATTAAGTAAGTACCAAACCAACGTTGGCGGCGCCATGCCGTGTAGTTCCTATAAACGTATATAGGATCTGCGCGTTTAGACAACATAGACTGTGGGATTGGTGTCCAGACTGATTCCAGACACCACCACCGGGTATGTTCGCCTGAATACCAGCTAGCTCACAGTGCCACTGTAAACTCCTCTTACCAAGGAGAGAATAGTTCTTGGCAACTATCGAACATGACAACCCTGTTCCATCAGGGATCGTGGAAACAGTACAGTACGTTTCGCTCAGTCGCTCGTGCTCACTTTGTCTCAGAGAGATAAACAGAATAAACGGTGGGGACGTTTTCAATAAGCAATTATTGAACCAGCGTCATTCTAGTGTAAAATAAGTGTGCTGAAACAACCATAAGACAGAAACAGATATAAATGATTATAAGCACCAATAGAGTAAATGGATGGTAGATTCCTACCATAGTGCTAAAACAATTAATACAGGCAGGTATATAAATACATGACAGTAATAATGCGTACTCCCACGATGCAACCTTAACTAGATGTACCTAAGTGTACCTAACATGTATGTAGGTGTAGAGCCAAGAATCCCACTAGGATAAAGCCAATCCCATTACCTGGTGTGAAAGAACGAAGGAACCCGTCTTTGGTCTTGAGATGGACACCCGCAAGGGATGACAGACCACTTCGTGCTTGAGTGTCTGCGTACTAGAACCACAGTGTCTCGTGACAGTGTGTCAGCATGGAAGTCTTTCTCCTCTGCCTGCCCCAGCAAAGATATGGTGTATATATACCCAAAAGGTACCCTCAGGGGTTCTACCTTGCTGTGTCATGTCGGCTGAGGATGACAGAAGGGATGACCCTTATACATAGTTATTATGCAGAAGATGGTAATCCTGCTGTGATTCTGATAATCCTCATGCATACTAAATGAAGCTAGATTTCTGGGAAAACCACACAACAATTATGCAGCACCTTAACTAGGTAAAAGGTCAATACCATGAACCGTTATGTAGTAAAATGGCAGGGAAATGTAGGTAAAAGGTTAAGTGACTACTCAGGCCTTTATTGGGGTACATTATAAAACATAACACTAGTTAATATGGAAATGCCAACAAGTGACTATGCACAAGCTGCATAAAGTAAACTTGGTGGACAAAGCATTGTAAAGCTATATTTGTGCTAGGAAGCAAACAAGCATTTACCTTCTGTCATGGAGGAAGAGGGGCAGCAACCAGACAGGACTATCTAGCCTTTAAATCAGGTGAACCCTGCTGAGCCAGAAGTCCACTTCAGGGACAAAAGAGCACAAACTATATTTGAACTACAAAGCAAATGTGCACACTTCACACGCCATATATGAAGATGGGCCACATTCAGACAGAAGAAGGCTTCAGAGTTAAAATCAGAGGGGTCGTTCAGAGGTGGGTTGGGAAAGCCAGAATTCACAGGAAAAGCACTGTGCTTCTGGTGGACCATCATGTTGTCTGCCACCTTAGGACAGGCTAGGTAGCACTCAGCACAAGAGTGCTCCTCAAACCATACTCCAGTGCTGTGCACCCACAATTTGGAATCAGGCTTCTCTCCATAAGATGTAATGCAAAGCTGTGGTGTTGAAGTGGAGCTGCACTGTGTCACAGTTCCTGGAATGTGACGCTGGCTCTCCTCAAGAGGCACCACAACCTGCACATGCTTGGGGCCACCTTGACCTGCAGCACCATTCCACTTTATACAATGGTATAAAGTGGAAGGCTCTCAGGCTGGCTCTCTCTGGAGGCGCCACTCCTTTCCATGCAGTTCATAGGCATTTCCTGCATAACCACCCTGTGTCACATCTCTGTCATCACAGCAGTGCCTAGCTATGTCACTCAAATCCTAACCTTACCTCCTGCACATGCCTAAACAGGGTTCCTCCACACAGCAGATCCCATCTTGGGGACACAGACTAGGCCTGCCTAGGTAACAACCAGATTGTTTGCATGTTTCCACGTGCATATTTTATGTACTTAAAGTGATTTTACACTCCCTTGTCCTGTAACATAATTTGCGGTCCTGGCCCCTTTTGATGTGACCTATACTCAACCAGCCTATAAAAAGAGACAGGGATATTGTGCCTTGACTCACAATTGTTACGCTTTCTTGGCGAAACATTGTATCCAGGACACCCCTGTTTCTGGCTAAATTCTGACTTCTCCTGTATCCTTCACCTGCTTTGCTTGTTATCTGCTGAAACTTACAGGAATTCTGCTACAACTGTTTTTGTCTTCTCCTTATTTTTGTACTGCATTTTATGGTTCCTATATACTTTCTATAACAATATTTAAATTTAGTACAGGGTACATTGTATGTTACTGTCCCCTTAAACTACATAGTTATCGGGACTAATAGGTACTAGTAGGTTGGTTTACGTTTTGTTGTACTTCTCACCACCATTGGGATTTTGAGTGTTCTTTTTATTTATTGTGCTTGGATTTTCATCTAGTTAAGTTCCTGGGGTTTTGGGAAGGGCTATATGTCATTTATGAATTATTCTTGACCTTATCTTTCATTTCAGCTCAATGACTTTCGGGCAGGCGACTGTCAACTAACCTACCACTCGGCATTGGGAACCTTTGGTGTAGTGCCCTCCCTTTATGTCCATCAGTGCAGCCTGTTCAGAGAACACTACTGTGTGTGGAGAGGAGGGGTGTCTTACTATCCCAAAGCTCTCTCCCTGGCTTATATCAGAGGACACCATGACACATTTTGAGGTTTTGCCGCCTCAAATACACCTGTTCCATGATATACATTATATTCCTCGCTGACCCTGTTGCAATCTGCATTATATACACACACATAATAATGGCTTGCAGTGGTATCATTTAGTGTCAAAACTGAATATCCATGAGACAAATAACATTATCGCAGACATGAAATAAATTAATAATCTTTCCCAACAATTGTTTCAGATAATCGAATATATATGAGAACAAATAACCCCAAGGTCGACAATGCTCAAGTGATCATACAGTGATATTTTGTGAAGTGGAAAATCGTATATATAAAGGTAAGGGTTAATGGGTTAATTGATTAATTGATTAATGCAGACAGTAAACATGATCATTTCTTAACAGAGAGTCCTGAAATACATTTCAGGAAGTAGCCACCAAATAACCTCTTGTGTTGACAGCAATTCAACATCACAAAAAGAGGCCATCTCAGAATATGCTTAATGGGTCCAAGCACCAGGACTGAAAGTGGGGCGAGAGGGGTCCAATTAAAAAAAGGAACTTGATGACCAGTAAGTCTGAACCTCATTCTAACGTCATCTAGCGCGATGGGAACTTAATGGACGGGGGTCTGGATTTTCACCGGAACTTGGAGGATTAGAGAGGGGTTCCCATGAAGCACGAGGTCAAAATGTGTCCCACAATTGAAGAAAAAGACAGTGAACTGTCCTAGGAATGGACAGGGTTGAATGCAAGAAAACAATTTACTCACACAATGAGGAAGATATTTACAGGAGGCGCCTGTGCTGGATGCTCATGTACACTAAGTTGGGCATCGTTAGCGCCAGGAAATTTATAAGTACAGGTAGTTGCCTTCATTGCTGATTTGACCAGACAAGTACATTTACTATAAACACAGGTTACTCCAGTATCCAGTATTGCCAATGTCACTCAAACCTCTGCAACACAAATGGCCTCTGAACCTGTGGCTCCAGTAAATCTATCCTCCCAGTTTCCATTGGCAGATCATAAAGTGCTCCATTGATGTCCTAGTGGCTTAGGACTTTCATGAACTAGGGATAGTATACACTTCCTTTGACATCAGTGTACCTTCCCTAATGCTCCGAAAAAAGACAGCTTTTGTTTTGGCTAATCTTGGGAATGGTGTTGCCATATGAGCAATGATGGTTTTGTTTTGAATGGTTTGTCTGCTTTATCACTACCCATGGCCTTTACCTTTGATATTCACAATCAAGCCCAAGCTTCAGATCTTAAATTCTCGGAAATCAAACTGGGTAGTAAGGAATTGTTGGCTTATGTGGCATACTTGAATAGATTAGCAGTAGAATTACGACATGACGAACAGAAGGCTGTTGTGTTTTATAAGAGTTTAACAGATACTCTCAAGAACACTCTAGTAGCAGTACCTAGATGTTCTATTGAGTATCTAGTGTTGCTAGATATGGTCCCACAAGTTCATCATCACATTTAAGAAAGGATACTTGAGCAGACAAAAGTGAATCAATCATCTAATTTTAGACCAGAACAAGTTAGCGTGTACATAACAAGGCCTAAGCAACTTAGGGGAACACGAGCTCCTCTTTCCAAGGAAAAGAAAAACAGGTGTGTTTATATTATGGAAAATCTGGTTACTTCCCAGAGAAAGCATGCAAAATCCCAGAGGGAAGTTGAAAACAAAACTGTTTGGCTGTGGTATGAGCATCGTAGTTGGACAACAAATCTTGTTGTTTCCATTCTTTGGCAAATACTGTAAAGTAGGCTGTACACCATCTAACATCAAACATCAAGCTTCATTTAACAGGTCAGGAGCCCATGTCAGTAACCACTGTACTAGATTCCTGAACCAATGGAAATATTATGTACCAAAAATATTCTAAATCTTTGCAAGTACCATTTACTTATAGTATATTCCTGGAGCTATAGATGCTCTGGATGGCTCAACCCTCAAATCAGGTCCTTTGTCCATGATCTCATCGATGCTCCAAATTTTTGCATTGTTGTGGGTGTGACTATTCTTGCACTCCAAAAACTCTATGTCAGATTACAAGGACAAAACCTCTCAATGTCATCACATTTTATTGCAAGACTTGAGGCTCCTCTTATGCTTTCAATTCTTGCTTCATTTTCAAGAGCAGCAGTCAATAGATTAAGAAAAACTACAAACCCCATAATCCTTAGGAAACACAGCCAATGAGATAAAGAAGGTAGCACATGTAAACAGCCAATGGCAAACAAACAATACCTTTAATACCTAGCTTGACTGCGAAGAGCCCTCTTTTCTTGCTGCTTGCAGTCAAGATAAGTATTTGCATATTACTTTTCATATTGCTATTACATGCATTTACTATCATAATATCTGCGTACTCTAATAGTCTTCGTGGTTATTATTGCTGGTTTGTTGTTTGCCCCAGTCGACACGTTGCAGCATTGCCCACGAGTGACGTTTTCCCTCGCACCTTGATGCGTCTTGGACCAAGGTAGCTATTTTATTGCAATCCGAGATGCGCGTCAACATTATATGCTGCACTTGTTCACCTCCTGCTTTGAAGCGGGATTTGGCCCCCCTTTCCTTTTCGGTTGAGCCGAGTGTCTGAGTTCTGCTAGGGGCACGGCCTCAGTTCCCTCCTCCGCCCTTCTTCTCTGCTCTTTCCTGCATTAAGTGTACGCCCATAGGAGGAGCCTGGACCTCTCCTCACTGCCTTCTCTATTTTGAACCACTTATCTTCCAGTTTGAATTTTTTCCTCATATATATTTGCTCGTTTTTGTCAATATGGAGATAGATACTTCTCCCATTTTACAAGACAATAATGATGAGGGTGATTCCCTCAAGGATATTTTAAATGAATTTATCCAGGCTTCGGGTGGAGCAGGCTATTGCAACCTCTATGGATAAAGTAACCAAAAATATAGAAAACTCAGTGCTTAACTTAATGTCAAGGATGATTCTGGCACATTCTGCAGGGGAAAGCAGAATGCGCAAAGCAATGGGGTTTCCCCCTGTGGCTTAGATTAAACCTCCCGGGTCCCTGCTCTCCAGCATGCAGCTCTGTGGATCATCTGGGCCGTGCTCTGCCCCTGCAGCCCTTCAGACCACGGTTCTAGCCCCCGACTGCTCTCGCCTCTGCCGTCAGTTAATTGTCCAGGTTTTGCCAGCTGACTTCGCTATTAGTTTATTAGTTGGCTTTTATTTTTAGTGGGATAGAGGTCTTATTTAGTTCCTATTTCTGCTCTGGGATAGGGCTGTGAGTCTGCCAACCCTGTGCAGCCTTCAGCCCTTAGCCTCCCTCCGCTTCCTGCCGCTGCTGCCCCCGCTGCTGCCTGGGTGGCCCCTCCCGCGCTCTCTCTCCCGATCACGCTTCCCGCCTCCCAGCTGCCCCACCCTCCCCCGACCTCTACTTATTGGAAGAAGATACGCGGCTGCGCCGCCGGCGCGCCAATGGCAAGCCTGTCTTGGCCCATCCATGACCCGACCGCGACGAGCGCCAGGGACCCTGGATCTCCGACTTCCCACCTCTACGACTCAGCTGCCCTCCTCGCACTCAACCCCGGAAGGAACAACAACTGCCAGCTGTCCACACCGAACACCAGCCACAGCCGGTTCTCCTGCTGCCATTGCCACCAGACCTTCACCACTGCCCCTGCTGCCAACACCACCGATGCCCTGAGGTGCATCCTCCTCAACGTGCGCTCCCTGCACAGACACACCGTAGAGATCTGGAACCTCCTCGACACCCTCTCACCAGACGTCGCCTTCTTTACAGAAACTGGACCAATGCCTCCTCCACCGCCATCGCCATCCCGGACGGATACAAGATTCAAAGGAAGGACCGCCCCAACCACCCAGGGGGAGGACTCGCCATCGTACACAAAAGCTCCCTCCGCCTCTCCACCTCAAGCAACACCTTCTCCGCCGCCGCACACCTGCAATTCCAGGTCCAGACAAGCCCCAGAACCACACTTCATGGCACCCTCACCTACAGACCCCCCGGCCCCCACACCCCATTCGCCCCATTGCCGCCAGACTCCGCGACGCCAGCATTCAAGGAACCGCCCTCGACTGGATCCGCTCGTTCCTCACCGGCAGAACCCAAAGAAACAGACTGCCACCCTTCCTCTCCGAGCCCACACAAATCAACTGCGGAGTCCCCCAGGGATCATTGCTCAGCTTAACCCTCTTCAACATCTACATGGCCCCCCTCGCCGCCATCGTCAGACAACACGGCCTCAGCATAGTATCCTACGCCGATGACACCCAGCACATCCTCTCCCTCACCAAAGACCCCACCACCACCAGACTCAACTTCCAGGAAGGAATGCAGGACGTCGCATCATGGTTGAGAAACAGCTGCCTCAAGCTCAATTCGGAGAAGACAGAAGTCCTCATCCTCGGAACCTCCCCGTCAGCTTGGAACAACACCTGGTGGTCCACCTCCCTTGGCAGCCCCCCGGCCCCCAAGGACCATGCTCGAAACCTCGGCATCGTACTCGACTCCTCCCTGTCCATGAACCGACAGGTCAACGCCGTCGCCTCCAGCTGTTTCAACACCCTCCGCAAGACTTTCAAATGGATCCCCCCGAATCAAGGAAGACCGTCACCCACGCACTCATAACCAGCAGACTGGACTACGGAAACGCCCTCTACGCCGGGATCAACAAGTCTCTACTCTGCAAACTACAGACAATATAGAACACCACAGCCAGACTCGTCCTCGGCATCCCTCGACACAAACACATCACCCTACACCTACTGGACCTCCACTGGCTCCCTGTCGAGAAGAGAGTCATTTTCAAGATACTCACCCACGACTACAAATGCCTCCACAACACCAGACCCCAATAGCTCAACGAGAGAATTTCCTTCCACGTACCCAAAAGAATCCTTCGATCCGCCAACCTCGCCCTCGCCGAAACCCCGTGCATCCACAGAGCCAGAACAGGAGGAAGAGCCTTCTCCTACATCGCGACCAAGACCTGAAACGAGCTCCCGATCAACCTCAGATGCGCCCCCACCCTGAGCGTCTTCAGAAAGACACTCAAGACCTGGCTTTTCAGCTGAACGGAGCTGCTTCCCCCTCTCCCCCCCAGCGCCTTGAGACCCTCGAGGGTGAGTAGTAAACTTACAATTTCCTGATTGATTGATTAGTTGATTGATTGATATTAACACAACATCACCACAGAAGATGTGGTTCCTCCCAGGCCTCCTGCTCAGGAGGGGATTTACAAAATAAAAATAATACTAATATAAAATCGGCTTCCTCAAAATGTAAATCAAAATTAAAGCACATTTCGTCTCCTATCATCATTTTTCACATCCCTGATACTGACGATGAAATGGGTGATCTGGATTCCGATCATGAAAAGGATGGAGTTGGGGACGTGGACTCTTTCACCTCCACTCCTCCTAAGTAACAAAAGGTGGCCTCCCCCTCTCATGATCCCTTCAAGGCCAAGCTGGTTATGGACACAGAGGGTGTTCCTATGTTCAACCCCATCCATATTAATCACCCTAATTCCACCAAATGGTTTCCCGCTGATCATGTGGGAGAATATGTGGCTTCTAGGTTGTGCTTGCTTTTGGACAAGCGCGAAACTCAAGTCCGAATGTTCCTGCCCTTCCCTTCCTTCCAAAATGACTGCTACCCCTGCCATAGATCCCTCTCTACTAACTTTCTTTTTGAAATTTGGGATAGACCTACGCAAAGGGGTGGACAAAACCTGGTCCACTTGCCAGGACAAACTATTAGATATTATTGGTGCCCTGGCCCCTATTTTATATTTGGCGGAATCTGCAAGGCAGGACAATTCTCCCATTGATCCTGATGATCTCTCCCTGTGGGTACAACAAGTCTTTTGCTTGCTTGGCAACACAAACTCCGCTTTGACCCACGAAGGCAGGAAGGGACTGTTGTTAAAATTGGACCCTAAACTGGTGAACCTTGCATCTATGGATCCTGGCATAAAAGCAGAGGGTCTCTTGTTCGGAGATTCTTTTATCAAAGAACTTAGTAAATAAGAGTCTACCTTTGCATTGCTCAATAGAGTTCCACAGTCTGAGAAAAGCTTTCTTGCAACATATTTTCTTGCTAGGGCCGGTAGAGGCAGGAACCGTTTTACCGGCCGCAAATACCACAACCAAGGTTCAAGAGGCTCCTTAAAATCCTACTATCAGGACTACAAGCCTCAATTCTGGGCCCCCCCCCCCCGAGAGAGGTCGAGGCTTCCATGGTCATAGAAACAAAGGTTCCAGATGCAATTCCCAAACAGGTGAGTTTCTCTTCTGGCCCTCCTTCCGGAGGGGACCATCTTCGATTGTTTCTTCCAAAGGAGCATTCCATAACGTCAGATCCATGGGTGTTAAACACCATCCAAGGCTATGTTATAGAGCTTTACTCTGAGCTTTTCGAAACTATGTTTCCTTGCCCTCTACATTTTTTTTTGATATGTCCAACCTAATTTCATAGAAATACAGACCTTATTACAAAAACAGGCAATACTACCTTCCCCTTCCGACCCCTCCGGTTTCTTCAGTTCCCTCTTTCTAGTTCAGAAGAAAAGATTCTACAGACTCTCCGGAGTTTGGTAATCTCCCTTAGAACTCTAGAGAGAATTGAAGGTCTCATCCCCTCTTCTATACAGGCCATCTTTCCAGGCCCTCTTCATTATCGGGCCCTTCAAAGATTACAAAATTCAGCATTTACAAAGAGGCCTTTCTTATCCCGATACCATCTCCCTAGATCAGGAGTCTGAACTAGAACTTCAATGGTGGAAAGACCATTTAGATGCCTGGAATGGCAAGACTATCTTCCTATCAGCCCCGATCTTGTGCTAGAATCAGATGCAAGGGCGCCAGTTGTGAACCAATCTTGACTAGGGGTACATGGTATCTAGATGAGTCTAAATTGCATATCAACTGTTTAGAGATACTTGCAGGCTCCTTTGCAATCAGAAGCCTAGCAAAGAAAAGGGTTCATTGCTCTATTCTTCTTCGGCTTGACAACATTTCTGCCGTCTGTTACATCAATCATCTAGGAGGCACCAGATCAAGACCCCTGGCGGAACTGCCAAAGGGAGTTTGAGAATTCTACCTCTTAAACAACATTTCTGTGCACACAGAATACTGGCCAGGAAATCTTAACTCTGTAGCAAATTGGCATTCCTGTTATCTTTGAGATTCCAGCAATTGGAAACTTCATCCTTCAGTGTTCGCTTCTTTAACATCGCAAATAGGTTCCTTTTCAGATAGGTGTGTTTGCTTCCCGTCTGAATTGCCAACTTCATGAATTCTTCAGTTGGTGCCCAGATCCATTGGCCTTAGCTTCAGATGTTTTTCTTCAGGACTGGTCCATCTCGATCAATTACCTCCTTTCCTCATGATAAACAGGATATTAGTGCTGGTCAGACGTCAACAGCAGTTCTTGTCTTGGTAGCTTAATTCTGGCAATTGCAGGTGTGAGCCCCTCCTCCCCCTGGAACTGGTGATGGATTTGACAGTACTTCTTCCTTCCTTTCCAGATCTCCTCTTGGACCCCTCGAGCCTTCCGCACAATCTGGGAGTAGACAACTCCCCCACTCTTTCGGCCTGGAAGATAGCAGGATCTCCCAATCTTTCCCTTTCATTTTTCCAAAAGCTTTAAAGTACATTAATGAATCCTGGGCCCCAGGAACTACAAAAGCTTACAAATCAGCTTGGTCTTTATGGGCAAGCTGGTGTGTGGGAAAATATATTGATCCCTTTTCAGCGGATGTAACTTACATTGTTAACTTCTTGGCAGCGGGGGCTAGGAGTGGAAAATCTTACTGCACCATCAACCTGCACAGATCTGCCATCTCTGCCACTCATACCTACATCAATAGAAAACCAGTGGGAAAACACCTGCTCATTTGTTGACGGTTGAAGGGAGTAACATTTTGCAGTCCTCCTATTCCTAAGTACAGTACTTTGTGGGATGTAAATGTGGTTTTGAATTTCTTTCTCTTATGGCCTGATAATGCTCTTCTTTCATAAAAGATTTTATCAGCGAAACTTACCATGTTATTATGTCTGATTTCCATCAAACGCTTGTCTGATGTTAGAGCATTAGATATTTCCTCTCATCAGTTTACGCCAACAGGTGTTCTGTTTACAGTAGACGCACTAAGACAAATTTGTCCTCTGTGTTTTAGCCCTACTTTCCTGATCAACCCAAACTATGTGTTGGATAGTGCCGCAACATGTATGAGCAGAATACAATTGATTTCAGAACCTCCTCAGACACCCAACTCCTTATCTCCTTCAGAAAACACTATGAACCAGCCTCGTCCCCTACTCTTGCCCGCTAGGTGAAGTGGGCTATGTCTTTGGCGGGTGTCAATACTTCCATTTTTGGTGCCAATTCTTCCAGTGGAACCATGGCTTTCAAAGCTTTTTGGGCCGGCTCTCGTTTCAAAGACATTCTGAGATCAGCTGATTGGTCTAATGATAATGTGTTCAGAACGTTCTATTGCAGACCTGCACATATGGCTTCTTCTGTTGTTGTTAACATGCTTTAAACAAACATAATTAGGAGCCTCCAGTCCTGCAATAAAATGTAGATTTTCCTAGGAATTCATGAAAGAAAGTCTTAATTTTATTAATGACAGTAAGGCGAGTACTATTCCTCCTCAACATTGCCTAACTTCATGTTTCTTTTCCTCCCTGACAGCGGCTACAGCACCTCTTCCTTCTTCTCTCATCTTATTCTGATTCTTCCCAGCAGACTTCTTCAACTTCGGACCTCCGTGGTGATCCTGTGTCTCCTACAATACCATCTGTTTACCTGAGACCTGGATTTATGAACTAGTCCGTTATTCAATGCTTATTAACTTCTGGCACAAGAAAAGAGGGATGTTCGCAGTCAAGCTAGGTATTATATGTAATGCTAGGTTGCTATTGTCTGTTTACGTGTATTACGTTCTTTATCCCATTTGCTGTATTTCCTAAGCCTTATGAGATTGTAGTTTTTTCTTAAACCTTTCGCTGCTAGGCCTCCCCCTCTCCCCCCCGTGCAAAGCCTTTTTTGGCTATTTAGGGTAGTTCGCACTTAGGCCCCTGTAATGTTTTGACCACATAAGGTATCCACGCCAAATTTGCGTCCTTTTCTTCCAACATCATGGGGATTTTAAAGGTACCCAGGGTTTGTTGATTCCCCTGGAGGGGACCCAGAAATTAGCCAAAATACAGCTACATTTTGTTTTTTGGGGGGAAAATGGGAAAAAGTGCTGCAGATGAAAGCATCATATTTTTTCCCTGCAAATGGTATAAAAAAAGGGGCTGTGGTGCTGAAATCACCATCTTCCCAGCTTTCAGGGACTGACAGACTTTTTTCAGAAAACCAAAATGTTTTACACAGTTTTGGCATTTTACTGGGACTTAGCCTATTTTTGCTATTTTTTGTGCTTTCAACCTCCTTCCAGTTAATGGTAGAAATGGGTATGAAAGCAATGTTGGATCCTGGAAAGCTATACATTTCAGAAAAGTAGACAAAATTCTGAATTCATCAAGGGGTCATTTGTGTAGATCCTTCAAGGTTTTTGTTTATATAAACTAACAGTTGAAAATAAGAACAATTGAAAATGAGTTGAAAATAGCAGCCATTTGTGCCAACGCTTTCACCTGTAACTTCTTCTAAGTATGACATATTTTTTAAAGCAATATACCGTTACATCCGCTGGACCCTTCTCATTGTGGGGATATATAGGACTTGTAGGTTCACTAAGAACCCGACGAACCCAGAGCCAATAACTGAGCAGCGTCTTGCAATGGTTTTTAATTGTGTACCGAGTATATAGCAATTCATTTGGAAAATATAAACAGTGAAAAATCGGTAGGAGACACCTATGTATTTCTATAATGGGACCAAAATATTGAGTTTAGAAACAGTAGCTATTTGCACATCTCCGAAATTGTGGGTACCCATACTAGCATGTGAATTATAGGACATTTTTTAAAGTGACTTCTTCTTTACACATTGTCTTACATTTGGAAGGCAGAAATGCATCGAAAGTCAATAGGTAATAACAGGTGCTACAATTCTGTGTTCCCCTAAGTCTCCCTATAAAAATGGGTCCTCACTTAAGTGGGTAGGCCTAGTGTCTGCGACAGGAAACGGCCCAAAGGGCAATGTGGACACAACACATTTTTACAATGAAAAGTGCCTAGCTGTGGATTTTGAACACTAGCTCTGCTGGCACCTAGGGATACCTAGCAAACCTATACATTTTTAAAAACTAGACACCCAGGGGAATCCAGGGTGGGATGACTTGTTTGGCTCTCACCATGTTCTGTTACTCAGAATCCCTTGCAAACCTCAAACTTTGTAAAAAAAAAGAAATGTCCTCACATTTCTGTGATGGAAAGTTCTGGAATCTGTGTGGATCCTGGGGGGGGGGGCAGAAAGTCGTTTGCCTTCTTTGTGGGGTAGGGTGGGGCATTGGCATGCCCATTCTGGGCAGCCCCCAACCCTGGCCTATAAAAAAATAATCCTTGGCATCTAGGTTGCTTTCTAACCCCCCAGGGGGGCAGAAAGACTGTCTGTAGCAAATTTTAATGGGGGAGCAAAGGCCCTTGCCCAAGGGGCCGCTCCTCCCTCCCTGGTGGCTAGTGGGTGGATCCCTGCTTGGGGATCGCCCTCCTGGGGTGATCCCTAAGCAGGGATCCATTAGGGAAGGGTACCATTGGAAAGGGGAGATTCTGCTCTTTCCAACAATACCTCTCCCATGTGTTTCGGTGCTCGGAGGGCTGAAATAGCCCCACGAGCACCGAAACAATTAAACTGAAACTAAGTTTCAGTTTCATTTTCAATGCAATGACGTAGGCGCGCCATGCTCTTCCCCAACCCCTGAGGCCAACAAAAACAAAAGGAAATCCCTCTGCTGTCTGCAGCAGAGGGATTAGGTGCCCCTGTACTCATGACGGAATGGTTCCGTCATGAGCACAGGAGCACTGGTGCTCATGACGGAACCATTCCGTCATGAGCACCGAAAGGGTTAATATCTTGACAGCAGCTTTTGAAAATAAAGCATGCATTGAAAGCATAATACTTGCTTCAGTATCCTTAATAAAATTAAGACTTTCCTTTATAAATTACTAGGAAAATCTACATTATTGCTCAGATAATTGTTCTTCAGAGAATGTCAGTGAGCCAAGTTTTCTAGTTTTGGCCCGAGCCATCCTTCCCTATGCTCATCAAATTGGTGCATTGTCTACACACCCACCTATTACACTGAATGTGTTGGTGTTTGATAAAGCGATTGATGAGTTCCTACCACCTAGTAGGGATTATGATTGTCACATTGATTTCATTTGTGGAGCTAAAATCTTCTGTGGATGGGTGTATGCCTTGACTCATTTGAAGACAAAGTCCTTAAAAATGTATTTATGAGTCTTTACACTACGAATTGATACATCATTCCAAGTCCCAGTTTGCTTCTCCTCTATTCTTTGTGCCAGACAACGGAGGGGACCTGCATTCTTCTGTGGTTTTTCGAGCCCTTGATGAAATAACCATCAAGTGTCATTATCCGTTGGCACTCATTGAACTTATGTTGGATCAAATATGTTCAGCCACCATATTATTAAATTGGATTACAGGCGAGCTGTACAATTAAATATGAATGCAGAAGGGATGGACAACTGTTTTCTATAACAAGTATGGGTGATTTGAGTGTCAAGTCAAGATATATGGGTTATTTAATGTTCCATCTGCACTTTACTGCTAAGGTAGTTCATGATTAGGGTGATTTATTCATAGACTTCTAACTGGATGATATACTGGCCTTCTTTTCATCCTTGAAGGAGCATGTCAGAGATGTAAAACAGTTTTTACCAAAATCCCTGTTTGATGAAGCCTCAGTGGAATTTCTGGGCTACATCCCACCTCCTACTGTAATCCCTGTCAGTTAAATTTTTTTTGGATGGCTCTGTTCCTAAATGGTAAAAGCAGAGCAAGGTTTCACAGGCTTTGCCAATTTTTACAGTTGTTTTTACCTATTTTTAGCTATTATAACTCAACTTAATTAATAGGTAAGGGTGTACCTTTTATTTGGCAATCAGATGCTGGTTTGGCCTTTTCTACATTAAAAAATACCTTCACAACTACATCCGGTCTATTACATCCTTCCTCACAACAGTCTTAAATTGTTAAAACTGATGCGTCTATTGAAGCTATGGGAGCTGACTTGTCACAAAAAGCACAAGACACACACAAATAGCATCCAATATCCTCTATTCTCAATGCCTTACAACTGCTGAATGCAATTATACCATAGCTGAGAAGACGTAATTAGCAAGTTGTGCAACCTTTATAAAGTGGTGACATTATCTCCTAGGTGCCAAACATAAAGCTACTCTTGTAACTGGCCATGCTAAGCTTCTGGCTTTATGCACTACCAAATGTATCAGTGCTCACCAGGCATGTCTCCATGTGTTCTTTTCTCTTACGATTTTGTGGTCACATATTGACCAGGTACACAGAATGATAATGCCAATGCCCTGTTTTATTTACTTAGTTCTAAGTTAATGTCCATGACCACACTGTTTGTGAAGAGACAGTGCACCTCACAAACAATTTAATTGCTGACAAAAAAACAAATCTATGCTATCTCTTGAGGGACTGGGCTTTCAAACCAGAAAAGCAACAGGCTGCGACTCCTGGGATAACCAATGTTAAATGTTTGCTTTATGTTCAGGGACGCTTGCATATAAAGACTCCTGAAGCACAGTGTTTAGTTATTAACACCTGCCATAACACAAGACTAGCCGGGCATCTTGCTCAATTGAAATTGCTTCAATTACTCCAGTGATGGTACGCGCTACAAATGCTTGATCAAAATGAATCCTGCCTTCTAATCCTCCTAGACCTCTCATTAGCATTCGATACGGTCAAACATGACTGCCTCCTTGACTTACTGGAACTCAGGATGGGGCTTTCTGGTCCTGTCCTAGACTGGTTTGCCTCCTTCCTCTACAGTAGATCCCAACGAATAAAGATTAATCATTCCCTATCTAACCCCACACCTGTCACATTAGGTGTTCCACAGGGTTCCATGCTCTCACCCACTCTCTTTAACCTGTTCATGGAGCCATTAACTGAAATTCTGAAAGCGTCAAAAATCAATTATCACATGTACGCTGATGACACTCAACTTTCCCTGAAAATCTCCTCCCTTGAAGATATTAGGTCTCTTAACGCAACTCTACAAAACACTCAAAATTGATTGACTTGCAATCACCTCAAACTAAATACTCTCAAAACAGAATTCCATTTAATTTCACCATCAAACAATCACTCAATATTGCAAAATGGATGAAACATTTAACAGCCCTCATTTGCATTCCACACATTATCGATTTCACAAAATCATTGGGAATAACGTTCAACAAGAATTTGAACATGCAGGAGCACATCAGCTTAGTCACCATAGGAGCTAACTTCCAAATGAGCATCTTAAGGAAAATTAAACCCTTCCTCCCATTTGATGACTTCAAGTCAGTTGTTCAAGCCCTAGTAATCCCCAGGTTGGACTTTGGAAATGTAACCCTTTGTGGCCTCCCTAGATCAAAGTTGGCCCCCCTTAGGGCCTCCCTTAACTCAGCTGCAAGGCTCATTACTGGATCTAAATGCAATAACCACATCGCACCGGGTTTGAAATCACTAAATTGGCTCCCTTTCGAGGCAAGAATTCAGTTAAAAATTGCCTGCATGACAAACAAAGCTTTACACTCCAACTCCCAAGGTACATTGCACAAACACTGGAGCTATCTGCCGGCGCTAGAACCTCAAGAAGCACCATGTCCTTACTACTGAAACCTCAGAAATTTAAGAAGAAGAAAATTTACAATCGGGCCTTCTCTGGCATTGCCTCAATAATCTGGAATTCCCTACCTTCTGAAATGGGAGTTAACCCTCGACCTACGTCTTTCAAAAAACAAGTGAAAGTGCTATTGATGAACAAATGCCTGCTCTAGCTCACAGGAGGTTTACTCCCCAGCACTGATAATGCACACTGGCAGTACTTGCGATCTGTCGCCTGACCCTATGGCCTGTTATGTTTCTTTCTTTGGAACTAGAAGGAGTTCTTCAACCCACCTTGGTACTACTACTTCCTGTACTGTTATTTTGACTGTTATTATTACTTATTATTGTCTGTTTTCTCTCACCCTGATCATTTGTAAAGTGCTCTGATACCCTTTTGGGTCATGTTCGCACTATATAAAGCTCTAAAATAAATAAATAAAAGGGTATGTAGGGCTGCAAATGAAAGAAGCCATCGATTCATACGCTCAATTATGTGTGACTTGTCCTCTAGTGAAATATCTAAAAAGGCATCCATTTATCTCTTATTTTGTTTACCAATACTCTTGTATCCTTGGATTATTGAATCTATTGTTTTTATGGTTGAACTCCCTATGATTAAGGGTTTTCATACCTTGTAAATTGTAGTTGACTGTTTTTTCAAAACCACACGTCATACCATGCAAAGGGTTTACCTCTGCTTCTAACCTAGCTGAAGTGCTTGTTAGACAGGACTTCAGGTTACATGAAATGCCTTCAGTTCTGATTTCTGATCCAGGAGCTCAGTTTATTTCCTTGTTTTGGAATGAATTTAAGAGGTTGTTGAGTATTAATATGCTCTTTTCTTCAAGATACCATCCACAAAATATCACAGTTCAACATTACATTTGTTGTTTCATTTTGGATCAGTAAGATGCATGGCTCAATCTACAAAGTACAGATTAATCTGTACATAAAAATCAGATGTATGCCTCTCGGGAGGTACCTCCATTGTATGCTTTATACGTTTTTTCTCCTCATATACTACCAGATGGATTGCCACATCCATCTTCTTGCCCGATGGTGGGTTATTGAGCACTTCATGTCCAAGGCAAACCTGAAAATGCCCAAGGACATCTAAAAAGAGGCTAAATTGGACTACAAAGGCAAGGTTGATCAACATTGTTCTAAGGGCCCCACATAAGCGGTAGGTGTGCAAGTCTGGTCCTCTGCAAATAAATCTTCACATTTCTTCTTCAAGAAATGTCTTCCTTGTTAGATTGGACATCATGGTATTGATGACACTGTACATCTTCTAGCCATCTGGCTTATTTTAACTGCTAAATGTGTTTTTCATAAGACCCTCTTGAAGCCCTTAGTTCCTATTACACCTATGCCAGTTATTCCATAATCTGCGGAGTTTGAGGGCACTGAGGTACGTGAAGTACAAAAAATCCCGGATTCCCTAGTGGTCCAAGAGGTCCATCAGTACTTGATTGCTTTGAAAGGTTATGCCCTTGAAGACCACTCCTGCTTCTCCTGCTTCATTTGTTCACCCCTGCTTCATTTGTTCACACTCCTTCTTTGCTAGACCATTTTAATACTTTGTTTCCTGGCAACCCTGCACCTATTGCCAGTAATTTTAAAAGTGGGGCTACTGTCAACCTCCGGAGGAAGGTGCTGGCTCTCCTCAAGTGCCCCGCAACCCCACACCTTGCTTGCCATCACTATGACCTGTGGTCACCTTCTGTGGTGGCATCACTTCTCTCCATCCTGTACTGCATCACTTATGTATGCATTTTTATATAGTGCGTACTTTACTCAGAGGTGTCAGAGCACTTTACAATAGAGCAAAGTAACTAACATAAGGACAGAAAGTGACATGGTTGTAGGTATCACTACTGATATGTACAACAGTTACTCGTGTTGGGAGTTACAGATTAATAAGTTACAAATTCACTCAATATTACATAGTATGAAAGATGGAGCGACTAGGGCTACACAAATCCGTAATACATATTTACAAAATTGAGACAGAGGGTCGTAGTAGCTCTCATGAGTGTCATGAACAATCTGGGTCATGACCTTGGATGAGGGGGAGTGTGCCTGGTGGTAAGCTTGGCGAGGAGAGTTATTGATCGAAGCGTCTTTGGAAGAGAAGAGTTTTAAGATCTGTTTTGAAAATCCGGAAAGAGGCGGTGGTGCGAAGGTTTGGAGGAAGTGAGTTCCAAATTCTAGTGGCATTACCTGAGAAGGATTGCACCATAAGTCTTTCCCGTTTGAAAGTTGGAGGTTCAAGCAGTAGATTTTCTGCATCGCGTGAAGGTCTGGAGCTGCCTGATATTTTGAGTTTGTTGGCCAGGTTAATGGGATGGAAGTATGTATGGCTTTATGGGTGATACAGGCAGTCTTATTTATTCACCTAGCTTAAATGGGAAGCCAGCGAAGAGAAATCAATAAGGGTGTAATATGGTCCTTTCTTTTGGCCCCATAGATGAAACACGCTGCTGGATGGAGGATAGATTTTAGAGGAGATAGGTGGGTTTTGAGGAGGCATGCAAGGAGACAGATTACGGTAGTCCAGTCTGGAGAGTACCAAAGATTGAACCAGGGTTTTGAGGTCTTGCTCAGGAATGAAACACCAAATCCCCCAGAGAGGGCACAGTTGGAAGCGTGCGTTCTTGGCCATGGTGTTGATTTGGTAATGGTGGTGGAGTCTTTTGGCCAGGGCGACACCTAAGGAGTTGGCCTGTCAACAATGGTAAGTTTGTTGTTAAGAATGTTCAGACTATCCATCCATGATTGAACAGGCGTTGGAGAGTTAGAGGTTGAGAAAAGAAGGAATTTGGTTTTAGAGGGATTCGGAATTAGATGATGAGACATCATCCATTCTTGGATGGAGTTGAGGGTGGCGGTGAGGAGGCCACCATAAGGTAGAGCTGGGTGTCATCAGCATAGAGGTGATAATTGATCCCAGACTCAGATTCAGTAGGTTTCCCAGTGGTTCCATGTAAAGATTGAAAAGGGTGGGCGCGAGGATCAAGCCTTGAGGGACGCCTTATTCCACAGCCTTTAATGTAGAGGCACAGTTTGCAATTTTAATCATCTGAGATCTGTCTGTGAGGTATGATTCAAACCATTTGAGTACTGTGCCTTCAAATCCCATTCTTTGTTTTAATGTGTTCAGAAGAGTGTTATGGTTTATAGTGTCAAAGGCTGCAGAAAGGTCCAGAAAGGTCAGGAGACAGGAGTTTCCTGAGTAGAGCACTCGCAGGGCATGGTTGATGACTTGTAACAGTGCTGTTTCAGTGCTGCAGCCTTGGTTGAAGGCAGATTGAGAGCGTTGCTCCGCTATGCATCTTTCAGTGATTTCAGCAAGGAAAGGGAGGTTGGTGATAGGGCGGAAATTGTTAAGGTCATTCACATCAACGAAGGGTTTCTTTAGAAGTAGTTTTACCTGACCTGTTTTGAGGGCATCAGGAAGGGAGCCTTGGCTGAGAAAGAGGTTAACCAGAGTAGTCCAGTAGGGGACTGCATAGGTGTAGAAGTCTATTGCAATGTAGCTAGGGATGGGGTCAATAGAATGGTTTGAAGGTTTTGTTTTCAGAATGCTCTTGAGGAGGGCATCTTCAGTGATGACGTCAAAGCTGTGCCAGGAGTCTTTGGATTTGCAGTCCTCAAGTGGTGTAGGATGAGTGTCATGGTCAAGGAGCGATTTCACTTTTGCATCGAAGAATTGTGCAAATTCTGCTGCTTTCTTGGGAGGGTCATCTAATTTGATGGTTGAAGAAGAGGCAGCGTTGCTGGTAGATTTGATTAGGTCAAAGAGATTTTTAGGTGTTATTCTTGACAGAGTCTAGGAGGCTTCTGAATTGATTTGCTTTTTCACTGAAGATGTGTTTGTGATAGTGTGATCTTGCGTATCCGAAATTTGAGAGATTAATGGTGGAAGGGGACGGTCTCCATTTCTTCTCCAGGTATCTAAGGTTTTTTCTTTCATGATAGAGGAATTTATTGAACCATGGGGCAGAGGGTGTGGGCCTTTTCGTTTTGCTTTGTAGTGGAGCAACATTGTCTATCAAGTTGGAAAGACTGCTGAGACACTGGGAGGTCAACTCATTGACGTCAGACTGGGGGCTGATGTCTAGTAGTGCAATCTTGGCTGAGTTGCAGACAGTGTCTAGGTCGATGTTTTTAGTGTTACGAAACCAAGTAGTTACGCTTTTTGGTTGGCCCAGGGTTACAGAATGAGAAAGGTGCAAGGAGGAAGTGATCTGACCAGTCTACTAGTATAGGATCACCAACTGTTAGCAGGTTGTATTTGGCAATAATAATGTCGAGCATGGAGCCCTTGGAATGTGTTGGTTTAGCATTGTGTTGAAGGAGATCATTTCCTGAGAGAAATGTGTCAAGCTGGTTGGGGGCTGGATCTTACGAGATGCCTCAGTGAAGATTAAAGTCTCCTAGAAATATCAATTTATCGCTTTGTGAATATTGGTCATTTGCAAAGTCAGTGAATTCCTCAGTGAAGGCAGAGTTGTCACCTCCTGGTAGGTAGTAAATGGCATGAAACCTGAAAGGTGAGCTGTGCTGTACATGAAGTTCCAGAGAAAGGCATTTGAATGTGAAGAAAGAGCTACTGGGAAGTTCCTTGAATTGAAGAGAGTTTCTGAAGATCGCTGCGATGCCTCCTCCGATTTTACCCACCCTATCATTCCTGATAATAGGGTAGTCCGGGGGGAGCAGGAGATCAAGAATAGTGTGCGAGGTGTCATTGAACCAGTGAGGAAAAGTAGATCAAGCTTGTAGTGATTGTTGTCGTCTGAGAATTCCAGCTTGTGTTTTGTTGCAGGTCTGCAGTTATGAAGTATACAACGCAGCTCTGAGGTGACTGTTTTGTTTAAGGGGGTGTCAGGGCTTTTGGTAGTGATAGAGGTGATGTTCCTGTAGTTCAGCGCCTGGGTTATAAATCGCTGGTCTTTGGTTTAAACTAGGGAGATAGTCAGTATAGTGCATTGATTTGTGTTGTCTGGAGAAGAGAGGGTGGGGGAGTTAGAGGTATTGCAGTAAGGCAGTAAATTGGACATTTCTGTTAGGGAGAGATTTGTGCAGCTCTTTTGGGGCATGGGAGAAGAGTACTCATCGAGATTAGGAGTTTGGGGGTATTGTGTACTCGCCCAGGGGAGTAGAGAATTGAGTAGTGGGCATTTTAGAGCTTAAGTGGGATATGGTAGCTTCAAGCTGGAAGATTGTGGAGTTGAGGTGGCCTAGTTTATTTTCCAGGGTGAGCAGGGCTGAGCATGGAATGTTATGTTGCTCGTTAGGGACAATGGGTTCTGATCGGAGTTCAACTTGAGAGGTAGAGTGAGGAAGGGGGGAAGCATAAGGATGTGGGGGGTATTGAATAATGGTGTGGAGGGTGCAACGTCATGTGGTGATTGTTGAAAATAAGTGTGAGTGCTGTTGAGGTGTAGATGAAATTCTTATGGCATTCATTGACAGAGATAGATTTATTGTGTATTAAATGTGGTGAAGAAGTGTGATGGCTGTGGTGGGATGAAGATATGTGGGGAGGGGCGATATGGGAGTCGAAGAAAGGCAGGGGGCATAGTAGGAGGTACAGAGAGGGGTAGGGGTTGTGGCAAGTGAGTTAGGATGTGTAAATGTGTGGGGACCAGAGACATGGACGATGTGGAAAATTGTCCAGGAGGGTAGAAGAAGAATATGGGTAGGTCTTCTTGGCTAGAGAAAAGGGGAGAGGATAAGTAGAGAGTGAAGTACTGGGTCGAGCGGCTGTAGAGGAATGAGGGTGAGATGTGGAGTGGTGCAGGGGAAGAAGGGTGGAGTGGATAAGAAGGAAGAGCGTATCGTGGAGAGGTCACTAAGTGAGCTGGGTAGGCTGGCTGTTAGAAATATGGACTGGTTAAGGAGGTGAATAACCTAGTTGGGGGATTCCTCGAAGTCTTGGGATAGAGCGTGGGGGAAATTGAGAGTGCTGGCCAATGGCTGGGACAGGGTGTTGAGGATAAAGTCCCGGCTGGAGAGAATGAGAGGAGGGGAAGCTAGGGAGATGGAATGGAGCAGATGGGCAAGAGGGGAATTCTGTTCCTCTTGGGGGATCGGCCTTATGGTGTCCAGGTGAATTGGGAGAGGTGAGCGTGCAGTGAGGGAGGAGTCCATTGGAGAGTCAGGAGGGATTGGACTGACATGGATGGTGAGAATGAATGGACTTAGGTGGTCAAAAAGGCTCTGCAGAGCACCTAGTGCTTACTGTGAGTCAGTGGTTGCAGATGGGGCCGACTGGCATTCATTTTTGGGACCTGTACTTATTTTTACTCATCAGACTTTCACCTAGAGCAAGAGAGAGAAAAGCACCAAAGAGGGAAAGAAAGAGGAAGAAAAAGACAGAAAAACAGTGACAATGGGAGAAAGAGGGGATAAAATAGAACCTGAAAGAGTGAGATAGAAATGCATGGAGTGTCTGCTGGTGAATCAACAAGACATGAGTTGGAATGAGGAGGCATGAGGCTAAGCAGCCTGGGTATTTAGCACTCACATGTTTGTAACATCGTCCACGGGGTTCTGAGAAAAACGTTGGCCCCGGCACTTATCGTTTTACTTATTAAATACTGGCTACATCTCTGCCCACTGGGTCACACTGGTTATTACATTTATACAACATTTGGTTATCATTCTTGCCCACCACTTTTTCCTCCATAGTTTCAGCTCATCGGCTCCCAGGCAGGCAACTGTCAAGTAAACTACAACTCGACCTAGGGTAGCTTTTTTTCTTCTGGTGCAGTCTGCTGGGAGGATCCTGTGCTTATATCCCAGGACACTTCAACACACTCCAGAGAAGTGGCACAGAGTGTGGGTAGGATTGGTAGGCAGCAACCCCGTAACCGCAGCTGCCCTCAGAGGTGAAAGGTCAATGCAGGGATGTGGCAAGCTGCTCAACAGGAATGGCCCCCAAGTTGATGAAGTGGATATCATGATCCTCTACACTCCCTGTAGCATGAATTCCTTTTCCATTGATGGAAGGGAGTAAGGGGCAAAATGTTGTCACTCACACTGCCATAGAAGACAAACATTGAATAGCAAATGTGTAGGCTGATATCAAATGGATCTGGCAGTGCCAATTTACCAATGGGTGAAGGGGGCTGATCCAGGGCCCTACTATATGTATTATATCCTGTAGGATGAATTAACATGTGAATTGTATGCCAACAAAACAATAGGTGAAGAAGGCTGACCCAAAACCACTTTCTGTATGTACTATTACTACAAATACGATGTTTTCATTTTCAAGATTACAATACACAGGTTTAAGCTAATGCTGTCTCTAGGCCAGCCTTCATAAGGGGTATTTGTTCATCTTTCAGAGAGAACAATCAGCAACTGATGCTCATGTTATGTAGGTTTACTTGGCCATTAACCGCTCTGGGCACCATGTAGATTTTCCTATGCATTCTGCAGCTGTGAGTCCCATTACATAACGTGTGCTCTCACAGAGAGGCCCTCTGCACACTCTTGCAACATTTGCACAGTATCAAGTGATCAGACTTGCTTGCTCTTGAGTCACTGTGCATTAGGTATTCACTCCCAGCCTTTGTATGTTGCCTAATGCCCCACACAAGCCCTCAGACCCCAATTGCTATCTATATGTGTGCCAGGGAACCTGGTGATTTCCTTGGAAGCAGGACAGACAGTGCAGTATCTGATTGCACCATTTTGTGGAGGGAGTGCCCGCAGGATCGACTTAACTCCCACAGGAATATACAGTGGTCGACAATTAGTGTTCACGATGGGGGTATTTCCGTGTGGTTACACTATAATGTAACATGTGCTAGCAAAGCAGGTATTCTCTGATTTGTTAAGACCAGTGGAACAACTCTAAAGCTCTAGTCCCACATAAGTAACATCACTGTACCAGACCAACTAAAGCAACAGTACTGCTCCAGGCCCAACCAACCCCGAACTGACTGGAACACATCACATCCTTAGCCTGAATGAACCTCACACTGGAGTAAACAAAACAAAAAGGTTTGAAGCTTCCTGAATTGAAGCATGAGGAGGAGTAGTCTGTTCAATATAAACCCTGCATCCCTGGCAGTTCCCATCAAATAGACCCTCACTCCACGAAAGAAAAGGCTTTTTGTTGCATGCCAGCAGTCAGACAAAGTGCTGGTTGCGCCTGTCTCCTTGTTATCAGACCTGCAGCTAATTTGCTGTACAAAATGAGCTAATAATGTGCGCCATATCCAGTGCTTTAAATGGACAAAAATAAGTGCAGGTACTCATCAAAAGGAGGGATAGACTGGGGTGGAGTTTGGGGCGGGCATAAGGGCGGCGCTAAAGGCGGAACAAGGGGCGGGGCTACGTTTTTGACCTTTTCAAGCTTTTTATGCAAGAAATCTGCATGTATTGTTAGAATATCAGATGTATCTCTCCATTAGTTTTTACACTAATAACCATTTTCATAGCACTTACCAATCAGTGTTTATTACTACCCAAAGTAACACTTTTTCTTCAACCTTAAAACTTTAAAAGATTATGGAAAAAACAGTAAGGTTCTATATATATGCCTTGTTGTTGAATGCAGGTCGTTGCTGTAGCGGCACAATTAACTAAGATATATGCCAAGGATGTTAACTTGTGACCTACAGGGAAGACATGGATCTATGCAACAAAAGCAGTATCCCACGTAGCTATGTACATAAATAAAAAAAAAAAAATCTCTGATCTACATGTTGCATACTGTGCTTTCTAGCAGGCACAATGACCCTCAATGCAATTTTATGGTGAGTGCATTAGCCACCAGAGTTATTCATTTTATTGCTACTCATGGTGTCCCAATCTTTCTTACTTAAGAGAGAGGCCCCGGCTTCCTGTTTCTTATGATTAGTGAATGTGCTTAGCTGCAAAAATGCAAGCAATTCAGCAGACGCTCTTTTCATTCTCAGCACTAGTCCGTGTTTCTGTCTAAAATGGAAACCAAAGTTGCTTTCCAAGGGACATACTTTGTGTAACTTCAGTAAGCAACATATTCTCTCTTGCTGCCACAGGATGAGGAATGTTGACCCAGAGACACTGGCGAAATTGCTGCTGGTGGCTCAACCTTTCAACATTCCATTTTATGTGGTTGAAAAGAAGTGGTGGACAGAGTAAACATGTTGCACGTGTGATATTAGATGATTAAAGGTATCTGCTGGGTTATCTGAATACACTCTTTGTAATTAAAATATACACCATTATCTTTAACACAGCACACATGATGAAATAAACATCTCCGTGGATAATTTGAATTGTTTTAAAATCTTTTGTTGACATTACTTTGCAGTATTTAGTGCGAGCCCAGGTATGTTAATTTAGATGACTTATATTTTATGCCTCATATACTTAATATAGTAAATCTCAAATGTATTCTTGCATTTTAAACTGTTGAGGAAATAAATATTTTTTAAAAAGCAACAGACATTTACATCACATTACAAATGGGAAGAAGGTCCTGAATCGAAATATGGCTACTGACATGAAGTCCCGGTCAGGAGATTGGGCTTATTACAAATGACATGTGTTTTCTGTGTTGTACCAAAATAACTTGTATAAAGGACCACCCAGGGGTCCAAAATAGGAGAAAAAAATCAGTTTTCCTGCTGTTGGCGTCCAATCAGTGTGCAATACATTTTAACCATGAGTGCGAGTTACACGCATGTACCTAGTCATGAATTACATTTTTGGCTTTTGATAAAAATACAGCTGTATACTTCCTTGTGGCATGTAAGCCCAGATGGGTTAGCGCTACCTAGCTGCAAACATCTCTGTTCAGGTCACGTTTTCACTGGTTTCCCTCCTTCTCTTCCGTTCAAGGGTGATGAACAGGGATCACTGAGTTTGGGAAGGAGATCCCATATTATTTACACTTGCAAATAGGCAATTAGAGATCGTGAAAGCAAGCGCAAACTTGAAAACCTTTGTTCGGTCGGTTGAGGCTTCTTGAAAATACCCACCACAGGCAACAGTAACTTGAAAAAATGCTTCTATGTGTTTTGCAGATGCACACTATCAAGTATTTGACTTTTACATAGTGCTCAACATCTTGTCTTGCGATAGATGTGCTGGTGGATTTGTGTTAAAAAGTCTAATGGCAGCAGTTTACATATAGTGATGTCTGCTACAGAAGCGTCATTGCAGCCCTGTGTTACCGTGAACACTGCCTTTCACACCCTCGCCCATTAAGTTTTACAGCCTCCTGTCTACGCCCGCTGTGTAAGAACAAAGAATAAACAAACCTCCGTGAAGCCACACCTCTGCTCTGATGACTTCCAGAGCAGTACATGCAGATCACTGTGTACTGGTGACAAGAGCAGCTGTCTTTTGGCCCAGCCCAGGCTTCAACGGTGACTAAAAGCTGCTGCCGAGGTGATCGATAAACGGAGCGACATCTGCATCAAAGCCAGGCAGGCCCTCGTGAGTACCGGTACTGTCCTTGATCGAGGAAAAGTGCCGGTACTCAATGGGAGAAAATGAAAAAGTGCCGGTACTCAGTACCGGTGAGTACCGGCCCATTTAAAGCACTGGCCATATCTGAGTAAAAGACTTTAACGTTCTTTTACCCACCAACAGCAACTGTAGTATGAAAAGGTTTGGTACCATTGGCAATATTTCAAAGTAAGCAAAGGCTGCAATCTGCATCTATAGATGCTCCATCCCAAAAATGAGCTGCTACCAGCAATTGACATCTACATACGTCATGTCCTTGACTAGGATTCTGGTGCCCCCTTCTGTGGATTATTTTTTTCATTAAGCTAAACATCATAGCTCTGGATGCCACTCTACACAGCACCACTACATTGGCCTGCCCAGGGCAAGGAAATAAGAGAACACTCGATCTTGTTACACTGCTTCCCTCATATAACCTTATCTTTGCCTGCATTCATTTTTTCACTGAGCCTTTTCTCCACCCATTAAATACAAGGCAGGGGTGACCTGTGAGGTCACAGATATGTCATATCAAACTCAACCATAATTATTCCTGCTCTAAAATAAATAATAATACAGCTACAATGGTTCGGGGAAATTGCTAACAGTAAACTATTAGAAATTCATATGCATGAAAACACAAAATAAAATGCCTGGACAAGAAATCTTAAAGGGGTACCAAACACAAAGATAATTAATACAAAAACATATTTTTTTACTAAAACAGCAACTATAGAAAAAACAATTACAAAACAGTTAAAGAATACATAAAAGGTGCTCACATAGTTACACAAAAAACATCACAAAAGACATGGTTTACAGTGTAAACAAAAGACAAATGGCAGAGTGAGACAAAACTTAGAACAAAGTAAGTCCAACAAATAACAAGAACAAAAATTGCAATCAATGCTTCCTCATAAATATATGCCAAAGCGTCGATGGCTTTTCGACCTATATTGTTTTCAAGGTCATCATCAGAACAAGTGAATTGTTTACAGAGCAACCAATCAAGGTAATTTGTGGGATCTGAGTCAAACGTACTCAGAACAAATGTGGAGGGACCTCACAGATACAGCATCAGAAATCCAACAAAAGAAATTAATAAAAAATCAGCACATGTCTCAATGTGCCAATATAAGGTCCGGTACAACTTTCAAAACCGACCCACTCACAGTTCAGAGCACATAGCACCCGAACGCGGCCGGATTAATTAGACCAGCCTGCATATTGCTCCCCATCAATGCAGTCATAATAATAAATAGGCATGGCTTTGACTAGTGGAGACTGTGTGGATTTTTTTCATTTTGTGTGATCCCAAATTTGACACTTTTTTCAGACTGGATGTGATGTTTACACTAAGTGCCTATAAACTGCTAAACAGTTCCCAGAGTATGTGGTATCACCTATAAATATGGTGAACGTTTGGCTACCCTCAATAAGCATATTTGACATTTAAGCAAACCATAGTATATATGGTGCAAAAACTGCACCAATGGCGTAAGAGTTAACTGTTGCATATATCTGCATTGTAGGTTTACACCACTCACATGAGTGACTTTAAAAGCAAGACTCCAGGCGTTCCAGGGCAGTCCCCAACTGCTGTGAGCATGGATGTAGCAAGTACAAGTCAAAAAACATTGTGACATGTATAAAAGCCAAATTTTGACAATAGCTAATATAAGAAGTACCTCGACGAGTGCATGTTCTGGGTGCATAATATGAACCAGATAAGCATGCCTAATATTTAGATTGCTATGTCGTAGTTTATTTATTTATTTTTGTGTTTTATAGAGCGCGAACTTGACCCGTTAGGGTATCAGAGCGCTTTACAGAGTCATAGAGTTGTAGTGGTGACAGGTTACAAAATCCCTTTTTTACTACATAGGCAGTAACAACACCTTTTGACTAAAACTCATAATTTCAATATGTCAGGTGATAAAAAAGCACCATAAATTATTTATGTTTTTGTAATATTTATCCAAATGAAAATGCAGTGCTAAAAATAGATTTTTGTTCAAAATGCTCCAAAGATTATAATTATTAAAGCTTGCTTTCTCTGCTTGAAAGGCTGGAGAGTAACGAATTCAGTTTCGGTCAGGCTATCCCTTCCCCGAGGAAAAATAACTGGTTGATTGCTAAGATGTGAAATACTTTTCCTGTAAAATAACAATATACTTGGTCTTCTGGCAGGAAGGCAGGGACGTTTTAATGACAAGCCATCCACTGCTAGGCGAGTTATCTTGAAATGTGAAAGAGGAGAGAGGGCAAGAACAACAAATGGAATCACAAACATCAGGGTGGGGCCTGGGCATCTGGGAGGTTGATAGTAAACATGTTCTTAGTATGATGAAGGCCTTGGTTGGAGGTTTATTCCCAGCAAACCTATTACCACTCTTAGCAAGTAGGGGCCTGGCTTCAGAACCATCCAGGGTTTGTTTTCAAGGAGAGGTCTCTCGTTTCAATAAAATAGTCCCAATCACTGACACTGGGGTCCTGCCCTTTTTAATGACTCTCCACCACCCCAGAGCAAAGTCTCTAGAGAATGTTTAGTATAAAACACCAAACATTGTTGAAAAAGAAGGCTGGATTAGCAGTGGGAATTTTCTTAGGACTGGAACAGTACTTATCACCTTTCACTAGCTAATGACTCCTTCAAGAAGAGCTGCCCACCACATGCACCTCTTAATCCAACTTGACATGGAAAAATAACAGAAGAGAGTAGAACATGTGTTATCTGCCTGAAGAAGGACTGATGCCTTGGTTTCCTAATGATGAAGCTTTTTTAAGTGTTTCTCAAGCATCATACCAGCAGGGCTCCTGTAGTTTCAGAGGAGATAAAGGGCAAAAGAATGGTAACTTGAAAGAAGAACAAGGCAGTGGGACCTGTGCTGGTAGACAAAGCTTGAGAAATTGGCTACCCCTACCCTCATTTAGGACTGTAGCCTCGTAGCCCAGCTGTCTAGTCATTGTTTCAATGAACAGGAGGAATATATCCATTATTTAAAGAAATTAGAACTCTTGGCTATTGTGAGAGTATCTCCTTCAAACATAACTGCCACTGCCCTTTTCTCCCAGCCTGTGTGGGAGAGAACAGTATGCAAGCATGACCTCTGGTGGCCAGTTTTGCAACTGCATCTGGATCAGCATTGACTTTTACTCTACCGTTGTGCCTGTGGGTGAATTTCTTGCATTTTCTTCAACGATTCATACCATCTGATCCCCTTAAGCAATTTTGTCACTTATTTCATTAAATCTATCTTCCTTTTATTAAATTGGTTTGGAATTTTACTTCTTGGTTTCTTGACTTTACTGTTGTTGTAGTTCTGCATAAATACGTAACACGCACTGCTCCGGGGGAAAAAACTGTTGCTTTGTATCTTTGCTACTAGGGGCTAAATAGCCCAGATCTTCTTACAGAAGCTAGGTTTTACCTAAGAAGGTTCATGTTTACTAACTTAATGGGAGTCCACACCTTGTTCTCCCCTCAGTTAATAATTCAGACTCTTACACCAACCATCTCTATATTTAAGTGCTCATCATGAAACGATCTTTGCATGTGTCTGTGCAGAACGTAAAGCTTATTCAAATATGCATCCCTTCAATTTACAATAAAACATGCACTAGAATAGAATACATAGATGACACATTATTTCCACAATCAAAAACATATCGTTACACATGAATAATGCTAAGTTTGGCAGGACACATACCTGTTGTCACTCAGGTTTAATACCCTCAGTTTCTGCATCTGCCCGATCTCCTCAGGAAGAAATTCCAATTTGTTTGAGCGGAGAGACATAACTGTCACATTCTTACAGTTACCAACCTGTAATCAGTACAATTAAAGACTAGTCAGTGTTTGTCTTTGTGACCATTTCTTAGTTTAGCTGTTCTTGCTATGTCAAACATGACGCGACAAAGTCTAAATTCAAGGGACCGAGATAATTAACACAGTCAATATATTTGCATATGATTATAACTCATTTTTTTAACAGTTCACGCTAGTTCAAACCAATCGCAAGTCAGTAAATGGATACATTCTCAAATTAAATTTTCAAATGTGTGCATCCCTCTTGAGGATTAATCATACATTTATTAAAGGAACCACCCAGTGAAGAGAAGCAGTTCTCTTTACAGTCAATCCCTCATCAATAACAATCATCAGTAAGCATTCTAGAATGCTGCTTTGCCTGATGATGTGCACTTGGGGTTTGAGACATATTTGTAGTGTCGCGCTCTAGTGGTCGCGCGTAGGCGCGATGACGTCGAGCGCGGCCGCCATTTTGGGTGCGAGTTAGCGCCCGATATCGGAGCGGCACGGACGTGTTTCCCGGCGCTCTTCTGCATAAAGAGATCTAGTTAATAAAGAGAGTTTAGCCAACCAAGTGTGGGGTATCTTTGTGAAGGAAGGAAGCAGCTCTTTACAGTGGCGACGAGACTGGGATCAGAAAAAAAAAAAAAAACGAACCACAACAGTTACATTAAAGAGGACACAAGGACCCACCGGAGCTCTAATAGACCGGACTACGACGACCACGGGCCCAGGGACGTGGCACAGCAGAGGACGGTCCTACCGCGAGTCAGCATCCACGGAACAGGTAGTGGCAATCAAGTGAGAGCGCACAGCCCCATACATAGGAGGGTAGAAAACACAGGGGAGCAGGAAGCCAACCCTCCAGATCCTATAAGACATCCAGGGCCCTGGCGGAGGCGGTGCAGCGCAGCGACGGGGGAGCCTCAGGGCCCCATCACGACCACACACCTCCCAGAAGCACGGGCACACCGGGCAGTCCAAGAGGAAACGTAGAGGCACCGGAAGGAAACGCCACAATGTGCGCGCAGGCGTCTTCACTCACGACGCCTATACCCTTCCTACCAAAACCAGGCGAACCTCTGATGAAATGGGAAGACTGGAGGGAGTACTTCATGAACTACCTAGAGGCCATAGAAGACGAAAGTGGAGAGGCATTCCCCAGAAAAAGGAAGAAAAGAATATTACTCCACAACTTAGGCCCGGAAGGAATCAGAGTCTTTCAGAACCTGGTCCCCACGCAACGGCAGGTCGCAGACGATGATGTATTCGAACACGCGATTGAAGACCTAAACAACCATTACAGACCAGCAGTGTGCACGTCCATTGACAGATACAACTTCCAACAGAGGAAACAAGCGGGAGAAGAGTCCATAGATGACTACGTGGCAGCGTTGAAGAAATTGGCGATCACATGCAAATTTGGCGCCTTGCACGACGAATTTATCAAAGACCAGATTGTCATGCACACGAAGAACACAGCGATCCAAGACAAACTGTGGGTTAACGGGGACGCCACACTGAAGGACGTCATTGCCATGGTGAAAAAGGCGGAGCTATCGAAGAGATGTGCAGAGGCAGCGAAAAAAGAAAGTACAGAGCGGACCATGGTCAATAGAGTAACGGAATTAGAACCGCCGGACAGAGGAAAAAGAATGGCGGCGGAAGGGAGAGCCCAGAGTAGATGGACTCCACGATCCACACAGGCACAGAAATCAAACAAGGAGGGCGCCACCACGTGCTATAGGTGCGGCAGTCCATCCCACGCGGCATATGACAAGCGATGTCCAGCCTTCCGAGCCAAGTGTATGTACTGCGGAATTGTCGGACACTATGAAAAAGTGTGTCGCCACAAGGTAAAGCGGTCAACAGTCAAGTACGTAGCACATGACGGGGGAGGTGAAGAAGGAGAAGAAGAGGAAGATAATGTGTTGTGCATCGAAGGACAAGTTCTAGGCATAGAAGGAAGTCGCTCCAAGAAACCACAATGCGACATGGTCGTGGGAGGTGTTCAGATCAAGATGGTGGCGGACTCCGGCTCTCCATATACCATCATTCAAAGGACAGTGTGGACCGAGAACTTCAAACCCAGCCTGGGATCACACCTCGAGCCCCCAGACATACGTCCGGTCACATTCACAGGGGAACCCATCCCGATGGTGGGATATCGAGTCCTGAGATTTGAGTTCAAGAACCGCAGCGCGGAGTGCGAATTATATGTGGCGGAAAAGGGCCTTCTGTCCTGGGATGGATGGACCAGGCGAGTTGGGCATACAATTGAACCCAGGGGGGACACGCAAGTCCTGATGACCAGCGCAGACAACCAATCGGACTTCGAAAAGATGAAAAGAGAATTCCCCACAGTATTCGGAGGCAGAGTGGGTAAACTAACGAAATTCACACATAAAATTGAACTCAAGGAAAACGCCAAACCGGTATCCCACAAGGTGAGGAACATACCGCTAGCAGTCAGGGAAGCAGTGCAAAAGGAGTTACAAAGATTGGAAGAAGAAGGGATCATCGAACCAATTAACAGTTCGGAATGGTTGGCCCCGTTGGTGGTAGCGAGGAAACCCAATGGCAAAGTTCGGTTGTGCGTGGACCTGCGCGAATTGAACAAGTGCATAGTAGTGGAAAAATTCCCATTACCCAGAATAGACGAAATGCTGGCAAAGACGAAAGGTATAAAATGGTTTTCCACCGTAGATCTCGCCTCAGCATATCATCAAATAGCACTGCACAGCACGAGCCGGAAACTTACGTCCTTCATTACACCATTTGGATGCTACCAATTCCGCAGGATGCCGTTTGGCTTGGCATCAGCAGCGGCGGTATTCCAAAAGCTGATGCACAAACTATTCAAGGACATAGAGGGAGTACAATACTTCCAAGACGACATCTTGGTAATGGGCAAAGACCAAGCTGACCACAACACAAAGCTAGCAACGGTGTTACAAGTCTTGGAAAGGAATGGCCTGACAGCCGAATGGGAGAAGTGCAGACTAGGAATGGCGTCGGTCACATACTTGGGTCATGAGATTAGTGACCAAGGCATCACACCCAAACACGCAAATGTCAAAGCAATATGCGAAGCACCGGCACCGACAAGCAAGGAAGAAGTGAGATCATTCTTAGGGATGGCCGAATATTACAGCAAATTTGTGCAACACTTCGCCACCAAGACACATCACCTGCGACTACTTGTACGAGACAAAACTGCCTTTCAGTGGACAGAGGAAGCGCAAGGAGAGTTTCAGAAAATCAAGGAGGATGTCAGCAGAGCGGTCCCCTGCAAGGTTATGATCCGCATGGAGAATCCATATTGACCACAGACGCGAGCGACAAAGGCCTAGGGGCAGTTCTCATGCAGGGAAGGAAGAACGGAGAGCAGGCGACCATCAGCTTTGCGTCAAGAACATTGTCACCAACAGAACAGAAGTTCAGCGTGATAGAAAAAGAGATGCTGGCTGTGGTATGGGCCATGTCGAAATTCCGCCAATTTCTATGGGGCACAAGATTCCAACTCAGGACGGACCACAAACCCCTTGTCAAAGTACTAATGTCCTGCGGGCACGCAAGTGCCACACCCCGCATCGCAAAAATGACCCTGAAATTGTTAGACTACAGGTATGATGTGGAATACATCCCAGGAGCCAAGAACAAAGTGGCGGATTACCTCAGTCGAGCTTCAGCCATGGAGGACGCTCCCGCAAGTACGGACGAGGACGAGGTCAGAGTGGCATTCACGGAAGATCAGGAAAATGTGATAAGTGGGCAGGAATGGAAGCAAGCCTATGAAAGGGACACGGACCTCGAAGACATCAAGGTATTCATAATACAAGGGTGGCCAGAAAAAAGGCACCTGAAAGCGGAACAAAGGAAATTCTTCGAAGTGAGGGAAGAGCTATCCGTAGGAGACCAAGGAACCTTCCTGTTTAGAGGGGAGAGAGTAGTCCCTCCCGGGTCGTTGATACCACACCTGCTAGCAGTGTTGCACGAAGGGCACTTGGGCATCGTAAAACGAAGTTGAGGACCAAACAGATGTATTGGTGGCCCGCAATGGATAGTCAAATCGAGAGACATGTTAGAGAATGTGATCAGTGCCAAAGAGCGGACAAGTCACAAACGTTACTACGTCCGTCACTAGGGAAGTTTGACAATCCAGCCAACCCTTGGGAGGAATTGTCAATAGACATTCTCGGTCCGGTGTTGGATGCGGAAGGGACCCCAAAATACGTGGTAGTTCTCATAGATCGGTATTCTAAGTGGCCAGAACTGGACATACAGGAGGTGATGGACACAGAGACAGTGCTGAAGTTTCTTACAGCTACCTTCCTCAGAGAGGGCATTCCTCGTTCCATCTTGAGCGACAACGGACCTCAATTCACATCTGATAAGTGGAGCCGGTACATGGAACGAAATGGCATCCAAATCAAGCACACATCGGTCTACCATCCGGCAGGGAATGGTCTTGCCGAAAGGTTTAATCGAGTAATAATGGGGTCCATCCAATCAGCCATAGGAGTGGGGAAGGACTGGGAGAAGGAGGTGAGAAGTAGGCTGTGGGCCTACCGAATCACACCGACCGGCACAGGATACAGCCCGTTCCAAATCCTAAGGGGACGTGAACCGTTCACTAAGGACAATCTAGCGTGGAAAGAAAAGACGGTCACGAGTAAATGGTCCCCGGCAGTCGTGCACCACAACTTAGAGAGAGCCCAGAGAACTTACACAGAACAGTACAATAAGAGACGCAATGTGAAAGGAACGTCCCTGGAAAAAGGGGAATGGGTCAGAGTCAAACTTGCCCAGTTAAGGAGGAAAGGAGACAGCAAATACAGCTTGCCCCTGAAAGTTGAACAGGTGTACAACAGAGCTGCCTTACTAAGTGACGGGAACGTCTGGTCGCAAGATCGCATGTCCAAGTGCAACAAGATATTACAGTGGGACAGAGAAGAAAGATCAAGGAGACAAGAGAAACCAAGTTCACCTGCAGGAAACACAGCCCCAGGAGAAGAAGAGAAGGACCTAGGAGTAGAAGGCAATAGGGTGGAGCAGGACGAGAAAGATAATCTAATAGCAGAGGAATGGCAGGAGGACAAAAGCAGGACTCCGGAGAGAGAGAGCCCTAAAGGACGTGGAGAAACACCGGCAAGCCGAGCAGACGGAAGGGGAGAAGTATCCACCTCCACTCCGGTAAGACGTACACGGGCAGGGAGACTTGTGGTAAGGCCTGCCAAATACAGAGACTATGATTTGGGAGAAGTGAAGTAACTTCTGGCCGAGAGACTCTGGGACTACCTTCCAAATGTTAATGTTTTGTGTGTTTGGTAAAGAAGGGAGATATGTAGTGTCGCGCTCTAGTGGGCGCGCGTAGGCGCGATGACGTCGAGCGCGGCCGCCATTTTGGGTGCGAGTTAGCGCCCGATATCGGAGCGGCACGGACGTGTTTCCCGGCGCTCTTCTGCATAAAGAGATCTAGTTAATAAAGAGAGTTTAGCCAACCAAGTGTGGGGTATCTTTGTGAAGGAAGGAAGCAGCTCTTTACAATATTGTGACATCATTCACTAGATGGCCCCTCCTGGAGCTTCTTCTTACTCCACACTGATTTCCAATGTCTCTCCTTCTGAAGATCCTACTTCGCAATGGGAAAATCACCAGTGCAATATAAAAGACATGTTCACACGTAGGAAGAACAATACTGTCCTGCAGCTGCAGTATGCTTTAAATCGGATACATGATTATAGGCTCTGTGCCATTATGGTTTGAAGCTCCAGGCAGTGGACAATTATTATGCTGTCGGTAATGTAGTCTTGTAAAGAAATAGCAATCGTGGGAAACGGATGTTTGGGCAATTAACACCTAATGTCGATCCGCAATTAAAACAACCGCTTTATTCGCAAGAATGATAGGTGAGAATAGAACACTGAAGACCATCTCCGGATCAACGAGATGTGCTCTGATGTACAGAATGTAGGGGGTGGGAGCTTTAATCAGTGACAGCAACTTCTTCAGTTGCACCCTGGCTCCCTCCCTCTTTCTGCATGCTTGAAATACAAATACATCAAGCCAAATAAAACAAATGCATTATGAAAAAGATAACAATTACGAAATGCAAGATAAAAGAAATGCATTTTTATAAATAATACAAAATGAGGAAAGGTGTCATCACATATGGAAAGAACGTTTACATGGTATGTGTTTTTCTGTAATTTTCATATACGCTGACAGTAAGTTAATTGAAAATATGTCACATCTTGCTATTTTATATCATATCTCGCATTACAATTAACGTGCGGCATAGCCACGTAAACTGCACGTGCCAGGCAATGTTATACTGGTGCTGGCATAAGGTTTTGCAGCAACATTTGCACAGAACGACTGATACAAATTCACTTTTCAGTGGTCACTCGACACCGTTGCTGTTTTTTCATTGGTTGTAGGCGAAAATGGTCGGTTTACATTGCTCATCGGTGCAAATGTTAGTGCAAAACTGGCATGCACCAGCACACCATTTCCGGACACAAGTACAAACGTTCCATACACATGCAAAGAAACGTTCCGTTGAAGAACATTTTGCAAGCTTCTTTTATCAAATATATTATTTGTGGGATAGTTCGGAGGGGAAAAACGAAAATGAATGTTTCTACTTATTCCACATACGACAAATAGGAACGATGATGTTTGTTGTCGTAAAAAACCACTGATTAATTGAAGAATAAACGGAATAAAATAGCCCTTTTTACAATGCATCTAAACTGCAGCATTGTGCAAATGATGCTAAACCAGTCGGTGTGGTCATTGATGCCTGAGGCTTCGGTACGGCTGTGAAGGGTGTGCTAAACAGACTCCAGAGGAATGGCTGAAGTTACATTTTGAGCCTTGAACATTTATAAATATGTAAAGAAGACCATTGTACGTTAGCCGAGAAGAAATTCTGCTACAGTTGTTCCAAAAAATATTCTTGCAGTTTACTTCAACAGAGAGGACATTTCATCGTGATCATCCAGAAACTTACTAATCGAGACTCCTATCTGACTCTTTCTAATTGCACTAAAAAGCTCATTCTGTTTTGATCTAATGTCTCTCACTGAAGTTCTTTCTCCCAAAATAATATCAATCAATCAATCAATCATGTCACTTATAAAGGCATAGCTGACCTTAAGGCCTCCTTGGACAACGCCTAGAATAACGCCACAGTACACGACCCTTGAACCTAACGTAGAGCCGCGCGTTGTACTTCAGTGAAAAAAGACCATGGGATTTCTATCTAACACACACAAATAATGACCTACAAATATTAGCACCAGCTGAAGGTGTATCCAGTTTTAAAAGATCAGTAGTCAGAATGATTCAATCACAGTGGCGTCAGCAAGCAAGCAGCAGCACAGGAAAACCAACCACTAACAGTAGCACCAATTATTTGCCTGTCCTCTCTCCACAGATCACTGTGTTGCCGTGGCAGTAGCCGAATAGCAGTGCAGCACTGCACATCATATCATAATACAGTTACACCCCAGCCTCCCTGAACACAGCATTACCTCCTCGCCAGTCTTCCTCGCCACAGTAATTACACAATGAGCTTTAGCCTCCCACAGAAACTCCAAAAGTTAAAGTCAGCATACCAGCCTCCATTCCCTCCAATATGGCCGACTCCGCCATCCACCAATGACATAAAAGGAACACATTCTGTAACCAAAGCCACAAGAAAGATGATGCCCCATATAAAACAGGGCAGGGAGGGATGGGAAACTATACTGTGGCGAGAAAGACTAGGACTCGGAGTAAGGAAGATCACCTGTAAGTAACCCGGGCATTCGCTATCCCAGGCCAAACTCCTTTACCCATAATGCACGTTTACACATTCCTCGAAAGGTGCAATCTTCTCTCTTCCTCCACTGTGTAGGAGGTACCCTGATCTAAAAGTTTCAGGATCGAGGGAAGGTCATTATGATTTCTCAGATATTCATTAAACTTGGTATGTAACAGTAAATGAGAATAGATACTTTAAACTGCTGGCTGTTGTTTAGTGGAAGCTAGTAAATGTCGTTTATTGAAGTTTTCACCTGCTAGTAATGGAACTGCAAATATGCCTTGTGGAAGGTTTTCAGAGAACTTAAAGGCTACTCATGAGGGTTCTGCTACAGCCCTCTATGCTAGGGTAACTGAAGACTAGTTGGGGTGTCTGGTAACAGGAGTAAATTCAGAACTGGAGAGGTGCCTCATCTTACGATGCATTTCAAGTTGCCTGGTGCTATTTAGCAGTTTATAGGTGAAGCAAAGGAGAGGTAGGGGCCATGCCTATTTTCAATTAATTCTTTCAGATTATACGCTGCCGTGGCCAAACATGTGACGATTCGAGCAGGACTTCTGCACCATGGATAGAGCTATGGGAAAGTCTCAAGCAGAAGTCTTCAAACAGTGAGGCACCCGCAGAGGAGCACAGATGTATGCTTAGAGGGGCACAAGTACTACGGCAAAGAAACTCGCTGCTTCTTTCTATATTTGGTTTGTGAACAAATAGTAAGGCCTATGTAAAGTAGCCCAAAGCACAATTTACCCATAGAATGATGGTAACATATATTTCTGTCTTTGTGTGGGTTACGTTTAGTTTGGACTTCTTTTCATTGGCAGTCATGTTTATAGTGTGAAAACATCCATTTGTTCCCAGAGCAAATTACAGAGTCAAATGTCAAGGAGAAATGAGTGGATGAATGTAGCAGGATGGTTGTTTTTATGTTTCATAGCAAGTTTCTGGGCAAGAACCAGTAACTTGTTAGTAGTAGAAATTAGTAGAATGGTTGTTTAGGAGTAATGAGAAAGCATGATTTTGTTTTCAGCTTTCATTTGGATGTGGGTTTGAGTATATTTTCTTTGCGCAGCTGAAAGACATAGGGCCTGACTGCAAGTCAGGAAGATCCCTTGCTGGGATACTGATTCGCCCAATCACAACAGGCCCGGTGTTCCCACATGGGAACATTGGGCCTGAATTTACCGGGTGTGGAAATGCAGCTGGTGAAATCACAAGCGGGTCTGGGGAGTGGCTGGGGTAAGATGCACACAACGGCCCCTTACTGACCCCCTCCAACACCATGGCTGGAGCATGCAATGCTCCCCCATGCCGGGCCACTGTCTGGCCAGACTTTGGACATCCTTTCAACCTCCCACCCCTAACCTGTGGCCCACACTGGCTTGCAGCATGTGGAAAGCAGGTGGCACATGGAAGTGGAATTGTCCTCAAAATTGGGGATACCATGCAAGAAAAAAGAACCAGTAATTCTGGGTCCACTTGGTTGTTCTCCATAACATATCATATTTTCAAGTGATTTATTTTGTCTCCATTCCCATAGGGTCTCTCGTAGTGTAATCCTTGAACTCTTTAGTGAGTTTTAAGTAATGTTTTTGGATAGGCCGATGTAACAATTTCTTTTTCAACTGTATGTCTAAAAAATTCTTCGTTGGTTGTATAGTTTCTGTGGACCCTGAAAAACTGCCCATAATTATCTCGCAATTTACAGGAGTTATTTTAAGAGACTTCTCTTCAGATTCTGCCATGTATAAAATGGCCATTTCCGGTGTGAAGGCACATCCTATGGCGGGATGCTTTGGTTGTATTTATTGTAATTTTCATACTTTCACCTTATTGTCACTGGTGTTACTGGGGAGCACTTTTGAATTAACACATGTTTTCATGAATGATAAAGACCACATGCCCTTTAGTATTGTCTTAAATACATGAAAGTAATGTAATGAGGTTGGAGTACTGGCTCTGCTCTATGGGTACTGAACACATATAAAAAACCTGGAAATCATTATGTTTAATATTGTTTGACAATTTATTTGCAAAGTCTGTGTTGTGGCTCGTGCATACATTGTTGTGGCTCATGCATGCGTTCTTTGTGCATGTAGAGTCACGAGGATTGTTAGTATTTGTATTGGGTTTTTAATGCTAGAATACCTAGCAAAGAATGTGTGAGAACAGTTACAGCCGGTATCTTAACTAAGACGTTGCTGCCTCCCCTGCTGTATGCTTTAGGTCAATAAAGCATATTTGAATACTCCATGGTGTGTGGAGTCATCACTACAATTAGCAATGAGGACTGCCTAAAGCGTACCAGGACCCATTTCGTCTGCGTATTTTTCTTACCATTCTTGGGATCCTACAAATTTGGCCGCTCGTTCCTGTGCTGACAAGTTGAGGATTGGTGAGCAAAGGATTAATCCGGAGACGTCTGGGATCGCACAGGAAAATTCCAGCAGGGGTGTGTGATTTTGCAGTGTTTCGTCAACCTGACCTGACGTCACCCTCTGTGCATGCGCACACTGCTTGGCGTTGCTTAGCAATGGTTGCGAGGCTCACGACGCTGTTGGTACATGCACACTGTATTGAGCGTCGCCTGGCAACACCTACACGCAGTATTGGAGGAATCTGTCTCTGCGTGCTGGCACAGGATACATGACGTTGCTTAGCAACGTGTACGACGCTTGGTTACCTACTTGCTTTCTGCCGGATTCCAAAGCAGCGTCGTAAAGGTCAGAGTGCACGACCATATGCAGGCACCAGCTTTTCGGAGGTTGTGTCAGTTGTTGTGTGCTAGAATGACCAAATTAACCCAGCGATGTGAACATTAGGCATAATCATTTTTTTATTTCTTTTCTCTGGAAAACTACTTGATGCTCCTAAAAAAGTGGATTTTCGTTGTTCTTCTTGTCATTGGGGCAATTTGACTACCGAGTGGAACTCTTGAGAACTTTACCTTGAATTCAGAATTATAGTCTTTCGCCATGTTGGACGGTGAAGCAAGGACAGTGGGAGAACATATCTTTCCTGAGAATACCACTGAGCTAGTCCATCACATAATGAGCCACCAGAATTTTACTATCAGTCCCCCTCAACCATTTTGGTCCACAGGTTCTGAGCCTCAATTAAAATAGATGCAATGGAAAGAGTACTTTTCTAATTACATTGCTGCCATTGACAAAGCTGAGGAAATGTCTCCTGCACAAAAAAAAATATTCTATTACATTTGTTGGGTCCAATGGGGTTACAAATGTATTCTTGTAAGCCTAAAGCGCCAGTTGTGGGTGATGTGAATATATTTATATCTGCATTGAGTGACCTGGACAAACACTTTGCTCCCAAAGTATGAATAGGAATTAGCAGGCCTATGATTTTTCAGCGTAAACAGTCTATGTTTGAGACCATAGATGAATATGTGGCTGATTTACAGAAACTTGCGGGTGATTGCAAGCTTGGGGTGTAGTTGGATGATTTTATTAGAGATCAAGTGGTTATGCATGCCAGTAACCCATCCCTACAGGAACGTTTGTGGGTTAATGGGGATGCTCCTTTAGACACAATTCTGTAGTTGGTTAGAAAAGCGGAAATTTCAGAGAAGAGTGCCACCCCTCTAAAAGATACAGAAAAGTAATCCTTGTCAGACAATAACGTTTTTAAAAGTTATAGCACAAAGGACATGAGTAGTTCACAGGTGAATGGTCCTTTGAAAGGTAATCAAAAATTGGAAAAAGGGAGATGCTACAGATGTGATAGTAAGGAGCATTTGGCTTTTAGTAAAAATTGTCCAGCCTTAAACCAGAAATGCAGCAGCTGCGGCATTAAGGGGCACTATGCAAAAGTATGTAAAAAGAAAAAAAGTGTGTCAAATGTGTGCATGAATGTTCCAGGCAGAGTGGTGAAGATATGTCGGAGCAAGAACATGATTCTTCTGACATAGTATTGAATATCAAAGAGAAGTTGATCCTGAATATCGATGAGTCCGGCTGCAAAGCCAACCCTGAGTGTTGGATGACAATTGGTGGTGTAGGTGTCACAATGTATGCAGATTCTGGGTCTCCATATACGATTGTGTGACAAAAATTCATTTGGAAAATCGGGGATTTCTTCATAGTGTCAGACATTAACCCCGAAGGATTTTGGGGTGAAAAAATTGAGATTTGTAGGATTCTGTTGGTAGTCTTTCAGGTTTCAACACAGAATTTCACGTGGGAAAATGTATGTGTCGAGAAAGGGTTTATCTGTTTTAGGGTGGCGCTATCAAAAGGATCTACACATCATTTTGGATCCAAATAGTAGAGAACAAGTATTGATTATGGATGAGGGCACTAACGTGGGCTGTCAGATGCAGAATAAATTTCCCACGGTGTTAAGCGTGAAGTTGGGGAAATTGAAAGGATTTGAACACAAAATTCGAGTGAAAGAGGATGCTGTACCTACGGTACATAGAGTGAGAAATGTTCCTATGTCCATTAGGGAAGAATTATCTAAAGAACTAGAAAAGTTAATGACGCTGGAGGTTAAAGAACCAGTGTAAGCCTCCGAATGGATTGCTCTGGTGGTCGTCGTCGCATGGCACAATAATGGGAAAATTAGGTTATGTGTGGACTTGGACTATCTGAACAACAACATAAATATTGGCAGATTTCCCCTTCCAAAATTCACGAGGTGGTTACTATGCTTAAAAACGCCCAATGGTTTTCTACCATTGAGCTTTCCTCTCCATACCAACCAAGTTTCCCCCCTGATTCTAGGAAGTATTCAGCTTTCATTACGCCAGATGGATGTTTCCAATATCAACGCATGCCGTTTGGATTAGCATCTGCCGCTGCTGTTTTTCAGCGGTTGATGTTTAGTATTTTGGAAAAGAGAAAGGGATAATGTTATTCCAAGATGACATCTTAGTTTTTGGTAAGAATAGAATGGAGCATGATGCTAAATTATTCAAGGCATTGTCTATTTTAGCCAATAAGGGTCTAACTGTTGAGTTCAGCAAGTGCAAATTTGCGGAGAAGAGTGTTACGTATTTGGGCAATGTCATCAAGGAGTCTGGAGTCAAACCTAAACCGTCATTAGTGCAAGCTAGTACAAGGGCTGTTACTCCAGCCTCAAAGGACGATATGCGTTCCTTTTCTTGGACTAGCGGAATATTTTGCAAAATGTATTCCAAGATTTGCTGAACAGTGTTTCCACATCAGACAACTTTTAAAGAAAGGATGTAAGTTTGTCTGGTCTCATGAATGTGAGCGTGATTTTGCTAACATAAAGGGTGCTATTTATAATGCAACTAAATTGTACAGTTTTGATCCTACTTCTGAGTGCATCATCTCAACAGACGTCAGTAATAAAGGTCTAGGTGCAGTGCTTTCACAAATTGATGATAAGGGCACTGAAAATATTATAGCATTTGATTCTAGATCACTCTCACCTTGTGAGGAAAGATAACCTACCAGTGAAAAGGAAGCATTGGTTGGTGCATTGGGCCTTAAGCACTTCCGAGGTTTTGTGTGGGGTATTTAATCTATAATACATTGTGATCACAAGCCCTTAGTGAAACTGTTAACTACAGAGGGTCCAGCTACTGCAACTGCCAGAATTGTTCGCATCTCTATGAGGATGCAAGATTTCAATTATAAAATTGTGTATAGGTCGGGAAAAGACAATGTGTTAGCGGATTGTTTGTCTCGGTTACCTGAGTGTGAAGATGCTAAATGGAATGATGACAAAGTGGCTTTAGTACATGATGATGGATACTCTGCAGTGAAAAGAGAAGTTTGGGAGAAAGAATGCGTAAGTGATGAAACTTTACAATCAGTGGTTAAGTTTATAAGTTCCAAATGGCCTGCGTTGTCTGATAAGATTAAACCATACTGGGAGGTAAGGATGGATCATGTCATGATTTTTAGTGGGCAGACAATTGTTCCCCCAGAAAAATTGCATGAGAGCATCTTACAATTGTGCCATGAGGGTCATTTTGGCATTGAGCGTACCAAATTGGTTGTGAAGAAATTGTTTTGGTGGCCTGGACTTGATTCACAAGTTGAACACTTAGGGGCCGATTCCGATCTCGGCCGGTAGGGCTCCGAATCGGATTCGGCTTTACCGGATCCGATTCGGAGCCCTGTTTCCCGACCGATTCGTACGTGCGTCCGGGCGAGCGAGTACGATGCAAAAACTCCGACCGACCCAACCGCACCCAACCGCACCGACCGACTCGTACTCGAAAGCCGACCGCTCCGACCGACTCGCTCGGACACGCCTCGCACCGCGCAATGGAGACGTTCCCCGGCCGGGCAAGTACGATGCGCGCCGCGAGCAGTCCGACCGACTCGCGCCGTCCGGCTCGAAGGAGCAGTCTGAGCCGTACTTTGGGGGTCCGTGTTGGACCCCCCTGTACGCGTAGCCGTGCGAGTCGCACACAGGGGGGACCCATGGGTCCCCCCTACCTGTGCGTGTACGGCGCGAGTCGCTTCGCCGCTTACACGCTGTAGAGGGCGCCCCTGTTCGCCTCGCACCCATTGAGTCAATGGGAGCCCGCGTACGCTTTGTACGACAGGCTCCCATTGACTTCAATGGGAGTCCGACCGAATCGAGTCCGATGGCATACGTGCGCATCGTACTCGTTCGGTCGGGCTGCTAGGGTCCGATTCGGTCGGAAATCTCTCCGAGTCCGGCTCGGTCGGAGAGATTTCCGGCCCGAATCGGAATCGGCCCCTTAGTCAGAGAATGTTTAGAATGTTCAAGTTTTGACAAGTTCTTACAAACATTTAGACCCCTATGAATGAGGGCTTTTATCCAAAATATCCATAGGAGTCAATTGCCATTTACAGTTTTGGTCCTGTATGATCATTGCAGGTGTCCATCATTGTAATTCAAGATTTGTTTTCAAAGTGGCCTTTTATGAAAGTTGTGCAAAAAGCTGACAAGGAGTCCATCCTAATTTTTAGATTATGTGTTCAGCATTGAAGGTATACCTGCCACTATCTTGAGTGACAATGGTGTACGGTTCCAGTCTATTGCTTTCAAGCAGTATTGTGACAGAAGTGGCACTAAGTTAAGAACCACTTCTCTTTATAATCCTAGTGGGAATGGCACTGTTGAGAGGTTTAACCACGTGATTATGGGGGTCATTGAGTCCGCTTGAGCGTAACACAAGGATTGGGTGAACCAAGTCATGAAAGCTGTATGGGCTTACAGAGTGACCAAGCACAAAGCTGCTGGGTTATCCCTGTTTGTGATAATGAGAGTGAGGAATCCCAGAATGAAGTACAACCCTGGTTGGTTGTTTGAGGGATCCATGGTACCTTGGCCTGTGGAAACAGTTAGAGACACCATGTATAGAAATCATGTAAAGAGTAAAGAGTATTACGATGCTAAGAATAGTACCAAACCTGTCCTCATCAATGTAGGGGATTGGGTTCGCATTAAAAAAAACAGGGTTTGTGCACAAGGGAAAAAGTAAGTTCTTTGAGCCAGAGGAAGTGGTAGAAGGTTTAGAAAATGCTGTCAATGGAAAAGTATGGAATCTTAAATGGGTGGCATTATGCAATATGGAAGCGTGGCATGAAGAAGATGCGGGAAGGAACAAGAGCGTTGTAGAATTGGAAGATGAAGATGTAATTGCCGAAAGATCTGTAGGGCAAAACGATGCTGAAAGGGAAAATACTCAAGCTCTTGAAGGTGTTGAGGTTAATTCAGAAGACCTGAGAGAAAATGTGGAATCAAACATGTCTTCTTCTGAGGAATTTCCGGGAGTTGTTGATTCACTCTCTAAAGGTGTTGATGGTGAAATACACAAAAGTACAGATGGCATTCAGGAGGACACGACTGGGCAAAAAAGGGCCAGACGTCCTCTCAAATGGTTGGAAGATTTTATTGTCAAAGTGTGTGGAATATAATTGTTTATTTTATTCAGGGGGGATTGGGGGTTCTAGTGTCATGTGTTAATTTCATGTTTTTTTATTTTTTAGCAATTTGTGTTTTGCATTTATTAGTAACTCTTATTTGAAGTTTGAAGAGGGGGGATGTGTTGTGGCTCATGCATACGTTGTTGTGGCTCATGCATGCGTTCTTTGTGCATGTAGAGTCACGAGGATTGTTAGTATTTGTATAGGGTTCTTAATGCTAGAATGCCTAGCAAAGAATGAGTGAGAGCAGTTAGAGCCAGCATCTTAACTAAGAGGTTAATGCCACCCCTGCTGTATGCTTTAGGTCAATAAATCATATTTGAATACTCCATGGTGTGCGGAGTCATCACTACAGTCCAAATAAATCGTCCTGTCTGTACCTGTATTGAACAAGTATTGAAACTAGTGGGCAAGGCCCCCTTATTTGTAGGCAGTTGTAGTGTCCCAGCCTTGTCTCCATTATATATGTGCCCTAACCCCATTTCATGTTTGTCTTTTAGAAAGTTGACATTTGTCTGCCCTAAACCCAATGTGCCTTTCTGCCTATGTACAGGATCACATGACGGTGAATGGCTCTCCAGTGGTGTTTTGTGTATTGCTTTCAAACACAGGAACAAAGAGGCCTAGGTGTGAGGGGAGAGGGTCTTTCTGATAGAATGGCAGGGAGGAGTTGTGCCCTTCCCTAAGTACATTTCAAAGGACCCTGCCTGCAGCACACACAAAGGAACCTGACACTTGGCCTGCCCTTGCCCTTTTCACTGTAGACTGTTTAGAGTCAAATCCAGGAGAAGGGAAGAACTGACCAGAACAAGTTTTGGGGGTAGGTCAAGGAATTCCCCCACACAAAGACTTGCACCGGGTATAAAAATAGGACCTTCAAAACCTCTCATCAGAACATTCCTGGACCTGTGGAAGATTCAGAAGGAGTGCTGCCCTGCTGTCTGAGGAATAATGACTACCCTGCTGACTTAAGAAGGATTGGACCTGCTGCCTTGAACCTAGGATACCCAAAGTGACTCCAAGGGTCAATTAGCTGACATTCTGTGTGAGCTACATGGACACAAGCTTCCAGCTGCCTGTAACTGTCCAGCTGACCAGCACCAAATGGACCTGTCTGGACCTACCTGAGCATTGCTCCTGACCTCTGCTGGAGTGAGTCTTGATCCCCAGGATGTGCCCCCCAGGTCCTGGACATTTGGCTGCCATCAGTGTGAGTGAACTCCTCCTCAAGAAATGGTGAAAAATCCTGAAGTTTTGGCTCCTCATGACTATGAAGTGACCTCTTTGCACCACGATTTGCCCACCAGCGATGACTGCCAGTGGGAAGTTCCTGAGATACCTGCTCTTTGCGTTGACAGTGACCGCCTGCAGAGACCGGCAAAATGAGACTTGCATATCTCGCCAACAGTGATTGACCAACATGTAGCTCCAGGGACTACCGGCCATTCATCCTACAGCAGCGACCATCCACTGTGCTTAATGGGCTCCTCTTGCTGCCAGCCTCCTCTTCGCGGACCCTGCCAGCGTGAACGGAACTCTTTGCGTTGAGAAGGTAACTCTTCGGCGGTACTAACCTGGTCCCTGTATTTGAGCTGTATTTGAGCCGTGCTCCATTGTGGTTGGCCTGAACTTATGTCTTGCCTCCAGTCTAGCATGACCAGATAACTGCTATTGCTTCTTTGTACTATTTTCACCTAAAGCTTAAATAACTCATATCTCTGGTTCTACTGATTGGATTTGGATTATTTCGGTGTCATTTTATTTATTAAAATTTACTCTATTTTTCTAAATGGGTTTGAGACTTTTCTCCTGTTGTGTTTTCACTTTATTGCTGTTGGAAATTGGTTTTGTGGTTGAGGGGGGTGAAACCCTACTCAAGCAGCAGCCACAATTCATGTCAGGGTGAAACACAAGCTAACCCCAAATTAACCTGTGTTTAACCCTTTGGTAGCTTGGTATAAAGCAGTCAGGCTTTATTTAGAGGCAATGTGTAAAGTATTTATGTGCCATTTCAAACAGTAATAAAATGGAAACGCAACACCAGAAAAATCCCACAACAAATTAGACAAATAGAGTACATTTTAATAAGTTATTTGAGACCAAAACGACAAAAATCCAATCAGTAGAACCAGAGATATGCAATTTTAAAGATCTAAGTGGAACTAGTGCCTAGAAACACAACGCGGCAACTGTGGTAATCTGGCATTGCTGAACCTGGACAAAGTCAAAAGTTCAGACTGACAAGGATTGAGTGTGGGCTGGGTAAAGGGACCAAGTTAGGATCGCTGAACAAGAATCCTGGCTACGGATCATTGCAAGATGCAGCGTCGCGGATGCGTCGCACAGTGGCAGCTCTCAGGAACTGTAAAGCTGAGATACGAGGCCCTGCGTCATCATCGAGGATGCTGTCCACGAGGAGCTTGCAATGCTGTTTTGAAAATGCGTCATGCACCAGCTGGTTCCGAAGAAGTTGCGGGGCTTGGAATGAGAAGTCCTGTGTTGCCACCGAGGATGCTGTTGAAACGGGGCTTGCTATGTGAAGGCATGCGCCGATGATGTGTTGTAAATCTGCAGGTGATAAGAAGTCCAGCGTCGGGATGCATCACGCAGCGGCCGTTCCGAAGTGGGTCAGCAGGAGATGCGTCGCACTTCGCTGGTTCTGCCCACAGGACCACAGCTGGGCAGGCAGAGCACCTTCAGGTCCATTTCCAAGTGTTCAGGGCTGGGGTGGCAACACTTGGGGACAAGTCTTACAGCAGATTGAGTTCAGGTGATGGGCTCAAGGTGATTTGAGCCTGTTCTGTCCCCGAGGCTTTTGATCAGGGGGCCAGCCAACTGGCCCTTGGAGTCACTCTGGTGGTCCTGGATTCAAGATTCAGCCAGCAGGACAACAGGGCAACATAGTAGCAGCCTTCTGGCAGAGTAGCACAGGAGTCCTTCTGAGTCTTCCACAGATCCAGAGGTGTACTGAAGGGTTGGGTCTAAGGGTCCAATATTTATACTTGTTATCCACTTTGAAGTACGAGATGGTTCTGGAGGTTTCCACCCTCAGAGGTGCTAGGAATGTCCTTCCTCCCTGTCCTGGCCCCAGAGTAGCTGGGATCACAATAGCTTACTGTCACACCCTTTGTGAGTGTACTCAGGCAGAGCCTTTGTTATGTGCAAGTGTGGTAGGTGACAGCTTCTCCCCCTCATCAAGTCAGAGATGGCTCATCTGGCCAACAGCTATCATCCCTTTGTCTCGGCCTGGGAGCAATACACAACACCCAGCTACACCTAGCCATGTGACCCAGTAAACAGGCTGCAGGCACCAAATTGTTAGGACAAGAAAATGCCAACTTTTTAAAAGTAGCATTTTCAGAATTATGACTTAAAATCCAACTTTACCATTAAAAAGGGCTTTAAATTACAATTCTTTAGACACTAATCTCGACATTCCTACCTGTTCCAATTGAAAGTTATCACTTATTAAATCTAATTAGTTAACCCAATGTTATTGTATGGGAGAGGTAGGCCTCACAATAGTGAAAAATGCATTTAGGAGTTTTTCACTACCAGGACATGTAAAAACGTAAAAGTACATGTCCAAAGTTTTAAACCACTCTGCCCTCTACCCTAGGGGTGATTCATATGTTATAAAAAGGGAGGTTTGGGCCTGGCAAGAGGTTTATCTTGCAGGTTGAAATGACGGTTTAAAACTGCACACACAGGCTGAAGTGGCAGGCCTGAAACATGTTTAAATGGCTACTGAATGGGGTGGCGCAATGAGTGTGGCAGGCCTTCTAGTAGCATTTAATTTACAGTCCCTGGGTGCATGTAGTACCACTTTATCAGGGACTTAGAAATACATTAAAAATGCCAATTGGGTGTAAGGCAATGTTACCATGTTTAAAGGAGCGAGCACAAGCACTTTAGCTCTAGTTATCAGTGGTAAAGTGTGCAGAGTCCTAAGGCCACCAAAAACAAAGTCAGCAAAGAAACAGGAGGCTGCTAGGTAAAACGTTGGGGGAAAACCACACCAAGGATGTTAAGTCCAACAATTAATGTTTGTGTGCTGCATAAATACCTTACTCATTGCCAAAAAGTTAAGCCACACTGCTTTTGTGCCAAGCTAACAGAGGGTTAAGCACAGATTAATTTGGTGACTTTTGTGGCTCACCCTGGTAAAGATTGTGCTTATCATTTGAGTGGGGTTTCCACCCCTCTCAACTAATAACACAATTTCTTACACCTACCTGTCCTGTAAGTCCAAAATAAATATTACACAACAGAATCCAAAACGTTGATTTGGTACATATAAAGTGAGAGGCCAAAAATAAAAATCTGGGTGTCATCACCATTTTGATCATGCTACTCCTCCCAGTGAATGGAAGAAGATGTATATGCCCCTTTTTCAACAATAAAAATGTCACAGACATCATGTATTCAGAATTATTAATAAATATTTTGCGCTGATCAGTTCTAATGTTAACACACTAAACATAAGTGGAATTTGCCAAAATGCTGATTCACACATCACATATGTATTCCTGAATTTTACACACTGCTGTTCTAGAAAGCTTTTTTCTGCAGCCAAACAATTATCAAATACTTTGGCAATCTTTTGGGAACTTTTTGGAAGCATTGGGGCTAATAGGGCTGGGCAGATAGGATATGTGCCCCTAGTGGATTTCTTCTTGACCCCCGTTGTGCCCCATCACGATGCCTGTCAGTGCTGCCAAGATAGTCCCAGTTAGACTGCTGAAGGAGAACCAAGCTGCAGCATTGCTTATAATGAAAGAAAGAAGAACCCTAAGAATTCAGATATTTCATATGAATGAAATTTGTTAGATTGAATCATTTAGATAAGATATCTGGCTTGGTGTGGGGAAGGGGGCGTTTCTTTGATAATTTAGATTGACAGGCAAGTGACGATGGACTAAAATCACCGAATGTCTCACGCAGACAGTATATAGTTTTCTTCACTAACTTCCCTATCCATGTGATTTGGTTTATTTTGTAAGAATATACCATCAAAAAGGAGATAAGAGGGAAAACATTGATTGGGAACTCTCCACCCAAACTTAATAATGTAAATACTCCTAATCAGGAAACTGCAAAAATGTTTCCCAAATCTTTCAACGGAAGAGAAATTCAAAATAAGCACATGGCTCAGCAGGAGTGTACATCCACTATCCCTGTTTGCAATCTATTCATACATAAATCGTTGTGTTAGATATTTGTGTAGTAATATGTGGAGCAGCTAATGGTGAGTATAGGCCCCAAACTTGTACCATAATAAGTATGGATAATGTGGAGGAGAAACCTCATGGGAGCGACCAAATGGGATAGAAGTCTAGTATTTACTGGGCCCCAGCTTCTAATCATTGGTGTCAAAGTCCTTAATGTGAACATCTGGGTTATAAAATTCAAATGCAATTGTGAATAAATAGTATTAGAAGGTATATTTCTTGGGGAAATTGATGTTGAGTTGTGGTTGCATTATTTCAGTTGGCGCCAAAAATATGGAGCACAGTCTCAAGTATTTGAATATTTTAAGAACAGCCCTTAATAATGGCTATTTAAAATATAGCCTTTTATCCAGTTTCTTTAGCGGAATGTGATGCGAAACACATCATTTTGCTCTTTACATTTCAAGATTTTCATGAAGGAAGCTCCCAAAACAACTCCTTGAAAGAGTTGAAATTGTTCGCAGTTTAAACTCCACCATTTTTACTTTTCACTGGCCACCACTGATTGTATGGGTTATATATTTCAAGGGTCGCAGAGTTGCAGCTCTATTTTCTGACCTTAAGCTGACTTTCTTAACCTGTCAGTATTACTGACGTATCTGTAGGCGCATAAGTGACATATTGCTGGGGTGTGTCTGAAAACAGACGCAACTCCAGCAATGTGTGCTTTCACATGGGGCAAGCCCTATGTGAAAGGGCCTGCGTCACCCTCACGGCAGGCGTAATGTTTGGATGCAATGTCGTCCTAGAAGTGGCGCACTGAAATCTTACAGATTTCAATGTGCCACTCCTACGAGGATTTGATGCAGGGGAACGCACACCCTACATACATTATACCTGACGCAGGTATAATGTAGAGCAGGGGTTTACAAAGTGATGCATCTGCCTAGATGCGTCACTTCGTAAATATGGCGCAACGTGGCACATTATTTATGCTGCTGCAGTATCACAAAAAGTGACACAACAGCGGCGTAAATGTGACACAAGGCTTCATAAATAAGGCCCTAAGTAGTTTCTATAAGGTGACTGCAGGAAGGTAGATGGGAAATTTAGTTGGGTGTGCCCGCTTCATACAGTTTTGAATATCTATTTAGCCAAGCCTCTATATATATTGTAATTATAATATAGGAGCTAAAATAGAGCTGACAAATGCAGATTGGGTTGTAGATCTTAGAACCATGGGAAATATTGCTGGGCCTATTCGGTCAAACATGCCCACACTCACATGTATGCGCAAGGTGTAATCATAGTGTTACTCCAAAGACAGAGTTTATAACTGTAGATAATGTTGCTGAAGGCAGAAACATCAGTAGAGAAGGATGATATACACACACACATACTTTTAGAATGTAATTGTGTTAGGGAAAATACTGTCATGGCAAAAACCGATGTGGAGACTTAGGGCTTGATTTAGAGTTTGACAGATGGGTAGAAATGGGGTTCTCTAGTTGGCAGTGGTTGGCACCCTGTCCAAGAAGGGACCCTTCCTTCTAGTCAGGATAAGGGAGTTACAAAACTAGATAACCTCTGCTCACCCACTTGGTAGCTTGGCACAAGCAGACAGGCTTATGTCAGAGGCAATGTGTGAAGTATTTGTAGCCAAACACACAGTAACACAGTGAAAAACTACAAATGGACACAACACCAGTTGAGAAAAATAAGGTATCTTTATCTAAACCAAAACAAGACCAAAATGACAAAAATCCAACATGCATTTATCAGAATATCACTTTTTAAATGTTTTAGCAAGTCTGTTCATGGAATACAATGGATGCAGGTGTTTTTCACAAAGTACCTTAGGATGCGTCAGAATTCGCCAGACAAAACAGCCGCAGATGAGCGAGGCGCGGGCAAACATAGGGATGCAATCATTGCTGAGTCCGCGGGGAGGCGATGTGTCAGTTCTGTTGCACGCAAGACAAGTGTTGCGTTGAATCTGGACTGTAAGGGGAAGCGATATGTAGAATTATTATTATTATTAATTAGCATTTATAGAGCGCATGGCTACCCTGAGGCATCCCAGCGCTAGTGGCAATTAAGGCTGATAAGGGAAGGCTAGCAGGTACTCTTCTGGAATAGCCATGTTTTAAGACCCTTCCGGAAAGAGAGGTGGGCAGTTTCATGTCGGAGATTGAGAGGGAGGGAGTTTCACAGTCCAGCTATATTATATGAAAAGGAGCGGCCTCCACTCCGCTGCCTGTTAATTTTAGGAGTGCAGGCTAAATTTAAATTCTCCGAGCGAAGAGATTTCCTGGGGAGGTAGGCGGTGATCAGAGGCTGATTAATTCTGGGGCCTGTGCCCCTAAGGGTCTTATGAGCAGTACATAAGGCTTTAAAGGAGATTCTTTCCTTTATTGGTAGCCAATGAAGGGCTTTCAGACTGGGGCTAGCTGACTGCGTGCTACTGCAGCCTGTCAGAAGTCGTGCTGCGCAGTTCTGGGCCACCTGGAGTTTCCTTAGGGTGGACTTTGGGGCTCCCAGATACAGTGAGTTACAGTAGTCCAGCCGCGAAAGAATCAGGGCCTGGACTACTATTTTCTTAGCTTCAGTGGGTAATAGGGGGAGGACCTTCCGTAGTTTTCTAAGTATGCCGTGACAAGCCCCCGTCACTGCCACTGCCTGCTGGTCAAATTTAAGTGAGTCATCCAGCCACACACCGAGGCTCTTGATCTTGGACTTCTTGGATGGCTTGGGTCTGCGGGTGTCGAACTTGGTGCACAAGTGTGATGCATGGGAAAATCCAGGGGTTTCGGGTCAATGCGGCGGCGATCCAGGTGCTGTGTCGATATCTGCAGTCGCAGACAGGTGATGCGTTGATTCTTCTAGGCGCATGGCATGGCTTGCATTGGAGTCAGGGAGGATGTTTCGCACATCAGAAACTCAGTGCCTGGGACTCGGGTTGCTGCGATTTCCCGGACCGCACACAGGTGCTGCATTCATCTTTTCAGGCGTACCTTGGTGATGCGTGTGCTTTTCGGCCGCACGGCACTTTGCGGTGGGAAAAACAGTGCTGGAAGGGTGATGCGTGGACTTTCACCTGGAGAAACAGCAAAACAACCTCCAAGAGCACATAACTGAAATTGGCACCACAAAGCAGGTCAGAACTCCCAGCAGTGGAGTTCAAGGATGCTATAGATGAAGTCTTTGTGTCCCTGAGACTTCTTAACAGGAGGTAAGCTCTACGTCAAGCAGTTGGAGAATCTTCCAAGGCAGGATACACAGCAAAGTCCAGTCTTTGTCCTCTTTAGCAGAAGCAGCAACTTCAGGCCAACCCAGCAAAGCAACCCAGCAAAGCAGCACACAGCAGTAATCATCCTCACAGCTATTCATCTCTTGACAGAGGTTCCTCTTTTTCCAGAAGTTTTCTGAAGTTCTGGGGTTAGAACTTCTTATACTACTTTTAGCCTTTGAAGTCAGCACATCTCAAAGGAAAGTCTCTCTGGCTCACCAGAACCAGTTCTATCCTGCTCTGGCCAGGCACACTACAGGTGTGAAAGGGAGCCACAGCCTATTCAGGTGTTAGTGACAACACCTCCCACCACTCTAGCCCAGGAAGACACTTCAGGATATGCTGGAAACACCTCAGCTCCTCTTTGTGTGACTGTCTAGAGTGAATGCACAAACCAGCCCATGTCAGCTACAAACCAGACGTTGATTCCACGGGCAGCCAGAGGCACAGGATGGTTAAACAAGAAAATGCACACTTTCTAAAAGTGGCATTTTCAAACACAATTTAAAAACCAACTTCACTAAAATATGTATTTTTAAATTCTGAGTTCAGGGAACCTAAACTCCAAATCTCTATCACTTCCCAATTGAAAGTTACACTTGAAAGATGTTACAAGGCAGCTCCAATGATAACCTATTGGAGAGACAGCCTTTCAATAGTGAAAAACAAAATGCACAGTATTTCAGTATATGGACATGTAAAACACACCGCCACATGTCCTACCTTGGACAAACACTGCACCCTGCCCTTGGGCCTACCTTTGAGGTGACTTACATGTAAGAAAAGGAAAGGTTAGGGCCTGGCAAGTGGGGGTACGTGCCAGATCGACATGGCAGTTAAAAACTGCTCGGCAGACACTGCAGTGGTAGGTCTGAGACACATTTACAGGACTACTCATGTGGGTGGCACAACCAGTGCTGCAGGCCCACTAGTAGCATTTGATTTACAGGCTCTAGGCACATGCAGTGAACTTTACTAGGTGCTTACTAGTAAGTCAAATATGCCAATCAGGGATAAGCAATCAGAATCACAATTTACACAGAGAGCATATGCACTTTAGCACCGATTAGCAGTGGTAAAGTGCCCAGAGTTTTAAAGCCAACAAAAAGAGGGTCAGAAAAATAGGCGGGAAAAGGCAAAAAGTTTGGGCATAAACCTGCAAAAAGGGACAGGCCCAACAGTACTCTGTCACGAATATGACGGATATCTCGTCCGCCTTATTACAAGTGTATTACATTTTAATGCACTTGCACTAAGGTTGGCGGGATAATTGTCACATTTGTGATGGAGTACCCATTCACAAAACTCAAAATCAGGCCCTAAGTAATGTTTATGAAGTTTTAGCATGTATGAAAATGAGCAACATAGGTGGGCATAGTGGCTGATGCCTTTAACGTATATATTAGTTATGGACCTGTGCATATATCATCAATACACAAGCATAGATACAGATTTGGACAGATTTGACTACATTAGACAGTGGTAACTTTAAAGTGCTAGGAGCAAAGACAGAGGCCATTACTACCTAAGGTCTCTGAAGATAAAGGAAGTAGGAAGATGGCCGTATCTGATTAATTTGATGACCTTTATGTACCAACAATAGTTCTGTATGTCATTGTGAAATATAATAATCATGTGCACAGAGGTAAAGAAGAAAGCTAATCACATGTGGAGCTGGGCATATGCATATAAAGCAAATCTTACTAGCCCATGCCCAAAATCAAAATATTAAGGGAATTGTTCACAAAGGTAAATTTGGTCTTAAATATAAGTTAAGTATCAAATGTGCCTTTGATATGCCATCCAGGAGTTGAGAAAGGGATTCCTGGCATATGTAAATGTTTTTAGGAATGCAGACACAAACATGTATCTTTCTGGGTATTCAAAAACTCCTCTCTGCCCCCTTTCCACCATGGAAATGGTCAGAAATGTACTCCAGCATAGGGCTTGCATGGAAGCTAAATACATCATTCCAGATTTTGGGGGTAAGGGAACAGCTCTCTTTACAGGGGAAAATGTTTTCCATGGGAGAAAAGTGTTTGCCCATAGGGCTCCATTCTCCATGTGATGACTTTTCGGCAATGGAGAACATTGAAAAGGAGGAAAAGTTGATGTTTTAAGAAGTCATGTGACATTCCCAGATGTACCTAGGGAAACTGTACCAGGTATTGCTTTCCAGGCATTCTTTTGGGAATGTTTGTGAATAGCAAAAAACTGAAAGTATGCTCAGACAGACAGTATATATCTCCACCCGTATTTTTCAGTTTTGTTTGTGCAAATACAGCCTGGGGAGTGGGGGGGTTACTTGTACTAAGTGTAGTACTGTGTAGCTTGCACTGAATATATAAACACTCTCATGAATGCAGATGCTCTTTACAATGTCCACTATAGGTGACTATCAGTTTGGTTTAATCTTTGTCTGTTAGAAACTGGGTCTTTTAGTTGGCAGAGGTTCATACCCTGTCAAAGTAGGGGCCACAATACTAGTCAGGGTAAGCTAGATACACACTTTAAATTAACCTGTGCTCTCCCTCTGCTAGCTTGGCACAGAGCTGGCAGGCTTAACTTAGGAGGCAATGTGTAAAGTATTTGTGCAACACATTCAAACACACACACACACACACACACACACACACACACACACACACACAACCTAACACAATGAAAACACACAAAAAGTCTCCACACAGATTTCGAAAAATAGAGAATATGTGTCTGAGTAAAACAAGACCAAAATTACAAAAATCTAATCACTAGAGGTCGAGATATGAATTTTTAAAGATTAAATAAAAAAATAGTGCTTAGAAGTCACTAGCGGTCCAAAGGTTACTTGAGGTAGCAAGGGACCAGTACAAATCCAAAGCTCAGGCTGACCGCGATGGAGGGCAAACCGGCTACGAGACTCATGCAGGTCCCACTGAAAAAGTAGCTTGGATGGAGCAAGCGGCAACATCGAAAGCACGATGCATCGGTTCCGATTCACGCAGTGGGTTATCGGGTCGTCGTTGAGCTCCGAAGAGGTGATGGCACTGCGTCATCGTCAAGCCAGGCAGAGCGTCATCGTCGGGCTGCGCAGACTTTGGAAGCGCTGTTGTTGAACAGCCTGTGTGTCGTCGTCGAAGGGCGATGCGTAGGTTCCGACCAGTGCAGCGGAGACGATGCATCGGTTTTGTAGCAAAACAACTGCAGAACCCACTTGTGAGGTCCAGGACTGGAGGGGGCAACTCAGACAAGGGTAGGACTCACAGATGGCAGAGTCCAGCAGCACCAACAAGATTGCAGGAAGTCTTTTGTGTCCCTGAGATTTCAGTAAACAGGAGGCAAGCCAGTAAGCCCTTGGAGTCACTCTGGGTTCAAATGTGATGGGTCAATTCTTTGTCCTCAGCAGGGCAGAGATCAGCAGGCATCTCATCAAAGCAGAGAAGCAGTTCCTCAGAACAGAACAGTCAGTCAAGGCAAAGTGGCAATCCTTACAGCACAGCAGTCTTTACGCCAGCTGAGTTCTTCCCCGGTCCAGTAGTGTACTTATTAGGTAGGGTCAGAGCCCCAGTACTTATACCCAAAAGTGCCTTTGGTGTAGGGGTGACTTCAAAGCAACTCTCTGAAGTGCACAAGGATCCCTTTCAATCCAGCCCTGTCTGCTATGCTATCTGTGAGGGATGAATCAGTGCTTTGTGTGTAAACAGGACACTCCCTATTGAAGTGTAAATGTCAGCCCCTCCCATTCCTCCCTGTCCAAGAACACCCATCAGAAAGCAGATGAGTGCTCAGAATGTAGATGAGCCTCACCTTCCTGTGTTTGTGGTTGTATAGAGGAATGTACAAAGTGTAACTGTCACCCAGTCCAGACGTATATTGGAGACAGGCTACAGGCACACAGAGCAAAATTAATAGCACAGAAATCTCCACTTTCTAAAAGTGGCATTTCTAAAATAGTAGTGTTAAATCCAACTTTACCATTAAAGAGGATTTATCATCACTCTTCCAACCATACCAAACATAATAAAGGTACTCCTTTCTGGTCAGGAATTACCACTTAAAAGTATATAAGGGAATTCCCTATGATGGCCTATGGAAGGAGTAGGCTTCACAGCAGTGAAAAACTAATTTAGCTGCTTGTCACTGCCAGGACATGTTAAACTTAAAAGTACATATCCTACCTTTTAGTTACACAGCACCCTGCTTATAGGGCTACCTAGGGCTTACCTTACGGGTGACCTATGTGTAATAAAAGAGGAGTTTAAGGCTTGGCAAGTGGTTTTAAATGCCAAGTCGAAGTGGCAGTAAACTGCACACACAGATCTTGCAATGGCAGGCCTGAGAGAGGTTTGAAAGGCTACTTGTGTGGGCTCACTAGTGGCATTTAGATTACAGGCCCTGGGTATATGGTATACCACTTTACAAGGGACTTATAAGTAAACTAAATATGCCAATCAGGTATGCACCAATGTTACCAAGTTTTTGGGGAGAAGCACATGCACTTTAGCACTGATCAGCAGTGGTAAAATGCTCAGAGTCCTAAGACCAACAAAAGGATACAGCATACAGTGGCGGTAAGTAGGCAAAAAGTTGGGGGAAGACTACCCTAAGGATGACAGGTCAAAAAGTGTCTCCTTGTGTGTCCCAGATAAAAATAACTTCTTGTGACACCACTAGCTGAAAGCATCGCAGTGGGGTTACTGGTGCATTATGCAACATCACCAGTAGGTTCACTGGCAGAATATCGACACCTAAAATATCCCCATACCACAATATTGAGTTTTAAATATTGATGTCACAAATATCGACATCCTATATTTATAATGGTAAGTACAGAAATATTGGAAAAAAGTATTGATGTCAAAAATATAGTTGTAGCGTTTTTTATATATAAAATACTATAATAAATATTAAATATATAATAAATAATAAAATTAATAAAAAACAGAAATGAGATTTAATATACATTTTAACACATATGACAAATAAACTTAATTAAAAAAAGTTAAACACATATATAATAATAGTAGGGAAAGTGTTGGATAGCGGAGGGATAAAATGTACTATTCCCACTCCAGGCAGTGCAACAGTTGGGAAAGTGTTGGATAGCGGAGGGGTAAAAATTACTATTACCACCCCAGTCAGTGCAACAATAGGGAAAGTGTTGGATAGCGGAGGGGTAGAAATTACTATTCCCACTCAAATGAGTGTAACAGTAGGGTAAGTGTTGGATAGCGGAGGGGTAAAAATTACTCCAATGAGTGCAACAGTAGGGAAAGTGTTGGAGGCAGTTTCCCCTACACTTCCTTGTATTAATTTGTCCTCCTTTGGTTGAACCCTCCTCCCGTTGTTCAAGTTTATGACATGCCACACGGGGATCAACCACTATGCACATAGCACATGAACGCACCTAGCTGTGATTGTTGTAGATGTATACCATCAATTGTATGCTCTTCGCTTTGTCAATTACATGTAACTCTGTACATTTACTGATATGCAAACGTCAACGTCAGTGGATGGCTAATGTAACCAATGCTTGTGCTGATCTCGAAATTATGTGATTGTGTAATACAAAATGTCAATAAAAAGATTCAAACAAAGTAGGGAATGTGTTGGTTAGCGGAGGGATAACATTTACTATTCCCACTCCAGTCAATGCAACAGTAGGGAAAGTGTTGGATTAGGGAGGGGTAAAAATTAGTATTTCCACTCCAGTAAGTTCAAAATTAAAAACAAACAGAATATCAACAACAACAAAAAAATATTTAAAAACAAAATAAATAAAAACATTTATAAATATGTTAAAAATTAAAACACAAGTATATTTAATATTAAAAATAAAAAAATTAAAACATAATATAATGTTAAATACATATTACAAATACCTACAAAAATTATATTAAATACAATAAAAAATAATTTCCAAAGAAATAAATGTTATGTTAGAAATCATTTAGAAGCAAAAACATTTATAATTACATAAATTTAGTTTATTTACAACCCACATCAAAATTCTTTTAAAATGTACTTTAATAATTAACATAATTAATTATCAATTAAAGAAATATTATTAATAAAAAAACTAATTAAAACACATAAAAAATCATTAACTTCCCACCCTTTACCCCTATAATCCCCACAACCCACAGCTAAAATTATACTGTAAATAAATTAATTACACAATAAACATTTATTTTCAATTGAAAAACTAATTGCATTTAACAACTAATTATAAAGTAAGTAAAATTAATTTACTCCCCACCCTTTACACATATAAAACTAAAACCCACACACAAAAAAATGAAACAATTACCCTAATAAAGTATCAATTAATTATTAATGATCAACTAATTATTAAATAATTAAACATAAATTACTTTCCACCCTTTACCCCTATAAACCCCACAACCCGGACCTAAAATTAATTACACAATTTCCATATTTAATTTTCAATTAATTAATAATAATTAACTAATTATTACTTAATTAAAAATAAATTACTTCCCACCCTTTACCCCTATAAACCCCACAACCCACACCTAAAATTAATTACACAATTTCCATATTTAATTTTCAACTAATTAATTGATATTAACAACTAATGATTAATTAATTACAAATAAATTACTTCCCACCCTTTACCCCTATAAACTCCACAACCCGCACCTAAAACAAATTACACAATTACCATAATTAATTACCAATTAATTAATTAATAATAATTAACATTCAATTAATAATTAATTAAAAATAAATTACTTCCACAATTAACACTATAAAATCTCAATTAAATAGATATTAATAAATAAAAAATAATTATTAATTTATTATAATTAAATTACTTCCCACCCGATTCCCCTATAAACCCACAACCCGCTACGGAACTAAAAAATGCAAAATGTAATTAAAATATAATTGATAACTACTTAAAATTTAACATATATATTAAAAAACATAAACAATACTTATACCAAAAAATACATCACATATATTTAAAATACATACTAAAATACATAACATTAATTCTTCTTCTTAAGTCTTTATTTCGATTATAAAACCATAAAAGACATACAAACAATTAAAAAATAGGCAGGGTAAAAACGTGGTAACAGAATAGTTGGGTGATGCCAGGGTTACATTGATCTGGGACAGACACAGTGAAATATTTAAAAAAGGAACATTAATCCATCATTTCAGCGGACACTAATGTACTATTAAAACATTTCATTAGGAAAGATATGAGAAGAGATTTCCGCTCAATTGTAATTTGTAAAGGGAGCGGAGAATGGTAAAACCAAACAACATACAATCTAAAAGATAAAAGCTACCCAGGTCTTACACAAAATCAATAGGCCCCACCACAATTCTCGGCAGTGTGGCAGACACAGGCTGCCACACAACCCACATGATAAGGATAGAACAAAATAAAACAGATCAAATTAATAGGCCCTTGAATTTATTTGCCCGAATCACCCATCACATTAATTAAAAAAATCGATATTTTAAACAACTTTATTTTTGCCAATGATATTAATGACTTCTATATTTTTAAAAACGATATTTCTTACCTTAAAATCAGTATTCTTGACCACAATATTCTTGCTGTCGATATTTCTGTTCCACGATATTTACAACTCGATATTTGTGTAAGTCGACATTTCTAACTCAATATTTTGTCTGAATACCTCACCAGCATAAGACAATAGTTTAACCTCTTAATATTGTGTCTGACTGAGCCTTGAGAAAATGATGATCAGTGAATATTGAGGGTCGACCTTTCCTCGAATCATCCGTAGTTTGGGGACAAAGACTAGTTATTGGAGACCACACTCTCAACATGCCACCTACATCACCACTCATTGCTAACATACGCTCTACTATAATCAAAACACTGGAGAACTGACTTAAATTAAGCACGGGCAGAGCTGGCGTAGTGTCACTACGTGGAGTTCCACAGAGTTGGAAAACAACTCCGTGGAACCCCGCTCCGCTCCCCTCCACCCTCGCTAATTTAATTATAAAAAATAAAAAGGCACTTACCTGCTGTGGCATCTCCGGGCTGCCTCCTCCTCGCCATGGTCTCTCTCTCCTCTGCGTCCTCGTCCACGGAAACCCCTACGTAGTACATCATGTTCGTGCAAGACGTACAACGTGGGGGTTTCCGTGGACGAGGACGACGAGGAGGAGAGAGACCATGGCGAGGAGGAGGCCCCCCGGAGACGCCACAGCAGGTAAGTGCCTTTTTATATTTTTATAATTAAATTGGGGAGGGTGGAGAGTCCAGCTAACTCTGCTCCGCCATGGAGTCAGAGTTTTGCCTGAACTTCACGTTCTTAACGGAGCGCGGAGTAGGCAAAACTCCGTAAACTCCGCTGGCGGAGCAGAGTTCCCCGCCTGGGGTTAATTTAAATAGATTGCTACATGTATAAAACACTAATCTAATGGAAAATTATGTGAGATACTTGTCCGCAAAAAGTTAGCCATAAATTAAAGAATCTTTTAATGTATCTGCGTTGTTCCGAATAAGAAATTGCATTCTCCGTGACAGTGTTGATTCTCTTTGTACTGCAGGCATAATACCAATGACAGATGTATTGAGGAACGAAAGACATCTAGCATGTTTTTTCAGAACTGACGGCTCCACTTTAATCAAGTACCTTTACAATTAATGTGCTTCCTCTTTAAAGCATGGACTCCACGTTGATCAAGTATGTTCTTCATTTGATACTCAAGTAATTGAGTGGTTCAAGTGATTGTAAAAAGCACGGCACGCAAGGTCAAGTGATACATACATATGTCCCTAATTGAGAAGGATTCACAGTGATTTTATATATAACATGGCCTTCGGCAGATTTAAAAAAATGCATTGTATTCTCTGCATTCAAGGGAAAAGCAAAACATCATTTTATAATAACCAGAAGCGCATTACAGTAAAACTGATTTTGGTGCGCCATTGTGTTTGATAGAATTATAATGATTCCAACTATCACCGCATTCACGATAGAACAAATTATTCATTTGATTCTTACTATAAAGAATAATTGCATATAAATGAGAAGCCTTTCATATGATTAGGTCTTTCCACCACATGTACTTTTCCATGCAACCATTGCCAGTCAAAAGATTAATTTGGCCTGCATTGGTTTAATGCGTATTCCCTGCCAGACGCCTGATGAGTTTGTTAGCTTCACTTCAGAGGCATACAGAAACTTGAGGTGGTCCCCCTGCAAAAGCTTGGAGGGGACCCCCCATGCTCCGGAGTCAGTCAGGAGCTCTCAGACTGTGCACAGTGCCAGAGGGGTAGGTTGACCAGATTTACGAAAGCAACAACTGGGAAAGGCCAGACATAGAAAGAGGACTAAAGGGTGACAGGACATATAAGAAATGTGTATATATATATATATATATATATATCATTCTACTCCGCTTTCCACCATTGTTAAGGCGACAGCGACACTCTTAATGATGGGTGCACACGTTCATGGAGGTGGATCCATGTAAAATACAACGCTCGGCCCCTTGGGAAATACGCTGCACTCACGGGGCCACTTCAAAACTGACTTTATTTGCAAGGACGCGTTTCGGCGATTAGCCTTCTTCCTGCTTGCTTGTAAATTCAACAGCACTGACGTGGCAACCTTTCAAACAGGTAAATTTATTTCATTGGATGCAGCAAGTCAGAGGAGAAAGAGGACTGATGACTCTTGGACTGATGTCCCTTTCCCTCCGGTTATTTCCGGAAATTCAAAGTCCGATATTAGCACTTGGGGACACAAGATCTTTCTCATTGCGTCTAGATGACACACATTCTGTTAAATTAAGCCTCTACATGGGCATACTCCCAAGGTTCATAGATCGTTTATCCACTGATGGTAAGTTTTAATCATCCCCTCTGTCCATGCTACCAATACAAAGGACCTCGTAGCGCTGCTTCCTGATGACTTTAATAAGGGGCCCCTCGTCGAGCCACACGGTCCCAGGGCACTCAGCGCAGGAGCCGGTCGAATGACCATGTCTCCAACAGTTTAAATAACTGTCGATACTATCGACGTTGGTGTCCAGATTCCGTGATGGTGGTACAAAACGCCTCCATAGTATCATTCTGCTCCGCTTTCCACCATTGTTAAGGCGACATCTGCACTCTTAATGATGGGTGCACACATTCATGGAGGTGGATCCATGTAAAGTACAACGCTCGGTCCCTTGGGAAATACGCTGCACTCACGGGGCCACTTCAAAACTGACATTATTTGCAAGGACGCGTTTCGACGATTAGCCTTCTTCCTGCTTGCTTGTAAATTCAACAGCACTGACGTGGCAACCTTTCAAACAGGTAAATTTATTTCATTGGATGCAGCAAGTCAGAGGAGAAAGAGGACTGATGAATCTCGGACTGATGTCCCTTTCCCTCCGGTTATTTCCGGAAATTCAAAGTCCGATATTAGCACTTGGGGACACAAGATCTTTCTCATTACGTCTAGATGACACACATTCTGTTAAATTAAGCCTCTACATGGGCATACTTCCAAGGTTCATAGATCGTTTATCCACTGGTGGTAAGTTTCAATCATGCCCTCTGTCCATGCTACCAATACAAAGTACCTCGTAGCGCTGCTTCCTGATGACTTTAATAAGGGGCCCCTCGTCGAGCCACACGGTCCCAGGGCACTCAGCGCAGGAGCCGGTTGAATGACCATGTCTCCAACAGGCGGAGGTCACACGAGTTGTGGTATCTAGGTACATATAACTACACAGGGTGCAGTCATAACTTCGGCCATGCCCCAGGACAGACCAGTGTAACCCGGGGCCCGCACACATCGGAATCTACCGGCTCAGAACACTGGAAGAATACTGAGATCCCCCCCGACAACGGTCGTAATTCAGGGGCAGGGGGCGTGCGCAGCTGTATCAAAAGGAGGTGGCCACAGGAGCGATTACACCAAAACACAATAGCCCCAAAGACGGCGGGGACTCACCCAGAATCATCCAAGGGGGCGCACAGCAGTATACGGCTTCTCCCTTTCCCTCTCCTCCGTCCCAACAACTGTAGTTGCCCTTTTACTGACATAGGAACATAAGCCAACTATAACGTCAGAGGGGCGGCCAATATTAGGACGAGTGCATCCAGCGCCACAGACATCTACGGATACAGGCAGATCCCAATAGAGGGGACAGGACAATAACCCCCAAAAAAAGGGGATCTACAAGAACTCACCACTGCCCAAGCGCACACAATCTCCACCCAGCTTCAGTGACTATCCCGCAAAAAACAACAAGGCAAAGGGACAACATGGGGAGTCAACGCAACATGGGTGCCTCGCAGACACTGGCCCCCACGAGAAAGACCTCCCAGACCCCAAGTCTACACAGTCAGAAGTGGAGCCTTCCCACGCAGCGTCCATGTCAGACAAACTGGATACGGTGTTAGCGGCCATTGAACATTCGAGAGTAACCATGGAGGACAGATTTGGGGCGCTAGCCACGGACCTTAACCTACTTAGGGAGGATCACAGGAAATTAGCGGACAAAGTAAAGCAGGGGGAAAAAACACTCCAAACCATGGAACCTCAAGTGCAGTCACAACAAGAAATCTTGAAAGACCTGCAATCTAGGGTGAAGATCCTGGAAAACAAAGCTGATGACCTGGAAGGGCGCTCCCGCCGTAGCAATATCCGAATCCTGAATCTTCCGGAAGGAGCAGAAGGGTCCGACCCCATTCAATACATCAAAGCGTGGATCAAAACGTTCACCCAGTTGAAGGACTTGACCCCTTTCTTTTCCGTAGAGAGAGCGCACAAGGTCCCGGCCTGCAGACCACCCCCGGGATCACCGCCCAGGCCGTTCCTACTGAAACTGTTACATTACCAAGACAGAGACACTGTCCTTCGGGCTGCTAGGCACAAAGGACCACTCCGAGTCGAGGACAAACAAGTTATGTTATTTCCGGATTACTCCCGAGCTGTCCAACGTCAAAGGGCAACTTTCATGGAAGTCAAACGTAACCTGCGCCAATAGAACATACAATATGCCCTCCTGTTCCCTGCCCGCCTCAAAATCATTCATGACGGCACTACAAACTTCTTTACAGATCCCAAGGAGGCAAGTGACTGGGTGGAGCAATGGCTGGCGGGGCTAAACAGCCACGGAACGATACAAAAGCATCGGCCCTCCAGACATCAACGGCGGCAATACAAGAAGGTCACCCTAAAGCAACTGAGCCCACGCCCTGGACCCTCTGTAAAGAACTCCCCAGACCTCGAGCAAATTATAGCGGAACGCAGGAAAGCACTGCAAGCGGCAGCAGAGTTGGGGCCGACACTGGAGAGCTCGGATGGAGAAAAGGGCCCACATATCTTCACCTCAGAAGAGGACGTAAGTGACACGAACACCTCCCGAGATGGCTCAATCACTCCTCCATTGGTAACTCCTCAAACGGCAGACACGCTGGTCTGAAGGCCACTATAGCACGAGGCAGACATGGGGCGCTGTTCCCACTAAAGCCTAAGTAAGTACCCAGCAAGAGGACACTGTCATAGACACGCGAGACACCGTGGTAAAGTAATTTGAACGTTGCTGGACTGTACACCGGACTAAGGTACCACATGTGGGGGGAGGTGAGGGGACACCCACCGGCATCCCATATATATTGTCTAAATGTGGGCGGCCGCAAGATCAGCGGCTGGCAGAGACGAAAAGCAACCCCCCTCAAGCAACGCACTAAGGAAGGTGCATAATGTCTAGTTTGGACGTATCGCCTCGAGCGATAGGTCCTTCATGTTGGGAATACTTCCCGTAACTTAGTTATACCCTTTCCCCCACCACACATTCCCAAATAACCCCTAGCGGGACATACAGGCGGGATGACGAAGTGCACGTGGGTGGTTGGCATAATGGGGAGGAGACGCAGGGGACAGACCCGGCACCACGACCAGAAAGTCTACACCCTAAGCACACGACAGGATAGTCAACAAGATTCCTAATACAGATATAACGATTCTTACACTAAACGTCAGGGGCATGCATACCGCGAGCAAACGATACACTGTATACGCATATATAAAGAGACAGCAGGCACAGATAGCTCTCCTACAGGAGATACACTTAACGACCGGTGAGGTAGATCGCCAACGTAAGAAGTGGCGGGGAATTATATGTGCTACAACCTACTCAGCATTTGCTAGAGGCGCCCTGATCTGGATAAGACCAGGGACTCCCTTCCGTGAGCATACGCGTATAGTAGACAAAGAAGGTCGATATGCCTTACTCAAGGGGTTATTGGAGGGCCAGTCGATACTGTTAGGGAGCATACATGCTCCTAATGTAGAGCAAGATAAATTCTGGAGTCACCTCACTGGGGTCTTAACCCAATACACAATCCCATGGCTATTAGGTGGCGATTACAACTGTGCTCTAGATCTCCACCTTGACAGATCCCACCCCCGCCAGTACAGTCTCCTGTGCGTAGGCAGACGGAACAATATCAAACATGGGTAGCACACTGGGCACTGGCGGATGCATGGTGGGCACGGAACCAAGATACCAGACTATATTCCTTCCACTCCATTCCACATAACCTGCGAGTGTGGCTTGACAGATTTCTCTGCTCCACAACAATACTCCCGAGAGTCCAACACACAGACTATCTCGGCAGAGTTCTGTCGGACCATGATGCACACATACTGACCGTTAGATGGAGGCCACCCCCCCGTGCCCACCTGGAAGCTGCCACAAGATTGTCTCACAGATCAGGTGTTTTGCCACGACCACGGGGACATTATCCTAGAGTATTTTACAATAAACACCGGCATGGGGGTGTCCAGTCTAATAGAACGGGACGCATTCAAAGTGGCCGCCAGGGGGAATTGCATACAAAAAATAGTGGGAATACGTAAAACACTCGAACAATCACTGCAGCGAGCGGAGGCAGCACTAGCGGCATTAACAAAAAAGGCCGACGCGGGTGGAGCCACCCAAGCGGCGACAGCCAAGACGTCACACGCAGAGGCAATGAGGGATTTACGTAAGTACAATTATAGGTGCACACAACCAAGGTACACAGAGAGGGCAATAGAGCTGGGACACTCCTAGAGTGGTTGGCCAAGCAAGACACAGACATGAAGCCGGTCACGGAAATAATAGACAAGACCGGGATCCTCCGATATTCGCAGGTAGATATCTTGCGCACCTTTTACGACTATTACTCGGGTATTTATCAAACCCCGGCGCAGCTGGATCACCAAGCCGTAACCCACTTCCTCCACCCGTTGCCCATACCCCGCATCCCGTTAGCAGACAACAAAGCATTAGAAGCGAAGATCGCGTCCCCGGAAGTCACCCAAGCAATCAGAGCATTGGCGCGCAATAAAGCTCCGGGAATAGACGGCTTCCTGCTAGAATATTACAGCACTTTTTCAGCCCAACTGACTCCCCGCATAGTAGCCATGTACGAGGACACACTAGAAAGAGGCGAGCTCCCAGGATCACTTCGGGAATCTATTCTAGTAACATTCCCAAAACCGCACAGAGACCCAAAGCTCCTGGCCTCGTACAGGCCCATAACACTGCTTAATGCAGACTGTAAAATACTGGGCAAGATACTGGCAGATCGCTACACCCAAATCCTCCCCCCACTGATCCACCCAGACCAATGCAGGTTTGTCCCGGGACGAAATACTTCTCAGAATTTACGTCGGCTGTTCCACGTACAAGATAGGGCAAGCGCTCAATTCCCCAATGCAGCATGTCTGATTCTAGACCTTGAAAAGGCCTTTGACACTCTTACGTGGCCGTACCTGTTTGCTGTCCTCCGCAGAATTAATCTGGGGAGTATCCTTATGGCGTATACACAACTTTTATACAAAGGCCTAACCTCGCGGGTGAGAATGGGTAAATACATTTCTGCTCCATTCCCGATAGAAAGGGGCACGAGACAAGGGTGCCCCCTGTCCCCCCTACTGTTTGCTCTGGCAGTAGAGCCCCATGCGATACCTTTGCGCCGGGAGGGCGAGACATGGGTATCTTGATAGCGGGCACGGTACACTGCGTGTCATTGTATGCAGATGACCTCCTGTTATATGTCCGTGATATTACTCGCTACCTCACCCCAATCTGGACGACGCTACGAGACTTTGCGGAGGCCTCCGGTCTCAAAGTAAATTGGGACAAATCAATGATTTATCCTCTGAGCTCACATTTGGCCCCTCTTGACATAACCATCGGGGATCAGAAAATTACCTGGAGCGCTGCAGCGCCTAGATACCTGGGGGTGAGACTGTATCACTCGCCCAAGGACCTGTATGAAGGAAACCACCGCAGGACGCTGGCGGGAATAAGAACGGCAGTGGGCTTCTGTAAAACATTACCCCTAGCCCCCATTGGGTGAGTAGCCCTCGCTAAAATGATCATAGTCCCCAGACTAAACTATCACATTACTAACCTTCCAGTGATATCACTGCATCCCTTCTTCCTGGAATTAGATACGCTGCTTGCCTCCCTGATCTGGGGAGAGGGTCGTCATAGGGTAGCCCTACCCTCTCTGTACCTACCCACCGATCAAGGTGCACTGGGAGCACCGTCCTTCAAAGCGTACTTTCTGGCAGCGCAACTGCAGTAGTTATCGCACTGGACGGCAGAACGTCATATCGGAGAAACAATCACTAACGAGGGACGGGTACCTCTCCCGGCAATACGGAGAACGCTAATGCCCGGTACCAAACCGATGCGTACTTACCCCCTGCAGGTGTTGATAGACCGCACGTGCATGCTGAAGATACACCGTATGTCAAGAGACAAGCCCCTATACTCCCCCCTACTTCCACTAGAAGGGTTCCCCCGAAAGGACAAATACTACACTACTCGAGCCCTTCAGGTATGGACTGAGCACTCAAAAACCGAGATGGACAGGGATTCGAGGATGGACAGCTACGGACTTATGACCAATTAGTGGAATACTATGACCTCCTCCGGGCCAATTCCTGCTACATAGGCAACTCGTAGACAGCAGTCGTCAATACTGGGATTTGACCGAGGGGGAACCTCCGACACATCCGCTACTACACACGATCCTGCTTATGGGAGCCGGTAGACACCTAATTACCTGGCTCTATAAGGCTACCTGGGAACTGATTCTTAAGCCACTATACTCGTTATGACAGACATGGGAAGACGAAGTGGGAAGGGCATTCAATGCTAAGGAATGGGAGAAGGCTCTGGAATATCCCCAAGAAAGTTTCCAGAAACGCGCGCTTCAAAAACATACAATTCAACATTCTCCATAGAGCATATCTCACACCACAACGCCGCCATCGTTTCTATCCAGACACACACTGTGCATGTCCCCGTTGTCAGTCCCCTGAGGTAGGATTCAAACATATGTTTTGGGATTGTCCCACCATCCAGCAGTACTGGAATAAAATACACCAGACACTCAGCGCGACGATAAATATCACGAGCATATCTACATGGGAGGCATGCGCCCTTGGGATATTCCGTAGGCGAAAGTCCAAAAAAGTGCAGAGCTCGATTGAGAGATGAGGAAGTGAGGGGAATGAGCAAACACCCCATATCTCTAGAATGGGCACAGCTATTACATCAATTCAAGCACGAAACCGCACATGCGGAATCACTTGAGGCCTCCCAACCTCAGACGCCCCGACTGGACCGGCAGAAGTATGCAATAGGATAGGCCCAGGAACCTAAGGTGGACGCCACGTAAAGGTCATGCCAGTTAACCTCACACACCAAGCCGGAATTACCCGTAGTGGCCCCCCCCACATGCACGCAATCACACTGTGAAGTCACGCTATAACCAACCGCACAATAGCTCACAGCGATACGCATTCCCGCCGTTCCCTTATAACTTCCCCAGTTCACCCTCAAAGTTAGCAGTTATTACTCTCAACCTGCAGGTCCGAAGTCGGTGATAATTAAAAGGGAATGCATTCACCTCATATCACATTTCATAGCACCTATACATAAATATGGGGATAGACATAACTCCATGACCATGGGAAATGTAACCCAGCTATGTTCTTGAAAGCATATTAACAAGGTAATTAGACCTGCCAAGAAGGTAACACCCAGAATGTACCACTGATAAATGTTAATTGTATACTGTACGAAAAGTTATTACAAATTCGAACATCTGCAGTTATTCCTCTTTTTCAGCAAACACATGTTGATATATTATATCTGTACTGTATCAATTTATTACGTGAAATGCTAAAACCCAATAAACAAATTTAAACAAAAAAGTCTGAAATAGGATCAATTTTAATACCAGATCACGCACCAGTATTCACAGATCTTGACCTTATACCCTTTTTTTAACTCCTGCAGGTAGATGGTGCTTTAATAACTCCTTACTTTTAGATTCTAATTTTACCACCCAGTTCGAGGTCTTTACTTCTGAAATTTTTGCTATCAACACTACACCTGAATCCTCTTTTGCAATGAGTTGGGATTCATTTACGGCAGCAGCAAGGGGTTTTATATTAAATTTTGGTTCGCAAAACAAAAACAAACCATGGATGCCCAATCTACTCAGTTACTTAACAAAATTAAAACATTACAATATATCTACTATCTCTCCAATAATGAGTCCTCCTTGCAGAATCATATCGACACCAAACTCACCTTTAACATATTAACTACGATGCTGCTTCCTCTTATTTATTAAAAAGCAGTACTTGTTATTATGGGGGTCAAAAAAAAAAATGGGAAATCTGCTGGCTAAGTACTTAAAAATAAGAAAAGATAAAACCAAATAGAATCCCTATGAAGTAATACAGGGAATACTCTCTTGAAGGACAAAGATATCTTAAATGAATTCGTTACTTTTTATACAAATTTATATTCTCCAGAAACGCAACCGCTGCAATCAAATTTATCCCAATACTTTCAAACCATTGCTTCTGCTCCCTCACACCACATTGATTTTTATTCATAAGGGGCAGATATCTCTCTCTCAGAAATTACTTATGCAGTTCTTTGCTACGCAGAGGGAAGGCCCCTGGACCTGATGGCTTTTCTTTTGAATTTTACAATCATTTTGCGAAACTTCTCCTCCCCAACCCTTTACTTTTATTTAATTATTTCATTGCTAAAGGTACCTCTCAGGGCTCCTTCCTAGATGCCATGATGTGTCTAATTTCAAAAGACAAGAAAGATCTCTCCCTGTGCAAGAATTATCGCCCCCGTCTTTTTATCAATAATGACTACAAAATGTTTGCAAAGATTTTGGCATTACTCATTGACCCTGTTTTGCCTGATATCATAGGCCCTGAACAATTCGACTTTGTTAATGGTCGGTTAGCCTCTGACAACTCTCAAGTCTTTTTTAATGTCCTAAGCAAGGCCTCCACATTGGGTTAGCCTATTGCTGCTATTGCTTTGGACGCAGAAAAAGCTTTTGATAGGATTGGCTAGGATTTTATGTTTCATGCATTAAAATGAATTGGTTTACCACCCAAATTGATTGCTTTATTTTCTCTACTATATTCAGGCCCTCAAGCTGCAATCTCTGTTAATGGTATACTCTCAGATTAATTTCCTTTGTTCAGAGGGGTATGGCAAGGTTGTCCTTTATAACCCCTTTTTGTTCATCATTGCACTTGAACCCTTTTTAACAAAACTCCGACAAGATATTCGTATTTCCGGGTTCCAAATTGAACCCCATCAAGTAAAAATGTCAGTTTATGCTGATGACATTCTCCTCTATTCCTCCAATCCTACAGCCTCCCTTTCTTGAACAAGTTACCACATTTTCCCATTTATCAGGTTATCGGCTCAATACCGATAAATGTGGGGTATTACCTTTGAATTTTTTAAGTAAAAAGCAATTATTTGAATACACAGGTTTTCCATGGCAACCCGTAAATGCAAAAGAGAGGCCCGCCATTCCAAGAGACAGGCTTCCGTATTAGACTTATTTGTGACTGTTAAGTTTGCATGGCAACCCTCCAAAATAAAGTATCTAGGATTGTGGTTTTCTCAGACGATTCCAGAAACTTTAACATTACATTTTGATTACATTACCAATACACTAAATGATACTATTGCTCGTTGGCGCCCACTCTTTCTCTCCAGGTGGGGCAGAGTTAACTCTATTAAAATGATGCTCACTCCTCTGATATTATATGTTATTTCTATGATTCCTGTTTACATTCCTGGGTATTATTTTAAGAAAATAGATTCTCTTTTAATAAAATTCCTTTGGAAAGATAAGCCCCCACGTATAGCTTTATCCTCTTTATAAAAGGATGAATCTAATCGAGGTCTTAAGTTTTCAGATTTTAAAAAACTATCACTATGCCTTCTCCTTGAAACAAGCTGCCCGTTGGCTCTCCTCTGAGCTCCCCTTATATCCTCCTTTGTTGCTACAATTAGAGAAATCTCTTATTTCCCCTTTTGATTTTAAAGAAATGATTGCTTTCACAATAAATATTTCACTAATAAGTTCTGCAATTATTTCCCACTCCTATAAACTTCTGTCACCTCTTTTACCATCGCCATACCCCTCGGTTGCTACTTATCACCAACAACCCATTTGGCATAATAAGCTGCTGCAGATTAAGAATCGTTCCATATATTGGAAAACTTGGCGAGCCAAAGGTCTGCATTGGATATCACAAGTTCTAGTTGATGGCCAACCTTTGTCCTTTATTGATCTCCAAACTAAATTTTCATTACCATCTACATTCAGAAAACAATATGAACTTTTACGCAGTTCCCTCAACCGTTATCTTCTCACATTGCAAATTACTTCTTGCCCCCCCTCAGTATCTGTTACACTTTTTCCATTATTAGATAATTGCCCATCTGCTTCTACCATATACAAATCCTTACAATTGTCTTCGGACAGAATCAAATCAAAGGCTGAGCTGGCTTGGAAAAGGGATTTAATGCAATGTTGGCCAATTACTACATGGAATAATCTATGGCTCAAGCTCCACAGAACCACACAAGCTGCAAACACCACACAGAACCTCTACTTTGTTTATCATCATTTGTTATTTACCCCGGTGACTATAGCATCTTTTTCTGTTCATACGCAACTGCCAATTTAAAACATATATTATTTGATTGCTCTTCTATTAGTCAGTTTTGGGAATTGGTCTGGACACAAATTAATAAGAGTTTTAGAGTTCCTTATCATCCTAGTGGTCTCACACATCACCAAATTATAAGTTGTTCTATTTATTGTTAGCTGTCGCTTTTCATTTAATAACATCAAACTGGAAAAACTGGAAAAAAACCCAGACGGTTACTTTCAGGTCCTGGTGGAAAGTTATTTGTTTTTATCACAGATTAGACGCTAACTATGTTTCCTCTGTATCTTTAGCTATAAAGAGAGACCTCTTACGGCTTCTATTAATTACGTATTTATCCTTTCCCACCTCATCTACTCATAAAATTATCACTGTATCAGATGAAGTAAGGAAGCCACCTTGAAATTTCACCTTATTGACTTTGCTATACTTTAGAAGATATATTTAACTTCAAATGTATAGCTATGATGTTTATCTTTTCTTATTATTATATCTACAGTTTGATTTGCCACCTATCACTTTTTCTCACTTTGTGTAAAGCAGTTCTATATTGTTCCCCTTCCCCCCACTTTCCCCTCCTCAATAAAATATAATATTTTATATTTTTTATATTTAATCTTTACACAGCATAATATTCAAATTTGTCATATATATAGATATATATATATTCACTGAAAAAACCATAGGTTTCAGGCATGTTATAGTTAGAAATTAGCATTTAAAAAACCTTAGAAATTCACTGAAAAAACCATAGGTTTCAGGGACGTTATAGTTAGTTGGAGATTTCACTCGTACAAAACCAGAGAAATTCCACCGTTATAGTTAGTTCAGCTTACTATAACTCGCGCCCCCGCAATGCACTGCTGATGACGTCACATATTACATCATTCATGACATGGTCAGTGACATCACTGATGACATCACTGATGACATCTCAAATGACATCACTGATGACATTATCCAGTGACTATGTGTTTTTGTAAAGTTTAAATATGTTTTATATATATATATATGCCAAGGTGTATTGAAAAATGAGTGTCCGTTGCAGAGAGGTGTAAAAAGGGGCGTGGCCTCGGACCACCTCTCTGCAACGCAGCCCTGTGGCGCCACGGGGCGTGTTTGCACACTTGTCACATCAGGCCCCGCCCCCTGCCTTCACCACTGTGCAAACGCACCCCGTGGCGCGTTTTAAGTTGGGGGATTAAGTCCCCTTGAATCCTAAGGGTCCCTGGGAGCCAACTAGCCCACCAGGTACCTCCAGTAAGCACCACAGGGCTGTGTTGCAGAGAGGTGGTCCGAGGCCACGCCCCTTTTTCCACCTCTCTGCAACGCAGCTCTGTGGCGTTTACTGGAGCTGTTCAACACAAATAGGGCCGCTCCCAGTTAGGTGACCTAGGTGCTACAGTGTTAGTTTGTGAGTGCAGTCATCTCACAAAAAGTGAAGGACTGGTCTCACACACCACCTGGTGTCATGCTTCATCATTGACCAGTCCTCACCCTCTAAAAACTTGGTTTGATAGAGGGCGGGCATACACCTGACGACAGGGATGCACTTCTAAACTAAGTGGGGGCCCTTGCAGACAAAATGTGAGATTTAAAAGGCCATTATAGATGTCAAATCAGTTTTAATATAACTGGCATCTATATGGTGATTAAAATAAGTGATCGGTGTGTTGGGGATTCTATTGTCCCCCCACCGTGGTGAATATGGTCAACATGTTTCTGCCGGTTGGCCCAAAAGGGTTCATGGCATTCATCAGGACCTAAAGATCAGAAGACGGACTCCGCTCTTACCAGGCTGTGGTGAGACGGTTCCACTAGGTGGGGTGATCTAGATCACGCTCCACTGTTATGTGGCTTGTGCGTTCAAGCCTGAAAGAAAAAGACACGAAACAAGAGTGTACAATAAAATACAGCACCAAGGTCAAAGTTAGAAAAACTTACAATCAGCCACATGCACGGACATATATTGTGAGTGGCTATAAGTGCAGCAATCGTGTCATTCATCTGTGCACTTATCGGTTTGTGGAAACTTTTGTCCACAATGCTTACCCTAGACATGGGATCAAGTTGCCCCATAGGAGGGTGAGGGAGGAAGACCCCTGTGGTCAAACGCTGAATAATAAGGAGAAAATAAAATAACAAGCAGTTGAGAACATTAGTAAATACAACCATGAGACTCTATGGTTACTGTAGCGTGGAGGCTTAAAGGAAACTAAAATAAACTACAAATTCTTTCACACACACAATCATACTCTTACTGTTCCGTGGTGCGTCCTCCACGTCTGCACCTAAGTGTATACTCCTCACCTCCTCAATGATAAGTGAGGGGAGCGAGTGCTTGCTATTTATAGTGCTGGCGCTGGGCTGCCGGTGTTAATTGGCGGTCTAATTGGATGTAATTGACTGCAGTGTGCCGAGATCCGGTGTCGCAAGACAGCGCTGCTTAATAATCAAATGCGCCGCCTGACCTGCCTGGAGCATAGTTACGCAGCTTGTGGAAGCCTTAAAAGGACATCCGTTGTCCGTGCCGAGACTGCCTGGCATCTGTCACATGGATCCGATGCTGGAGGAGCGGGCGTGGTCCCGTCTACAACTCCGTGTGGTAAAAGAAATGTCTAAGAGCAGCGCATGCGCCTGCTAGCATTACTGTTCCTGCACGTCCGGGTACGCATGCGCAACACGCGCAGTGAACGATTTATTCGAACAGGACATAGGTAAAAGAAATGTCTAAGAGCAGCACATGCGCCTGCTAGCATTACAGTTCCTGCATGTCAGGGTGCGCATGCGCAACACGCGCGGTGAGCGATTTAATCGAACAAGACATAGGGGAGGAAGTTTCTCAGTCCTCCTATCAAGAAAAGTAAAAACCGGACTGGTTTAAACAACATGCCTTGCGTTTCCAGAAGCCTGTTCAATGGAGCTTCTGCAGACTATCAGCAAGTTAAAAAATAACTGCCACAAGTGTAACCCAAAGGGAATAATTAAATCACCTTGATACTACAGTGTTTATCTGATTGAAACAACAGTATGTAAATCAATATCGTGCTCTGTGTGTTAAAGCCTAGCGGAAGGGAAATAATTGTTTCCATAACAGTAATAGCGCATACCCCAGGTTCTTTTTACCTTAATGTATCTATCGAATGCGACTAAGTTTATATGCCATTTAATTGAGTTCTAGATGAAGGTCTCATATATGTGAGATGGGATGCAGGAGCAGAACATCTTGCATTAACAAGGGTTTGATTTCTGAGGTCTAATTACCAAAATAGTTAGGTTAGGTCGGTGTGCTGATGTTGTATCGACTATTGTGCAAGTTGTAGCCAAGGAATCTCATCGTTGAGTCCCTTTTCCCACGTCCGGAGACGGTATACCCACCTCTGCTCTCTGACATGAAGTGGTCTGGTCAGGTCAGCCTTGGGTTTCGTCATTACTTCTAAAACCACCCACTTAAGATCAATGTCTTTGTGATTGTAATCCAAGAAGTGCCTTGTTAGTTTGGTGTTTATTTTCTTACACCGTATAGTACTACGGTGTTCGTTAATGCGGATTTTAATCTTCCTGGTGGTCATGCCCACATACATAAGGCCACAGGGGCATGTGAGGAGGTATACCACATTTTCGGTGTTACAATTGCTAAAGTTGTTTAGTTTCCAAGGGTTTGTGGTCCCAATGTCTACTTCTTTCGTGGTCACAGTAAATGGACATGCGACACAGCCACCACATGCGTAGTGTCCGGTGGGCCTCTGAGTGTTCCAGAGGGTAACCTGGTCTTCCCTCACCTTTGGAGGATCTTTTGCATGTACCAGCTCATCCCGTAGACTCTTGCTCCTCTTATATGCAAAAAGTGGAGGTTCCCAGTGTTTTTCCACACCATCCAGAATGTCCTAATTTTTCTTTATGATTTTTTGTACAGTATTTGAAACTGGTGTATATGTTGTTACGCACACAATTCTGTCTGGTTTCTCTTTGTTGGTGTTCTCTAGTAGTGCTTCACGGTTATTGTTACCGGCTCTCTTTTTGGCCTTCCTTATCATTTTCTTTGGATAGTGCCGATCCAGTAGCTTCTTCTCAAGTTCTTCCGCTTGATCTGTGAAGTTTTCTGTCTCTGAGCAGTTTCTACGCACCCGGAGAAATTGACCCACTGGTAGGTTATTACGCAGGGCTTTCGGATGATAGCTTTCATACAAAAGTAGACTATTCTTGTCTGTTGGTTTATTATGTACCTTTCTACTAATGCCATCTGCTGTCATGCTGATGTCTAGATCCAGAAAAATTGCGTGGTCTTTATTGATGGAGTGGGTGAATTTAAGGTGATGATCCGTTGTGTTGACCCATTCTACAAAGGCTCTTGCTCGCCAGATAATAACGTCGTCAATATAACGTTTCCATGTTTTAAGGTGTTCAGTAAAAGGATTGCTTTCATTGAAGATGTAATCCTCCTCGAATTGATGTACGTATAGGCATGCAAGGCTCGGGGCGAAGGTACTACCCATTGATGTGCCTGTGATTTGATGGTATATCACTTCTTCAAATTCGAAATAGTTCTCTGTTAAAGCAACCTCAGCGCATTCCATGATGAAATGTTGGGGAGTGAGGAAATCCCATTCCATGTTTAGCAGAATCTGTTCCACGACCGCCAGTGTGCGTCTCTGTGGGATACTAGTGTACAGGGCCTCTATGTCCATAGTGATAAAGAGATCCTCAGTGGTGTTAGTTTCTAAATCTCGCAAGAGGCACAGCACATCTTTCGTATCTCTTAGGTAGGATGGTGATTTTTGTACTATTGGTTTAAGAAACCAGTCACAAAACTGTGATAGAGGCTCGAGGATAGATCCGATGCCAGAGACTATTGATCTTACTGGAGGTACCTGGTGGGCTAGTTGGCCCCCAGGGACCCTCAGGATTCAAAGTGACTTAATCCCCCAACTTAAAATGCACCACGGGGCGCGTTTGCACAGTGGTGGAGGGAGGGGGTGGGGCCTGATGTGACAAGTGTGCAAATGCGCTACGTGGCGCGTTTTAAGTTGGGGGATTAAGTCCCCTTGAATCCTGAGGGTCCCTGGGGTCCAACTAGCCCACCAGGTACCTCCAGTAAGCGCCACAGAGCTGCATTGCATAGAGCTGTAAAAAGGGGCGTGGCCTAGGACCACCTCTCTGCAACGCAGCCCTGTGGCGCATACTGGAGGTGCCTGGTGGGCTAGTTGGCCCCCAGGGACCCTCAGGATTGAAGGGGAATTAATTCCCCAACTTAAAACGCGCCACGGGGCCCGTTTGCAGAGTGTTGCTGGGAGAGGGCGGGGCCTTCGGCACGATGCCGGCTATTTTTTTTATTTCTTTTTTAGAAGGGGGGCTGTGTGGCCCCCCTCACTTTCCTATTTTTTTGGGCCCTGGGGACCCCATCCCCCAGGGCCTGACCCCTCTTTTCTTATTTTTTTATTTTTATTTTTAAAACGGAAGGGGGCCGCGTGGCCTTCCTCCGGAGGCCATTTTCGGCCCCGGGGACCCCATCCCCCGGGGCAAGGCCAGTATTTTTTTTTTAATGTATATTTGGAGGGGGGCCGCGTGGCCCCTCTCCTCAGGCCATTTATGGCCCCGGGGACCCCATCCCCCAGGGCCGGCCTTTCCTTTTTAAAAATTTTTTGGGGGGGGAGGGGGGCTGCATGGCCCCCTCCCAGGCCACTCCTGGCCACGGGGAGCCCATCCCCCGGGGCCTGGCCTCTCCGTTGGGGACCGTGGGGGGTGCCCCAATTTCCCCACGGTCCCTGCCGGCTCCCCGCCTCCTGCGGGAGCCAGCATTGCTTTTCCACACGGGGAGCTGCTGACATGCAGCTCCCCGTGTGGAAAAGCAATGTGCTTTGGATTTTGGAAGCAAGAGCAGGAAACCTGCTCTCGCTTCCAAAATCCAAAGCAGAGTTTGCTATGACAGGGCGGGAGCCGCATGGCTCCCGCCCTGCCATAGCAAACAGCAGTGTCCCGGGGGTGGGCACCCCGGGACACTGCAGGAGCCGGCCCTGGGGGTGGCGGTCCCCAGGGCCATCAAGGGGTCCAGGAGGGGGGCCGTGCGGCCCCCCTCCCTTCGTGAAAATAGCCCCGGGGAGGTGGTGGTCCCCGGGGCTCCATAACGGACCCCCCATTTTACATTTTTAGTGCCCCGGGGAGGTGGCGGTCCCTGGGGCATGCTGGGGGGATCGAGCCCCCCACACAGGTTTAATGATTTTAAAAAATAGAAGCCCCGGGGGTGGCAGTCCCCGGGACTTGGGGGGGCCTTGGAGGCCCCCCCACACATTAATAAAGAAGATGCCCCAGGGAGGTGGCGGTCCCCGGGGCTGTGGGGGCCCCCACGGGCCCCCGCAATTATAAATTTTATATTGCACAATGCCCCCGGGACCTGGCCCACCCGGGGGCCTCATTTAAATGAAGCACGGGAGTCCGCGCTTCATTTTTAAAAAAAATTTCGGCGGGATTCGCGACCCCAGCGCGAATTCCGCCGAATTTATTTTTAAAAAAATGCTTTTTTTGGCCCTGGGGGTCCTTGTGGGACCCCCTGAGCAGGCCTAGGGGGTCAGGGTGTTTCTACCCTGCCCCCTTTTCTTGTTTTTTAACGTTTTTTCTACTGTTTTCTTGTGACTCAGTTCTACCGAGTCACAAGATGGCTGCCAACACTTCCTGGTTTGGAGTGTTGGCAGCCAATCACAGTGAAGCTCGTGGTCGGGAGGGTTCGCAAATCCACCGCTGCCCTAGATAGCGAAACTTTTATTTTTTTAATTTCTCAGCAACTACTGAATGGATTTACACCATTTAAAAAAAAGGTCACTTTCTGAACCAAGCACTACCTTTTTGCCAAATTTGGTGTAATTCCGTTCAGCAGTTCGGGCTGTAGCCTTGGCTAAAGTTTCCTATGGAAAATTGATTATCCACCTTGTACTTTTTTTAATTTCTCAGGAACTACTGAACGGATTTACACCATTTAACAAAAAGGACTCTTTCTGAACCAAGGGCTACCTTTTTGCCAAATTTGGTGTAATTCCGTTCAGCAGTTCGGGCTGTAGCTGTGTCTAAAGTTTCCTATGGAAAATAACATGGGGAAAACGTGTTTTGGGAACCCCCTTTTTTTCTCGGCCCCCGCTTGACGAATCACCCCGAAACTTTCAAGACAGGAGCTGACCGGAGCGCCCCACTAGTTTTGAAAAGTTCGCAAAGATTCGTCAAACGGCGCCAAAGTTATTGGGAAAACAAAAAATGCTTTTCCTATGGAAACTAGGTCCTAACTATAACTACCTACTGGCTACCGCCAGTAGGTAATATATATATATATATTGAGATGTCATCAGTGATGTCATCAGTGATGTCACTGACCATGTCATGAGTGATGTAATATGTGACGTCATCAGCAGTGCATTGCGGGGGCGCGAGTTATAGTTAGCTGAACTAACTATAACGGGGGAATTTCACGGGTTTTGTACGAGTGCAATGTCCAACTAACTATAACTGTCCCTAAAACCTATGGTTTTTTCAGTGAATTTCAAAGGTTTTTTAAATGCTAATTTGTAACTATAACGTCCCTAAAACCTATGGTTTTTTCAGTGAATTTCAAAGGTTTTTTAAATGCTAATTTGTAACTATAACATGTCTGAAACCTACGGTTTTTTCAGTGAATTTCAAAGGTTTTGTAAATGACAATTTTTAAATGTATTAATTGTTATATAAATTTTTTCATACTGATTTCGAAATTTTTTAGAAAACATTTTTTTTACATATTTTATTTTTTAAATTACATTGTAATTATATTATACATTACAAAAATACTTTCTCAGAATGAATTACTTTAGTTTAAATACTTTGCACATAGGCAATAGACTTTTAAGTACAGTAGTTACAGTTGTTGCAATGGGCAACACATTTTCAAACACAATGCAACATTCAGCTCAATGTGAATTTCTAGTTAAATGCAATTAGTTACTTTATGGATTACTTTTCTAACCACAGGACTGGATCCTAGATTCAGTCCTGGGACATCTCCTGTAAACAGTTGAGTAAAAGCGTTTTGGTTACCGTCGTGATTTTTAAGGAATATTATTGTACTTTAAAAGTTGACACTTAGAAACTTTTTCTCATAGAATGACCAATGTTATCCTATGGAAGGAAATTCACTTAGGAGGTAAAAACTGTTATCGTTACTTTTTGTTACTCAGTGTTGGATCCTGGATCCAGCACTGGTGCATCTCCTGTAAACAGTTGAAAGAATGCGTTTAAGTCATACAGGCGATTTTTAAGGAATATTTGTAGTTTGTGAAAATCGACACTGAAACTTTTCTGCTGAAAACCAGACAAAGGATTCCTATGGAAGAAAATATAAGTTACTGGTAAGTACGGTTAAAATTAATTTTGAGGATCAGTACTGGGCTGAAAGATGCAGCACTGAGGTCTCTCCTGATAACAGGTGAGTAAATCAGAATTCGGATTTCGGCTGATTTTAGAGGAATATTTTAAAGTTCCAAAAATCAACACTTAGAAACTTTTTCAGCAAAAAGCAGGCAATGATATCCTATGGAAGGAAATTCAAGTTACCGGTAAGTACGGTTAAAATTACTTTTGAGGATCAGTACTGGGCTGAAACATGCAGCACTGAGGTCTCTCCTGATAACAGGTGAGTAAATCAGAATTCGGATTTCGGCTGATTTTAGAGGAATATTTGTATGTTTCAAAAATCAACACTTAGAAGAATTTCCAAGTGAAACCAGTCAATGTTAGCCTATGAAGGAAATTCAAGTTACCGGTAAGTACGGTTAAAATTACTTTTCAGGATCAGTACTGGGCTGAAAGATGCAGCACTGAGGTCTCTCCTGATAACAGGTGAGTAAATCGGAATTCGTATTTCGGCTGATTTTAGAGGAATATTTTAAAGTTCCAAAACTCCACACTTAGAAGAATTTCCAATTGAAACCAGTCAATGTTAGCCTATGGAAGGAAATTCAAGTTACTGGTAAGTACGGTTAAAATTACTTTTCAGGACCAGTACTGGGCTGAAAGATACAGCACTGAGGTCTCTCCTTATAACAGGTGAGTAAATCGGAATTCGTATTTCGGCTGATTTTAGAGGAATATTTGCACAATGGTGAAGGGAGGGGCGGGGCCTGAGGTGACATCTGTGCAAACGCGCCCCGTGGCGCGTTTTAAGTTGGGGGATTAAGTCCCCTTGAATCCTGAGGGTCCCTAGGGGCCAACTAGCCAACCAGGAACCTCCAATATGCGCCAGGGGCTGCGTTGCAGAGACGTGTAGAGAGGCCACACCCCTTTTACACCTCTCTGCAACGCAGCTCTGTGCGCTTTCTGGATGTACCTGTTGGGCTAGTTGGCCCCAGAGACCCCAGGATTGAAGGGGATTTAATTCCCCATCTTAAAACGCGCCACGGGGCCTGTTTGCACACATGTCACCTGAAGCCCCGCCCCTCCCTTCACCACTGTGCAAACGCGCCCCGTGGCGCGTTTTAAGTTGGGGGATTAAGTCCCCTTGAATCCTGAGGGTCCCCGGAGTCCAACTAGCCCACCATATACCTCCAAAAGCGCCACAGAGCTGCGTTGCAGAGAGGTGTAAAAGGGGTGTGGCCTCTCTACACGTCTCTGCAAGGCAGCCCCCTGGCGCATACTGGAGGTTCCTGGTGGGCTAGTTGGCCCCCAGGGACCCCCAGTATTCAAGGGGAATTTGTTCCCCTCTGCAAACGCGCCAGGGGGCGCGTTTGCAGAGTGGTGAAGGAAGGGCGGGGCCTGCGGGCCCGATCGTTTTTTTTTTTTGTCCCCTGAAGGGGGCTGTGTGGCCCCCCTTCCTTTTTCTCTTTTTGGGCCCTGGGGACCCCATCCCCCAGGGCCTTACCCCTTTTTTAAATTACAAAAAAAAAAAAAAACGGGAAGGGGGCCGCGTGGCCCCCTTCCCTGGGCCTGTATTGGCCCCGGGGACCCCATCCCCCGGGGCATGGCCTCTATATTTATTATTTTGAGGGGGCAGCGTGGCCCCCTCCTCTGGCCATTTGAAGGCCCCGGGGACCCCATCCCCCGGGGCCGGCCTTTCCATTTTTTTTTAAACATTTTTTTCTCTCTTTTTTGGAGAGGGGGGCCGCGTGGCCCCCCTCCCGGGCCACTACTTGCCCCGGGGACCCCATCCCCCGGCGCTGGCCCTCTCCGTTGGGGACTGTGGGGGTCCCCAATCCCCCACAGTCCCGCCGGCTCCCCACGTCCCTTGGGAGCCGGCATTGCTGTTCCACATGGGGAGCAGCTGACATGCTGCTCCCCATGTGGAAAAGCAATCGCTTTGGATATTGGAAGAGAGAGCAGGTTTCCCTGCTCTCTCTTCCAATATCCAAAGCAGTTTGCTACGGCAGGACGGGAGCCGCGAGGCTCCCGTCCTGTCATAGCAAACTACAGTGTCCCGGGGGTAGGCACCCCGGGACACTGCAGGAGCCGGCCCTGGGGGGTGGTGGTCCCCAGGGCCATCAAGAGCTCCAGGAGGGGGGCCGCGCGGCCCCCCCTCCCATTCAGTACACAGCCATGGGGAGGTGGTGGTCCCCGGGGCTCTGGGGGTCCGTAACGGACCCCCATATTAAAATGTATAGTGCCCCGGGGAGGTGGCGGTCCCCAGGGCGTGTGGGGGCTGGAGCCCCCCACACTGGTTTTATTTTTAATTATAAAAAAGCCCCGGGGAGGTGGTGGTCCCTGGGGCTGCGGGAGGCTCAGAGCCCTCCCGCACCATTTTCAAAAAGCCCCGGGGGTGGCGGTCCCCGGGGCTTGGGAGGCCCTTGAGGCCCCCACACATTAAATTATCCCCCCCACCATGCCCCCGGGACTTGGGCCACCCGGGGGCCAGTGCTATCGAGCGCGGAGACCGCGCTTCGATTTTTTCGGCAGGATTCGCGCACCCTGAGCGCATCCTGCCGATTTAAAAAAATAATTTATTTATTTTTGCCCAGGGGGTCCTTGTGGGACCCCTGAGCAAACCTAGGGGTCAGGGTGTTTCTACCCTGCCCCCTTTGTGCGCTTTGCGCACTTGTTTCTGTCCCTCGGTTCTACCGAGGGACAAAATGGCTGCCAACATTTCCTGAATCGGAATGTTGACAGCCAGCTGACAGCCAATTAACATGCAGCTCGTGATCGGGACGGTGCGCGCAGGGTGCGCTGAGGGTACGCGGACCCTACTCGGCCATAGATATCACTAACTTTTTACTTTTCATTTTCTCAGCAACTACTGAACGGATTTACACCATTTAACAAAAGGGTTCTTTCTGAACCAAGAACTACCTCTTTGCCAAATTTGGTGTAATTCCGTTCAGCAGTTCAGGCTGTAGCCGTGTCTAAAGTTTCCTATGGAAAAGTGCATGGGGAAAACGCGTTTTGGGACCCCCTTTTTCTCGGCCCCGCTTGACGAATCCCCGAGACTTTCAGGGTAGGAGCAGACCGGAGCGGGCCACAAAGTTTGAAAATTTTGCGAAGATACGTCAACCGGCAAGAGAGTTATTTCAAATAGAATGTCGCGGATTTCCTATGGATAATAGGTTGTAACTATAACTATCTACTGGCGGTCGCCAGTAGATAGTTATAGTTAGGACCTATTTTCCATAGGAAATCCGCGACATTCTATTTGAAATAACTCTCTTGCCGGTTCGCGAATCTTCGCGAAATTTTCAAACTTTATGGCCCGCTCCGGTCCGCTCCTACCCTGAAAGTCTCGGGTGATTCATCAAGCGGGGCCAGAAAAAGGGGTCCCAAAACGTGTTTTCCCATTCATTTCCCATAGGAGACTTTAGACACGGCTACAGCCTGAACTGCTGAACGGAATTACACCAAATTTGGCAAAGAGGTAGTTCTTGGTTCAGAAAGAACCCTTTTGTTAAATGGTGTAAATCCGTTCAGTAGTTGCGGAGAAAATCAAAAGTAAAAACACATATATATCTGGGCGGAGCCTAACCACACATGTCATCGTGAGATCTGATTGGCTGTCAGCACTTCATCCTGGAATTGCTGGCAGCCATCTTGAGACCAATATACATGATAGTGCCCCATTGAAATGCCTTGTAGTGAATCAAAGATTTTGAGGGTTACCAAAAGGAGAACTATTAAGGGTGATAACAGACTTTAGTTACATTAGAATTCATTTGTTGATGGTACCATACTAATTTCAGGAATTGTGGTGTGTTCTAAGGTGATTTTACCCTGTGAAAAACCTTCTGCGGGGATATCATGAATCATGTTTGAGAGAAAACTATTTTCACATGCTTGTCCCATACAGTTTTGGAAGGTGCTCCAGAAGCTAAAATGAGAGCATATTTTCTGTAAATTCACATTATCTTTCTCAGTCATGTGAGAATGAAGTCTGACATTCTCAGTAAAACATGTACATCCAACAAGGGCAGAGACTGTCAGTTGATTCCTTTGTGTTCTACTGCAGCTTCCCAGAGTGTTCTAAAGAACAACTAGAGTGCTAACAGCCTTACTTATGACAAAAGTATGGCACACCTGAAGCCATCTTGATTGGAATAAACTGGTAACACTTAAAACATTTAATTTAAAAAGGAACAAAATGATGGGGTTTGTAGGAGAGTAGGATCTGCTTCACATGGGTACCCCCACTTTTTGCTGATGCTTCACTGTTTTTCGACATTAGTCTGGCTGGGGCCCTGCTAATCAGAACCCCAGCCTAGCTGCTTCCTCTCTAAAATGGTTTCCATGTTCCTTAGGCACATCACTGATTGGAATCTGGAGTGCCCTTATAAGTCCCTAGTATATGGTATACTATGTACCAAGGGCATAGGTACCTCAGAGGCCTGCCAGGGGCTGCAGCATGTATTATGCCACCCCTGGAAGGCCATCCAAACTGACACCACAGGTCTGCTAATGCAGCCTGGGTAAGGTGGTGCATGCACCCCTTACTGTGATATAGGTTACCTATATCACTAAATACATACACACATATAAACCTATAAGTCACTCCTAAGACAGGCCTTATCAATCCTAAAGGCAGAGTGCATGGTTCCTATGTGAGAGGGTGCCCCTGCATGAGCAGGGCCCCTCTGCAGCATTCGGAGACCATCTCTGATGCTGTTTGTAGTGCAGCCTGACCATATACTCTTAAGCGCATTATATCCTCGCGGTAAAATGCTAACTTTGGAATGGCTGCACCTAAACATGTCGTGTTTGGTGTCAAACATCTTGGAATACTACCCCCCCGCCAATGCTGGCGGCGGGGGTAGCATTCCACCCTTCTAGAGGGAAAGGCATGTTAACTCTGACTAGTCCGGTAACTTCTTTCCAGAGCCCTGGCATCACAAAATGGATGCTGCTGCCACAGACACGAGTCTGGCCTCCTGCTGCTGGACGAAACTCCGGCAGGGGAGGCCTGGACAATAGGTTTCCTGTCCCAGGGAGGTGTGACCACCTCCCCAGACAGGATAATGTGTATTGGGGCTGGGCGGGAGCACTTTCGGGTGCTTTGAAGTCCTGCACTGGGGGCACATTTGGTGTCCCTGTGCATACCCCAGTTCAAACCGGATCAGGGGCTTGCAGCCCCTGCTTTGGCACAAACTGGACAAAGGGAAAGGGGTGCAGCCACCCCTCTGCCCTGACCCACCCATAGGTCGGGGCACAGAGTAGTCCAACCCCTATCTTTAGTATAAAGATAGGAACCCAGTCCTTAGGACTTTAGATTATCCCTGGACGAAACTCTGAGACTGAGTCCTGGACCTTCGACGCTCTACTCACGATTAGAGGACAGAAGAATCTCCCTTGGGGTCAAGGAGTGACTCCCCTGCTTGGCAGGCACCAAAGAAGCATCTGTCTGGTTCGCATTTCTGAAGCTCCCGTCGGACGCCGAAGTCATCGCATCACCAGAGGTGGATTCTCAGACTTCCCCGAGGCTACCCCGAGTCCCCAGCGAAGCTGAGGCCCGTGGCTATCGTGGGTGACTTGAGACCGTGACCCCTGGACACCGAGCACATTTGCAAGTGCATCCTCTTCTGGGTCTTCCAAGAAGTCGTGCTTTGGGCTCCAAGTAGCCCTAGCCTCCAGCACCACCTGCACCGAAGATCACTGGCCCCCACTCCACGAGTGTCCTGTAAGCCAGATCCACGTGCGGCGTCATGAGGCTCCTTCGCGGTCGCTAGCCTGTTGGCTAGTAGCCCTTAACGAAGGCCAATCTTTTTCTTACTTGGCATCCTGGTTGCTCCAGGCCTGCCCTCACTTACCCTCGCTGGGTGAGTTCCACAGACCTTGCTGGTCTGCACCATCGACGATCTACATCTTCACCGAGACTTGCCGTTGCCAAGGCTTGTTGGGTCCAATCCGGTCGCCGACACCTCAGCACTCAACAGACATCGTGTACCAGCCCGAATCCTGCTCCTGGTTGCCGTCAACGCCTCCTGGACCTCGTGGCTGAAGAGACAAGACGACCGTCAACGCATCTGAAGCACTCGACATCGGTGGGCATCTGTCCATCGCCTTCCTGGTCACTGGTTAGTGACCCAGACTCTGTCCCCTCTGCTTTCAGGTTCTTCAGAACTCCGATCCACTCTTGGATCCACCCGGACACTTTTCTCTTGGTCGCCAGCAGCACTTTGCAGCAGATCGCCATTCGAATCGACGATGAAACCCGACCCCGAAAGGCACCTATGCACCCGGCTTCCCTGGGTGAGGTAACACGAGTACTCCGGTGCTCCCGTGGGTAGAGACTCTTCAAAGTCCTAGATCTCAAAGGGTTTGGTCCAAGTCCTCTTTTAAGTGTCCCTTTTCTCTAATTTCCCGATCACGACTTTCTCCATAGAAGTCAACGGCGTATCGCGGTTGTGTATTTACACTGCACGCGTCTCCCGTGGGTCCCCTGTGTCACTACCTTGGGTGGTTCCTTGTGGTCCAAGCACTTCTAGAGGCTCTAGGCCTAGTGTCTAGTTCAGTCGTGGTTCTTATACCACTTTATTGGTATATGGTTTGGTACGCCCCTAGGGCCCAAACGTGTATTTGTGCTATTACTGTGTTTAAATAACTTCTAACTTATGTACTTCGAACTCTAGCCTCATAAAGAGACTAGAGGGGTGTGTTTAGCAATAAATACATATATTTTGAATATATACCTGGTGTGGTGCTCTTTCATTTGATCACTCAAGAGATTATAGACTGGTAAAACAAGCTGCTTTACATTCCTTCAAGACTTAGCCTGAAGGCTGCTCTCCATAGCTACCACTAGGATAGCTTTCAATAAGGTTGTCTTTAACCTATCTCCAATAAGGGGTTGTTTGGACTGGTGCAAGGTGCCCACTATAATTAGTGGACAGCATATGCCAGGCCAACTTCTCACATTGGTGTGCAGCGTGTGGGATTCCAGCTTGCTATTGTTTTACCAGATAATCTCAATTGAATTGATCAACTGAAAACCACTAAAGGTACCTAAGGTACATATAATTTAAGCTTAGAATACAGTAAGTTCTACTGAACTTAGAGTTGTGTGTTAAGGGATAGCACAACCCTTTCTACAACTCAAGAGAGTTTAGTAGGCCACACTAGAGTAGGTAGTGCATACACCACACCACACTAGTAATGTCTTTAAGGGCAGGATCCAAAGAATCCTTGCAGGAAGCTAATGAGCTTCCACCCTCCAAGTATGATACACTCCCATTCTTGGAATTGAGAGCTTTATGCAACTTGAGAAAAATAAGGACAGGCCAAAGCCCCACCACCCAACACCTCAAGGAGTTGTTGGTGGCTTATGACCTTAGTAAGCCCTTGGGGACTGAAGGGGTAGGAGCTGAGGGTGGGGCAGATGATGAGGTTGGGAATGGGGGTACCAGTACCCCCAGCCCCCCCTCTGAAACTGGCCAGGAGGGCGACAATGGCCCTGACCTGGATAATCCAACCCCTCCTAAGGAAGAGGAAGAGGAGGATCAGAATGATGCACCCTTTGTCCCCCAGGAAGGATTGTGAGTGTGCCCAGAAGGTCTAGATCTTCTTCTCAGGAGTCTAACCACTCTGGCACCTCTATAGGGAGCTCTGTCTCATCTCATAGGAGGGAATCCTCTCATGAGAGAAGAAAGAGGCTGATTCAATATGAGGAAGCTCAGCTTGAACTCAGAAGGAAGCAAGTAGCCTTAGACAGGGAGTCCCTAGATCTCTTTAGAGAGAAAAGAAAGTTGGGACTAGAGTCCCATGGCGGCAGCCAGATCCCTAGAGATAGGGAAAGGTCCTATGACCATAGGAACCTGAGCAAGATTGTCCCTCCCTATCAGAATGGGGATGACATCCACAAGTGGATAACTGCTCTAGAGAGGGCCTGTAAGGTACAGAAGGTCCCTCAGGAGCAGTGGGCAGCAATCTTGTGGCTCTCCTTTGCTGACAAAGGTAGAGATAAGCTCCTCACTGTTAGAGAGGAGGATGCTGATAATTACAAGGTCTTGAAGAGTGCTCTTATTGATGGGTTTGGCCTAACCACTGAACAGTACAGGTTGAAGTTCAGAGATACCCAAAAGCACAGACTCAAGACTGGGTAGACTATGTGGATTGTTCTGCCAAGGCTCTGGAAGGCTGGTTGATGGGCAGTAAGGTGTGTGACTTCTCAGGATTGTACAATCTGATAATGAGGGAGCAGATTCTTAATAACTGTCAAAATCAGCTGTTGCATCAATACCTGGTAGACTCTGATCTGACCTCTCCCCAAGAATTGGGAAAGAAGGCAGACAAATGGGTCAGAACCAGGGTGAAGCAGAAGGTACAGAACCAAGGTGGGGAAACCAAGAAGCAAGATGCTAAGAACTCTGACAAGGGTGGGGAGAAGGGTAAAGATCAAAAGTCTTCATCAGGCCCCCAAAAATCTTCTTCTGGTGGGGATTCACAGTCTACCAAAGGGAAAGGCCAAAGAAAACCATGGTGCAAGGTCTGTAAGCAAAAGACCCACTGGACCAGTGATTGCACCAAGTCCAAAGACTCCAGTCCAGCACCCCCAATGCCCCTAAGGCACCTGTTCCCCCTAGTACAGTTGGTGGGAGTGCTCCAGCCAAGGGTTTAGTAGGGTTCACCCTGGGAACTGAGTTGGGCTCTGACCTAGTCAGAGAACTGACTCAGGCTGTGTTAGTCTGTGATGGAGGCATGGATGTGACCTCCACTGTGAGTCCCAGTAATCTGGGCAAGTACAGACAACCGCCTTTAATCAATGGACGTGAGGCTTTGGCATTTAGGGACACAGGGGCAAGTGTCACAATGGTGACACAAGAACTTGTGAATCCTGGGCAAGTTATACTTGGTGAGATGTACCAAGTGACCAATGCTAGCAATGTCAGAACAGACCATACTCTGGCAGTTGTTAACTTCTCCTGGGGAGGGGTAACTGGCCTTAAGAAGGTTGTGGTGAGTGCAAACCTACCAGTCGAATGCTTGCTTGGCAATGACTTAGAGACTTCTGCTTGGGCAGAAGTGGAGCTCAGGACCCATGCAGAAATGCTGGGGATCCCTGCAGATGTGTTTGCTGTGACCAGGTCACAAGCCAAAATGTCTAGCACTGAACAGGCCTTGGATTCTGGAAGAATGGACCAAGTGCCTTCCAAGAGGAGGAGTAGTAGGGTTAAGGCAGTGCCTTCCCCCTTGGCTCAGGAGGAAGATCAGTCCCTTGAGGGGGATGATCTCAGCCCTGAAGAAGGAACTGTCCCAGAGGAACTTGAACCTGACCAGGTTGAGTTCTTGGGGACAGGGGGACCTTCTAGGGCAGATCTGAGCCAGGAGCAGCAGAGCTGCCCCTCCCTTGAATCCCTCAGACAGCAAGCGGCTGCTGAGGCTGCTGGGAAAGCTAGTGGTCCCCATACAGTGTATTGGGATGATGGACTCCTGTACTCAGAGAGTAGAGACCCCAAGCCTGGTGCTACCAGGAGGTTGGTAATACCTCTGAAGTTCAGGGGCTTCCTATTGACCCTAGCCCATGATATTCCCTTAGCAGGTCACCTGGGCCAGAACAAGACTTGGGACAGAATTGTCCCTCACTTTCACTGGCCCCACATGTCTGAAGACAGCAAGGAGTTTTGTCGCTCCTGTGTAACCTGCCAAGCCAGTGGCAAGGCAGGTGGCACTACAAAGGCCCCCTGATACCACTACCTGTGGTGGGGGTGCCCTTTGAAAGGGTAGGGATTGACATTGTTGGTCCCATGGATCCCCAAACAGCCTCTGGGCACAGGTTTATCCTGGTGGTAGTGGATCATGCCACCAGGTACCCAGAAGCTATTCCCCTCAGGACCACTACAGCACCTGTGGTAGCAAGGGCCCTCCTGGGAATTTTCTCAAGAGTGGGCTTTCCTAAGGAGGTAGTCTCAGACAGGGGTGCTAACTTCATGTCTGGGTACTTAAAAGCAATGTGGAAGGAGTGTGGAGTGACTTATAAGTTCACCACACCCTATCACCCACAATGCAATGGTTTAGTTGAGAGATTCAACAAAACCTTGAAGGGCATGATTAAAGGGCTCCCAGAAAAGCTTAGGCGTAGATGGGACATACTCTTGCCCTGCCTTTTATTCGCATATAGGGAGGTGCCTCAGAAGGGGGTTGGTTACAGCCCTTTTGAACTTCTGTTTGGCCACCCTGTGAGGGGTCCACTGTGCTTGGTGAAGGAAGGATGGGAGTTACCTCTCAAGCCCCCAAAGCAAGATATAGTGGACTATGTACTTGGTCTCCGCTCCAGGATGGCTGAGTACATGAAAAAGGCAACCAAAAACCTTGAGGCTAGCCAGGAACTTCAAAAGGCCTGGCATGACCAAAAGGCTGTTCTGACTGGTTACCAGCCAGGACAGAAGGTGTGGGTGTTGGAGCCAGTGGCCCCAGCAGCTCTCCAAGACAAATGGAGTGGACCCCACACTATTGTTGAGCAGAAGGGTGAGGTCACTTACTTAGTGGACCTAGGAACACCCAGGAGTCCCCACAGGGTTCTCCATGTCAACAGGTTAAAACCATATGTGGACAGGGCAGACATGGGCTTGCTCATGGCTACTGATGAAGGGCAGGAGGAAGAGAGTGACCCACTCCCTGACCTGCTCTCACAGAACCCTGACGATGGGTCAGTTGGTGGTGTAGCCTTGGCAGGCAGCCTCACTACCCAGCAACAAACTGATTGCAGGCAAGTCCTCAATCAGTTTAGACATATGTTTTCACTGACACCCAGTCAGACCACCTGGTGCACTCATGAAGTGGACACTGGGGACAGTCTGCCTATTAAAAACAAGATTTATAGGCAACCTGACCATGTCAGGGACTGTATCAGGACTGAAGTCCAGAAAATGTTGGATTTGGGAGTTATTGAACCCTCAGATAGCCCTTGGGCTAGTCCAGTGGTCCTTGTACCAAAACCTCACACCAGTGGTGGAAAAAGAGAGATGAGGTTTTGTGTGGACTACAGGGGTCTCAATGCAGTCACTAGGACTGATGCCCATCCAATACCCAGGGCAGATGAGCTCATAGATACTTTGGCCTCTGCCAAATATCTCAGCACATTTGACCTAACAGCTGGCTACTGGCAGATCAGACTAGCTGATGCTGCAAAGCCCAAAACAGCATTCTCAACCCCTAGTGGGCATTATCAATTTGTGGTAATGCCCTTTGGTCTGAAGAATGCACCTGCCACTTTCCAGAGGCTGGTGAATACAGTTCTCACAGGTCTGGAAGCCTATAGTGCAGCATATCTAGATGATATTGCTGTCTTTAGCTCCACCTGGGAGGATCACCTGGTCCACCTCAGGAATGTTTTACAGGCCCTGCAAAAGGCAGGCCTGACTATCAAGGCCACTAAGTGCCAGATAGGGCAGAGTCAGGTTGTGTACCTGGGCCACCTTGTGGGTGGAGGCCAGGTTCAACCTTTGCAGAGCAAGATCCAGACCATCATGGACTGGACTGCTCCCACTACCCAGACTCAGGTGAGAGCCTTCTTAGGCCTGACTGGGTACTATAGGAGATTTGTCAAGGGGTATGGATCAATAGTGACACCCCTGAATGACTTAACTTCTAAGAAAATGCCCAAAAAGGTTCAGTGGACAGTTAGCTGTCAAAAGGCATTTGATGACCTGAAGCAGGCCATGTGCACTGCTCCAATTCTGCAGAGTCCTGATTACTCCAAGAAGTTCATTGTTCAAACTGATGCATCTGAATTGGGGGTAGGGGCTGTACTGTCACAATTGAATGAAGAAGGTCAGGATCAGCCAGTAGCTTTCATTAGCAGAAGGCTGACCCCTAGAGAGAAACGTTGGTCAGCCATAGAGAGGAGGCCTTTGCTGTGGTCTGGGCTCTGAAGAAGTTGAGGCCATACTTGTTTGGTACACACTTCCTGGTTCAGACAGACCATAAGCCCCTCTTATGGCTAAAACAAATGAAGGGTGAAAACCCCAAACTGCTTAGGTGGTCCATTTCCCTACAGGGGATGGACTTTACAGTGGAACATAGACCTGGGAGTAACCATGCCAATGCAGATGGACTCTCTAGGTACTTCCACTTAGAACATGAAGACTTAACTGGGCAAGGTTAGTTTAATGTCCCTACGTTTGGGGGGGGTTGTGTAGGAGAGTAGGATCTGCTTCACATGGGTACCCCCACTTTTTGCTGATGCTTCACTGTTTTTCGACATTAGTCTGGCTGGGGCCCTTCTAATCAGAACCCCAGCCTAGCTGCTTCCTCTCTAAAATGGTTTCCATGTGCCTTAGGCACATCACTGATTGGAATCTGGAGTGCCCTTATAAGTCCCTAGTATATGGTATACTATGTACCAAGGGCATAGGTACCTCAGAGGCCTGCCAGGGGCTGCAGCATGTATTATGCCACCCCTGGAAGGCCATCCAAACTGACACCACAGGTCTGCTACTGCAGCCTGGGTAAGGTGGTGCATGCACCCCTTACTGTGATATAGGTTACCTATATCACTAAATACATACACACATATAAACCTATAAGTCACTCCTAAGGCAGGCCTTATCAATCCTAAAGGCAGAGTGCATGGTTCCTATGTGAGAGGGTGCCCCTGCATGAGCAGGGCCCCTCTGCAGCGTTCGGAGACCATCTCTGATGCTGTTTGTAGTGCAGCCTGACCATATACTCTTAAGCGCATTATATCCTCGCGGTAAAATGCTAACTTTGGAATGGCTGCACCTAAACATGTCGTGTTTGGTGTCAAACATCTTGGAATACTACCCCCCTGCCAATCCTGGCGGCGGGGGTAGCATTCCACCCTTCTAGAGGGAAAGGCATGTTAACTCTGACTAGTCCGGTAACTTCTTTCCAGAGCCCTGGCATCACAAAATGGATGCTGCTGCCACAGACACGAGTCTGGCCTCCTGCTGCTGGACGAAACTCCGGCAGGGGAGGCCTGGACAATAGGTTTCCTGTCCCAGGGAGGTGTGACCACCTCCCCAGACAGGATAATGTGTATTGGGGCTGGGCGGGAGCACTTTCGGGTGCTTTGAAGTCCTGCACTGGGGGCACATTTGGTGTCCCTGTGCATACCCCAGTTCAAACCGGATCAGGGGCTTGCAGCCCCTGCTTTGGCGCGAACTGGACAAAGGGAAAGGGGTGTAGCCACCCCTCTGCCCTGACCCACCCATAGGTGGGGCCACAGAGTAGTCCAACCCCTATCTTTAGTATAAAGATAGGAACCCAGTCCTTAGGACTTTAGATTATCCCTGGACGAAAGTCTGAGACTGAATCCTGGACCTTCGACGCTCTACTCACGATTAGAGGACAGAAGAATCTCCCTTGGGGTCAAGGAGTGACTCCCCTGCTTGGCAGACACCAAAGAAGCATCTGTCCGGTTCGCATTTCTGAAGCTCCCGTCGGACGCCGAAGTCATCGCATCACCAGAGTTGGATTCTCAGACTTCCCCGAGGCTACCCTGAGTCCCCAGCGAAGCTGAGGCCCGTGGCTATCGTGGGTGACTTGAGACCGTGACCCCTGGACACCGAGCACATTTGCAAGTGCATCCTCTTCTGGGTCTCCCAAGAAGTCGTGCTTTGGGCTCTGAGTAGCCCTAGCCTTCAGCACCACCTGCACCGAAGATCACTGGCCCCCTCTCCACGAGTGTCCTGTAAGCCAGATCCACGTGCGGCGTCACGAGGCTCCTTCGCGGTCGCTAGCCCGTTGGCTAGTAGCCCTTAACGAAGGCCAATCTTTTTCTTACTTGGCATCCTGGTTGCTCCAGGCCTGCCCTCACTTACCCTCGCTGGGTGAGTTCCACAGACCTTGCTGGTCTGCACCATCGACGATCTACATCTTCACCGAGACTTGCCGTTGCCAAGGCTTGTTGGGTCCAATCTGGTCGCCGACACCTCAGCACTCGACAAACATCGTGTACCAGCCCGAATCCTGCTCCTGGTTGCCGACAACGCCTCCTGGACCTCGTGGCTGAAGAGACAAGACGACCGTCAACGCACCTGAAGCACTCGACATCGGTGGGCATCTGTCCATCGCCTTCCTGGTCACTGGCTGGTAACCCAGACTCTGTCCCCTCTGCTTTCAGGTTCTTCAGAACTCCGATCCACTCTTGGATCCACCCGGACACTTTTCTCTTGGTCGCCAGCAGCACTTTGCAGCAGATCGCCATTCGAATCGACGACGAAACCCGACCCCGAAAGGCACCTATGCACCCGGCTTCCCTGGGTGAGGTAACACGAGTACTCCGGTGCTCCCGTGGGTAGAGACTCTTCAAAGTCCTAGATCTCAAAGGGTTTGGTCCAAGTCCTCTTTTAAGTGTCCCTTTTCTCTAATTTCCCGATCACGACTTTCTCCATAGAAGTCAACGGCGTATCGCGGTTGTGTATTTACACTGCACGCGTCTCCCGTGGGTCCCCTGTGTGACTACCTTGGGTGGTTCCTTGTGGTCCAAGCACTTCTAGAGGCTCTAGGCCTAGTGTCTAGTTCAGTCGTGGTTCTTATACCACTTTATTGGTATATGGTTTGGTACGCCCCTAGGGCCCAAACGTGTATTTGTGCTATTACTGTGTTTAAATAACTTCTAACTTATGTACTTCGAACTCTAGCCTCATAAAGAGACTAGAGGGGTGTGTTTAGCAATAAATACATATATTTTGAATATATACCTAGTTTGGTGCTCTTTCATTTGATCACTCAAGAGATTATAGACTGGTAAAACAAGCTGCTTTACATTCCTTCAAGACTTAGCCTGAAGGCTGCTCTCCATAGCTACCACTAGGATAGCTTTCAATAAGGTTGTCTTTAACCTATCTCCAATAAGGGGTTGTTTGGACTGGTGCAAGGTGCCCACTATAATTAGTGGACAGCATATGCCAGGCCAACTTCTCACAGGGTTCATTTTGTCATAGAAATTATGGTTAGTGCTATAGAAAGAAAAATTAGGACATGTTTCAAGTGAGATCTCAAATATCTTCCTGTTATATTTCAACAGGAGCAGCCTGTCAGTTGATGCCTTTGTGTTCTACTGCAGCTTCCCAGAGTGTTCTAAAGAACAACTAGAGTGCTAACAGCCTTACTTATGACAAAAGTATGGCACACCTGAAGCCATCTTGATTGGAATAAACTGGTAACACTTAAAACATTTAATTTAAAAAGGAACAAAATGATGGGGTTAATTTTGTCATAAAAATTATGGGTAGTGCTGTAGAAAGAAAAATTAGGACATGTTTCAAGTGTGATCTCAAATATCTTCCTGTTATATTTCAACAGGAGCAGCCTGCCAGTTGATGCCTTTGTGTTCTACTGCAGCTTCCCAGAGTGTTCTAAAGAACAACTAGAGCGCTAACAGCCTTACTTATGACAAAAGTATGGCACACCGGAAGCCATCTTGATTGGAATAAACCGTTAATACTTAAAACATTTAATTTAAAAAGGAACAAAATGAGGGGGTTCTTTTTTAAATAGAAATTATGGTTAATGCTGCAGAAAGAAAAATGAGGGCATGTTTTAAGTGAGATCTCAAATCCTCTTCTATTTCATTAGAAAATTCTGACATGCAGACTGAAATAATCACTTTCAATACCAGCAGCAGACTTCCAGTTAACTCCCTGGTGAGCAGTAGCTTTAGTACAGTGATCTAATGAGCAACTAGAGTGCTAACATTCTGAATTTATGGCAAATGTGAGACACATCTGAATGCCTTCTTGATGGAATCAAAGTAAAAAACTGAAAGCATTTCCTACTGAGGAGACTGCAGTAAATGAGGAAATTAGGAAACTTCATAACAAAGAAGTCTTCCAAGATGGCCACCAGAGAAAAAAGAGCCCAAATGTAGCACAAATATTACCCAGATGTAGCCCACATATAGCCCAATGACAAAAGTGTGCAAAACACTTTTTATTTTTAGTTTTTTTGCAGTTTTATGTAGTGCAGACTGGTCAGGTATTGGAGCGTTGCATCTTAAAACATGACCATCTACACTACAAAAACACTACTGCACTACTCTAAACCCTAAAACACTACCCCAGCACGACTCCCTACACTACACAAGCACCACTGCACTATCCTAAACCCTAAAACACTACCCCCAGCATGACCCCCTACACTACACAAACACCACTGCACTACCCTAAACCCTAAAACACTACCCCCAGCACGATCCCCTACACTACCCAAACACCACTGCACTAACCTAAATCCTAAAACAATACCCCCAGCACGACCCCCTACACTACCCAAACACCACTGTACTACCCTAAAACATGACCCCCTACACTACACAAACACCACTGCACTACCCTAAAACACTACCCCCAGCACGACCCCCTACACTACACAAGCACCACTGCACTACCCTAAACCATAAAACACTACCCCCAGAACGACCCCCTACACTGCCCGAACACCACTGCACTGCCCTAAACCTTGAAACACCAGCCCCTGCACGACCCCCTACACTGTTCGAACACCACTGCACTGCCCTAAACCCTGAAACACCACCCCCAGCACGACCCCCTACACTGCCCGAACACCACTGCACTGCCCTAAACCCTGAAACACCACCCCCTTCACGACCCCCTACACTGCCCGAACACCACTGCACTGCCCTAAACCCTAAAACACCACCCCCAGCACGGCCCCCTACACTGCCCAAACACCACTGCACTGCCCTAAACCCTGAAACACTATCCCCAGCAAGACCCCCTACACTGCCCAAACACCACTCCACTGCCCTAAACCCTGAAACATCACCCCCAGCAAGACCCCCTACACTGCCCGAACACCACTGCCCTAAACCCTGAAACACCACCCCCAGCACGACCCCCTACACTGCCCGAACACCACTGCACTGCCCTAAACCCTGAAACACCACCCCCAGCACGACCCCCTACACTGCACGAACACCACTGCTCTGCCCAAAACCCTGAAACACCAGCCCCAGCACGACCCCCTACACTGCCCGAACACCACTGCACTGCCCTAAACCCTGAAACACCAGCCCCAGCACGACCCCCTACACTGCCCGAACACCACTGCACTACCCTAAACCCAGAAACACCACCCCCAGCACGTCCCCCTACACTGCCTGAGCACCACTGCACTGCCCTAAACCCTGAAACACCAGCCCCAGCATGACCCCCTACACTGCCCGAACACCACTGCACTGCCCTAAACCCTGAAACACCAGCCCCAGCACGACCACCTACACTGCATGAACACCACTGCACTGCCCTAAACCCTGAAACACCAGCCCCAGCATGACCCCCCACACTGCCCAAACACCACTGCACTGCCCTAAACCGTGAAACACTAGCCCCAGCACGACCCCCTACACTGCCAGAACACCATTGCACTGCCCTAAACCCTGAAACACCAGCCCCAGCACAACCCCTACACTGCCCGAACACTACTGCACTGCCCTAAACCCTGAAACACCACCCCGTGCACGACCCCTACACTGCCCGAACACCACTGCACTGCCCTAAACCCTGAAACACCACCCCCAGCACGACACCCTACACTGCCCGAACACCACTGCACTGCCCTAAACCCTGAAACACCATTCCCCCTGCACGACCCCCTACACTGCCCGAACACTACTGCACTGCCCTAAACCCTGAAACACCAGCCCCAGCACGACCCCCTACACTGCACGAACACCCCTGCACTGCCCTAAACCCTGAAACACTACCCCCAGCAAGACCCCCTACACTGCCCGAACACCACTGCACTGCCCTAAACCCTGAAACATCACCCCCAGCAAGACCCCCTACACTGCCCGAACACCACTGCCCTAAACCCTGAAACACCACCCCCAGCAAGACCCCCTACACTGCCCGAACACCACTGCACTACCCCCAGCACGACCCCCTACACTACACACGCACCACTGCACTACACACGCACCACTGCACTACCCTAAACCCTAAAACACTACCCCCAGAACGACCCCCTACACTGCCCGAACACCACTGCACTGCCCTAAACCTTGAAACACCAGCCCCTGCACGACCCCCTACACTGTTCGAACACCACTGCACTGCCCTAAACCCTGAAACACCACCCCCAGCACGACCCGCTACACTGCCGAACACCACTGCACTGCCCTAAACCCTGAAACACCACCCCCTTCACGACCCCCTACACTGCCCGAACACCACTGCACTGCCCTAAACCCTGAAACACCACCCCCAGCACGGCCCCCTACACTGCCCAAACACCACTGCACTGCCCTAAACCGTGAAACACTATCCCCAGCAAGACCCCCTACACTGCCCAAACACCACTCCACTGCCCTAAACCCTGAAACATCACCCCCAGCAAGACTCCCTACACTGCCCGAACACCACTGCCCTAAACCCTGAAACACCACCCCCAGCACGACCCCCTACACTGCCCGAACACCACTGCACTGCCCTAAACCCTGAAACACCACCCCCAGCACGACCCCCTACACTGCCCGAACACCACTGCTCTGCCCAAAACCCTGAAACACAAGCCCCAGCACGACCCCCTACACTGCCCGAACACCACTGCACTGCCCTAAACCCTGAAACACTACCCCCAGCAAGGCCCCCTACACTGCCCGAACACCACTGCACTGCCCTAAACCCTGAAACATCACCCCCAGCAAGACCCCCTACACTGCCCGAACACCACTGCCCTAAACCCTGAAACACCACCCCCAGCAAGACCCCCTACACTGCCCGAACACCACTGCACTGCCCTAAACCCTGAAACACCAGCCCCAGCATGACCCCCTACATTGCCCGAACACCACTGCACTGCCCTAAACCCTGAAACACCACCCCCTGCATGACCCACTACACTGCCCAAACACCACTGCACTGCCCTAAACCCTGAAACACCACCCCCAGCACGACCCCCTACACTGCCCGAACACCATTGCACTGCCCTAAACCCTGAAACACCACCCCCTGCACGACCCCCTACACTGCCCGAACACTACTGCACTGCCCTAAACCCTGAAACACCGCCCCCAGCATGACCCCCTACACTGCACGAACACTACTGCACTGCCCTAAACCTTGAAACACCAGCCCCAGCAAGACCCCCTACACTGCCCGAACACCACTGCACTGCCCTAAACCCTGAAACATCACCCCCAGCAAGACCCCCTACACTGCCCGAACACCACTGTCCTAAACCCTGAAACACCACCCCCAGCAAGACCCCCTACACTGCCCGAACAACACTGCAGTGCCCTAAACCCTAAAACACCACCCCCAGTATGACCCCCTACACTGCCCGAACACCACTGCTCTGCCCATAACCCTGAAACACCAGCCCCAGCACGACCCCCTACACTGCCCGAACACCACTGCACTGCCCTAAACCCTGAAACACCACCCCCAGCACGACCCCCTACACTGCCCGAACACCACTGCACTGCCCTAAACCCTGAAACACCACCCCCAGCACGACCGCCTACACTGCCTGAAAACCACTGCACTGCCCTAAACCCTGAAACACCAGCCCCAGCACGACCCCCTACACTGCCCGAACACCACTGCACTGCCCTAAACCCTCAAACACCAGCCCCAGCACGACCCCCTACACTGCCCGAACACCACTGCACTACCCTAAACCCTGAAACACCACCCCCAGCAAGACCCCCTACACTGCCCGAACACCACTGCACTGCCCTAAACCCTGAAACACCAGCCCCAGCAAGACCCCCTACACTGCCCGAACACCACTGCACTGCCCTAAACCCTGAAACACCACCCCCAGCAAGACCCCCTACACTGCCCGAACACCACTGCGCTGCCCTAAACGCTAAAACATCAGCCCCAGCAAGACCCCCTACACTGCGCGAACACCATTGCACTGCCCTAAACCCTGAAACACCACCCCCAGCAAGACCCCCTACACTGCCCGAACACCACTGCACTAAACCCGGAAACACCAGCCCCAGCAAGACCACCTACACTGCCCGAACACCACTGCACTGCCCAAAACCCTGAAACACCACCCCCAGCACGACACCCTACACTGCCCGAACACCACTGCACTGCCCTAAACCCTGAAACACAACCCCCAGCACGACCCCTACACTGCCCGAACACCACTGCACGGCCCTAAACCCTGAAACACCACCCCCCTGCACGACCTCCTACACTGCCCGAACACCACTGCACTGCCCTAAACCCTAAAACTCTACCCCCAGCATGACCCCCTACACTGCCCGAACACCACTGCACTACCCCCAGCACGACCCCCTACACTACACACGCACCACTGCACTACACACGCACCACTGCACTACCCTAAACCCTAAAACACTACCCCCAGAATGACCCCCTACACTGCCCGAACACCACTGCACTGCCCTAAACCTTGAAACACCAGCCCCTGCACGACCCCCTACACTGTTCGAACACCACTGCCCTGCCCTAAACCCTGAAACACCACCCCCAGCACGACCCGCTACACTGCCGAACACCACTGCACTGCCCTAAACCCTGAAACACCACCCCCTTCACGACCCCCTACACTGCCCGAACACCACTGCACTGCCCTAAACCCTGAAACACCACCCCCAGCACGGCCCCCTACACTGCCCAAACACCACTGCACTGCCCTAAATCCTGAAACACTATCCCCAGCAAGACCCCCTACACTGCCCAAACACCACTCCACTGCCCTAAACCCTGAAACATCACCCCCAGCAAGACCCCCTACACTGCCCGAACACCACTGCCCTAAACCCTGAAACACCACCCCCAGCACGACCCCCTACACTGCCCGAACACCACTGCACTGCCCTAAACCCTGAAACACCACCCCCAGCACGACCCCCTACACTGCCCGAACACCACTGCTCTGCCCAAAACCCTGAAACACAAGCCCCAGCACGACCCCCTACACTGCCCGAACACCACTGCACTGCCCTAAACCCTGAAACACCAGCCCCAGCACGACCCCCTACACTGCCCGAACACCACTGCACTACCCCAAACCCATAAACACCACCCCCAGCACGACCCCCTACACTGCCTGAGCACCACTGCACTGCCCTAAACCCTGAAACACCAGCCCCAGCATGACCCCCTACACTGCCCGAACACCACTGCACTGCCCTAAACCCTGAAACACCAGCCCCAGCACGACCACCTACACTGCACGAACACCACTGCACTGCCCTAAACCCTGAAACACCAGCCCCAGCATGACCCCCTACACTGCCCGAACACCACTGCACTGCCCTAAACCGTGAAACACTAGCCCCAGCACGACCCCCTACACTGCCAGAACACCATTGCACTGCCCTAAACCCTGAAACACCAGCCCCAGCACAACCCCCTACACTGCCCGAACACCACTGCACTGCCCTAAACTCTGAAACACCACCCCCAGCACGACACCCTACACTGCCCGAACACCACTGCACTGCCCTAAACCCTGAAACATCACCCCCAGCAAGACCCCCTACACTGCCCGAACACCACTGCCCTAAACCCTGAAACACCACTCCAGCAAGACCCCCTACACTGCCCGAACACCACTGCACTGCCCTAAACCCTGAAACACCAGCCCCAGCACGACCCCCTACATTGCCCGAACACCACTGCACTGCCCTAAACCCTGAAACACCACCCCCTGCATGACCCACTACACTGCCCGAACACCACTGCACTGCCCTAAACCCTGAAACACCATTCCCCCTGCACGACCCCCTACTCTGCCCGAACACTACTTCACTGGCCTAAACCCTGAAACACCATCCCCAGCACGACCCCCTACACTGCACGAACACCCCTGCACTGCCCTAAACCCTGAAACACTACCCCCAGCAAGGCCCCCTACACTGCCCGAACACCACTGCACTGCCCTAAACCCTGAAACATCACCCCCAGCAAGACCCCCTACACTGCCCGAACACCACTTCCCTAAACCCTGAAACACCACCCCCAGCAAGACCCCCTACACTGCCCGAACACCACTGCACTGCCCTAAACCCTGAAACACCAGCCCCAGCATGACCCCCTACATTGCCCGAACACCACTGCACTGCCCTAAACCCTGAAACACCACCCCCTGCATGACCCACTACACTGCCCAAACACCACTGCACTGCCCTAAACCCTGAAACACCACCCCCAGCACGACCCCCTACACTGCCCGAACACCATTGCACTGCCCTAAACCCTGAAACACCACCCCCTGCACGACCCCCTACACTGCCCGAACACTACTGCACTGCCCTAAACCCTGAAACACCGCCCCCAGCATGACCCCCTACACTGCACGAACACTACTGCACTGCCCTAAACCTTGAAACACCAGCCCCAGCAAGACCCCCTACACTGCCCGAACACCACTGCACTGCCCTAAACCCTGAAACATCACCCCCAGCAAGACCCCCTACACTGCCCGAACACCACTGTCCTAAACCCTGAAACACCACCCCCAGCAAGACCCCCTACACTGCCCGAACAACACTGCAGTGCCCTAAACCCTAAAACACCACCCCCAGTATGACCCCCTATACTGCCCGAACACCACTGCTCTGCCCATAACCCTGAAACACCAGCCCCAGCACGACCCCCTACACTGCCCGAACACCACTGCACTGCCCTAAACCCTGAAACACCACCCCCAGCACGACCCCCTACACTGCCCGAACACCACTGCACTGCCCTAAACCCTGAAACACCACCCCCAGCACGACCGCCTACACTGCCTGAAAACCACTGCACTGCCCTAAACCCTGAAACACCAGCCCCAGCACGACCCCTACACTGCCCGAACACCACTGCACTGCCCTAAACCCTCAAACACCAGCCCCAGCACGACCCCCTACACTGCCCGAACACCACTGCACTACCCTAAACCCTGAAACACCACCCCCAGCAAGACCCCCTACACTGCCCGAACACCACTGCACTGCCCTAAACCCTGAAACACCAGCCCCAGCAAGACCCCCTACACTGCCCGAACACCACTGCACTGCCCTAAACCCTGAAACACCACCCCCAGCAAGACCCCTACACTGCCCGAACACCACTGCGCTGCCCTAAACGCTGAAACATCAGCCCCAGCAAGACCCCCTACACTGCGCGAACACCATTGCACTGCCCTAAACCCTGAAACACCACCCCCAGCAAGACCCCCTACACTGCCCGAACACCACTGCACTAAACCCGGAAACACCAGCCCCAGCAAGACCACCTACACTGCCCGAACACCACTGCACTGCCCAAAACCCTGAAACACCACCCCCAGCACGACACCCTACACTGCCCGAACACCACTGCACTGCCCTAAACCCTGAAACACAACCCCCAGCACGACCCCTACACTGCCCGAACACCACTGCACAGCCCTAAACCCTGAAACACCACCCCCCTGCACGACCCCCTACACTGCCCGAACACCACTGCACTGCCCTAAACCCTAAAACTCTACCCCCAGCATGACCCCCTACACTGCCCGAACACCACTGCACTGCCCTAAACCCTGACTCACCACCCCCTGCACGACCCCCTACACTGCCCGAACACCACTACACTGCCCTAAACCCAGAAACACCACCCCCAGCACGACCCCCTACACTGCCCAAACACCACTGCACTGCCCTAAACCCTGAAACACCACCCCCAGCACGACTCCCTACACTGCCCGAACACCACTGCACTGCCCTAAACCCTGAAACACCAGCCCCTGCACGACGCCCTACACTGCCCGAACACCACTGCACTGCCCTAAACCCTCAAACACCACCCCCAGCATGACCCCCTACACTGCCTGAACACCACTGCCCTAAACCCTGAAACACCACCCCCAGCAAGACCCCCTACACTGCCCGAATACCACTGCACTGCCCTAAAGCCTGAAACACCACCTCCAACACAACCCCCTACACTGCCTGAACACCATTGCTCTGCCCTAAACCCTGAAACACTGCCCCCAGCAAGACCCCCTACACTGCCCGAACACCACTGCACTGCCATAAACCCTGAAACATCACCCCTAGCAAGACCCCCTACACTGCCCGAACACCACTACCCTAAACCCTGAAACACCACCCCCAGCACGACCCCTACACTGCTCGAACACCACTGCACTGCCCTAAACCCTGAAACACCACCCCCAGCACGACCCCCTACACTGCCCGAACACCACTGCTCTGCCCAAAACACAAACACCAGCCCCAGCATGACCCCCTACACTGCCCGAACACCACTGCACTGCCCTAAACCCTGAAACACCAGCCCCAGCACGAACCCCTACACTGCCCGAACACCACTGCACTACCCTAAACCACCAGCCCCAGCACGACCCCCTACACTGCCTGAACACTACTGCACTGCCCTAAACCATGAAACACCATCCCCAGCACGACCGCCTACACTGCACGAACACCACTGCCCTAAACCCTGAAAAACTACCCCAGCAAGACACCCTACACTGCCCGAACACCACTGCACTGCCCTAAACCCTAAAACACCAGCCCCAGCACGACCCCCTACACTGCCCGAACACCACTGCACTGCCCTAAACCCTGAAACACCAGCCCCAGCACGACCCCCTACACTGCCCGAACACCACTGCACTAGCCTAAACCCATAAACACCACCCCCAGCACGACCCCCTACACTGCCTGAGCACCACTGCACTGCCCTAAACCCTGAAACACCAGCCCCAGCACGACCACCTACACTGCACGAACACCACTGCACTGCCCTAAACCCTGAAATACCAGCCCCAGCATGACCCCCTACACTGCCCGAACACCACTGCACTGCCCTAAACCGTGAAACACTAGCCCCAGCACGACCCCCTACACTGCCAGAACACAATTGCACTGCCCTAAACCCTGAAACACCAGCCCCAGCACAACCCCCTACACTGCCCGAACACCACTGCACTGCCCTAAACCCTGAAACACCACCCTGTGCACGACCCCCTACACTGCCCGAACACCACTGCACTGCCCTAAACCCTGAAACACCACCCCCAGCACGACACCCTACACTGCCCGAACACCACTGCACTGCCCTAAACCCTAAAACATCACCCCCAGCAAGACCCCCTACACTGCCCGAACACCACTGCCCTAAACCCTGAAACACCACCCCGAGCAAGACCCCCTACACTGCCCGAACACCACTGCACTGCCCTAAACCCTGAAACACCAGCCCCAGCATGACCCCCTACATTGCCCGAACACCACTGCACTGCCCTAAACCCTGAAACACCACCCCCTGCATGACCCACTACACTGCCCGAACACCACTGCACTGCCCTAAACCCTGAAACACCATTCCCCCTGCACGACCCCCTACTCTGCCCGAACACTACTGCACTGGCCTAAACCCTGAAACACCATCCCCAGCACGACCCCCTACACTGCACGAACACCCCTGCACTGACCTAAACCCTGAAACACTACCCCCAGCAAGACCCCCTACACTGCCCGAACACCACTGCACTGCCCTAAACCCTGAAACATCACCCCCAGCAAGACCCCCTACACTGCCCGAACACCACTGCCCTAAACCCTGAAACACCACCCCCAGCAAGACCCCCTACACTGCCCGAACACCACTGCACTGCCCTAAACCCTGAAACACCAGCCCCAGCACGACCCCCTACCTTGCCCGAACACCACTGCACTGCCCTAAACCCTGAAACACCACCCCTGCATGACCCACTACACTGCCCGAATACCACTGCACTGCCCTAAATCCTGAAACACCACCCCCGGCACGACCCCCTACACTGCCCGAACACCATTGCACTGCCCTAAACCCTGAAACACCACCCCCTGCACGACCCCCTACACTGCCCGAACACTACTGCACTGCCCTAAACCCTGAAACACCGCCCCCAGCACGACCCCCTACACTGCCCGAACACTACTGCACTGCCCTAAACCCTGAAACACTACCCCCAGCAAGACCCCCTACACTGCCCGAACACCACTGCACTGCCCTAAACCCTGAAACATCACCCCCAGCAAGACCCCCTACACTGCCCGAACACCACTGCCCTAAACCCTGAAACACCACCCCCAGCAAGACCCCCTACACTGCCCGAACAACACTGCAGTGCCCTAAACCCTAAAACACCACCCCCAGCACGACCCCCTACACTGCCCGAACACCACTGCTCTGCCCAAAACCCTGAAACACCAGCCCCAGCACGACCCCCTACACTGCCCGAACACCACTACACTGCCCTAAACCCTGAAACACCACCCCCAGCACGACCCCCTACACTGCCCGAACACCACTGCACTGCCCTAAACCCTGAAACACCACCCCCAGCACGACCGCCTACACTGCCTGAAAACCACTGCACTGCCCTAAACCCTGAAACACCAGCCCCAGCACGACCCCCTACACTGCCCGAACACCACTGCACTGCCCTAAACCCTCAAACACCAGCCCCAGCACGACCCCCTACACTGCCCGAACACCACTGCACTACCCTAAACCCTGAAACACCAGCCCCAGCAAGACCCCTACACTGCCCGAACACCACTGCACTGCCCTAAACCCTGAAACACCAGCCCCAGCAAGACCCCCTACACTGCCCGAACACCCCTGCATTGCCCTAAACCCTGAAACACCAGCCCCAGCAAGACCCCCTACACTGCCCGAACACCACTGCGCTGCCGTAAACGCTGAAACATCAGCCCCAGCAAAACCCCCTACACTGCGCGAACACCATTGCACTGCCCTAAACACTGAAACACCGCCCCCAGCAAGACGCCCTACACGGCCCGAACACCACTGCACTAAACCCGGAAACACCAGCCCCAGCAAGACCACCTACACTGCCCGAACACCACTGCACTGCCCAAAACCCTGAAACACCACCCCCAGCACGACACCCTACACTGCCCGAACACCACTGCCCCCCTAAACCCTGAAACACCACCCCCAGCACGACCCCTACACTGCCCGAGCACCACTGCACTGCCCTAAACCCTGAAACACCACCCCCTGCACGACCCCTATACTGCCCGAACACCACTGCACTGCCCTAAACCCTAAAACTCTACCCCCTGCATGACCCCCTACACTGCCCGAACACCACTGCACTGCCCTAAACCCTGACTCACCCCCCCCCCTGCACGACCCCCTACACTGCCCGAACACCACTACACTGCCCTAAACCCAGAAACACCACCCCCAGCACGACCCCCTACACTGCCCAAACACTACTGCACTGCTCTAAACCCTGAAACACCACCCCCAGCACGACCCCCTACACTGCCCGAACACCACTGCACTGCCCTAAACCCTGAAACACCAGCCCCTGCACGACCCCCTACACTGCCCGAACACCACTGCACTGCCCTAAACCCTGAAACACCACCCCCAGCACGACCCCCTACACTGCCTGAACACCACTGCCCTAAACCCTGAAACACCACCCCCAGCAAGACCCCCTACACTGCCCGAATACCACTGCACTGCCCTAAAGCCTTAAACACCACCTCCAACACAACCCTCTACACTGCCTGAACACCATTGCTCTGCCCTAAACCCTGAAACACTGCCCCCAGCAAGACCCCCTACACTGCCCGAACACCACTGCCCTAAACCCTGAAACACCACCCCCAGCACGACCCCCTACACTACTCGAACACCACTGCACTGCCCTAAACCCTGAAACACCAGCCCCAGCACGACCCCCTACACTGCCCGAACACCACTGCTCTGCCCAAAACACTGAAACACCAGCCCCAGCATGTCCCCCTACACTGCCCGAACACCACTGCACTGCCCTAAACCCTGAAACACCAGCCCCAGCACGAACCCCTACACTGCCCGAACACAACTGCACTACCCTAAACCCAGAAACACCACCCCCAGCACGACCCCCACACTGCCCGAGCACCACTGCCTGCACTGCCCTAAACCCTGAAACACCAGCCCCAGCACGGCCCCCTACACTGCCTGAACACTACTGCACTGCCCTAAACCATGAAACACCATCCCCAGCACGACCCCCTACACTGCACGAACACCACTGCACTGCCCTAAACCCTGAAAAACTACCCCCAGGAAGACCCCCTACACTGCCCGAACACCACTGCACTGCCCTAAACCCTGAAACATCACCCCCAGCAAGACCCCCTACACTGCCCGAACACCACTGCCCTAAACCCTGAAACACCACCTCCAGCAAGACCCCCTACACTGCCCGAACACCACTGCACTGCCCTAAACCCTGAAACACCAGCCCCAGCACGACCCCCTACACTGCCCGAACACCACTGCACTGCCCTAAACCCTGAAACACCACCCCGTGCATGACCCCCTACACTGCCCGAACACCACTGCACTGCCCTAAACCCTGAAACACCAGCCCCAGCACGACCCCCTACACTGCCCGAACACCACTGCACCTCCCTAAACCCTGAAACACAACCCCCAGCACGACCCCTACACTACCCGAACACCACTGCACTACCCTAAACCCTAAAATACTCCCCCAGCACAACCCCCTACACTACCCGAACACAACTGCACTGCCCTAAACCCTCAAACACTCCCCCAGCACGACCCCTACACTACCCGAACACCACTGCACTGCCCTAAACCTTAAAACACTCCCCCAGCACAACCCCCTACACTGCCCGAACACCACTGCACTGCCCTAAACCCTAAAACACTCCCCCAGCATGAACCCCTACACTTCCCAAACACCACTGCACTGCCCTAAACCCTAAAACACTCCCCCAGCATGACCCCCTGCACGACCCAAACACCACTGCACTGCCCTAAACCCTGAAACACCACCCCCAGCAAGACCCCCTACACTGCCCGAACACCACTGCACTGCCCTAAACCCTGAAACACCACCCCCAGCACGACCCCCTACACTGCCCGAACACCACTGCACTACCCTAAACCCTAAAACACGACCTCCTACACTACACAAAGACCACTGCACTACCCTAAACCCTAAAACACTACCCCCAGCACGACCCCCTACACTACACAAACACCACTGCACTACCCTAAACCCTAAAACACTACCCCCTACACTACACAAACACCACTGCACTACCCTAAACCCTAAAACAATACCCCCAGCACGAACCCCTACACTACCCAAACACCACTGCACTACCCTAAACCCTAAAACACTACCCCCAGCAGTACCCCCTACACTACCCAAACACCATTGCACTACCCTAAACCCTAAAACACTACCCCCAGCAGTACCCCCTACACTACCCAAACACCACTGCACTACCCTAAACCACTACCCCCAGCACGACCCCCTACACTACCCAAACACCACTGCACTACCCTAAACCCTAAAACACTCCCCCAGCACGACTCCCTACACTATCCAAACACCACTGCACTACCCTAAACCCTAAATCTACCCCCAGCATGACCCCCTACACTACACAAACACCACTGCACTACCCTAAACCCTAAAACACTACCCCCAGCACGACCCCCTTCACTACCTAAACACAACTACACAATTTGTTACAGGCGTTGCAACGCAGGCCTGTGGTGCTTACTGGAAGTACTTGGTGGGCTAGTTGGGCCCCAGGGACCCTCAGGATTCAAGGTGACCTAATCCCCCAACTTAAAACGCGCCACGGGGCGCGTTTGCACAGTGGTGAAGGGAGGGGGCGGGGCCTCAGGTGACATGTGCGCAAACACGCCCCCTTGAATCCTGAGGGACCCTGAGGGCCAACTAGCCCACCAGGTACCTTCAGTAAGCACAACAGAGTTGCGTTGCAGAGAGGTGAAAAAAGGTGCGTGGCCTCGGAACGCCTCTCTGCAACTCAGCTCTGTGGTCCTAACTGTAGGTACCTGGGGGGCTAGTTGGGCCCCAGGGACCCTCAGGATTCAAGGGACTTAATCCCGCAACTTAAAACATGCCACGGGGCGCGTTTGCACACGCGTTTTAAGAGGTAGTTTTAATCCCCCTGCCCTATTATGTACTAGGGACTTACAGAGGAGGTCATGCTAATCACAGGGGTACCCCAACGCATAGTGTTCCCTAGTGTATGTAGGTGTTTTCACTGTATTCTAAGTGTCTTTTAGCATAGCACTGACTCTGGTTAGTCAGAGTCAGTTACCACCAGTACCCGTCTGAAAAAGTTGTGGGCACAGGATGATTTTGCAACATGGCCTCTTTCTGCTCCTCTGTTGGTTCTTTCTGCACATCTTTTGCTTCTTCCTGCACTTTTCTTCGTCTTTGTGGACTTCTGTTGCTTCTTTCTGCATTTCTTTTGCTTCTTTCTGCGCGTTTTTTCTTCTTTCTTCACATGTCCTACCTCTGTAGGCATAGTTAGAAACTAGCATTTAAAAAACCTTTGAAATTCACTTAAAAAATCATAGGTTTCAGGCACGTTATAGTTAGAAATTAGCATTTTAAAAACCTTTGAAATTCACTGAAAAAACCATAGGTTTCAGACACGTTATAGTTAGAAATTAGCATTTAAAAAACCTTTGAAATTCACTGAAAAAACCATAGGTTTTAGGGACAGTTATAGTTAGTTGGACATTTCACTCGTACAAAACCATAGAAATTCCCCCGTTATAGTTAGTTCAGCTAACTATAACTCGCGCCCCCGCAATGCACTGCTGATGACGTCACATATTACATCACTCATGACATGGTCAGTGACATCACTGATGACATCACTGATGACATCTCAAATGACATCCCTTTTCCGCACTGTTTTCGGGCTACTCTCCGGCGTCCCGGGCGAATCAGCCCCCCAGTCTGTAACATCATCCTTCTGTAGGCTGCTGGACCCTTTATGCGTAGTACCAGGAATTTTTTTTTTTAGTCGTTTGTCCAACATGCCAAAATTAATTTCATCTCCAGAGGTATCAGAGGGATCCGACATTGAAAAGAAGGGACATTCACCAGAGTCACCATCTTTAGTAGGGTGCTGGTCAGCTAAGCTTTTCTCCAGAGTCACCAAGTCTATGGTAGCCAAACCATTGCCCACTTCTCCATCCCCTTCTGGATCAGTCCCTGTATTTGTAAAAGAACCCGGGGGTGCATCATCAGCTATATCCCCCTGAATGGGCAAAGAAACAACACAGGCTCCCTTGCCTGAAGAAACAGAAACAGAAGGGGGTTGTTTTTTCAATTTCCCAGTTAAAAACAGAGCGGGAACTACCTTCTTACCGGCACCATTCCCACGAGTACCGTCCTTTTTTTCAGCGTTTAGATCCTGCCTTTTCTTCTCTGCAGCTCGCCCACCCTCGGCGTCGGCCGCATCCGGAGTATTACGGGCTCTGCCGCGTCCAGGTTTCGGAGGCATCCCGAGAGTGCTTACTGTTGACCCGGCGTCAATCTCTCCTTCTGGCCGTTTCCACAACACACCCTCAAACACGGAAGTAAACCTTACGGACATCAGCAGCCGCCAAAGAGCCGCCCGAGAGATCACCGCTGCGGGACAAACACGCCAAAGCATATCCACCAGCACTGTCCTATTTACATTGCCACACTCCTCACTCCATATTCCAGGTCCGAAGCAAAACGCATGGGTACAGGGATACAACAGCTACGACACGGTGAGTGAGGTGGGGTGGATACCCGGGAGCTCGAGCTCACACGACCGTATTCACGGTCGCCATCTTGCCCATACGTGTGTATATTACAGCATATGAATATATTATTAATTGGGGCAGATCCTTCTAATAAGGCTGAGACACCCTCTATATATCAACTGTTATTAGGCAGTGACGCAAGAAATCGATTATTTGTTAGCCTAGAACCAAGCTACTATAAAAAAAACAGGTTTAAGGTTCTAAATGCGGCCTATAAGGTCTGGAAGGCTGTGCGAAAACTCTATAAATTTGAGAAGATATCTTATTATACCCCGTTTGTAGCTACAACATTATTGCCATCTATATTTTGGGACAGGATTATTGATAGATGGCGGATTAAGGGTATACAATATATGGGGGATTTATATACAGAGGGGGTCTTGATGTCTTTTGAGATGCTGGCCACAAAATACTGCCTACCTAGAGTCGAATTTTTTAAATATCTACAAATTCGGGATTATTTATGTAAAGGCAGAAGGAAATTTGAACAGAATCCGATAGTAGAGGCAGTGAAAAAGAATGCGCGTATTGGTGTTTTATATAATTTATTATTAGACACAAAAAGCGGGGATTTGGACGCACATAATATTAAGTGGGACAACAGGCTAGGGTGTCAAGGTACGCGGGTAGAGTACTCTATTGAGCTGGCCGGAAAGTTAATTAAATCTGCTAATCTTCGCTCACAACATTATAAAACTATTTTCAACCTCTACTATACTCCGGCCAGATTATTAAAATGGGGTGGGACAAATGATGGTCGGTGTTTTCGCTGTGGTATGGAAGATGCAGATATTTTACATATTTTTTTCTCATGTAGGCACTTAGGTGATTTTTTTGAGAGTATAGAGAATTTTTAGTGGAAATCACTAGGGGTCCAGTCTCACTGTCAGCTAGTCATATATTGTTGGGCGTAGCGGAAAGTGATAGAAATGATCAAGCAGCTTATAAATTTAGATATTTGATCTTTTTAGTTTCTGCTATTGCAAGGCTGTGTATCGCCTCCATGTGGCTGCAGAAGGATGCTCCAACTTTTGAATTATGGAGGGCTAGGTTTTTGACGATTTTTAACTTAGAGCATAGTTTATATGCTTTAAAAGGCCCCAAAAGAGGAAGCTGGGCATGGAAATTTGGGGACCGGTTGTGACGTATATGGAAGCATGAGGCTTTATATTGAAATGTTTCCTTAAGATATTTAGCATTTGCACTTGCACTTAAAAAAAAAAAAAAAAGTTTCTCTATGGTGTATATATGTGTATATTGGAATATTGTATTATGAATTATGTTGGAGATTTTAGCTTAATTTGATGTCCATGCTCACTGCTCGATTTTAAGACTGTTTTATTTCTCTTTTAAAACCTGGGTTTATAAACATGTAATGTTATGTGACTATCATGGATTGGGGTAAAAAAAAATAAAAAAAAAAAATAAGGTAGGCCCTAGCCACCCCTAGGGCAGGATACACAGTACTTAAAAAGTATCTCTCCATCTATCTATCTATCTATCTATCTATCTATCTATCTATCTATCTATCTATCTATCTATCTATCTAGCTATCTGTCTATCTATCTATCTATCTATCCATATATATACACACACAAATATATATATATATAGATCTATATATCATATAGATCTATATTTCTATATGCATATAGATATATAGATCTATATATATATTTATAGATATACAGATCTATATATATATATTTATAGAGCCACTGGGTAGTTAAAACTAGGACCACATTTCCAAATTCTTTTAGTTTGCTAATAGCTTGGCCGTCGTTAGACCACTTTTCATTAAACTTTCCCCCAAAAAGTCTCATCCACCTCAACTCCTTCATGGAAAGTTTTGGAGTGATCCGTCATGTGGCAGAGAAAAGGGGGGCCCCAAAATACATCTTCTCCGTGGAATTTTCTGTAGGCCAATTGAACAGTAATACAGCAAAAATGGTTGAATGGAATTATACACATTTGACAGAAAGTTAAATCTTGATCCAGAAAGTATACTTTTTGTGTGTTTTTGTAAATCTGTTCTGTTGTTTAGGAGAAATTAAGGCTCAAAAAGTATATATATATATCACGCCACGGTGCCACTGTGGCTCTGCCGCTGTGCCACTGCGGACCAACTGCAGCTGATCCGCTAGCTCAAGCACACTTTTTGATCTCGCAATCTGAAGGAAATGTTGTGGCTTCCATCTTAGGACTCGAGGACTCGATCCCTGAGTCCTTGAAAATATATTAAATTAGGATATAAGGGGTCTGAGCAGGGGTACACAGACCCCGGTACATTGTGGGGGAGAGGGTGTCCTATAGGGACCCTTCCTGTGTCCAAATAAATAAAAAAGCTTTTTGTGGTATTCTGTGGACCTGGGGGTCCACCATGAGGGCTAGTGCAGCCTGTCAGGGCTGGGCTCTGGGCCTGGCTGCAGGTCGGACTGTGCACCCATCCCCACACAGCACTGCACATGGCCATGGCCATCTTACTTTACATTTAAAAAAAATACAGAAATTCACAGAAAAAGCCAAAGGTTAAAGGGACAATTATACTTCGCTGAAAATGTCAAAACAATGTTTTAAAATAACAAAACCACTGAAGTCCACCAGTTATAGTTATCTCAATTAACTATAACTCATGCCACAAAGTAACTATAACTCACTCCCTTGGCATGCACAGTGTTGTTATGACTGATGTAGCTTTATATGCCTTTAGGGATGTTATCAATGCAGTAATGTAATATGTGAAGTCATTAGCAGTGCATTGTGAGGGCTCCCACAAAAAAGAATATCACAATAAATAATAAAAGTGTGGCTGAAGCCACTCGTCAATTATTCACCGCTTCCGGCAAGGAGCACTGCATAATGCCCTTCGTGGGCTAATTTCCATATGTTTGACAGCTTTGTGATGCCTCAGTCAGTCTAGACAGGGGTACCACCAATATGTTACATAAATGTTGCTGGGGTTGCAAGGAGTGTCATTTTGAGATGTCATGAGTGATGTAATCAGTGATGTTATTGAACATGTCATGAGTGATGTAATAACTCATTACATAATGCAGTGCATGGCGGGGGCACAAGTTATAGTTTGCTCAGTGTTGGACTTGACTCTTTCTGCATGGTCATCCCCAGACTTTTTGCCTTCACTCCTCCATTTATTTTTTGCTGAATACATTTTTCTGGGCCAGAGGACTCAATTTCCCACTGCTAACCAGTGGAAAAGTGCTTGTGCTCTCTTCTTAAAACATGGTTGAATTTGCTTATACCCCATTGGCATATTTAAGTTATTTATAGTCCCTAGTAAAGTGCTCTATATGTGTCCAGGGCTGTAAATCAAATGCTACTAGAGGGCCTGCAGCACCGATTGTGCCACACACTTAAGTAGCCCTTTAAACATGTCTCAGGCCTGCCATTGCAGCCTGTGTGGTGCAGTTTTAAACTGACATGTCGACCTGGCAAAGTAAAACTTTGCCAGGCCCAAACATTCCTTTTTAATACATATGTGACCCCTAAGGTAGGCCCAGGAGAGCCCCACGGTCAGGGCGCAGTGTATTAAAAGAGCTAGACATGTACTTTTAAGTTTTACATGTCCTGGTAGGGAAAAACTCTTAAATTCTTTTTTTTATAACTGCAAGGCCTATCTCTCCCATAGGATAACATTGGAGTTGCCTTTTATAAGTGTAATTTCCGAATGGAAAGTTTGGTGTGTCTGGAATCACAATTTAAAATCCTAACTTATGGTGAAGTCAGATTTTAAATTGCAATTCTGAAAATGCCACTTTTAGAAAGTCTATCTTAGCTATTTTATGCCTGTAGCCTGTCTCTGGTCACATTACTGGGTGTAATTGGCAGTTGGGCTTTGTGTGTTCCTCCTAGACAGCCACACACAATGGGAGCTTAGGTGTGACTGGATGGGCCATCACTGACAGGATGGGAGGGAGGAGCTGGGCATAGGCCCACTTATACTCAAATAGGTTGCGTCCTGTCTCCACACAAAGGGCTGCATACCATCTGTAGTTGGTCTGGAGCCAGGGCAGGAAAGCAATGTATCTGTGCACTTCAAAGGCATGCCTTTCAAAGCTTCTCCCAAGTTCAAAGGCACAACTGTGTATAAAAGACGGACCTCAAACACCACCACCTCAGTAAACTTCTGGACCAGTGAATACTCTGCCAGGAAGAACTGCTGTGCTGCTGAAACGAGTGCCACTCTGCTGGACTGCTACTCTGAAGGAGCTACTGCCCTGCTGTTCTAATCTGATTCCCTATTGCCTTGAGAGGAAGAACTGGACCTGCAACCCATCTTGAACCCAGGACCCCAGAGAGACTCAAAGGGCTAGTTTATCTGAGCCTCAGGGACATAAAAGGCTCCCCAACAGCTCCTGGACCCATCTTCAGTGGGTTCCTGGCACCCCAAGTGGTGCTTCTCGATGTGGCTCAGAAGGCTCTTAAATCGAGCTTTTGGGCTCTTTCAGACCCCAGATGGGCCACGCCGGCCACCGTCTGCAATGCTCTCCTTGTTCCTTACGGCCCTCTCCAATGTAAGCAGGACTCTTGGCACAACTTCAGCAGGACTAATCTTGGACTGTATCGAACCCATGCTCCATCGTGGTTGTCCTGAACTTTTGACTTTGACACGGTCCAGCGCGACCAGATAGGCGACCAGATAGGCACGGTTGGCGTTCTATGCTTTTTGGTGCTATATTGCAGTTCATTCTTTAAAAATTCATAGCTCTGATTGGATTTTTGTTGTTTTGGTCTTGCTTTATGTATTAAATTATTCTCTATTTTTCTAACCTGGTGTGGGAACTGTTTGTGTGATGTTTTCACTGTTTTACTGTTTGAAGTGTTGCACAAATACTTTACACATTGCCTCTAAGTTAAGCCTGACTGTTCTGTGCCAAGCTACCAAGGGGTTGAGCACAGGTTAATTAGAAGTTTGCTTGTGCCTTTCTCTGAGAAGGATTGTGGTTGCTGCTTGAACAGGGCTCACTTAGTAAACTGTAACTGGTGAATTCAGTGTTTCTTTTAGTTTAAAATTGTATTATTTTATTCATCTATAACTCCACTTTAACCATCTGATCAGTTTATTAATGGACCATCGGCTTTGGAAAAATACCTGTGCAAACTCACATTGGTATTTACTGGGCTATTCCATCGGACCTAAACACCATTCTGTGCCAGTTCTGTCAGAACACTAACAGTGAAATTCGCTTTCAAATTCCAACATGAAAAGTGTGCCAAATTAATGTTTGGAATTGATGGTGTCTTTAGATCTTAAAAGACACAAAGCTCATGCATATTGTCTGTAGCATTGTCTGGTTTAGAAATACTTCTCTGGGAATCATGCATGCTCTAAACAGGGTATTAGTGCCTCTAATTGGCCAAAAATTTGTTCTCCACACACTTTTTTCATTTATACTTTGTTTTCAATACGCAGATTTGTAGCAAAGTAATCTTTTTTGCCCTGATCACCCTCATTTTTTACTGATGCTAGTGGTTACTGGCTCTGAGAGGGCCCTGGGCTCCGCTGACCAGGCCATGGGCCAGTGCTCTGTCCACTAAAGGTATATGGTAATTAGTATAATTCTAATTATAGTCTGTATGGTAGGGCATGTAGGTTTAGAGACCCCATTGGACATAATGCACTTAAGTCTGCACTGCTGTGGTGTCTGGTATCATTTTGAAGCCAGGTCTGCCTTGCAGGCTGCTTTTAAAATAAACCTATGTCCAAATTCGACTTTTGATATAAAAGTACTTACAAAGTACTTACAAAGCCCAAAACTACCTTTTATAAATTGTAAGCTCACCTAAGGTCTGCTCTAGGTGCCACAAGGATAGGTTGCATTGTTCTGAAAAAGCAGGAACAATATAAAATATGTTTTAAATGCCCTGGTAAGGAAAATAGCCAAAGTCGTTTTTCCTATTGTACTGCGGCTAGCCCCATTGACTAACATTGGAAGGCTTTATTAAACTTAATAAAGTCTAACTTTTGATTGAAGCAAGCTAGACATATCATTCAAAGTATCAAAATAATGGATACAATAAATCCAACAACTTGCCAAGGTCCGATTTATTATAACTATTACAGGAAAGTAGTTTTAGAACTTACTGTCCAGGAGTTACCTAAAACAGCCCTGTAGCAGTCTCTTCTGATTGGTCAGTATTTGCCAGCCTGAGCCAAGCTGCTCCCTGAGTTGGTGTGAATAGGCCTGGGGCTGAAACAATAAGCCATTTAGTGGGAGGAGATTTGCTTCCTGGAGACGTCAGTGAGAGGAAGGGGGCAAATGAGATAGGTTGGACTTCAAAGGCAGGAGAACAGAGGTCACAGGAACCAGGCCAGCCCTCACTTCCTTGATCCCCAGCCAGATGGGAGCTCCCATAATTAGAGTAGGAGAGGGTCTAGAAGGTGAGTGTAGTGAGTTGGTAGCCACTCCTTTGTGTTGGGTTTCACAGACACACACACTAAGGAGAGGTTTTCTCCATTTAGATTTTTGTGTAAACAGTTCTGGGTTGAAAATTTGCCACACTTCGCAGGAAGTGGTAATAGCAGGGGGAAGTAACTTTACCCCTTTTGGTTGGAGTCCCCCCCCTTGCCAGCCCAAAATGGATGATAAATGGGGAAGAGCTGCAGGAGCTCCTCAGAACACTGCCTGGAATAAAAGAAGAAGACTGCACCTGCTGCACTCTCAAAGCTTCACATAGAAAGGACTGTGCTTGACTCACAAGAAAATAGTGGACTTCTTGATCAGCAACAAGTACAACAGAGTTGGTAAAAGTCACCTGCAAGCTCAAAGAGAGGATCACATTCGCAGCTGACAGTTGCAATTATATTTTTCCTGGACTGTGCAGGTGCACTATGGGAAATTAAGACCTAGCCCCCCAAGAGGCAATCCAGAGTCTCTGAACCCTTGGACTGAGATAGTGGACATTTATTGTCCACAATGACACCAAGAAATTTCCAGATTTAAAAGTTCGGAAACTATCTGCAAAGTTTTGCAGAAAAGCTCCAGGAGGAGATCGGCTCGTCGTAGAGAATCAAGCCGCCGTCATGAAATTGCAAATCGGCCTGACCGCGCTGGTTTGTCCCATTTAAGACAAAGACTTCCAGAGGCTCAGCGAGGCATCGCGCTGCAGCAGGCCACAATCGTTGAATCGAACTTGGGATCCAAGAAGCCTGAGAACCCACAGACAAGCCCGTCTACGAGAGAAAAGCTCCAAGAAAAAGACTAAGGGGTCAATTCCGATCTCGGCCGGTAGGGCTCCGAATCGGATTCGGCTTTACCGGATCCGATTCGGAGCCCTATTTCCCGACCGATTCGTACGTGCGTCCGGGCGAGCGAGTACGATGCGTGCGCTCGCGAAATCGCCGACCGACTCGTTCGCAGGACCCGATCGCTCCGACCGACTCGCACGGGGACGACGCGCACCGCGCAATGGAGACGTTCCCCGGCCGGGTAAGTACGATGCGCACCTCGACCGCTCCGACCGACTCGCGCAGTCCGGCTCCAAGGAGCTGTCGGAGCCGCACTTTGGGGGTCCGTGTCGGACCCCCCTGGAAGCGTAGCCGCGCGAGTCGCACACGTGCATGTACGGCGTGACCCGCATCGACGCGAACACGCTGTAGGGGGCGCCCTTGTTCGCGTCGTGCCCATTGAGTCAATGGGAGCTTGTGTACGCGTCATACGACTGGCTCCAATTGACTTCAATGGGAGTCCGACCGAATGGAGTCCGATAGCATACGTGCGCATCGTACTCGTTCGGTCGGACTGCTAGAGTCCGATTCGGTCGGAAATCTCTCCGGGTCCAGCTCGGTCGGGGAGATTTCCGGCCTGAATCGGAATCGGCCCCATAGTCCGAAGGTAAACTTATGACCTGGGCCTAGTCCTCATCCTATCCGACCTGCGCTCCTTCACAGTCGGCCAAAAACTTTGACTTTGACCTTATCCCGGTACAGTGCAACCAGATAGCCTCGAGAGGGGCTTTAATCTTTTTGGTGCTAGAATGCACAATCTTTGATTTAATCTTTAAAAATTCATATCTCCTGTTCCCTACATTGGACTTTTGTCATTTTGGTGTTGTTTTGAAGATAACAATTCTCTCTATTTTTATCAATTGGTTTTGGATTGTGTGGTGTCTTTTACTCATTTGCTGTTTTGCTGATAATAAATGCTTTACAGATACTTGTCTCCTTAGTTAAGCCTCATCCTATCGGACCTGCGCTCCGTCATGGTCGGGCTAAAACGTTGACTTTGTCACGGTACAGTGCAACCAGATAGCCTCGAGAGGGCCTTTATTCTTTTTGGTGCTAGAATGCACAATTTTTTATTTAATCTTTAAAAATTCATATCTCCTGTTCCCTACATTAGACTTTTGTCATTTTGGTGTTGTTTTGAAGATAACAATTCTCTCTATTTCTTTCAATTGGTTTTGGATTGTGTGGTGTCTTTTACTCATTTGCTGTTTTGCTGATAATAAATGCTTTACAGATACTTGTCTCCTTAGTTAAGCCTCATCCTATCGGACCTGCGCTCCGTCACGGTCGGCCTAAAACGTTGACTTTGTCCCGGTACAGTGCAACCAGATAGCCTCGAGAAGGGCTTTAATCTTTTTGGTGCTAGAATGCACAATTTTTGATTTAATCTTTAAAAATTCATATCTCCCGTTCCCTACATTAGACTTTTGTCATTTTGGTGTTGCTTTGAAGATATTAATTCTCTCTATTTTTATTAATTGGTTTTGGATTGTGTTGTGTCTTTTACTTATTTGCTGTTTTGCTGATAATAAATGCTTTACAGATACTTGCCTGACTGCTCATTTGCCAAGCTACCAAGGTTTGAGCAAGAATTAATTTATTGATTGGACCTGCTAGTGATTGTGGTAATATTGCTAGCTGAAGGTGAAAACCCCCACCGACTAATAATCCACTTTTCTACAATAACCTTGTTCTGCAAATGAATCAATATTCTTCATAGAATAACTGAACCCGTGATTTTTCTGGTTCCGGGAATAATAAAAAGGCAGGTGGATTGGATCTGTCACCATCATTAAAATAGGGAAACCTTCTCTGAAGGTTTTTGGAACTATTTATTATTAGTCTTACAGTACTGTGTATAATTATGTATTTCTCTTGGGTTATTTGTTTGATGAATATAATGATGTCCAAAATTATGAAAACAAAACATCTCTTGATGATTTTCTGCATTTAAATAGAATACTCATTATCTAATGCAGCATATGAAATTAAATTGGACACTACCAGCTTAAGAACATTTATGTCTTAAGAATTTGCAAAAGGGCCAGGAATTAAAATGTCATCTATGAAAGATTATTGAAACATAAGTAATTTTAATCATTTTGTAGGACTATGAACACTTTCCCAAACAACAAACACCACTGCAGGATATGCATTGACGTTCCCAGCATGATGATCCTGTTGTGCTCTGTGAGAAGAAGAATGTGGTTGCAATTCCTGAACCACAGGAAACTGCAATGTTTTATCAGGAATATAGTCCCCATATGGCAGCAGCAGCAAAATTATATTCAACATTTGTATCCACATCATAATGGATAGCACTCCAGTAGCAATTCAGATTTACGTCCATGGTGGAAAAGGGGTTCAGTCACAGACCCAACAGCAAGCAGGAAGCCATGTGTAGCACTGTTTGGGTGGAGGATCGATTATTTCTCTTACTTCAAAACCTGAATCAAAGTCATTTTCATACAACATAACTTCCTGCTATAGTATCATTTCTATTGATGTGAGTTTTGTTGGAGGCTCACAATAGATCATTTTTGCAAAGGTTCCAATTGTTGATATTGCAGCATTAGTTTCTCTTGTTGAAATGGGTACTTATGTTGATTACTCATTTGAGTCATCAGCACTCAGTCACCCGGGAATGGGGTTGAAGATTTCAACATGGCTTATTCTTCTTGGGGCAAATCCTCCAGAGTAGGGAGAGGATGTGTTGATCTACTCTGGAGGAACCTTGGTGTTGATGGGGGTCTGCTAATAGAATCAGCCACATAGTGCTTTTTGGTGTGATAGACTGGCACTTTCCTGTTTTTCTTTGTACGAGGAAGTGAGAGTAAAATTACCGGCCAAGTACCTTCTATCTCAAGAACTGGAATAGGTGGGCTATACTATGGTCCAAAGGCTTGCCTGCCAAGGGCCTTCTCATGAACTAGCTCTACTACCTTAGGGAGACACCCATCATGTGGCATTATTAATTCTAGGTTTGTTGATGGCAGAGTCAGAATTCTGCACATCAGAATTTAATTTAATTCTAATTTATTGAACAGTCCGTAACAAACTGAAACAGGATACACCATCAGGTGTTTTTGTCCATGTAATATCTGGGAAGTTGTTAACCCTCTGGGCCTTATACTTTTAAAGATCACGAGGCACGAGGTAATGCGATCTTTTGAGCGATGTCCGGATGTTTTTTGCACCTCGAGCTAATATTCCCCTTTAAAGAACGTACCTGCACCACCTACGCACTGAGATTTCGACGTGCTAGACCATTGGGCTATTTAAATGGTCAATTAACAAGTCTCTGAATCGAGCTGTTTTTTCAAGCTGCTCGCGGAACGCTGTACTGCTTCGTAGACGCCGATGGAACACATCCTTTTATTCAGGTATTTCATTCTCCCACCGCCCTATATACCGATTTAGTAATTACAGTGAGGACGCTTGATTTAAGAATCCTTTTTTTGATTTTCCCTGTCTTAATTATTATACAGGGTTTAGCTCTCAGCCTTGAAATTCCCATATTATTCAGATAGGAAGAGATGCTATGTCGTTAAACACCCACCAGATGGAGGTAGAGACCCTATCTAGAAGCCACGTACAAAAGGTACTTTTCACCACTTTATTAGAACCAAATTGGTTTAGTATACATCTATTTTCGCCGCAAACTAATTTTTTGTGGTGTTTTACCCTCCCTGTTTTTATTTATTTTTTGTATACAGTACCTTCCATAATTTTCTTGACCCGGATACCGCCAACTACGGGCCCTGATAAAAACAGGTGAGTGTATGTACATAGCTTCTCCCTCCATCAAATTACTGCTGAAGTCGGGCATGTTTGGATAATATCTCGAGAGCCCACTATACTATCTTTGTCCCTTGGCTCAGTTTGTCTTTATTTAGAACGTTTTTAGACTTCCATTCTTTGAACAGAAGGGAGGTGGGCGCTAATATATATGTCCATCTTTTCATGTAACGCTGCGTCAGTATTTATTTGACTGAACAGCGTAAAGTGATAGATGATTCCGGCTTGGCTCCATTTGTGTTTCCATTATAGATTTTTTCTCGACCTGCTACCATTACCCACGATTGGAAAGATCATCGCAGCTGTTCCGCTAATTATATCTATATTTATTGCGATTCAGCGTGCGTACCGTCGACCCAGCGAGCCTCATATGTCTGAACTCTATTTGAAATTTTCTTTGGTAAGCTGTTTATATATTTTAGTTTTGTTAGCATACTTTATCATCACGGCTTTTTATTTAAAGGAGTCCATGTGTCACTCTGTTTACCTATGTTCAATTAAATGGGTGTCCAAACTGTCAGTAGTACCATTCATCATTACTACTTATATGAATTCTCTTTAGCTGAACTCTATTGGTTTGTTACTCTTTGATTCCACCATATGAGAACTGAATCTCAATATGTTACGGAACCAGGCTTACTAATGTCTTACATGGCCGTCCCCCTCTTTCACTCTAGGCCTTATTACTTATGAAACTAGGGGACCTTATATACTTTGGAGTTTGGTTATTTATTGACCGAGTTGGACTCGATATGCCTTGAGTCCCTTGATCTAAAATTTGAATTCAAATCTTTGTTCCAATGTTTGTCTACCTATTTGATCTCTTTTTCATTCATCTTTTTTCATTTTCTTCTTCTCATTTTTTCTGTGCATGTGTTTTCATTGGTTTTGTTTTATTTATCATTGAGAAATAAATATAATTTGTTTATAATATCACCCTTCTTAACTTGACCATCATTATTTTCTCTCTCATTGCTATTAAATTTGTTAATCTATTATTTGTTATCAATGATGATACATGTGTAAAGTTGTATTTTTTTACGACAGGTCCCACTGCTCATTTTTAAAGAAAAATCCTCTATATGCGCCCTGAAGAAGGTGATACCCTAAAAGGAAGAAGGGTTCCACCGAAACGCGCGTTGGCGCTTTACATTAGTCCCCCCGTTGTTTGTTAAGAAAAAAATGATGTTATGTCGATATTAGATTTATTGTCCAATTAATTGTTGACATATTCTATTCTATTTTTGAGCAGACATTTTCTTCGCCTTTCCTTTACTGACTCTCATGGTGAGGGGACTTGGTGCTTATTATGTGTTTTTTGGTATGTTTGTGATGTATATAATTGGGGTTTCGCATGAGTATGTTTGAATAAGAATATGATTGTATGGGGTTGAATGCGAGTTGTGCAATGGGATCTGATAATTTTTTATATATGAAATGTTCTTCTATTTTTGATATATTTTTTTGAATGTATTAATGTATTTGCATAGAAAAGTTGGTATATACAAATAAATAATCAATTGAACAATGATCACTTCTCTTTGAATACTGTTCGTTTTTCGTGATGGTAAAGTAAGAGTGGTTGATGGAAATATATGACGCATAGCGCATTCCTAAATTCATATAGGTAGTGGCTCTTTTTGTACATTTTTGTACGTTTTTGTTTTTGTTGTCTGCCACCTTTTCAGGGAAATCAAGATCAGGCACATAAATTGGTAATCAAAACAATAGTTCGTATGGGGTGTGACCATCGAGTATTCCTCTAGGTAAACTATTAGTGCTCTCTGAACTTCATTCAAACTGTGCAGCCTTTTCAATCTTGTATCCAATACCTAGGGGTCAAGGCTTGTTTAAGTGCAGTATTAGCTCACTCTACAATGCCGTTAAATTCTGGTTAGGATGAGGGCAAAGATAGCAGCCATACTTCCAGAGCAGACATTGCAACCATGAACGTCTTGATGGAAAACGGAGGATGATTCTCTGAATGAATGGTATGAACTGCTCCCATTGCTGCAAGGCAGTGCAAGTCCTTTATGATGGCTCGAGCAGGCAGTGGCAGTTTTTTGTGGCCAAACCATAAGGAATCTATAGCATGAATCAACTTCAACTGATATGTACTAACAATGATTGACACTCAGTAATGGACCGATAAGGTCCAGGAAGATTACTCCAAATGTAGATAGTAAGGGTAGTAAGTGCTGGTCTTATAGCAGTTTAATGTTTTATTAGTTGGCAAATGGTGCATCGCTGCACATTGTTTTGTACGGTTTGGGAAGTATGATCACCAGTATCATTGCTGTAGCACTGATACAGTAAAACTGATACCAGCATGAGCAAAAGCTATCCCTTCATGAGTTGCCTTGACTTAATCTAATCTAGCTCGCTTATTCGTAACATCCCTATCCTCTAACCCAAGTACAGAAATGATGGGAACATTATCTTCATTAAGAATGAAGGAATACATGGAGGGGAAACCATCTTGAAGCTATTCTCTTTTTGAGGTTGCTTGCATTGCCACTAAAATGGTTGCATTAATATTTGTTTGTGGTCAAGTTACAGCAACTACTTTAAAGGTTTAGACCACTGTTACAGCCCATTCTGTCGCACAGTTCCCTTTAGCATAAATTCCATTACTTTTGTTGGCCATAGTGTGCTGTACATGGACTGAAGGAAGCTTGTCCTGTAAAACAGCTGCCTTTCCGCAAAGTTGTTTACTTTTTGGTGATTTCTCTTTTGAATCACTAAATCCTTTTGGGTGCCAATGCGGTAAATCTACTTTGTATCCTTGTACACAAAATGCTGAATCTGACACAGTAAGTGCAGGAATGGACAGATCAGCTTTCTGATGGTCCAGTAGTAGGGCATGCACGTATGCTAGCTATGCAGTGGAATCACCTAGAAGTTTAGTGTGTGTACGTAACACCTTAAAGTTGCCATCTTCAAAAATGTACTGCACCACAGTACAAGCTGCAGAGTACTTCTGTTTAGTGCCAACAGCATACTTTGTAGAACTGTCCATGTGAAACATACTCTTATACTCCAGTAAGGGTAATATATGTGGAGTTTGTGATATATTTTGTTTATATTGCAAACATTTCTAAGTGTGAAGTGTTGAACCATATCAACATTAGTGGCATTAAACAAAGTGGGGCACTGCACCTAACACAGGTGTAGAGTGCATCCATTGGGAATGCTAGCTTTTGTTGCTGCTCATAATGTATGTATGGGGAGAGACTATAATAATTTGTTTTCCATGTACAAGAGGACTATCCTTTAGTGTAGCTGTCTGTAGTCAGTGAGAATTTTCTCAGGCAAAGTGAATTGCTCCTCAGCAAAGGAATACAGATGTGATCTGCATGTCCCTCATTGTTAACTACATATGTGTAGACTGGAGCTCTAGGAACAAGACTAATTACTCGATTTGTCTTGTCCGATGTTTGTAAGTATTTAGTGTCTTAAATGTCTGCTTACAGTAGTGTAAAATAGCTGTGTGTGTTTTTGTCCAGTTGTTTCAGTGGGAGAAGTTAATTCATACAAGGGATTAACCCACTCAGTATATTGTGGCAATTAAATTCTTCTGAAGTTAAAAAACCATTTTAGGGTTTGTAACTGCCTCAATGTGTTTGGAGGTTTACAGTAGCACACTTCTACAGGAATTCAGGTGCCTATCCTTTACCCTCGCTCTATAATTCGTATCCATGGAAAATCATATTAAGGTATGCAATTTTAGATTTAAAAAAAAATGATTTCATACACATGTCGAGCTAAGAGTGTCACTACTCTATTCACATTAGCCAGGTGTTCAATAAGTCATCATCTGTAATATACACGTCAGCAATATATGATAGCGCCTCAGGATTTTCTTGTACGATCTCCGTAATCTTTGCTGCGAAATGCCCACAGATGTTCTTATAGCCAGGGAGTAATCTTGTGTAGGCGTGCAGAAAACCACAGAATCCATTAGATATAAGTAACTTTGTTTTCTACTTTTTCTTGACTAGATTCATCATCCGTCTAATGCTATAAACATTTTTGTACAGCATGTGTGCATGTATGTGCATTTAGGCTTCTATAATCTAAACCTATCCTATATGGCTTGTCAGGCTTTAACACCGGGAAAAGAGGAGTGTTCATAGTAGAATGACATGACATTGATATTGCTTGATATTGCAGGTGATCTAAAATACCTTTGAAACCATTCTTAGCTTCAGATTTAAGAGGATATTGAGCCTGAACTTGGGGCTGACGCCTCAAGGGAATCACATGTGGAACAGATTCTTTGTCCCACCTGCATTGCTTCTATACAATGCAGGAGCCTGCTTTAGTGCCCAGTCACATGCATATTTTTTTACCTCCTCACCTTGAGGTGTATCCCTTAAAAAAAAAAAAACTGAGGCCAATCATCCTTTGGGAGGATGATGTAAACATCCGACAAATTAGACTAGAATATACCTATGAATTTGTGCAGTATATCACCCTCAAGTTCTATTTCTACATCATAAATCCCATCAGAAGGGTTTACAGGTTCATCCAGTGTCTCAACTTGTATATATTCTTTAGTTGGAGACACTACATGATGCTCCTTGAGAGTCTGTTAAACTATTGTCACTTCTGCTGTGCTGTCCTGATGTGCTACTAGCCAAAGCCTAGTCTATAGAAGGATCCATAGCTGCCAAGGCATGTTTCTTTGCTAATTCAGCTATTTTCTTTTTCTTATAGTGTATTTTGAGTCTGAACCTTACTCTTCCTTCTTTATACTAATTTCAACGTCTCCCTTTGGCTCACTTTCCGATTTGACATATTCCCCCTGTCTGAAATACTCAGTCTGTCCACTACTTTCTGTCTTTTTACTGTTCCCAAAGCCCAACAAAAATTGGGAAGTACAGCTATCAGAATACGGATACCAATCTGTCTTTCTAATTTAATCATGGTCTCTCATAATATATCCATCCTGCTGGTCTCTTGAACTGGAGGGGATTCAGTTATAGTTTTTTGTTTTGTTTTCTGCTTTTTTTATAGCCTCCGGTGCATCTTTTTCCTAACCGGAATCCTCAGTCTAATTTTTGTTTTGGGATATAGTTTTACAGCTCTAGAACCTAAAGTATCACAGCTAACAGAAGTGTGAAATTCTGAAATAATTCTAGGAAGCTCCTGTTCATTGTCTTTAACAGGAACCACTACAAACGACTGGCGCACTGCCAGAACTCAGCTACTCCTCAAAGGTCACTCAACAATATGCAGGACAATATCTCAAAATTACCCATTAATTTAATATCCGAATCCAGGGCCGTTGCAGCTCAGTGTGCATTCTGTATCTGTTTTAACACTTCCCGCAACATCGCTAATGAAGGTGTGCCATGTGCCGTAGTATAAATACTCGTAAAGATTGCTTCCCATGTAGTAAAGTCCTCTACGGTAGTACAAATATTAAGTGGAACACATATAGTTAACAATCTGTGTTTAGCGTGATGATGGACCGCTTATAACTGATTAGTTTTATGAGTGATACAAAATGGAACTCTATCTAGTTTTGTGGGCACTCTGCCCTTTATTGCATTAATAGTCAAAATCACTAATTGCCTGCACTTGCACCGTGGGATGCACTTGTTGTGCAGAGCCGGTAGAGAATGCACCCATTGCAGTTGATTGTAAAACATATTGTCTGAGTTGCCAATTAATGACTGCTACTTGATTTAATAGATCTTACTTCTGGAGTTTTCAGATTGCTGTGTCAGGATATGATGTATACAGTTCAGGTAGCCCCTTCATTACTCAAGGGACCTAGTCTAATATTCTGAGTTATATCAATCAATCAATCATGTCACTTATAAAGCGCACGACATACCCGCGAGGGTCTCAAGGCGCTGGGGGAAGAGGGGGGTAGTGCTGCTACTGATCGAAGAGCCAGGTCTTGAGGAGTCTTCTGAAGGCCAGTAGGTCTTGGGTCTGTCGGAGGTTGGTGGGGAGGGTGTTCCAGGTCTTGGCGGCGAGGTGGGAGAAGGATCTGCCGCCGGCGGTCATTTTCCGGATGCGGGGGACTGTGGCGAGGCGAGGCTGGTCGGCGGAGCTGGCGGGTGGGGGTGTAGAAGCTGAGTCGTCTGTTGAGGTAGGCTGGTCTGGAGTTGTGGAGTGCTTTGTGTGCGTGGGTGAGGAGCTTGAAGGTTATCCTCTTGTTGACAGGGAGCCAGTGCAGGTCTCTCAGGTGGGGTGTGATGTGGCTGCGTCGGGGGATGTCGAGGATAAGACGTGCAGAGGCGTTCTGGATGCGTTGCAGCCGTCTCAGGAGCTTAGCCGTCGTTCCTGCGTAGAGGGCGTTTCCGTAGTCCAGCCTGCTGGTGACGAGGGCCTGGGTGACTGTTTTTCTTGTTTCGGTGGGGATCCACTTGAAGATCCTGCGGAGCATTCGGAGGATGTTGAAGCAGGATGAGGAAACGGCGTTGACCTGCTTAGTCATGGAGAGGGTGGGGTCGAGGATGACCCCTAGGTTGCGTACGTGGTCGGTGGGTGGCGGGGCTGTTCCCAGTGATGTTGGCCACCAGGAGTCGTCCCAGGCTGAAGGGTAGTTGTCCACCAAACCATACCATGATTGATGTTGTTGATATCCTAACAGGACTTCTAAGTCACTATAGGGTTCTCATATTAGAATCTACAGCATCAAACTCACCCACGAGGGTTATGCAACAAGTGCATTTACAATTAAAGTTATCCCACTTTCGGTGTTGGGAAAACCCCTAAAAAGAGGTGTTATGCAATAGGCCCACAAAAACTTGGTCCTATTTGAATAGGTTGCTGCTCCAACATAAAACATATTTGAAAGCATAAGATTTAAACTGAAATCATAATGGGGAATAACCATTTATACAGCCTTTCGTGAAGGCTTCAGCAAGAGAAAGTTATTAGGGCTATATATGTCTCTCAGTCTGGAATCCCCGGGACGAAGTTCATAACTCTCTCTTCTAGTTAATATATTTCTGACTAAACATTATTGAATGTTTAAGAAAAAAATAACCTTTCACTTACATTCTGTGAAACCCCGCTCATTGTTTGAAAACAATATGTGAGAATTTGAGATAGCATTGTCAATAAAACCTTGTTTAAAAATGATCACTGGATAAAACAAATTTCAAAACCATACAGCAGTAACTTGAAAACATACTCAAGCAGACTGAGGGCTTGATTTAGAGTTCGGTGGATAGAGTACTACATCACAAACGTGACAATATCATGTCTGCCATATTACAAGTGCATTATATCCAATGAATGGCATTTGTAATACGGCAAATGGGATATTCGTCACATTTGTGACGTAGTAACCCGTCCGTCGAACTCTAAATCAGGCCCTCAACGATCATGTAGCAATGAATAACAACATCAAATAAATGTGCATTTTATATTTGAGACATACACTTGAATGAAATTAGCACATACAACTCTAAAAGGGGGAATGTATAGAAAGGAAAATATAATGATAATTATAGCAACACTTTTGTGAGTGTCTTTATGCCTCTCACAAGGATGTGTCTTCATTTCTGTGAATAGACAATAAACTTAGAGAAATATCTTTGGCCATGCTCTAACACTGTGTTTGGCTGTACCCACAGAGTATGACGGAAGCCAGAGAGACCAGGAAAGCAGCATGTGGTCCATGGATAAACTTCAACTAAGAGGCAAAGACTTTTATGGATCATCACAATATGCCCGCTCACCAAAGAAGAGTTTAATATCTTGACCACCTCTGAGGTGGCCTATACAAAACATTTCCACAGGTTTATGACACCTCACTTGGGCATCTTTTTTTCCGCACCCTGGAAGCAGTCAGATACCTACTCCAGTAATGGGATGGAGTAACTCCATTTCCAGAGTGTGGAGGGGAATGGAATGGAACACCTGCAAACCTTTTGGAGGCAGTGGCAGTAGCAGTAGAGGTTTCTCCATAGGAAAACATGTTTTCCCCATGGAAAAGGAAAAGAAAATACATCAGCATTTGCACATCAGGCTGGCTTTCAATAGTGCATAACTGTACACTATGTGCAATTATACACTGCAACAATAGCAAGTTAAAAAACACACACACAACTCACTCAATAATACTCAAGCTGTGACTAGTGCAGCATTCCAGGCAATCTACATCTGGGTTTTGTGAATAGGATAACATCATAAATCTACACCCATGAGCAACAGTAGCTCTACAAGTGCAGATTTACAACTGATTTTGTGAAGGGACCGTATATGCGCTTCCAAATTGGGAGTAATAGAAGGAAACTTGTGGCTTGACATAACTATATCAATAGTCCTAACATCAGTTGGATAACATCAAATGTTAGGCCCCTGGAAAATGTGACGAGGGTCACATAAAACGTCACTTGGAAAGACTGGTTCAAATATAAATAGGTTTTAGGCGAGAGGAGCTCCTTTTTACCATAAGATCCTTTGAGTTGGGCTTGCCAAATTACAAACAAATAGATGTTTATTCTACCAGAAGCAACAAGTGCATTCAGCATAATCTAGGCCTTTATGTAACAAATTACCATTGTGTTTGACAGAAATATGCCACTTAATATAGCGTAATTAATTAAATAATACATATACATCATGAATCTGCTCCTGCGGGACTAACAGCTGCCATTTACTATCAAACCCAGTGGTACTCATTTTATCAAACTCAGAAGGATGAAAGGGTGAGTGAACATGCAAGGATTGGAACCTGTGCATGCAGAATACAAACAGATCTCTATAGTGGATGAATTCATCCACTTAAGATAGCTTACTGGCTGGTGGATTATGTCACCATATGAGGACGTTTTAATTTTGTTCTAATATTGACCACCTTTGTCTATCACACATCTTTCCTTTCTCCTGAAAACCTTTATTCTTTTGAGATTTTTGGTGACAGAAACAGTCACATCCATACTCAAAGCCCACTCTGCCTGCAGTTAATAAGATAACAAATAGCAATCTGCCTGCGGAAATGGATAGAAAAATTGCACTTACTTCTCTGGGCAACTCTGTCAGGAAATTCTCATCAACAGCAAAAGTTCGAAGGCTATGCAGGTATCCAATGGTGGCAGGGAGGGACTCCAGTTCATTGCAGCTACAATCAAATTCTTCTAATAAGGATAAGCTGTAATTTGAAGTAAAGCATAAAATTAAGAGATTAAAAACAAGAAATGAATGCAGGTTCAAATAGTTGAAATCTGATGGTTAAATGGTATTACATCAAGCTCTTAGGAACACACACCAACTAAAAAAGTACTCAGTAGTACTACAGAAGAAAAATGTAATCCCATTGCGTGATGTCAAAATTGGGTTATTAGTTGTGTAGGATGTGAGGGCTGAGTAAGTAATAGACCCACAATTTCCCATTACTGGAAACCCAGCACCCCATTGTAGCATTTGACTCTCTCAGAGTAGCGAAGCGAAGCAGAGCAGTCCAAGGCCTACTCAGGGGAGGTAGTGTGGACTAGTGATCACCATTCGCCGGCACCCAATAAAAATACTCAATAAATGATTGTTCAGTCAGTGCTTTTTCTTTAAAAAAGGAAAAGTTAATTTATTACATACACTACTAAATACTGCACATGAATTTACAAATACAAATATCAGGCACATAGAAATCCTTTGGTGACATTCTGAAATCATATTTGACTCTTAATGGGTCATTACCCCTACAATCACAGTACTCCCACCAATACCAGATCGAACATCACATATATAGGGGTTTATCATTTTAAATAGGAAGGCCTATTGTCTTTGTCAATGAATCATTTCAACAATAAAATTAGGCAAACCTGTTGGCTTTATCAAGGGGTCACCACTTCAATATATAAGGTAAGCATGTTAGCTTTGTCCAGAAGGCACCAGGTAAAAAAGACCGCTGTTTGATAGAAGCACGCATAGTTAAACCATGCATGCCTCTACCACGCAGTCCAAACCACGCATTTCTTTATCACGCATGCCTTTACCACACAATTCCGTGGTATAGGCATGAATGGTAAAGGGGTATGTGTGGCTAAGGTCGCCACTACCCCGACCGCCCCCGCGCTGTTCCTAAAACCCTACCTCTTTACTAACTCTACCCCAACCCCCTCCACTCCCACGCTGACTCATTCCCTTCCCTCTGCACTAAGGCCTAAAACCCTGCCCCCAACCCTGTGCTGAACCTTAAACTACCCCAACCCCTTCCACTGCCCTAAAATCTACCACGACCTCCCAGCCCTAAAAACTACCACGACTTCCCATTCCCCTCCCACTGCCCTAAGGCCTAAAATCCTGCCCCTTTACTGACACTACCCCCCGCACTGCCCCTTAAACTACCCCAAACCCTTCCACGGCCCTGAAACCTACCCTGACTACCCCTACCCCACCCCCAGCCCTAAAAACTACCCCTCCCTCTGCCCTAAGGCCCAAAACCCTGCCCCTTTACTTACACTACCCCAACAGCTCCCACCCAACCCCGCGCTGTCCCTTAAACTACCCCAACCCCTTCCACTGGCCTGAAACCTACCCCGACCCCCCTCATCAGCCCCACTCACCTCACTGCGGCATCTTCCTGCTTCTGTCTTCACCGTCTTCCGCCTAGCCAGCAGCTAGACCGCGCACTGCCTTAACTATGCATATGAGTGGTTTAGGCATATGCGTGGTTAAGGCACGCGTAGTTGTGCTTGCGTAGTCAGAACACGCGTAGTTAAGACCGCGGTGTTCCGACTGTTCCCCAAAAAAGACCAATAACCACATGTGAAAATCACCATTACATGTTGAAATCCATAACCATGTTTAAATGCACTCATTATTGTCAACAAAGCATTGTAATGCTTAGCAAAATCACTGTCAACAACATATTGTCCATAAAACATTTAAAATCAACTTAACATGCATCTTGAATCTTTCTTTCACACGTTTAGGCCACATAAAATGCAGCCATAGAAGCAACAGCTAGAGGTATACTCCCAGGGAACAGATCAAAAGTTCCAGCATTAGGAAGGCTTTAGAAATAATGGAAAAAATCTCCCCTGTTCAGGTTTCCTAAAACTTGGGAGACATAGGGTTACATTTAACAAGTTAGTAGTAAGGGGCTGCAATAACTCCTGCAGCCCACACACCACTTGCAAGACACATTGGTGGTACCCGTGCCATCCTGGGGCTCCACAAAGGACAGGTCTCTATTCGAAATAAGCATGCAGAGCATTATGGGGCACTCCAGGCTAGGAGAGTTAAATGTTTTAATAGCAGCTCCAGCTGCTTTGTTTATGAATGCTCAGCCTGTCTTTGATTTTCCTTTTGTTCTTGGGAGGGATGCACCAATCACACTTGGAACATCCCAAGCCTTCTGTCATTTTGCAGAAGTGTGAAGAGCCGACGCCTGCACTGCCCTGCCTGCTCTCCGCCTGGCCAACAGGACCCGATGATGGCATGAGAGCCGGTGGCTGTACGCTCCTGCCCCTGTCCTCGTGGGTGAGTTGATGTTCTTAGGTCTTCTTTCACCAGGTAGGGGCTGCCTTTGGGTCCTGGTGATGGAGTCCTTGTGCCCGAAGAGGTCAAGTTCCTTGGTTTTCAGAACCAGTTTGTGGCAAAAACACAATGGATGCCACCAGATAAGACTCTTGGAAGTTGTACCTGGTGGCCTGCATGTAAGAAGCAGCTCTCAAAATGTGGTCTGGAAATAAAGTAAAGCATGCCTTTTACAGAAATCCATCTGATTATGGAAACTCTATTCCAACCTGAGTGATTGGATTTTCAAATGGTAAAGATGCTATGACTCCGATCAGCAGTGGGTTTATGCCTAACTGCCAGGATATGGCAAACAGCCTGAACACCCGGTGGGGTTGAGGTCTTTTGCCAATGGTATCTTGGAGTCCATCCTACTATGACTCTGCAAACTGGGCAAAGCACACCTATTCTGCCCGTGACTATCAAGGTAGCAAGGGAGAGGAGCCTAAGGTTAAGTTAGTGTTGGTGAGAAGAGTTCAGAATTCGAAACGAATACCTGAGCAAGTAATAGGACCATGTTTGTATTCCTTCTATTTAGAATTTAGTTATGGTGTACGTGTCATCTCATGACAAGAGCCATACTTTCTAAATGATAAATTAGAGAAAGTAGTAGTATTTCTGTTTACGGCACCAGTCTATCTCAATCTAAAATCTGTTCCTGGAAAGGATGCGTGGTACAGACATTTTCAGCGTAGTTATGCTTATAAAGTGAAAAGCAAATAAGACCTGTATCAAAACAACAATGAGGGGTGGGAATTTCACAAGAAGGTGAAATACATCTCCAGACTTCCATTCTGCAAGGTATTACAGAATGCATGCCCTTGTCTGTAGTGCAATTTTACTGTTGTGGGAGCGTGGCTGGTGGAGAAGGAGAATGCGGCCATTCCTCCTGCCATTCTCTCATAAATGTAAACACCCATGTTACAGTAGGCAATGATGGCCTCCGTCCTGACTCCTTGGCTTCAAACATGTGGAGACCTCCAGCCTCAATTAAAGATCATGATGTTATGGTTCACCATTACCAATGTCTACCGATTTCTTATGTGGGCTAGGTAAAAGCCATGACTACTGATGTTTCTCTTGTGCAAGGTAGAACTGATACAGTGTGAAGCTTATTCAATTTGCTCTCTTTCTATTAGAGGCCAAAGCTACTGAGGACCTTTGTGACCCATTTGTGCAGTTGTACCTAGTTTTAGATGGATACACTGTTAAAGATTGCTTGGTGAAGGAGAGATGCTATGGGAACTTTTTCAGGAGTCCCTGGGGAGTCATGGATAACTGGGCTCAGATTGTATTCGCCAGAGCCATTTACCACTGGTGTCCAGGGGCTTATGCCTTCTGTTGGACATAAAACTATTCACTACGTATGCCCCATTCACACTTCACACTCAGGTTAGGGGGTTGAGCAGTCCAAGGCTAACTCAGGGAGTTGGGGTTAGAACTCCTGGATTCATGAAGCCACAAATACTGGCTTAGTCTTTTCAAAAGAAGTATTTTACTATAAATCACGCAAAATGCAATGCTATGCAGAAAACATTTCAGAAGCATCAAATTGCTTAGGGAGTTTCATTACTCTGGAAAGAAACAGTTCACAGTGAGAGTGGTATAAATGACCCTCGAGAGGGACATCTTTGCCAGGTGCTCTTGCACTAAAGTTTCAAGGTTCTCATGGAGGAGTTCTCTGGGATTTCCCAGGGAGAAGTGAGGGAAAACAGGGAACCAGGGAGCTAGTCTGTTAAGGCTTTTAGCTGAATTCTATTTTTGCTGGTCAGTGGTTATAGAACCTGCTAGCTAGTAGCAAAGTGCTTGTGCTCCCCTTTAAACATCATGAAATTGGTATACACCTAATTGGCTCATTTAATTTACCTGTAACTACTGAGTATATGGGCCAAAATGTACCCAGGACCTGTAAGTTAAATGTCACTAGTAAGCTACAGCACTCCTTGTGTCAACCAATACAGTGACAGGGTAAAGCATGTCTCCAGGCCTTCCACTTTTGCCTGACTGTAAAGTTTTAAACTGCCAATTCGAACTGTCAAAAAAAAAACCTTTTGACAGGCCTAAACCTTCCCTTTAAATATTAATATGCATGGTATTTAAAAGTAGGAAATATAGAAGTTTAATATTTCACATGTCCTTATTGTGGAAAAGCATAAAAGCTATTTTCAAAGTAGCAAGGCTTGCTGCTTTACATTACAACACCTTGTAATTCTAATTTTGGATTGGTAACAGCTAGGCAAATATTTAAAGGACTCTTTTTAATAGTTAAAATCCAGTTTAATGGTAAAGTTGAATTTTGTCAAATTATTACAGAAAAAGATACTTTAGAAAAGTTACCTTCTGTCTGCCTAAAGCCTCCAGAGGCCTTTCTGTAAGTACTCAGCTACCACCTAGGAGCTTGATGGGTCTCCTGTGGCTAGGTGTGAACTGCTCCCAGGGCAGGAAAAATTGGCTTTTGGTTGGGGAGGTGTTGTCCTCCCCTTGACAGAATGCCTAAGGGGCTGTAATCCGATCCTTGGTGCAATTCAAAGGGGCCTCCCAGTCACAGGCAGTTGTAGCTCACACCTAGACTTGCGTCTCCTTTTGTTCTTCAAGTCAGCCAGGCACCAACGCCAGTGGTAGGGAGAGTTACCCCAAAACTGACTTAGAGTGACCATGAGGGTGGGGCTGTGAGCATCCTCTTTGACAATTGAGAGTGAAATCCTGCTTGAATGTCATGTCCTGCTTGACAGATCTGCTGGGTGTTTATATATAACATTTGGGACAAACTTTAAAAGAGGAAACAGAATGCCAAAACACTGGGTAAATCCTCTGTCTGGTTGCTGAAAGCTCAGCTATGATTTTACCAGACTTCTGGCATCTCCAGGCATCCACTTCAGAGCACTCCTGTTCCTGCAGAATATCAGAGGAGGACTGAACCTGCTGTCTGAGACCTGAAAAGAGCCTCAAAGACTGGACTTGCTCTCCCTTTTGTACTCAGAACAAAGAAGTGGACTCCAAGGGTCATAAGACTGATCTCCTGGTCAAGCAACTGAGATACAACAAGATTAGGAGGCCTTTCTGCAACTGCCCAGCTGACCATCAGCAACTGGGCCTCAACTGGACTTTGCCATCCTGTGTCTCACCTGAGGTCCCTGGGGGCTTTAGAAGTATACCCCTCTGGTGGATTGGGACTTAAATGACTAAAATCAAATGGTATAATATTTGACCAGGATGAATTTGGTTAGGGTATCTAACCTGAACTCCATTGTGGTCAACGTTAAATTTCACCTAGGTTCTTTTCTACCACGATCATTTACTGTCATTTGCATTTTGTGCTGCCTGGCGCTCTTTCTATTTAATGCTTTAAAAATGTATATCTCCAGTTCTCCTTAATGGATTTTTGTCCTGTGATGTCATTTTGTTTATTAAAGTTTACTCTATTTTCCTAATTAATGTTAGGATTTTTATTATTTAGCATTTTGACTTTGTTATTGATCTAGTAGTGCATAAATACTTTACACATTGCCCATCTGCTTTGTGCCATAGCTAGCAGGAGGTGGAGCTTAGGTTTATTTAGTGACTTTAGTGGTTCACTCTCACAAAGTTGGGCTCTTCTTAGGAAATGATTAAGCTTATCTTTTAGAGGAAGGAGGGATATGTGATGTAAAAAACCTTTATATAATGACTGCTCATATTAATATAATAATTACCATCATCCTGATACATATATTTCATGTGCTGATTGTACATATTAATTAAATTTCTTATTGTAAAAGACCAAGATCTGTGTGTGCCTAGGGGCCCATGTTGAAGTTTCAGGCATAGATGTAGCTCTCTGTAGATAAGACTTCTAACCAGGTGTGCCCTGGTAAATTGGGAAATTCACAACAATGCAGCCCAGTAAGATGACAGTAGTCACACTGTCTAAAAGAAAGGTGCACAGGATGTCCAATGCTGACTACAGAGCCCTACTCTGGGTCTCATTCCAGTAGGGCCTCAATGCATAGGCTTGATCGTTATGTTTGCTGAGATGGGCATCATAAATACTACAGCTTGCCATGGGGGACTTGAGGCAGGGGTGCACACCTTCTAGAGCCATGTAGGGCATTTTTTTCCATCTCAACACATGCACAAGGTGTTTGAAAAATGTGTTCGGGCCATTAACCATTCATGGGCATTTTTGATTATTACTATAATGAGGATATCAGTGCATGCTACGAGTGTTCACAATATGATGATTTTTTGTCATATGTTGCTTTCCAGTTAGCCATACCATCATTAAAGCTGGGTAATTAATAAGCAGGGAGCAAAAGCAATCTGTTACAGTTACTATATAACCTGCCTCTTCCAAACAAGTCATTTCTATTTTTGGGGTTATTTAAAATGGGGTGGAGCTCACGCTTATTGCTTCAAAACCCCCTCTAGTTTTTGCCTTTGAGAATAATGGTTCTGTGCCCCTCACTGTGGTCTTTCCTTTCCAGTATGCTCTTCTTCACTGTAGCCCACTTATTCCAGAATTGCTAGTTCCTTCATGGCCAAGTTAAAGCCTTTGCTCAGTTACTGCAGTCCAACATAATTATGCCTTAAGAAATTAATCCGTTTTGTCCAAATAGGTTGAGCAAGTGAGTACTGCAAATATTAGTTTTACTATAGTTCGGCACTCAGATGTCTCTGTGCCATTTTGCTGGCACTGTCTTTTCTTAAGGCACTGCCAGTGCCTTCCATCGTGGTATTGTGTCTTTTTCATACTATGTGCCTGTGCCCAGTGCAACATCTGGAATGGGTCACCAAACCAAGTGGGTGATGTGCAGTTGTCTACAGACATCTCAATTCTTTTCCTGTCAAGAAGTTTAACACTGAAGGTCGGGACATGGCATTCTGCCTTCTGGAAAGACTGTCTTTGTCCAGCAATTTTGTGATTTTTATCCTATAGTGCATTGGAAATTGCAATGCACCAAGAATGGCTTGACGACAGCTGCTGATTGCCATTATATACCAGTTCCAGTTTAATCTTTCAGAGATAAGGAACGCGCAACATCCTGGTTTTTGCTGTCTCACTTGTCATTCCCTAAGTTGGACCTTGTGTAAAGTGAACATTTGTAGCAAAGGGTGTTGGCAATCTAAGCCCTCATTATGAGTGTCCTGACAAATGGTCCATATTTACCTCTGATATTAGTAACTCCGAGGGAGGGGAACATCTGGGACATTATGAGGTGTACTCTGAGGGTCCACTTAGAAATAAGGAATTTCCAAGGAGCTGGTAAATATGGGTCAGATTCCCCAGTAATTGTTCATTTTCCCCTGGATTTTCAGACAGGGATTTCGTCAGCCAAAATCTCCGTGTGAAAATAAACCCATCCCCAGGAACACCACATCTTTCATAATTCTAAGTAGAGATAGTATGTGCTGCATAATTCCAGTGTGGCCGGTGACACTAGTTATCAGCCTCATCAGAATTATGAGATCCATTGTAACACTGTGGATCTGTTTTCTTTTAGACAGAGATGATAGCTGCTTTCAACAGCACAAAATCTCTGGATGAATATCTTGGCCAAAATAAAGAAAATCACACCTCAAATTGCTGATTCCCCCAGTAATTCTCCATATCTTACTGGACCCTCAGGGTCCAACTTGCATTAGGCCAGATTTTCTTGGCCCTCGAAATTACGGTTACCCTTGGTATTGGGCACTCGGAGATGAGGGCATACTGGCCTCTTTCCAGGACATGGGTCATTATTTGCATTTGTTGCTTAATTATATGACAGAGTTATGCACTGTAGGTTATGAAGACCAATATTATATGCCTGATATACAAATAAAAATATACATTTATAAAACCCAAATATGACGATGATACAAATTTAGATCAAATTATATTTTATGAAGAGATTGATGTACACCAAAGAGGTTTTAATCTCTGGTAGCCTTCATTGTTGTTTTAATAAATTGACATTCCTGTTTACATTAATGACGTGCATTGCAAGTTTGATAACTTCACTTTCTTGAAACTCATATTTATCATTTTTATGAATATGTTGCCATAATGAAATGATAGTACTGTTCAATTTGTATGTGATTTTAACCAGAAAATGAAAATGCAATAAGTGCATTAATTGCTTTGAAAGACTGACCATTGGGTTGCCTGTACTGTACATTGCACTTTTAGTGAAATGCATTTTCACTAATGCTTGAAACGGTTTGGATATTGCACTATGGAAAGTTTATCATATTGATTTGCTTTCTTTTTAATGCGATGCACTGAAAATATCCTGATGTTATTGTGATAATTTTAATTAATCATACTGGATCAAAACCATGAGCTGGGCATTCCTCATCCCATACAAATGTATTCCTGTTTTTCAACAATTGCCTCAATGTATATGTTCTTTCTGCAAAAATCTTACAAACTTGGAGTAGTACTCCACAAGAACGTAAGTCATCCTTATTCGATGGTGCAGATGCTTTTTTATCGCTAACATTAACTCATTTTTTGGCGAAATACCTTTTCCACTGATGACATGTCCTAAATATGTCACTTGCTCTTTTGCAAATTTACATTTCACATATTCTGCTGTTAAATCTATGCTCATCAATTTTTCAATTACACACAACCGTTCATTGTGCTCCTGTTGATTTTTTCACATTATTAAAACATCAACATTTTGAAAATTCAAGACCCCCTCTATTCCTTTTAAAACTTCACCCATAAGTCTCTGAAAATGTGACACAGCAGATGCCAGTCCAAAAGGCATCCTGATGAATTGGAAACTTCCATAAGGAGTAACAAATGCAGTGATCTTCCAGCTTTTCTCATATAATGGTGCCTAGTGGTCCGCTTCATATTATTCGTTTTTGACAACAATTCATGAATTTTAGGCAAAGGTTATTTGTCAGTTTGAATTTGCTTGTTAACCCTCCTAAGGTCAATGCAAAGACGAATCTTGCCATTGGATTTTTGGGCAACCACCATCGGAGACATCTACTCTGAGGATTCTATGCATTCAATGATGCCTGCTTCCTCCAATCTCAAAAGCTCCCTTTTCATTTCATCTCAGACCACTAAAGGCACTAGTCTCACCCTATAACTCATAGGCACCGCATTTCCTTTAAGAACGATCTGATGCTTGAACCCTTTAAATGTACCAGCTTTCCCAGAAAGCATCTCTGGAAAGTCTTTGTACACCCTTTTACAAACACTGTCACTGTCCCCCAACAGCAAATCCTGCTCCATGCTGTTGGGGTCCAGAATTATGTCCAAACTCCTCTGGTCTCTCCACTACAATACGCATAAACGATATTCCGCCACATACAGCTTACCCTTTGCTGGACGCCCCTTAAATTTGAATGACACATCTTTAATCCAACCATAGGTGAGGCTTCTCCTGTGAAACTCTCTGGCTGAATATCAGAATCTTTTAAATCTTTTCCAATATATCTCTCAGACGTACTTTTCCACATAGCCTGGTTAATGATTGTGAAAGGCAATCCCGAATCTGCTACCAAAATTACAGGAATGCCTGCCACTTCTTCCTCACACTTAGTTTTGTTTCTGGAATCTGTGTCCACATCCAAAATCCATTAACAGTTAGAATACAATCATCCCCACCAGATTGATTCTCATCAGATGTTGTCTCCTTCTGGGAACCTGACACACACTGGACCCTTCCCCTCCTATCTGTACAGTTACAAGTTCTCTCATAAAGGCCTAAAAGACCACAATTAGAGAATTTTTGGTCTCTAGTCCTGTATTTCCTGCTATTAGCTAAATGCTCCAGACTGCCACCTCTGTAAATCGTCAATGCTCCTAGAGTTCCCACCTTACTGTTGTTCCTTGCATAAGAATCGATTACTTTGGATTCCTTCATCCCCTTGCCTTTCTTACCCTCAGCATACTTTTTACTGCTCTTACACTTCTTTTCCCAGTCATTGCACACATTTCTTTGCTCTCTTTAGTATCTCAAGAGCTGCCTTAGCACACCTATTGGATATCTCCATTTTCCTCACCACTGCCACTAAATCTTTTAAGGTAGCATGCCCAGAGCCTCTCCTGAAGTCTTTTGTTATTAGTATGCATGATGATTTGGTCCCTTGACAACTCCTCCTGTATCTGACCAAATCTGCACAGAATCGCCAACTTCTGAAGTGCTGATACATAATCATCTATTGTTTCCTTTTACTCCTGTTTACAATGAAAGCACTTATATCTATCAATCGCTATGCAATTAGTAGGCAAATAATACTTTTCTAAATCATCCAATGCGATTACATATACATTATCCTCATCTGCACCTCTCTGTTTTTTTTCTATCTGGTTATACTGCCTAATGCCTTCTGGTCCCAATGAGTGAAATAAAATACCTTTTTTAGTTTCAGTTAGTGTTTTATTATCAAAGTGGACATATAATTTGAAAAATAATCCTTTCACTTTTGCCATTTCATCAGCGGCGGTTTCTTCATTAGGGCGGGGGGCGTAGCCCCCCACCCACTGTGGCTCGCTAAATGTGAAAAATAAAATGGTAATGAAACAATTTGATTGCCATTTTATTTTTCACTATGGAGCGCCGCAGCCATCATCTTGCCCGAGCCAGGAAAAATGGGGGCATGTCCTCTGTTGTCGATTTGCAGCAGAGGACTGGAGCAGTGACTGACTGGGTGCTCCAAAGTGCGCATGTCAGTTTGGCCGGCTGTCTTAGGCCGGCCAAACAGACATGCACACTTTTATTTTCCAACCCAGCTGTGTTGCACAGCTGGGTTGGAGAAAAGCCACAGGCTCCCTGTGCCTGAGCGAGCGTCAGGCCAGCCTGCTCAGGCCAATCCAGGTGCTTCTCTCATGCTAGCATAAGAGCAGCGTCTGGATTGGGTGGGGAGCCTCTGCTGAGGTCCATGGACTACCGGGAGGTCAGACAAGAGCTGGAGAGGAGTGGCGAGGCAGCGTTAGCGCAGGAAAGTCTTTTTTTACTTATTTACTTGTATTCCCCATACCCAACCCAACCCCCGTCAACCCCAACTGCCCCTCCTCTTTAGATTGGTGGCAGCCACTGCTGCAATTAATGTGAAGATCCCCTGGTTCTGGCAAAAATGGTATTGGCGGGGTAAAATTGAACTTCTGCATTGCACACATAGCTAAAACTATACCAGAACTTACTTTAAATCACTTACACAGAAAATGAGTGGTAAAACAGCAATTTCAACAATTGAACCGCACCTATTCTCCAAATCAAGATTCGGTGTATAATACAGCAGCCTTCACAACAGAACAATACATTAGTGAATATTACCATTTAATACCCTTAGTGGGTATACTGTCATACAATGCTGAATGCTATAAAGTCACAACAATGTGGTGTAATACTACCACTCTTGATTAAGCATAGAGTACTTACTGGTGTGCGTATCACTGTTTTTCACCTTTGTAAGATCCATATAGTGTGTGCATTACCAGTGTGAATACACAATACAAATGCCCTAACTGCTCCTTCTAAGTGTGCGTATCACCGATTAACCAAATAGCTTACAATACACAAAAAAGCTTCTGTACGGTGTGCATTTTGCTGTGTCACACACGCTGCTCCACACGCACTAAAACACCAACCGTAAAGCATGCGTATCTCCTTGAGGTCTCCTCCCCCACCATAGCTGTGCACTGATCTCTCCAAAATGGCCTCTATTGTCTGCAGCCAAAACCAAGAAGAACTCGGCTGACAGCCTTTGGAACTCAAATCAATGGTATACAGTCAACAGTGAAAACCATACAGACAAAAAAAAAGTTAAGACTGACGTTATAGACTCAAAATGTGCCCGATATATTGAAAATCATATATCAGTAAACAATACATATACAAATATGCAAAGTCACAGGACTGTTCAACAACATATATCATTACATACATAAATAGGTGCCATATACAAAGTGTATTAAAGAGATCACAATCCAAACATTCAACATTCACACTACACATAGAAAAAAACTTAATTGGGGGGTCTGTATAAACTTAGCATGTAGAATACAACATATAGCCTTATTCTTTGGCACCGATATGCGGAATACTAGTACGGAATCCCTAAACTGTACATCGATGTTTCGACCCCTAATCAAAGAGTTCTATTGCAAGACATCACCCAGGTTCTTCTTCAGGACTATGGAACTATTTCAGAGCAACCTGTATGGTAAAAACAACAGCGTATCAATGCAGTGGCATACCTAGCTTGCACATAAAGACAAAGGAGGGGGTCTCTCATGCATCTCTCACCTGTATCTAGGGCCTTGTGGTTGCTACATGGGAGGAGGGATCGCATTATTCTCAGAGGTCCTCCATATGTACCTACATTTGAGAAACAGTATTGACCAGATGTCAAATCATCTAGAAATGTGAGCATATAAAGTGCTCAGAACTTTAGTGACCCTACCTTGAGGATCCAGTACAGGGGCCGGTAAGTACTTCACTGAGCAGCAAGGGTAACTAAGAAACAAAGGAGTCGGGGACCCGGCATTGGAGCTACATATCAGGCACATTCTATGGTTGTGCAATGTGCTTTGTCATGGACCACTCCTACCTTGTCTTTCTAATAGCCTGTATCACTGGGAAAACTGCCACACTTTGAGTTCCTTCCTATGTGTAGGCGTTAGGAAACGGGAGCAGAGAGTGCTTCCTATGTCCTCTTGATTTAGATAATTTCTATAAAGGTCACATAAGATGTTCCCTGTGGTTAAATACAAATAAATTGCAGAAGTTCAAATAGATTTCAGCTAGAAAACGTGACACCTAATATACCTTCAAAGGTGGTGCCACTGCATCCGTCTGTCTGCGCAGCACAACTCAAGTCTACTAAAAAGACGCGGGCCAGCAGAGAACAAGGTCAAGAAGGACCACTGCAACGTAAGCATGCATGTCTGAATCAGAGCGTAGCAAGACAGCTGGTCAATGACTCATGCTGATGCGGGAGCCGTCAGACCCAAGGTAGCCTTGGCCAAGGCAACCTGGCCTCAGGACATCCGCTACGTCGGCATGCAAGTCTGAGTCAGAGCAATATGCAGTAGCTGCTCGATTTCTCATGAAAAAATAGTGGCCATGAAAAAGGAGCTTCCCAATAATCATGCATGCAATAGAAAAATGATGAGATAAAGGATCCCCTGTCTGTTGGAATGTAATGCCCCAAACTAGGTCAAAAATGCCCCTGATTAGTTGCGCTGCCTGTCAAAAACGATATTCATATAGGGACATAAAGGATATATGCCAAGTTGCATTACGATATGTAACAGTAGCTGCACCTTACTGTCGGTGACAATAATACAAAAGTGACCGCCTGCCGACACTGCATTTATACACAATTATGTACAACACATAGCATTTCCCTGATTATCACCCGAAATTGTGGGTAATTAGTGGACAACTTAGTTTAAGTAAACCATGAGTCATTGAATCATGCATGTCAAGATTGAATACATGCTACGATAATATAGTAATATCTGTTGGTACTGGAAGAGTACCCTAAAGCATTGAATTATGCATGACAAGATTGAATACATGCTAGAATAATACAGTAAACCTTAATACTGGATGTCTAATCCCTGCAGCTGATTACCACACATTCCTGTCAGTAACCGTACTGTGATTAAGAACACCTAGCTACTATGCATATATATACAATTATGCACAATAAGTCACATTTCACTGATTTACATCTGAAAAAATAGGTCATGATAACCTTATTAATGAAGGAAATAGTTTTAAGTAAAGCAACAATTGTTTTAAATCAATGAGACATTGGCTCGTGCATGACAGGATTGAATACATGCTAGAACAATACAGTAATGCGTATTGATACTGGATGGCTAACCCATGCAGAGTAGGGAGACCTGTCTTGATTGCAGATTCATTTAGCCCCTGCTCGACCGTCTCTAACAAGTGTATCCATTTGCATTCACGCAAATTGAGAATCGCTGACAAATCCCCCGCTCTAGGGTTATGAGTCACCTATTCCAATGCCCACCATCTTAGACTGTCAGCAGTGTGTTGCATACGGTTGCAGTGTTCAACTAGGGGTGCACCCTCTGTCCTTCAACAAATCCTTGAATAATGTTGAAGGATCCTGGCCTTAATTTTTTGACTGGTCTGCCCTATATATAGCATATTGCAGGAGCATATTATTACATGGATGACATCCGTAGAATTACAATTTGTGTGATGTTTGAGTGTGTGAACTCATTTCTCTCCGGAGTAAGGTCACAAGCCTTGCATCGTCAACAGTTGAAATGACCTATCAGTGGTGGTAGTAACAGCTGAGCCCTAAGGTCAGGGGCTGGTTGTGTCTTCAAATAAGACTGACCACAAAGTCCTGTATGCTGCGTCCCCTTTTGAAAGCAAAAAGCGTTTTTTCATCGGTGTCAATCTCATCTGAGATGAGGGCCGAATGTTGATTAATGATCTTTTTGATCTCATTGCTTCTATTGTTAAATGTGGATAAACATACCACTCTGTCGGCTTCACCGCAACAGTTTTTAACTTCTAATAAGGTTTCCTTGTGGCAATACTGTGCTCTTTTCCCAGCTTTTTAAGTAATCCCTTGGGGTACCCCCGATCTTTCAGTCGCATCATTAGGTAATCAGTTTCTTTGACAAAATCCACCCTGTGTGTTCAGTTTCTACAAAGTCTTAGAAACTGCAGTGGGGCAAATTATCTCTAAGGTTCTTTGGATGATGGATAGAATACCTGAGCAATGTGTTGCATTCCATCGGTTTCCTATACAGTGTGGTGTATAATGCATCATCCATAATCTTAATACTTAGATCTAAGAAATGAATTTAATCTTGGCTGTTTGCCATGGTGAATTTTATGTCCAAAGACCAACTGTTCAACCATGTGAAAAATTCCTGCAATTTATATTCCTACCTCTGTCCAGATCATCAGAACATCGTTGATGCATCTTTTCCAGAAAGCAATATTATCGAGAAAGGGATTATCGGTGTTGTAAATATACTTCTCCTCATATGTATCCATAAAGAGGTGAGCTAGGTCCGGAGCAAAGCCGGCTACCATCGCCACTCACTTTTTCTGGAAAAAGTACTCATTTTTAAAGACAAAAAGTTTTTGGTCATGGCAATTCTAAACAAACCCACAATGAATTCAGTGGAGACCCAACTGTGCCCATCGATTTTAATGAGGATCTTCCGGACCACTTCCAATGCCTCTTCTTGCAAAATGCTAGTCTATAGGGAGGCTACATCCAGCATAACTAGTCGTTGTCTATCTCTGTCGAAAGGCTGGTTCTTGACTAGTTTAATAACCTCCATGGTGTCTTGAATATAGGATCTTGTCTTTGTCACCCATGGCTGTAAAAAAGGTCAATATATTTGCAGATAGGCTCTAGGACAGACCCATAGCCTGAAAGTATGGGCCTCCCTGGCGGTTTCTCTCTATTTTTATGTGCCTTGGGTAAGGTGTACAAAGTAGGAATACGAGGATCCCTCTTATTCAAGAAGCCAAATTCAAATTCACTGAGATAACCCTCTTTCAGTCCTTGTGACGTTAGTTGATGTATGAGTTTGGCGACTTCTTTAGTGGGGTTACTCTGAATCTTTTTGTAATTGTCAATTACCTGCAACTGCGTCTCAATCTCTGAGCTATAGTCTTCAGTTTCCTGGCTTAAAATTGCTCTGCCCTTATCAGCTGGTTTGATGACTATATCATTGGTTTTTTGAGCAATTCTAGACCAAGTCTCTCTTCCTTACTTATATTGTGCTTGATGTATTTTTTTGTCATCAAAAAGTTTCACTGCATCTCTCATCACTACTTGCTCTAATGCTAGTAGTTTACTGGACAAAATGAAAATGGAAGGTGTTCTAAATCCTGTTGCCGAAATCCTCCTTTCTTTATTGGAACTAGGGTTCTTATAAACGTAATGGCATAGGCGTACCTTTCTGAAAAATTGAAGAAGTTCCACTTTGGTGTTAAAACAACAGGGGGTGGTGCAGTAGGAACAAAGGACAGCCCTTTCGTTAGAACCATCTGTTCAGCAGAAGTTAATCTATGTTTCGACAGGATAATGATGGGGTTAGCTAAATCTGTGGCATGATCAGCCAGAGGTCCGTCTCCTATCCATGACCCACTGTCCTGTATCTCCGCACCCAAAATCCCTTCACCAACTGACAGACCCTCATGAATCACTGTCGGTATGTTTGTCTCCTAGTCTGAATCTCCTGTGTGTCTCCTGGGGGTAGAATCTCACTGTTTTCCGTCCACTGCCTCTGCCTCTGTTCCACCCTTGATTCTGGCCTCTGTTCTGGCTCCTGTTGTTGTTCCAACCCTGCTCCTGTCTACCTCCTACATGAGTCAGCAATCTTCCATCCCCTAAAAAAGGTCCAGAGGATAATTCTTCATAGTGCTGACCCTGGATGTACTGGTGGCCAGTAGGGCTGGTTCCTGGGTGCTCGTGATCACTATCTTGACCCCTCGAATATGATGATTCAGAGAAAGTTTTATAGCGTTGAGCGCCTTAACTGCCCCTATTGATGTAGTGTCCCTGTTTGTCTTGTTTATAATATTCCTCAGTAATATAGGGGTATGTCACTTTTTTGCCGTAAGCCCTTAACACAAGCAAATTTATCAAGCTTTCTTAATTGGGTGACCGTGTTGAAGTCACCAATAGTTTTTTCAAGTGTTTCTAATGCCTCCTTAGAGTTACTGAGTGCCCTGTCCTCTAGAATCTCTTTCTTTAAGTCAGTTATTTCCTTTGTTAATTTCTTAGTGTATTCCAGGGCTGTCTCAACCCCCAGCACCATCCAATGCCTGGAGCAGTTGTTGGCCACAAAGCTGGAGTTCTCATGGAAATTGGGGATATCTATGAATAGTCCAACCGGAATAATGTTTGCCCGAAGATACTTTGTTAGCAAATGGCCATGCAATATAGTTTCTTCTCTAGCTTGCTTAGTTTGTCATTTAGTGTTGTGTCAAATGGGACAGAAGATGCTCCTAAAAAGGAGGCATCATCTTGCCCTTGTATAAGCATTGCAATATATTTCTCAGTGTATGCAAGTGTATCTGGCATGTCACAGTGGGTGTAAGAACTTATTTGGAGGATGAAAACCCTCGCTGTCCAGCGCCTGCACCTTTAGACCATTAAATATTATTGGGGTAACCCAGTATCTCACAGAACCTGGGGAATTATAACAGTATACACTAATGATCGGTTCTGTCGAGAAAGGTAGAATTACTTCAGAACGCGTTGCATTTATCCTGACAGCTAGGAAAACCAATCAATGGTATACAGTCAACATTGAATACCATACAGACAAAAAAATGATAAGACTGACGTTATAGACTCAAAATGTGCCCGATATTTTGAAAATCATGTATTGTATAAAACAATACATATGCAAATATGCAAACTCACAGGACTGTTCGACAACATATATCATTACATACATAAATATGTGTCATAAGAAGTGCATTACATAGAATGCAATCCAAACATTCAACATTCACAATACACATAGAAAAAAACTTAATTGGGCATTCGTATAAACTTAGCATGTACAATACAACATATAGCCTTATTCTTTGGCACCGATATGCGGAATACTAGTACGGAATGCCTAATCTGTACTTCGACATTTCGACCACTAATCAAAGAGTGCTATTGCAAGACACCACCCAGGGTCTTCTTCAGGATTATGGATATATTTCAGAGAAACCTGTATGGTAAAAAAACAGAGTATCAATGTGGTAGCATACCTAGCTTGCGCATAAAGACAAAAGAGGGGGTCTCTCATGCACCTCTCATCTGTATCCAGGGCTTTGTGGTTGCTACATGGGAGGAGGGATCGCATTATTCTCAGAAGTCCTCCATATATACCTACATTTGAGAAACAGTATTGACCAGATGTAAAATCATCTAGAAATGTGAGCATGTAAGGTGCTCAGAACTGTAGTGTCCCTACCTTGAGGATCCGTACAGGGGCTGTTAAGTACTTCCCTGAGTGGCCGCGACAAAGGGTAGCTAAGGAACAAAGGAGTCGGGTACCTGGGATTAGAGCTACATATCAGGCACATTCTATGGTTGTGCAATGTGCTTTGTCATGGAGCACTCCTACTTTGTCTTTCTAATAGCCCATATTGCTGGGAAAACTGCCACATATCGAGTTCCTTCCTATGTATAGGCGTTAGGAAATGGGAGCCTGAGAGTGCTTCCTGTATCCTCTTGATTTAGATAATTTCTATAAAGGACACATAAGATGTTCCCCGTGGTTAAATACAAATAAATTGCAGAAGTTAAAATAGATTTCAGCTAGAAAACGTGACACCTAATATACCTTCAATGGCGGTGCCACTGCATCCGTCTGTTTCCTCAGCCCGACTTGAGTCTACTGAAAAGACGCGGGCCAGTAGACGTAAGCATGCATGTCCGAATCGGATCATAGCTGGACTGCTGGTCGATGACTCATGCCGACGCGGGAGCGGTCAGACCCAAGCTAGCTGTGGCCATGGCACCTTGGCCTCAGGACATCTGCTACGTCAACATGCAAGTAGGCGTCAAAGCTCTATGCAACAGCTGCTCGATTTCGCATGGAAACATAGGAGCCAGCAAAACAAGCTTTCAGATAAACATGCATGCAACTGAAAAATGACAAGAGAAAAGATCCCCTGTCTGTGGGAATACAATCCCCCATACTAGGTCAAAAATGCCCATGATTAGTTGAGCTACCTGCCAAAAACGATATTCATATGGTGACAAAGGATATATGCCAAGTTGCATTATGATATGTAAAAGTAGCCGCACATTACTGTTGGTGACAATAATATAAAAGTGACCCCATGGCGAAACTGCATTTATACACAATTATGTACAATACGTAGTATTTCCCTGATTATCACCCAAAATCGTGGGTAATTAGTGGAGCAATTAGTTTAAGTAAACCATGAGTCATTGAATCGTGCATGTCAAGATTGAATACATGCTACAATAATATAGTAATATCTGTTGATACAGGAAGAGTACCCTAAATCATTGAAACATGCACAACAAGATTGAAAACATACTAGAATAATACAGTAATACTTAATACTGGATGTCTAATTCCTGCTGCTGATTACCACACATTCCTGTCAGTAATGATACTGTGAATAAGAACACCTAGCTACTATGCATATATATATACATACAATTCCCCATGACACACAGCCAAGATGAGATTCATTTCTTAGATTTAAGTATTAAGATTATGGATGACGCATTATACACCACACTGTTTAGTAAACCGATGGAACAAAACACATTGCTCAGGTATTATAGCCATCATCCAAGGAACCTAAGACTCCGTAGAAACTGTGCACATAGGGTGGTTGCTTTCAAAGAAACTGATTACCTTATGACGCTACTGAAAGATCGGGGGTACCCCAAGGGCTTATTGAAAAAAGCTAGAAAAAGAGCATGGTTTTGCCACAGGGAAACCTTATTGGAAGTTGAAAACTGTCGCAGTGAACCCAAGTTGTATGTGTATCCACATTTAACAATATAAGCAATGAGATAAAAAAAGATCATTAATCAACATTGGGCCCTCATCTCGGATGAGATTGACACCGATGAAAAAACGCTTTTGCTTTCAAAGGGGACGCCACATACGGGACTTTGTGATCAGTTCTTATTTGAAGACACACCCAGCCCCTGAACGTAGGGCTCAGCTGTTATTACCACCACTGATAGGTCATTTCAAATGTGGATGATGCAAGGCTTGTGACCTTACTCTGGAGAGAAAAGAGTTCACATACTCTGAGCATACATTCAAACATCACACAAATTGTAATTCTACAGATGTCATCTATGTCATCTAACATGCTCCTGCGATATGCTATATATAGAGCAGACCAGGCAAAAAGGTAAGGCCAGAATCCTTCAACATTGTTCAAGGATTCGTTGCAAGACACAGGGTGCACCCCTAGTTGAAGACTGCAACTGTATGCAACACACTGCTGACAGTCATGATGGTGGGCATTGGAAAAGGTGACTCATAACTCTAGAGAGGGATGGATACACTTGTTAGACACGGTCGAGAAGGGGCTGAAAGGATCTGCGGAGATATCAAGACAGGTCTCCCTACTCTTCATGGGTTAGCCATCCAGTATCAATAAGCATTACTGTATTGTTCTAGCATGTATTCAATCCTGCCATGCATGATCCAATGACTCATTGATTTAAAACAATTGTTGCTTTACTTAAAGCTATTTTCTTCATTAATCAGGTTATCGTGACCTATTTTATTGGATGTAAATCAGTGAAATGCAACTTATTGTGCATAATTGTATATATATGAATAGTAGCTAGGTGTTCTTATTCACAGTACGGTTACTGACATGAATGTGTGGTAATCAGCTGAAGGGATTAGACATCCAGTATTAAGTATTACTGTATTATTCTAGCATGTTTTTAATCTTGTCATGCATGTTTCATTGACTTAGGGTACTTTTCCAGTACCAACAGACATTACTATATTATTGTAGCATGTATTCAATCTTGACATCCACGATTCAATGACTCATGGTTTACTTAAACTAATTTCTCCACTAATTACCCACGATTTTGGGTGATAATCAGGGAAATGCTACGTATTGTACATAATTGTGTATAAATGCAGTGGCGCCAGGGGGCCACTTTTGTATTATTGTCACCAACAGTAATGTGCAGCTACTTTTACATATCGTAATGCAACTTGGCATATATCATTTATGTCACCATATGAATATCGTTAATGGCAGGCAGCTCAACTAATCATGGGCATTTTTGACCTAGTATGGGGGATTACATTCCAACAGACAGGGGATCCTTTCTCGTGTCATTTTTCCATTGCATTGAAAGCTCGTTTTTGATGGATCCTTTGTTTCCATGAGAAATCGAGCAGCTGCTGCATAGCGCTCTGACTCTGACTTGCTTGCTGACGTAGCGGATGTCCTGAGGCCAGGTTGCCATGGCCACGGCTAGCTTGGGTCTGACGGCTCCCGCTTTGGCATGAGTCATTGACCAGCTGTCTCGCTACATGCTGATTCGAATGTGCATACGTACGTAGTGGCCATCCTTCTTTACCTTGTTCTCTGCTGGCCCGTGTCTTTTCAGTAGACTCGAGTCGGGCTGCAGAGACAGGCGGATGCAGTGGCACCGCGTTTGAAGGTTTATTAGGTGTCGCGTTTTCTAGCTGAAATCAATTTTAACTTCTGCAATTTATTTGTATCTAACCACGGAGAACATCTTATGTGTCCTTTATAGAATTTATCTAAATCAAGAGGACACAGGAAGCACTCTCCGCTCCCGTTTCCTAACGCCTACACATAGGAAGGAATTCGATGTGTGGCAGTTTCCCCAGCAATACGGGCTATTAGAAAGACAAGGTAGGAGTGCTCCATGACAAAGCACATTGCACAACCATAGAATGTGCCTGATATGTAGCTCTAATGCCGGGTTCTCCAACTCCTTTGTTCCCTAGTTACCCTTTGATGCGGCCACTCAGTGAAGTATTTACTGGCCCCTGTACTGAATTCTCAAGGTATGGACACTAATGTTCTGAGCACTTTATATGTTCACATTTCTAGATGATTTGACATCTGGTCACTACTGTTTCTCAAATGTAGGTAGATATGGAGGACTTCTGAGAATAATGTGATCCCTCCTCCCATGTAGCAACCACAAGGCCCTGGATACAGGTGAGAGGTGTATGAGAGACCCCCTCCTTTGTCTTTATGCGCAAGCTAGGTATGCCACAGCATTGATACTCTGTTGTTTTTACCATACAGGTTGCACTGAAATATATCCGTAGTCCTGAAGAAGACCATGGGAGTTGTCTTGCAATAGCACTCTTTTATTAAGGGCCCAAACATCGACGTATAGATTAGGCATTCTGTACCAGTATTCCTGATATCGGTGCCAAAGTATAAAGCTATATGTTGTATTGTACATGCTAAGTTCATACGCACGGCCAATTAAATTGTTTTCTGTGTATTGTGAATGTTTGGATTGTGTTCTATGTAATACAGTTTGTATATGACACATATTTATGTATGTAATAATATATGTTGTTGAACAGTCCTGTGACTTTGCATATTTGTATATGTATTGTTTTTGTACGATATATGATTTTCAATATATTGGGCACATTTTGAGTCTATAACGTCAGTCTTACCATTTTTGTCTGTATGGAATTCAATGTTGATTGTATATCATTGATTGATTTTCCTAGCTGTCAGGATAAATGCAAAGCGTTCTGAAGCAATTCTACCTTTCTCGACAGAACCAACCATTAGTATATACTGTTATAGTTCCCCAGGTTCTGTGAGATACTGGGTTACCCGATTAATATTTAAGAGCCTTTGGAACTCAACGCTTTCTTCTGTCACACGTGCTGCACGCCAATGACTCACTCCACACAGCAGGCAGCCTCCTGAACACGCCAGCTCCGGTGCCGCCACAAAGAACTCCAGAGACTTTGGAATTCCCTAAGGCCGCTGGAAATCCGTATTTAAAACAGCATGACAAGGCCAGTTTCCGGTTCGCACAGCTTGTTCAAGTAGAAGCGCTTACTAGTGACAGTTGCGAAGGTTCCTCTGCCACAGATGTTTCTCCTGACACAAAAAAACACCAATTTCTTTAAAACAGCACAGTAGCTTATGTTCTATCAATCCTTTACACACCAAAACTTTCTCCTGCGACCGCCGAAAAAATGTCGCTCCCAGTTTCCAACGCACCACAAGTAAACAGCATACGTTTCTTCTGCATGCAATGGTTTTCACGGAGTTGAGATCGTTGCCAAATTGTAAATATGAGGAACTCAGCATATAGGTTTATATGCCTCTTTATTCTCAACTCCGTTACAGCGAGGGAATACATCATCCACCTCTAAATCCCCTTCAGCAATGGTCCGCCAACCGTCAACTCCCAGAACCTGACCCACCCCACATTCCAACTACATCACACTCACCCCCACATTCCCCTGCTTGCCAGCAGCGATACCACACATACAATAAAATGTTACTTACTTACAACAAAGAGTTTAATTAGCATGGTGTATATGATCCTACATTTATATTAATAATCCTAGTTAGAGAACTCTGATTCCTCTCCATGGGTTTTACAGCACAGTTTGCGAATTCCAGCTCCACATCAAAATTATTTTATTAAAGCATACTTTCACAAGCCCACAAGGAGGTGTACTTTTGATTTCTGGACCTCTAGTGGACCTACGTCTGGAGCAGAGCAGTAGTAGGTGATTTATTACAGCAAGTGTACATTAAGATCAGCAGGAAATACAAACAGAGCATGCCTGTCATGTGGCTCAATAGATGTCCTCTCACATTGTGTACATTTAAAAAAAAGTTATTCAGTTTAAGACAGGTAACCTCAATCCCCTGGTTTAGTTCTTTGAGAGGTCTACTCTGGCGATTAGGGCTGGAGGCTTATTGGTAAAATCCTGAAAGCATATCCTTAATTTCAAAGGCTAGGGCCAAATTGATCTATTGGGAAACAATTGTGGAGAAGGAAACACTGAATCTGGTGGGTACCTTGATTAGGGATTTTTTAGATTTTAATCCCACCGCAAGCTATGAAGAAACAATTGATGAAATCGTTCCTCCTCTGTCTCGCAAAATATTTATACAATTTCGCTTAAAGACTCTGCCAACCAAATTGTTTTGCAGTAAATGGAGCTGTAATGTTTCCTCGGGCAACCTCTGCCCATCTTGTAAAGTCAGTACAGAATCTATAGTCCACTTGCTTTTTTTTGCCCCTACTACCAAAACTTCTGGGGCAAGTGGATCATCCCATTGTGCAGATTGGTTGGTCCCGGACACTATCTGGAGGTGCTGAGAATCTTGTCTACTGATACAAGCAGGACAATTGTATTTTGCCTGGCCAAATAGTGGCATGCTCTTTGGATTAAGCGTGCCAAATGTATTGTATGAATTGCTTTTATTGTATATATTGTATTTTATGACTGATATGTCTTTTATTGTATTATTTTTATGAGGTGCTATGTACTTTTTAAGATCTATATGATCAAAATAAAGTTTTTATGATGATGATGAAGACAGGTAACCACTGGGAAATGTCCCAGAAAGAGATTTTAAAAAGGTGTGCTAATTATGAGAAACTCCACTTAAGATCCTCAAAAAAGGTTTTTAATTTGGGGTGTAAAACAGCCAGGGTTTTGATACTTATAAAAATGGCCAAAATAGGTAGAAAAAGCTGGCTCCTACGCCACATGTTGGCTTTTGAACTGTACTTTCTTTTTTCAGTAACTGGCTGGCATTAAAGGGAGTGCTATAGTTGAGAGAAGATTGAATTAGTTTAATGTTAAAGACTTTGTAGCTAGTCGTACTTTCAGAAAATACAATATTATTTATTTATTTGAACAACTATTTGATATATCTGAATGTTATTCCCTTTAATGTACAACTCACCATGTACCACCACAGGAATAAAATTGAGTTTCTAGACTTATAATTCTATGTTACAGATGGTATGATTCAGAGTACAATGTTCAGAAAGAAAACTGCATGCAATAGCATTCTACATGCCTCCAGTGCTCATGGAAAATCAGTGGTAAGGAATATCCCCTTTGGAGAAATGGCTTGTGCAAGTAGGAATTGCAGTGAGGATTATAATTTTGAGATAAATGTTAAGGAGATGCAGGATTGGTTTACCAATAGGGGGTATGATAAGAACATACTAACCCAGGCTGAGAAGAAGATTCAATCAGTAACTAGGGAATCCACCCTGAGCAAGCAAAAAGCTAAATGCAAACAATCTAAGCTGCCATTTATTACTAAATATACGGTGCATAGTGAAATCTTTTTTTTTTTAAATCTTGCGTAAACATTGGCATCTTTTGCAAGATATACCTAGCTTACATGAAGAAATTAAAAAGAATCCTAGCGTGGTCTATAGGAAAGGATGCGCCCTGAAAGACACTCTTTGTCCAAGTTATGTAAAATCCACCAAGTTAATAGAAAACTGGTTACCTGTGCAACCAATGGGCTTTTACACTTGGAGGAACTGCAATATTTGTGTATATGGGAGAAACAAGATCATGAATTTTAGTTTTAACCCTGGACAGACATACGTCACTAAATAAATTGCAACACACGATTTGTAGTATACATGATTGGATGTAATTGTAACATGATTTATGTAGGAAGTACTTCCCGAAACCTGAAATCACGTATACAGGAACATTGTAGAGCACTAAAGAATGGAGATGATAGATACCTTATGATGAGACACTATCGGACTGAACACTGAAACAATACCAATTTTTGGTGTCATGGTATTGCCCATGTTTTGATAAATGTAAGGGGTGGAGACAGGGAAGGTACTCTGAGGCAGATTGAGGCCAAGTGCATTTGTCATCTACAGGCCATTGACTTGGGTCATAATACGGATAAGGAATTCCTCATTTTTTGGGTTGACATTGCACGTGGACAAATTGGATCAACATAAATGCCCAGAGGTTACTGGTCTGTTTCAATGGTCATTGATGAGATAACTGTAATGAGAAAAACAGCGATCATGAGAGACTGGATTGTTAAATATCCATGATGGGATTGGTGGTCGGGTACACCTACATGCATATATAAGGGAAGGTTTCCCTGACACGATCTGACAGTTGTAGACATGAGGAGGTGAGAAATCTTTTTTGTAATGAATTTGTAGTTCATTGAGATAGACCGGATATCACTCTCCTCATGACTATGTGGTAGGTGGTTTGCAGCATTTATTATGTGGATGAGTCATAATATAGTGTCTAGATTGCTCTATTCGAGTGAAGGAGTGATTGGTACAAATAGTTTATGACATAGATTTGCTAATGCGGTTCATGACAGTTAAGGATTTAGGCTTTATGCTAGTTGACTTCTGAATTAGATGGTCATGATTTACGAATAGTTTAAGATACGGATTTGCTAATGTGGTTTACGATATTTTGGAATTTCTTCTCTGCAAGAGATGATCATGAGTAAAATTAATACACAAGTGAGACTTTGGTCACACAATGGTATGCAACAATTTTAGGAATTAGGGCATTCAAGAATGCCTGCTGTCGGTTCAATTTGTGAATGATGGATGGCATACATTTGAACAAATGGACCAAATCAAATGCACCGCAATGTGCCAAGTGCGTCAATGTGGCATGCTATAAGCTAATTATTGAACCTTTGGATGTACATGTGACCCTGCCCACAAATAGGGAACTTGTCTTGAGATGTATTGGCCATGTGACCTATGCTGATTGGTTTGAGATCTTGTTTTTTTTGGCACAATATACTGTATTGGGATATTCAAGACACAAGCTTTGGAATAAGGGGAGGTTCCCAACTCCGTATGCCGTATTGATGAAGTGGAATTACTGACTGGTATCCCTGACCTGGAGATTATAAAAGTGTATTGGATTCTTTTCAATAGACATAAGATTACACCACTTAAACGTCATCTGATTTTTGTGAAATACATATGTGCTGATATTGTGATCCTCACTACCAACATGGCGGATGAAATGTGCTGCTCACTCGCAGGACTTGGAATTAAGCCCCAGTTAACATGAGGAATTCAGTGATACAGGTGGTTTCGCTTCACATGAGGGATGGTGGGTATAAATAATGGCATAACAACCCGGGACAGGTATTTGCCGGTCGCTATTTGAGGGAGGATGTAACGGTGTGAAGAGAGACACGGATTCAGGTAGGTTTGGTATGCAGTATGGCTGAGAAACACACGCACGCACTATGAGATCTCTGCGACATTTGGAATTTGTGATTCAATTTTATATGAACACGGATTGTACTTGTTAAAATTCTTTGTACCTCCTCTATCACCTTTTTCCTACTCATCTCTTAGTATAGATTTTACAAATAGGAAATACAGACTTATTTTGATGATTTAGAAATACTCGTTTGTGAACCTTTCATGTTTGCTGGGTGTTAAGTGAATCCGGAGTGCAGACTTAGCTCGGGGGTCTAGCAATGAATTTATGGGTGGCATTGTAAAAGCCATAGAGTTGTATGCACCATTGAAACTTGTGTAAAAAGAATTGGTTTTGTGTAGGGTAGATATGAAATTGCTTTACTGGACTCGAGAATTGTGTAAGCACTGTGTGAAGTGGTTCGTCATGATTGGCTTTGTCGCCATGATTTGTAAAACGCTATAGTACTGCCCCTCAAAAGCAGTATCAAGGATAGAGGAGATGAATATAAATGTGGATAGAGCACCCTGTACTAAGTTGGAGGATTGGGATTGTTATTGCCCTTTGTCGTTACACATGTCCCATGAGGATGTAAAACAACATATGTCGGTTAAATCATGGTTGGGGATTGGATGTGTGGTTACTCTTAATACCATGATTGTCTGACTGTTTTTGAAATTATACTGAGTTGAGCACCCCATATACACACATGCTTTGCATATTGATGTTATAAATGAATAGGACATTTTACCCCGCATTTTTTACTCCGCATGCCATTACCCCGCATTTTTTACTCTGCAAATGTTTTACAACGCAGGGCTTTACAACGCAATCCGTTACAACGCATTCCCCATTCCAACGCAATTACAATTCTAACTCCAGGGGGGTGTTACTTTGGGGAATGCATTGTAACAGTTTTGCGGTGTAAATCCCTGCGTTGTAAACATTTTGCTGAGTAAAAACTGTGGAGTAATGGCATGCGAATAAAGCATGCAGAGTAAAGGATGTTTCCCGTTATAAATATGTCAATAGGAGCACCATGTGCATTCCTGTCTCAAATTCTTTTTATAGGTGTTGTGATTAGGGAACAATTTTCTTACTCAAGTCCAAATGGATGAAAATGGTGCCACAAACTATTGAGGTGGCATGCATCAGAATTGATTCTTTGTGAAATTTTCTGAGAAGAGAGTTATTCATCATACACTCAAAAATAAGGTATGCCCTCAAGGAAGGTGGGTTAAAATGAAATCTTGTTACTTGGGGACAAAATATAAACAAGTCATATATGTATCACTTTATTAGGGTATATATGAAATCTGTTTTCTACTTTTTGCAATTTGTGACATACTTAGAATATATTTGTTATATCTAGCCCTTTATCCTTAAAGAATCTAGTAGTATTGGTATATACCGAAAAGGAATCCTGCAGCAATGCCGGCCTCGTCCACACTAGCGGGGCTGGTGCGAGTGTACGGGTGCAGGGCCCGTAATAAATGAAGAAAGGTCCACAGAGTTATCGATCAACCCAAAGGAAACCTTGCACTCAACAGCTGAATTTTCAAAAAGATTTATTATGGCAACGCGTTTCACTCGAGGTCGGGTGAACTCTGTGGACCTTTCTTCATTAGTATTGGTATATGTACAGGTTTGTAAATACTCAAATTCACGTTAATGAAACCAATTTCATCTGGGTGTTTGATTATTATGAGATATAAACACAATAAGATGTATGGATTGAAAATAATTACTGTATTTTATCTCCTAGATATCATTTACTGCCTACTGTGATTTGATCCTCTGAATAGGCTTTTGCTCACCTTTTAATTGTATGGCATCCTTGTATTACTAAATTCTCCTTGTTTTGCATTTGGACATGCATGTGAACTTCGGACCTGGGAATGAGGCATTTAATTGTATGGAACATACTTGTATTACTAAATGTACACCTTTCTCCTTGTTTTGCATTTTGGATACATAATTGGACTTTGGACCCGACATTTACTCACCAATAGTGACATATAGATCATTATGGGGCTCCCTTCTCCATGGGACCCCTCATATCTATATGGTAAGGATAGTTCAGCCAATAGACCAAAACGTTATATGTAATGATTTGAAATGTTAGTGTCATTTCTATGTGGTACAGTGGGTCATTAAGATGTTATTTATATGTCTCATATATGTTTTGTATGCCCTGTGAAGCTCATTTTAACTGAACGAAATGCATTGGCTGCAACCTTGGCTGTGTTTTAAGAAAAGAAAATATTACATTCTCATTAAAGATAATAACTACCATGGATGTAGTGCATCAGCATTCAATTGAAAGGAACTGTGTGGGAGGTGCGGTTCCAGGTGTCCATCGTTGCAGGTGTTGACTATATATTTTTAAAAAGTTGTATACATCTATTTCTTTTAGAAAGCTGCACTTAATTTGATTTTCAGTGCCATGCACTTTGATTGGATTGATGCTTTTTAAAAAATATATTTTTTTAAAAGAGGTTACACTTTTCCAGTGAAAATGGAATTTGCAAAGCAATAGTTTGCAGCAATTAGTCAAATATAAAGCTAAAGCTTGTTTGACTCATGAAGCCACAGAGACATGAAACTTGAAAACACTGTACAAGAGACTAATGATATCACCCCAAAGCATTATTATACAATTAAGGGCCTCGTTTACAGTTCAGTGGAGGGGAACCTTGCCATAAATCAGCGGGGCTCCCACCCATCTTATTCAAGGTTTACCCACCTCAATTGGAGTGGGACAATTGCCAGGTCTATGACGGCAGAGCATCTGCTGGCTCCGCTGTCGGAAACTGTAACCAGTTGCCACTTCTGCCTCAGAATCAACTGAAGTCAATGGCTAACAAGGGGGTCATTTATAAAGCAGAGTATACTTACTCCAGATATTTAGGTGTCTATCATACATGAAGCATTGAATCAATTTATATGGATTAAACACAATCAGGTGTTTAACTGTATTAAAGCAAGTACATAAATCAGTGGAATTGGATACACAAAATTAATCATGGGTAACAAAATGAATGAAAAAAATCAATGAAAAACAGGCATTCAAAAATAAAGCTACGGTATTCACTTTGTGTAATTCACAGAAGAACCTACATTATTAGGGTTACAGAGAAAAGCGTTCAGAGACACATATGTCCGTGTGTGTAGTTTTTCCATGTTGTTACAATAAACACATGTGAGGCAAATGTATGTCGACTCCACTCTCAAAAAATCAGAAGAACATGTCCATGAGCTGTAGAATTCATTTTAGTGGTAAATAAATTACAGAAGAGTGGTGGAACTGTGTCGACGTTTCGATCTCTACAGTGTTAAGTGCTTGAGACCATCCTCAGAACTAATTGCATTTCTGAAATGTGAAGTCCCATAAGATGTCTATAAATAAAATTTAAAAATTAGAATTAAAAGTATGCCTAAATGTATAAGTAACTAAGGCTGCGGCAAATGTGAAGGCACACGTGTCTCACTGCATTTGTATGGTGGGTGCTTAAAAAACCATGTTGAAAATCTGTGAGTAATATTAACAATGCACTACATCCATGAAAAGATGTCTAAAACATACCATTGCCTGTGGGGTACGAGAAATCAAACACAAAAGAGGATTCACAATGGCAGTACAGAAACAAAAATATGGTAAAGTCAACCAGATGGCAGAGAGGTACTCACTAATTAACACTGGTTAAATATTCCCAACAATGACAGAGTATTTTGGCCAGGCATCAGCTGTGAAGCAAAAGGTGTGAAAAGTGCAAAAAGTGTGAAAAGATATTAAAAAGTGGCAAAACAGGCTCTGTGGGCTCTGTATCAGAACGGAAGGTACCCTGCACTGTACTTACCTTTAGAATGGTGTGGATGACTTGCACCAGTAGCCAGTCGTGAGTGCAATACGCCAACTTTCCTTCCTCAAAGTTGGAGTAGGGGCCCAGCGTCAGCTTGGCATCCATTTTTATAGGGCTGTGTGACACGTACTTAGCATAGTTCCCGATTGCAACCCTAGTGCGTTGCTGAGCATGGGGGACATAATAGGTTGGGCCCCAATTTAAGGAAAAGTGGTAAAACATTCTAAAATCTTCATACTAGTATGAGAAAAGTGATCCTAGGTCAAAGTCAAAGAGGAATGCATTGAACACACTGTGTGGTTAACAGCATACAAATATGGTAATCAAAAGAACATAAATGGTCATTAAAAGAACATATAAATAGCTTGTACAAATGGGGTAGGGTGACTAGAGCGGTATGTAGGAAACACTGGGATAAATTCATGTAACAGCAGGGGCCATATTGGCCATGAATTTAGTCCACTGTTCTCTACATACCACTTGAATACAGCTCAAATTGACCTACCCCGCGAAGAGCAGGGCTGCCTTGTGTCATGGACAGTCGTCGCTGTAGCGTACAGATCCGGTCGGAAGTCAAGGAAGGTAGTTGCTGTAGAATCAAGAGTTGGGTTTACCGGAGATTCAAGTTGGCGGTCGTTGCTGGCGGCAGAGTCTCAGTGGTACCAGGCTCATTAGCAGTCGCGAAGAGCCCATAACCTCATGATTTCTCCTTTTCTTGAAGAGGAGTGCACTCTGATGTGAGCCAAGGGTCTAGGACCTGGGGAGGAGCCTCTTGGGGATCATGGACTCACTCCAACAGAACCCAGCAGGGCTCAGGCAGGTCCAGTTGCAGGTCCAGACAGGTCCAGTGCAGCAGGTCATTTGGGCAGCTGCATGAATGCCTCTGGAGCATGTTGTGTGCCTATAGCTCATAACAGGAAGCCAACCAACTGACCCTTGGAGTCACTCACGTAGAATGGGATGAAGGGAGCTGGTCTAGTCTTCCTTCTCAGACTGCAGGCCAGGCCTCAAGCAGCAGAACAGTCCTCTGAGAAACAAGCAGGCCTCAAGCAGCAGGGCAGTCTTCCGGGGAACAAGGCAGGCCTCAAGCAGCAGGGCAGTCCACTGGGAACAATGCCGACCTCAAGCAGCAGAAGAGTCCTCTGGGGAATAAGGCAGGCCTCAAGCAGAAGGGCAGTCATCTGGGGAACAAGGCAGTCCTTCCTCTTGTGCAGTCCACAGGTCCAGGAGTGTACTGAAAAGTGGCCTGGAGGTCCACTATTGATACCCTGTGCGAGCCTTTGAAGTGGAAAGATTCCCCATAATACCCCCCACATCTGGTTCTGGAAAGTTCTTCCCTTTCCCTTCAAGGCTCCAAGAAATATGAGGTGAGAAAAGGATGGTGTCAGGTTCCTTTATGTGTGCTGAAGGCAAGCCCTTTTAAGTGTAAATGGGACAGGGAACAACTCCGCCCCAATCATCCAGGCAGGATGGCCCATCATGCCTACATCCAGTCCCCTTTGTCTCAATGTCTGGTAGGAATACAGAAGCCCCAACAGCAGAGTCAGTATCAGTCATGTGACCCAGGATTACAACTTAACATCCAACTTTAACATTAAAGAGGTATTTAAATTATAATTCCTTTGAGTCTAAACAGCAAATCTCTATCTGCTCCTAATCAAAGATTACCACTTAATAAATGTAATAAGATAACCCCATGTTAGTCAAAGGGAGAGATAGGCCTTACAATAGTGAAAACCAACTTTAAGGTTTTTTTTATTGCGTGGGCATGTAAAACTCAAACCCACATGCCCTACTTTTTAGATACAAGGCACCCTGCCTTTTGTGCTTTTAGGGCCTACCTTAGGGGTAACTTATATGTATTAAAAAGTAAGGTTTAAGCCTGGCAAAAGATTTATTTTTCCCGGTTGAAATGGCAGTTTAAACCCGCACTTTAGGCTTCAGCTGCAGGCCTGAGGTATGTTTTAAAACACTACTTTAGTGTGTGGCAAAATGAGTGCGGCAGGCTCACTAGTAGCATTTAGTTTACAGGTCCTGGGTAGATGTAGTACCATTTACTTGGGACTTACAAATAAATTAAATATGCTAATTAGGTGTAAGCCAATTTTATCATGTTTTTAGGGAGCGAGCACAAGCACTTTGGCACTGGTTAGCAGTGGTAAATTTTGCAGAGCGCTAAAGCCAACAAAAATAAATTCAGAAACAGTCGGAGTGAAGGCAAAATGTTTGGCGGAATACCATGCCAAGGATGTCAAATCTAACAACCACCATTCATTATGAGAATCTGATTGCTATTCTATATATTGCAGCTTCCATCTTTGCAGTGTTGTTCCAAGAACTGCATCAGAACATTTGTTATTTCTCACCCCAATAGAATCACTTTTCTCATTGTATTGTAGTTTTTTTAATGTGTGTTGCCTCTTTTCCTTAAATCGGGAGTCAATCCATTATGGCTGCCATGACCAACAATGCTATAATATTGCAATCAGGAAATATGCTAAGTGAGTGTCACCAAGTCCTCTAAAAAATGAACACCAAGCTGACTCTCGGTCCATACTCCAACTTTGAGGAAGGAAAGCTGGTAAATTTGATTCACAGTTGGCTGCTGGTGTGAGTTCCTCTACACCATACCAGAGGAAAGTGCATTACAGGGAATCTTACATTGTGATACTTAGCCCACAGACCGTGGTGACACTTTTTAATGCCTTTTCACAATTTTTGTTTGCAGTTGATGCCTGGCCAAAATACACCTTAGAACACTGCCATTGTTGGGCATATGCCATTTGGCTGACTTTACTATGTTTTTGGTTCTGCACTGCCATTGTGAATCCTCTTTTTATATATTTCTACCCTTTTTTGATCACGTTTCTAAATCATATCTGGTCCATTTCTCTTGCCACTTGGGAATGGCATATTTTTTATCATCTTTTTATGGATTGAGCGCATGGTTAATAATACTCACACATTTTCAACGCAGGTTTTAAGCACCATACCATACAATAGCAGTGAGACAAGTGTGCCTTCAGGCTTGCAGTTCTCACTAGCTCACCCTTAGTTACTTACACATACATATGTACTTTAAATTCTCAGTTTTCCGATCATTTAGGGACATTTTAGGGGTCCTCAGATTTCACAAAGATGTTCTCAGGTACTTAACTCTATAGAGACCGAAACATCAGCACAGTTCCACAACTTTTCTGTATTTTACTTACCATTAGAACGAATTCTACAGCTCAAGGATATGTTCTTCTAATTGTTTTTTTAGATGGGAGTTGACATACATTTGTCTGACACATGATTATTAACATGGACTTTTCTCTGTACCCCTACTAATGTATGTTATTCTGTAAAATACATAAAGTGAATGCAAAATCTATATTTTTGTATGCCTTTTTTTCATTCATTGTTTTCATTTACTTTGTTACCCATGATTGGTTTTGTTTTTCCAGTGCAATTGATTTGTGTATTTGCTTTATTACTGCTTAGCACATGATTGCGTTTAATTCTTAAGATTCGATTCAAAGAGCCATAGATCACAGATTCCTAAATATCTGGGCTAAGTATACTCTGTTTTATGAATGACTAACTTGAAGGCCATTGACTTCAGTTGCTTCTGTTACCCAAGCTCATGTGGGATTATCGGATTGCTATTCCTTTGTAACACCTTTTGCAACAGAGACACCATTCATTGTATGTCAAAAGCACCACCCTAACTATGGCAGTCCTGTGTACATACTTGATTGCTGTTTGGTGCTGCTAGGAAAAGCCTGGTGGCCTCAAGGAGTAAATAATAGAAATGGACCCAAGCACTGGAGGAAAGCTCTCAGTGTATCAGGAACATTTGTATTTTGTTTTTCAGAAACAAACTTCTGCGATTTGTTTTTGAAAAATAGAAAAGTTTGCTGAGCAGAGCAAAATAACACAGCACTTGCTTGGCTAAGTTTTTTGCCTTCTGTGCAGTTATCACATTGGTGAATGCAGTGAAGAAATTAGATCCCTGCCAGGCAGGGGGCAATCTCATGATATGGCAGGTGGTCAGCAAAGGGAGTGGTCTCTTACCACCAAATCTGGTACTCCATATTATAACTTGGCACACAAAAACAACACTAGCGGTGAACTGTCCAACGAAATCACTTTATTTTAATCCAATTGAAAAATGTAAGATATGCTCTACAAATTTTAGCCTCACATATTGGGTTAAGAAGGTGCTACAAGAACATCACCAACACAGTGCATTAGACATGTCATTATTGTAATTATGTATGCTTTTATTGCAGGACGGGTAAGCTTTTTTCACACTTATAAAAGTATTTCTGAAAAAATACTTAAGTGTTAGCTAAACCATTAATTAAGTTATTTGTGTAGCACTCTATTAAAATGCAATGACACCCTAAACCAATGAGGACAAGTAGGAGCATAGTATTAAAAGGTTAGCAGGTTCACAGAAGGGCATTAAGCAGAATGCTATCAGGATTCACTCAGCGGGACGCCAACACTAGTACCCAAATGTCAAAGGCTAAAGCTTAACACAAGGAGAGATAAGGATTCAATGAAGAATAATGAGGGTGGACCACTGGAGGTAAAGGTATAAAATAAGGGTGAGTTTCGCAAGTGTAAGAGGTCAAGAAGGACACAAAAGACATTCTGCTTCTGTGGCATTATAAGTAGAGATGCTGCCTGCAGTAGATTGCCCAGCAATTTTGCATTGCAAGGTTCTCACACTTGGTAGAGCTTGTTAGCTAGCTTTTGTATCCTACACTTTTGTTTTGTTTCTTCCAGGGCAGTTGCTTCCAGTATCAAGATGTATTATTTAAACTGTTCTTACTCCCGTTCAAGTTTTTCTCTCTATGCTCATAATATGCTAAGAGATGTTTTACAGATTGCCTCATGTGTTGTCAAGACCTACTATTTCCTAACCTCGTTAACCTACTGTACCACTCTAAGGAATGCTGGTTAATGGAAACTATCCTCTGTTGAAAACTGGATTTTCTCTCTCTGTTGCACCCTTTACACCCAAATCTCGTAAATCCTGTCTCATATACGGTTGTATGCATCACTAATCAAATATCCCAAATGAGTGAGCGGATGGCATCTGGGTAAATTAGTGCCCACGCCACATTTCTTGGATATATTTGTTGGGTCCTCACCCACATGTACCGATGTAGATTGAAATTGCCCAGGATGGTGAAATCAGAAGATTGAACTATGGTGTCCAATAGCAAGAATAGAAGCTGCCTTAGGGCTGGAGGGTCAATAAAGAAGCAAACCATTAAACGAGTGATGGTTGGTGAGTTGAATTTTAAAAGATAATGCTTCAGGTTCCTTGGCATTGCTATGACTTATAAAGACGCTTTTAAGTGTACTTCGGTATATGACAGCTAGACTGCCTCCTCTTTTATCTGAATGATTCGGCGGCAAGGCTCATCCGCAAGGTCTCTATGCACCTGCACATTTCCCCCCACCTTAAACAGCTTCATTGGCTCCCGGTAGCCAGGAGGATCGAATTCAAGGCCCTCACCCTCGCTTTTCGTGCCATCCAGGGTAAGGGCCCCGGCTACCTCAGGCGGCGGCTTAGCCTGTACCACCAGGAGCGGATATTAAGATCTAACCATCCGCTTTACCTTAATGTCCCTTGCTTTTCTAAAATAAGACAGGGGAGCAGGTCTTTCACGGTTAGGACCGCCAAACTTTGGAATGCCCTACCGCACCACTTACACATGCTGAACTCAGAGCAGGATTTTAGAAAGGCGCAGAAAACCTGGCTCTTTAAGCAAGGGGAATAGCTGCGCAAGCCCTCCATCTCTTTAGTTTCCTGTGTTATTGCCAGGACACCTCGCCGGAGGAAGCTGTGTGCTTTATGAATGTTCCTTGATTGATCAATTGATTGACCAATCTTGTCTAAAGATAGAGAAACCTGCGAGAACTGCAGTAGACAGTTTTGGGCCAGAGCCCGCATCCACCCAAGACTCCGTGATAAAAGTTATGTCAATAGATTGTGTATGAAGAAAATCCGCAAACTCAAGTGCATGCTTGATAAGAGAATGCACATTAATCAAGGTGCAGCGAAAGAGCTCTGTTGGGTGTGGTGACTTCAGAGGGATAACAGCCTTGGGAATAGGCACTCTAATTTTTAGACTTGAAAGCCTGAGCCTACAATTTGAACATGAGAGCATCTCAGGGCTATTGCCAAGGCAAAGAGTGGGGCCAGGACAGCGCTTACCTGAAGAGTTCATGCTGAGAAGCTGATCTCTGGAGTACTGAATAGGAGCTCTGGGCTGTGAGCGGAAACTGGCATAGTGGCTGGCGCTGAGCACAGTCCGAGCGTGGACGGGCGCAGATGGGCTTGCCTTTGGCACGCCTTCCGCAATCTCAGTGAATGCAATGTTGATGTACAAAGTAACAACTGTATGTATAATAATGAAAATGTTGGTAAATATGATATCAATGAACGCCATGTTACATGTGCACGAACTCACAAACTCATTTCATTGCTGTCGGATTCATCCGAGATGACCTCCCCATCAACTCCAAGTCAGACATACGTGGTCAGACAGGCCCTGAGACCCAAACCCAAGCCTAACAATTGACAGGTCACAGTTGGGGTTACACTTAGCCCAAAGACAAATGCGCACTCAGGGAAAACCCTGATCAATCTCACAGATAGGTAGTCACACCACAAACAACACCGAAGTGATTAGTCTCTAAAAACACCTTTGGCCAAAGGCGTGCGTTCCCAAAATACCAGAAAGTTACATGCCACATGAAGTCAGAAACACTCAGCCAATCAAGACACAACATGTACACCGCTAGGGGTGATCACGCACTCACCACACCGGACATTTGAACACAAACACACTGGCACATACTAGCTCTCCCTGAGGTTGAGAGCCAACAGTGTTCCCCTTATCAGATAGTTGTACTTGGTATTTATGACTATGAGGCTTTTCAAAGAATGTTGAAGTGTTTTATTGTACCCCAGTGGTGGCTGGCACGGATCGGGGGTGGCACTGGGCGTGTAAAAAAAAAATCAACTTACCTTATTGCTGTGTCTCTCCTCTGTTCTCTCTCGCGTCGGACCAAAAACAGGAAGCAGCCAGGCTCCCCTAAGCCAATCACAACGCTGCAATGTAGCATTGTGATTAGTCTGAGTGCCATGGTTCGGTGCTCAGCCAGGGAATGGGGGCCTGGGCATGTTCTCTACCCACGCTGTAATGCAGCCTGGGTGGAGAATATGAAAAGTGCGCATGACTGTTTCGCAGGCCGGAGACGGCCGGCCAGCAATTCATGCCTGCTTACAGAGTGTGCCCACCACTCCTCCCCCTGCTCTGAGAGCAGAGCAGCCCCGCCCCACAAAGTTTCTACAGCAGCAAAAAATAAAATGATAATACCGTCGCATTATGAGCATTTTATTTTTCCTTGTTTTACACTGCGAAAAGCAGAGGGGCAATGCTCCTCCGCCTTAGCAGAGGGGCTGCCACTGTTGTACTTACAAAATGTATATATGTGCAGCTAAAACGTCTGTACTCCGAGACTGTCTTCAGACATGCCTCTGTTGATACTCTCCTGGACGCTGCATTTGATTAAACTAACTTGTTCCTGTTGCACAAGGTAAATTCATAATCGAACAGCTTTCTTTAAACCAAATACTTAGAGTTTTCTAATCCTCTATTGCTTCCAGTATGCGCTAATCACATTGTTGAATATTTCCAAAGGTATTTTTATCTTCATTATGTACCCTTGGTTTTGGCTATGTATGTAGTAATTTGGTGGTGGCAAATTATCTAATGATAATGGCCTCCTGAATATTCTGCATTATTTTATTGATTTACTGTATTTCTGCACAGAAACCAGGCACATGCATATCAAGTAGATGCATAAATGATGCTGTATTGTAGTTACCATATCATCACAGAAACCATCTTAATTTTTGCCCGTGCTTTCACCACTGCTGCCAACCAATGTTAGCTTATCAAATCTCATTTTAGTTCATAAAGTACTTTGATCTGATTAGTTCACCTGTATATGAGAGGTTTCAGGATCCTCTTGAATCTTAACATAACCATAGTTATTATCATATAACCTCTTCCATATCTTCCACTTGATATAATACACTGTGTATTTACCTGTATATTTACCTATCCGTCTGCTTTTTGATATTCTCGAGGTCTGAGCCAGGTGCAGTATAGGAAGAGCCATGGGCTGTATTTGTAAGTGCTAGTTTTACGAAAAGACAAGTATAAATTTGAATGGTAATGGTAAAATGTTCTCCAGGAGCGGCCCGTGCAGGTAAGAGTGGTGGGGCAGGGTGGGGGAGAATCGACAGACGACGACGAGGGAAAATTGTTGTTCTCTTAAACATTTTGCGTCCAGACAGTAATTACACATCTGTGAGTCTGATTCAAATAATGTTCAGACACAAGAGAACAAGCTCTTTTATGTAGCAGTTAGTTCGTTCTAGCAGTGTCCGCTCTGTTGAAGATGGTGGGGCTATTCCCATCACTCGTATATAGAATCTATTTTCAACTCTGAACTCCATCTTTAATTGGAGTCAGCCCTAAACCATCCTTGAGCAGGGTAGCATTTACTGTTTTATAATATCTTTTGGTGAGTGCGCTATTAGCATTATCTTTGATTCTGTCACATTGAAATACCACATTTGCAAATTGGTTGCCATGAATTATATATTTAATTGTCAGACATACAGCACAATCTACAGTACTGAAATGGGCGGTCACTATTCCTTTGTAGGGGTGTATCACTGCTGCGTCCTTTCCTCGAGAAGTAAGGGAGAAAGGAGAAGTCTGACTCACGCACACTTGCTTTAGATAGTATACCCTTCCTCCAAGCCTCCTATTTGTGATTGTTTCTCCTACTCACTCTCAGACCCCTGTACTTGCACCAAACGTCCATCATTGAAACTCTTTGCTGCCACTCACAGAGGTATACCACCCCTTGTCTGGTAGTCAGTGTACAGGCAGTGGCATCTCAGTAAGGTTCAGCCAGTGTATACATCTGTTTCTCCCCTCCAATGTTGCTGTGCTAATGCTAAATTGAAGACTAGGCCTCAGGTTGCTTCATAGAGTCCACACAAACAAATGGCCCTTGGTTCCCTATCTAGCTAAAGCCCCTGATCACTGATTAACTTTAAATGAAAGCAGTGCTTGTCTCTGGTATCTGAAAACTGAAACAGACAGGAAGAAGGCCCAGAGAAAGCGATACGTACCAACTGGTCTCCTGTGATTGAAAGGGCACAGTCAGACGATGATAGACGGATTCTAATTATTCCAAACAGCAAACAACAGTTTATAATTGCATTTGCTGCAGAGAGTGCAAAATGTTGTCTACCACACAGCCACTCAGGAGACATACATCTAGGGATACACAACTTTACACTCTTCATACGAGTACTAGATTAGTTAAACCCAAACCATTAATCAATACATTTCACCGAATTAAAAGTAGTGTTGTTTTAAGTATTTAAGTTTCAACCTAGCACCTTGGTGGCACAAATGTATGTGGATACCACAGGCTAGGTCAGATATTAAGAACACAATTTCCTTATTATTCAGTTGATGATATTAAATGTTAAACAGGGGTGTGCAACAATGAGCAAGCTGGAAACAGCTCAAATATGCAATTAATATTTTCTGGCTTGTGCACTAAGCAGTATTTTCATTAGGGAGAAGGAGCTAGGGAAATTGTTAAAATGTGAACACTTTTAAAACAATATTCCCCCAAATATAGGATGATGCAAATATCTATACATTTGATTGAGAGCTACAAAATGGTTGTTTTTTTTGCCTTAGATTGTTAAGATGAAATTGGAACCTGAGCATAAGGACATTTTTTAAGCAATGTTCTAAAAATGCCATTGTAAGACGCCCACCATTTACCTACTCTGGTACAGTAGGCCTAAACATGGCTGTTACACATTCATGCCACACATCCAAAATATAAATCTTTTCAGACTCAAAAAAAATGCTAGAATTTGCACATTTTAAAAACTATAATTTAGGAGCACTGGGTGACCATGAATTGCAACTTGTCACTAGACCTCTGCATAAAATATGTTCAGCAATGGGTGAGGGCTTTAAAATATACTGAAATATTACCAGGGTGTTTAAGGCAAACCTGTAAGATGCTAGCCAGAAATGCGAGAATAAATACAATTGCTTACTGTTGGAAAATGGCCCTCTCTGCAGGGTAACCCCCAAACCTTTTGCCTTCCTCCTCCACTTTTTCTGATCTTGTTTTTGTTTGCCATAGGACCCTGAGCACTTCACCACTGCAATCCACTGCTAAAGTGCATGTTCTCTCTTCCCTAAACATGGTAACATTGGCACAAACCCATTTGGCATATTTAATTTACTTATAAGTCACTAGTAAAGTGTACTACATGTGCCCAGGGCCTCTACATTAAATGCTACTAGTGGGCTTGCAGAACTGACTGTGCCACCCATTTAAATAGCCCTTTAATCATGTCTCAGACCTGCCATTGCAGAGCTTGTGTGTGCAGTTAACACCTTTTGCCAGGACCAACCCTTCCCTTTTTAAACATATGTCACACCTAAGGTAGGCCCTAGACACCCCAGAGGGCAGGGTGCAAAGTATTTAAAAGGCAGGACGTGTCCCTTTAGGTTTTGCATGTCTTGGAAGTTAAAAACACCTAGATTCGTTTTTCACTAGTGCAAGGCCTATCTCTCATAGGATAACATTGGGATTCCCTAATTACCTTTTTCAGGTGTAATTGCTAATTGCGCAGAGATAGACTTTTCAATTTTGGTGTCTCTGGAATCACAATTTAAAATCACAACTTATGGAGAAGTTTGGATTTTACATTGCAGTTCTGAAAATGCCACTTTTAGAAAGTTGGCATTTTCTTTCTTTAGCCATTTGGTGCCTGCTGCCTGTCTCTGATACACGTCTGGGTAGGGTGACAGCTGGACTTTGTGTAGTCTGCCTAAAGAGCCACACACAATGAGAGCTTAGGTGTGACTTGACAGGCCATCCTGGCAGGATGGGATAGAGGAGCTGTACCCAGCCTCACTTACACCTAATTAGGCTGTATCCTGACCCCACACAAAAAGGCTGCATACCCCCCCTGTAGTGAGTCTGGTGCTAGGGCAGGAAGGGAGGACCTTTGCACATTTCAAAGACCTTTCTTTGAAGTCTCCCCCACTTCAAAGGCACAACTGGGTGAAAAAACTGGACCTTTGACACCACCACTTCAGTACACTTCTGGACCTGTGAGGACTTTGCCAAGAAGAAGGACTGCTGTGCTACGGAAGGACTGCCACTCTGCTGGACTCCGGCCTGGGTAAGAAGGACTGGACCTGCATCACTTGATCACAGAGTGACTCCAAGGGCTAGCTGACTGACCTCCTGATCTGAAGGCATAAAATACTTGAAACCCACCTGATTCTGCACCTGAACTCTGCCATCTGTGAGTCTGCCCTATCAAGTGGTCCCATCCCAGTCCTAGTCCCTTGGATGTGGGCCTAACAGCACGTTACAAAGACAGTGGTCCCTAAGTGATATACAGAAAAAATCATACTCAGAGTATACAATTAATGCCCAGGAAGAGTAGTACTCAATCAGTAATTTATTCAAACAGAAAATAAAAACAAGTTTGAGGGGTAACAACCCGCCTTTTTTGTGGGTATGGCAACAACTGGGCTTTTTTAACACAGGCAACACATTTTTGACAAAAGAGATTACATAAAATACCAGTGTCACACTTAATACTACAACATCACTATTGCACTCAAGGAACCAATTAAACATAGACATGCGGGTAAGAGTGATTCAGTCAACTACCTTTCGATCCACTATCAATGTGGGATCATCATCAGGACAATTAATAGTTTTCCTGAACCCATATTACATATACATCAAAGTTAAAAACCTCAATGTAACCTGCCAATTCTGGGCAAGAATTTGTCCAATAGGGGACATAGTAGGTGTCCACCTACCAGGGAAGCAAGCTGATAATAAACAATGTTTCAAGGGAGACAGGCTCCTATTCTGGGCTCTGGAAGCAGTGCTGGCTCATAGTCACAATCAGGGCATCGTCTTTTTCCCTTAGAAAATATTAAGTGTGACACTGTAATTTTATGTAATCTTTTTGTCACAAATGTGTTTCCTTTGTTAAAAAAGCCCTGTTGTTGCCATATCACAAAAAAGAGAGGCTGTTTCCCCCTCAAACTTGTTTTTATCTTCTATTTGAATAAATTACTGATTGAGTACTACTCTTTCTAGACATTAATTGTATACTCAGAGCATGATTTTTTTTGCATATCACTTAGGGACTGCTGTTCTTTATAACCTCTGACTACCTTGGTCCTTAGGCATCTGAGGGTTTCCGTTGTTTTGTTTGAAATAAGGTGCTTGCCACAGCAAAACCCATGCACCCTTTGTCAAAACGGGGCATTGCCCCTGTTGCGTGGATCAGAACCGTCGCAACACTCATGTTGTATGGATTGGAACCACGGCTTCACTCCTGTTGCATGGATCGGAACCTGCGCATTGCTCCTTGTTGGACTTGGCCCTTTTTGCAGGGTCATCCCAGAACTTTTTGCCTTCCTCCTGTATTTTTTCTGACCTGTTGTTGGTGGTTTTAGGACTCTGGGCACTTTATCACTGCTGTTCAGTGTTAAAGTGCATATGCTCTCTATGGTGAGCTTGGTAAGATCGGTCTACACCTGTTTGGCGTATTTAATTTACCTATCAGTCCCTTGTAAAGTGGTATCTCATATACCCAGGGCCAGTAAATTAAATGCTACTGGTGGGCTTGCAGCGCTGCTTGTGACACCCACCAAAGTGGCCTTTCAAACCTATCTCAGGCCTCTGCCATTGCCGGGCCTGCGCGCGCAGTTTGCTGCAGCTGTGATGTGGCACATAAAGTGGTTGCCACGTCCGTGACTCCCCTTTTACTACATATCAGTCACTCCTAAGGTAGGCCCTAGCTAGACCTATGTGCAGGGTGCGGTGTAGGTAAAAGGTAGGACATGTGCCTTAACTGTGTGGCATGTCCTGGTAGTGACAAACAGCCTATTTGGTTTCTCACTGCTGTGAGGCTGCCCTCTCATAGGAATGTATTGGGGATTCCCTGATATGTGTTTCAGTGGTAATTCCTGACAGGAGAGGAGTAGCGTGATCAAGTTTGGTATGTTTGGAATAGTGGTGATAAATGCTGCGTACTGGTGTTCACAGATTTATTATCACTATTTTAGAAATGCCACTTTTAGAAGTAGGCATTTCTGTGTGCTATGTGTCCTTGTACCTGCCTGTTGTGTATTGACTGTCTGGCCTTGGAGTGACAGGGCCTGGGGAGGTGCAGTGGCAACAGAGGGTCTGGGTGAGTCAGTGCTAGGCTGAATAGGCCTGACTTGCATTTGGAGTAGTGGGAGGAGTAGCACCTGAATAGGGCTGTGCCTGTCTTCCACAATGATGGCTCCGCCCCCCGTGGTGTGTCTGGGGCCAGGTCCTACACTGACAATGGAGGTCGTGGTGCACTTGAAAAGATGTGTGTAAGTGCCCCCCAGAACTGGTTTGGACTGGGCACAGAGCCCTGTGCCAGGGGGAAGAACAAAGACACTGAGTAATATAAATATTGGGGCTGTGACCCCATGTCTGGTGAACTTTGTGGCCTACTGGGACAGAAGGGACTTGTGACCAGCAGGCTGCTGTAAGCCTGGAGGAAACTGCCTAGGGGCCTTGCCCCTCTGGACTGCTAACCTGCTGCCCTTTGGACTTGGGAGAGGACTGCAGCCCTGCCTTGAGGGACCCCTTGTGCTGGCTAACCAGCAGGCGCCTTGCTGGTGTCCCTGGCCTTGAGGAGGCTCAGCGCAGGAGAAGTGCTTTCTGCGAGGGAAAGCTAAGAGCGCTGCCTGCTCCCTGTTTGGTCTTCAAGTGGGAGACAGGCGGGGCGCTTCATGTTTATCTTATTGCCCTGGACCCAGGCTTGGAGCGCTGCAGGATTCCTGCCCCTTTGTGCAGGAGCCCCTGGCATGGGCTCGTGTTGCAGTAGCGGGGAGATCTGCCCCACTGTTTGAGGGAGATCTGTGGAGCTGGAAAACAGGATCCGCGACTTGCTGCAACTCAGCAGGAAGCCCCCACCACAAACGCAAGTCAGGCGACTGTTGGCTGGTTGTGGGCCGTGCCTTCATACAGGATGCCAAGAGCCCCGTTTGTTGCCGGAGCGTGACGGCTCCCCCGGAAGACGCAGTGTCTGCAGGATCTCAGGAGAGGCAGTCGGAGGTCCGAGGAGAGCCCCGTGTGGTTACTGAGGCTGTTGGAGGCGGGCCGGAAGTCTGCCTACAGCCTCTGGGGTGACGACTGGAGCCATTGAGAGCTCCGGGCCCTGGGTGCCCCGATGCAAGGAGGAGTCCCCGGGGGCGAGACTCAGAAGGAGCCTTGAACTGACGCCGGCCAAGGATACGTCTGTGGCAGCAGGTGAGTGCCTTGGGGACGGAGTGCCTCTTGTCCCCGGCCGCGATGTTCTTTTCTGGCCCATGGGGCCATTGGCGAATTTCACTTGGGTGCTTGGGTAGCACTGACATTATCCCTGCATTTCTGACGCCGTGCAGCTGCACCGCATGGACGCAGCAGCCACACAATTGCTTACTGCCGGGGGTGATTCTGTCCAGTAGCCCCCCCACCCCTCAGATTCGGATGTGCCACAACATTTTTACCCTTCCTGAAAGGAGGGGATTTACGGCCTCACAGGACGAGGCAGTGTGCCCGGATGTGGTTATGTTTTGGGAGGTTCCTCCCATGGTCTGCACTCGCCAGGAATATTTACTGCGGAGCACTGTTGCTAATTATGATGTATGCATAATATGCTGATTATTATCACGATGTTCATGCCTCATGCTTTGTGATAAGTGCACTCTTACCAGACGTTACTGGTTGCCTTCACTAACTGTGAGTTGTGATGTTATGACAGTGGCCCGATTGGCCCTGTTGTTTATATAATCCCTGTAAAGTCATGCCAAAGTGCCAGGTGGCACAGTGTATATATGTGATTATGTTCTAATGTGTTTTATGGATAATACAAAGGCTATTATTTTATATAACCCTGTGTGGCGTTTCTTTTGTGGTGTGCCTAGTGTGTCGCTGCTGTGTGAGTGTGTTGCGCAAACGCTTTACACATTGCCTCTAGGATAAGCCTGACTGCTTTGCCAAGCTACCAAGGGGGTGAGCAGGGGTTATCTTCAGCATGTAACTCACTTGCCCTGACTTGAGTGGTGGTTTCTGCCTGGCTTAGGCGCATGCCCTAGCCAACCAGAAATCCCATTTCTAACACTCTTGTTGCATGGATTGAAACCAGCGCATCGCTCCTGTTGCATGACCAGAACTGGAGCATCTCTCTACTGCATGGATCAGCTCCAATGCATCGCCTTCGGAAGCACCACCACAACGGTGATGAATCTCCACATAGCAGCTCCTTGCACATCGGAGCCAATGCATCGTTGCTGCTGCGCAGTTCAGGACCGGCACATCCCCACCATTGTGTGGATCAACACCGATGCATCTCTTCAACTGCACCCACATCTTCAACGTCGATGTAGCCAGGATCAAGGCACTTTTGTTCGGTGGGCCTCACTGGGTTCCTGTATCTGACCTGCGCTCTATCTCTGTCAGCGTGAATTTTTTACTTTGTCCGGGTCCAGTGGACCAGATATCCCAAGTAAGTGCTTATTGCTTTTAAGTGCTATTTTACAGTGCATTCTTTATAAATTCATAGCTCAAGTTTTACCTATTAGATTTTTGTCATTTTGGTCTTGTTTTATTTATTAAATCAATCTCTATTTTTCTAACGTGGTGTGAATCTTATGGTGAGTGTTTTCACTTTTTTACTGTTGGAAGTGTTCCACAAATACTTTACACATTGCCTCTAAGTTAAGCCTTACTGCTCTGTGCCAAGCTACCAGAGGATGAGCACAGGTTAATTTAGGGTTTGCCTGCTTCTTACCCTAACTAGGATTGTGGTTTCTGTCTGACTGGGGCTCAAATTTGTTTAGGTCACACACAGCTTTCTTCTCACTTATACTTTGGGAGTTGGTTTTCGTTTCCATTTGGGAAAGTGCAGATGATGAGAAAGTGAGCAAATTGGCGAGTACCTGCCAACTGCTCCCCGGATGTTGCTTACGTGAGGCACTTCCCAAACACATCAAATATTTTGTGTCTGAACACTGTCAGTCCCACCCTGGCAGGTTGGACATGCATTAACTTTTCTAAAGATACACATGGGAAGTCCATAGATATCAAACCCTTCACCACTGACAGAGAAAAAACATAGGGTGCCGTTGAAATTCTTAATGTTCATGTGTAATGTGCAACAAGGTATTTAGCTGTTGATAGTATTGAGTGGAAGGCACCCTTTGTCTTCCTGTTTTCCCTTCAAAGCTCCTCTTTGGTAAAAGGCTCATACCACAGTCAACCAACAACCCAATTTCTAACACTTCCCCTACTCTGAACATACAAAGTAGTGTTAGATTCATGATCTCATAAGACTGATAATAAATTGCAATATTTGTAAGCCAAGCAATTTAATGAAACCAATATCAGTTTCTAATGCTGAGTACTAATCAGAATGGGTTCTTACTAGGTTAATTTTGGTGTAGCATGCTGCTGCACCCAGGGGCATCCTGGCACTGAGAAAAGACCAATTCAATGCCAAAAAGTGAGGAGAAAAGTTTCAAATTGAAGGGCCAGGTTTTACATAGTGATTCTAATACCCAAAGGAAGGGAGTTCCAATGCCTAACTTGAGCCGGTGGTTTCCGGTGCTCAGCACAAGTACTTAAATCCCAGCACCAGCACATGGTGCACTGTCTATCTTATTTTGAGATGAGCAGAACAACAGTGTTTAATAAATCAATATACATTAAAAATGAATATTAACTGCTGCCCATGCCATTGTTATAGCTTTGGGTGCCGTGGAATAGTATGAATTGTCACACTTGCAGAGTATACAGGTTAGTAGTTGTGTTGGTTCTGTCAATGGTGGAGATGGGAGGGGTAATGGGTGGTGCAAGCTGCAGTGGCCTCCTGAGAAGGAACCTGGCACTTACCTTTTTACAAATGAAGCACAGGGGAGTTACAGTGCCTGGAAGCTAAATAAAAGCAAGAGTTTTCACCAGAGTATCTATGGAGACATCTCAGGTAGAATTTTCTCTGTTAAGTAGTGTGGCACAGAATTGGTAAGGGTTTTGTGAACTAAACACAGTCAATTAAAAATTGACCTCTAGCTAATGGGACATCAATGAATGGTGGCAAAATGTGCTGCTAGTAACTTATACATCAGAAAAGCAATTTTTGACAATTTAGCAGTAATGTCACCAGTCTGAATTGAAAATTGTTATGCGGCATTAACCAAACTTGCACAATTTATGAATGGAGAGCAGAAACCAGATATTTACATTGACAATGTGTCAACTATTACTAGGTGTTGGACCTGACATTCTTGTGTAGTTTTTCATCAGACATTTTGCTTTCACCCACTATTTGTGCTGAACTTGTTTTTGTTGGCATAAGAGCTCTGCGCACTTTACTCTTGCTAACCAGTGGTAAAGTGCTTGTGCTCTCTCTCTCCCTTAAACATGGTAAAATTGGTATATACCTAATTGACATATTTAATTTACTTAAAAGCCCCTCGAAAATGATACTATATGTACTCAGGACAGATAAAATGAAATGCTTCTAGTTGGGAGCAGCACCTATTTTGCCACCCACTGCAATAGCACTGTAAAACATGTCTCAGGCCTGCCACTGCAACATTTGGGGCAGTTGTAAACTGCCATTTCAAATTGGAAAAATAAACCTTTTGCCAGGTCAAACCCTCCTTTTTATTACTTATAAGTAGACCTGTGCAGACTTAATGGAGTTTTACTCCGCGGAACTCCACGAAGTGACAGAAAAACTACGCCGCGCTCCGCAGAAAACTCTGCCACGCTCCGCGGAGTTCCGCCAGCAGCAGAGTATGTTAAGTCATGCTGCGCGCACTGATTTTAAGCACCTGGTGTTTGTCCTGCACTGTAAAATCAGCGCAAACTGTACTCCACGTCATGCCGGAGGGTGCTGCTGCTTTTTGCCGCTCGAGTAGACATTCTACTCAAGCAGCAGCTTCCTCAACACAAGTGGCAGATTTCTCAATGCGAGTGGTCGAGACCTGCTGTGCCCACCCGCATTGAGAAATCTAGCTGAGAGGAGATCCAAGACGATTTTTGTCTCGCGAGCGCTCGCCAACACACAGATGGCAACTTGCGCAAGAGAAAAAACTCTGCTCCGCGTCATTTTGCGGAACTCCGCAGTGGACAAGACAAAGCGAACTCCGCCGGGTAACGGAACTCTTTGTCCATTCCTACTTATAAGTCACCACTAAGGTAGGCCCTAAATGCTCATAGCAAAAGACACACAATTGATGGACGGAATGCAGAACAAATCAAAACATTCACCCCCAGTCAAGAGATCTGGGTTAAATCCATCATTCTTTTGCTCACCATGCCACCCCAGTTTAGACCTGGACATATGAAAATCAGTCTTGACCCTGTGCCTCATGGGAACAGTCCAGCCCGAACTGCCAAGCCAGGTCCTCCCTGGACCGGAAACAAGCATCCTAGGACCGGTTTCGGGGTTTCACCCCTCTTCAGCCAGGATAGCTTGATTCCAGTGGCACAGTGAGCCCAGGACCCACGTCTGGCCATACCTGGCGCACTTAGGGCGAGAAAGCAAAAGACACACAATTGATGGATGGAATGCAGAACAAATCAAAACATTCACCCCCAGTCAAGAGATCTGGGTTAAATCCATCATTCTTTTGCTCACCATGCCACCCCAGTTTAGACCTGGACATATGCAAATCAGTCTTGACCCTGTGCCTCATGGGAACAGTCCAGCCCGAACTGCCAAGCCAGGTCCTCCCTGGACCGGAAACAAGCATCCTAGGACCGGTTTCGGGGTTTCACCCCTCTTCAGCCAGGATAGCTTGATTCACATCGATCACTAACACAAAGCTCCAGCGATGACGGACTCTTTGCATCAAACAGGGACCGTCCGCAACCCTCGACCTGTTCCTCATGCAGAGAATGGTTTCCTTGCGCCGACCGGCAAAGCGAACATCTGCTGCAGCTACCGGCGTGGATTTGGACACAGAAAAGGTAAAATCTTCAGCAGGACAAACTTGGTCCATATGACGTGGCCTGCACTCCATCGTGGTCAGCCTGAACTTGTGGCTTCGTCCAGCTTAACTATGTAACCACAATTGGTGCTTTTTGGTGCTATTTTCAATAGAAACTCTAAAAAGTAATAACTGCGGTTCTACTGATTAGATTTTTGTTGTTTTGGTATCATTTTATTTATTAAAATAAACTCTGTCTAAATGTATTTGGAATTTTCATTGTGTTGTGTATTCACTTCATTACTGTTTCAGTACTGCATAAATACTTTACACATTGCCTCTAAGCTAAGTCCGACTGCTTTTGTGCCAAGCTACTACATGATTAAGCAGAGGTTTACTTAGTGGAATTTGAAGTTCACCCTGACAAGGACTGTGTTTATTATTTGAGTGGGGCTTTCATCCCTCTCAATTAATAACCCAATTTCTTACTGTGGGATTCTATGTCTCAGCTCTTGTTGCCAGGGGCTTTAGAATGTGAATTGTAAGAGGCTGGCAGTTGAAGCTGAGCCTCCTTGATAACTACAGTGTTCCTGTGGATGGGATCCTTTTCTCTTATGAATAAACCAACTTTATTATCTCCAACCTACGCAGAGCTTGGTTTGTTACATTTGGCGACAGAAGATGGGATTAGCTTGAGAAGGATCTCAACACCTGCGTTTTAAAGCTCTTCTCCTTGAACTATACTGCAAGGAATCTTTGGAAACAACTCGTGGACTACAACCAATTTGAGGTACTGTTTATTTTTTTATTTCAAACCTTGCTCGTCAAGCGCTGTGTATTTCATTGCTCGTCTAGCGCTGTGAATTTAACTTGGACTCTGAAGCATTTGAACTGCTGCTTGGATTACTCTTGTGCATTGGGCTAAGTTTGTCAACTACTCCCTGCACGCCTCGGCCATTTTCAATTTTGTTGGGTTACACCCTTTGAGCTTACACGCACGTTTTCTTTTTAAATACTTGAAGACGGTTCCCTGTGCACGCTGCGTACTCAACCTCAATTCGGCTGTCTTCACACGGGTGCCACTTGAAAAATACTTATTGCCTGTGTTCAACCCGTAAAGAATATTTAGTGCGTGTGCTCAACAGTGCAATTTAGTTTATTTATGTACATCTTACATGTGCTGCTGTGAACTTTGTTTTCTTTTGAATCTCCCTCAACCACAAGATTCCACTCTCGCGTCTGGGAGTCTTCATTGTTCCTACGCTGGAGCTCCGTCTCGGCCCTTGTCATCTTCTCCTCGAGACCCGACGCACATCTTTGCCTCAAGAAGCCGACGTATTCACGCTGCCTCTCACGTAGTGTGGCGGCCATCTTAAGTTTCCTTTACTACCACTGTAAATGGATGTTTCTGTGCACAAGCGTATCTCCTCTGTGATACGCACACATGATTTTAACGCTCTAGCTTTCTTCTTTATATTTTCGAGGCAAAAAGCATATTGCTCTTCATTTCAGTGATGCACACACTAAGTTAAACACAAAGAGGAAGTGTAGTGCTCATCATTTCAGTGATGCGCACACTTGTTTAAATGCAAAGAAGAAGTTTTGTGCTCACCATTTCAGTGATGCGCGCACTTATTTAAAGGCAAGGAAGACACACAGTACTCATCATTTCAGTGATGCGCACACTAATTTAAATACAAAGAAGAAGCTTAGTGCTCATCATTTCTGTGATGCGCACACTAATTTAAATGCAAAGAAGAAGTTTTGTGCTCATCATTTCAGTGATGCGCACACTTGTTTAAATCCAAGGAAGAAGAATTGTGCTCGTTATGTCAGTGATGCGCACACTAATTTAAATTTTCATATGTTTTTCGGTGACACGCTGATATTGTGTTTTTGCATCTTTTGCGTGTCAGCCTTTTGTAAAAGCATTTGTTATCTCTATAGGGATGTATACACTGATTCATTTACAACTTAACCTTCGTCTGTGACACTCTCCTTACCTTATATTCATGTTACTTCTATAGATTTTACTTCTATTATCATCTTTTATTATGTCTCACCCCGCTTTAACTCCTGCTCACTTTTAGTGAATTTACAACCAACAAATAGCGAAGATGCAAAATGTGCCGGTGCCACCCTTTTTTCTCTCTAGTCCTGGTGACCCTCCTATACGGTGGCACAAATGGCGAAACGTTTTTGAAAGGTACGCCAGAGTTTGTGGTTCCTCTTTGAGCGCAGAAAGAAAAACAGCTTTATTATTACATTGCTTAGGCTCGGAGGGACAAGAGGTGTTTGACCATCTGCCTGATGTACATGAGCCTGACCATAATGAATATGAAATTTGTATGGCAAAGCTGGACAAACATTACCTGCCTAAAATCAGTACCATTCTAGAGAGATACCATTTTGGTCGCAGGAATCAACTAGAAGGTGAGTCCATTGAAAATTATATAACTGCTTTGAGAAAACTTGCTTCATCTTGTAAGTTTAGTTCCACAGTTGATGATAGAATCAGAGACCAATTCATGTTGGGATGCAACATTGAACGTGTCAGAGAAGAACTGTGGCAAAAAGATGAACCTTCTCTTGAGGATGTTCTGGTCATTGCTAAAAGGATTGAACATTCCCTTAAGTGCGTAGAGGTCATTAAAAAGAATGGTGATAAGAAAGATAAAGATTCTGTCTAAGTTGTCAAACAAACTCAAAAAATAACGAAAGAACTTGTTCAAAAGAAACCTGATCCAAATAAGAATAAGGAGTTTAATACTTTTCAACCAAAATGCTTTCGCTGTGGTAAATTTCGTCACTTGGCCAATGACAGACTGTGTCCAGGCTGGAAGGCCACATGTACCAATTGTAAAAGGAAAGGACATTTCGCAGTAGTATGTAAAGGTAAATCATACAAGGGTAAAGTAAATTAAATTTATGAACAAGATGAATATATTAATGATAGTGATCCTGAGCTTGTTTGTGGTCAAATTCTACTACAAGTCACTGGTAGTGGTGAGTGTAAGAATGGTCCTATTGATGAGGTCTTGGTACAGGGTGAAAGTACTTCTCTTTTGTTTGACTCTGGTGCCAAAATCACCATAATTTCGAAGGAGTTCTATCTAAAGAAGATCAGACACAAGATCAACATTTTTCCTCCTGGTATTACTCCACGTGGTTATGGTGGTGAACCAATCAAACTCTTAGGTTATTTTTGTGGACCTGTAGAATATAAAAACAGGATCATAAACGCTAAGATTTACATTTCTCAAAAGGGTGACAGCATATTAAGCTGGTTTCACCAGCGAGATCTTGGTGTAATCTTAGATCCAAATTCTTCACCTCCTATTAGGTTAAGAGAGAACTTCAACTCACATGTAATCTCTTTTATAGGAAGTAACTCTTCTCAAGACTTCATGCAAATGCTTGAACTAAGATTTCCTCACGTTTTTTGCAAAACTTTGGGCTGCTTGAAAGATTATGTGCATCATATTCGGCTAGTTGATGGTGCCAAGCCTGTTTGTAGTAAGGTGCGCAATATCCCTGTTGCTGTGCGTGAGCAAGTGCTGAGTGAATTAGAAATATTGAAAGCTGATGGCATAATTGAGGAAGTTGAAGCCACCTCTTGGCGTGCCCCAGTGGTAGCCGCTAAGAAGGCTGATGGCTCTTTACGTCTGTGTGTAGATTTAAGAGAATTGAACAAGCATGTGGTTGTAGATCGATACCCCTTGCCTAAAATTGCTGACATGTTGATGTTACTTCAAGATGCTAAGGTTTTTAGTACGATCGACCTTAAATCTGCTTACCATCAGATTAAATTGAGTGATGATTCAAAGGATCTCACGGCTTTTGTGACTCCTTTTGGAACCTTTTGCTTTGCCAGACTTCCTTTCGGTCTGGTCTCAGCAGCCTCAGTTTTTCAGCGAGCCTTAGAGAAAGTGTTGAGAAATCTCTCTGGGGTGAAAGTATATCAAGATGATATATTAATTTATGGATGTGACAATAAAGAACATGATGAACGTGTTCTGGAAGTGTTAAGTAGACTCAATGATTACAATCTAACTGTTAAGATTGAGAAATGCAAGTTCAGGAAAGAATCCATTGACTACTTGGGTCATACTATTTCTGCAGGAGGCAAGGAGAGGTTGAATGCTGCACCCAAATTGAGTTGTTTCGACCCTAAAAAGAAATTGTATTTGATAACAGATGCCAGTATGAAAGGTCTTGGTGCTGTTCTTCTACAGAAGAATCAGGGACAGGATGATGTAATTTTGTTTCTATCACGAAGTCTGCGAGGAGCTGAATTGAATTATTCTGTAATAGAAAGAGAAGCTCTTGCAGTTTTCTGGTCAATTAAGAAACTCAAAAATCTTTTGTGGGGCAATGTCTTTGAAGTTAGGTCTGACCACAAGCCTTTGTGTGAATTTTTTTTAAAAAAGGCATTGATGCGGTATCGAGTAGAATCACCAAGTGGTTTGTTGCCCTACAAGATTATGATTTTGATATCAAATACCTGCCTGGAGTGGACAACAAAGTAGCTGATGCTTTGTCGTGTCTAGTTGATTCAGAAGAACAGTCCTTGTCAGATGATTGTGCACAAGAGGATGATGACATGGTTTGTTGCATTGAAGGTGACTGTATTACCAAGCAAAGGTGGTTAGAGGCTTTGAGGTCTGACAGGGTATTACTTGAAGTTTTGAAACGCACTGGTTGGAAGACCAGGCCCAAAAGCGAGGACCAGTGTGCAAGTTTTTGGCATGTCAGGGATGAGCTCTCTGAGTTCACAGGTCTTCTAGGTAGGGGTGTGAGATTAGTTCCTCCATCCATCCTTAGGGACGAGCTGATTGCTTTGGCACTTGCAGGACATCAAGGCATGTCAAAAACTAAGGAGAGGTTAAGGTTGTCCTATTGGTGGCTGGGGATGGATTTACAGGTTGAGCGTGCCATAAGGGATTGTGTGCAGTGTGCCCTGAGTGAGAGGGTTGCCAAACCTAAGGTCCAGCCGATGGTCATACGTAATCATCCTGATAGCCCTTGGAAAGAAGTTGGACTGGATATTGTTGGACCGGTGCGTTCCTTGGGCTCTGAGTGGTATATTCTGGTTCTGGTTGACCTGTTTTCCAGATGGCCAGAGATAGCGATTACACATGGCATTGAAACTAAACATGTTAAGACATTTTTACAAAAACTTATTGCCAGGGAAGGCATCCCTGATGCCATTTTAACTGACAATGGCGTTCAGTTTTTTTCAAGAGAAATGGAACAATTCTTGGCTCAACATGGCATTAAGCACAAGAAGTGTGCTTTATACCATCCTGAAACCAACGGAATGGTGGAACGCTTCAATCGTGTCCTCAAAGAGACAATTGAGATGGCTAAATCCACTGGAATGGACTGGCGTGATGAAATATTCAAGAAAGTTGAAATTTTTAGGTTGTCCCCGCATGCCGGGAAAATTCCCTTTGAACTCTTCAGGGGTAGACGTCCTAATACCTTAGTGGCACCTACATGGGTGAATGACTTACAAAATGCTCGGGGTGGTAACCTTGATGTGTGTGATTGGAAACTGGATGAGTCTAGGAAAATTATAGCTCGTAAGGAGCTTTATGACCAAAGAAAGAGTGTGAAAGAAACTGTTGTGAAAGTGGGAGATTGGGTTATGATCAAGAATCCTTGCAGAAGAAACTCTTCCACAGCTTTTCTGAAGCCTTTGCAGGTTATCAAGATTTTTAAGAATGCTGTCAAGACTGCTGACCACCGCATTTGGAACCTTAATAGAGTGGTTGTTGTTAGAGATGACCTGATACCTAAACATCCGATGTATGGAAGTGGTGGTCCTAACTCTACGGAAGGTTCTAGTGGTTCAATCATTTCTCCTACAAGTTTAAGAGGCTCTAGTAACTCTAGTAGTTCAAATAATTTGTCTAGAAGTTCAAAGGAATTACCCAGTACTTCGGGTGCTGGGCGTAGGTCTACTAGAGTATCTTCTACACCAATGTACTTAAAAGATAATGTTCGTTAAATATTGCTCATATGTTTTCATGAACTTTCTCTTATGTTCATTTCTGTTCTGTTTTCTTATTGTATAAAGTTTTTGGTTTTATCCTGTTTTGTAAAGAAGGGAGATGTGTGGCATTCTATGTCTCAGCTCTTGTTGCCAGGGGCTTTAGAATGTGAATTGTAAGAGGCTGGCAGTTGAAGCTGAGCCTCCTTGATAACTACAGTGTTCCTGTGGATGGGATCCTTTTCTCTTATGAATAAACCAACTTTATTATCTCCAACCTACCCAGAGCTTGGTTTGTTACACTTACTCTAGGCATATGATTAATAATTAAGAAGATACAGTACTGTTATCCATGTGTACGTTTATCAATCATTTTGAAAATAGGTTTGCATTGAACATCGGTGTACAACCTTGTAGTGGCCTTTTTTATACATTATTATTTTCACTGGGATTTTGTCTTTTGTCTTCAACTTGACAAGTGGTCCTTCCACTAACATATGATAAGGCGGACCATCTCTTCCAATCAAGGTGCTTGTGAGAAATAGTCCTCACTGTCTCTTTTACTCTTCACTGTCAACAGACAGACACTGTTAAAAAGTTAAACCGAAAGAAGGAAAAATGGCAGAAAATAGACAACCAAGGTGCAGCACCATAGGCCTTGACGTGGATTGAGTTAATGAAATGAAATGCACAGCTCCTGGTCTTATCCGTACTTGTAGGCTCTGCACTCTTTTTCCAGTCCCACACAGCCAAAGTCATATACACACATATATAAACAGATATATACACAAATACATACTTTAGCTCTCATTCTCTTAATACCTGTCAATAGCTCTCTTTTTTCCTTTTTCTCTGTAACAGGAACATTAAGAAAATTGGTGATGTGTACATTCTGGGACACTATGGAAGCAGCAAGTGTGTTTTACAGGGTATTGTGGAAACTAATAATGTGTGCATACTAAGGAATTCTGGAAACTGGGAATTTCTGGATAGTGGGGCATTGTATAGATTGGTACTGTTTACTAACGAGACACAGAGGTGCATGTATAAAGACATGCAAAACACTGCAACTTGTTATTGGTGATTCCTGAATTTTTGTCACTTAGACTTATGTGTCAGTAATATGATTCGCTTTTATCACTGTTTCTGAACAATTCTGCTGCAATCATTTTTGTGTCTTACGATAGTCCGTCTTATGTCCTAAAGAAGGTGAGGTGAACCAATAGATCCAATGAAATGCCGTGTCCACACTATTTGTCCCATTACTGTTTTAGGTTGCACAATATACTGGTCAAGAAACCTTTCACAAATTTGATGATGATGAGCATAACAGGATGATCGAATGTTATGTTTTTTATTTAAGTACATTTCATATAGAACAGATTATTAATAAATGTATATTTTTGGCATACGGTTCATATGTTGGTTTGTAACACAGATCTCTTTAGAGTAATATCAGATCTTTGAGTTTGTAAATCACTTTTTCTGTACTATTTAACGGTCCTATATAAATCCTAAGAGGAATCTATTTGTTGAGTGGCCTAATCGAGCCTGTCCCCTTTGGAGTAGAAGAGTGACCCTCTTGTTTTACATTTTAGATATTATCAGTGTGTTTTTTGGATCATTGTGGAATCTGGCAATGTATGTGAACAGGAGCAATTTTAAAGTGATCAATCCACAATATCGAGCCTGGAACTGTGTGCCCAATAGGGCATATTGGAAACTGGAAAAAAAGTGCTAAGTGGGGTCTGTGGTTGGCAGCTAAACTTAATGTCCCTTCAATAAACTGTTTTTTTATTTAAATAAGTATTTATTCTCAATGATTACACCTGTCTTATCATAGTCATTTTTATTTTGCATTACATGACTAATTATGTTTTACCGTAGCCAGCGTCGACCTCTCTGTCTCCACTACAGAGACCAAAATGTGCAAGGGCTTGCCCATAAGCACTCTAAAGACATTAACGTATGTATAGATTTCAGTGGCAGGTAGATACAGCTAATGAAAGTGAAATTGTTTACATACCATTAGAGCAATGATTACATATATTTTTTCCATTTAAGTCTCAGCTTTCCAGATCTTGACATTTCATCGCAGCACATCTCCATTTTCGTTCTTAATCACCTACTCGAACTCTCAGAGTTTACTGAAGCATATTTCCGTGTATTATTTGTGGGGAAAACAACTTGACATGCCTCATCTGCTGAAAAATGTGAAGAGTTTTCATATAGCACTGTAAGAAATTGGGTTACTGGTTGAGGGGGACGAAACCCTTCTCAAGCAATAACCACAATACTTCTCAAGGTGAAGTCACAAACAAATCCTAAATTAACATGTGCTCAGCCCTCGGATAGCTTGGCACAGGCTTAACTCATAGGCAATGTATTTGTGAAACACTTCAAACAGTAACACAGTGAAAACACTCAACAAAAGGACCACCACACCAGTTTAGAAATATAGTATATGTTTTAATAAATAAACAAGACCAAAATAAAAATAATCCAATAAGTAGAACCGGAGATATTCAATATTAGAGGTTTTAGTGAGTATAGCGCCAAAACGTCCAAAGCACCACTTTCGCCTATCTGGTCGTGCGAGACCGGGCGAAAGTCACATGTTCAGGACTATCGCAAGGGAGCGTGGGTTGGATGCAGTGACCAGTTTAGTCCCAAAGAAAGTTACCATCTCAGTTCAGCACAAAGAGCCTCATTCATGGTGCAGGTGGCCGCAAGGAGCAGGGAAGCATTGCGAACGGTCGCTGATGTAGCACGAAGAGGAGGCCTGGCATTGCAGATGGGCCTAGCTGTAACCCGAAGATCCTGATGTTGTCATGAGTGGTCATGCTGGTGCTTTGCGATGGTGCTCCCCACGAGCAGTGAAGCTGTAGCTCGAAGGGTCAGACTGACGGAACTTCGCGTTGGTGGGCTAAGCGAGTGGCAAGGTTTTGGCACCACCAGGCCCGTTTGTGGTTGTAAGGAGCCCCAAAAATTCAATTCAGCCTATCTGAGGCCACATCAAGGGTCCAGGACCCGAGAGGCACCACTTGGGGCTCAGGGGCTTGCTCCAACTGGATCTGGGTGCTGGTTCAGGTGGTTGTGAGTCTGTTATGTCCTTGTGGCTCTGAGCAGGAGGCCAGTAGACTAGCCCATGGAGTCACTCTGGCAGTCCTGGGTTCAGGTGCAAGTCCAATCCCTCTGACTCAGGGAGGAGGGCAGCAGAGCAGAAATCCAGCAAGGCAGTAGTCAGCAGGGCAGCAGTCCAGTAGAGTGGCAGTTCTTTCAGCAGCCCAGCAGGCCTTCTTCTTGGCAAGGTATCCACAGGTCCAGAAGCGTACTGAAGTGTTGGTGTCTGAAGTACAGAATGTATACCCAGTTGTGCCTTTGAACAGTGGGAGATGCTTCTAGATATTCCTTTGAAGTCCCCAGGCATCCTGCCTTCCCTGTCCAGGCTCCAGACAGAATACAAGGGGTATGCAGCAGATTGTTTGGAGGCAGGACACAGTCTATTCAAGTGTAAGTAGGGCTGTGCCCAGCTCCTCTCTCTTATCCTGCCAGTGGTAGCCCATCCAGGCACATCTTAGCTCCCTATTGTGTGTGGCTGTCCAGGAGGAATACACAAAGCCTAATCGTCAGCTATGCCTAGTCATGTGACCTAGAGACAGGCTACATGCACTAAATGGCTAAGGCAGGAAAATGCCAACTTTCTAAGAGTGGTAATTTTAAAATGGAACTTAAAATCTGACCACCAGAAGATAGGATTTTTCATTACGATTTCAAACACAACAAACATGAACTGGTTACCTGCTCCCATTTGGAAATTACAGCTTATTAAATGTCATAAGGTAACTCCAATGTTATCCTATGGGAGAGTAGGCTTTGCAGTGGTGAAACACGAATTTAAGAGTTTTTCACAACAAGGACATGTAGAACTTAAAAGTACATGTACAGCTTTTTAAATACACTGCACCCTGCCCTCTGGGCTGTGTAAGGCCTACCATAGGAGTGACACGTTTATTAAAATAGAAGATTTAGGCCTAGCAAAAGGTTTGTTGTGCCAGGTCAAAATGTCAGTTTAAAAGTACAGACACAGAGTGCAATGGCAGGCCTGAGACATGTTTAAAGGGCTACCCAAGTGGGTGGCACAATACGTTCTGCAGGCCCACTCGAAGCATTTAATTTACAGGTCCATGGCACAAGTAGTTCTGCTTTACTAGGTGCTTACAAATAAATTAAATAAGTCAATTGGGTATAAGCCAATTCTAGCATGTTTTAAGGAGAGAGCACAAGCATTTTAGCACTGGGTATTAGTGGTAAAGTGCACAGAGTCCTAAGGCCAACACAAATTAATTCAGTAAAAATAGGAGGAGTGAAGGCAAAAAGCTTGGGGATGACTGCAGGTCTAACAAGCACTATTGCATTTCTAATAGTATTTGTGTCAACACAATAAGAACCCATTAATTAAATTTTTGCCAGATTTCTCATGAAACAAATTTGCTCAAATCTCCATACTTATCAGTGGTGTCGTTATGTATCAGATGGTTGAGGATTGCATCGTAGCAGAGCTGGGCAGCCCCTTCCTGCAGAATCATGTTAGTGTGGGAGAGTTCTGGGTGTAATTACAGATGTGTATTACCAGAAACAAAGTCATACTGAAAGCATGCGGTAACATGCTGAACTGTGATGAGCTGAACTGTGATGAGCTGAACTGCGATGAGCTAGTATTGGACTGAAGTTGATGTTTAGCAACCTGTTGAAGATGTTCAGGGTTCACAAATTTGTGACTCACAAAGCAGAAGTGTGTAATATAATGTGCAGTACTAAGTAGATGGGTATAGGAAGTTACAATGTAAGTAATTATAATATACGTAATATTTTGGTAAGTATCATTTATAGCAACAGCAGCAAACCACAGTTAACTATGACATATCAATTAAAAATAAACAAAAGTTAAACTTATGCAATTGAGAAATATGATAAAAGCCTCCAAATAATACAGTGATCCATACAACTGTATAACTATTCTCTGTTAAGGGACACAACATATATCAATAGCTTACTCTCTGAGATCAAGATGTCTTAGTATCGAGATGGAGGTAAGGCTCACTATTGTTTATTATGTGCTGGGGCAACTTGTGGTTTACAATTGTCATCCAAGTTTTCTGGTATACAAATGTCAACCTAGTTGCCTCGAGCTGTGGGGTGTCCACTGAAGGCTCAAACTGATTGAAACTTATGGCATGTGAAACAATCATCCTCTATAGAAGAGAAAACATTTAGAAGATTTCCATACCTTTTACAGGATTTCTATTAATGATCATGCAATAATTAAGTACAATGTTATCTGGCAAACTTTGAGGAACATTTGGGCCACCTCCACCAGGAGATTGATGATGCACATGCAAGGTACTAGGATAAATATTTTGGAACTTGTTAGAGACTCTTATTTGTAAAAGGGTTTTAAATCAAGGTCTGAGATCCAAGTGTTCGCTCCCTAATTCTTGACATAGCAATCTGTTTTGGCAAGTACTGGGTTTCCTAATATAAAACTGCGCTGTAGCATTACAAAATTTATCAAGCATATGTTGTGACTTGATTGTTGCCTCTCCTTTCTCTCACTTACATCTTCCCTGCTTCTCAACCAGGATGAGTGTTGGAATGTGTGCTAATGTCACGGAATGAATGGTTGCTTGGTTACGTGTGGAGTGCCAGTTGGTGGATGCAGGCTGAGCAGCAGAGAGGCTGCTCCTGGTGGGGCTACGTTACAGCTATCTATCATCTTACTTACCATCTATCCTCAACTGTAACTGGATACAATAAACTAATTTCTTGGAACCTACCTTTTGGCTACATTCTGGACTTCTTTTACATACGACATTTTGGCGACGAGGATGGGATAACAAAACCATGAATCCTGCTGAACATCACTAGAAGTCATTGCAACTCCGATTCATAGCATGGATTATAAATTAAATGTTAAAACATTGACAAGAGGATTTAAGGCTTCATATTGAGAGCCTGACTAAAATATCCAAACCACTAGTGCCATGGCAGAGCTCCCTCATTTATTTTGTGACTGTCATGCTTCACCAAGATTGAAACAATAGATGCTTTAGTTACTGGGAGGGTGGCTCAAACTGGCATTAATGCACTTGGTGGTCCTTCAGTATTTACAAAGATTCCTATTTTCCAATGGTTCTTTCTGGGGGTGCACTAATAGTTTTTGCTTTGCCTTTCGTTCTGTTGTTCTTTTTGTTAAATATTAATGTCCTTCATCTAAAAGGATTTGGAACCCTAGTATACAAAGAGCCCGGTCTTGATGGAGAGACTTTCGCATGAGAGTGAGTCTCCTCAGAACATATTGTGCCCCACTGATCATTAGGGTCCAAGGCACTATTAACTATTGTGGCTTGATTTTAATATGTTCCATTTTGGCCACCAATAGACTGCCTTCACCTGGTATAGCCAAGTTAACTAGAATATTACCACCGGGATCAATATTACATGGAAACCCACAATTATAGCCCTGTGTACCTTTGGAATAACCATTTTCTTTTAATACTATAGCATGACCAATAAAGAGTTTAACATCAACAAATTACGATTTTTTGTTTGTCTGCTATTCCTAAATAATCTTAATACTTTAGGCATAACTAGCAATTTTTCTAATAACATTCTGTGAACCTCCATTTTGTCTGATTGCCAGCCTAAAGCTTGTATTATGGAGTCCATCATAATATTTAGTGTATTGAACAATACCAAAAAATGAGGCACCTACTTCTTGCATCTGGTCATTCGAGTGCGTTTTAGCCTAGTTTATTTTTTCTCTCTAATGAAACAGTCATATTTTAATACAATATAGTGAGCTTGGTGCTATCTTGATGATGAATTACCAAAATATTCTTTAAAAAATATTGTGGTGCAACAATATGTCAAAATATTAGCAAGTCAAGAATATCATGAGGCAGAAAATGAAGGCGAGAATATCGTTTTCTTTAGAAATAAATCTCTGTAAAAAAATGTTTACTTCAATATAATTTTTATAATTGTTTTAAATATAGTTTTCCAATTAATTTAATATATAATTTATTATAATATATTATGTCTAGGTGTTAGTATTATCATAACTGTTTAGTGTTTTAGTATACCCTGCCATTTGTAATGTAGATTATTATTTTTTTACATTTAATTAGCAATTTTTAATCTAGTAGTGGTTTGTAGAAGATTATGGTGGGATGGTATTTTAAATAAAAAATATTGTTTTTATATCAAAATAGTGTTTTAAGTTAAATAATGAATAAATTATGTAATTATTTAATTGATTTATTTCATTTGGTATAATCTGTAATTTTTCATTTAAAATAATTAATTAGTAATTTTAAATTGAGTAGCAGGTTATTGAGTTTGTAAAGGTTAAGAGTGGGAAGTTATTATGTATAGAAAATACATATATTTTTTTAAATTACTATTTATGTCAATTAAATAATGAATTAGTCATTACTTGTTTTAATTATTTAATTGATCAATTGTTAATATTTGTTTGGTTTAGTTTGTGATTTTTTTATTGAAAATTTCTATGGTTTAGTTTGTGATTTGTAAATTAGTACCATGTTTTTGGATTTGTAGGTGATTAGGATGAGATGTTATTAAAAATATTAAATATTGGTTTCCATTTATAATGAACCAGGTTCGAGTCTGACAGGAGGCTCAAACATCCTGTAAATCTGGGAAAATTACTTAGGCCCTGATTATGATGTTGGACACTGTTGCAAAATGGGAACCGACCGACCTCAGGTTAGCAGTTCTGACCGCATCCCTGTATTTTGTGGCAGGCACCTCACGGTGTCTGCCACACAGTGTAGGGATGTTAAAGGGGGCACCATAGGTGCCCCCAGGGCCAGATTCAGAGAGCCAGGGGGAAGGGGGGCCTGCTAGGGGCCCCCAAAGTCAGTTTCCAACAGCCAATCCTTATTGGAAAGGGCGACATGGATTGCCTGTCGGAAACCGCCATCATAATCCCAAGAGCGGAAACGCTGTCCTTAAGGGATTATGAGGCCTTTCCAACTGGCAGGTGGGCTCCTTGAGCCTGTCGGAACCACATCGGATTCCCCGGCTGGTTTAAACTCCGACCGCTGTCACCAAAATATGGCAGTCGGAGTTTAAACATACAATGTCGGTTGGAAAGTCTCCGACCAGCGGTCAGAGGCTTTCCAAACGACATTGTAATAAGACCCTAAATCTCACCATGCCTACAAATGAATGTGTCCGTCTGTAATTCAACTGGTGATCTGATACCTTCGGGTCGAGTCGTGCTATATAAAACTGCAAAAAAATAAAAGATTTTTTAGGTTAGTTAAATGATTAGAGATAGTTAATTATGTTAATTATTTAACTGATTGCTTGTTATGTTAAATATATATTATTTTTAATTGTTGATCAGTGTATTTAATTTTAAATTTTTTCAAATGTGTTATATATTTATTATTTGTTTTGCTTTGATTTGTTTTAATAACTACTTTAATATTAATAAGTGTTTTATTTATCAGTTTTATTTCATATTTTTAATTTGTTGGTGTTTTTGGGTAGTATGTGTGGAAGTGTTTTTTAAATATTTTTAATTTGTTTAAAATAATGTTTGTTTAATGAAATTAGTTTTTGGACATTACATTTATCTACTTTTTTAATTTAAGTATGTTTTGATAATTGTGTTTGGCAGTTCAGTTATGGAAGCTCTGAGCAGGACAAAGCTGGATTTCGGTGTCGCTGAGGTAACATAGATTTGCCGCATTGCTTTGGTCCAAGGCTTTATGTTCAGACGTAGGCATTTTGGTTTCTGAAATGCTTCAATAGGGTTAAGATGGAAGCCTTCATCACAAGGTTCCACTGAAGCCTTTTCTTCAATACAAAAGGGCCAGAATGGGACAAAACTATATATTTTTCCCACTGAAGGGTGTTCTCCCTCAAAAAGCCCAGATCTATGTTCCAGCGCTCCGCAGGTAGAAAAACTATAACCCAAGCCACATCTCCTATAGGATCCAATCCACAATAGTCAGCTGGACCTCCTTAGAGTCAAGAGTCCTTCTATTGTTTTTGACCTTGTAGAAGGTTACAGGAAGACAACTACTTGTCTTTCGAGAGAAATTCCAATCTCTGGTGCCAGCAGGAGTCAGGAATCCTTAGGTCTTTTTTCTTCCAGCTTTCAGGCGGAGTCATCTTTCTTCGAGATATTTACTTTCGGAGCCCAGGAATGTTCTTAGGATTTTCAAGGTAAGGTGCCAGTCTTCTCCTGAGCACTAGGGAGTGAATGGAGAATTTCTACACCCAGTGTTGTCTACTTTCTTGCAGAATTCCCATCTCCTTTTCAGTGTTTGTTCAGTTTGCTTCGAATATTACCAACATCCCTCAATCAAGACAATCTAGCCTTCTTCTAGCTGCAGGAGCCTTTTCTCTCCTTCAAACCACTCCTCTATGGTGATGAGATGCCCTCCCCTCTGCAAGTGCCAGAACTAGCTTTTCTTCCTCCTGGGGCACAGATAGAAAGCGTCCATTGTGGTTCTGGGAATCAACGGTTGCCGTTTTGACAGCCTCATTTGAGACCTCAACTTCAAAGGAAGAGCTGTAAAAACTGTCCTTTGTGTTGCCAACTGTTCCTGTTCCTCTCCCAGATTGACAACCCCTGCTAAGGAGCCAATGTTAATATTGTTCTCGCTTTCCTGCTGCCAGAGGCCAAGCCATTGTTTTCTAGGAGGAAGGCCATTCGCACACAGTCATGGATGTGTATTCAGGTTTTGGATCAAAGGTTGTGAGGGAAATCAATTCTAAATCTGTTTACTCTGAGGCAACACAAGGAACAGTTTTATAAAGTTACTTTTCCACTAAAGCTCTTAAAAATCTACTTTCTCCAGTAAATAGGATTTTCAAAAATAAAGTGGAAAATAACTTAGAAGAGTTTCTCTTGCATTTTCCTAGGTCAAGTTGCAATTAGTTGACATCGCTTCATGCTAGGCCTGTACATGGAAAATCTAGTTGTACCTTTACAGTGACAAACAGCTTTTTGTTCAATGCAGGAACGTATTTTTCTTAATATCTAAGGTACTCCACTTTTATGTACTTAGCACCAAACCCTGTGTGCGCACAAGGCACATTTTAAGGGAGAGTTAGCTAATATATAAAAGTAATTTTTTTTACATGTACACAGAAAAGACACTTTTCCTTGCCATGTGTCATTGCAGTGCTTTTAAATGGCAGCCAGCCAGAGCATAACGGTGTTTTATAGAACCATACATTTTTTGTCATATGTGTTAAATGTATAATTGCACACAGTATCAACTGCATACTAGCAAATATAGGGTTATACAAAAGGTAAAAACTCTGGGGTGACCATGCAGAAAAGGCAGATTATCTATACCTACCTTTTAATCTCCACTGAGTACCAATGCTCTGTACGCTGCAATCAGGTTGTTGAGCATGCAAGGCAGACATTTGCAAGTACACAGGAGCAATAACCCATTTTAGGTTCAGTTCTAATAGGTATATGCTTAAATGAAGGGGAAAACACCTCAGCTGCTCGAAACGGGCTTATTGTGGCTTGCTTGGTAGCAGGAGCAACTCTCCAGCTTGCAACCAATTAGAGGTTAGTAGCGATTCAGTGGCTAGAAAATACAATATTGAAGCAATCAATCCTCAACGTACTGGCAGCAGGTCAGTAGGAGGTTAGCTACATATTTTCAAAGACCATGGAGCCAGTTAAAATTTGACTAGCCTACACAGAACTATAGTAAATTGGGCTGAGCCGACCTGCCTCTGGAAAGAGAAGCTGCAAACTGCCTTTTCAGGAGCAAGAGTATGAGTGCTAACTGGTAGTCAGTATCAAGAGGGGTGACAAAGGAGTAATTCTTCTGATCTCCCAGTTAAAGAAGCACAACTGTCTGGTATCAAATTGAACAGGGTGGTTGTATTAACCTGAGCGCTAAGGATAAGGTCAGTATGCCCAGTCACTGGTAACGGCCATTGTCTATTGGACACAGGTGAAACGATCCAACTTTGAGCAAGAGGAAGGGATCATCCTGCATTTTGGCGGAAGATAAATGGCAATGTCATAGCGACAACGTCCTGTGCTAAAATCTCTTTTAAGGACAGTGAATAGTGAAAAGTTGAGCATTACACCTAAGGTTTACACTGTGGATGCTTGTGACGCCTGAGTGAATGGATTCCTTCCAGGTAATGGGGAATTTTTTCTTCCTGTAGGTGATTTTCAGGAATTATATGGTGAGCCTTCTACTCAAGCCTTTTACATGTGTACTCAGCTAAGACACACATATGTTCCAAACTTTTGCTTATCATAGGGATGGAATGGATCTTAAATATTTTTATTTTACTTTGGTTTTAGTTTTGTTACAACAGTTCACAAATTCACAAAACAAACTCTATCAAAGGATCAGATAAACAAAATAATAATTTCCCACAAAATTGCAAAGGTAATTTTTTTTGCACAATCAGAATATGTTACGAAATATACTTTCCAAACTAATAGTATCAATGTTACACCACAGTTCGCTTTCACACTCAAATATAGTGCTTTATGAAACATACATTGTGCAATACAATCCAGGTAGCAACCAGAAAAATAAAATAAACCCCTCTTTGAAACATTTTCTGCATTGTGAATGAATGACATGTGGGAGCCTACCCCTGCCTAGGATGCATCAAGGCATTCTGTTCAATAAGGACATTTTGGAACAAATTTGGACAAATAGTACATTATACATCTCAATCTTAAAAGAATTTACCTGAAACATTACAGGCTTTCCAGACAGTCCTAAATGGCCACACATGAAAAACTTTCTAGTAACTGGTAAAATTGACCCTTCCCAGGGGTGTGGAAGAGTGGTGTTGGAACGGTTTGGAGCAATGAGTGCCAAAATGCAAAGACAAATCTAAATAATTCGCTACAATTCCAGTATTTTACATACAATCACACATGTGCACTCATGGAATATTTTAATACTTTCATAATGTAAAAGCCAAGTCTGATCCTCCAGCGGAGGTTCATCTTCTATACAAAATACTTTAGAAAGTAATGGAAAGCAGATCTCTCTTCAGTCCATTTCATCTAAAAATGGTCTAAAAAGACTTGGGATTTAGAGGCAGTTGAAATAACCTTGGTGTGCAATTTGAGAGTTACAAGATGTATGTAGCATCTTTTTTCAATTCTACATACATTTCACATCCTTTCAAATTCCCATTGCTTCCTTTCCAGTTAGATGTTCTGTCAAAAAAAACTATGCCTAAGCTTAGACTTGGATGTGAAGTGTGGGAAAATCTTAATGCAATATAAAATTTTCCACGTAAATCATGAATTAACACAAAGAGTCCTCTAGCCCCTAGAAAATATAGCCAGCAACACAGTTCTCTTAACTCTGCATTAATAATTACTTAAATATCCACTTTATATATTGTGGACATGCAATAGATTTGTCCCCAGACATCATCTTCATGTTCCGGTCTCTTTTTTTTTTAGAAATAGCTCAGGTGTGTCTCCCAAAGCCTTAAACATCTAGAATGACGTGCTGTACATACTCACTTGGGCATTTTACAACTCCTATTAAAATTATCAACAAGGCTACTCTCAGTGTTTTAGTGTATCTCCTCTTTCCACATTCTTTTAACCGAAGGACGTTTGGGAATCGTAAAGTTATGTAGATGCAGGAAATCTTCAGGTAAATCCAGAATTTGCTCAGAGGAATCTGACTCCTTGAGTAGTGCATACTATTATAACACACAACACCGCTGGTTTCCTCTGCGTTTTGTATTCTCATTTGTCTCTCATATTCTTCATAACATTTGCTTCTTTTTGCCTGCTTTACTGAGAAGGTAATTTACTTCTTTCTCAGCATGACCTCAGCCAGGCCGTTTTGGCTGAATCGTCTCCCCATGCTATTGAGTCAAGTCAAGAAACAGATAGGCATCTGTTCTGTTTCTTTGCAGTGTTTCTCTATACATTTGTCCCTGCGGCCATGCTCTCTTGTTACTAAGCAGTCATTCTTTACTTCTAGTGGTTAACATGAACAGATCACCTCTCCTCCATTTTCCCTAGAGAATCGATGCTTCTTCCAAGTCTAACAGCCGATGTCAATTGGGTCCAACAGACACCCGTTTGGTAATGGTAGGCTCCTTCTCACCTCTTTACTCAAAGGAAAGACATATTTTTACTACCACCCACACTACTTCTTTAATATTTTTTACATAGTTGTGTTTACCCCTGTCCCCCTCCTCTCTTTCACAGTGACTTGTTATCTGTATTATAAAATATTGATTTCTTGGGTGGTATCTGTAATCAAACTTTCTGTTTGCAATAGCAAATATTGTATCTTTGATTTAAACAGTGTAATAAACACAAAAAGAATATGTGTAAGAAATTGTGCTATTGCATGAGAAGAGTGACAGCCCCACTTAGGCACAAACCACAATCCTTGTCAGGGTGAACCAAAAAAGTCAGTAAATTAACCTGTGCCTAACCCTCCGGTAGCTAGCACAAAAAAGATCAGGCTTAACTTGGAGGCAATGTGTAAAGTATTAATACGTAGTAAGGAGGACAAGGGTACCCCAATATGTGAACCGGGGGTAGTAAACTGTTTAAGGAAACAATGGCTCTGATGTGGCCTAAAGGTCCAAGTCGAAGTGACCCAGTGGGGGGCACTAAAGGTAGAGTTTAAGAACTTAATTCTTAAATGAGAGCGGTAAGCAATATAAGCAGGGACATGTAGGTCAGTATATGACAGGTTTTTATTCCACAACAATAGTATTCAGGTGCTCACACTTTAAGTGACAGTAGGCGTGACGTGATAAGTGAGGGTGAAGTTAAATTAAAGACATCGCATTGACAACAATGACAGAAGCTCCTTTAGAAAATTTTAACAGAGTAAAAGGAGTTCATGTTGTAGGGGTCGACGGCGTTTCGAACTCAGTTATTTGAGTTCATCTTCAGGACATACAAAGGTGAGCAAGCTGAATTAAAAGGAATCCTGTGAATGAAAGTATCCGGGGTTCCAAGGCGTTTCTAAGAACTCAGGGCTCCTAAGTGATTTAAACCTCAGAGACTAATGTTTAGGGAGTGGATCGGAAAGGCAGCTGGCCGCCATGTGGCATCGCGCAGTGCCGGGGAGTTGTTTCTGTTGATAACAGGGCAATGAATGGGAGCCTGTGAAGAGAGAGCAGAGCCAGTCCTGCTGCTTCTTTCGTCCGCGCTGAGTGCACTCTCTTCACAGGCTCCCATTCATTGCACGAAGATCCAGTTGTCGCTGGAGCTTCGCATTGGTGGTCCTCATGGGCTGTTATCATTGAACTGCAAACTGTAGCTCTTGTATTGCCGGTCAAAGTAGACGGTCGCTGCTGGCGCAAGAAGCAAGCCTCACCGGAGTGTAGCGTTGACAGTTGTCATGGGTGGCAGAGTTTTGGCATCACGATCGCAAGGAGCCCAAAGGTCAGGATTTGCACATTTTACTTTTTGGAAGAGCTTCCACAGATGCCAACCAAGGGTCCAGGACATGGGGGCACCTATTGGGGATCTGGACTCGCTCCAGCAGAGGCCATCAGCAGGGCTCAGGAAGATCCAGGCAGGCCAGTTACAGCTGGTCTGCTGGAGAGTTGAAGGGAGACCTCTAGAAGCTTGTTGTGTCCCTGTAGCTCACACATGAGGTAGGCCAACTGACCCTTGATGTCACTCTGGGTAGCCTGGGATCAAGGCAAGCAGGTCCAAACTTCCTTCTGCAGACAGCAAAGCAGTTCTTCAAGCAACAAGGCAGTCCTTCTACTGAATCTTCCACACGTTGAAGAGTGTTCTGAAAAGTGGTTTTGGCGGTCCCACTTTTATACCTCGTGCCAGCCTTTGTTTGGGGATATCCCCTGACATACCCTCAAAACTGGTTCTGGCCATTTCGTCCGCTTTACCTGGTCCGTGCTCTTAACTGTCTGGGGTGAGAAAATGCAGGGTAGCCCTGGTGTGAGGTTCCTGTGTGTGTGCTATAGGCACAGATGATTGGAACAAGAAAATGCCAACTTTCTAAAAGTAAAAAGAACAAATGATGGATGGAATGCCTCTAAAAGTGGCATTTTTAGAATTACAACCTAAAATCTGACTTCCCCATTAAAGAGGATTTTAAATTACCATTCAGTGTAAACAGCATATCTCTATCTGCTCCCAATCTGAACTTAGCACATATGAAATGTAATAAGGTAACACAAAGTTAGTCAGTAGGAGACATAGGCTTTACAACAGTGAAAAACGACTATAGGAGTTTTTCACTACCAGGACATGTAAAACGTAAACCCACATGTCTTACTTTTTAAATACAATACACCCTGACCTATGAGCCGTTAGGGCCTACATTAGGGGTGACTTATAAGTATTAAAAATCAGGGTTAAGGCATGGCAAAAGGTTTATTTTACTAGGACGAAATTGCAGTTTAAATCTGCACACACAGCATGCAGTGGCAGGCCTGAGATATGTTTTGAAAGGCTTAGTGGGTGGCACAATGAGCACTGCTACTCATTAGTTGCATTTAATTTACAGGCCCTTGTAAGAAATTGGGTTACTGGTTGGGAGGGGAGGATGAAACCCTACTCAAGCAGCAAACAAAATCCTTGTCCGGGTGAGGCAATAAGGAAACCCCAAATTAACCCGTGTTCAACCCTCTGGCCGCTTGGCACAGAGCAATCAGGCTTAACTTAGAGGCAATGTGTAAAGTATTTATGCAGCACTTCAAACAGCAAAAAAGTGAAAACACAACACAAGAAAAATCCCACACCAATTTTGAAAAATAGAGCAAAATCTAATAAATAAATCAAGACCACGTTTTAAAGATTTAAGTGGAAATAGTGCCAAAAAGCCCAAAGCGCTACTCGCAGCTATCTGGTCGTGTGAAACTGGGAGAAAGGTAAGTCCACCGCGATGGAGCGTGGGCCAGATACAGGGACCAGGATAGTCCAGCTGAAAAGCTACCTTCTCAGTCCTGCGCAGAGAATCCTGTTTGCGATGAAGAGGGACGAGAGGAGCAAGGAAACAGTGTGGATGGCCGTTGTTGTAGCATGAAGAACAGGTCAGGCATCATGGATGGTTGTTGCTGTAACATGAATATCCTGTTGTCATCATGGGCAGCCGGGCCAGAGATAACCATTGGTGCTTCCTGCAAGTGGTCGATGCTGTAGTGCAAAGGTTTGGGCTGACAGAACTTCACGTTGGCGGGCAGTGCAAACGACAAGGTTTGGCAGGAATGAGCCCGTTCACTGTCCAAAAGACCCCAAAAGCTTCTATCAGCTCCACTGAGGCTATACCAAGGGTTAAGAACCTGAGAGGCACCACTTTAGGGTCAGTGGAATACTCCTGCTGGATCTCTGTGCAGGTTCAGGTGGTTGGGAGCCTGTTATGTCCCTGTGGCTCTGAACAGGAGGCCAGCAGACTAGCTCCTGCAGTCACTCTGGGAGTCCTGGGTTCAGGTGTAGGTCCAATCCCTCTGACTCAGACAGGAGGGTGGCAGGGTAGCAATCCAGAAAGGCAGCACTCCAGAAAGGTAGCAGTCCAGCAGAGTGGCAGTCGTTTCAGCACAGCTGTCCTTCTTCCTGGCAGAGTCTCCACAGGTCCAGAATGTACTGAAGAGGTGATGTCTGAGGTCCGATATGTATACCAGGTGCCTCCTCTGAAGTGGGAGAAACTTCTAGAAGTTTACCTTTGAAGTGCACAGGCTTCCTGCCTCCCCTGCCCTGGATCCAGATTAACTACAGGGTGTATGCAGCCCTTTGTGTGGAGGCAGGACACAGCCTATTCAAGTGTAAGTAGGGCGGTGTCCAGCTTCACCCTCTCATCCTACCCGTGATGACCCATCCAGGCACATCTAAACCCTCTATTGTGTGTGACTGTCTAGGAAGAATACACAAAGGCCAACTGTCAGCTACATTCAGTCATGTGACCCAGAGACAGGCCGAGGAATGGAAAATGCAGTAAGGAAATTGCATGAATTAATCAGTATACCAGGTTCCCCCCCCTTTGTAAACATTCTAAAAGTGGCATTTTCAAAATGTTAATCAAGAATCCGACTGCACTATAAGAGAGGTTTTTACATTACAATTCCAAAGACACTAAACATGAACATGTTACCTGTTCCAATTTGGAAGTTACAGCTCATTAAATGCAATAAAGGAACTCCAATTTTATCCAATGGGAGAAGTAGGCCTTGCAGTAGTGAAAAAAGATTTAAGGAGAACAGGATATGTAAAACTTAAAAGTCCAAGCCCTACTTTATAAATACACTGCACCCTGCCCTCTGGGCTGTCCAGGGCTTAGCCTAGGGGTAACTTATATGTATTGAAAGAAAGGTTTGGGCTCTGCAAAAGTTTATTTAGCAGGTTGAGATGGTAGTTTAAACTGCACATTAAGGCTGCAAAGGCAGGCCTGAGACATATTTAAATTGCTACTTAAGTGGGTGGCACAATCAGTGCTGCAGGCCCACCAGTAGCATTTATTTGACAGGCTCTGGGCACAGGCAGTGCCACTTTACTAGGGTCTTACAAGTAAATTAAATATGCTAATTGGGTATAATCCAATTCTACTAGGTTCTAAGGAGTAAGCACAAGCACTTTAGCATTGGTTAGCAGTGGTAAAGTGTGCAGAGTCCTATGGCCTGCAAAAACAAAGTGAGCCAAACAGGAGGGTAGAAGGCAAAAAGTTAGGGGGAAAACCATGCCAAGAATGCCAGGTCTAACAGCCCTGGTTACACGTGGTACCATATGCTAGGGTCTTACCAGTAAATTAAATATATCAATCAGGTGTAGGCTAATTTTACCATGTTTAAGGAAGGAGCTCAAACACTTTACTAGTGGTTAGCAGGGGAAAAGTAAAGAGCGTTCTAAAAGCCAACAAAAACGGGTTCAGCAAAGGAAGGCAGAGGAAGTAAAAAATCGAGGCTGACCCTGCAGTGAGGGCCAGGTACAACAACATGGCAACCAAAATTGGGGGAACACACATTTGCGTGGCATGTGGTTAAGGTATATTAAAGCAACACTAGCATTGTACAGGAGCACAGAGCATTTCCATTTATAATTAATACATATTGAGAGAACACATTTCCAAGTAGGTAGGCATTCTGCATAAAAATGAGCAGGATGACTCAGACAGGTACAATACAACTATTTACTTAAACCTACCGGAGGATACAATTACAGTGTTTAGTCAAATAGTGTTGTAAGAGAAGGTTTACAGAAAAAAAGGCTAAACAATCGAAAAAAGAAATTATTTTAGCAATAAAATAAACACTTAAAGAAAATAGACTACATAAAACAAGAAACACAAGACCGTGAAACAAATTGGTTATGCTGAGCATTAGTGTCTTGTTTTTTTAAAATCTTTAATTGTGCACAAAGTAACCATATTAAGAAACACCACGGTTCGATATCTATCTGTACATGCACATAGTTATAATCAGCAGTACATTATAAACGTTTCACAAAAATGAAAACTTGTCTTAACCGCATGGCCACCCATGGCCATGAAAAGCGTAAGAATGACTACACAAGTGCAACACACATTTCACGCTAGAGAGCAGAAGCAGTTGCCGAAGAAGCGCGAAGAAAAATGTATGCAGGTCAAAGTTCACACACAGACACAACAAACATCAGAAATCTAAAAGAGTCTTGCCTCCCAGACAAAATGTTAAAACAAAGACATTATTCCATGAATCAAAGTCGTCAACTGAGGCCAAGCCCTCCTCCTGGGCAAACCATTGCCCCTGGGCTTTCTTTCTTACGTCTTTATTTAATGCATATGATAATACTGTATGAATTAATTGTGCATTAGGTGATATTACAGGAAAACTTCGCTCATAGGTTTCCAAGCACGACGAAATGCATGCGTCAAGACACAAGAAAATACCTTAAAAATGTAGCACCACCTAAAATCAAATGTAAAACACCAGATGTGCGCAGCAAAAGAAGTCACACAACCATGAGCGTGCATTTGTGTAAGTGGATAATGGTTAAGTCCAACTTGCATCGTAGTGGAGATAAAATTAACAAAATATAAAATGCCAAAGTAGCTAAAGCGCTATGAGTAACGCTGTCTCCAACAAAAGTATGACGGCGCTTCAGTGTCAAAGCAATCACGACTAATATAAGTTGGGCACCCAAAGGGCTATTGATCAAATGATTAATACAAAAGTAGAATGTCAACAAAAAAAAATCTGAACCCGCCTGTATCTCAAAGCGAAACTCAAACATATTTCAATGTTTGTTTACAGTCTGGATTTTCAGCCTCCGCTGTGGTAGGAGGACACCAGAACAGGGCCCGGTCCTATACACCTCTTTAAAAAAACATTCCCTTCTTCTTCAGTGCAGCTCCATCAACCGGAGTGGTACTATACTGCTGTGTAATGATGGTGTACATGCAGCTGTATCCAGATTGAGTCATTTGTGCACCTTTGGTAAGAGGCTGGGAAGTATGAAAGCTCCACATTGCTTAGCGCAAGCTCGGGATACTTTCAAACATCAACAAGATAACTTGTGTATTCAATCGAAATGTGGCTGGCTAAAATGGTGGTCTAGTTGCAATTTCCTCCTATTGAAATCCCCTCAGTCTGGCAGGGAATAATTGATACAGACGAAGGACACGAAAGGCGCAGTTACTAACACCATACTTTGCCTAAAGTTGCATATCTATTGTTACTCAGTCCAGTTATAGGAACTCTCATGGTGACACTTTCTGAAATTGTAAAGCCCAGTTATTTAGGAAGCGACACATCATGGTGAGCAAGGTCACAAAGGTGAAGAATATTTTGGAAGTTATGTTTCATTATGTCAAATATTACACATCCATCTTTGCATACTGCGTGCCCCAGTGAGCAGATAAATGGAGGTTGCCTTACCACCGTACACGAGTGGTGAGGCTGCAGATATTTGAAGCCGGATGATTGCATGTTGTCACATGAGTTGCTATTTGCAGTGTTTCAATAAAAAATGTGTACACAGGTGCAAAAGAAGTAGAGGATAAAAAACAGGAAAGAAACTCCCACAGAGCAGTGCAACAGTAAAGCCCAGGCCGTGTATGTTTTGTCTTGCAGTAGAAGGACGGGATGGGTGCCGGCTTGATGGGTCCGGTGGTCCTAAAATGCTACATATTTCTGTGGGTCCATTCTGATACCAGAACTTTGCTGCTTTTAAAGTGACAACAAGCTAAACAATAGCAAACACATGCTTGATATGGTATACAGTGTGGTAGGAGAGATTGGTACAATAGTATCAAATTACACCAAAGAGAAACATATATAAGAACACATAAGATTGCTGTGTCTAGCTCATCAGAAACCATAATCACCACTAGGGTAAACTAGTGAAGAGTATTTTTTGAAAAAATGATTCCTTTGCCAGGAACTAGCTTGATCCATCACATATACTTACTTCTTTCAACGAGTGAATCGTAACATGACATAACATACCATAACATAATGTAATGTAAAGTAATGTAACATGACATGACATAACATAACATAACATAGCATTGCGTGCATTTTCAAAGTGCCTATTCACCCCTTTAGGAATCTTGGCACTGAGTAACCTAATGGTAATAATTGTATTGACCTCAGAATGATGAAAAGCTGAGTGGACTAGCCAGGATTTGAACCTGTAACTATAGAATCACATTAGCAATTGACGTAGGCAGGTTAGATCCTTAATATATATTTCTAACTTTGATCAGAAGCAGCATGAATCCATTGAAGGCACAACATTCACACTCAAGGAACCTCTGCCTTCAGAGGTTGATTGTGTACCAAATCCCTCTCATTTGGTTGTGTTAGATTGTTCTAGTCTTCTTTTTACATGCAGTTGAGCTTCTTTTTCAACATAACTCTCTTGTTTGCAGTGCAGGGAAAGAGGGTGAATCGGAACTCTGCTTAGTTCACAGGTGATCTGGGCTAAAAATATTTCACCTGGTGAATCCAAGTGATTTTGCATTGGTTGCAGCTGTGGTGATGTTGTGAGGGTTCAAGTCAGAAAAACAGACTTACATCTGACAATGGAGTATAGAAATGCCGAGGAGTATAGCCAGTGATTTCTAGCGTGTACAACTGGATGTTGCAATGAATTTCAGCCATTGTCGACCCCCAGCTTTTTTTGTATCCACCTCTCCGCCTCCTAAAAATGCCACACACCTCAACATACCCACTAACACCACCAGTAGCAAGAAGTCACTCCAATTGACAACACTTCCAACCAACTCTGTCGAATAACCTGCTTGGTAAATGAGTGTTCACCTTATATAATTTCCTGTTCTGTCTTTGATCCTATATTTTAAATGTAAAAATATGCAAATATCTAAACATCACAAAATAACATTTTGCGTAAGCCTATTCCCCATCTCAATACCCTACCCATGTACCATTTGGCATGCCTATAGGCAACATACTTCCTGTGTGACATTCACAGAAACCCAGAGGTTGTATGACAGAACCACGCATGCAATTACAACGCATGCCTTTAGAATATGTTCATTATCATAACCATGTCTTTACCACCCATGCCTTCACAACGCATACCTGTACCACGCCTTTACAATGCATAAAAATGTAAGAATTATGCCTACATATATATATATACATATATATATATACATGTATGTATATATATATACATATATGTATATATATCTGTATGTGTATATATATATATATATATATATAGATATATATATACATATATACATGTATGTATATATATATATACATATATGTATATATATACACATATGTATGTGTATATATATATATATATATATATTCACTGGAAAAAAACACAGGTTTCAGGAACGTTATAGTTAGTATTAGCATTTAAAAACCTTCGAAATTCACTGAAAAACTACAGGTTTCAGGGACGTTGTAGTCAGGCTGACATTTCACTCATACAAAACCAGAGAAATTCATCCGTTATAGTTAGCTGAGCTAACTATAACTCGCGCCCCCGCAATGTACTGCTGATGATGTCACATATTACATCACTCATGACATGGTCAGTGACATCACTGATGACATGTCAAATGACATTACTGATGACATCATCCAGTGACTGAGTGTTTTTTAAAAGTTTAAGAATATTATATATATATATATATATATATATATATGTCTGAATGGATGATTTAGTGGGTGCGTGACTGACTGTACCAGTGAGTGATTAAATGTGTCTTAGTGAATGAATGGGTGAATGACTAATCTGTGTGTATGTCTGTATCAGTCTGTCAGTTGGTGTGTAAGTGGCTGCATGGGTTGGTGAGTAGCTACATGAGAGTCTATATGGGTTAATTATTGGTTGTATGAGTACCTGTATGGGTACCTGAGTGTCTGTGTGGGTGGGTGGGGGCGAGACTCCCTGCATGGATGTGTGAGTGGGTGATTCACTGGGTCTATGGGTTCCAAAGTGCGTCTGTGAGGGGCTGTATGGGTGAGCGAGTGTGCGTATGGCTGTGCTGATGATTGAATGGATGTCTCAGTGGTATATGTGTGACTACATATGTGAAAGGTAGTATATGTGAGTGTTGGAGTATATAAGTGACTATATGTGAGAGTGAGTGATTGTGAGAGTGGCTGTATGGATGAGTGTGTGCTTGTGTCAGTGATTGTATCTGTTAGTATCTGTATGAATAAGTGAGGTGGTGTGTGTATAACTGTATAGGTCAGTAAATGGCAGTGTGATTGATTCTTTGGGTGACTGATTAGGTGCGTGAGTAACTCTAAGGGTGAGTGGCGGTGTGTGAGTGTATGTATGGGTATATGAGTGCATATATCAGTGGCTGTATTGATGAGTGACTGTGTGAATGAGAGACTGTATGGGTGAGTGAGTGGATGAGTGTGTAGACCTAAGAATCAGTGAGTGTGTATGTGCTAACTGGTATTGGTGTGTCTATGGTTTTGAGAATGGTAGTCTGTATTTTAGAGTGGGTGTATTAAAGGTTATATTAGGGTGTGATGAGGTGCATCAGTTAAGTGGATGATGTCATCAGCGATGTCATTTGAGATGTCATCAGTGATGTCATCAGTGATGTCACTGACCATGTCATGAGTGATGTAATATGTGACGTCATCAGCAGTGCATTGCAGGGGCCCGAGTTATAGTTAGCTCCGCTAACTATAACGGCTGAATTTCTTCGGTTTTGTATGAGTGAAATATCAGCCTAACTATAACGTCCCTGAAACCTGTGTTTTTTTCAGTGAATTTCTAAGGTTTTTTAAATGCTAATTTCTAACTATGCCTGTATAGGTAGGACGTGTACAGAAAGAGGAAGAAAGGCGCAGAAAGAAGCAAGAGAAAGGCAGAAAGATGCAAGAGAGGTGCAGAAAGAAGCCACAGAGGTGCAGAAAGAGGCAAGAGAACTACAGAGAGGCAAAAGAGTTGCAGAAACAGGCAAAAGAGGTACTGAAAGAGGGAACAGGGGTGCAGTCAGATGCAAGAGAGGGGCAGAAAGAGGGAAGAAGAGTGCAGAAAGAGGCAAGAGAGGTGCAGAAAGTTCCAAGAGAGGTGCTGAAAGAAGCAAGAGCAGTGCAGAAAGACCAACAGAGGTGCAGAAAGAAGCAAGGGGGGTGAAGAAAGAGGCAAGAGAAGTGCAGAAAGAAGCAAGAGAGGTGCGGAAAAAAGCAAGAGAAGTGCAGAAAGAACCAACAGAGGTGCAGAAAGAGGCAAGAGAGGTGCAGAAAGAGGCAAGAGAGGTGCAGAAAGAGGCAAGAGGGGTGCATAAAGAGGCAAGAGAAGTACAGAAAGAAGCAACTGAGGTACAGGAAGAGGCAAGAGAACTGCAGAAAGGCAAGAGAGTTGCAGAAAGATGCAAGAGAAGTGCAGAAAAGAAGAGAGTGAGGTGCAGAAAGGGGCAAGTGAGGTGTAGAAACAGAGAAGAAAGGTGCAGAAAGAGGCAATAGGGGTGCCGAAAAAAGCAATAGACATGCAGAAAGAAGCAAGAGAAGTGCAGAAAGAAGCAACAGAGGTGCAGAAAGAGGCAAGAGAAGTGCAGAAAGAGGGAAGAGAACTGCAGAAAGAGGCAAGAGGGGGTGCAGAAAGAAGCAATAGAGGTGCAGAAAAAAGCACTAGAGGTGCAGAAACAAGCAACAGAAGTGCAGAAAGAAGCAACAGAGGTGCAGAAAGAGGCAAGAGGGATGCAGAAAGAGGCAAGAGAAGTGCAGAAAGAATCAACAGAGGTGGAGAAAGAGGCAATAGAACTGCAGAAAGAGGCAAGACAGGTACAGAAGGAGGCAACAGAGGTGCAGAAATAGGCAAGAGAACTGCAGAAAGAGGCAAGAGAGTTGCAGAAAGATGCAAGAGAAATGCAGAAAGAAGAGAGTGAGGTGCAGAAAGAGGCAAGTGAGGTGTAGAAACAGGGAAGAAAGGTGCAGAAAGAGGCAAGAGGGGTGCCGAAAGAAGCAAGAGAAGTGCAGGAAGAGGCAAGTGAGGTGCAGAAAGAGGCAGAGAAGTGCAAAAGAGTCAAGAGAGGTGCAGAAAGAGGCAAGTGAGGAGCAGAAACAGGAAAGAGGGGTGCAGATAAAGGCAAGAGAAGTGCAGAAAGAAGCAACAGAGGTGCAGAAGGATACAAGAGAACTGCAGAAAGAGGCAAGAGAGTTGCAGAAACAGGCAAGAGAGGTGCAGAAAGAACCAATGGAGGAACAGAAAGAGGCAAGAGGGGTGCAGAAAAGGCAAGAGAAGTACATAAAGAAGCAACAGATGTGCAGAAAGAGGCAAGAGAACTGCAGAAAGAGGCAAGAGAGGTGCAGAAAGAGGCAAGAGAGGTGCAGAAAGAGGGAAGAGGGGTGCAGAAAGAAGCAATAGAAGTGCAGAAAGAAGCAAGAGAAGTGCAGAAAGAAGCAACAGAGGTGCAGAAAGAGGCAAGAGAACTGCAGAAAGAGGGAAGAGAACTGCAGAAAGAGGCAAGAGAGGTGCAGAAAGAGGCAAGAGAGGTGCCGAAAGAGGAAGAGGGTTGCAGAAAGAGGGAAAAGGGATGCAGAAAGAAGCAATAGAGGTGCAGAAAGAAGCAAGAGAATTGCCAGAAAGAAGCAACAGAGGTGCAGAAAGAGGCAAGAGAAGTGCAGAAAGAGGCAAGAGAACTGCAGAAAGAGGCAAGAGAGGTGCAGAAAGAGGCAAGAGAGGTGCAGCAAGAGGGAAGTGGGGTGCAGAAAGAGGCAAGAGGGGGTGCAGAAAGAAGCAATAGAGGTGCAGAAAGAAGCACTAGAGGTGCAGAAACAAGCAACAGAAGTGCAGAAAGAAGCAACAGGGGTGCATAAAGAGGCAAGAGGGATGGAGAAAGAGGCAGGAGAAGTGCAGAAAGAAGCAACAGAGGTGCAGCAAGAGGCAAGAAAACTGCAGAAAGAGGCAAGACAGCTACAGAAAGAGGCAAGAGAAGTGCAGAAAGAGGGAAGATGGGTGCAGAAAGAGGCAAAAGAGGTGCAGAAAGAAGCAAAAGAGGTGCAGAAAGAAGCAAGAGAAGTGCAGAAAGAAGCAACAGAGGTGCAGAAAGTGGCAAGAGGGGTGCAGAAAGAGGCAACAGACATGCAGAAAGAAGCAACAGAAATGCAGAAAGAAGCAACAGAAATGCAGAAAGAGGCAAGAGAAGTGTAGAAAGGAGGCAAGAGAGGTGCAGAATGAGGTAAGAGGAGTGTGCAGAAAGAGGGAATAGGGGTGGCATAAAGAAGCAAGAGAGGTGCAGAAAGAAGCAACAGGGGTGCAGAAACAGGCAAGAGAACTGCAGAAAGAGAGACAAGAGAGTTGCAGAAAGATGCAAGAGAAGTGCAGAAAGAAGAGCGTGAGGTGCAGATAAAGGCAAGTTCGATTGTACGAACAGGGAAGAAAAGGTGCAGAAAGAGGCAAGAGGGGTGCCGAAAGAAGCAAGAGAAGTGCACGAAGAGGCAAGTGAGGTGCAGAAAGAGGCGGGAGAAGTGCAAAAGAGTCAAGAGAGGTGCAGAAAGAGGGCAAGTGAGGAGCAGAAACAGGAAAGAGGGTGCAGATAAAGGCAAGAGAATCTCTAGAAAGAGGCAAGAGAGTTGCAGAAACGGGCAAGAGAGGTGCAGAAAGAACCAATGGAGGTGCAGAAAGAGGCAAGAGGGGTGTAGAAAAGGCAAGAGAAGTACAGAAAGAAGCAACAGAGGTGCAAAAAGAGGCAAAGAGAACTGCAGAAAGAGGCAAAAGAGGTGCAGAAAGAGGCAAGAAAGGTGCAGAAAGAGGGAAGAGGGTGCAGAAAGAAGCAATAGACGTGCAGAAAGAAGCAATAGAGGTGCAGAAAGAAGCAAGAGAAGTGCAGAAAGAAGCAACAGAGGTGCAGAAAGAGGCAAGAGAAAAGCAGAAAGTGGGAAGAGAACTGCAGAAGGAGGCAAGAGAGGTACAGAAAGAGGCAAGCGAGGTGCAGAAAGAGGGAAGAGGGGTGCAGAAAGAGGCAAGAGGGGTGCAGAAAGAAGCAATAGAGGTGCAGAAAGAAGCACTAGAGGTGCAGAAACAAGCAAGAGAAGTGCAGAAAGAAGCAACAGAGGTGCAGAAAGAGGAAACGGAACTGCTGAAAGAGGCAAGATAGATGCAGAAAGAGGCAAGAGAAGTGCAGAAAGAGGGGAAGAGGGGTGCAGAAAGAGGCAATAGAGGTGCAGAAAGAAGCAAGAGAAGTGCAGAAAGAAGCAACAGAGGTGCAGAAAGAGGCAAGAGTGGTGCAGAAAGAGGCAAGAGAAATGCAGAAAGAAGCAATAGAGGTGCAGAAAGAGGCAACAGAACTGCTGAAAGAGGCAAGATAGATGCAGAAAGAGGCAAGAGAAGTGCAGAAAGAGGGAAGAGGGGTGCAGAAAGAGGCAATAGAGGGCGAGAAAGAAGCAAGAGAAGTGCAGAAAGAAGCAACAGAGGTGCAGAAAGAGGCAAGAGTGGTGCAGAAAGAGGCAACAGACATGCAGAAAGAAGCAACTGAAATGCAGAAAGAGGCAAGAGAAGTGCAGAAAGAGAGCAAGAGAAGTGCAGAAATAGGCAAGAGAATTGCAGAAATAGGCAAGAGAATTGCAGAAAGGCAAGAGAGGTGTGCAGAAACAGGCAACAGAGGTGCAGAATGAGGGAAGAGGGGTGCAGAAAGAGGATAGAGGGGTGCATAAAGAAGCAAGAGGAGGTGCAGAAAGAAGCAAGAGAGCCGCAGAAAGAGGCAAAAGGGGTGCAGAAAGAAGCTAGAGGAGGTGCAGAAGAAGCAAGGGAAGTGCAGAAAGAGGGAAGAGAGGTGCAGAAACAGAGAAGAGGGTGCAGAAAGAGGTAAGAGAAGTAGAGAAAGAAGCAACAGAGGTGCAGAAAGAGGCAAGAGAGGTACAGAAGAAAGAAGCAAGAGAGGTGCAGAAAGAAGCAAGAGAGAGTACAGAAACAGGCAACCGAGGTGCAGAAACAGGCAACAGAGGTGCAGAATGAGGAAAGAGGAGTGCGGAAAGAGGGAAGAGGGGTGCAGAAAGAAGCAAGAGAGGTGCAGAAAGAAGCAACAGGGGTGCAGAAAGAGGCAAGAGAACTGCAGAAAGAGGCAAGAGAGTTGCAGAAAGATACAAGAGAAGTGCAGAAAGAAGAGAGTGAGGTGTAGAAAAAGGCAAGTAGAGGTGTAGAAACAGGGAAGAAAGGTGCAGAAAGAGGCAAGAGAGGTGCCGAAAGAAGCAAGAGAAGTGCAGGAAAAGGCAAGTGAGGTGCAGAAAGAGGCAGGAGAAGTGCAGAAAGAGTCAAGAGAGGTGCAGAAAGAGGCAATTGAGGAGCAGAAACAGGAAAGAGGGGTGCAGATAAAGGCAAAGAGAACTCGCAGAAAGAGGCAAGAGAGTTGCAGAAACAGGCAAGAGAGGTGCAGAAAGAACCAACGGAGGTGCAGAAAGAGGCAAGAGGGGTGCAGAAAAGGCAAGAGAAGTACAGAAAGAAGCAACAGAGGTGCAGAAAGAGGCAAGAGAGGTGCAGAAAAAGGCAAGAGAGGTGCAGAAAGAGGCAAGAAAGGTGCAGAAAGAGGGAAGAGGGGTGCAGAAAGAAGCAATAGAGGTGCAGAAAGAAGCAATAGAGGTGCAGAAAGAAGCAAGAGAAGTACAGAAAGAAGCAACAGAGGTGCAGAAAGAGGCAAGAGAAGAGCAGAAAGAGGGAAGAGAACTGCAGAAAGAGGCAAGAGAGGTACAGAAAGAGGCAAGAGAGGTGCAGAAAGAGGGGTGCAGAAAGAGGCAAGAGGGGTGCAGAAAGAAGCAACAGAGGTGCAGAAAAGAAGCACTAGAGGTGCAGAACACGCAAGAGAAGTGCAGAAAGAAGCAACAGAGGTGCAGAAAGAGGCAAGAGGGATGCAGAAAGGGGCAAGAGAAATGCAGAAAAAAGCAACAGAGGTGCAGAAAGAGGCAAGAGAACTGCTGAAAGAGGCAAGACAGATGCAGAAAGAGGCAAGAGAAGTGCAGAAAGAGGGAAGAGGGTGCAGAAAGAGGCAATAGAGGTGCAGAAAAAGAAGCAATAGAGGTGCAGAAAGAAGCAAGAGAAGTGCAGAAAGAAGCAACAGGGGTGCATAAAGAGGCAAGAGGGATGGAGAAAGAGGCAGGAGAAGTGCAGAAAGAAGCAACAGAAGTGCAGCAAGAGGCAAGAGAACTGCAGAAAGAGGCAAGACAGTTACAGAAAGAGGCAAGAGAAGTGCAGAAAGAGGGAAGATGGGTGCAGAAAGAGGCAATAGAGGTGCAGAAAGAAGCAAGAGAAGTGCAGAAAGAGGCAAGAGGGGTGCATAAAGAGGCAAGAGAAGTACAGAAAGAAGCAACTGAGGTACAGGAAGAGGCAAGAGAACTGCAGAAAGGCAAGAGAGTTGCAGAAAGATGCAAGAGAAGTGCAGAAAGAAGAGAGTGAGGTGCAGAAAGGGGCAAGTGAGGTGTAGAAACAGAGAAGAAAGGTGCAGAAAGAGGCAATAGGGGTGCCGAAAAAAGCAATAGACATGCAGAAAGAAGCAAGAGAAGTGCAGAAAGAAGCAACAGAGGTGCAGAAAGAGGCAAGAGAAGTGCAGAAAGAGGGAAGAGAACTGCAGAAAGAGGCAAGAGGGGGTGCAGAAAGAAGCAATAGAGGTGCAGAAAAAAGCACTCAGAGGTGCAGAAACAAGCAACAGAAGTGCAGAAAGAAGCAACAGAGGTGCAGAAAGAGGCAAGAGGGATGCAGAAAGAGGCAAGAGAAGTGCAGAAAGAATCAACAGAGGTGGAGAAAGAGGCAATAGAACTGCAGAAAGAGGGCAAGACAGGTACAGAAGGAGGCAACAGAGGTGCAGAAATAGGCAAGAGAACTGCAGAAAGAGGCAAGAGAGTTGCAGAAAGATGCAAGAGAAATGCAGAAAGAAGAGAGTGAGGTGCAGAAAGAGGCAAGTGAGGTGTAGAAACAGGGAAGAAAGGTGCAGAAAGAGGCAAGAGGGGTGCCGAAAGAAGCAAGAGAAGTGCAGGAAGAGGCAAGTGAGGTGCAGAAAGAGGCAGGAGAAGTGCAAAAAGAGTCAAGAGAGGTGCAGAAAGAGGCAAGTGAGGAGCAGAAACAGGAAAGAGGGGTGCAGATAAAGGCAAGAGAAGTGCAGAAAGAAGCAACAGAGGTGCAGAAGGATACAAGAGAACTGCAGAAAGAGGCAAGAGAGTTGCAGAAACAGGCAAGAGAGGTGCAGAAAGAACCAATGGAGGAACAGAAAGAGGCAAGAGGGGTGCAGAAAAGGCAAGAGAAGTACATAAAGAAGCAAACAGATGTGCAGAAAGAGGCAAGAGAACTGCAGAAAGAGGCAAGAGAGGTGCAGAAAGAGGCAAGAGAGGTGCAGAAAGAGGGAAGAGGGGTGCAGAAAGAAGTAATAGAAGTGCAGAAAGAAGCAAGAGAAGTGCAGAAAGAAGCAACAGAGGTGCAGAAAGAGGCAAGAGAACTGCAGAAAGAGGGAAGAGAACTGCAGAAAGAGGCAAGAGAGGTGCAGAAAGAGGCAAGAGAGGTGCCGAAAGAGGGAAGAGGGGTGCAGAAAGAGAGAAAAGGGATGCAGAAAGAAGCAATAGAGGTGCAGAAAGAAGCAAGAGAATTGCAGAAAGAAGCAACAGAGGTGCAGAAAGAGGCAAGAGAAGTGCAGAAAGAGGCAAGAGAACTGCAGAAAGAGGCAAGAGAGGTGCAGAAAGAGGCAAGAGAGGTGCAGCAAGAGGGAAGTGGGGTGCAGAAAGAGGCAAGAGGGGGTGCAGAAAGAAGCAATAGAGGTGCAGAAAGAAGCACTAGAGGTGCAGAAACAAGCAACAGAAGTGCAGAAAGAAGCAACAGGGGTGCATAAAGAGGCAAGAGGGATGGAGAAAGAGGCAGGAGAAGTGCAGAAAGAAGCAACAGAGGTGCAGCAAGAGGCAAGAAAACTGCAGAAAGAGGCAAGACAGCTACAGAAAGAGGCAAGAGAAGTGCAGAAAGAGGGAAGATGGGTGCAGAAAGAGGCAAAAGAGGTGCAGAAAGAAGCAAAAGAGGTGCAGAAAGAAGCAAGAGAAGTGCAGAAAGAAGCAACAGAGGTGCAGAAAGTGGCAAGAGGGGTGCAGAAAGAGGCAACAGACATGCAGAAAGAAGCAACAGAAATGCAGAAAGAAGCAACAGAAATGCAGAAAGAGGCAAGAGAAGTGTAGAAAGAGGCAAGAGAGGTGCAGAATGAGGTAAGAGGAGTGCAGAAAGAGGGAATAGGGGTGCATAAAGAAGCAAGAGAGGTGCAGAAAGAAGCAACAGGGGTGCAGAAACAGGCAAGAGAACTGCAGAAAGAGGCAAGAGAGTTGCAGAAAGATGCAAGAGAAGTGCAGAAAGAAGAGCGTGAGGTGCAGATAAAGGCAAGTTCGGTGTACGAACAGGGAAGAAAGGTGCAGAAAGAGGCAAGAGGGGTGCCGAAAGAAGCAAGAGAAGTGCACGAAGAGGCAAGTGAGGTGCAGAAAGAGGCGGGAGAAGTGCAAAAAGAGTCAAGAGAGGTGCAGAAAGAGGCAAGTGAGGAGCAGAAACAGGAAAGAGGGGTGCAGATAAAGGCAAGAGAACTGCAGAAAGAGGCAAGAGAGTTGCAGAAACGGGCAAGAGAGGTGCAGAAAGAACCAATGGAGGTGCAGAAAGAGGCAAGAGGGGTGTAGAAAAGGCAAGAGAAGTACAGAAAGAAGCAACAGAGGTGCAAAAAGAGGCAAGAGAACTGCAGAAAGAGGCAAAAGAGGTGCAGAAAGAGGCAAGAAAGGTGCAGAAAGAGGGAAGAGGGGTGCAGAAAGAAGCAATAGACGTGCAGAAAGAAGCAATAGAGGTGCAGAAAGAAGCAAGAGAAGTGCAGAAAGAAGCAACAGAGGTGCAGAAAGAGGCAAGAGAAAAGCAGAAAGTGGGAAGAGAACTGCAGAAGGAGGCAAGAGAGGTACAGAAAGAGGCAAGCGAGGTGCAGAAAGAGGGAAGAGGGGTGCAGAAAGAGGCAAGAGGGGGTGCAGAAAGAAGCAATAGAGGTGCAGAAAGAAGCACTAGAGGTGCAGAAACAAGCAAGAGAAGTGCAGAAAGAAGCAACAGAGGTGCAGAAAGAGGAAACGGAACTGCTGAAAGAGGCAAGATAGATGCAGAAAGAGGCAAGAGAAGTGCAGAAAGAGGGAAGAGGGGTGCAGAAAGAGGCAATAGAGGTGCAGAAAGAAGCAAGAGAAGTGCAGAAAGAAGCAACAGAGGTGCAGAAAGAGGCAAGAGTGGTGCAGAAAGAGGCAAGAGAAATGCAGAAAGAAGCAATAGAGGTGCAGAAAGAGGCAACAGAACTGCTGAAAGAGGCAAGATAGATGCAGAAAGAGGCAAGAGAAGTGCAGAAAGAGGGAAGAGGGGTGCAGAAAGAGGCAATAGAGGTGCAGAAAGAAGCAAGAGAAGTGCAGAAAGAAGCAACAGAGGTGCAGAAAGAGGCAAGAGTGGTGCAGAAAGAGGCAACAGACATGCAGAAAGAAGCAACTGAAATGCAGAAAGAGGCAAGAGAAGTGCAGAAAGAGGCAAGAGAAGTGCAGAAATAGGCAAGAGAATTGCAGAAATAGGCAAGAGAATTGCAGAAAGGCAAGAGAGGTGCAGAAACAGGCAACAGAGGTGCAGAATGAGGGAAGAGGGGTGCAGAAAGAGGATAGAGGGGTGCATAAAGAAGCAAGAGAGGTGCAGAAAGAAGCAAGAGAGCCGCAGAAAGAGGCAAAAGGGGTGCAGAAAGAAGCTAGAGAGGTGCAGAAAGAAGCAAGGGAAGTGCAGAAAGAGGGAAGAGAGGTGCAGAAACAGAGAAGAGGGTGCAGAAAGAGGTAAGAGAAGTAGAGAAAGAAGCAACAGAGGTGCAGAAAGAGGCAAGAGAGGTACAGAAGAAAGAAGCAAGAGAGGTGCAGAAAGAAGCAAGAGAAGTACAGAAACAGGCAACCGAGGTGCAGAAACAGGCAACAGAGGTGCAGAATGAGGAAAGAGGAGTGCGGAAAGAGGGAAGAGGGGTGCAGAAAGAAGCAAGAGAGGTGCAGAAAGAAGCAACAGGGGTCCAGAAAGAGGCAAGAGAACTGCAGAAAGAGGGAAGAGAGTTGCAGAAAGATACAAGAGAAGTGCAGAAAGAAGAGAGTGAGGTGTAGAAAAAGGCAAGTGAGGTGTAGAAACAGGGAAGAAAGGTGCAGAAAGAGGCAAGAGGGGTGCCGAAAGAAGCAAGAGAAGTGCAGGAAAAGGCAAGTGAGGTGCAGAAAGAGGCAGGAGAAGTGCAGAAAGAGTCAAGAGAGGTGCAGAAAGAGGCAATTGAGGAGCAGAAACAGGAAAGAGGGGTGCAGATAAAGGCAAGAGAACTGCAGAAAGAGGCAAGAGAGTTGCAGAAACAGGCAAGAGAGGTGCAGAAAGAACCAACGGAGGTGCAGAAAGAGGCAAGAGGGGTGCAGAAAAGGCAAGAGAAGTACAGAAAGAAGCAACAGAGGTGCAGAAAGAGGCAAGAGAGGTGCAGAAAAAGGCAAGAGAGGTGCAGAAAGAGGCAAGAAAGGTGCAGAAAGAGGGAAGAGGGGTGCAGAAAGAAGCAATAGAGGTGCAGAAAGAAGCAATAGAGGTGCAGAAAGAAGCAAGAGAAGTACAGAAAGAAGCAACAGAGGTGCAGAAAGAGGCAAGAGAAGAGCAGAAAGAGGAAGAGAACTGCAGAAAGAGGCAAGAGAGGTACAGAAAGAGGCAGAGAGGTGCAGAAAGAGGGTGCAGAAAGAGGCAAGAGGGGTGCAGAAAGAAGCAATAGAGGTGCAGAAAGAAGCACTAGAGGTGCAGAAACACGCAAGAGAAGTGCAGAAAGAAGCAACAGAGGTGCAGAAAGAGGCAAGAGGGATGCAGAAAGGGGCAAGAGAAATGCAGAAAAAAGCAACAGAGGTGCAGAAAGAGGCAAGAGAACTGCTGAAAGAGGCAAGACAGATGCAGAAAGAGGCAAGAGAAGTGCAGAAAGAGGGAAGAGGGGTGCAGAAAGAGGCAATAGAGGTGCAGAAAGAAGCAATAGAGGTGCAGAAAGAAGCAAGAGAAGTGCAGAAAGAAGCAACAGGGGTGCATAAAGAGGCAAGAGGGATGGAGAAAGAGGCAGGAGAAGTGCAGAAAGAAGCAACAGAAGTGCAGCAAGAGGCAAGAGAACTGCAGAAAGAGGCAAGACAGTTACAGAAAGAGGCAAGAGAAGTGCAGAAAGAGGGAAGATGGGTGCAGAAAGAGGCAATAGAGGTGCAGAAAGAAGCAAGAGAAGTGCAGAAAGAAGCAACAGAGGTGCAGAAAGTGGCAAGAGGGGTGCAGAAAGAGGCAACAGACATGCAGAAAGAAGCAACAGAAATGCAGAAAGAGGCAAGAGAAGTGCAGAAACAGGCAACAGAGGTGCAGAATGAGGTAAGAGGACTGCAGAAAGAGGGAATAGGGGTGCATAAAGAAGCAGGAGAGGTGCAGAAAGAAGCAACAGGGGTGCAGAAAGAGGCAAGAGAACTGCAGAAAGAGGCAAGAGAGTTGCAGAAAGATGCAAGAGAAGTGCAGAAAGAAGAGAGTGAGGTGCAGATAAAGGCAAGTTAGGTGTACGAACAGGGAAGAAAGGTGCAGAAAGAGGCAAGAGGGGTGCCGAAAGAAGCAAGAGAAGTGCATGAAGAGGCAAGTGAGGTGCAGAAAGAGGCAGGAGAAGTGCATAAAGAGTCAAGAGAGGTGCAGAAAGAGGCAAGTGAGGAGCAGAAACAGGAAAGAGGGGTGCAGATAAAGGCAAGAGAACTGCAGAAAGAGGCAAGAGAGTTGCAGAAACGGGCAAGAGAGGTGCAGAAAGAACCAACGGAGGTGCAGAAAGAGGCAAGAGGGGTGTAGAAAAGGCAAGAGAAGTACAGAAAGAAGCAACAGAAGTGCAAAAAGAGGCAAGAGAACTGCAGAAAGAGGCAAAAGAGGTGCAGAAAGAGGCAAGAAAGGTGCAGAAAGGGGCAAGAGAAATGCAGAAAGAAGCAACAGAGGTGCAGAAAGAGGCAAGAGAACTGCTGAAAGAGGCAAGACAGATGCTGAAAGAGGCAAGACAGATGCAGAAAGAGGCAAGAGAAGTGCAGAAAGAGGGAAGAGGGGTGCAGAAAGAGGCAATAGAGGTGCAGAAAGAAGCAATAGAGGTGCAGAAAGAAGCAAGAGAAGTGCAGAAAGAAGCAACAGGGGTGCATAAAGAGGCAAGAGGGATGGAGAAAGAGGCAGGAGAAGTGCAGAAAGAAGCAACAGAGGTGCAGCAAGAGGCAAGAGAACTGTAGAAAGAGGCAAGACAGATACAGAAAGAGGCAAGAGAAGTGCAGAAAGAGGGAAGATGGGTGCAGAAAGAGGCAATAGAGGTGCAGAAAGAAGCAAAAGAGGTGCAGAAAGAAGCAAGAGAAGTGCAGAAAGAAGCAACAGAGGTGCAGAAAGTGGCAAGAGGGGTGCAGAAAGAGGCAACAGACATGCAGAAAGAAGCAACAGAAATGCAGAAAGAGGCAAGAGAAGTGCAGAAAGAGGCAAGAGAAGTGCAGAAACAGGCAACAGAGGTGCAGAATGAGGTAAGAGGAGTGCAGAAAGAGGGAATAGGGGTGCATAAAGAAGCAAGAGAGGTGCAGAAAGAAGCAACAGGGGTGCAGAAAGAGGCAAGAGAACTGCAGAAAGAGGCAAGAGAGTTGCAGAAAGATGCAAGAGAAGTGCAGAAAGAAGAGAGTGAGGTGCAGATAAAGGCAAGTTAGGTGTACGAACAGGGAAGAAAGGTGCAGAAAGAGGCAAGAGGGGTGCCGAAAGAAGCAAGAGAAGTGCACGAAGAGGCAAGTGAGGTGCAGAAAGAGGCGGGAGAAGTGCAAAAAGAGTCAAGAGAGGTGCAGAAAGAGGCAAGTGAGGAGCAGAAACAGGAAAGAGGGGTGCAGATAAAGGCAAGAGGACTGCAGAAAGAGGCAAGAGAGTTGCAGAAACGGGCAAGAGAGGTGCAGAAAGAACCAACGGAGGTGCAGAAAGAGGCAAGAGGGGTGTAGAAAAGGCAAGAGAAGTACAGAAAGAAGCAACAGAGGTGCAAAAAGAGGCAAGAGAACTGCAGGAAGAGGCAAAAGAGGTGCAGAAAGAGGCAAGAACGGTGCAGAAAGAGGGAAGAGGGGTGCAGAAAGAAGAAATAGACGTGCAGAAAGAAGCAATAGAGGTGCAGAAAGAAGCAAGAGAAGTGCAGAAAGAAGCAACAGAGGTGCAGAAAGAGGCAAGAGAAGAGCAGAAAGAGGGAAGAGAACTGCAGAAGGAGGCAAGAGAGGTACAGAAAGAGGCAAGCGAGGTGCAGAAAGAGGGAAGAGGGGTGCAGAAAGAGGCAAGAGGGGGTGCAGAAAGAAGCAATAGAGGTGCAGAAAGAAGCACTAGAGGTGCAGAAACAAGCAAGAGAAGTGCAGAAAGAAGCAACAGAGGTGCAGAAAGAGGCAAGAGGGATGCAGAAAGAGGCAAGAGAAATGCAGAAAGAAGCAATAGAGGTGCAGAAAGAGGCAAAAGAACTGCTGAAAGAGGCAAGACAGATGCAGAAAGAGGCAAGAGAAGTGCAGAAAGGGGGAAGAGGGGTGCAGAAAGAGGCAATAGAGGTGCAGAAAGAAGCAATAGAGGTGCAGAAAGAAGCAAGAGAAGTGCAGAAAGAAGCAACAGAGGTGCAGAAAGAGGCAAGAGTGGTGCAGAAAGAGGCAACAGACATGCAGAAAGAAGCAACTGAAATGCAGAAAGAGGCAAGAGAAGTGCAGAAAGAGGCAAGAGAAGTGCAGAAAGAGGCAAGAGAATTGCAGAAAGGCAAGAGAGGTGCAGAAACAGGCAACAGAGGTGCAGAATGAGGGAAGAGGGGTGCAGAAAGAGGATAGAGGGGTGCATAAAGAAGCAAGAGAGGTGCAGAAAGAAGCAAGAGAGCCGCAGAAAGAGGCAAAAGGGGTGCAGAAAGAAGCTAGAGAGGTGCAGAAAGAAGCAAGGAAAGTGCAGAAAGAAGATAGATAGGTGCAGAAAGAGGCAAGAGCAGTGCAGAAAGAGGGAAGAGAGGTGCAGAAACAGAGAAGAGGGTGCAGAAAGAGGTAAGAGAAGTAGAGAAAGAAGCAACAGAGGTGCAGAAAGAGGCAAGAGAGGTACAGAAGAAAGAAGCAAGAGAGTTGCAGAAAGAAACAAGAGAAGTGCAGAAACAGGCAACAGAGGTGCAGAAACAGGCAACAGAGGTGCAGAATGAGGAAAGAGGAGTGCGGAAAGAGGGAAGAGGGGTGCATAAAGAAGCAAGAGATGTGCAGAAAGAAGCAACAGGGGTGCAGAAAGAGGCAAGAGAACTGCAGAAAGAGGCAAGAGAGTTGCAGAAAGATGCAAGAGAAGTGCAGAAAGAAGAGAGTGAGGTGTAGAAAAAGGCAAGTGAGGTGTAGAAACAGGGAAGAGAGGTGCAGAAAGAGGCAAGAGGGGTGCCGAAAGAAGCAAGAGAAGTGCAGGAAGAGGCAAGTGTGGTGCAGAAAGAGGCAGGAGAAGTGCAGAAAGAGTCAAGAGAGGTGCAGAAAGAGGCAAGTGAGGAGCAGAAACAGGAAAGAGGGGTGCAGATAAAGGCAAGAGAACTGCAGAAAGAGGCAAGAGAGTTGCAGAAACAGGCAAGAGAGGTGCAGAAAGAACCAACGGAGGTGCAGAAAGAGGCAAGAGGGGTGCAGAAAAGGCAAGAGAAGTACAGAAAGAAGCAACAGAGGTGCAGAAAGAGGCAAGAGAGGTGCAGAAAAAGGCAAGAGAGGTGCAGAATGAGGCAAGAAAGGTACAGAAAGAGGGAAGAGGGGTGCAGAAAGAAGCAATAGACGTGCAGAAAGAAGCAATAGAGGTGCAGAAAGAAGCAAGAGAAGTACAGAAAGAAGCAACAGAGGTGCAGAAAGAGGCAAGAGAAGAGCAGAAAGAGGGAAGAGAACTGCAGAAAGAGGCAAGAGAGGTACAGAAAGAGGCAAGAGAGGTGCAGAAAGAGGGGTGCAGAAAGAGGCAAGAGGGGTGCAGAAAGAAGCAATAGAGGTGCAGAAAGAAGCACTAGAGGTGCAGAAACAAGCAAGAGAAGTGCAGAAAGAAGCAACAGAGGTGCAGAAAGAGGCAAGAGGGATGCAGAAAGGGGCAAGAGAAATGCAGAAAGAAGCAACAGAGGTGCAGAAAGAGGCAAGAGAACTGCTGAAAGAGGCAAGACAGATGCAGAAAGAGGCAAGAGAAGTGCAGAAAGAGGGAAGAGGGGTGCAGAAAGAGGCAATAGAGGTGCAGAAAGAAGCAATAGAGGTGCAGAAAGAAGCAAGAGAAGTGCAGAAAGAAGCAACAGAGGTGCAGAAAGAGGCAAGAGTGGTGCAGAAAGAGGCAACAGACATGCAGAAAGAAGCAACAGAAATGCAGAAAGAGGCAAGAGAAGTGCAGAAAGGCAAGAGAATTGCAGAAAGAGGCAAGAGAGGTGCAGAAACAGGCAACAGAGGTGCAGAATGAGGGAAGAGGGGTGCAGAAAGAGTGTAGAGGGGTTCATAAAGAAGCAAGAGAGGTGCAGAAAGAAGCAATAGAGGTGCAGAAAGAAGCAAGAGAGGTGCAGAAAGAGGCAAAAGGGGTGCAAAAAGAAGCTAGAGAGGTGCAGAAAGAAGCAAGGGAAGTGCAGAAAGAAGCAAGGGAAGTGCAGAAAGAAGCCAGTTAGGTGCAGAAAGAGGCAAGAGAAGTGTAGAAAGAGGCAAGAGCAGTGCAGAAAGAAGAAAGAGAGGTGCAGAAACAGGGAAGAGGGTGCAGAAAGAGGTAAGAGAAGTAGAGAAAGAAGCAACAGAGGTGCAGAAAGAGGCAATAGAGGTACAGAAGAAAGAAGCGAGAGAGGTGCAGAAAGAAGCAAGAGAGGTACAGAAAGAAGGGAGTTGCAGAAAGCGAAAGAGATGTGCAGAAAGAGGCAAGAGAAGTACAGAGAAAGGAAGAAAGGTGCACAAAGAAGCAAGAGAAATGCAGAAAGAGGCAAGAGAGGAGCAGAAAGAAGCAAAAGTGGTTTGTGCACCATTAGTACCAATTTAACACCTACATTTAGCAATAAGTTACAGGTGACCATTCCAGGTTTGCAAAGGGCCTTCCACCACGCTGTAACACTTGTAGCTGCATTTTTGGTAACGTTTGAGCCGTTTGAGCTAGAAACAAGGTTTTTTTTCAGATTATGCAGCAGATGATGGATTATGTGGCAAATGCGGAAAATGTCTAACTATGCGAACATCGGTGCAGCCGAACAGTCGCACAATTACAGTGGCCCTGGTCATACCTCCGACTAGGTCCAAAAGTGCTCCTCAGTGGTTCCTTCTTTTTTTTGTCTCATTGACTTTACAGTTTAGCTTCTATGGAAACGAGGAAGAATGAACCTGAGGTTACCACTCGACAACACAGACTACCATACCCCATAATTTTTCACCATAACATAATCCCACTCTACATAATTCCTATACACTAAATACCACATACTTTCTATCCACATAATTTCACTGCACAACATACCACATAATTCCACTACACACAACGTACATCCACTCCACTCCAAAAAACATTAGTAAAAAACTTTTACATTTACAACGCCAAAAGTCCTAACTTTCGCAAATGCGAGACCTATTACATTGCAAATGTTTCTTTAACTAGTAGTCACGTTTGCGGAGTGAGGGTCCCTGGGGGCCAACTAGCCCTCTTGTTACCTTTAGTAAGCCCCACACAGCTGGATTGCTGAGAGTGTTCAGAGGCCACGCCCCCTTTTTACACCACTCCGCAAACGTGCCTCCTGGCGCACAGCTGCTTGGGGGATGAAGTCCACTTTAGTCCTGAGGTCCTCAGGACACAAGTGGACCTCATCACCCACCAGCAGTGCGCCAAGAGGCGTGTTTGCAGAGTGGTGTAAAAAGGGGTGTGGCCTCCTACCACCTCTCAGCAATCCCACTGTCTGGGGCTTACTGGAGGTACCTGGTGGCCTAGTCGGCCCCTAAGGACCCTTAGGATTGAAGGGGACTTAATCCCCCAACCCAGAGCGCGCCAGGAGGCACACATGCAGAGTGGTGCAGGGAGGGGGCGGGGCCTCCGGGGAGTTGCCAGTTTCTTTTTTTATATTTTATTTGAGGAAGGGGGCAGTGTGGCCCCCCTTCCCTTGACCCTTTTGGACCCCGGGGCCCCCATCCCCCAGGGCCTGAGCCATTAAAATATATATATTGACAAGGAAGGGGGGTGAGCGGCCCCCCTCCCCAGGCTGATTTCGGCCCCAGGGACCCCATCACCTCGGGCCTGGTGAAAACTTTTGTTATGGAAGGGGGGCTGCGTGGTCCCCCTTCCCTGGGCCACTTTTGGCTCCGGGGACCTCATCCCCCAGCTGCTGCAAGCCTTTTTGGTTTTAAAATTTTGGAAGGGGCCGTGTGGCCCCCCTCCTGCGGCAGCCGGCATCACTTTTGGGCTGAGGGAGCTCCTGACATGCAGCTCCCTTTGCCCAAAAGCAATTCTGCTTGGCTTCATGGAAGCAAGAGCAGTTTTCCTGCTCTCGCTTCCATGAAGCGACGCACAAGTTTGCTATGGCAGGGTGGCTGTCCCCAGGGCTCCTGGAGGGTACATTGTGCACAGGGCCATTTCAGGGTGGTCCACACGCCTAATTTAGCACTAGCTTGAATTATTCTGATGTGGTACTGCCCAATCTATGTCATTGTTGCACAGCAACTGATACAATGTTGTTCCTTTGTTTCTCTACACGCTAGTCAGACTGTGGCATATATCAAACACCACACAGGGTGTCTAGTGATGTATATTGACACTGTGCTGGTTGTAAAATTCCATCCTTTATTGCATTTCTGGTGGTATATAATAGCTTTTCTTTCCAGAAATGTATTATTATTTCTATTTTTATTTTTAATGTTTTTGAGTACAATATTGTATTTACATTTATGTTTACATTTTGGCATAAGCAGCACAATTGATGGCGTATTTATTTTTCAAATGTATGATATTGAATACATGCTTATCAGTTTGGACATGTTTAGACATGTTAAGCTGCTTTTAACATAGTATGTCTTTCATGTTTACTATCTTTCTTGTGGCAACAGGTAGCATTTAAGGCCCTGCCATAGGCGGCCGCGCTATGTGAGCAAGGTGGCTGTGTCCACCAAAACGCGTCATCCCATCCGTTGCCATCGTCTGCCTGAATAAATATTCTCTGTTTGGATTCCTGTTGTCAGTGCCTGCTTTTTGTCACAGAAGTGGCAGGACTTTTCAGGAATGTATTAACGAGCATGCTGGCTCGTCTCACCGGCACCCCCTCATTCAGGTGCACCGCGCTCACCAGCAATACTGTGGAATCGTAGCACAACTACAAGCGCGGAGCCCCCCCGTCCAGCCAATCGGAAGCACATTACTGACTGTCATCCACAGAACCGGCAACCGCAGAGCCGGAGGGCGCCCGGAGTGCAGGTAAGCGGGTTTGACAGTTATTGTGGATTAGTGGCCGTGGAGTGGGAGAGGCAGCTGTGTAAGTCTCACAGCATTTGGATCCGACATCAGAATTCGTATTTTGGCAGTCATGACGTCAGAATGGCTGAGGGAGCGGGAAGAAGCCTCCGACAAAATGTTTGACGAAACAGCCACATCAGTGGGAGACGGCCTCGGTTCAGTGAATGCGAGACCGGCAACAGCGGAAGCTAACCTCTGCAGCAAATTCAGGGATCTAGAAAAACTGTGGCGCAACGTAACAACCAAATGGTGGGAGCACAAATCACTCACCAAATATCTTGAAGTTGGCAGAGTACCGAGGGGACTGCGAATACTCATCGCACCCACGTACGAGAACCCAGATCAAGAAATGCTCAAGGAATGGGCTGACAATAACTCTAAGTCATCTAAAAGAATGCTACAGATACTTATCAAGTATGGACTCAGTGACAGGGAAAAAGTTCTGGCCCAGATCGAGCTACTACAGAAAGAAATCAATCAACATCCTGATAAGGAAGAAGTAGCGAAGTTTGACTAAGAAATGATAACTAGGTTACAGAAACATGAACAGGTGATTTAGACCCGCAAAGCTACAAAGTTTCTGAGGGATAAATTGGACTACCAACGAGGACAGATCTACACGTTCTCACGCAGGTTTGAGAATATAAGACGCCAACAGCTATCGGAAAGGACACAACCAGTGGCTTTGAGACAACAAGCTGCGAGTAATTCAGATCTGAGCTCGGAAGTGGAAACGGACCCTGAAGAGGGTCCCAGTGGTGAACCACCATCCATTGTGGAAGAATTGTGTTTTTTACGCCTAGATCGGACTCTAAACCTCAGACCCCGGCCTCCAAAAAAAGAAAATGCTGGCTAACCCAGAGGAAGAGGAAAAACCGAAGGAGCAGGCGCAGAACAAACAACGGCACAGAAACAAACCCGCCTAAAGAAATGAATTTCCCGGACTCCAAAACAGTGATCAACCTTTCGGATATGGAGCCCAATACCAAAGAAATGGACATCCTGTCTCTGGGACTATCCTATTGTAAACAAACTAATTTTAATTATGTACAAACGAAAATCGATTTGTTTAAATACATGAGGAAACTAAAGCTACACAAACACTTTTTCTCTCGTACCAGTGAGAGCAATACATCAAGTACTGCAAATGCTGCGTCTGCTAACTTGGTAGTAGCTGATTTAGAACTCCTTCAGGATCTCAATCAACTAGAAATGGAAAGTGGTGCGGGTATCACACCCGGGGATGGTAACCTGGGAGTAGACCTGGGGTGCAAAGTCAATTCTCCATTCAAGCCAAAGTCGGTGTTCACTCCAGTCATGCCTAGAGATGGATTAGACATCTTTTCGGAATTGGTAACCATGGATCTAAAAAGACTTGCACTGGAATCCAGTAAAAACTTTCACACTGAGTATGCAGGTGCCATGCAGGACTATGAGACAGTGATGCAGAAGATCACTGCCAGGGCTGACATTGTGGTACAACAGTCTGACAAGGGGGGTAATATTGTGCTATGGCCCCTCAATATGTACAAAGTGGAAGCTTATCTGCAATTGAATGATAGACTGTGCTACAGTAGGATGTCTCTGAATAACTACACTAAAGTCAAAGAAAAGTTTCACAAAGAATTGTCTAGGTGGCGGGGCATGGGACTTCCGAATGATGATGAATACAAATTCTTAAAAGTAGAACATCCTGTTATTTCCGTGCTTTATCTGATCCCCAAGATCCACAAACACGCTACCCATCCCCCTGGGCAACCCATCATATCCGCCATAGGGGGATTCTTTGAAACCACATCAAAGTATATAGATTTTTTCTTACAGGAACACGTTAGAAACCTACCCTCTTTTATCTTAGATACAGGGGACTTCCTTAAGAAAATATACGATGTGACTTTGGATGATAATTATGTATTTATGACCCTAGACGTGTCTTCATTGTACACCAGCATCAGACATGAACAAGGTTTGAAGGCTACCAAACACTTTTTGGGTGCTAGACTCATCAGTGTTTACCAACACACAGTGATGTTATTACAGATGATGGAGTGGTGCCTGGACAACAATTATTTTCTGTTTGATAAACATCTGTACAAGCAAATACAGGGGACAGCGATGGGCACTTGCTTCACCCCCAGCTATGCGAATCTGCATATGGGCTGGTGGGAGGAGCAAGTGCTCATCTCTGAATTTGCCTCAGAGTGGACTGATAACATTGTCCTCTGGGCTCGTTACATCGATGATCTCTTTGTCCTCTGGAGAGGATGGTTAGAATCAGCCAGGGACTTTGCAGATCGCCTCAACTCCAATGACTTGAACTTGAGATTCACAAGTAAGATTAGCAAAACTGAGGTAGAATTCCTGGATTTGAGGGTCTTTGCCCAGAATGGTAAGATACACACTCAAACACATCGGAAAGAAACGGCTGGCAACTCCATACTTCATGCGCGGAGTTTCCATCCAGTGAAACTCAGGAATAGCATTCCTTATGCCGAAAATTTGCTCATGAGGCGTAATTGTAGTGACGCTCAATCTCTTAGACAGGTCCAATCAGAGCTGGACCTTAGATTCCAACTGAGGGGGTACAACCCAGGACTATTGAAAAGTACCAAAGTTAAAGTAGAGTCCTCAAGTAGGGTGATGCTACTCTTCAAGGAAAAGAGGAACAAGTCTGATACCCATGGTGCTATCAGAATGATCACAGGGTACAACTTGTATCACCAAAAAGTGAGGAGCATTCTTAAATCACACGGGGACGTGATTCGCAGTGATCCGGTCATTGGACCATCAATGCCTAAACATCCTCTCCTCACCTTTAGAAGGGCTAAGTCCATGAGGGGTGAATTGTGTAACAGTAGTCCTGAGATGACACAGTCTGATTCCTGGTTCACATCTTCTCTGGGCTTCCATAAATGCCACAAGTGCAAGGCCTGTACCATCGGCGTGAACCTCAGTGAGGTTCATAGTCCACTGCATAATACAACCATCAAGATCCGTCACTCTTATAACTGCAGAAGTGACTATGTGGTTTACGTGCTGCGCTGCTCATGCCCTGAAGTATATGTGGGCAGTACTAAGCACATGGTACACGTCCGGATCTTGCAACACTTACGTGCAATTGCCAAAGATGACAAAACATATCCAGTAGCTCGACACATAAATGAGCAGCACAATGGCAACAGCAGTGATCTGTCATATTTTGTCATAGACTCGGTTCCTAAGCACGTGAGGGGTGGCAATAGGGAGCTCAAGCTCCGCAGGTTAGAGTCCCGCTACATTATCATGCTGAACAGTAAGATCCCCGTTGGCTTAAATTCAGATGAAGAGATGTACATACATCTGTAACACATATTTCCCTTGTTTTCATGGGATTTCTTCCTGCTCCCTCTCAGCCTGGTATTAGTGCTTTTAGCCGCATGCAGAATTCTATTTTGCAGGTCACGTATTCACTTGCATTTTTTGTTTAACTTGTTGTCATGTACAGCACATAATCACTAACACGGATTCAGTACTCATCTTCAAGTTATATACACATATGTATGTTTAGGAGTATTTTGAATGTTACAAGAGAGCCTTTTTTAATGCCATAGTGGCATGTGATTCGTATAAGAGCCTGCCAAGAATACGTGCAGGCATCGGACACTTGTCCAGGATACAGTACATTGTGCACAGGGCCATTTCGGGGTGGTCCACATGCCTAATTTAGCACTAGCCTTGAATTATTCTGATGTAGTACTGCCCAATCTATGTCATTGTTGCACAGCAACTGATACAATGTTGTTCCTTTTGTTTCTCTACACGCTAGTCAGACTGTGGCATATATCAAACACCACACTGGGTGTCTAGTGATGTATACTGACACTGTGCTGGTTGTAACATTCCATCCTTTATTGCATTTCTGGTGGTACATAATATCTTTTCTTTCCAGAAATGTAGTATTATTTCTATTTTTATTTTTTATGTTTTTGAGTACAATATGTATTTACATTTATGTTTACATTTTGACATAAGCAGCACAATTGATGGCGTATTTATTTTTCAATTGTATGATATTGAATACATGCTTATCAGTTTGGACATGTTAAGCTGCTTTTAACATAGTATGTCTTCCGTGTTTACTTCCTTTCTTGTGGTAACATTTAAGGCTCTGTCATAGGCGGCCGCGCTATGTGAGCAAGGTGGCTGTGTCCACCGAAATGCGTCATCCCATCCGATGCCATCGTCTGCCTGAATAAATATTCTCTGTTTGGATTCCTGTTGTCGGTGCCTGCTTTTCATCACAGAAGTGGCAGGACTTTTCAGGAATATATATATATGTATATATATATATATATATATATATATATATACAGGCTCTTTTCTTAATTCCAAAAGAAAAAAGCACTCGCGGGGGCAGTTGCAACGATTTTTTAATTACAACGCAACATGTTACGTTGTAATTAAAAAATCATTGCAACTGCCCCCGCGTGTGCGTGTGCTTTTTTCTTTTGGAATTAAGAAAAGGAGCCTGGATGAATTTCGTGGGCACACCCTCACGACACAAGCACCCGTCCATGAGTGCTCCGACTGAGGTGTTTGGAGCGGGATATATATATATATATGTATATGGAGGCTTTATAGTTACCTGTGAAATACTTATACTTATATATTCATTGTCGAAACATGTGTGGTAAAAGCATATGCTTTTAAAAATATATATGTATATTTATCTGAATTTTTATACACACATACATTTGTTTATTTATGTGTGTGTGTATATTTTTATACACATATATATTTAAAATACATAATTATTTTTAATTAGACATGTATATATATATATATATATATATATATACAAAAGATCATCAATAACAATTGGCCGTTATTTTTAAGCGACCCTTTGTTGGGACCCACATTACCACGTAAAGTATCCATTACTTACAGTAAGGCACCTACCATGCGCGACTCTTTGGTCAATACTAGTCCAGACACTATTGAAAACACTAGCTGGTTTTTAAATAACAGAGGGTTTTTTAAATGCAAAACTTGTAAGGCCTGCCAGCATGGGACTAATACTAAGACTTATAAAACACCATTTGATAATCGGGAGTACAAGATATCAAAACTGCTCACATGTAAGACAGAATATGCTGTGTACGTACTGGAGTGCCCATGTGGCCTCCAGTACGTGGGCAGCACAAAACTTCCGGTACATAAGCGTATTCTGCAGCATCTCCGTGCCATTATTAATCAGGACAATTCTTATCCGGTGGCACGTCACTTCAGGGAGAAACATCAGAGCAAAAATGAGGGTTTAAGATACTTTGTGATTGATTCCATACCACCAAACAGAAGAGGGGGAGACAGGGAAACCAAATTACGAAGATTGGAAACCAGATATATTATCCAATTAGATACAAAAAATCCTGTAGGTTTGAATGCAACAGAAGATTTATACACCTTTCTGGTGTAAGGGACAGTTTCACCATTCTGGCAGACATAGAGCTAACCCTTTTTATTCTAGTTTCATCTACTTTTTATATGCTTTTATCTTTGACCAGCCTGTATACCTTAATCTGTTTTACACTAACTTTGGATCAGTTTTAAATCAATATATGTACTTTTTATTGGTTTTTACTGCAAGCTGTAATGTAATATTTATCTATGTATATTTATATAATTATTTATTTATTTATACTTGAACAGATTTAAGCGTTATACCTCCATGAGTGGTAGGTATAACAAGTAAGGCTAGACACAAAAATATATATGATACAATTGTTTGGTCATTGATAAGTTATATAATATGGATTTAGAATAGGATAGCTCTGCTACGAAATACAATCAAACACACATATCTTTCTGCCGTCAAGTAAGGATACTACCAGTTTATGACAGAGTAAAGAATGTAGCTGCGTAGGAGGGAAAAGGGTGTGACTGAATGTTAAGCACACACCAGTGTACTAGCCAATCAATTTGATTTTAACAGTTTTTTACACTCATTGTTGGACACATCATTGGTTTTATTCATTGCACATTTGCAAATTTTTAATTAATTGGACATAGACAAGAGGGAGACAAGACAAGGTGAAATTTAATGAGGGATATATCCATCAATATATGTACATTTAGAATGCCAGTACAATATAGTTGCGTCATTTAGGTTTTACAACAAGGACTATGTATTTTGAATGCAATTTTGATCATGGCAAAAATTGGCATTTACCCAGGCAACTATGAGGTAATATCAGGTATTATACCAGAAATGTAACCTGTATTATTTTACTGAAAATGAATTTAGTCCAGTGCATAATATGGATAAAGTCTCAAGGAGAGAAAATATATATAACATTACATCTATTTTCCCACTAAGTTTTCTATGTCTATGCAAGCACTGCACACATGGTTTTTAGAAATGAGCACTGTCACTTTAAATAGCTGAGCACAATTGTTGCAAGATGTCATGTGAACAAGGCTCGGACGAGCCGAAACGTTATGGCGCGACTGCAAGCAAAATAAACTAAAATACTGAGCACGAAGAAATTGGTCCGTGTCCGTGGTGTGAGCTGAGTTCCTGGGTGCAGGGAACATGGAGTTTGGAGATATGGTGGGCCGCTAAGTTTCAGGCGGCCACACACGAGACCCCCTTCTTAATTGGATAGCGTGGAAAACGAAACGAAGCTCCGGAGTTCATCCGGAACCTTTACTCTATTTCCTGGAGGAAAACAAAGCGCGCTGATCCCCCTTGAACCTGGCTAACTACGGAAACCGGGAGAAGCACTGTGCCGGCCGAGTCGGAGGACGCGGGAGAATCGGTGACACAACCGGGCCGAAAACAACAGGTATTCAGCGGTGGAAGGGAGAGTGCTATCGGTGTTGGCGGCGAGTTTGAGGTGCCAAACATTGATATCTAACATCGTGAAATTTACATTGCAATATGTCGGCCGACATCTTACGTGATAGGGAGGCAGCTGCTTCAAATATGTTTTCAGACAGCCTCCCTTTACCACAGAATATAAGTGACAAAAATCACAATATCACTAATAAAGATGGCAGTACACTTAAAGAAAAATTCAAAAAGTTGGAGAAAAAAATGCGTAGTGAACAAAGTAAATGGTGGGAATCCCGTTCCTTGCAGAGGTATGTTGATGTCAATAGGATTCCCAGGGGGCTAAGGATACTCACGGCCCCGAGTTACGAAAACCCTAACCCGGACCTCATGCGTGAATGGGCAGAGAGTAATCTTGAATCCTCACGAAGGCTGGTGCTAATACTTATAAAATATGCTGACATTGATCGAGCACAGCTCTTGAAGGAAATTGATGAGATCAACGAGGAGATTGACAAATGTGATGGAATGGATGACAAAGGCAAACTGAGAAATGACATGATGCAAAGGTTAAAGAAAGAAGAAGATAAAATCAAAGAGCGTAAAACGTATAAATTTCAGAGAGACCACAACGATTACAAACTAGGCCAAATTTTTACATTTGCCAAAAAATATGATGCCATGCGGGTCTCCAAATACAAATCAGGGATTAACAACAGGACAAGCAATAAGGACAAGACAGTGGCAAAGGAAACCACTCTATCTGATATTAGCTCTGCTGCGAGTAGTGAATCTGAATCCGAAATGGGGAACCCAGATACCAATAGGCAACAACCAAAACCATCACCAGGTGAAGAAATCAATTTTTTATGCGACGAGAGGAGGCAAACCCTCTGCCCCAGACCCCAGAGATTGAATGGCGAAGCCGGACCAACTACAAACGGAGGCAGAGGTACAAGGCAAGGAAACGGCGCATCAAATTACAGCAAAAAGAGGGGAAGGGGCCAGTGGCAGAAAAAACAGAATTAATCTCTACCACGGGGAAAACCATAGTGAACTTGTCAAGTGTCAAATTAACTAAAAATGAGGAGAATATTCTTTGCCTAGGATTATCGTATGCACCTGGCACAGACTTTGACTACGCTACCACCAGACTAGATATCTATAAATCGGTCAGAAAACTCAAATTGAGGAAATTTTATTTACAGAACCAAGCGGTGAATCAAGCCCAAACCAAGCCGATTGAATCTAACGGAGGTACTAATCTAACACAATCAGATATACCCATTCTAAGAGAAATGAAAGAACTATGGGACACAGAGGGAGCAGGTTATGATGAAGCCAAAAACCATAGAGAACTTGATACAGATCACAGTGAGTTCACTTTGGGCATCAAAAGAAAAATGCCGATTACTCCCTTTAAGCCAGCATCGACTTTCAATCCCATCATGCCTCGGGACTCCCTTGACATCTTTCACGAGTCTGTTACAGCACAAATTAAAAAATTAAACAGAGACACCCAAAGAAGTCACAAATACAACAAACGAAACCAACAATATGAGGCATTGGTCAAAAAATTGCGAGACAATAAAAATATTGTAATAAGAGCCAGCGATAAGAGAGGCAACATAGTCTTGTGGCCAATTGATGAATATAAGAAGGAGGCGTTTGCTCAACTTAATGACAGGGAATGCTATACTAGAGGCACAGCGTCAACCGTCAAGGAGGCCAATAAAGAGTACCATAAGAAACTATCAAGTTGGAAACAGAAAGGACTCATCACATTTGACGAATATACATTTCTTAAGAAAGATAATCCAGTGACGCCATCTATATATTTTATTCCAAAGGTACACAAAGACATTAGTAAACCTCCGGGTAGGCCAATCATATCGGCAAAAAATGGACCGTTGGAAAATACATCAAAATATATTGACTTTTTCCTTCAAGATTATGTGAAGTCACTACCATCATTTGTGCGTGATACGAGTGATTTTTTACATAAGATAAAGGACATTGTCTGGGAAGAGGATTATTGGATGCTGGTGTTAGACGTATCATCATTGTACACCAGCATTAAACATCAAGATGGAATACAAGCAACTCAATATTTACTCTCAAAAAGACCTCCAGAATACAACGAACATAATGGGATGCTGATAGAGATGCTGGAATTCAGTTTGAGGAACAACAACTTCATGTTTTACAATTTAATCTATCAGCAAGTCAGGGGCGTGGCGATGGGGGCCAGCTTCTCTCCAAGTTATGCCTGTTTGCATATGGGATACTGGGAGGAGCTGGTCCTCAGACAAAAAGTTTAGCAATATCTGTAGTGAAAACATCGTGATTTGGCTACGTTATATTGATGACTTATTTGTACTTTGGAAAGGCACCAAAGATCTAGCCACTAATTTTGTGGAACAACTGAATGACAATGATATTAATTTGCATTTTACTGTTAGTATGAGCCAAACTGCAGTCAACTTTTTAGACACTGAAGTATTCATAAGTAACAACAAAGTTGAGACTAAACTATTTAGAAAAGCAACTTCTGGAAATTCAGTTTTACATGCAAGTAGTGCACATCCTAAACACCTCATAAACAGTATCCCCTATGGGGAGATGCTACGTCTCAGACGTATATGTAGTAATGAACAAGATCTGAGATTGGCACAGGAAAGCAGCAGAATAAGATTTCTAGAAAGAGGATACACAGAGGAGGTCATTAATAGAGCCATGACTAAATCTAAGGCGATCTGTAGGGAGGAGCTTATTAAAGATAAACAACCTACATTAATCACAATGACAGAAGACTACACTGAGCGAGAGTCCAAGCAAGTTAGATTTATCATGAGATTTAGTCACCAACATAACAAGATACAAAAGATCATCAATAACAATTGGCCGTTAGTTTTAAGCGACCCTTTGTTGGGACCCACATTACCACGTAAAGTATCCATTACTTACAGTAAGGCACCTACCATGCGCGACTCTTTGGTCAATACTAGTCCAGACACTATTGAAAACACTAGCTGGTTTTTAAATAACAGAGGGTTTTTTAAATGCAAAACTTGTAAGGCCTGCCAGCATGGGACTAATACTAAGACTTATAAAACACCATTTGGTGATCGGGAGTACAAGATATCAAAACTGCTCACATGTAAGACAGAATATGCTGTGTACGTACTGGAGTGCCCATGTGGCCTCCAGTACGTGGGCAGCACAAAACTTCCGGTACATAAGCGTATTCTGCAGCATCTCCGTGCCATTATTCATCAGGACAATACTTATCCGGTGGCACGTCACTTCAGGGAGAAACATCAGAGCAAAAATGAGGGTTTAAGATACTTTGTGATTGATTCCATACCACCAAACAGAAGAGGGGGAGACAGGGAAACCAAATTACGAAGATTGGAAACCAGATATATTATCCAATTAGATACAAAAAATCCTGTAGGTTTGAATGCAACAGAAGATTTATACACCTGTCTGGTGTAAGGGACAGTTTCACCATTCTGGCAGACATAGAGCTAACCCTTTTTTATTCTAGTTTCATCTACTTTTTATATGCTTTTATCTTTGACCAGCCTGTATACTTTAATCTGTTTTACACTAACTTTCGATCAGTTTTAAATCAATATATGTACTTTTTATTGGTTTTTATTGCAAGCTGTAATGTAATATTTATCTATGTATATTTATATAATTATTTATTTATTTATACTTGAACAGATTTAAGCGTTATACCTCCATGAGTGGTAGGTATAACAAGTAAGGCTAGACACAAAAATATATATGATACAATTGTTTGGTCATTGATAAGTTATATAATATGGATTTAGAATAGGATAGCTCTGCTACGAAATACAATCAAACACACATATCTTTCTGCCGTCCAGTAAGGATACTATCAGTTTATGACAGAGTAAAGAATGTAGCTGCGTAGGAGGGAAAAGGGTGTGACGAATGTTAAGCACACGCCAGTGTACTAGCCAATCAATTTGATTTTAACAGTTTTTTACACTCATTGTTGGACACATCATTGGTTTTATTCATTGCACATTTACACATTTTTAATTAATTGGACATAGACAAGAGGGAGACAAGACAAGGTGAAATTTAATGAGGGATATATCCATCAATATATGTACATTTAGAATGCCAGTACAATATAGTTGCGTCATTTAGGTTTTACAACAAGGACTATGTATTTTGATTGCAATTTTGATCATGGCAAAAATTGGCATTTACCCAGGCAACTATGAGGTAATATCAGGTATTATACCAGAAATGTAACCTGTATTATTTTACTGAAAATTAATTTAGTCCAGTGCATAATATGGATAAAGTCTCAAGGAGAAAATATATCTAACATTACATCTATTTTCCCACTAAGTTTTCTATGTCTATGCAAGCACTGCACACGTGGTTTTTAGAAATGAGCACTGTCACTTTAAATAGCTGAGCACAACTGTTGCAAGATGTCATGTGAACAAGGCTCGGACGAGCCGAAACGTTATGGCGCGACTGCAAGCAAAATAAACTAAAATACTGAGCACGAAGAAATTGGTCTGTGTTGTGAGCTGAGTTCCTGGGTGCAGGGAACACGGAGTTTGGGATATATATATATATATATATTCTTTTAACAGCCCCCAACCCTTACCCAACCTAAACTCTAAAAATTCCCTTACCACCCAAAGCCCCAAACCCACCCTAACAATTCCCTTACCACTCAAAACCCCATACCCACCCAAAACCCTAAAAATTACAGTGCAACTCTAAAACCCATACCCAACCTAAACCCTAAAAATTCTATTCCCACTCAAAAACCCAAACTCACCATAAACCCTAAAAATCCCCTTGCCACCCGAAACCCCAAACCCACCCTAAACTCTAAAAAATTCCTTACCACCAAAAACACCAAACCCACCCTAAACCATAAAAATTCCCTTACTGCCATCGGGTCGGACCATGCCCCAAAACAATCAGCCGCAACAATTAAAACACTGCACTCCAGTAGAGTCACGTAAAGTAGGTTATATTAGTGGACACACATCCCCCACATAAACCATCACCGACGCGTTTCGACTACTGTAAGCAAGACTTGATATTCGAAAAACGTCGGTGTTGTTTTATGTGCCAGATTTGCATCCACTAATAAAATCTACTTTACAAGACTCTCCTGGAGTGCGGTGCTTTAACCATTGTTGGCTGATATATATATATATATATTCACTGAAAAAACCACAGGTTTCAGGGACGCTATAGTTAGTTGGCATTTCATTCGTACAAAACCAGAGAAATTCGGCCGTTATAGTTAGTTGAGCTAACTATAACTCGCGCCCGCAATGCACTGCTGATGATGTCACATTTTACATCACTCATGACATGGTCAGTGACATCACTGATGACATCACTGATGACATCTCAAATGAAATGTCCAACTAACTATAACGTCCCTGAAACCTCTGGTTTTTTCAGTGAATTTCAAAGGTTTTTTAAATGCTAATTTCTAACTATAACGTCCCTGAAACCTATGGTTTTTTCTGTGAATTTCTAAGGATTTTTAAATGCTAATTTCTAACTATATGGTAGTAGTCGCGTTTGCAGAGTGGTGCAGAAAGAGGCCTGGGCCTCTGACCAGCGCTCAGGAATTGCACAGCGTGGGACTTACAGGAGGTACCAGGAGGGCTACTTGGCCGCCAAAGTCCCTCAGGAGTAAAGTGGACTTCATCCCCCAACCAGTACTGTGCTAGGATGCGCGTTTGCAGAGTGGTGGAGAAAGGGGAGCATGGCCTCCGAAGACCTCTTAGCAATCCCACTGTTTAGGACTTACTGGAGGTAACAGGAGGGGTAGTTGGCCCCCAAGGTCAACCTTTGGGGGCAACTACCCCTCCGATTACCTCCAGTAAGTCCCACACAGTGGGATTGCTAAGTTGTCATAGCAGGCCACGCCCCCTTTCCCCACCACTCTGCAAACGCACTCCCTGGTGCGCTTTTGGATGGGGATTAAAGTCCCCTTCGCTGCTGGGGGTCCTTAGGGGCCAACTAGCCTACCTGATACCTCCAGTATGCCCCAGATAGTGGGATTGCTGACAGGTGGACACAGGCCACGCCCCCTTTCTCCACCACTCTGCAAACGCGCCTCCTGGCGCATTTGTGGTTGTCGGATTAAGTCCCCTTGAATCCTGAGGGTCCCTGGGGGCCAACTAGCCCACCAGGTACCTCCAGTAAGCCCCACACAGCTGGATTGCTGAGAGTGGTCCGAGGCCACGCCCCCTTTTTACACCACTCTGCAAACGCGCCTCCTGGCGCACTGCTGCTCGAGGGATGAAGTTCACTTTAGTCCTCAGGTCCTCAGGACACATGTGGACCTCATTGCCCCAGCAGCAGTGCGCCAAGAGGCGCATTTGCAGAGTGGACTAAAAAGGTGCGTGGCCTCAGACCACCTCTCAGCAATACCACTGTATGGGGCTTACTGGAGATACCTGGTGGGCTAGTTGGCCCCTAAGGACCCGTAAGGATCTAGGGGACTTAATCTCCCAACCCACAATGCACCAGGAGGCGTGTTTGCAGTGTGCTGCAGGGAGGGGGTGGGTCCTCTGGTGAGATGCCGGCTTTTTTCCCCCTTTTTTTTGGTTACAAGGGGGGGCTGTGTGGCCCCCCTACTCTCCATATTTTCTGGGCCCTGGGCACCCCATCCCCCAGGGCCTGCCACTTTTGATTTTTTTTTTTAAACGGTAAGGGGGGCTGCGCCGCCCCTCTCACAAAGCTGATTTCGGCCCTGGGGACCCCATCCCCCGGGACATGGCCACATATTTATTATTATTTTTTTTTAAAGGAGGGGTCCCCCCTCCTGAGGCCTTTTTTGGCCCGGGGACCCCATCCCCCGGGGCATTGCCTGTTTTTTTTTTGTTTTTTTTCGGGAGTGGGGCCGCGTGGCCCCCCGTCCCTGGGCCACTATTGGCCCCGGGGACCCCATCCCCCAGGGCCTTTCTATTTTTATTTGTTATTTTGGAGGGGGGCCGCGTGGCCCCCCTCCTGAAGCCAATTATGGCCCGGGGATCCCTTCCCCCAGGGCCTGGCCAGCCTTTCTTTTTTTATTTTTTAGTTTGGAGGGGGGACGCGTGGCTCCCCTCCTGAGGCCAATTATGGCCCTGGGGACCCCATCCCCCGGGGCCTGGCCTTATGTTGGGGACTGTGGGGGAGCCCCAATGCCCCCGCGGTCCCAGCCAGCTCCCCGCCTCCTGCAGGAGCCGGCATTGCTTTTGGACAAGGGGAGCTGCTGACATGCAGCTCCCCTTGTCCAAAAGCAATCTGCTTCGCTTCATGGAAGCGAGAGCAGGTTTCCTGCTCTCGCTTCCATGAAGTGAAGCAGGAGTTTGCTATGACAGGGCAGGAGCCGTGCTCCTGCCCTTCCATAGCAAACTGCAATGTCCTGGGTGTGGGCACCCCGGGACATTGCTGGAGCCGGCACTGGGCGGTGGCGGTCCCCAGGGCCATGGAGGGCTCCAAGAGGGGGGCCGAGCGGCCCCCCTCCCAACGTAAACATAGCCCCGGGGAGGTGGTGGTCCCTGGGGCCAGAGGTCCGCAAGGGTCCCCCGCATTTCAATAATTAGTGCCCCAGGGAGGTGGTGGTCCACGGGGCAGTGTGGGGAGGGGCAGGAGATCCCCACACTTCTTTAAATGTATTAGACCCCAGGGAGGTGGTGGTCCCCGGGGCTTGAGGGGCCCGTGAAGCCCCCGCCCTTATTTTCAGTGCGGCTTGGGGAGATGATGGTCCCTGGGGCAGTGTGGGGGGGCAGGAGCCCCCCACACTTCTTTAATTGTTTTTGAGCCCCGGGGAGGTGGTGATCCCCGGGCCTTGGGGGGCCCGCGAGGCCCCTGCCCCATAAAAAGGAATGCCCCAGGTAGGGGGCAGTCCCCGGTGCTGCGGGGGCCCCCGCGGGCCCCCCTACATAAATCTGGATTGCCCCCGGGACCTGGCCCTCCCGGGGTCTTAAGGAAAACGAAGCCCACGCTTCGATTTTTAAAAATAATTTCTACCGGGTTCGCGCACCCAGCGTGACTCCGGCCGACAAGTAAAAAAAAATGCTTTTCTTGGGCCTGGGGGTCCCTGTGGGACCCCCTGAGCAGGCCGAGGGGGTCAGGGGGTTTCTACCCTGCCCCCTTTTCTTGTTTTTTATCTTTTTTTTACTGTTTTCTTACCGAGTCACAACATGGCTGCCAACACTTCTTGGTTTGAAGTGTTGGCAGCCAATCAGAATCAAGCTCGTGCTCGGGAGGGTTCGCGGATCCACGGCGGTCACCAGATATATAATCAATTTTAAATATTAATTTCTCAGGAACTACTGAACGGATTTACACCATTTAAAGCAAAGAGTGCACTCTGTACCAAGAGCTACGTCAAACGGCGCCAAAGATATTGACAAATCAAAAAACGCTTTACCTATCAAAACTAGGTCCTAACTATAACTACCTACTGGCGACTGCCAGTAGGTAATATATATATATATATATATATATAGATATAGATATAGATATATACACACACACATACAAATATATAAATATGCATCATATAAATATAAATATAATAAAATAAATAAATATATATATATATTTTCTTTTAACAGCCCCCAACCCTTACCCCAAACCCACCTAAACCCCAAACCCACCCTAACAATTCCCTTACCACCCAAAGACCCATACCCACCCTAAACCCTAAACATTCCCATGCCACCTTAAACCCATACCCAATCTAAACCCTAAAAATTCCCATGCCACCTTAAATCCATTCACAACCTAAACACTAAAAATTCCCTTGCCACCCAAAAACCCATACCCACCTAAAACCACAAAAATCCCCTTGCCACCCAAAAACCAAAACTCACCTTAAACCCTAAAAATCCCCTTGCCACCCTAAAACCCATACGAACCCCAAAGCCTAAAAATACCCTTGGAACCAAAAAACCAATACCCACTCTAAACCCTGAGAGTTCCCTTGCCACCCAAAACCACCCCAAACCCTAAAAATTCCCTTATCACCCAGAACACCAAACCCACCCTAAACCATAAAAATTCCCTTACTGGCATTACCACGCACATCTTTACCACGCATATGCCTTTACCACGCATATGCCTTTACCACGCATGCCTTTACCATGAAAAAATGTAAATTATTTCGCTGGTAAGTCCAAAGCCATTTGATATTATTTCGCAGGTAAGTCCAAAGCCATTTGATATATTTCTATATAAAACAGCTTTTGACTTACCTACGAAATACTTTAAATTTTTTCTTGGTAAAGGCATGCGTGGTAAAGGCATATGCGTGATAAAGATATGTGTGGTAACGTTTCGTTGTAATGGCAAGTGTGGTTCATGCCGCGTTGTAAATGCTGTTTCCCAACCAATCTCACATACACCTGTGATCTATGGAGAACCCACATAAGCTCTCAGCTTATGGACTATAGAGCATTGCAATAAGCCCGAATGCAATTCCATATGACATCCAATAAGCCAAACGCTGATCGCCTGTGTCCGTGCGGCGCACCAATGTGCCTCCCGCAATGGTGTCCCTTTTGGCATTCACCCTGTCGCAACCAGCAGTCAAATAAGCCCTTCCACATCCACTTTTGCCATTCAGCAGTAATAAACTCCCTTGGCTTGTATCTCACTCAGCACTCCAATAAATCCCTACCCTTTCCGCCTTCCTTTATCAAATTTGGTATTCCGTAATGTGTCACATTAGGCACCCTAATTTCGCCTAGTCCTTTTATACATTTCCTTAAGTCCCAAAACTCCCCTGCGTCCCATGGGGCTATTGATACATCCTCTTTGTGGAAGAAAAATGAGTGGAGCTAATTGTAAAGTTGTGGCCGTGAAACAGGGAGACATGGATTCATTTTCCCACTAGACCAACTTGTATGGCACTAGTCAAATCATGGTATTCACATCAGATCATGATTCCCTTATTTGTTGAAAAGAGGACACACCAGACACACTCTTTTATCATGGTTTATGGTCCTAGGTTGTGTTTATACTATGATTAAAGGTGTCTGGTGTAACCCAGACCTTTTAGTTACCTTCAATGCTTTTCAGCTAAAGCCAGCATTATGATGACACACTGTATAGCAGCATGGACATTACACAATCCACAGTTTTGATGACACACAGAGCAGCTTTGGGCTGGTACAAGCACAGCTTACTGATGACACACTGAACAGCAAATGACTGATACTGGTCCATCCTTCTCTTGAAACACAGTACCACAGCATTCCGATGCTACTAGTACAACGTTCTACACCACAGAGAAATTGCCTTGATTCAGGGGGAGCATTCAGATGTAATACACTACAGTGGCATTGTGTGTGCGTGTATGTATGCATGTGTGCATGTTTGTGTGTGTGAAAGAGACACATGCGCCGCTGCTGCACATGCTGCTCCTGATTTTTGTGTGCGAGTGAAGCTTGCAGTGCACCTGCTCACGCAGGGCCTGTGCTGTGTTAGTGAATTCTGGTATATCTGTTTTACTACACAAAAGCCAAAATGTTCAATATTTCCAATGTTTTTTTTTTCTTCCAGAAATAATGAGGTCAGAGAATGCATGGATTAAAAATCTAGTACAAAACAAATAGATGAAATTTCAAATCATGAATAAAATACAAAGCTAAGCACTAATATTGATTGCATATGAGCAAGAAATCCCCATGCAAAATGGCAAATGCATTGCGTCAAGTCAATGCTGCAGAGAATATGCTCCTGGTTGCGCATTGCTTCAAAAATAAAAACTCATTTTAATATTTAACATACAACGGTGCAATAGGATAACATTTTCCATCTGTCGGGTGTGGATTTGAAATAAAATATATTTCACTTACTTCCCAATTGCACTGGTTAGTACAACCAGTTGATTGTCATCTACTTTTAAAGTTGTAAGTTTTTTTAGGAGTCCTAGAAAGAAAGAACTTGAATTAGTAAAAATAGAGAAGACATGCAGCAATAGGCATTGTTTCCTATTTTTGTGAGCAGTGGAAAGAAATCATGAACATGACTATTAGTGGATTTAATTAAGTATGTCAGCTTGAACAAAGGAACCATCTTTTATTCAGTGAATAATGAGAAAAGGAAAAGCTTGTAGCTCATATGAGTAGCCTCCATCAGTTAAACAAAGTCTGATTAAGGCTACAGCACAGAACCCCATTGTAAATGCAAAAGCGCAATCTGCACCCTCTTTCTAAATAAACTACCTTAGTGGGCCACTTCGCTCTGGAAACATTTACACGGAAATTAGATGTAACACATCATCTCCATTTAACACATTATGTTGTGTTTAACAAAGGAGTTCCTTCGTGGTATAGCCATACATATGGCATAGCACTCAAAGTCAATGCCCTGTGAAGAACAAGGCCCGGGTCAGGTCCTTACCTTGGGGCCTATTCACAAAGGCATTTTGGAGTAGGTAAAGTAGTACTTCTGTAGTATACCCTTTTAAGGACTCTTACATGCTTTTGTGAATTGTCCCTAAACATCTAAAATGGGAATCAATCGGAATATTTCGGGAATGTTCATACACAATTAGTAAAAACAAACTGTGCCCTCTTTGTGCTTTTACCAATAGGAAGTAGGAACGTTTCGGGGGACTATTGAAAAAAGCATGTACGAACACACAAAAGAGTACTTCTGTAGTGCAACTTTCATACCCATAAATGTTTTTGTGAATTTTTTTTTCTGCAGTTTTATATAGCGCGAACTTGATCCGAATGTATCCGAACGCCTTACATGAGCACCATTTGCATTACAGACGGATACATTCATTTTTAAGCACCAGGAGATTAAGTGATTGGACCAGAATGACAGGATGTTTGAGCCTCCTGCCAGACTCCAACCTGGTTCCCCAGCTTCAAAGTCGACGACCCTAGCCGTTAAGCCACACTCTCTCCCAATTGGTCCAGTTGAGTTAAGAATACATGATTAAAGTGTGACAATGCCTTCAACAGAGATAGATAGGGAAGAGAGTCTATTTATGGTACCCCATGCTGAAGATTGTTCCTGGTTAAGAGTGATTCAATCTACTAGGATGCTCCCACATTCTCTCAGCATTATAATACGTTTCCTACTATCGTATATGTGGTCCTTGTCATCACTAGTGCTTTCATTTGTCTTCCTGACAATATCATGTTCTTGTAGTCATCCTCTGTTTTCCGTTCTGCTGCCACTCAAGTTTTTAGTCATTTACTAACCTAGTTCATAACTCCATTGTCTTTTGTTGATTTTCCCTTTCCAGTGTATTCATTCCTGCATGGACCAAACTTCACCAATTCGTCCTTATCATCTAAATCCGTACAAAATTCAACATGATTTTTTAAATCTTTTGGGGGGGCTCTCATAGTTTCACATCACTTCTCTCCTTGAGCTATAGCACCCAGAAATATCAATGCAATACAACACCCTCTCAGAAATTCACAAAGCCCTTTGATAATGCTATGTTAGTTCATACTCCTACACCTGTACACTAACAAGATGCTATATTTTGATAGGCTCTTAGCCGGTCAACATCTATCTAGGAGTTTCATAGCTAGTACATACAAGAAGCCTCATTACAGTATCAACCCACGTGTCACTGGGCCTTCTTCCCCTAGCACCTGCCCATGACTATTAGAGTGCTAATGAAAAACTAGAATGTTCACCTAGCTCACAGAATGTACTTGCACTAGGAGACATGCTGCTGAAAAAGACAGATTAAGAATTGTTAATCCCTTAATTCTCATTTACTTCTGCCTGCTCCACACAAAGGCTTTACATTCAACAGCTCCTGTTCCAGTAACATGGTATCCAGAAATGCCTCATGTTTGTCAGGAATAGAGAAAGTTATCATTTTAATTTTTCATTAGAGCTCTGTGGGGAACAAATGACAGACCTGCTGGTGTTCGAAATACGTATGTTACTCAGCATACTATACTTTTTTACCACATGGAAGAGAAAGGTATTTTATAATTTATAGGAAATAAGCAGTCTTTTTAGCTTTCTGGGGCAATAACCATAATTTTCATGAAAAAATTAAATGCCTTATTTTGTTCATTTACTGCAGTCTCCTCCATCGGAAATGCTTTGAATTCTACTTTTCCTATTCCTGCAAAATGACATTCAGATGTTTCTGTCATGAATGTAGAATGTTAACGCTCTATCTGGTAAATACAATTCTATGGTGAAGTTACAGTAGAACATTTGAGAATCAAAAGCATTCTAGTTGCTGTTGGAACTACATTTTTCATTCAGCATGCCAGATGATATTTGTGAATTCATAGAACGTGTGTCCTCACTTTAGCTTCTGGACCACTAGCCAGAATTTCCAAGGGAGAAAAATCTTTTCACTCAATGATGGTACATCAAATCCAAAAAGAGGATCAGTATTTTTCACAGGGTGATATCACCTTCAAACTTACCACAATTCCTAAAATACATTTGGCACCCTAATGAACTATATATTTTGCGACTAAAATATATCATATTAATATTTCTGTGTTCTTTTTTGTGACCCTGTCACAAAAAAGCATTTCAATAAGACAAAAAACGGTGGAGTCTTAGCATACAAAAATCCAACATGCATCTTTTAACCATCCTCTTAGTGACTGCAAAAACACACCATTTAACAAACAATTTTGTGAATATCACCCCAATGTTTAAAAGTCTGATTTACAATGACAATATGATCCAAGGGGGAGGGCACTCAATTTTATCCTAACAGTACATGAAAATTCCCATTTTTTTCTCATTTTAGACGTTTCGGGCCAATTCACAAAGGCATGTAAGAGTATGTAAAAAGTACAACAAAAGTATTTATGTGGTTCAAAATAGCATTGTGACTAGACCTCTATATATTTGTCTAACATATTGTATATATTCCCTATCAGAACCAGTCCTACTTTTAAACGGACAAAAATAGTTCAGTAAACAACAGTAAACCAATTAAAAACCAACAATTCATTCATGTTATATGATAAAATCGAATTTAAAGCTAGAAATAGTCTGCTATAAAACCAATGCTAGATAGGTGTATTAATTTTATGTCTTCATTTGTTCGGCGTTCTTAAAAAACTAAAGTAATACATTTGACTAAAGATTAGTGTATAAAATAAAATAGGACAATAAAACCTGCGTACAATTTAGGAATCCAAGCAACAATTCAGGTTTATGCTTACTATCGTGTATTGGATATTTGTTCTTACTAAGAACCGCTGGCCTTATTTGTGATATTCCACTTAAAATAAGCAACTGACAGAATATCAATGTCATTATTTAACAAAAAAATACATGCACAAATTATCAGCCAAGTACACACATGCACAAATTATCAGCCAAGTACACACAAATGATAAATGCTTTTAAAGATTGTGAGTGTATAGACTGTAGATCAGATAATCATCCCATCAGATACTCATAGCACTTGTATGGTGCTCTAGTTTGGTGAGAAGATAATGCAGGGACTCAACAATAAGAGGAAGATAGTGGCTAGTCCTTTTGTGCCCTTGACATTTTCATAGCTATTTCTGACGTCAGGATTCATAAGGCAGTGGTAGGAACATAAAGTAAAGATGTCCCACATGCTATGTTTACCTTACGTAGTTTCCACTCCATTGCCCTCATCTAGCCCCTCAGAAGCAAATATAAACCAGGTAATGGCTAATGTGTGAGCAAAGGGCTAACCGTGTGATGTCACTGTGGGGCAAAGGTTGCCTGATGGCCACTCTATTGCATCTGGGTTTTGGCGTACCTATGTCCGTGCCCAGACTTGAGGGATTCTTGATTCAAGTGGAAAAATACATTCTTTTAGCTGTCTCCACTCACCATCAACCTTTCCCAATTTGCTCAAAAATAATACTGCAAAACTAGACCATTTGAAAATATTGTTCAACAAAAATACACACATAACCCTATTGAAAGCCTGAAACTGAAAGCAATCATTTCTAGCCTAGGCATCTAAGAATTAACAAACACATTTACAAAATATGGATTTACGAATTATTTCTACTTCTGAGTGTACCTGACATCATCAGCCGTTCAGCCTTAGGTGGGTACCAAGTGGTGGAAACATCTCACTTCAAAAGACCTTTTTAGTGTATAGCGAGTGAGCAATTGCTGTAGAAGGCAAATTTGCATTGCTGAAAATCGCACCTTTCCTGACAAAAACTGTTGTACATGCTTATGAGCGTAAGACATTTTTGTGTCCAACATATGAGTGCAGGACCTGGCAATGTCTGCCCACTGTAATAGAGCAAATCTATTTCTCGTTTCATTATGCTAATTGAGAATATGATGGGACATTTAGTGCCCTGCTGGCCAGGAAAATAAATGTAGCTCACTGGTTTGAGAATGAGGCCGACTGACCAAGATGAATTTATTGAGAACAGGTTGTTGCCTGAAGGGATCCATCATATAGTGAAATAAAGGAAATCCATGCTAGACAGCTACCATAAAGCACAAAAATGTACTAAAACAAACAACAGTATGGTACAAAAAAATAATTGATTAAGATTCTATCATGCATTTTTAAGACATGACAAAGGATGTTTTGGGATTTTGCAGGCTTCATGCATTGAAATTAATAAAACTTCTCAAGCTCTTCCCAGAAGGCAATGGATAGTGGGAGGCTATATTAGAACTCATTAAGGGTTGTAGATGCACATGATAGCCAGATCATGCAATGAACATTAATTTCCCCATAATGTACTAAATGTAAAAAGCTGGTGAATTAAATTAGGACCATAATACAGTTTGTTGCCCAAGATTATCTAACAAAATGCATTATTAAGATTACAACCTTAGTGGTGATCCATGGTTTATATTCAGATCTTCGGTGATATCATACATGACAAAAGTCATTGCGGTAGCACTCAATCAAAGCAGCACAGTACTTATCACAGTTGTGTGACTTCAGTAAGTCTACCACCAGGTTGTGGTAGACTCAGGCTTGGCATTTTTCATTTTAGAATCAGAATCAGAATTCTCTTTATTCGGCTGTGGATAGCCATAAAAGCGTGCAAGACGTGCAAAAATAGCAGTAAAATACATACAAGTTATTAAAACATACAAGTAAAATCATCCGGTTTGGGATATTAATGACCAACAATCAGGATAAAAACAGGCTGGGATGAATAAAACCGAAATGAAAACAGAGTCAAGTACTGATTCATCGATGCCCTGAAATTAATCTAAAATCATTGACCTCCTGAAGAGGACTGCAGCTTTAAGAAACAGAATCACGTAACCACGTTTCGTCATCTGGTAGTGCCATTAAAAAATGATATGCTTGCATACAAAGCTGTACATTCCTAAACTTCAAAAATGGTGTGAGGAATTTTTTGGTATACATTTTATAATATTCACAGAAGAAGAGGAAATGTACCATAGTTTGGCATTCTCTTGAGTTGAGCTGGGGTTGGTGTCCAGCCGGAAAAAATTTAAATATTACATAATACCAGCCCGGAAGCTGAACAATAAAAGACTATCCCACCTCTTATTAGTGTTCTGCAGGTAGTTGGTTGAGATAGCACGGGATTAGGATATAAATGATGCTTAACACTTGATTTTTGTTTTTCGGCTCTCATCCTCTCTTCTTTGGCTCGTTCTAGCAGCAAGACTTGCACTTGCTTTCTAACAGAGGCTGCCCACAGCATTCTATCTAAAAATATATCAGCCAATCCAATGGGTTCCAGAGATTTTTTGACGTATGCTAGCCAGGGGATCGAAAGACCCCTATCGCAAGCCAAGCAGTCTAAAACTATCTCTCTAGTTCAATTTGCTTCTTCCGAGCTCCAGATAGAAAGCCACATGTGGACTGGCGGCTATGGATAAAGTCGCTCAGAAAGTGTAAACCTAGTTCATTGTGGCAAATGAAGCTGGAGGTTGTCACGGGGGCTGACAGTATTCTCCGACAAAAAGGATTTTCCTCCCTTTGGAGGGTAGCCGAGTCACCCAGGATGCATATGCCTGCCCCATAAGTTACTGTAGGAACGCATTGTGCTGAAAATATTTGTAAGAGGGGTGTGAGAACCCTCTCTCCCTTAGGTGACGGGAGACTTAGCACTGAGCAAACAGCCCTGGAAAACTTGGTCCTACTTTGTGCAATATGCAGACCATGTCCAAGACGAGCTGAAAGTGATCCCAAGGTAAGAGAAGGAACTGGTGCTTAATAGCACTTCCTTACCCACCGTAATAGTTAAGGGTTGCATGCGCTAAGGGCCACAATTCATTATAAAGACTTAGTAAAATTAGTTGATAAATCCAGATTGGCCATAAAATTGACAAAGGAGTGCACTAGATGACGCAAGGCTTTGGGGGTGCAAGCAATTAACACTGCGTCATCCGCATACAATAATGCTGGTGGGGGGGGGCGGTAGTCACCATGGGCACGTCTGGGGTGCACTTACTAAGCTCCTTACCAAGATCATTTATGTACAAAATAAAAAGAAGTGGGGCTAAAAGGCACCCCTGGAGAACCCCCCGACCAATACAAAATTCATCAGTGACTTCTCCTTTGTTCCCAAACCTTACTTGGGCCTTAGTGTCCGTAGGCAAGGAAACCAATAAGTGGACTAGTGTTGGATCCATTTGCAAATTAATGAGAGATTGCCACATTGTAGCCAGATTAACACAATCAAAGGCCATTGTCAGATCCATAAAGGCGAGATATAGTTTTTCAGGTTGAAGTTGAGGCATTGATCAATCATCCCTTTACCACTGCGGCATTTATTTAACATGTTGTTTTCAGTGACCCAATCTACTACTCTATATTACAGGACTCTGCCTAAAATTTTGGCTGGTATATCTAACAGGGAAATCAGGTGGTAACATTTAGGCTCCGCCCTGTTGCCCTTTTTAAAGATCGGGACTATGACTGAGGAAGCTCAGGAGCAGGGGGATCAGTGACCTGTTCAGGCTGTTATAAACGTTTGTCAGAAGTAGCGCCCAAAGATCCATGTTACACTCAATAATGTCAATCGGGAAAACATCTGGCCTGGATGCTTTGCCGCCCGCACTCTCCTCTATGGGGGCCTCCACTTCCTGTAAAGAAATGGATGGGAATGATAGAGCCTCCCCGGGCCATAGCTGTAAATCAACCGAACTAGCGTCAGAATAAATGTTTCCAAAGTGTGCCACCCAGTCCTCCCCATTTATGTGACAACTAACTGCTGATCCACCTTGATCTAGGGAATGCATTCAAGAGACAGCCTTCTAGAATGACTTGCTATCCTTTGTGCAGGCAGTCTCACTTAGAAGAGACCACTCATGGGAAATTACTTCTTTCCTCCTCCTATTTCTAGTTAATTTATAGGCTTTGTGCTGAGTGGCCACTAATTTATGATCACGGGGTTGTGTGTTTAAAGCCCTTCGAAGGAGTCAGTTGGCCCGTGAACAGCTGTGATCAAACTATTGAGGGCAGCCAGACAGTATCGTTCTCTCGTAGGCAGTCCAAAATCATCAGCAGGTTGGCAGCTAGTAGCCCATTGAGGAACTTAGATGGATCTGGCAGCTTCCAGCATAACCTGAGGTTGTCAGGAGAAGCAGTTAAGTTTCCCAGAGCCGGCATCTCTTGGTAAGTCTCCCTATATGGTGCCTTCAGTGTTATTTTGATTGGATTGTGATGCCCATAGTCATTTTTTCTTTATTTTACAATCTTTAGTTTAGCAGCAAAGTACTGAAATGTTAATGGGATAATCATGATTGAAGCTCTTCAGAGGAACTTAACTGTGGTGCTGCAGAACATTTCAGATGGTAAAATACCCAAACACCGATTCTTAGCAAAGGAGTAACATTTGATTGAGTCTATTGGCCCATGAAAACGATTACGGAAGCATACAGTCAAAGTAACACAGACTTTATCATAAGTATGTGTCTTGAATTAAATATCAACAAAATGTGAAGGGCAGCTTTTGCAACTACATCAAAATCCCATGATGTTCCTTCCCCAACAGTTTATTATGCTATCACAGAGAAGAATATTTCTATAGGATCCAGAATAGCAAGGCTGGCAAATCTTGTCAGATGAGCAGGGTCGTTAGTTGACTCCTCACATTATAGTTAGATCGGACTTACTTTGATAAGTGAGTACTGTAAGAGGCATTCTAAAGGGTTTTAAATTGCACAAGAGTTCTAGATTTATTTGTACTTAAAGAAAAAATAATATATCTTTCCTTTTGTAGTGTTTGTGCCAATGATGCAGCACAGATCGTATCTTGAGTATGTCTAGAAATAAATATCAACTTAATATGACGAGAATTGTTGATTTGAGAAAACCTATTGTCTTGATTATCTCTTTGTAGAATACTGTAGGAAGGTATGCCAGGCATTATATAGTAATAGTGGTTACATCTCACATTTTTTACATTAAGGAGAGAGGAATGATGTTTATAACTGTAATATAAATTTTCTGGCTATACGTACTAGCATAATGCATAGTAGTGAATGATTGGTAGGGCAGGGGGGCAATAGTTTAGTTTAATTATTTAATTTTTTTCGGACTGCATCAGTGCATTTTGATAAGACTTGCTGGAGTAATTTGTGTAATTTCGGGATTTCTCTTTATGCTTCTGCAAATTTCCTGAATATTACAGCATTATGCCACAGCATAGAGTGTGAGAAGGTACCCAGTGCCCTGGAACTTATTTAATTTCAAATGGTCCTCCCCTGTCACAGGCAGATATCAGGTGGCACCTGGACATCCCCTCTTTTTTGTTCCCCCAGCCAGGCAGGCACCAATCCCAGCGGGGAGGGAGCTGCCCTAAAAACTAGTTTGGAGTTGCTCATTTCCCTGGCCTCACCTCTGGGATGGGCATATATGCTGTAGGGGAGAAGGGGTTTGCCATCTTGGCTTTAGGCAATAATGTGGGGCTGTTTACAGTATGGCACCACATGAAATGCTGTAAAGGTGGGTAGGGTAACCCCTGCTGTTTCTATGTGTGCGGCATAATGCAGCACACATAGAAACAGCAAAACGCCATGAATGACGGTTTATGTGCAGGAAGGGAAACCTTCCTGCACATAAACAATCATTTAAAAAAATGACGATTTGCAACTTCTATGTGTGCTGCACAATGCAGTCCACATAGAAGTTACAATTCGCCATTCTGAATTATTTATGTGCAGGAAGGACACCTTCCTGCACATAAACAATCATTCCCCCAATGCAGACACCCTTGCACTATGGTGCAAGGGTGCCTGACTTGGCGCTAGGCAGCTACATTTAGAGCCAGCGCTAGGGGAAATGCAGGGGTGCACTGCATTCTTGTGAATATGGCCCATCCCTGCGTTTTGGCAATGGCGTAGCGTGTTGATAACAATGTTTGCTTAATGCCACGCTCCACCATTCCCTTGTAAATATGCCCCTGCGTTTTTGTGCCTTATTGGCCTGATTCTCAATGGAAAAATTACACTTTTGTGTAAGTTTATGATTGTTTGCCATTCACAACGGCATTTTACTAGTACTATCTTTACAACTGTCCTAACTTTTATGTGCGGAGACTCAGCAGTTGTGAAAATACTTCTCGCAAAATGCCTTTGAGTTAGACCCCAATTTCTAACACTTTTTGAAATAGCAAACATTTGAAAATTTACACAAAAATATAGGTTTACCTTTGTGAAGTAGGCCCTATAGCTGTAAAACTAATGAAGCAATTTAGATCTACTACCAAAAAGGATCCTTTACAACCCATAATCTATATTTCAGACACATTCCATCTAAGTCCCTTAAGCCATTTTCACGCTATGTACCTTTAAACAATACTCTATGACACAAAATGCTACTCCACTCCACTGTATGCCACATCACTCCACTCTATGACAGGTCACTCCACTCTACGACACCCCACTCCACTCTACAACAGTGCACTCCACTCTATGACACTCCACGCCATTACACTCTTTGACATGCCCCCCACTGTATGCCACACCACTGCAGTCTACCACACACCATTTCACTCAATGACACTCATGCCACTGCCCTTGATGACACGCCATTCCATCCTATCGCACGCCACCCCACTCTTGGACATGCCACTTCACTCTAAGCCATTCCACTCTACAACATTCCAGTTCACTCCACACTACTTCACTCTATGCCCCTCCTAAGACATTCCACTCTATGACACGCCACTCCACTCTACGACATGCCACTCCACTGTACAACACGCCACTCCACTGTACAAAACGCCACTCCACTCTACGACAGTCCACACCACTGTATAATACTCCATGACACTCCACTCTACCACACGCCATTGCACTCTATGACATGCCACTCCACTCAACAACACGCCACTCCAGTCTACCACACGCTACTCCACTCTACAACATGCTACTCTATGGCATCCTACTTCTGTCTACTCCACTCCAATCTATGCCCCTCCCCTCTAAGACACTGTATGACACAACGCTATATCACATGCCACTCCACTCTACTGTACAACACGCCGCTACACTCTATGTCCCTCCACAACTCTCCACCCTCCACTGTACGCCACTCTAGTCCACTCGACCACACTCTAAAACATGTCACTCCACTCTATGACACCCCACTCAACGCTATGACACCCCACTCCACTCTACAACACGCTGCTTCAGTCTACAGCATGCCACTCCGTGACACTCCACACTACGATATTCCACTCCACTCTATGACACGCCACTCCACTCTACTACACGCCACTCCACTATATGACATGCCACTCCATTCTAAGCCAATCCACTGTACGTCACTGTTTGACATTCGACACCACTCTATAACACTCAATGCTCCTCCACTCTACAACACCGTACTCCACTCAGTGCCACTGTGCGAAATTCTACTACACTCTTTGCCACCCTATGACACTCTACTCCGCTGGGCAACACTCTATACAATTCCTTCTATGACACTTCATGTCACTTTACTTCAGTCTTCTCTATGAAACAGTACAACACTATACTCCACTGTACTACGCGACATCCCTCAATGCCGCAACACTCTACAGCACTGTATGCCACTTCACTGTACTACACTCTATGCCACTCTACTTGAACACACTGTACAACATGCCAGTCCACTCTACACCACTCCACTCTACTCCACTCTAACCCACTCGATTCTACGCCACAATACGCCACTCTGCTCCACACCTTTCCACACTATGCCACTACACTCTTTGGTATTCCACTCTATGCCACTCCACTCTACGCCACCCCATTGTACACTATTAGACTCTATACCACTCGACTCTACACTACTACACTCTATGCCACTACACTCTATGCTGTTCCACTATACACCACTCAACTCTACACCACTTAATGCCACTCCACTCTATGCTATTCCACTCTACACCACTCCACTGTACGCCACGCCACTCTATGCTATTCCACTGTATGCAACTACAATCTACGCTGTTCCACTCTATGCCAGTCTACTGTACGCCATTCTATGCTATGCCACTCTACTACGCCACTCCTCTGTATGCCACTGCACTCTACACTATTCCACTGTACTCTATTTCACTCTACACAACTTGACTCTATGACACTCTATGCCTCTCCACTGTACACTATTCAACACTATCCCACTCCACTCTACACCACTCCACTCCATGCTACTCCACTCTATGCCACTCTACGCCACTTTACTCCATGCAATTCTACTCTATGCCATTCCAATGTACGCAACTTCACTCGATGCCACTCCAACCCACTACACTGTACGCCACTCCACTCTATGCCACTCCATGCCACTCCACTCCATGTCACTCCACACTACGCTATTCTACTCTACACCACTCCACTCTATGCCACTCCACCATACACCACTATAATATATGCCACTCCACTCTACACCGCTCTGCATCTTATTTGACTCTATGCCACTCCACTGTATGCCAAGCCACTGTACACTATTCAACACTATCCCACTCCACTTTACGCCACTCCACTCCATGCTACTCCACTCTATGCCACTCTACAGCAATTTACTCTATGCAATTCTACTCTATGCCATTCGAATCTACGCAACTTCACTCAATACCACTCCAAGCCACTACACTGTACTTCACCCCACTCTATGCCACTCCAGTCCATGTCACTCCACACTACGCTATTCTACTCTACACCACTCCACTCTATGCCACTCCACTGTACACCACTATAATATATGCCACTTCACTCTACACCGCTCTGCACCATGCTATTCCACTCCAGGCTACTCAACTCTATGCTACTCTACTCCCTGCCACTCTATGGTATTCCACTCAATGCCACTCCACTCTGCGACACTCCACTCTATGCCCCTGCACTATACACCACTGCACTATACACCCCTACACTGTACACCACTCCACTGTATGCTTTTTCACTCTACGCCTTTCTACTCTATGCTATTCTACTTTATGCCACTTGACTGTATGCCACTTCACTATAAGCCACTCCACTGTAGGCCACTAGACTGTACACTATTCCACTCTATGCCCCTCCACTCTACGCCACTCCATTCTACATCACTCCACTCTATGCCACTCCACTCTTTCCTATTCCACTCTATGCCACTCCACTCTACACCAATACAAGCTACGCTATTCAACTCTATGTCACACCATTCTACGCCACTCTACTAAATGCCAGTCCAGTTTACAACACTCCACTCTACATCACTCCACTCAACGCTATTACATTTACGCTAGCTTACATTTCAAACCTAATTGCACAGGCCTTTTGGTCGAAGATTGTCCACTTTGATTTTAATGTAGGCACTGTGGTGCCGTTTTGGGAGTTGCCTGGCTCCCCAAATAGATTTGGGCGCCATCTTGTAACGGGTTTGTACCCGACTTTTAATGCTTTTATGATTTATTCTTTCACACTATTCTTTTAATTTGATTTTTTACCAGTATGGTCCTTCTGCAGGGGAGCCTGCCACTGGACTAAGGGGTTGCTGGACCCCAGTTTGCACTTTCTTTTACCCACCTGCTTGCTGTGTCAGAGGCTCTTCGGAGGTTCAGCCACGCCCCCTAGGTTATGCCCCTTCTGCCTTGCGGGCTATTTAAAGAATATGTCAGCGCGTCCGCGCAGCTTACATTTCAAACCTAATTGCACAGACCTTTTGGTCGAAGATCGCCCACTTTGATTTCCTTGTAGGCACTGTGGTGCCGCTTTGGGAGTTGTCTGGCTCCCTGATTAGATTTGGGCATCATCTTGTAGCAGGTTTGCCCCCGAATTTTAATGCTTTTATAATTTATTCTTTCACACTATTCTTTTAATTTGTTAATTTGATTTTGTTTTACCAGTATGGTCCTTCTGCAGGTGAGCCTGCTGCTGGACTTAGGCGTTGCTGGACCACAATTTGCACTTTCTTTTACCCACCTGTTTGCTGTGTCCGAGGCTTTTCGGAGGTATGGCCACCCCACCTAGTGTATTCCCCTTCTGCCTAGTGGGCTATTTAAAGAATATGTCAGCGAGTCCGCACAGCGGACACGCGCAATGGGCATGCCGCTGGTGTGCCGAAGGTGCACCAAAGGCAAGCCCGTCTGCGCCTGTCCGTGCCCAGATAGTGCCCAGCACCACAACCCCTGCCTGATTCACTCCTGAAAAGCTGCACTTTGTGATTTATACGAGGGAAGAACTTCTGGCATTCAACAAGGCAGGTAAGAAGAGCAACTGCTCTACACTTGAGCCCTGTTTTGATCCTTTAGAGTGCACCACCTGTGGACTCTCTCTCTCTTATGATGGTTTACAAGTAAACTGGCAGGATAAACCTCAGGGCACCCAAACCTCACGGATACCTAAATGTTTTTGTTGTGCTTTAGTAAATGCGCGATCATTAGTCAAACATAGGCTCGAGTTCGCAGAGATGGTAAGTACACACAGGTTTGATGTATTATTTATCACCGAGACTTGGGCGGACCAGACTTCCGATCCAGACCTGGTGCAAGCAATCCCGGCAGGATACTTAATTCATAGAGCGGATAGGACGGGGAAACGGGCTAGGTGACTGGCTATTGTCTATAGGAACAACTTGGTAGTATCAGGGTCCCCAGTGGGCAGCACCTTGGAATGTGAAGTACTTTCATTTCAAATTTAACTTACTAAAACCTACACTTTTAGAGGTATCCTGGTCTATCGCCCTCCTGGTCCAAAACACACATTCATTCACAATATAAGCCCTTTCATTGAATCTGGTATTGATGCTTCTGATTTTTCAGCTTTAGGAGATTTTAATTTTAATTTTGAAAAATTGAATGATGGCAATACAGTATCTTTGGTCGATTTTATGGACAACTTTGAGTTAAATCAACTGGTGAAGCACCCTACACATGAAGCAGGCCATACTTTGGATGGCATCTTCACAAACAATTTGGCAATAAAGGTAATTGAGGAATTACCACTGCTGTGACCAGACCTTAAGGCAGTAACTTTTAGCATTAGCATAGGGCCACCTCAAGAAAAGATCCACCAATTCATTACCTGCTTTTGAAGGTCGGGTCTGAAAGAACATCGACCCCGTTAAGTTTGAATCCTGTTTAGTAAACTCTACACCAAGTTTTATCTCGGATGTAGAATTGGCAGTTTCTTCATACTATTCTTGGATCAAGTCCACGGTTGACTCCCTAGCCCCCATAAAAATGATCTCCCAGCGACGAAAAACCCCTTCAGAACCATGGTTCACAGACAAGCTTAGAGTGCAAAAACAGCTTTGCAGAAGAATAGAACGACAGTGGAGATCCAAATACGAACTAGTCGACAGGGAGAAGTACTCACGAGATATAACAGATTATAAAAAACTGATTTTGGAAGAGAAAAAGAAGTATATTACTGAAAAGATAGCCCAAGCAAAAAATTAGAATAAAGAGCTATTCCGCACAGTGAAAAGTTTAGCAAAAACACCTGAACCCATATACAATAATGGCGGTCAGATCTTTTGTAATGTTTTAGCTAAGTTCTTCCAGGGAAAAGTGGAAGATGTATTTAATTATTTTATGAACAGTCTTAACTACACAGTAGATCAAACAATTCTAGAAAGTCGGCCAGATAGTAAAGGATGGGAGAACTTTTCCCCTTTGAGTATAGAACAGGTACACAAGCTAATACTTACAACTACCTCAGGTTCACGATTAGACCCATGCACGCCCAGAATAGTACACCTGGCACCTAAAATTACAAGTGAGCAGCTGACTAATTTGTTCAATGAAATTATTGGAACAGGCCATTTTCCAGGGAACTAAAAGATGGCCTCTATACTTCCTCTGCTAAAAAAAACAAATCTGGATGTGCAGGAGCCCAGTAACTATAGACTCATTTCCAGGTTACCATTTTCAGCTAAGGTCTTAGAAAAAGCATTGAACGTCCAGCTAGCCACTTTTATAAAAGCCAATGAATTACTGGATCCAACACACTTTGGGTTTCGTGAAGCACATAGCACGGAAACAGCTCTCATAATGGCTTCCGAAGAATTAAGAGGCATCCTAGATTAGATAGAGAAGGCCGTTCGGATTTTATTAGACCTTTCAGCGGCCTTCGACACTGTTGATCATAACATTCTTGCTAACCGAGTGCTGGAATCTGGAATTAAAGGCCAAGCTCTTAAACGTCTTAAATCATTATTAGCAGATAGAGTCTAATTTGTTCAGATAGGAGTATGTTCCTCTGAACAGTTTAGGCTGCCATGCGGTGTACCACAGGTTTCATCTTTGAGCCCTACTCTGTTTATTTTGTATGTAACACCGCTGGCCAAACTTATTAGGTCCTTTGGCTTGTCAGTTGTCTCATATGCTGATGACACACAGTTAATTGTTTCAGTGTCCAGCAATGTAAAAGAAACAGCCGACCGCTTTAATCAATGCATGACCCAGATTAATAAATGGATAAAAACGAACTGTTTAAAGTTGAACTCAGGGAAAACTGAGGTGCTTTTACTGGGCAATGATCCAGACTTTTGGTCCTCTAGCTGGTGGCCGAACGAGCTAGGTTCTCTCCCTTCACCGGTAAAAAAGGTGAGGAATTTAGGGATTCTTTTCGATGACAGATTAGCCTTCAAGGAACAGGTTAAAGCTCTAACTTCAGCAGTGTTTTTTATTCTCAAACTGATTAGGAGAATACATCCCTTCATCCCTAGGGATTTGCAAAAACAGTTGTGTCCGCCTTGGCTTTGTCCAGATTGGACTACGGCAACGCATAATATTTAAACATTCAAAAAGGACTCCTACAGAAATTGCAGGTCTTACAGAATGCAGCGGCCCGACTGCTTTTGGATATTCCCAAGGATCAATCAGCATTGCAAGGTCAAATCAAACTGCATTGGCTTCCAGTTGCTAAAAGGATCACATTTAAATCCCTTTGCCTAGCTTATAAAGCACTGCACAAGTTAGGCCCAGACTACTTAAAAAACAGTTTGTCTGGTACATTCCAAAAAGAATTCTTCGATCATCTGCTGGCAAACATTTGGTGATCCCCAGAACCAAGAGAGCACATTGGCGAGGGAGGAGTTTCACAGCAGGAACAGCCTAGCTATGGAACATGCTACCTTAAAAAAACAGTCCCAATTTAATCTTTCAGGAAACTATTGAAAACCTGGCTGTTTGGAAATCATTTATAGGTCACTACAAATCAGCAATAGGTTGTTGTATAAGCAGCAGCAAGACGCCTCAGGGCATTCGAGGGCTATAAAAAAATAAAAAATGAAATCAAATATTCCACTCTACGATACTCGACTATATGTTGCTCTATGCCACTGCCCTATACACCACTTCAATATATGCCCCTACACTGTACAACACTGTACACCACTCCACTCTATGCTATTTTACTCTACGCCATTCTACGCTACGCCATTTGACTGTACGCCACATCACTGTACACTATTCTACTCTATGCCACTCCACTCTATACCATTCCACTCTACAACACTCCACTCTATGCCACTCCACTCTATGCTATTCCACTCTATGGCACTCCACTCTACACCAGTCCAAGCTACGCTAATCAACTCTATGTCACTCCATTCTACGCCACTCTACTGGATGCCAGTCCAGTCTACAACACTCCACTCAACGCTATTCCTTCTATGCCACTCCACTATATCTCACTCTATGCCACTCCACTCTATGGTATTTCACTCTATGCCAATTCACCCTACGCCACTCCACTCCACGCTATTTGACTCTACGCCTCTCCAATCTATGCCACTCCACTCTATGCCACTCCACTCTACACCATTCCACTATACATAACTCCACTGTAGGCTATTCCACAGTACACTATTCCACTCTATACCACTCCACTGTATGCCACTCCACTGTACACCACTCCACTCTACTCTACTTAAAATACCAAGACACACCACTGTATTACACCACAGTCTACGACACTCTACTCCACTGTACTCTATCACAGTCTACTTAATGACAACGCCACTCTCCGTTTAAAACACTTCTTTTATTAAAAAATAAAAGTCACTGAAATTCAATGAAAAAAACAAAGGTAAAGATTAGATATAGTGAAGGAAACATTATTTATTCTTTCTATACAAATCAAATTTACCCAAAACAAACATTTGAAATTCTAAAGTTAGTTACACTTTAAATTTATGATTAACACACCACCTACAAATTACTCTAATTTTATTTATTCTTTTAATAGAAATCAAACTTAAACTAAACAAACATTAGAAATTCTACAGTTATAGATATACCTTTAATTTATAATTTACGCACCACCTTCAAATTACTATGACTCGCGCACCTCCGTAAATACTTTTGTCAACTCGCTAGCCAGAGTAAATTAGCTATAACCCGCCACTGTTCAATCACAATGTTTCATAAATGATTTCATTACACGTCATGAGTCTTGTTAAGAATTCTATTCTTTAGCATGCTATAAGTGATGTAATATGAAAGAGTGTAAGCAGTGCAAGGAGAAGGTGTGAGTTATAGTTAATGTACTCTGGTTAGCAAGTTGACAACAGTGTGCATGGAGGTGCACAAGTTATAGTGAGGATAATATTGATTTGCTCCTTTGTATGAAAAAATAGAAGTGATTGGATACACAGTGCAGAAAATACAATTTAGAGATAGAGAAACAGTATAGAAAGTTTACATTGCTAAATGTGGTGACAATGTATTGGGTTGGTGGCATCAAGGAGATATGAGTATTACCTTATGTCCTGGCACTAGTCATCACATTTTCTTACTGTCTAGTACTAAATGGTGCCAGATTTTCTGGAATTATTTGACAACAATTAAGGATTATTGAAGGGTTTTGAGCAAAAGATCATTTTGATGAAAAATGCCAATCCATCTGTGCATATGGTAAGAAAGGTACTCAATGTAATTTTAGATCCTTTGGAAGCAGAATTACCGAAGATGACTGTTGGAAGCAGGAGTCCCCGTCCCGCACCACTGTCACTAAATGAGAGACCCGGGACTCCTCCCTCAACGTTAGGCCAAGTAAGGACACCGTTTGAGATAGCCCCGCTCACCCCCTTAGTAGCTTGGCACGAGCAGCCAGGCCTATCTCCAAGGCACGAGTGTACAGTATGTGCAACCACGCTCACAGCAACCCACTGGTGACACCTCAAATGGACTCCACACGAGTTTGATAAAACAAGTATAAACTTTATGCAAAAAGATATACGATCAGACCACATAATACATAAGCCAACATATAATAAAGGGTAATATTCGTTCCGGCTGGTTGGTAGGTTCAAGTCCCAACCACCGCTTTCAAAATGCTATGCTGGTCGTAATGCTAGAATCACACACGTTGCAATGGACAAACAATAGTGCTTTGCGTACCGATACAATCCTGTGCTGGGCACAGGAGAAATAATATAATGCGTAATGATACACCTCGGTACCTGCAATGGGAGAAATAATGCAATGCGTACCGCTACAAATCATGTACTGCGCAATGAAGGAATAATGCAATGCGTCACACCCCAATAACGTACTTTGCAATGAAGAAATAATGCAATGCGCACCGCTACAATCATGTACTTTGCAATGAAGGAATAACGCAATGCGTAGCTACAATCATGTACTTTGCAATGAAGAAATAATGCAATGCGGGCCGCTACAATACTGTACTATGCAAGGGAGAAATAATGCAATGCGTAGCGCTGCAATCGTGTACTTCGTTATGCAGAAATAATATCAGGCGTCCTAAGACAGTCCGGCAGTTCGTTAGCAGCAATATTGGCAATGTGTATTACGACAGTCAGCCTCTTCGATAACAGTTGCCCCTCCACACGTATCAACGATGACACAAAGTACAGCTTCTCACTCTGGCCCCAGTACTGCCGCTCCTGAAAGCAGTACGGGCCCCGCTCTGAGCCGAAGCAAAGGCTCACGCCGCCAGAAGGTCTGAGAGGCCGAGAGAGTGTCCCTCCGCGCCCGCCCAGGCAGTGATCCACGTTACCTGGGGGTGCGACCCCACTCTCCTCTCCTCCTTCAGCGAACTGGGCCTTCCGTGTAGAACTTTCTCAATGGGCCTCAGCGGCTCGGCCTGGCAGCTCAGCTCCTCCGGGCTGCCGGTCCGGGCCGAGACTGTTAGGAAGGTCTCAGGTGGCCACAGGGCACACGTACCCCACGCCCCTGAGATTACGCTAATCCGGGTGCACTTCACCACAGCACCGTCCGGGTCTCCTCTGGCACGAAGCCACACACACAACGCTGATGGGACTTCACGTCGAATCCGAGTGCACGCTCACCAGGCACTCCTTCCTGCGGTCTCAGTTGGCACCAAGACCCGCACACCACGTTGCAGAGACTCACTTTCTTTCGGTGCACACGATGATCAGCCGATCACCTCCACAGTCCCAGGTTGCACCAAAGCACGCACACTGCTTCACTGAGACTTACTCCAACTCCGGTGCCCCGATATCCAGGCGTTCTTCACCAACGCCTTCGGCCGCACCCTGACACGCTCACCGTGTCTGAGCCTCACTTCTCCTCCGGTGCACTCGACGACCAGGCGCTCTTCACCAGCGCCTCCGGTGCACCACGACACGCACCCTGCGCGTTCGAGACTCACTCCACTTCCGATGCACACGTTGACCAGGCGCTCCTCACCAACGCCTCCTGTGCACCACGACACGCACCCTGCGCGTCCGAGACTCACTTCACCTCCGATGCACCCGCCGACCAGGAGCTCTTCACCAGTGCCTGCGGTGCACCACGACACGCACCCTGCGTGTCCGAGTCTCACGTCACCTCCGATGCACACGCTGACCAGGCGCTTTTCACCAACGCCTGCTGTGCACCACGACACGCACCCAGCGCGTCCGAGACTCACTTCACCTTCGGTGCTCACGTTGACCAGGCGCTCTTCACCAACGTCTCCTGTGCACCACGACACGCACCCAGCGTGTCCGAGTCTCACTTCTCCGTGTGTCCAAGATCACCGGGCACACCTTCTGAGGGTCTCAAGCTGCCACAACACGCGCCCACCGCGTCGCTTGAAACTTCTCCAGAAACTTTTATGTTCCTTTGTTTCCAAACAGGGAGGCACCTCACCTCGGGCCCTTGGGGCGTAACAAGACACAGCACAAAGCACAGTCTTCTTCAAGCAGGGGGATCCAGCGCACCAAGCACAGTCCCAACAACCTCTTCCTTGGTTAGAACAGCAAACTGCCGACCAGCCCCAGATCACGAAGCAAGAGTTGGTCCTTCCCCAGCAGTCTCTTCAGTTGTTCCTTCCTTAGCAGAGGTTCCTCTTGACCACGAAATGGGTCCAAGCCATTTCAGTCTCAATCCATTTCTATTCCATTCCCCCCCTTCAGGGGTCTCAGCTCTACTAGTTATACCCCTAAACGTCTTTGAAGTTCGTTGTGATCAGGGGTCCCTGACCCCTGCCTAAATCAGTTCTGGGTGTCTCCCTCCCAGTGTCACCTTTCTCCCTTTGATACTGGGGGTCTGGATCCTTAATAACTCAGCAGGAGATGGGTCAATTGTTTTATAGCCGCAACCCAGGCCTCTTCACCTCCCGGTGCTTTTTCTCACCTGCTCTCCAGCTGCAGGTCAGCCTGGTGCCATCTCAACCCCTCCCTGGGTCAAGACTTCCCCCGGCTCCTCTCCCCTCTCAGATCCAGACAGTCAATCCACATTCAGCAGAGACACACAGAAATGCTTAAAGCACAAAACTCAGCCACTTTCTAAAAGTGTGGCTTCTGAACACACAGTGATAAAACCACTTTCATAGAAAGATGTGTTATGCCGCTGTGAGTTCATACATACTAAACTTCACCTCTCCATTTTAAACTTATGGGAAACTAGGCTAACAAACACAATACCCAGCCTCCCCCATTCTGTCCTATGGGCAGAATGGCCTTTCACCAGTGAAAAACGAAATGGAGCGTTTTCCACTGTCAGGACATAACACACACCTCAGTATATGTCCTGCCTTTTACTTACACTGCACCCCTTTCCAGGGGCTACCCGGGACCTACCACAGGGGTGCCCACTGTGTACGCAAAAGGGAAATTAAGGCCTGACAAGCGGTTACATTTGTCAGGACAACATGCTAACTTAGCAAACTGCGCGCAGGCCCTACACTGCAGGCCTGAGTTCCCTTCTCCGCGCACCTTTGCATTACTAGCCCTGGCACACACAGTGCACACCAGTAGGGACTTTACTAGTAAGGCAACATACCAATCATGGCCAACCAATTACCATTACACTTTACACAGGGAACACTTGTACTTTGACACTGATCAGCAGTGGCAAAGTACCCAAAGCATCTAAATTGGCAACTCTATGTCAGGAAAACGGTCTAGGGGTAAAGCAAAAAGTTTAGGGAACTTTAGCCAAAAAGGCCAAGTCCTACAATGATGAAGCTAGAGGTGATAGAAGAGATCGAGTCATCAGTGTAGTTGGCACTAATGGTTTTGGCTCAGAAGGATGGTAATACAAAAATAAGGATGTGCGTGGATTTAAGATTTGAACAAGCATATTTAGTTAGACCGCCATCCTTTACCTAACATTTTGAGACCCTTTCCATGCTTTAGGGGGATGTGTTATTAGTGTGATAGATTTGTCCTCAGTATACCATCACATGCCGCTGCATGTTGATTCAAGGTACCTCACTTCATTTGTTACGTCATTGGATGTGTACAGATTCAAGCAAATGCATTTTATGCTAGCCTCCACAGCTGCATATTTTCAGAGGGTTATAAAAAGAGCGTTGAAAAGAGTTCCAAAAGTACTTTTCTTCTTTTGGTCTCTTGAAAGGAGGAGGTCGAACATGATGGACTTTTGAGACAGGTGTTGAAGAGACTGTGAGATGCTGGGCTATCTTTAAAAAAAGAAAAGCGTAGATTTGGGGTGACATCAGTTGAGTATTTAGATCACGAGAAGTTAGTAGAAGGTATCAAACTCAAATTAGAGTTTGCAAAATCAGTGCACAGGCACCAGTATCTACAGATCGTGATCAGGTGCAATCTTTTTTGGGACTGGGTAAAATTTGTTCCAAATTCATACAGAACCTTGCTTGTGTAGCTAAGCCTCTTCGGTTATTGTTGAGGAAAGTTGCGAAATTTGTCTGGTAAGAAGATTGCGCCAGTGCATTTGATTTAATAAGAGTGGTATTTGTGCTATGCCTACCGTTGGGCATTTTGGTATGTGTAAATAAACTACTTTATCCACTGACTCAAGTTTGCGAGGTCCGGGAACAATGCTTTCATGGTTGGTGGATGGTGAGAAGTAATTGTATTTGCCTCATGTTCACTGAAAGGAACTGAAGAAAGGTACTTAGTGATCGAGCGGGAGGCTTTTGATCTTCTTCCCCAGTGTGAGAAATATGTGCTGCTGCTTATGGACTACACTTCCAAATGGGTAGTAACAAAATGTGTTCATTCAATGAATACAAGAGCAGTTATTGAATTATTTCTGAAAGATGAATTTGCATGGGATGGTATACCAGCGTCTATTGTTACTAATTATGGTGTTCAATTTGTTTCACAATAACTGACTGCGTTTTTGGGAACTCTGTTGCTTGTACACCTGGGAACTGCATTATATTTGCCTCAAGCCAATAGACCTGCTGAAAGGATGAATATGATGGTGAAAGATTGTGTTCAGAGAACACTAGAATTTACAGTTTCTCTTGAGGATGTATTGCATGAGACTTGGTGGGTGAATCACAATGCTCCCAACAGCATCACATTGAAATCTCTGTATTAAGGGGAACAACAGCAAACTCAAAGTTAAATCCTGAATGGTTAAAGTCTGGATGTGGGGTGTTAGAATCAAAATCATTGGATGAACAAGTGGATTCTGACAGGAGGAAGAGATACGAGGAAAGATACATGTAATGGTTTAACAAAAAGCATTCTGTTAAACAGATTGCTTGGAATGTGGGTGATGTGGTGTTGGTGAAGAAACCAGGTTTATTGAAGAAAGGTGCATCTGAATTTATGGACCCATTTGCCAAGAAAGAGCCAATCATGTCCATAATGGTAGGAAAGCTCATATGAATTCTGCCATTGGAATCGATTTGATGTTAAATCCTAAGAAAAGAACAACACGTAAGCCAAATTGGTGGCAAGATTTTGTAATGAATTAAAGTTCATGTGTAAATTGGACTATTTATTACGTGTGATTAGAAGGTTACCATGTGACAGTTAGCACTTAGTTCATGGAGAGCTGTGTCTGACAGGGTTTGCAAACTGTAGGAGGAATTCGCAGACCCCACTGAATGAATCAATTTCTTTTAAACATTTGCGGGGGTGTTTGTGTTTCCCTACGTACACCTGGGGGGCAGAGTGTGCCCACTATGCCCCCTCAGATGGCATTTTGATTTTTTATTTCACAGTTCAGAACTGTGCCCCGTGTACTGTAATAAACTAGGGTGGCATTGGGAGCAAAAGAACAATGGATTTAACCCAGGTGTCTTGACTGGGGGTGAATGTTTGATTTATTAAGCATTCCATACATCATCTGTTGCCGCCGCACCATGTACTCTAAAGGCAGTTGCAAAAGAACATTTCTTCAGCTGCTAGCCAATCAGATCTTTTGAGTGTGTTATGCTAGCTCGTGGACCTGAAATTGACAATTTGAGAAAAGACTCCCTTGTCCAGTCAGATTAATTTAGGTTTTTAATTTAGTCTGTGAACTGTCTTCTAACTCAAGTTAATGAACAGTTCTCACACTGGCGGTTCAGGTATCTCTAACTGAACAGATTTATGCCAAACCAATCAAAGGTACTTTCTTGAGTAAAGTTCTAATTTGATGCCTAGTTTAGTGCAATTCCATTCAGCATTTGTTCTGCACTAGAAAACAAACAATTACTATGGGACATTCTTAGACCTGACACCTTTTGGCAAGATTTCCCCTGTCATTTTACTTCTGAAATCTCCTGTTTTTGACTGTGTGCTGCATTTCGTTTTTGCTGGTTTTAGGACTCTGCACACTTTACTACTACTGACCAGAGCTAAAGTGCAAGTGCTCCCTGTGTAAAATGTGTTGGTGATTGGTTTATTCATGACTGGTATATTTGATTTAATAGTAAGTCCCTAGTAAAGTAGACCAGGTGTGTCCTGGGGGCTGTAAATCAAATGCTACTAGTGGGCCTGCAGCACTGATTGTGCCTACCACATGAGTAGCCCTGCAAACATGTCTCAGACCTACCACTGGGTTCAGTTTTAAACTGCAATTTCGACCTGGCAATATAACCTACTTGCCAAGGCATAAACCTTCCCTTTTACTACATGTAAGTCACCCCTAAGGTTGGCACATGTCAGCCCTAGGGGCAGAGTGCAGTTTATTTAAAAGGTTGGACATGTACTGATTTCTTTTACATGTTTGAATTGTGAAATACTGCAAATTTCGTTTTTCACTATTGCTTGGCCTATCTCTTCTATTGGGTAACATGGGGATTGCCGTAAAATATCTTTTAAGTTTAATTTCCCATTGGGAACAGATAGAGATTTGGAGTTTGGGGTCTCTGAACTCACAATTTAAAAATACATCTTTTGGTGAAGTTGGTGTTTAAATTGCGTGTTTGAAAATGTCACTTTTAGAAAGTGGGCATTTTCTTGCTTAACAATTCTGTGCCTCTGCCTGTCTGTAGAATACACGTCTGGATTGGCTGACTGTTGGGCTCTTGTGCATTCACTCTAGACAGTCACACAAAGGGAGCTGAGGTGTGCCTTGCATATCCTGATGGCCCATCACTAGGCTGATGGGCCTTCCTGAGCTAGAGAGATGGGAGGAGTTGACACTGACACGTGAATAGGGCTGTGCCTGTCCTCACACAAAGCTATCTCCAATCCCCTGTAGTGTGTCTGGAGTGAGGTCAGGGAAAGTCAAGCTCTTGTGCACTACAAAGACTTTCCTTTGAAGTTTGTCTACTTCAAAGTCAGAAAAGGGTATAAGTATTGGACCTCTTGCATCCCAAAATCAGATCACTTTTGGGTTGAGGACATTCTGACAGGAAGAAGAGCTGGATTCCTGTCAGGAAAGACTGCCACTTTTCTATTTTCTTTGCTGTGCTGGCCTGTTGCTGCTGCTTCTGTCCTAGGAGGGAAAGGACTGGACTTGGCTTTCTACATCCTGCTTCCACGGTTCTCCAGGGACTTGAGTGTGCTTGCCTCCTGTTAAGAAGTCTCAGGGCCCTCAAAGACACCTGCATCTTGCTAACAGCACATGGACCTCTCTGCTGGGAGTCCTGTCTTGCCAAGTGGTGCCAAATCCAGTTCCTGGGCCCTTGGACTAGAGTGGTTGGTGATGTATCTCAAGAAGAGCAACCCCAACGCTGTCATCGATGCCGCTGCCTGCACTGGAGCCGAGGGCACCGCTCATGAAGAGCATGATGCACTGCCCCAACTTACAACACAGCCCTGTGTTGCCGACGTCAGCAACGTATCGACTCTGACTCCATCTTTGAGGCTTCAGTCTGCACTGGAGCCAGGGCACAGTTCATGAAGAGCACAATGCACCGCCCGACTTACAACGAAGCGCCAACTTCCACGATGACAGTGCTATGCACCAATGCCGTGCCGCTGCATGCACTGGAGTTGAGGGCACTGCACTTACAACACAGCCTGCCACCTGCTGACGCCAGCGCTACAACAGCGACACCGCAGAGACAGTAGCCAATGTGTGTGACCTCATGAACTCATCGACCCCGAACAGTCATAAGGAACCGACACATCACCACCAACGCCACATCACCTCCCTGCAACAGTAAGGAACTGATGCATCACCTCCCCTGCCTAGCAGTGAGGAACCGATGCCTCACCGCACCTGTCTCAATATGGAACCGATGCCGCACCGGCTTCAGTGACTTCATCATCTTCCAAGGTACTGTAACCGGGGTCCATGTGACTCCGCAGGTGGTCCATGCTCCTTTGCGGTCAACGCCACACTGTTGGATTAGTACTAGTCATGACATCGAGATAGCCCAAGTTGGAGCTATTGTTTTCTAAGAGCTATAATTTTACATGATCTCTTCAAAAGTGACATCTTGATTTGTGTAGTCAGATGAATATTGCCTATTTTTCTAAACTGGTGTGAAGTACGTTTGTGGTGGTTTCACTGTGTTACTGTGTGTGTACATATACTTTACACATTGCCTCTGAGATAAGCCTGACTGCTCTGTGCCAAGCTAACAAGGGGGTGAGCAGGGGCTATCTTAGGTGGGTAATCTCCTTGCCCTGATTAGAGTGAGAGTCCCTACTTAGACAGGGTGCAAACCACTGCCAACTAGAGACCCCATTTCTAACAGACATAAAATGAAAAACACTGCTCTTTTGATCCCCTTTCTACTCCTGGATGGATCTGCATGAAACCTGACATGCAGCACAAAAATTTATAAATTACAGAGTCAGCAAATAGTGAATCTGTCGTTGCTTTTCAATCCAAGATCCCACTGAAAAGCAGTTTTTGTTTTCCTAATAACTTTAGTGCTATTTAACAAATCTGAAAAAAGTTTAAAAAAACACAGTGGGCCTCATTTAGGAGGTTTTGACGCAGGGCAACACCACAAGGAATGTTGCACTGCGTCAAATGAAAAGGGCAGGAATGCGCTGTATCTATGAGATAGGGCACATTCCTGTCCTTTTTCTCCTGCACTGGCACACAATGGGCTGCCATGCGCAAACGCAGGCACCCTTGCGCCATGGTGCAATGGTGCCTGCATTGTGGGGCTGATTGATTTTATGCAGGAAGGGACACCTTATGAAAATATTTCTCCTTGTTGCGCCTCCCTAACACCACCTGTGGGGCGGGGTTAGAATCTGATGCATTCCCAGGTTTATGATTCCTCATAAATCTGGGATTGCTTCAGATTCCATGAGCGTTGTGTGGGACACCCACAGCAACACCCATGGAACTCCCAGGAGCATATTTACAAGGCAATGAAAAGCCACGCAAAGTGGCTTTGCGTGGCCTTGTAAATATGCTGGGGCACATTGCACCAACGGAGCATCAAAAAAGTGACGTGCTGCATGGGGCCTCTTAAATGAGGCCCTGTTTAACTAGTATGGTTTGGCTTGCCAAGTTTTTTGTAGATCCGTCAAGGGGTGGAGGAGGGAAATGGTGAATTGTGAATCTTGAAAGTGCAAACTCCAGATTAAATGGCATTAAAGAATGCGTCTATATGTATCCAGATCTATTACATTTCAAAGACTTTAAACTGGTTCTCAATGATTTCTGGCACTTTTATTAGAGGTCACACTAAGTCACAAAATGCTTCAGTCATTCAACTTGTACATAGGCTCTGTTGAGATGGCCAGGTGGGATGACCTTTCTAAATCAAGAGCCCCCAAAACCTCAAGTTATATCTTACTAGAAATGTGGAGAGACACGTTCTTGCTTTGCTTTACAAACATCTGAAGATGCACTTATCTGACTAAAATGTACATGTTCGGCAATGCCAGTATCCGTTTATTCTCATATTAAAATCAGACGCAGCATATGAATAACCATAAAGAGCTAAAAACAGATATATAGATAGATAGATAGATAGATAGATAGATAGATAGATAGATAGACAGGCAGTTTTGAAATAAGTAGTGTGAAAAGCAGCAAACCTTACTGCGGATTCCCTCTGAAAATAAAAGTCGATTTGAAAAAAGAAAAAAAGTGTCTTATATTTTAGAAATGTTAACTGTTAGTTTTCATGGCTTGTATTCATAGCTCTGTTTCTAGTCCATGGACGAATCCCTAATCTTTATCCGATTACGTGATCAGGTATCCCTGTCATCTGCATTATCATTTCTAATCAAAAAAGAACGTGGCTATATGCATTCACAGATCTCTCATGTTCTACTCTCATGTCAACATACCATCAACAAACTTTCCTATGCTGGCCTCACTATGGTTCTGTGCCTAAGACTACTGCATCTCTCAGAAAAGAACATGTGAAATCTGCTGGTGGAGACTAGTTGTTTCAAAAAGGTGGAAATATACTTTTAGGACAAGCAAGCAGAACTGCAAGCATGGACTCCATTCATTTATGCGATATTTCAACAACTTTTTTTACTTGATGTTGCTTCGATAATACTAGTGTGGTCACAAGTACAGCCAACGCTGACCTCTTGATGCCATCTCAAAAACATTCTCTGCTGCTCCTTTTGGGCCCTGATGAGATGACTGTAGGCCAGGTATTTAATGCTCTGAAAACTCTTGTCTGTACATGTGAAGTGAAATACCATATACGTGTTAAAAATAGGAGTAAGATCACACAAAGCCACATTCTTTGTATCAGAGTACTTTAATTCTTAAACTGCAGTGCCAAATGGATAGCATTCCTACTGTCCGACTCTAGCGCACATTGAGACTCATCCCGGGTAATGCCTCTCTCTCTCCATACATTGGTGTAAGAAGTATTTAAAAATATTGATTATAAAAACTATGGTAAAAGGCAAACATCTACTAAAAAGATTTCAAATTTCTCGATATTGAATTGAATGCAATTGGAAACCACTGACATTGCTATAATTTTCAATATACATAAATATTAAACCAGTTTCCTCAATGTGAATTCAAAAATATTGATACCTCCAAAAGCATTTTAATGTTCCATTAAAACAGTATGAAAAAATATATTTTGAAGAATCTGTGTCTAGTTAAAATTCTTACTTTTGGACCTAGATCCTACATAGATCCTCCATGCTATATCAGATGATTCTGAAATTGCCTTTAGATTGTTTGAACAACAGGTTATTTTAGTGCCAGCCCCATAAGTAATTTTAAATGGTTTGAAAATGTACATGCACAGATTTGAATATTGGCCTCTCTATTAATAAAATATTTATAGAACATCTATGAGAAGGTAATAATTGCTGAACCCTACCCACTACTCAAGGAGTTACATAAGCATGTTTGCTGTTTAACACATTCTTCAATCCCTGGGCAGATCATTGTGCAAGCTTTTGCATAACACTTTTCACAAAATGTAATGTCGGGATATTGACCCATCACCCAGGTGGCAAATAGACACTGGGAAAAAAGCTTGAAAAGCTACCACCCATAAGCTGGTAGACCTGTAGAATAGGAGCATGGAGAGTTAAAGAGCCCCAGGGGCCACCCACAAAATGAGGGTCTGTCAAAGTGTGCCCCGTCTTTCCAATGTTTGAGTGGGTGCACATGTGCAAACCCTATTAGTACTGTTAGAACCACACTCACTATATTTGCCCAGGTGCATGCTGCACTCTGGCTATGATGGTGGTTGTATGGGACTCTCAGAGGTGAGTGATATCTGCAGTATACCCTTATACAGTAATTGGTACATGCATGATGTTTGTGTTATGCACTCAATGCCACATTCACTAATAGCGCATACTAGAACACTTGTTCACAGGGATGCCGGTTTACTTCTAGCTAAATCAGCTCTGTGTAAATCATGAAATCACGCCATCATATTGTCTAACAACATTCGAACAGATTGGATTTACTTGCAGATCAAAATCAGCATCAAACTAACTTTAATCCAGGTCCCTTGATATACCTCCGTAAAAAATTGTTGTCCAGAGCTTTTAATTTTTTATTTGTGTTTTTGTATCTTTAGAAAGTAATTTAGCTTGGGTAGACATTGCTAATCTGGGCCGAATTTTTCTGGATGATATTTTTAAAAATTACGGATGTGTTGCAGTAATGATGTAATATTTCAGGAACCATGAGACCTATATACTTCATTTTGGTGTCAAAACATAGGTTCTGGGGGTCAAGTAGACAGAAAATAACTCCTCAGAGGAACCCTTCATCCATTTTCCAAAATGGCGGCTCTGTAATGATGTGTTTTAGCCATTATATTGGTAAATTATTTTAATATTGTTTTGTTTCAGGTTTTCCGTTTATTCAAAATCGTAAACATGAGCAAAGCAGGTGGTAGCAGATGATCTTTACCTCCTGACAGAGTGCTGCTAACTACAAAATACAAGGACTCCTTCAACAAAGAAAAATGTGTAATATGCCAAACTAATCAGAAAGAAAAGCTAACATCAACTGCGGCTGGACAGAATAGAGTTTGAGATGCTGCAGAAATATGGCAAGACGAAGTTCACAAAAGATTGAAACTTATGGGTGAAGAGGATCAAATATTTTATCATTGTAACAACAAGTGCTACAAGTCTTATACAATGAAAAAAAGTCTGGAATTTGTTTTACAAAAAATAGCAGAAACCAGTGAATTACAGAATCCGAGTCTTATGAGAAAGTGACAACAACCAAACCCAATGCCCAGCCATTTAGAAGATCGATGGCTACCCCTAGTCCACCTCCAACAACTGATCAGAAAGCAGAGGATCTTCGATGTGTTATCTGTGGTTTAGTCAGAACAAGGACCAAAGGGATTTATGAAAGAACAACGTACAGAGTATGAGAGTCTCAAAGGGCAAACATGTTTTAATCTGCAGCTAGTTTCTTACAAGATGAAGTTTTCATTGGAGTAGCTGATCTAAACAGCGAGGTGAAAGTATTTGCAGCTGATTTGTATGCCCACCCAAACTGCATGCATGCATACATTGCTTCTCTAATGATACAAAAACACAAATCAAGAATGAAAATCTCTGGGAAACAATTTTTTTACAGAGGTATATCAAGGGGCCAGGACTAATTAGCAAGAGCACTGCCATTAGCTCCATACTATGGGGCAGATTTACAAGCCCCTTGCGACATCTTTATGACACCGTTGCATCACTTCTGTGACGCAGCGGCGTCGTAAACAATGCGCCAATATGCAACATATTTACAACGTGACGCATCTAGGGAGATGCGTCACGTTGTAAAGCCCTGCGCTAATATGCAGGGATGCGCCAGTTATTGTAAATCTGCCCCTATGTCCTCACCAGTTACACCCTACTGGATAACCTAACCCTTTACTTCAGGCCTCCAAAAGGATCTCAACGCTCCATATGATCAAGAGGGAATGAAGGGCTGAATGGTATACTTGATGCCACTTGTCGGTACCCATCTGAGGGTAATGCACAATAACACAACAAAAGGGATCAGTATTGGCACCTGGTTCACAGAAGACCAAAACTTATGTTTAACTGAGACAAAATCCTAACTTTACGACTTTCGGTATTCACAAAGGGCATTTAAGAGTAGTAAAGTTAGGATTCCTAACTTTGCTACTCCTAAATGCCCTTTGTGAATACCGAAAGTCGTAAAGTTAGGATTTTGTCTCAGATTACTTTTGTGAATCGGGCCCATAGATCCATGGCTATTTTTTGAGTAATCTTTCAATTTGTGGTGGATTTCCCAAACAATTACAGGACTTCTTATTGGAAATTGCAGTTTTTGTCGCTTTCACGAGTACTCACAATCATAGGTATTTTTACATGCATAATTGTACATAGCATTTATTTACCCATGAGTAACTGCTTCGCATAAATATATTTGTACTTGTTAACTTTTTCTCTGTTCTGGGATTATATTTTTCTATGGAGAATGCACTTTACATACACCCCACAAATTGTGGGGATGGACTAATCCTATTTCACCGTTTATTAGAATTATTCTTAACAGGAATAAATCTTTGACATATCCATATCAAGGGTAGGATTGGACCATGAAAAAAACCCATGTTTGTAAATGTTTGCCAACTTTTCATAGGAAACCCGCCCCTGCAATGCCGTAATAACGCAACATGGGAACAGATTTACTCCCAAGTAAATTTTAAAGTGTGATTAAATCAATTTGCAAGTGAAAAAATAACACTTTGTGAATACAAAAATGCATTTTAACACTTAAAGCATGTCGTTGATGCACCCAGATTCAACGTCGCTGCTCGAATGTCTTTGCAATTTTCTCATTCCCATTGCAAAAACAGCAAGCTCATCTGCCATTTCTTGGTAAATACAATTTCTATAGGATTTTGTATTTCATAAGGCAGTCAGATATTTTATTATTCAGCATTTTCTTTTCATATCCAGAGGAAAACACAGCTGTATCTCCTTCTTTAAAAAGGAGGTCATCTACATTAGCTTATGTTTATATCTTTTGCTGCTTTGATTACAGCATTTTTCAAAGAATTGATAGAAACTATGCAGGAATAAATTATCCTTTCAATTTTCACACTTCAGGCGGTAACGTTACATATTTTATGCCAATCTTGCAGCCAGTACCAGTTTCTCAAAGCATGAGGCAATTAATTAAGGAGGATTTCATTCTTCAGTGAAGATTAATTTAGAATTTAGCAGAAGTAATGCATGACAAGATATGATTGAAGTTTAATCATTTAAAAAATGGTTTAACATGTATTTCATTACTTAAGGAAAAGATGGAGTAGCCTTTCTGATGTTACTTGGAGATTCCAGTATTTTCTTTTTTAAAACCTACTTTCGCTTAACATACCTTCATATCAGTTTCTTTTAGTGGAAACCATAAAGAAATAATTTGTTTCCAATGTCATACAGGTGTCCTCCATTCTATCTTTAGATGAGGCTTTCCCATCTCAAGAATGGACTGAAATATGGTGCAAGCTAAGGTTCGGATTCCAAGATGTGCAGAATAGAGTGGGCATTTACTGCATATAGTAAAAATCATTACCCCAGGGTGAGGTATTTATCAGGTGTCGTAAATACCTCCAAATCTGAGTTTGTTATCAACTTGGAAACCAGCCAAACATGTGTAATTGGTATTTATCAGACTGAATTCCAAATGTTTTGGCTTTTATTGCTAGTCTTTTTTTTTGCTAAAATTTGGCAAGTTTGACCTGCCAGGACCCATCAGGTTAAAACTGCGAGGCTGCAATAATTTTCTCACAGCCCGTAACTCAGACAACTGCAAAACATTTATCACTGATCTTGTAATAAGGGCCATAGTCCCCAAATGTGATGCTGAAAAGGTTCATATTTCCCCCACTAAGGATAATGATCAGTCGAAACCACGGGTCATAGATTTTGAAGACTGTGGGAACTAACAAACGAAAATGGGGTTTTTGCTACTAAAACGGAGCAAGGACAGCAGTGACGTAAGCAAAGCCCTGCACATTAGGTCCATGCATGTGCCACAATCTGTTGCCTTGGTCCACAGGGTGCACGAAGGATGGGCTGAACCGTGAAGTCAAGAAAGCTGCTTCACAGTAGCCCTGATTACGTAAACAATATTCAAAATTCACAACACAAAACCACTACTTCATCCATAATGGACTGTTCAAATCTATTGGAAGATTGTAAATAGAATAGCTTCTATTTCCTAAGATACTATGCATGTTGATACTGCATCCCCCACAATGCACTGTTGAAGTCTGCTGGAAGGCATGGATCTGGAATATACTTTTCACCCTCTCCTTTTGAATCTGTATTCATCCACTCATAAGCCACACTACAAATATACACATTTGTAAATGTTCACAGCAAAGCTATCAGACACAGGAGAGCTTCTGCTACAGTGCTTAATTTGTAAAAAAAAACAATAAGTGCCAGGGCTCTCATCAGGAGGCCACTGCAGCTTGCACCACACGTTGCTTCTACCACTGCTGTCAATGATAGCAAAAATACAACTACTAACCAACTATTCCAGGCCCCCAAAGCTATAAGAATGGCTTGGGCAGCAGGTAATTGTAATTTCCAATGTATATTGAATTAATAATTAACTATTGTTGTGCTGATCTCTAAATTAGCCAACGCCGCCATGTGGCAGACCGTCACAATAGCCGGTGTTGACAAATAAGTGCCAGTGCTGAGCACTGGAAATCACCGGCTCAAATTAAGCACTGAGAATACAGATACACTCATTTGGCTTAATGAGGGTGCATGCTTGATGCAGTGCTTTAAAAAGTTCAGTGTTTGTTGTTCAGAATCGTTCTTTTATGGAAATTATCTTTTACCAGATTTTTGTGCCATCAATTTGCTGCTTCTCACCAATGGTGACCCAGGAAAGAGTGCTGAGTTTCTACACATAAAAAGATAGGTCTTTTAATGTGCGAAGACTCACAATTCATAAAGATACTACTCGTAAATCCCTTTGACCATAGCCAACAAATGTAAACTTACACAAAAGTGAATCAGGCCCTGAATGCTATTCTTTGTTTTGTCTTGATGTAGCTCCAAGGCTACATTCCTGTCACTAAATTTGCCCTTTGTTGATCCTGTCCTACCGGCTGTGCAGTCATTCAGTTCTCTGCATCCTGAAACTGTTCATTTCTGATGCTACTCTGGCCACAGTTTTGATAGTGGAAGAAGTACGGGACAATTCACAATGGCATTTACAAGTATGTGTAGTAGTAATCGTGGGGTACTGCTTTATGTACACATAAATGTGATTCACATAGGTTCAGGTGTAGATGTATGCAGTAGACTGCCTGACCTATCCTTAGTCGCGGGGTTCTCTGGCAAGAGTGTGTAGACTTGCGAACATTTAGTTCTATGTTTTAGGTGTGAAAGTCAGAGTGGCAAAGGAAATGGGGACTTTCTTCCACAAAGTCGGAGGAGAAAAGGCACAATTGAGAAGTAGCACAAGAAGGAACATGCAAATACACATTCAAGGTGAAAGTCAGTTGCAATTTATAAATGTTAAATCAACATATACTCCGGTAGTACTACAGCTGCTATAGCCTCAATTCTACTCTAGCCAAGCATTGGAGAAATTCATACAACAAACGTTGCCAAGACTTCTACTTCAAAGAAATCAAATAGAAATCAATGTACATAATGAATAATGCTAGCAGTACAAAGCCCCACACCTAAAGAAATCAAATATAGATTAAAGGAAGAACAGTCATATAACTTCAGGCACTGCAGAAACCCATATAAATTGCATCGTAAAAATATTAGGAAAATAAAAAATAAAATGAATTTTAAAATGGTCAGGTAACTTAGGCTTTGCATACACCGATACAAATCACATTGCAAAATGTAAACATAACAGAGGCACACACTTAGAAAATTACAGATATGGAAATTGTTAATGAAGTATAACAAACCAGGACTCATCTCACATCTAACACTACTCTAGACATACTCAGGCATATCAAAACTCATTGCATGTCCCAATGATACACATACAAGCACGCAATGACATACAAAACAACTGTTGCTAATGACAGATTTCACAACCTCTTACTGCACAATGGAAAGATGGCAGAGACAAAGGTGTGGGCTCCATTTATGTGCTCCCAGTAGTAATATGTATCTGGTGTTTAATATTTTCCTCAGATGATTCTTGTTTACCCATTATTTCCATTCATACTTCTTCATAGCAGAGGCAGAGATCTCCATATTTGGCACATTTACATATAAATATGCCTGTAAAGTTACTAGAAGTAATTTTACAAATGTATTTTGAGTCATAAGTGTCCCATAGCCTCCTGTAAGGGGGTAGAATGAGTACATCAACTAGGTGTAACTCGCCACCCAGAGTTCCTGAATTGTATTTACATAGTGATTTATGCTCAATCATAGGCATACATCTACATGCATAAAGATCTCTGCCCATAGATTTACTTTTCTGAATTAGGTCCTAAATATTTCTTTATGTTAACATCTGAAAGTATACTGAAATCCACTGCTCACAGAGAAAGTCATATCATCATACTTGCGCACATCGTGTAATAAGGAAAAATCAACAAAACGTAACTTGACATAGATATAGGTTTCTCCCTTTCCTTTCCCATTAGCTATGTGGACCCACATATGATGGGACTCTTTTGGACCTGGCAGTCTTGGCAGCATTCACCAATCGTTTTGCCTTCACCCTCCTGTTTTCCCAACCTGATTTTGTTGGCTTTTATTACTCTGTGCACTTTACCACTGCTAACCAGTGCTAAAGTGCTTGTGCTCTCCCCTCAAAACATGGTAAAATTGGCTTATAAGTAAACTAAATGTGGCAATTGGGTGAAAGTCCCTAGTAGAGTGCTACTGCAGGTACCTAGGGCCTGTAAACTGAATGCTACTAGATCGACTGCAGCACTGACTGTACCATACACTTAAGGAGCCCGTTAAACATGTCTCAGACCTGCCATTGAAGCTTGTGTGTGCAGTTTTAAACTGCCATTTCGACCTGGCAAATTGAACCTTTTTAATAAATATCAAAGGGAGAGAGAGGAACAAGGTATAGACTAGTTCACTTCCCCGAAGAAATAAAACGATAATCCATAAGAGCTAGCTATATGTATAAGAACTCTTATGGTGTATGTCAGAAAAAACAACTTTGTTTTATATGAAGGCCCTCACCCACCAACCTAGTTGGTGGCATGCTTCATCATCGGGCCCCACCCGATGGCACCGAATGTGCCTTGGGTGTGCTGCAACGTCTGCTTACAGCGGAGCGGATTGTGTTAAGTGAGTGTGCAGTGATTGGTGTTGTGAATGTGGAATAAAAAACTGTCCAAAGGGTCCCAGGGTCCACAGGGGGATTTTATTCATGGGCTCTTGGCAGTATTTAAAAGCAAGGTTATGGATGTGATATGGAGGTAGTTATGGCCTCCTACATCCAGTGAGGTCAACTAGTTTCAGCCAGGCCTTGTGGTAAAACTGGCTTTCATCAGGACCGTTATGTGAGTTTGTGAGTTAAAAGAGGAGTCTACAGAGTATGTACAGGCTCCTATGCGACGCACACGCTAAGGTGCGAGAAGTGTAAGAGGATGGTTTCCTCTACAGTTGTACCTGTAAAATAAGAACGAACAGACATAGAAAAACAAACATACATCAAGAGTAAGAAATGCGATAAGGCACTGTAAATTTCAGTGTGACTTAGTATCGTCGTGCCTTTAATCAGAATAATGCGGTACGTGTCGGCATGTGATGCTGGGTTGCCGTTTTGTTATTATGCGGTACCGTGCTATCACTTCGGAAAAGGCAATGTAGGTAATTGGTGACATTAGTGCACATGAAACACGGAAAACAGAAAAGCTTACTCTTATATTCTAAGAGGCTGACTCCATGAGTCCCTGGAGGCGGTCCGGCTTACAGTCACACTCTGGTGATGATTAAAAGGTAATGATTAAGGAAGGGAGTGGGGGAAGGGGGGGGGAAGGATGTGACCACCTGGTAGTCACACGTACAAGTCCCGCAGGTTTAGGGATTGGCAGCGGTATCCCCCGTTTACCTACTTACTTCGTCACAGCTCAGGACCCGCAACTCCACCTACTTGGCCATTACAGGAACTCCGTCGGTGTTCGTAATGGTTTTGGCGGGGTTTAAATATCTTCCTGGCGCCGCAGCTGAAGTCGATTTCCTCTTCAGCGCGAGTAGCGTCTGGGGAAAAGAGTAAAGACAGACAACAGACTGCACGTGTGTGTAGTGTCATCGGTGGCTTCTCTATAAAATGTAAAATTGTTCCAAATGACAGTATATTGAAGAACAGTATATTTAGATATAAGTGTATGTCTAAGCCAACTAATGATGGATAATTTACAAGTGGCTTGTTAATCTTGTCAGCTCAGTTTAAAAAAAGGGAAGACAGACTAAATAAGTGTAATGAGAGGCTGGGGCATTCACTGTTGTACACTGCGTGCGATCTCACGCTAACTAGACATTACACATTTAGGGGTGCCGATGTCATGTTGCCCCCGGGTATCTTGGACATATTGTGTTAGTGGAGGTGGTTTCAGGTCATATCTCCTGGTTGGGCAAATTTGTTTATGTCCATATATAAGGCCACATCAGTGGCCCGAGGCTCTTTATTTACTTCAGGGCTCAAAATGTTTCGTGTGGTTCAATTATTGAGACTGTTCCAGGGGATATTATCATTTAGTCTTTGGAAGTGGGTCGAAAGGCGATATATCCAGCGCTGCTCTTTGGAGAGGAGGAATTTGTCGTTATTGTTGTTATGGTATGGTATATGTTCTATTACTGTCCATGATATGTCATTAGGGGTGTGCCCTTTTTGTAGGTAGTGATCCATCAGCTGGCTGTTTTTTTTTTTTACCGAATAGTGCTGCAGTGCTCCACAATTCTTGTCCTTACTTTTCTTGTAGTCATGCCGATATAGCGGAGTTTGCATGGGCATTCAATCAGGTATATTGCGTTTGTTGAGTTGCAATTTGTGTGTTTCAGTTGGTGCCACTTCTTTCCCGGTTCTAGGTCGAGTGTTTTGCTGGGTTGTGTTAGATGACATACACTACAGTCACCACATGTGTAGTGACCGACCACGTTAGGTAATCCCCACGCGTTCAGAACTGTGTTAGCAGTGGTGTTCAATTTCTTAGGGCGGGTGGATACCAGTCGGTCTTTAAGGCTACTGGCCTTCTTATATGCAAATAAGGGTAGTTCCCATTCTCTGGTTCCTGTGTTGAGAATCCTCCAGTTTTTTCGTATTATTTTAGCGATCTTGTTTGATACTTCATTGTACGTGGTGACACAGGTGAGTGGTGTTGGTGTGTCATTTCGTGCATAATCTTCCAGGAGTGCTTCCCTGTTCTGGTTACGGGCACGTTTCTTCGTGGTTTCAATGAATTTTTTGCGGTAGCCTCGTTCCTGTAGTTTTTGTGCGAGGTCTGTTGATTGTCTATGGAAGTCTGAAGTGGAGCTACAATTTCGTCGTATGCGGAGAAACTGCCCAAATGGTAGGTTCTCCCTGAGCGGACGCGGGTGAAAACTAATTGTAGCAGGGAGTTTCTTGCTGTGGGTTTATAGTAAGTGGAGGTCTTGAGAGTTCCTGCCTCCGCCTCAATGGTGAGATCCAAAGGGGCTATACTTTGGGTGTTGGCTGTGCTTGTGAACTGTAGGTAGGGGTCACATTCATTGAGCCAGGCAAGGTAAGTGGTCAGTGACTCTGCAGTACCGGTCCATATCATCAGAATGTCGTCGATATATCGGTGCCAGAAGCATATGTTGTTGATGTAAGGATTCGTGGCTGGTAGGATTTGGGTTTTCTCAAAATGGTAAACATATAATCCTGCCACACTCCATTTGTCTGGAGGTAGAATTCTCCTTCGAATTCAAAATAATTCTCTTTGAGGGCCAGCGTGACACATTGAAGGATGAATTCTCTGGGGGTGGTATATTCCCAGGTTGTCTCCATCAGCATATCGCGGAGGACTCTCAGGGTGGCATCTTGAGGAAGGCTAGTATATAGACTTTCAATGTCTAGCCCTACCAGGAGTTGTGTTGTAGGGTCAAAGTTCCTGTCTTTGATAAGAGACAGCAAGTGTTTGGTGTCTCTGATGTAGGTAGAGGCTTTCTGGATCAGCGGGTTCAAGAAAAAGTCACAGTACCTCACAAGTGGTTCCAGAAGAGAGTTAATACCGGAGACGATTGGTCGTCCAGGTGGCGGTCTTGTCTCTTTATGAATCTTTGGTACTGTGTAAAAGTAGGGAATTTTTGCGTTTTTTGTGCAAAGGTAATCTGCCTCCTGTTTGGAGATGTGTTGGCGACTTTCTGCTGTTTCTACCATTAAGGCGATGGTGGTCTGTAGTGTACTGGTTGGGTCATCTTCGAGGCGTCTGTAGTTACGTCCGTCACTAAGTAGTCTGCGACATTCAGTGTTGTAATCCTGTTTGTTCTGGATGACTATTCCGCCCCCTTTGTCCGCAGGCTTTAGTTATGTTAGAATTTTCTTGTAGTCTGCGTACTGCCTCCCTCTCTTTTTTTGAGAGGTTGTTAAAGGTATTTGGTTGGTTCAGATTTTCAACCTCATTGTAAACTGCCTGTTCAAAGGCACTTATTTCTACCGGGATGCTCGATGGTGGAGGGATGAACGTCAATTTTAGTCTTAGGCCTGTTTCATTTTTGTTGATGGTAGGGTCCGATGGTGGAGTTTTTTCAAAGAAGGCTTTGAGTTTGAGTTTGCGGAAGAAATCTGCTAACTCTAACTGGAGTTTGAATTTGTCCAGTCGCGTGGTTGGGACAAAAGAGAGTCCTTTGTTAAGAACATCTTCTTCAACAGAGGTGAGGGGAATAGATGATAAGTTGAAAACCAGGGATGCTGGTTTTGGTTGTTCGTGCGATGTTACTAGCGGAACCCGCTCGGCCCCGGTTGGGGTTCTCTCCGTTTGTTCCTGGTGTTGGCACTGACTGGTCCGTCTTCTTCTTCCCAGTGGACTTGTTGTTGGTTCCTTCTGCGGCCCCTTGATCTCCGGTCTCGCCCTCCACTAACACAATATGTCCAAGATACCCGGGGGCAACATGACATCGGCACCCCTAAATGTGTAATGTCTAGTTAGCGTGAGATCGCACGCAGTGTACAACAGTGAATGCCCCAGCCTCTCATTACACTTATTTAGTCTGTCTTCCCTTTTTTTAAACTGAGCTGACAAGATTAACAAGCCACTTGTAAATTATCCATCATTAGTTGGCTTAGACATACACCTATATCTAAATATACTGTTCTTCAATATACTGTCATTTGGAACAATTTTACATTTCATAGAGAAGCCACCGATGACACTACACACACGTGCAGTCTGTTGTCTGTCTTTACTCTTTTCCCCAGACGCTACTCACGCTGAAGAGGAAATCGACTTCAGCTGCGGCGCCAGGAAGATATTTAAACCCCGCCAAAACCATTACGAACACCGACGGAGTTCCTGTAATGGCCAAGTAGGTGGAGTTGCAGGTCCTGAGCTGTGACGAAGTAAGTAGGGAAACGGGGGATACCGCTGCCAATCCCTAAACCTGCGGGACTTGCACGTGTGACTACCAGGTGGTCACATCCCTACCCCCTTCCCCCCTCCCTTCCTTAATCATTACCTTTTAATCATCAACAGAGTGTGACTGTAAGCCGGACCCCCTCCAGGGACTCATGGAGTCAGCCTCTTAGAATATAAGAGTAAGCTTTTCTGTTTTCCGTGTTTCACGTGCACTAATGTCACCAATTACCTACATTGCCTTTTCCGAAGTGATAGCACGGTACCGCATAATAACAAAACGGCAACTCAGCATCACATGCCGACACGTACTGCATTATTCCGATTAAAGGCACAACGATACTAAGTCACACTGAAATTTACAGTGCCTTATCGCATTTCTTACTCTTGATGTATGTTTGTTTTTCTATGTCTGTTCGTTCTTATTTTACAGGTACAACTGTAGAGGAAACCATCCTCTTACACTTCTCGCACCTTAGCGTGTGCGTCACATAGAAGCCTGTACATACTCTGTAGACTCCTCTTTTAACTCACAAACTCACATAACGGTCCTGATGAAAGCCAGTTTTACCACAAGGCCTGGCTGAAACTAGTTGACCTCACTGGATGTAGGAGGCCATAACTACCTCCATATCACATCCATAGCCTTGCTTTTAAATACTGCCAAGAGCCCATGAATAAAATCCCCCTGTGGACCCTGGGACCCTTTGGACAGTTATTTATTCCACATTCACAACACCAATCACTGCACACTCACTTAACACAATCCGCTCCGCTGTAAGCAGACGTTGCAGCACACCCGAGGCACATTCGGTGCCATCGGGTGGGGCCAGATGATGAAGCATGCCACCAACTAGGTTGGTGGGTGAGGGCCTTCAAATAAAACAAAGTTGTTTTTTCTGACATACACCATAGGAGTTCTTATACATATAGCTAGCTCTTATTGATTATTGTTAAATTGAACCTTTTGCTAGGCCTAAACCTTCCTTTTACTACATATAAATCACCTCTAGGGTGGGCCCTAAACAGCCCAGGGGGCAGGGTGCAGTGCATTTAAAAGGTTGGACATGTACCTTTAAGTTTTACATGTCATGGTAGGAAGAATCTCATAAATTCATTTATCACTACTGTGAGGTCTACCTGTCTCATAGAATAACATTGGGTTACCTTACGACATTTAACAAGTGCTAACATTTGATTGTGAGCAGATAGGGATGTTAAGTTTCGTCTCTACAGAATTGTAATTTAAAACCAACTTACTGGAAAAGTTGGATTTTAAGTTACAATGCCGAAAATACACATTTTAGAAAGTTGGCATTTTCTTGTCCTAACCATATGGTGTCCACTGCCTGTATCCTGGGTCACATGACTAGGTCTAGCTGGCAGTTGGTCTTTGTGTATTTCTCCCAGACAGTAAGACATAGGGGGAACAGGTGTGGGCAGAATGGACCATCTCTGACTTGATAGCGGGGTGGAGCTGTCACCTACCCCACTTGCACTTGGAAAGGGTTTACACTAGTCTTTTGTGCCCCCAGACAAGCTGGGGCCATGGCAGGAAGGCAGGAAATTCCAGATACCTCTGGGGATGGGATCCTCTGGAAACTTTTCCTACTTCAAAGCACATACCAAGTATAAATGTTGGACCCTCAGACCCATCTCTTCAGTACATCTCTGAACCTGTGGGAAACTCAGAAACACTGCTGTTCTGCTCTGCTGCATCAAGGACTGTTGCTTTGCTGCCCTTCTTTTTTGAGTGAGAAGAACTGGACCTGCATCTTGAGGCAAGGACCACCAGAGTGGCTCCAAGGGCCAATTGGCTGGCCTCCTGATCAGAGCCTCAGGAATAGAAAAGGCTCCAACCACCTTGCACCCAGCATCTGGACTCTGCCTACTGTGAGTTTTGTTCCCCTAGTGGTGCTCCCCCAATCCTCGACCACTGGAGTTGGGCCTGAAGGTGCCAGCCCTGCTGTGTAGTTGAGCAGAACCGACACAGTGCAACACATCTCCTTGCAGCCTGGCATCGGAACCACTGCGCGAAGCATCCCCGATGCAGGTCCCTGCAGCACCTCGGAACCATTGCTGTGCGACACATCCTCGATGCAGGATTTCTCATTGCAGCCCAACAGTACCTCAGACCCACTGCTGCATGATGCTTCCTCGATGCAGGACTTCGCATTGCAGCTCCTCGGAATCACAGTTGCATGACAAATCCTTGAAGCAGGCCTTCGCATTGCACCCTGTAGCTCAGAACTGCCGATGCGCAACACATCCTTGACGTGCTATCTCGCAACTCCCTGAAACCCAGAATTAAGGTACTTTGTTCAGCAGATCTAACTTGGTCCCTGTATCTTGCTCACGTTCCATCGCAGTCAGTCTGAACTTGCGACTTTGTCTCGGTCTTGTGCGACTAGATAACCACAGTTGGTGCTTTGTGTTTCTAGGCAGTAATTTTACCTAAATCTTTAAAATTGCTAATTTCCAGTTGTACTGATTGGATTTTTGCTGTTTTAGTCTCAAATAAGCTATTAAATTATTTTATTCCTTTTTTCTAAATTAATGTGGGATTTTTCTTGTGTTGTGTTTTTCATTTTATTTTTGTTTGAAGTGGTGCATAAATACTTACCACATTGCCTTTAATTTAAGCCTGACTGCTTTTGTGCCAAGCTACCAGAGGGTTGCGCACAAGTTAATTTGGGGTTTGTTTGTGTCTCACCCTGACAAGAATTGTGTTTGCTGCTTGAGAAGGGTTTCACTCCCTCGTCCAGTAACTTAATTTCCTTCAGACTCTGAATGTTTTATGTGCTACATTTAGGTTTACAACACTTTACTTCTTAGTTCCACCATTTAGATTACTGGCCATAAGTTTATGCAGCAGTAGTATTACTTTTAGCCAAGCGAATGAGCCACACATTATATGCAATTTAAAACATTAAAAAGGGAAATAAGGAAGGATTGAGGTAAATTTGATAGAAATAAAGCCAAGAAGAATTTCCCGGACTTTGCCATGTCTAGCTCTGAGAATAATGGAATATTTCTCTGCTTCCTCCTACACTGCCCGGTCTCCAAGACTCGGAGTTTAACACCAGTATTCAATGTCAACTGTCTTGCATTCTTCCTTCACAGATGCCCATGTGAAGGTAACCTTTCCTGCAACTAGTAGATCCAAAATTCTCAAAAGTCATAACTGCCTGCTAGCATTATTAAAACTTGTATTGTGCATTGAATGAACACTCACCTGCAGATTTTTGTCCCCCAAGGTACAAGGGGTACATTCCACCCAGAAAAGACCTCACCAGGAACAGCACAGCAAGATATTTTACCCATGTGCTTCCTCTATGCTTTCTTTCCCTTTCATTTATTGCCTCCTTTTTTTCTTTTTTTTTATCTCGATAAATATTTGTCCATTCCAAGAATTTATTAGCTAGCTATCACCAAATGATGGAGTGGACAAAGGAGCAGTTGAGTTTAAAATGTACTGTTTGATATAAAAATATTTCTAGGCATAAATAAAAAAAGGAACAGAGGTCAAGAATGCCTAAGAGCTCCAATGTGTTCTGGAATATAAGCAATAAGGGCCAAATCGGACAAAAAATGGGAGGATGCCAAGTTGAGATAAAGGATGGGCCCACTGAACAGAGCTAATTATGAATTTATCAAATTTGCTGGAGCTCATTCTAAGTATTGTCAAATGAAGAATCAGTGGGCTCAGATCAAGTCAATGGTTGTTCAAGGATGAAAGTGCTTTGGCGGCAAGAAAAGGTTGGGTAAGCTATGTGCCACAGGAATCTGAAGTAGGATGTATGGTTGACAAATAAATACAGTTATGTTTCTGTAGTGCCCTTTCAAAGCAACATTTTCTTTCACATGGGAACAGGTAGTAGACAGGATTTAAAGATGTCCTTAAAGCATTCTGATTCATTTTCACAGTTAAGAGCTTTATGACTTCTATGGATAATGACAAAGAATGATGAATTGCTGCATGCGCCAACATGATGCTTCATCTGCATATTTTACGTGGTGTCTTGAGGAAACACTCCGAAGTTCTAAGACATTTAGAGAGACCTCTCAGGTACCTCTCGCCTTGTTCTGGAAAATATTTCCTCCACTGTGCAGTATATAGAGAATGGTGTGCGGAAGACATTGCAATGCAAAAGGGTTAACTAGCATAGGTAGTGTTGATGAGTAAAAATGCACATAGAAAACCCATGTACCACACTGACATAGCAATGATCTTGTGATGCTTATTTTTGCCATTCCTAATAGACAAAACTATATGTGCTGCCAATGTGTTGTGTTTATTGTACCAGGATAAGGAATGTGGATCGGGGGAGACATACCGTTGAGGTTAAGCTGACCCAAACAAGCCTGTGATTAGCTTGAAGGCCCTGGGAGGATGATTGATAAGGTACCAAAGAGAGAAAGGTGTGAGATGGAGCTGGTAGGAGTCTGGAGGATACTGGGTTAGTGAGCACACTGATAACACCACAAGAACAACTTTTACAAGGAAAGAACATGATGTTGAGTAAGCAAGCTTATTGGTGTATAAAAGGAGGGGTGCAGACCCCTCGGGGAAGCTGACAGATGGAGCCATGCAGATTTGCTGACATCCACAGCTGCTGTACCTGTCACACAAGGGACATAGTGCCTATTTCTCCTACTTTATCTTGATTCACAGAATAATTCTTATGCTTTTAACGTACTGCATTGCAATTCATTTGAGAATGTTTTAATATTGTTGAGCTAATATTGCAATATATATATAGATATATATATATCTATCTATAGAGATATATATATATATATCTCATATATCTCTCGCTCTCTCTCTCTATATATATATATATATATATATATATATATATATATATATATATGTAACTGCTCTGCTACTGTTTAGTCAGCATTACCAATATACGTGATTGCACTATTGTTCTCATTAAAGTTATACTGTATCAGCTATGTTTGTTGCTCCTTACTGAGTATCTTTCTTGATTTGTAGCTGATTAAAATTGCTTGATTTGGTTGCAAGCGACTGGTCCAACACAACCACCTAAACAAAAAGAATTAGAATATCAAATCTACCATATACTGCCTTTCAAGACTTTGAGGAAACAGGTTTCTATCAAAAAGATATATTACGTAGCTCAACTGAAGAGCTACAATTGTCACAATTGTCTTTGTAGCTGTTCAGGAAATTAACAGTCTCACTTTGGAAGCTCTTGTTGGCAGTGAAAAAGACTCATTGGCATGCAATTCTCATGTAGCTGATTTAGCAAAATGTAGCTATCTGTAGTAAATTGTGTTATTGGTTGAGAGGGGTGGAAGCCGCACTCAGGCAACAACCACAATCCTTGTCAGGGCAAACTCAAAAGTCACTAAATTAACCTGTGGGGAACTCTGTGCTAGCTTTGCACAAAGCAGTCAGGATTTACTTAGAGGCAATGTGTAAAGTATTTATGCAGCACACAAACAATAATAAAGCGAAGACACAATGCAAAAAAAAATCCCCAACCAACTTAGAAACATTTTACTAAATAAAATGATACCAGAACTACAAAAAATCTGTAGAAATGGAGATATTAAATTTTAAAGTTATCATTGAAAATAGCGTCAAATAGCAAAAAGCCCCACTCGTGGGTATATGGTTGCACTAGACAGAGGGAAAATCAAAAGATCAGGTCGACCACGAAGGAGCGCAGGATGGGTGCAGTGACCAGGTTAGTCCTGCTGACGAGTTGGAGGAGACTAAGAGGATGAGGCTTTCGCTGTGAAGAGCAGTTGGAGTGTCGTAGATGGTCATCGCTGGAACTTTGCATAGGTGGTCGCCGGAGGCTGTTGTTGCTGTCGTTTTGTGGTTCAAGGATTGTGGGTGTTGCCAAAGTGGGGCTTCCACACCTCTCACCCGATGCCACGATTTCTTACATTGTTCAGTGGTGGGATACAGTACTTGTGTTTGTGAAATGCCACTCAGCAATTTGTGCAAAACTAAAAATCACAAAAATTATCAGAATTGACTTTATTTTTAAATTCGCCTTAGTTGGCGATATTTTTTTTCTCTTTTTCCAAATCTGAGTCCTACCTCCCTTGTGATACTGTGATACTGGCTTACAAACATGGAGATGTATTTTAGCAACCTTGAAAGCTACACTGTGGCAGAGCCGAAAGGATTTTGCAGGGAGAAGGGGCTACCAGCGTCAAGGAGACCTAAGAAACAGGAGCTACAGAAAGTCCTCAGAACCTGGGAGGAGGCCCAATCTACATTGTAGGAACAAGAGGAGGATGCAAATGTTGTGGAGGAGGAGGAATCAGAGGAGGAGGATCTAAACTTGTGGAGGAGCTCTCACTGATGCCAGTCAAGGGTCCAGGACCTGGGGGGCATCTCTTGGAGATAAGGACTTACTCCAGCAAAGGCCAGTCACAGGGCTCAGGCAGATCAAGGCAGGTCCAGCTGGTACAGATCAGCTCTGTAGCTGCAGGTAGGCCTCTGGAAGAATGTTGTGTCCCTGTAGCTCACACAAGAGGTCAGCCAACTATCCCTTTGTGTCACTCTGGGTAGTCTGGGATCAATGCAAGCAGCTCCAATCTTCCTCCTTCAGACAGCAAGGCAGTCCTTCAAACAGTAGGACAGTCCTTCCAGCAGAAGGGCAGTCTTTCTTCTGAATCCTCCACAGGTCCAGGAGTGTTCTGATGAGTGGGGCGAAGCGCCCTAATTTTGTGCCTGATGCAAGCCTTTGAGTGGGGGATTTGCCTGATCTACACCCAAAACTGGTTCTGGTCAGTTCTTCCCCTTCACCTTGTTTTGGCTTCAAACTATCTAGGGTGACAAAGGCAAGGGCAGGCCTAGTGTCAGGTTTCAATGTAATCATGGCAAAGGGCAGCTCCTTCCCAGACACCCTGTCAGGAAGACCCTTTCCCAGCAACACTCAGGTTCCACTGTTCACTGTCTGGGCCCAATTCGCATTCCTCAATGGGAGAACCATTAACAGGCCCACGAGCTGGAAATTCCTCGACAGCCTCAGAAACTTTGGCCAGGAAAATGGTACTTTCTGAAAAAAGCATTTTCAAATGTATAATCTAAAATCTAACTTTCCCTTTAAAGAGGATTTTAAATTACAATGTATTTGAGTATAAACAGCATGTGTCTATCTTCTCCCAATCTGAAGTTAGTGCTTATGAAATGTAATGAGGTAACTCAGTGTTAGCCTATAGGAGATATAGGCCACAGTGAACAACGATTTTAGGAGTTTTTCACTGTCAGGACATGTAAAAATTAAAAACAAATATCACCCTGCCCTGTGAAACGTTAGGGCCTACCTCAGGGGCAAATTATAAGCATTAAAAATGATGGTTTCGGCCTGGCAAAAGGTTTCTTTTGCTACGTCAAAATGGCAGCTTAAAACTGGTCTACAGGATGCAGTGGCAGGGCTGAGACATTCTGAAAGGCTGCTTGGTGGGTGGCCCAATGAGTGCTGCTGGCCCTAAGTAGCATTTAATTTACAGGCCCTGGGTACAGGTAGTACCTTTTACTAGCAGCTGAAAAGTGAATTAAATATGGCAATTAGGTGTAAGCCAATTTTATTTCATTTTAAGGAGAGAGCACACACATTTTAGCACTGGTCAGCAGTGGTAAATTGCAGAGAGTCCTAAATGCAAACAAAAACAAGTTCCGCAAAGTTCAGCAAAATAAGGAGTGAAGGCAGCAAGTAAATGTGAAAATCCTGAATACCACACCTAGGATATCAGTTCCTACACTAGCTGTTTTGTTTGCACATCTGGGCACATGGGTGCACTATCCTGGTCTATGCCAGGTGCACCTTTTAAATTTCACAATGCAGCAGCAGGCGCCTGCAATTTAAAGAGGGGACAGATAGTCCCCTGCAGACGAGTGCAGTGAGTGTGTGTACTCCCTGCAAGGTATGTCTAGGTGGGTCAATGCCTATAGAGCCCCCTATAGAGGGCTGTCTTAGATGGCATACTAACAATGTGTGCCATCTTTTTGTAGTGCACTGGCACTGTACCTGTTAATGGTCTGTTTGATTCTGAGCCCCTCACATGTAATAGGGAACGTGTGCAAAGGAAAATGTATTCCCTCATTTGCATTGGGTCACACTCCCACGAAAATGAGGGAACGCCCTCTCAAGATAGCGCTAGCGCTACATGTGCACCAGCGTTATCAGTATTACAGTATGGGCCACATGCATGTCTGCGGCCCCTTTAGTAATAGCATAGTGCTCTAAAGGTGCACAAAATGAGTGCCTATGCCCCTGGTACCCCCAGGGCACTATGTATAAAATGGCCCTAAGTTTCCAAAGTAGTTTGTCCTTGACATCCCTGACCTGGACAATTTTAGGTGCAGGGACAAGTAGAGCCTAATTACATTATGAAATGAGCCTTACTGGTTTTCTGGTAATAGACACAAGGCAACTGCAAATTACATTGGCCTTTGGTGTGCTCTGGCCTCCCACCATGCCATGAAAATAAAAAGAAATGTCTCCACTACATTAAAGGAAAAGCCTTCTGGAAGACCTGACTCCAGATTCTGAGAATTTTCTGGGGATAGGATTTCCTAGCAATGGAAAATACACTGAAAACTCCACACAGGATCTCACATGGGAACAGCATGTAACCCAGTGTGCTGAACAATTACACAACCACTGAAAAGATTGCAGTATGAATGAAACTTTAAGTTTGGAAATATATTGCACTTCTGATTTTAGATAAAATTATGCTTATCTATATTGGCTTCAATAACATCAGACTACCTAATTAGTCACAATTTGCTCACCTCTGTTGACTTCAAGAGCATCACCTTCTCACAAACATTCATCACCCTTTCAACATTAGTCCAAACCATTGACCAGCATCACCCTAAAATGAGCCAGTGTAACCCTCTCAGCAATGGTCAACCTCCAGGAGCTCAACTGAATCAACCTTCTGTTTCACCTTTTCAGCAATAATTAAACTTCATATTGACAGTGCCATTTACGACAAAATATTTTCCTTTATGTTTGATCTTAATAGCTTGTAGCATCACTTCTATTTTCACAAATAATGGAGGCATTTTCCTATGAGTAACTTGGCATGAAGAATTTCTTCATCTGGGCAGTTTCTAAGCAAGCAAAAAATTGTAGTCATGCATTGGAAAAAAGAAATCCTTTCATAAGTATTGCATTAAGAAAATCCTCCGACTATTTGTACTCACAGGCTCTGACTACAAATCTTTGACAACTAGGCTGTATCATTTACCCTTTGGCACTAATGAGCTGTCACTGTGTGTGTGATCCCAAGTGGACCAATAAATGGATTGCTTCTAAGGTGCAGGCATGCATCCAGAGCACCTTGTAGCACTGGGACTCCTAGAGACCCAGCAAATTAAATTCCACAGAGGCACACACGACTATGCAAGCAGTTAAAGTAAGGTAGAAGTTCCTGGTGTGTGTCTATTCATGCTCATTGTTGTTTGGAAAAGACACAATTGATGGGCGGAATGCTGGACAATGCAAACATTCACCCCCAGCCACAAGGATCTGGGTTAAATCCATCATTCTTTTGCTCACCACCCCAGTTTGGACCCAGCCATATGGAAATCAGTCTTGACCCTGTTCCTTGAGGGAACAGTTCAGCCTGAACTGCCAAGCCAGGTCCTCCCTGGACCGGAAACAAGCATCCTGTGACCGGTTTCAGGGCATCACCCTTCATCAGCCAGGCTAGCTTGAATCCAGTGGTGTAGTGAGCACGGGACCCACGTCTGGGCATACCCTTCCCACTTAGGGCTACATATGCAAAAGACACAATTGATGGACGGGATGCTGAACAATGCAAACATTCACCCCCAGTCACAAGGATCTGGGTTAAATCCATCATTCTTTTGCTCACCACACCACCCCAGTTTGGACCCAGCCATATGCAAATCAGTCTTGACCCTGTTCCTTGTGGGAACAGTTCAGCCTGAACTGCCAAGCCAGGTCCTCCCTGGACTGAAAACAAGCATCCTGGGACTGGTTTCAGGGCATCACCCTTCATCAGCCAGGCTAGCTTGAATCCAGTGGTGTAGTGAGCACGGGACCCAGGTCTGGGCATACCCTTCCCACTTAGGGCGACATATGCAAAAGACTCAATTGATGGACGGAATGCTGGACAATGCAAACATTCACCCCCAGTCACAAGGATCTGGGTTAAATCCATCATTCTTTTGCTCACCACACCACCCCAGTTTGGATCCAGCCATATGCAAATCAGTCTTGACCCTGTTCTTTGTGGGAACAGTCCAGCCCGAACAGCAAAGCCAGGTCCTCCCTGGACCGGAAACAAGCATCCTGGGACCGGTTTCCGGGCATCACCCTTCATCAGCCAGGCTAGCTTGAATCCAGTGGTGTAGTGAGCATGGGACCCACGTCTGGGCATACCCTTCCCACTTAGGGCGACATATGCAAAAGACACAGTTGATGGACGGAATGCTGGACAATGCAAACATTCACCCCCAGTCACAAGGATGTGGGTTAAATGCATCATTCTTTTGCTCACCACACCACCCCTGTTTGGACCCAGCCATATGCAAATCAGTCTTGACCCTGTTCCTTGTGGGAACAGTTCAGCCTGAACTGCCAAGCCAGGTCCTCCCTGGACCAGAAAGAAGCATCCTGTGACCGGTTTCAGGGCATCACCCTTCATCAGCCAGGCTAGCTTGAATCCAGTGGTGTAGTGAGCACGGGACCCACGTCTGGGCATACCCTTCCCACTTAGGGCGACATATGCAAAAGACACAATTGATGGACGGAATCCTGGACAATGCAAACATTCAACCCCATTCACAAGGATGTGGGTTAAATCCATCATTCTTTTGCTCACCACACCACCCCAGTTTGGACCCAGCCATATGCAAATCAGTCTTGACCCTGTTCCTTTGAGAACAGTTCAGCCTGAACTGCCAAGCCAGGTCCTCCCTGGACCGGAAACAAGCATCCTGTGACCGGTTTCAGGGCATCACCATTCATCAGCCAGGCTAGCTTGAATCCAGTGGTGTAGTGAGCATGGGACCCACGTCTGGGCATCCCTTCCCACTTAGGACGACATATGCAAAAGACACAATTGATGGACGGAATGCTGGACAATGCAAACATTCACCCCCAGTCACAAGGATCTGGGTTTAATCCATCATTCTTTTGCTCACCACACCACCCCAGTTTGGACCCAGCCATACGCAAATCAGTCTTGACCCTGTTCCTTGTGGGAACAGTCCAGCCGGAATTGCCAAGCCAGGTCCTCCCTGGACCGGAAACAAGCATCCTGGGACCGGTTTCAGGGCATCACCTTTCATCAGCCAGGCTAGCTTGAATCCAGTGGTGTAGTGAGCACTGGACCTACGTCTGGGCATACCCTTCCCACTTAGGGCGACATATGCAAAAGACACAATTGATGGACGGAATGCTGGACAATGCAAACATTCACCCCAGTCACTAGGATCTGGGTTGAATCCATCATTCTTTTGCTCACCACACCACCCCAGTTTGGACCCAGCCATATGCAAATCAGTCTTGACCCTGTTCCTTGTGGGAACGTTCCAGCCCAAACTGCCAAGCCAGGTCCTCCCTAGACCGGAAACAAGCATCCTGGGACTGGTTTCAGGGCATCACCCTTCACCAGCCAGGCTAGCTTGAATCCAGTGTTGTAGTGAGCACGGGACCCACGTCTGGACTTACCCTTCCCACTTAGGACGACATATGCAAAAGACACAATTGATGGACGGAATGCTGGACAATGCAAACTTTCACCCCCAGGATTTAGGCCCAGATCTCTGTACTGGGGTGAATGTATGACATTGTTCTGCATTCTGTCCATCAATTGTTCTTTTTGCATTTGTCACCCCCGAGTAGGACGGGTATGGACAGACGTGGGTCCCGTGCTCTCCATGCCACTGGAGTCAAGCTATCCTGGCTGATGAGGTGTGAAACCCCGAAACCAGTCCTAGGATGCTTGTTTCCAGTCCAGGGAGGACCTGGCCTGCCAGTTTGGGCTGGACTGTTCCCATGAGGCACAGGTTCAAGACTGATTTGCATATGGCTGGGTTCAAACTGGAATGGCATGGTGAGCAAAAAAACGATGGATTTAGACCCAGATCTCTGTACTGGGGTGAATGTATGACATTGTTCTGGATTCTGTCCATCAATTGTTCTTTTTGCATTTGTCACCCTGAGTGGGACGGGTATGCCCAGACGTGGGTCCCGTGCTCTCCATTTCACTGGAGTCAAGCTATCCTGGCTGATGAGGTGTGAAACCCCAAAACCGGTCCTAGGATGCTTGTTTCCAGTCCAGGGAGGAACTGGCCTGGCAGTTCAGGCTGGACTGTTCCCATGAGGCACAGGTTCAAGACTGATTTGCATATGGCTGGGTTCAAACTGGAATGGCATGGTGAGCAAAGAAATGATGAATTTAGGCACAGATCTGTGTACTGGGGTGAATGTATGACATTGTTCTGCATTCTGTCCATCAATTGTTCTTTTTGCATTGTTGTTTGGAGTCATTTATGTGGTTGTTACTGAATGCGACTGTGTTTTGCTTTTTCCTGCATGTGGCCAATAAAGCTAGTTGCTGCCTGGGGCTCTAAAATCTGTTTAAGATGTGGGGCATTAAAGTTGGTTACAATGTGCAGCAATTACAGTAGGTTATTGTGTGGGGCCATTAAAGCTGGTTACTGAGTTTTATTGCAAGTTACTGTGAAGGACCATTAATGCCACATGTTCAAAGATCCAGATGGGGTGGCAGTGCGTTGTCTTATATGTCCCCAAAACTTGGAATTCTCTGCCAAAGGAATTAAGAATGGAGTTCAATGAGATTTAGTTCAAGAAGTTGATCAAAACATGGCTCTACCCTCATTAGTTTAACTTAGACTCCAGCTCTAGAGGATTGAGGATGCACACTTGACTCACTTAGTGCTGGGAAGACTCAGGGTAGCTACGCGCTGTATAAATTTGCATAAGATAAGGTGAGATGCATATTTATTGCCTGGGACCATTGATGCACCTACTCCCTTGGACCACTGAAACATATAATCCTGAGCAAGAAAATACATATACTGCATAGGAGACAGAAGTCCAATATAGGTCAAGAAGAAATAACCCCATGCAAGATTTTCGGGATATAAACGTAAGATGCACTCACGTACAATAAAACTCACTGAATAAAGAAAGAACAGTGACTATTGTGCAAATGTGATGTATGGCATTGTCTGGCCTATTGATGAATGTTTCTGTTAAGGAGCACCGCCACATTATTTATTGCCTTGATAAAATACTGTACATGAAAGTCTGGGGTCATGTACACTTGTGTATTCACCAGCCCCTCTCTCCATCAATGGTCCCTAAGAGGAAGACTCACATGCTCAGAGAAGTGAGGGATTACTACTGGTAAACATATGTAATGAGTATGCTAGTGCACAGGCTTAGCATCTCCTCCTTGCCAATGCATAGACTGTAGAGAGAGGATCAGGCATGGTCAAATCTATTTCAATTGTAAATGCTTGTTCTAAATACATGGGTTCTGCTATCCAGATCCTAGGATGATAGGCAAAGCTTTTGGTTGATCATTGCAGTAGGTTATTGTACTAAAAGGCATAATTTTTGTCATTGTCCCCCTTTTTTTTCCCGTCTGATTTTAGGACTCTGAACTTTATACCACTGCTAAACAGAAGAACAGCACCTGTATTTCTCACAGAGACACGCACTTTCCATTGAATTTACCTAACTTGTTTATTTAACTTTCCAGTAAGGGCATGGTAGATGTGACTAAAATGCACCAATAGAGTGGAGGTTTCATCTCATATAGGTATGTAGATTTCCCACATAAATAATAAGAATAAATGACTGCCAGGAGAACCACTGTGCAATTTAAAAGCTTTAGAGTAAAACATGGAAAAGGAGGCTGTCTTTGCGATGTAGGGGTACACAACCGGCTCCCACCCTTCTGGCTCACCGAGGAAACACCCGGTGCCTGATATGGCCAGTCCGGCCCTGGTTTCATGTACTAGTAAAAGTTCACCACAACATCTGCACTGAAATGCAATCCAGTCACCCTTCATTTTGAAAAGAAATAGTCATTTCATAAATGCTTTCACGTAACACTCTTGCAGAAAAGAATAACATTTCCACACAGGATTGTGTTTTATAAAAATAAACTGGTAACATTATAAATAACTACTTTACTTTATAAACTTTATTTCGGCTGTAAGCCATAAAAGCACGAGATAAAACAAACATTAAAAACAGTTAAGATATACATTATAAAATGTGCAAAATTATGTGCAATAATAAATAACCATTGTGACAAGTTTTTATTATAATGAACAGTGTTGAATCACCTATAGAGTCTGGCAGCTGCTGCAGCAGGTTGGATGACAACAGCAGATCTTCAAGCGATTCACATCCGGAAATATCCATGTCAACAGTTTCTATCCTGTTCTTCGACACATCCAGATAGATCAGTTGCTTTAACTTCCCTATAGACTTAACAGAAAAAGAACAGCTAACTATTAGTGTGAGTGCCAGGTTACAATGCTTTTTGTGTGATTCTGGAGTTTCAATCATAAAACATCAGTGGGAAGCATGGGGAGAAATCTGTTATTATTCAGTCAATGAACGTTCAAGAGGGAATTATCATGAGTAATTGCCAGAACCAAAATTAGTCGTCCAGAGCTGATGTGGAAAGTACATAATGAGGGCAAAGGGTAATTATCAAATTGGTAATGACTTCTCCAACATTCATCGCAATATCGTTTAGAAATCTCATTTGATCCTTTAGTGAAAAAAGCTAACATGCTTGTGCCGTATGTTCATGCTACATCACTTGACAGGCATTACGATTTGGCATCATAAATAAGTACCTTGAGAAGAGCTAGGCAGAAGTGGCAGAATGACATCTGATTATGAAAACCTTGCTATTTGATTCCCCAGCAATGCCTTACCTTTCTATTGCATATTTTAATTATGAAATATTCCCTTCACACCTTCAATCAAGCATTTGTATAGCGCGCTACTCACCCGGAGGGTCTCAAGGCGCTAGGGGGAGGGGGGTCCGCTACTGTTCGAACAGCCAGGTCTTGAGTTGCTTCCTGAAGGAGAGGTGGTCTTGGGTCAGGCGGAGGTGGATGGGTAGGGAGTTCCACGTCTTGGCAGCCAGGTAGGAGAAGGATCTTCCTCCCGTTGTGGCTCTTCGGATGCGGGGGACGGCAGCGAGGGCGTGGTTGGTCGATCGTAGCTGGCGGGTGGGAGTGTAGAAGGTCAGACGGTCGTTGAGGTATCTGGGGCCTTGGTTGTGGAGAGCTTTGTGTGCGTGGGTGAGGAGTCGGAACGTGATTCTCTTGCTGACGGGGAGCCAGTGCAGGTCTCTCAGGTGTCCGGCGATGTGGCTGTGTCGGGGGATGTCCAGGATGAGTCGAGCTGAGGCGTTCTGGATGCGTTGGAGTCTTTTCTGAAGTTTGGCTGTGGTTCCGGCGTAGAGGGAGTTGCCGTAGTCCAGTCGGCTGGTGACGAGGGCCTGGGTGACCGTCTTCCTGGTTTCGGTGGGGATCCACCGGAAGATCTTCCGCAGCATGCGTAGGATGTTGAAGCAAGACGAGGAGACGGCGTTGACTTGTCTGGTCATTGAGAGGGAGGAGAATATTGAGAACACCTTGAGAATATTTGCATTTTAATTTTCCTATTCCTTTAGATATTCTTAGACATTTAAAAAAAATTACATTTCAGTTGTTAAACGTTTGTACTAAATGATCTGCTACTCTTTCGCAATCCAAGACATGCCAAAACTCGACAAGGTGGCAGGTCCTTCTCGGTAAGGACGGCTAAGCTTTGGAATGCTCTGCCTATCCATCTAGGTTTGGTCGAGACAGAACAGGGATCCCCGAAGGACTTAAGAACTTTGCTCTTCAGTGAGGAGTAGATTAGCTGGCCGGTCTTTTCTTCAATCTCGCTTTTAGCGCCACGAAGCCTCAATGGAGGCAGCTGCACGCTCTACAAATGGCTTTGTTTGATCAATAAATGAATTGTTTTTATTGCAGTAACATCTTTCAATAAAATACAAACCCACCACAAAGCTCACAAGGGGTTCTCAAGCAAAGATGGCAGAGGGCTAGAGAGCTCTGGAGTAACATTTGCAAAAAGCATGCAGGCACCAGTGTGTGTTCCTTCCTGTCCTTCTGCCAGACCTGTGGTACATTACTGCAACTACTGGCACCTACTGCCAATAGAGTATATTCTGGGGCTCGAATGGTCACCGTGGATCTAAACATTGCCACCTATCCTGATGCCAACTTCAGCACACGATCCGTTACGTTGGGAAGCCTGCTTTGCCTGCAGATGCAGTAATAGTGCTTTGTCCTTTATGAAGTAGTGTGGCTCATATCAGCCCACACTGTGTAACTGGCTGAAAGTCATCAAGAATACGAGTAACAGCCTCCCTCCCTCCTCCTAGCACCACAAACGCCATGCAGCTTAGCAATGCACAGGATGACGCCAGCTGACAGTAAATGTCCACCCAGATGCAGTTTTTTTTTATTGTTACTTGTTAAGCACAACAAATCACCCTGAAAGTGTTTCCAGGCGCTGCTGCATATCTTCAGGTATGGGTGTAGTAACGTAGTCCACGCTGGTAGGATGTGGATTAAGTAGGTTTATTGAAGTAGACAACATGTAGCATAGTTCCTGTACAGCAGCCCCACCAGGAGCAGCCTGCTAGCTGCTCAGCCCATCCACCAACTGTCACCAGTCACCCAAGCATTCCACTCATGGCCCACGCACCAACATTCCACACAGAACACACACTGGCTGAGCAGCTAGGAACAAGATAACATAGAACATTATAACACAACATGAAGATACTACATTATCTCCTTCCTATAAAATAGAAGAATAATGAAACCAAACTATAAAAACTATAGACAACAAAGTATAACAGAAGTCAATGTTCCAAAACCCAGGTATGAACGGTAGAAACCACATCACGAGAGGGAAAAGGATAATGTAGTAACGTAGTCCACGCTGGTAGGATGTGGGTTAAGTAGGTTTATTGAAGTAGACAACATGTAGCATAGATCCTGTACAGCAGCCCCACCAGGAGCAGCCTGCTAGCTGCTCAGCCCATCCACCAACTGTCACCACTCACACCAGTCACCCAAGCATTCCACTCATGGCCCACGCACCAACATTCCACACAGAACACACACTGGCTGAGCAGCTAGGAACAAGATAACATAAAACATTATAACACAACACGAAGATACTACAATGGGCTACAAACTAAGGTATTCTGAGTAATGGACTAATAGCATGGCTAAAATATCCATGTTTTAAGAGCTTTTTTAAACTGTCTGTGGTCGATATTAATAAGAAGATCTATTGGGAGCCGGTTCCAGTATTGAGGGGCTAGGCACAAGAATGATCTACATGCATTTCTGGCAGTGCGAATGCGGCAAGGGTGTGATAGACATTTCATGCAGGACATAAGACTTTTGATGGGGGCATACCACTTGAGTTTTTTTTCTGTGAGTACTGAGGTCCATTCCCATAAAGGGATTTGTGGACCAAACAAAAAGTTTAAACCGTGATCACTTTTTTTATAGGCAACCAGTCAAGGCTTCTTAGAATGGGTTCTGAAGGGGATAAGGGTGGAAGATGACAAATTAAATGTGCTGCTGTATTTTGGACCACCTGAAGTTTTGAAGACAAACTTTCATTCATAGAAGCCATCAGCGACGTTCCCATAGTCCAGGCGACTAATTATTAGGGCCTGGACTAAGGATTTTCTTGATTGATGTGGTAACCACTGAAATACTTTTCTTAAAAGGAGCATAATACCAAAACATGTGCCCATGATGTAGTTTACATGTTCCTTCATGGACAGATTCTCATCCACCATGATTCCCATGTTTCTCATCACTGCCTTATGAGTTGGAGCTATGCCTAAGCTTTAAGATCACCAGTCATCTGACCAGATCGAGTGGGCTTTCCCAAACAGTACAACCTCTGTTTGGTTTTCATTAAGTTGCAAACAATTCTGCTGCATCCACATCCATGCAGTCTCTGAATCTTACTTTGATAGACTCCGGAATTGGTCTCATTGTGATAAGCTGATCGTCATGTGTGTAGGACATGACCTTGAACCCATATGATTTTATCATTTGTGCGAGTGGTGCCACGTAAATGTTAAAAAGAGTGGGACTTAATGTGGATCTCTGTGGCACTCTCCTGTCGAAGGATATGGTTCGGGAGACAAAGGACTCTAATTGCACTGTGTGAGTGCGACCACTAGGAAAGCTCTTTAGCCAGCCCAAGGCTTCTCAGCCGACACCAAACTCTTCCAGTCTTTTGATTAAGACTGCATGAGAGATGGTGTTGAAAGCCGCTGATGGAGCCAATAAAACCAGCATTGCTGTGTGTCCATCATCCAGGGAAAGTCTAATATTGTCTAAGATCTCTACCAGTGCCGTCTCCGTGCTATGCAATGCATAGAAACCTGACTGGGAAGGGTCGAGCAGATGGCGGCTTTCTAATAATGCCATCAATTGCGTGTTCACCAATGTTTCCATAACTTTCCCCAGAAAAGTAAGTAAGGAAATTGGTCTAAAATTTCCCTGTTCTTTAGGATATGCCGTGGGCCTTTTAAGAATGGGTTTAACCCTGGCTGATTTTCAAGTAGCTGGAATTGATTTCAGGTTCAACGAGAGATTGAACAGGTTGATAAGACCATGAAGAAGGACAGGGGTCAGAGTGGACATAATATACGGAGGTGCAAAGTCTTCTGGAGAGCCTGACTTAACTTTCTTTATCAGGGCGCTAACTTCATCTTGCGTCACCGTAGCAAACTCCTCCAGTAGCGCTGGGCAAACACTTCCCTCAATAATATGCTCCATTTTCACTTCATGTGCGTTCTCATTTGCAAAGGTATTATAGATTTTGGTAATTTTTTCATCGATGAAATTGGCCTGCTCTTCTACCAAGCTCTGTGAGGCCAGGATAGCTTACTCACAAGACTTGGGATTGGTAAATTCTTCAAGAATTTTATACAGTTCTTTATGTGAATTAGCAGCATTGTCGATTCTATCTACAATATGCGCTTTCTTGGCAGCATTGATGTTGTCAAGATAGCATCTTAGGGCCCTTGTATAGGTTAATATGTCTTCGTTCTTTTTTGAAGACCTCTATTTATGTTCCAGTTTCCTACAAGCAGTCTTTTCAGTCTTCAAAGAGTCCGTAAATCATGGTGCCAACGTAATCTTATGCTTAGGGTTACTCATTGTGACAGGGGCCATCTTATCTAATGTTAGAGAGATGGCACTCTCTAAAACTACTAAGGCCATGTCCAGATTGGTATGGTCCATTAAGGAGGGAGGACGATATATGAGGTGAAAGTGGCTAAGTCAACTTTCTTCCATGGCCTGCTTAACTTAGGAGCTGTGGTTGTGACGTCAGGAGAGACTTCTGCTTGGAAGTGGAATTTAATGGCATAGTGATCCAACCAGACCAATGGGGAGGGAGGGTCAACCCTAATATTTGGTTCATTAGTTAGTTAACAGTAGGTCCAAATTGTGACCTGCTATATGAGTGGGTCTTATTACCTTTTGATACAGTCCTAAGGATTCTAAAGCTGCGATTAAACGAGTGGTATCAGGGTTTGAGGTTAGTTCTGCATGGTGACTTAAAGTCCCCCACCAGTAGAAAGTTGTCTGCGGCAAGGATGTGGGAAGCTAAGCATTCCATCAATTTATTGCTAAAGTCACGTTTTAACCCTGGGGTCTCTATATAAGTGCTCTCTACATGTTTCTTTCCCAGGTGTTTCCAGTCTAAAAATACAGATTTCTGCCCACTCTGTGTTATACGACTTGAATAGGATGAATTCTATTCGATTGTGAGAAGCTATTGCAATACCCCCTCCTATTTTGTTTTTTGACAGTGATACTTATGGTGGCCTGGATTGATAAACCATTATCCAAAACAAAGTTATCTACCCCAGACTCATAAATCATGTTGTGTCTCCCCATGGAGGCGTCTAACTTTGCTACACTTCATACTAAGGGATTAGACTGCATCCAAGAAGTGAAGGACACCAATTTACTAATACAAAAAAAGGCGGGAAAAGATGTTGGACGGCTCATCACACGTCCTCTCTAGAAGTGAATCACCAAAATTAGAGTGTGACCTTCCGAATCTGAATGTGTTTGTCTAACTGCTTTTGTAAACCTGAAGAGTAATAACAGGTTGGGATGGTCTCAAATTAAGGGGCATCCCTTTTAGGATACAGGGACCCTCACCCACCAAGTACCATGCATCGACATTGGGTCCTGCTTCTTGTCAGGTGGGGGGGCTCAATACCCGATGGACATCCCTTCGGAGCTCTTAGCAAAGATCTTTTTTATTCTTAGTTTAACATAGGGACGGTGAACTCCCCCCACTGCAAGATGAGCTCTTCTGTGCAGAGGTCCTGATGTGTGTAGATTGGGCAATGTGAAGTGCAAGATGTTAAAATTGCCTAAAGTTATCCAAGGTACTAGTTTATTCAGCAAGTAGTTTCCATGTTAAGGGTAAAAAACAGCAGGACTCCCCGGACATAATTCATCCTTAGAGTTTCTAATGGATTGCCATGTTTCTTGCCTTCAGTGGCCCGAAGGGTCAACGGCATTCTTCAGGACTGTAATATAGCCCTAATCTATCAGTAGGAGAGAGGCACTATAGTAGTGACAAACACACAACATGCTTGCTCTTTAGTGTATGGGAATGATGCTAACAAGTCACTCACATGTAGTATCCATCAATGTGCTTGCAAGCGACAACATGGCTGGTGCAAGGAAAAGACAAGAAGCTGACACAGCAACAGCCCACTTGCCACTACAGATGTGGTTCTCAATCAGTGTTTTGAAGCAATGCATTGAAGCAGTCTATCATTTGAGAGAGGCTAGGAAAGATTGCAGGACATATTGCAAGTGAAACTGAAAGAACACCACAACTATAGAAATGTTTCTCCTCTGGTTGCAAGGAAGACAATGATGAACTCATGAATATTCAAGGATATTGCCCAGGTTCAACCCAATGCCCTTCTGCTCCTGTGAGAGTACCAAGACCCCTGATGAGAAGGTTTAGTCACGGTCCATGTTCCTGTGTCCCCAGCTGATCAAGTAAATATCAAAAAGTCAATTGCCCAACATACGAGACAACCCTTAAAGGTTTTGTTGAAGAAATGCAAACTGTATTCGAATGTTAAAAACCTAATTGGCCTGATGTTAATTGACTGCTATGTATCATTATGCCAAGAGATGTGAAAGATCATTTACTAGAAAAGGCTAATGGACTCTGAAAAGCACCTGTTGATGCAGCTACTCTTATTGCTGCTAGAGGTACACTGTTGAATGCTGTTATTCAGGTACGTAGGTTATAACAGACTGGACCAAAATCAATAATTCAAAGACAACAAAGGTGAACCCCTTGCTGATTATCTTGTTAATTGAAAAGATGTGTTTTAGCATTATTCTAGTGTTGTTGAAACGACTGAGAATACTCAAGAAGCTGTTGATACTCAGTTTGTTCAGGGACTATTAGGCAAGGTATAGTAGCATCTGTGACCATCTGTGAAGTAGACTAAAAGTCTGAGTTGGGTTCTGTTGAACATCACTGTGCTGTTGTGCAGGAAAGGGAAAAAACAATCTGCTGAATCTAAGTTAATGTCTTTACAAATGCAATCCTTCCAACAAAAGGTCAGAAGGAGGGGCCAGGAAGGAATGGGAATGACCAACTACAGTGGGAAGTATGAGGTAGTGGTACGCAGGGAGGAGGAATGCCCAGACGGAGCCAGGGACAGGAAAAGAGAGATTCTGCTTCCCTGGTGGGTGCTCCTGTTTCAGTTGAGGCAGCTGGGGGACTGGAAAAGCCATTGTCCCAACCTTTCCCATAGCTCACATAATCAGCTTAAACACTCTGATTTAACTCTGTTTTACAAAACCAATATCCTACCTTTTGGGACTGCCCAAAGGAGAACCAATCACTCAGTGAATACTTTAATCCCTGCAGATCAGAAAGGACAATACATATGATGTGTCACTAATGGAAAGCCCACTTTGTGCCTTATTAATACTAGTGTAAGTAGCCTCCCTTGAAAACATGTGAAATGTCTTCAGTGACTCTCTAAAGTGTAACTATTGATGCAGTTACCTTTCTCATTATATTACTGATCCTATGTCCTATGTCTTTGAGTCAGTGACTGACATGCCTTTCTCTTGAGTCTTACTCACCTGAAAACCTACTAGTGAAAGAATTCTTGTGTATATTGAAATGTACAGTGTATTATACCAATGATGATGTCTATTTGAATGTACAAAGCAAACACAAAGAGATGATGGACGGAGTGCTGAAACTTTTCAAACACTCACCACCAGTCACAGATCTGGGTTGAATCCATCATCGTTCTTTAGCTCACTTCGCTACCCCAGTTTAGACACAGTTATATGCAAATCAGACTTGACCCTGTGCCTCATGGGAACAGTCCAGCCTGAACTGCCAAGCCATGTCTTCCCTGGACCGGAAACAAGCATCCTGGGAACGGTTTCGGGGTAACACCCCTCATCAGCCAGGCTAGCTTGAATCCAGTGGTAAAGTGAGCAAGGGACCCATGTCTGGGCATACCCTGCCAACTTAGGGCGAACAAAGCAAACACAAAGAGATGATGGATGGAGTGCTGAAACTTTTCAAACACTCACCCCCAGTCACAGATCGGGGTTGAATCCATCATCGTTCTTTAGCTCACTTCGCCACCCCAGTTCAGACACAGCTATATGTAAATCAGACGTGACCCTGTGCCTCATGGGAATAGTCGAGCCCGAACTGCCAAGCCATGTCTTCCCTGGACTAGAAACAAGCATCATGGGACTGGTTTCGGGGTAACACCCCTCATCAGCCAGGCTAGCTTGAATCCAGTGGCAAAGTGAGCAAGGGACCCACGTCTGGGCATAGCCTGCCAAATTAGGGCGAACAAAGCAAACACAAAGAGATGATGGACGGAGTGCTGAAACTTTTCAAACACTCACCCCCAGTCACAGATCAGGGTTGAAACCATCATCGTTCTTTAGCTCACTTCGCCACCCCAGTTCAGACACAGCTATATACAAATCAGACGTGACCCTGTGCCTCATGGGAACAGTGCAGCCCGAACTGCCAAGCTAGGTCTACCCTGAACCGGAAACAAGCATCCTGGGACCGTTTTCAGGGTAACACCCCTCATCAGCTAGGCTAGCTTGAATCCAGTGGCAAAGTGAGCAAGGGGCCCACGTCTGGGCATACCCTGCCAACTTAGGGCGAACAAAGCAAACACAAGGAGATGATGGACGGAGCGCTGAAACGTTTCAGACACTCACCCCCAGTCACAGATCTGGGTTGAATCCATCATCGTTCTTTAGCTCACTTCTCCACCTCAGTTCAGACCCAGCTATATGCAAATCAGTCTTGACCCTGTGCCTCATGGGAACAGTTCAGCCCGAACTGCCAAACCATGTCTTTCCTGGACCGGAAACAAGCATCCTGGGACCGGTTTTGGGGTAACACCCCTCATCAGCCAGGCTAGTTTAAATCCAGTGGCAAAGTGAGCAAGGGACCCACGTCTGGGCATACCCTGCCAACTTAGGGTGAACAAGGCAAACACAAGGAGATGATGGACGGAGCGCTGAAACTTTTCAGACACTTACCCCACGTCACAGATCTGGGTTGAATCTATCATCGTTCTTTAGCTAACTTCGCCACCTCAGTTCAGACCCAGCTATATGCAAATCAGTCTTGACCCTGTGCCTCATGGGAACAGTCCAGCCCGAACTGCCTAGCCAGGTCTTCCCTGAACCGGAAACAAGCATCCTGGGACTGGTTTTGGGGTAACACCCCTCATCAGCCAGGCTAGCTTGAATCCAGTGGCAAAGTGAGCAAGGGACCCAGGTCTTGGCATACCCTGCCACTGGATTCAAGCTATCCTGGCTGATGAGGGATGAAACCCCGAAAACGGTCCTAGGATGCTTGTTTTCAGTCCAGTGAGGACCTGGCCTGGCAGTTCGGGCTGGACTGTTCCCATTGGGCGCAGGGTCAGGCCAGATTTGCATATGGCTGGGTTCAAACTGGAATGGCATTGAGAGCAAAAAAACAATGGATTTAGGCCCAGATCTCTGTACTGGTGTGAATGTATGACATTGTTCTGCATTCTTTCCATCAATTGTTCTTTTTGCACTTGTCCTAGCTTTACCCAACCTTGTATCAATCTCTTTTATGCACCTTTGCCAAACTGTAATCTTGTGTATTATGTTGATGGTTCATGTCTTAGAATTGAAAAAGAAGCGTTAGTTGCAGGCTGTACTGTGTGCAATTTATCTTTGTTTGCCTAAGATACATTCTGCTCAAGTCGCTGAACTAACTCATCTCACACGCTTATGTATTTTAGATGCTCAAAAATGTGTAACAAAATATTTTCTGATTCAAAGTATATTTTGGGGTGGATTTCGACTTTGGCTCCTCTAGATGCAATAAGGATGCCTTATTTATTCAGGAAACAAGATCATGAAGCATTGGCAAAGCTAATAGGTGTCACCTATGTGACCTTTTGGCTTTGCCTAGGCTTTTTGCCGATGCTGTACAGCAACAGCCAAATAAAAGAAAATGAAAAAGTGTATCATGATGTAATGCGTGCATAGTGTGAATATGTCATGACACTACTGGCATTGTGTTATTTTGTAGCTGTGCGCACGTGATGAATATGCACATGGCATGCAACACCACACATGCCTGAGTTTACTGATTGGTGTGGGCACAATTTTCTTAATTTCTTTACCAACCCAAATGTCAGACACAACTTGGATTGGTTTATATACATTTGGAACAACAATCTTGTCAATTTTATTATCTGCCAAGTGCAAAGCTGCCAGCCTTGACGGCATTCGATCTGATGTTGGTCAATATGATAATACACAATTTGTTGTGAAAGTGTAATATTGATAAAAGAATTTAAATACCAATCAGGTTTATACATGCCAATATTGCTCCTTGATATCTCACAAAAAATAATCAGCCAATTGTTCATCACTCACAAGAACTGGATGATGTTTGGAATATTTTTTAAACCATCCAGTTTGATTTAAGACAGGGGTTCAGCACGATTTTGCAATCCAGGTCTCTAAATCCTCTTATCAAATAATACTATGTCATTTATACAGGAGAATTGTACACACTTGTTTTCGAACAGGTTGGGGGGCAGAAATATGACCATCTAAGGACATCCTGTTGCTTGACAGGTGGGCAGGTGACGTTATTGAGAGTGTGAGCCAGTAGGAAAGACAATCTTTCATTCTCATGGCTTGAGATGAACGAACTACCATCTCTTTTATTCGGTTGAGGATATACGTTCAGGATTTATGAGGCAGGGTCGGCCAGGAAGTTAGTAATTGGGCTGTCTGGAAGTCAGCAAGTGGGCAGTTTCCATTGCTAAGGGATGGAAACTTAGGTTACTTTAGGAGATTTTAATTATAATCATAAAAGGATGTAGGGGGTCGAAAACATGAAACAAGAAATTTTTAAGGTACACCATTCTAGTTGAGTGAGTAGGCAGACACAGCAAAGGAACTTTGGACCCCAGTGATGAAAAGAATGGTTGGATTGCAGGCTTGTTGTGGGACTGGCAGCTCCAACTGAGGAAAAGACTGATATGTCAGTAAGCAGAGCTTGTCCAATGAATGAGCAAGCCATCCTGAGGACTCGTAGGTTTATGTGAGGAAGAGATTGATTGGTCGATCAGCCTTGGTCCCCTGATTGGGTGGGTTTTGCAGAGGTCAGGGAGGTCAAAGTGAAGAAAAGACCAGTAGATGAGTAGAGTGCATAATGGACAGTAGACCTTGCAACAGACCAAGAGTTCCAAAGGCAGAAGGCAGTGATGCTGTTGTCTTTAGGAGTGAGCAGGCAGAAGTGATAGAGAATAATTAATTAGATTTACGTTTTACATTTAAATACACGTATTAGTGCCTATGTTGATGAGTCTGAAGATGTAATTGTATGAGTTTTTCCCTAATTGAACTCTAATCAACTTCTAAGCGCCCGTGCTTCTTCCTTACGGTAGCGTCCTAGATGCCCAATTCCGCCAATGTAATAATCTTCTTAATAAACATGTTCTTGCAACTAGTATCACACAAGGAAATTGTACATTTATGGCATGTTCATTACATAAAAGAAAGAAATACTACTGCTGTGAATATACATACCCCTGGAACCGTTTGAAGTGAATTATTGTCCAGCCACAACTCCTTTAGGTTCTGTATCTGTTCCAGACCTTCAGGCTGTGGAAGAAATCAAACAACCTTGATCAGACAGCGCACATTGTCCACCTCCCTTGCATCGGCACTGTTCAGGATGACACCACACCCAAAGCAGTATAATAACATAAATAAAACGAAGTAAGCAGTGCTTAATTTGTAAAAAACATAAGTGCCAGAGCTCTCATCATGAGGCCACTGCTGCTTGCACCGTACATTGCCCCGGCCATGTTACCAATGATAGTGACAACTCAACTACTAACCATCACAGTCCTACAAGTGTGACAATTCGGACTATTCCAGGCCCCCAAAGCTATAACAATGTCTTGGGCAGCAGGAAATAGTAATTTTTTATGTATATTGAACTGATACTTGAAAGTTGTTGTGGTCATCTCTTAATTAGCCAGACAGCGCCACCTCATGGCAGACTGTCACAAGCTAGCTCCGGTGTTGATAATTAAGTGCCAGTGCCGAGCACCAGAAACCACTGGCTCAAATTGAGCACTGGCAGTAAGATTTCTGTTATGTTAGTCACACCACCTCATTTCGTCGACTGATCTCTAGGTTCAATGAACACAGGTTGTTTATGGGTGCTGCAAATTTATTGGATGTGTCAATATACACGAACTCCACTGCCAAATTGTGAGCAAAATAGCGGTAGAAGCAGCCAATTAGAAGTCGATTTTGATGATTCACATCTTTAAGCAATTGCTTCCGTACCAATCAATTCAACTATTTTATAGGCTTACCAGCAAGCTCTGGAAGAGCGGCGCAAGCGTGTACGCCTTCATGCCAGTAATTAAAATGTCACATGCTCTCTTATTCTTGTAATACGTTTTCTTGCATGAAAGAGTAAGATTCGGAAATGCTGAGGACTTGAAATTCCAGATGAAGCACATTGGGGTGCAGAATGTCAAATCAAATGTAGCCAGGAGTGCGAAATTTTCATTCCATGAATTTCACACAGGTCATCTCGGCTGACTTTTGAACTCGAGGTATTCCATTGAGTTCAATTTTGATACAAGATCATGCATTTTATCTGTCAACTGTAACGGAATTTTACCTAATTAGTCATGTTGAAAATTGCAAAATGTATTTTTGCTACAATTTTGCACAGGCCTAAATGTAACGCTTTAAGCACTCTGAAGCATTTGGGGAGCCATGCGCTCTATAAATCAGATAGAATAGAATAGAGTAGAACGCATATGTGACTTTTAGGTAGTTACCTCTACTCCATGCATAGGAGAAATGTAAGGCGGAGCACATTTCATCATCCCCCAGAGGGCAGCCAAAATTGCAGATGCAGATGTGATAGGTAAACAGATACATGAACATTTGTGATCTCTTCTATCCCATTATATGTTATTTGTGGATCTGAATCTGGATTACAGCTCTCCCTTGCATATTTCTGTGTCAGTCTCTGATTAGGCTACACCACACGTTTGGGACACCTCGCCGAACCTCATGCATGACACCCAGACTCTCCCCAAATATGCTGCTCTATAAACCCACACTACAAAACAACCAACAAATAGAACAATCACTTACCCAAAGCCTGCAAGTTTATGAAAATGCAATGATCTCTCTTACATTTCTCTGCTTGCATCAGCCACAAGTTTGTTGATAAACATTTGGTAGTCATCTGTAACCTTTACACATGGCACCACAGTTCTTCCTAGATAGGTCAGTTGTACTGACCTGATGTGTCTATACATGGAAGGAGTGTGCATGCTGTAGCATGTTGAGTTTGGATGCTGTGAAAATGTGATGAAGGTGTCCTTCATAGACAAAATCTCATTATTCGCACAATACTTATGTGCAACAAGTCAATAAGTAAAGAAAGATATGGCCAGAAACTATCAGAAATGAATCCATATATATTTAGTCAGGTATATCAAATGATATTAAGCAGCATCAATATAAATTGGAAGTTTTAAGTGGTCAAGGGGCCAACTTGACACAAAGGGCTCAGCATTGTGCAAACAATGCAAAATAGTGAACAGCAAACAGGAAAGAAGCAGCGAAAAGAAATAACTATTCAATAAGGTGCATGGAAAATTTGAAGATACCAGTTCATAGTAGTTCCATTGCACATATAGGTACCCAATAACCCACATCTTTTCAGCTGGTTTATTGTCGACGGCGTTTCACCCTTCCATAATTCAACAGGTAATCATCACGACAAAGCACTACATGAACACCAAAAATATAGATTGCTGCATGAAAGAAAAAGTGGAAAATTAATCCCCCATCACTTATAAACCAAAACGTATTAAAAAGGGGAAAAGAGGCCATATCATGAGTACTTGCAAATTCAGTACTGGGGTGATCTGAAACAGAAATACATTAATTGTACACACTACAAAAGTAGTATGGAGGTATCTAAACGTGCCAAGATGTGCATATGGGCACACACTCAAGTGAGGAGGTGAATGGAACTTACAGATAAGTCTTGCAAATGTATTGCTCTTAAAAAAATATAATCAAAAAAGGATTGTCAAGGCAAAACAACTGCATCAGAAGAGATCAGGGAGGGAGGTCGAATGGCCACTCACAAAGAGTCGCAATAAATGACGTACTGAACGTGCTGAACAGTCACTGATAATTTTCTGAAAACCTGAAAATCAAAGGGCAAAAAAACTGAATCAACTAATGATAATCCTTAGCAACCTGTTATAAGGGCAGCACAAAAGGAGGCAAGACAACGGTACCTGTGAAGTAATGAATCCATCGTCCAAACTGCAGCGCAGTACTCCAGTTCTCAAAGAAACCATATGCTGAACCTGGGCACATCAATTAAGGGTAAGGTAGACACCTGAGGGATGCACGTTTGATGCGTCAGGGGCGGAGAACCACCAGAATGTGCAATGTAATGGTGCGAGGATAATAACCGCATGAGGCATGAGTCAAGGTAGGAAAAACAGTAGAACGCGCAAGGAAGGCGCATTAACAATCAACGCTGTAACAATAAACCGTGCACTGAAAAATCAGCGAGTGATATGTTAAGCATACGTAAAGGGATGAAAAACACTTGAATGAGTTACCTGATGGCCCCAGGATAACAAACGCATGAAGCATGAATAGAAGAAAACACTAGAATGCGCAAAGTGAGGACAATGAATGCTATACCATTAGGAGGTGCATCGGAAGGCACAGCGACGGGGAAGACGTCCATAAGAGTGTATAGAAAATGTGGGGGCATTGGGGAGAAACCTTAAAAAAGGGGGCAACTGATGTTCATAGGTAAAAACAATCACAATAGTCCTCTTGAATTGTGAATCCAAAAGAACTACAAAAATGGAAAAAACAATAAACAAAGAGTAACCAAGGAAAAACATGAAAAACAGACTGGTGATCTCAAAACATAAGCACAAGGGATGGTACCCGTAAAAGACAGAATAATAATGTAAATAGGAAGAATCTGACCCGTATGAAGGGCTTACAATATAGAGTGATAACAATGAGATAAGGTAGGGTCCCAAAGGTTCAGAAACCTGAATATTAGAGGAATGAGTTAAGCAAAGGAGATCAACCAATGAAAAAGATATACATGTAATGATGGCATAGTTAGAGGGCACTATCCCATATGAGGGGACTTACAATCTAGTGTGAAATCAAACACTTAGGTCGTGATCATGTTATTCCATTCATCAAGTGTATTTAGTCCTGTGTTGACAGAGTCACATTTGGAAATCCAGCGGCATTCTTAGCGCATCTGTGATAAGTTACCCCCCCATGCTGGAAGTTGAGGTTGTTCAATGATCTGCCATGTGAAATCCTTTTCAGTGTGGTTTTGTGACAAATGTATTTGTGTCACAGCCAAGCTATAACCAATGCAGAATATTTGTCCATCTGAGTAGAATACTACTTTATCATGCTTTATAGAGGAGATACTACTTAAGCAAAGACTGCCTATCTTTGAAATATAAATCTTGTAATACCTCTACCTCTTTGTATGTGTACAATCTCTTTGTGAATTTTCTATTATACTCTCCAGTGTGACACATCTGATTATATCAATGGAATTTCTAATTGTCTGGCTTTCAAAATGGCAGCCATGGACTTTGAGCCTGTTCAATGTTAGACTCAGGCTACTCCTCCAGCTGGGGTCATAGCCTCAATGCTGCAACAATTCTTCTTTGTTTCAACTTCTTTAGCAGCATGTCTAAGGTGGATCTGAAGACGTTGCTTACACTCCAAGGCCAAAATCACATATCCACTACTCTGAACCCATTTTCCATCATATTGGATTTTATTGTACTTTAATAACGTTTTTACAGCAACAAGAAGATACCATGCTGACTTAAACCTCTGCTCATTTGGACAGCAGAGACTCAAACCAGAAAAATAAATTACACCACAGACATATAGAGAAGATAGAAATAGAGTGACAGTGTATTCCATCTAATGACCACGATCTTACTTGGAGGAAAGCTCTATCAAACAACTCTGGAGCTAAACGTGTGTCAGCTGTGAATCTTCACAAATGCTCATCTTCAGCATGTGAAACCTCTTCCTCATGACTATGGTGGAGGAGTAAACCAACTTTACTTTTCAATACATTGCAGCCTTAGAGTGTTTATTTTATACAAAAGGTGGTGCTACAAGCCTGTTATCAATGCAAAGCAATTATATAGCGATGTATACACCTGACGAACCGCTTGAACTGATCTCTTCGGCAAGGTATGCTTTCACTGGATACCCCAGTGGCAATGACTACAGGACAGACTTCTCCTTGGTAGAGGGTGATTTGAAATTATTATGTCCCTTTGCATAGAATGCATAAGGCCTAATTTCTTTGATTTATCCTGAGCACAGGAGCAAGTATATAGCCATAGGAGTGAAATTGTAGTACCCAAGTAGTCTCTGATGTCTTAATTACTGTTCCCTTCCTTTCCCTGAGATTTCACTTGCATTCTTTCAGTCAGTATTCCGCTCTTCCCTCCTTCTAATGTGTACCAATAAAATGTGTAAAACACGAAGTTATCATTATTAGTTTGTACAACTTCCTTGTTCCTCATATATTTCCCCCTATTTGAGTTCCCTAGCTCGTGCTTCAGTTGTTCATTAGGTTGTTAGTGCCATGTGATGTCCACACATGTGACATGCATTCATGGACTTGCCCACCTCACGGGTAAGAGTGCGCTTTACAAATACACATAACATATCTACTTCTCTTTTTCAGCTCTTAGTCATACCTAAGCCATTAAGCATGGCCTCCCCCACCGCGTGTCCTTTCTTTAAATCATTTGTATTACTTTCTCCTTGGTACTGGAAGCCTCTCCATCTTCCTGTTCACTCATCTTCAACTTTGGCTAATATTGATGTTCACTTGACGAATCACTTGCTGTCTTAGGCTTTTATCAGGACTTTTCCGCTTGTTCAAATTGTTGCACCACGTGATTGTGCTTTTCAAATTGTATTAATGCATATCATTTACATTTTTAATTCTCAGTGCACTTATGTTTTTATTCTAGCTGCATATTTTTGTGCTTTTTGGATGTAAGCCCAAAATAAATTAAATACATACATTATTGGAGAGTAATAGTCCTGCAGGACTAGTCAGATGGTATCTCTGTGCTGGAGTACATCACTAAAACATTGGATAGAAAGGCTCCCTTTGTACTTGTTTGTTCTTTAAAAGTCTTCCAACGGCATATCTAGGGATTATGCTCACTTTCGTGGGATTATCTGTGCTAGGCACGATTATATTGAGAGTTTTGGTGCACTAGACGTCCAAGAAGAAGACATGATCACCTCATGGACAAGCTTTCTGTAAATCAAATTCTTGTGGCTTGAGGATTTAGAAATAAAATTACGTTCTGAATGTGAAAAAGTGATGTTAAGCACACACCGAAGGCCTGGTTCACAAAATGGTGAAGCGCCACAAGGAATGATATGGAATGCCCTAAAGTATAATTTACACATTGTATACTTTCCATGATTCTCAAAGGGGAGAATGCATTTGTATAGATATAGAAGTGCGGGGTTACAGAATTAGAACGTCTGCAGTCTCGAATATGGACATAACGAAATGTTGGGCATTCCCAAAGGTTGGGCATTCTCAATGGAGGTCCAGCAGTGCCAGTTCCATTTTTATCTGCTCTGTCAGCGGCATTTAATGTATCAGATGGCTTCTTTTTCCTCCACCTGTTTCTTCCAACTACACCTTCTCCATCACACTGTTCTGTGTTTTACTCGTTCTGACTTGATCTCAGCAGGTACTCTTCCAGCCAGTTTAATGTTGGCTTAGGGAACCATGTTGTACTATGAATTGCAAATGGCTTTGAGAAGTTATTCAATATGCAGCCAACTATTTGATATCCAAGGCCGGGCCCACTCTAAGGATTCTTCATTAGCTAATCATCTCTTAGAAGATGACCTTTAAGCTTCTGTGCGTGACACACCTACTCTTTATGGATGGAAACTCCTAGCATTTTATCAAGGACAAGGTCAGAATTCTGCCATCAGCCATCCTTTGCCCTTTCTCACATGCCTCATATATTCTTTTGGATTTTTATTCTTCTCCTGTGCTGATTACACCACACTTTTCATCTACCTGAATAAGGACTTCTCTGTCACCGAGGCCATTTTAGAAATTTCTGTGAGACTTTGCAGAGTTGGTGAATTGCAATGATCCATTTTTTACTCTGAGTTTTACTCTGTTTTACTCTGACAAGGGGCTCTGCCTGCCTCTGGTTGGATGACTTGTGGACCCTTAATACGGCCATTTAACTCCTCCACAACTCTTTGCAATCTTGGCTTCATTTTAGACTCTGCACCTCTGAGAGTCATTAAAGGCTTTAAAGACTTTAACTTATTTCTTACTTCTGAAAATCGTAAGAAAAATGTTTCACCACCTCCCAATTTCCTGCCACAAAACATCGGTCCACGAAATCATCTAATATCACCTACATAATGGCACTGTGCTTTATTTGGGTCTTGCCAAATACTTTGAAGTATATTTGACATGCATTCATGCAGCACAACGCAGCACGCCACCTTGATGCCCTGCACTGCATGAAAAGGAAAGGGAAGGAATGCATTCCTGTCTTTTCCTTGGGCTGACGCACTTCAGGCAGCCTAGCGTCAATGCAGGCACCCTTGCACCATGATGCAACAGTGCCTGTGTTACAAGGACGATTGTTTTTGTACAGGAAGGGACACCTTCCTGCACAAAAACAAACTTTCGAGGCATTTTCCTCTTTCTATGTGTGCTGCACATGGCAGCACACATAGAAAGAGGAAATAACAAGGAGAAAAACTATTTCTCCTTGTTACGCCATGCTTTGGGAGGCGTAAGCGATTTCACGCAATCCCAGGTTTTCACAAACCTTTGTAAATCTAGGGGTAGATTTATCAACATTTCAAGTCACCTTGCTGCGTTGTACTACTTGAAAGTGGAAAGGCAGGCATGCGCTGTATTTAACATTATACAGTGCATTCCTGTCCTTTCCTTGCGCTGGCACACTATGAGCTGCTTAGCGCCAAAGTAGGCACCCTTGCACTGTGGTGAAGGGTGCCTGCGTTGCAGACAGGATTGTTTTTGTCCAGGAAGGGACACCTTCCTACACAAAAACAATCCTCTGAGGCATTTTCCTCTTTCTATCAGTGCTGCAGAATGCATCACACGTAGAGAGAGGAAAAATTGAGGAGAAATAAAGATATTTCTCTTCGTTACGCTTTACCTGAGAAGGAGTAGCATTTTGAAGCATTCCCAGGTTTACCATTAATGGTCACTCTGGGGACATGCCAAAATCCATGGGTGGATGCAGGGGACACCCACGCTCCACCCATGGCACACCTCCCTGGGGCAGAGAAACCAAACAGCACGCCTCCCTGGGGCAGAGAAACCAAACGCAGTGATTTGCGCTGCGTTGCATTACTCTAGATTTATCAAGCAATGCAGGGCCACGCAAGGTGGCCTTGTATGGTTTGATAAATCTGACACAGTAGTTGCATCGCCCTTGTGCCCCGTTGCATAGCACAAGGGCGATGCAAATCGTTGATAAATGTGCCCCCTGGGATTGCGTGAAATCCATGGGTGGATGCATGGGAACGCCCATGTTCCACCCATGGAAGGCCTCCTAGAATTAAATGTGATGCAAGGCACCGCAAGCCGCTGCATTGCGTCACATTTGTTTTACAAAGCCACGCACAGCGGCGCAAATCGTCCCTTGTGTGGCTTTGTAAATATCTACTGTTAGACCTGGCACTGTTGGCGTGGGTCTCCCTTCCATTTTTTGCTGTTGCCTCATGTGTTTTTGCTGGTTATAGATGCTTTGGGCACTGTGCCACTGCTATTCAGTGCCACAGTGCAAGTGCTCCCTATGGTAAATTGATGTATGGATTAGTGACTCCATGATTGGTTGGTTTGGTTTACTTGTCAGACCCTAGTACAGTGCACTGAGTGTGCCCAGGGCTTGTAAACCAAATGCTGCTGGTGGGCTTGCAGCACTGGTTGTGCCACCCACAGAAGCAGCCTGTAAAAGTGTGTCTCAGGTCTGCCATTGCAGAGCCTGTGTGCAGTCTGGTACTGCCATGTTGACTGGGCAAGTGCACCCACTTGCCAGTCCCTAAACCTTCCCTTTTCTTCATATCAGACACCCCTATGGTAGGCCCAAGGGCAGGGTGCATTGTAAGTATAAGGTAGGACATGCTCTGGTGTGTGTAGCATGTCCTAATAGTGAATTACAGCCATTTTCGTTTTTCACTATTGCAAGGCTACCTGTTCCCCAAAGGCCAGAATGGGCAGTTTGATTATTACATCTTATAATCCTAACTGACCCAGGGAACATGGTAGAAAAACGAATTTAGTATGCCTGAACTCAGAATGATAAAATACATCTTTTAGTGAAGTTGGTTTTAACATTCTGTGTTTGAAAATACCACTTTTAGAAAGTAGGTATTTTCTTGCCTAACTATCCAAGCCTGCCTCTGCTAGGTTGTGTATTCCTTGTCTGGAGTTTGAGTGACAGGGGAGACAGGGTGAGTCAGGACAGGGCTGAATAGAGAGATCTGCATGGAGATGGGTGGGAGGAGTTGCACCTGGGACCTGAATAGGGCTGTGCCTTCCCTCCACAATGCTGGCTCCACCTCCTGTGGTGTGTCTGATGTCCCTGGCCTACACTGTGAAAGGAAAGAAGGAGTCTTGTCAACAAAGTGCTCCAGGACTGACCAGAACTGGTTTGGACTAGGCAAAGGCCTCTCTGCCTTCAGAGAACAAAGGGAAAATGAGTATAAAAGAGGGGACCCAAACCCCAGACTTTTAGATCACTTTGGGAAACAAGAAGAACCTTTGCTGAGGAGAGGAACCAGAGAAACTGAGGAGGAGACTATCCCTAAGCTGAGTGCTGTTTGGGGGATTGGCCTGCAGTGGTTGCCTGACTGCCAAAGAAAGGAGAAAGGAACTTTGTGTGTACTTTCATCAACTTGTAAAAGATCTCCAAGGGCTTGAGATAGAGCTTGCCTCCTGCTGAAGTCTCAGGGACAACAGACTTCACCAACCAGCTCCCCTGCCTTCCCTTGCTGGGAATCGAAGTGCCTGCTGTTGAGCTGGGCCTTCTGAGAGACTGCGTGTCGCTAGAAGCGCGACTCAAGATGAAGAAGCGGGACGCCGTCGCAGCCGTCGTCGTCGCATCCCCGGAGAAGAGTGTCGCCGTCGCAGCAGACGCCGTCACATCACCGGAGAAGCGTGCCGCCGCTGCCGCTCTCGCCCTCGCATCACCCGAAGCACCTCGCATCACCGGAGAAGAGTGTCGCAGCAGACACCGTCGCATCACCAGAGAAGAGTGTCGCTACTGTAGCCGCATCGCTGAGAAAGCGTGCCGCCGCTGCCGCTGTCGCATCGCATCACCGAGGCGCCCCGCATCCCTGGAGAAGAGTGTCGCCATCGCAGCAGACGCCGTCGCATCACCAGAGAAACGTGTCGCAGGGCCTGTCGCGGCTCAGAAGTATCGTTGAAATCGCCACACGGCCGTCGGGCGTGCACGCATCGTTGTCGCATCAAGAAGAAGACGCCATTTTGTTTCATTGCACCGGATCTTCATCACGGCGTTGCTGGTTGCATCGCCACGAAAGCGCAGTAAGAAACCGACGCATCACCTCCCCACGCGGAGAAGAACCGACGCATCCCCTATGCAGCAGTAGGGACCCGACGCATCACCGTACTTGCGTGTAAGGAACCGACGCATCACCTTCCCTGCAACACTTTCGTTGTATAGCGTTACGCATCCAAAGGTACTTGAACTCAAAGTGTTGCATTTACCATCTAAAGAGAACTGAGCTAATTCTACCATTTTTAAAGTACAGTATTGTGGATATTTGTCGTTTGTGGCCTTGTGTTAAATCTATATAAAAGATACTTATTTTTAATATACAACTGGTGTGGTGTCCATTGTAGTGTTGTCACTTGATTACTGTATGTGTTCACAAATGCTTTACACACTGCCTCTGAGATAAGCCTGTCTGCTCGTGCCAAGCTACCAAGGGGGTGAGCAGGGGTTATTTTAGGAGTGTACCCCCCTCACCCTGACTAGACGCAAGGGTTCCTATTTGGTCAAAGGTACCTACCTCTACCAACTAGAGACCCCCAAATCTAACATCTACTAACATTTTGCATCATCCATGCGCCACAAATGTAGTTCAAACATGATGCAAAATGTTAGTAAATCTGGCCATGGGAGCATAAAGTGCAGTCTATGCCATTTTAGGGCTTTATCCGCCAGAACACTATTTCTAGGCATCTGGCCTCTCTACATTGGCTTCCTATCACAAAGCATTCAATCTTTAAAGGAGTTTGCAGTTATCATGGCGCTGTATCAAAAATAGTCCCTCCTTTCTTAAATGCGGTTTGGTTACATATTGCTGCCCTTCAAACCATTTATTTCACTTTTGGCAATGTTTCTTTAGCTCCTCCCACTGACTGTGTCGGTTTTGGCCAGCTGGGCTTTTTCAGGTGTCATAGCACAATCTTGGGACTGCCTGCTGGTGGCTCTCAGATCCCAGTATAGCCATCTGCATACTACAAGCAGTTTCCCATCAAGGCATAATTGCTGTCTCACTTGATTCACTTATATTATGAGGAGCTGCACTTTGTAATCTTATGTGTGCATCATCCTCATTGTGATTAAACCCAAAGGAGGGTATAAGTGCTCAACAAAGTATAAGCATGACTCAACTTGGGGGTCAGGATGTAGCCTTACGGCTAAGCGGTCGACCTCGAAGCTGAGAAACCGGGTTCCAGTCTCGGCAACGACGCTCAACATCCTGTAATTCTGGGCAAATCACTTGATCTCCCCGTGCCTAACAAAAATGAATGTGTCCGTCTGTAATACAACTGGTGCTCATGTAAAGCGCTCTGATACCTGACATCTTCGGGTCTAATTTGCGCTATATAAATCTCTAAAAAAAAAAATTTTTAAACTATGGCGATACTTGTTGCTAGTTGCACATTCTTGCTTTGAGTCCCAGTTTATGCACTTTTACACTAACTAGTTTTTATAGCGTTCCTAGCTTCTTCAACTTCTAAGTGGTTTGCGAGACTGGTAGCAATGTTTCACCACATATGCATCCGTAGCGGCCCCAATGATGCGTGTATACTACTGATTCCTTTTAATTTAGAATAAAATGATGCCCCTCCACTTTCAGATATAGCACATATGGTCTTTCATGAAGTAACTAATTTAATTTTTCCTTATCCATTTCTTCACTTATGAAAATGCACATATTGTTCCTGTATTTTCTTTGCGCGGCCTTAATGTGTAAATCGTGTTATTGTATGTCAACTTTTCAAACGTTAGCTTCAGTTTTATAGCTGTTAGATTGGGCAATTCTTATATCTAGCAAGTTACATAATGGGGGTGGTTGTCTGCAGGTGTCCTATGCAATTTGTCTGTTGCTGGTGCTATTGCCTCTGATATCCCATTATTTCGCACTGAAATGTTCATAATTCCTCAATGAAATCATCTGAGACAATTGCCTCTTCAGCTCGATTACCTTCGCTTTCATTTTATTTCGCCTTCAGCTATTTTCTTCATCTGCTCGACAAACTTGTGCTGCTTATCATTCTCTGTGTATGCAGTTCACTCCCTCTTTCTTGCTCAAATTGATTACTTTTTAGCTTCTTTGTGTGCCGCCATTTCACAGAGATTATGCAAATCTTGCTACATCAATAGCCTGTTCTACTTCAAATGGTTTATCTGCAGACTCATAGCAGGGTGCACCTCTCTTGCGGCTTTGGACGTCTCATTATCAATGCCTCAGTGGTGGAGGTGTGGTGGGTGTGGGAGTTTGGCCTGCAACAGTTCTTGCATGGACATGGAGTGGGGCATAGAATATATTTTATGAGCCTCTATGTCCCTTCTGTGTTGTCCTTGTTTCATTGCATAGATGTTGTGGTTACTAAGATAAATGTCATTCCTAATGACTTTCTTTCCCGACATAAAGTAATGTGACCTGGGCTACAAAGTTTTGTGTGCTTTTAGTATGTATCGCTTGTTTGTGCTGGCCAAAAAATCCTAATTGTAATTGCATTTATATAGCGCTTACTACCGTTGACAAGGCGTCAAAGTGCTTTTTCATGAGTAGCACGCTACTCTGGAACTCAAAGAGGATTAGTTGTGAATTAGTATCGGGAGATATGAAATCAGTTTGAGCAGTGGACATGTGAGTTTGTTATTTGGATTGAAAAAGGATAGTGGAGGGTTAAAAGAGGCAAGGGTTTGCATTTATATAGCGCTTGCTACCCCTGATGAGGTGTCATAGCACTTTTCGGCAGGTAGCACGCTACTCAGGAACCCAAAAAGGATTAGTGGGGAATTAGTATAGGGAAATATGAAATTAATTTGAGCGGTGGACATGCTAGTCTGTGAGTTGAATTGAAAAGGATAGTGGAGGGATAGAAGAGAGAAGGGTCTAGAAAGTGTTTTTTTGGAGCTCATAGTAGTACGAGGAGGTTTGGGATAAGTAAAGGGGAGGTGGAGGAGGAAGGGTTTAGAAAGGCTTGTTTGGGAGATCTGAATAGTAAAAGAGGTATGAGATGATGCAAGGAGGGGTAGAGGGGGGAAAAGTCTAGAAAGGCTTATTTTGAGGATCATAGTAGTAGGATGGGGTTTGGGATGAGTCGTAGAGTGGAGGTAGAGGATATATTGAGAGAGGTATAGGGTGAGATTATAGGGAAGTGCATTGGAGATGCTGAATTAGAAGAAAAGTAATAAATATAAAGATACTTAAGTACAAGGAAGGTGTATATATGTTTGTGTAATGTCAAGAAAACCATAACAAATCTACCTGGAAGAATGAAGGTCAAACAACTCAGGCACACTTCCTCTCAGATTATACATAAAGACATGTATCTTCAAATTCTTTAGTGTTTTTTTTTTTTAAATGTTCAAATTTCAGGGTTGGGATCAAATGCAGAGTACAGAACATACAACAAAGTACAAATTGTTTTTCTATAGCTCTTGCTCTGCTTCACAACCACTTTGTCAAAGATATAGGGTAAACCCCGTAGACCTATGGGGCTGCAAAACACGTGTAAAGAGTCCTGGTGGGGAATAGGAATAAATAATAAATATTTTTTTTATAAGTTTTATGAATAGTGTTACTGCTTTCACAAGACCCACCAGACAGATTTTTCTTTTTTGCAGATCTGTGGTTGTTCAGAACAATTTTTATTTGTGTAGGGTAAAGATACTGGTATTATACACCAACACTCTAGTGAGACACAAAGACACAGCAATCAAAAATGCAATTGGCAAATGGTTAGAAAATAGACAGTACATCTGAGTTTACAACTGAAAGGAGCATATGAATCCAATACATGTGATTATAAGGTCTTTATGGATTTAAGGATGACAGTGCTAAGTTTGAGCTGTCTAAGGGTGTCAGTTTAGCCGCTCACATCTACCCATAAATGGTGTTCTGTCTAAAGAAAAATATTCAGTTGGATATAAAGTTGTTTTTTCTAAGAGACCTCACAATATGTATACCAATAAGTATCACATAAAAGAGAACGTAATGACATACTTAAACCAGTAAATAATACTAGACTCAAAGTAAAGTGAACACAAACAAATATATACCTAATGTATGTGTTTAGCAGTTTCATATGGCACACTTGCAGTAAATACTACTATAAGGGCCGTTCACGAACAAGGAGTTAAGATTTAAGAATGTGAGGTTAAAGTCAGAACACTATAGGAACCATTATTAGTTCAGAAATAATTGGAAGAGCTGGGCTTTAAACATTGCTTAAGGGCAGAAGAGAAGGACTGGTCCTAAAATCCTGAAGAGAATTCCAGAAAACAGTAGAAGCTCCTAACTATTGGTAATTCCTGGGTGTTGGGGAATGAGGATTTATCCACCCTAGAACGGTTTGTTTGGCAAATGTTAAAGTGCGAGGTGTGGGTAAACGTCCCTGGGCGGTCAGGTGACAGCAGAGGGAAAAGATGTCGATTTTTGCTTGTTTATGTGGGGGACCAGTTAAAGGAATGAGCTCAGAGATTTCACTGATGGTGATAGGGAGGGATTGATAGATGTTTTTAATCATAAATTAATTGAGAAACACTGGATCCAAATTATGTTTAAGGCTGACAAGCCCTTTACAAATATTAAATACCAGACATCAATTGAAAGCACGATATTGCTGTGATTCGTTGAAAGGACGGTAGTTTCACATCAACAGTTAACAAAATGGAAGACTTTTTGATTTCAGATAATATACCCATTATGGATTTTATGAGATTTGAGTATTATTTTGTATCATTGTTTATAGCGCCCATATCTGCTGAGGGTTATGTGCTAATAGTTAAAACTGGTAATAGTTGAGTGAACTGGGACAGGGAACTTTAACACAGATATTGCATTTAAAATGTATCTGCCACGATTTCAAATAATTATGCAAACACACTAGGACAATCTAATCGTCCCTCAGGCGAGTTTAAATTAGGGGTGGGCGGAATTTGCGTAGTCGCGCTACGCAAAGCTCCGCGAAACGGTAAAAAATCTCCGCGAGCATGCAAAAGTTCCGCGAACACGCGGAATTGCTTGTTCCGCCCGTTCGCGATGCTTTTTTCCTGTTCGCGAACGCTGTTTCGTGCTCGGGGAGAAATATCTCGCGAACACGCATTTTGAAAGCACGAACAAGCAAAAAATTCCGCGAAGCCGCGGATCGCGGAATTTTTGGTAATTCCGCGTTCTCTGCGGAACGCGAAATTACCCAAATTCCGTGAGCGGAACGGAATTTACCGCCCAGGCCTAGTTTAAATGCATGAAACAAAGCCACTCCTTAAGTTATTATTTCAACATAACCAATTACATGGATGATTGGTCAGTAGAACCAATCCGTGATAGATTTAACCTGAATAATTAGCTCATTTATTTAATAAAAAAAGAAAGAAAAAAATATTTGACCTACGCTGTGCAGGATGACTGAAAGTAAAGGGAAAAAGTGCTATGATGCAACCAGCGATGATCACGTTATAGTGCCTCTTTCCCTCACTTTCAGCCAAACAGCCGTGCTGCTGTACAACGTAGCTAAAAGTCATTGACAAAGACAATAGTTCTCGAAAGGCGAAATCTATTGAGTTCACCAATGGTTGTTGATGCATACATTCACTGTTTGAACACATGATATGGAAGCAAACCACTTAAATCAGTCTTAGCCCTTCAACATCTAAAATGTTTATTTCATCTGACAATAGAGCATGTTCGGTAGTTTGCCCGAGAAATAGAATTTAAAAAAAATCTGCAAACTTCTGAAACGCCATCATAATGAAGCTAAGTACCTAACACGGTGCGCAGGGGTTAACTCCGTGTTGTACGTCCATAGTGAACGCACTCGCGACAGAAGCAGCTACGTATTAAGACAGCAACGGAACTGTGTTAAATGACATGAAGCGCACAATGTTCATTTTAAGAACACATTCACTTCAGAGATTTTCCTCAAACAGATCGTCCTGTCAGACCCACTCTGTTCTTCCCTTGGGGTGACACATGCACCTAGCAAAGCACAGGGGGATGTCCACTCTTTCTATAAGCAGTGGGGGCAGCTGTATTCCAGATGCGCTCCTGTGCCACTCTTTCTATAAGCAGTGGGGGCAGCTACATGGCCTCCTGTGCCACTCTTTCTATAAGCAGTGGGGGCAGCTGTATTCCAGATGCGCACCTGTGCCACTCTTTCTATAAGCAGTGGGGGCAGCTAGATGCGCTCCTGTGCCACTCTTTCTATAAGCAGTGGGGGCAGCTGTATTCCAGATGCGCTCCTGTGCCACTCTTTCTATAAGGAGTGGGGGCAGCTGTATTCCAGATGCGCTCCTGTGCCACTCTTTCTATAAGCAGGGGGACAGCTGTATTCCAGATGCGCTCCTGTGCCACTCTTTCTATAAGCAGGGGGACAGCTGTATTCCAGATGCGCTCCTGTGCCACTCTTTCTATAAGCAGTGGGGGCAGCTGTATTCCAGATGCGCTCCTGTGCCACTCTTTCTATAAGCAGTGGGGGCAGCTGTATTCCAGATGCGCTCCTGTGCCACTCTTTCTATAAGCAGGGGGGACAGCTGTATTCCAGATGCGCTCCTGTGCCACTCTTTCTATAAGCAGTGGGGGCAGCTGTATTCCAGATGCGCTCCTGTGCCACTCTTTCTATAAGCAGTGGGGGCAGCTGTATTCCAGATGCGCTCCTGTGCCACTCTTTCTATAAGCAGGGGGGACAGCTGTATTCCAGATGCGCTCCTGTGCCACTCTTTCTATAAGCAGGGGGGACAGCTGTATTCCAGATGCGCTCCTGTGCCACTCTTTCTATAAGCAGTGGGGGCAGCTGTATTCCAGATGCGCTCCTGTGCCACTCTTTCTATAAGCAGGGGGACAGCTGTATTCCAGATGCGCTCCTGTGCCACTCTTTCTATAAGCAGGGGGACAGCTGTATTCCAGATGCGCTCCTGTGCCACTCTTTCTATAAGCAGTGGGGGCAGCTGTATTCCAGATGCGCTCCTGTGCCACTCTTTCTATAAGCAGGGGGGACAGCTGTATTCCAGATGCGCTCCTGTGCCACTCTTTCTATAAGCAGGGGGGACAGCTGTATTCCAGATGCGCTCCTGTGTGATCCTGACGCGCTCTGGAGCTGCGGCTGGACCACAGGCTAGAGATGCGCTAAGTTCTTACTGAAGGCAACAGCCACTTAATGTGACAATGGAACTGTGGATTGGTGACGCAGAGTGCTTTCTGCTGATGTTTTGCAGACCTTCAACAGTGCTTAAAGAGCAAATCTATGTTCTCTTGTTAGGGCAGCAAATACCCTTGCTCCAGACTAAGGTGCAGGCAACAAGCATAAGTTAGCAAATGCAATCTAAACTTTTGATTGGCTGAACCAATGCCAACATTGCACGGATGACCAGTGGCGGCTACAACTATAAAAAGATGATGGGGCACTACAGCGCCAAACTCACCATATACTGCTCCTTCTGTGCGCACCTTTCTCCCCGATCAGTGTCCACAAGCAGGAAAGGAAGGACTTCCTTCCTGCTCAGTGGACACCAATACAACCAATCCTTGGGGTTGCTCTCATGCTGAGAGCAGCTCCAGGGTTGGTGGAACAGCTAACACAGCGCTCATTTTGAGGATGGGGGCTTGTGCCAGCAATCCCCCGGCTGTTTCACAGCCAGGGGTTTGCTGGGTGCGCACTGCGCATGTCGGGCTGGCATTAGCAATAGAGCCAGCCAACCCAACATGCGCACGGCAAGGGCAGCTCTAAACCTGCAATTGCAGGATTCAGCCCTGCCTCCTGATCTCGCACTGAGGCGTTTAAGTAAAATGGTATTGACATGACATTTTACTTATGCGTGTGGGCCTGCTGCACCTGTAGCAGGTGGGGAGACACTCCTACGCTTAAAACGGAGGAGCCGCCCCTGCGTATGACCCTAATATTGCTTCCTGCCTCGTTTAAAGGGCTGCTGGTGCATAAAATGCAACAACAATACTGTTGACTTATGAACACACACACCAACAATTCTTCATGTTATCGCTGTCTGCTACATTTCAAGTGTCGAGTAGCGAACACCAACTATCCATTATTAAATTGCTTTCAATAGTGTTTCAAGGGCCTGTGGTAGAATGAATGCAACAATTAAGCTTAGGACTGAACAACACAAAAAAGCCTCATGGAGTACAGGCACTGCGCTCCCGAAAAAGTAATTTGCACATTTCTACAAAAAATTGATGTATTTACTTTCACCAATGGGTGCATGAACTACTATCCAAATAGCATTAACGTGTATGCAGTGTACCCCCGAAAAAGTGTGCACACCTCACCTCAACAGATTACTGAAAAATGCAGTGGTCTCAATCTGTTCACCATTTGTCTTGGAGTTGGGAGCGCAGGCCTACAAATAAAAGAGGGCCCTATCTCAAAATTAGACAAACTTGCTGACCTGCACAGTTTGATTTCTGCCAGCCAGTAACTACATCTGACATGCAGTTGGAAATTCAGTCTATGAGGACACTGACAAATTAATCACAGGTACCTTTTTAAAACGTATATGAGCTAGGAACCTTATAAATATGTGGCCTATCATTTCAGGAACACAGAAAGTCATAGGTATCTATGCACCATAGCTGAGTAATGCTTGATACTATATTTTCAAGGGATTCATAGTCATGTAATGTTCTGCACTTAGAGTTGACTTGGAATGCGATTACAAATCCAGCAAGCAGTATACACGACAACGCGCATACCTTCTTTAGAGTTTCCATCGAAATAAAAATTGTCAACTTATGCCTCCGACAGTTTTTTTAGATTGTGGGCGTGAGGTTATTTAGACTTTGGTAGATGCAAGACATCTGCCAAAATTGGCAGATATCCTGTTTGCCCTTTATTGAGTCTATGTATATACTATATATGCACACTATAAATAGGGTATGGAAATAGTTTACAAAGAACACTGTTACAAGCAGTGATAAGAAAAAAAGGTGTTAAAACCATCAGTTATGCTCCAAAAATCCCAATCTTAAAGTTCAGAGTGAAGACTGACAAATTATTCTGCAATCACAAATTTGGAGGGAAGGTTATTTCAATGTTTGGGAGCTAAGTGGTTGAAGGTACAATGGCAGCATGTGGGAAACCACTGAAAAGGAGAACTGGTGGACCTCAGTACTCTGGCAGGAAAATAAGAATGAAGGTGTCTGGGGATATTAGATGGGCGTTGCGATGGATAGAATGATGAGAAAAGCACAGTACTTTGGAGGCAGGCATTATGCTTCCTAAATAAAAGGCGAATAAGTGCTTGGGTATAAAGCTACACTGGTACAGATTCCAAGTCAACCAAGCAGCCACATTCAGAAAGAGTTTTAGTCTGATAATCATGTATTTTGGTATGTGTTAGAAATTGGTTTTCTGGTTGGCTAGGGTATGCATCTAAGCCAGGCAGAATCAACCACTCTAGTTTAGATAAGGGGATTACACGTCTAAAATAACCCCTGCTCACCGCCTTGGTAGCTTGGTATGAGCAGTCAGGCTTATCTCAGAGGCAATATGTAAAGCATTTGCATATAACAAACAGTAATACAGTGAAAACCCTATAAAAGGACACCACACTAGTTTTAGAAAAATATCCAATATTTATCTGTGTAAAACAAGACCCAAAACGATAAAAATCCAACATACAGTGATCCAAATAAAAATAAAGCAAAATTTAGACTTTATATACAGTTCCCTTCAGTCGATAGCTCCGTCCGGAGCTATAATGGATTCGTGAGCAAACAAATCCAACAGTTCTGGCCGACCGCGGCGCCGCGGGCCAGCTATGGTGTAGGGGAGACCCGTAAAACAGCACCTTTGGAGATGCATGGCGTCGGACCTTGCGGTGAGCTCTGGAGGAGCGGCGTCGGCAGACGTCGGTTCCGGAGTCACTGGGCCCTTGAAGTCACACGCGTTGCTGGTCGAAACTCCTTGAGTTTGAAGTCAGGAGTGCCGGCATCAGCAGGCATCGGGGCTGTGGTATGGAGTAGAGAAGTGCGGTGCCCTCAGGTCACTGTGCAGGCAGCGGCTCGGTGATGGTCGTCCAGCCAAATCGGTGAGACCAGGGCTGCGGTGTGAAGTGGGGCGGTGCTCATTGTGATGCAGACAGGTCACGGGGCAGGCAGCGCTGTCATAGTTGCTGAAGCACTGTTGTTGGTCGACCCAAGGCAGCTGTGGGAGACAGGGCAATGCGGGGTGCAGGGTCCACAGGTCGCGGTGCAGGCAGCGGTGTCCATTGACAAACTTGAGTTGATGGCACTGGCGTTGGTGGGCCAAGACAGCTGTATGGGACGGGGTGGTGCATCGTGTAACTTATGAGCGGTGCCCCCAAATAATGGTGCAGGCAGTGGCGTTGATGTCACCCTGGAGCAGCATCATTGGTGAGACCAGGGCTGCAGTACACAGCGGGATGGTTGTCCGTGTTCTCCACGAGCGGTGTCCACGGGTCACGGTGCAGGCAGTGGCGTCAGTGATGGCATTGCAACATCATCAGGGATACCAGGGTGGCGGTGTGAAGCGAGGGTATGTGGATTGTGGTGCCCACAGGTCATGGTGCAATCAACGGCTCGGTGGGGACATCTGACGGCATCGTCGGTGACACCAGGGTTCAATGAGAAGTGCGGTAGTGACTTATGTGGTGCCTTCAGGTCACAGACCTGTCAGCGGCGTCGTTGATGACGTCAGGTTAACTTTTCTCCTCTGTGGCAGCTGAAACATCCACTTCCAGAAGCCGGTACCCAGAAGATTTTGTAGTCTTTGATTTCCCTGAGACTTCCAATAGGAGGCAAGCTCTACATCAATCCCTTGGAGATACTTAGAATGTAGAAAGAACAGTCCAGTCCTCTCCGTGCCCAAGACAGAAGCAGCAACTGCAGGCCAACTCAACAAAGCACAACAGCAAAGGGGCAGTACTCCTTCTTGCAGCTCTTCTTCCTGGCAGGTCCCTTAGTCCAGCAGTAACCTAAAGTTCTGTGGTCAGGGCCCTCATATTTATACCACATTTTCCTTTGAAGTTGGTACAACCAAAGTTCCTCTGGCACACATAAACCAGTTCAGCCTGGCTCTGGCCAGGTTCACCACAAGAGGTGGAGACAGCTTTGTGTAAGGCAGCCACAGTCCTTTCAGGTCCAAGTAACAACTCTTCCCACTATTCTAAATGCAGCCAGGCCTATTCAGCCTGTTTATGAGTCACCCAGGAAAGGCAGGACACACCTCAAGCCCACCCTTGTGTCTGTCTAGTGTGAATTCACATCCCCTGCTCCTGTCACTCTAAACCCAGACAGGGAATACACAAAAGGCAGAGGCACACAGGATGGTTAGACAAGAAAATACCCACTTTCCGAAAGTGGTATTTTTAAACACATAATATAAAAATCATCTTTACTAAAGGAAGTATGTTTAAATCCTGAGTTCAGGCATACTAAATTCAATTTTTCTATCAACTCCCACTGGAAAGCTACCTTGGTAAAGTGTTATCAAGCAGCCCCCATGTTAACTTATGGGAGAGATAGTCTTTCAACAGTGAAAATGAAATACACAGTATTTCACTATTAGGATATGCAGAAAAACACCACTACATGTCCTACCTTTTAAATACACTGCACCCTGCCCATGGGGCTACCTTGGGCCTACCTTACGGGTGAGTTAGATGTAAGAAAAGGGAAGGGATAGGCCTGGCCTGGCAAGTGGGTGCACTTGCCAGGTCGACATGGCAGTTAAAAACTGTGCGCATACACTGCAGGGGCAAGTGTAAAACACCTTTGAAAAGCTACTTGTCTGTGTAGCAAAACCAGTGCTGCAGGCTCACTAGTAGCATTTGATTTACAGGACCTGGGCACACACAGTGCACTTCACTAGGGACTTAGTAGTAAATCAAATAAGCCAATTATGGAAACACCAATCCATAAACTTAATTTACATGGAGAGCAGATGCACTTTAGCACTGAATATCAGTAGTAAAGTGCCCAGAGTCCTAAAACCAACACAAACAAGGTCAAAAACAGGAGGCCTAAAAGCAAAAAGTCTGGGGGTGAACCAGCTGAAAAAGCCAAGTATGCCTAAATGTAAGGCATACTTGTAATCTATCAATGTTGATAAAATGGTTTGGAGGCATGCACATCCTCCCATGACTTGGTTGGAGAGGTGTGATTTTCCTCAACGTTCTTAAAAGGAAGAAGCAGGTAGAAATTGAAATTTTTGACTTGGGATGTGAAAGATTATTCTCAAAGTAAAACTAATCTAAATAGGTTTCTGTGAGAAAAGCCTAAATTACTCTTGTTAGCTTGGCACATGCTGAAATGACATAGTAAGAACAAAAAAAAATATGTGGCACAAAAACAGCAATACCAAACAAATATTACAGTTAAGAAATGAGCGAGTTAAAATTCCCAAACTAATTTAGTTAAAGAGAACAAATTGTAATTATTAAAATAGCACCAAAAATGAATACAATCAGATGCATCAGGAAGTAGTAAAATAATATTGAAAAAACACAAATGACGGCATAGAAAACATTATGAGCTCAAAAACAAGCGCAGGTGTGCTGGAGCAAGGTGGGAGAAGAGTTTGTGGTTAGTCTTTTTCAAAGGGATTTCCTTTAGACTTCTCTGGAAATTTGAAAATTTTAATGTGGCACCATGGCAATCCTAGAATCTGCGGCCCATAAGGACTCCAGTTGTGAATAACTGTTTATTGCCCATTTACAGCTGACTCATTGAACGGCAATCCTGTCATTATAAATTCAAAGAACGGCTATTCACTCTGTGCTGCCACATGGCTTCTATTAAGCCATGTTTCAGATATGCTTCCAAAGTGATTGGAGAAAACGTTCTCTGAAGGCTTACAGGTGCACTTTAACTTTGTGCAACTTTTACCACCTATGTGCATGTTGCAGCTGGCTTACTGAAGGGTTAAATTTGATACATAAAAAATATGTTTCCATTTTTAGGAGAAGACATATACACTTGGGAGCTGTTGAGCGAGAGCAGGCTCCGAGGTCATAATAATGGATAGACAAGAGAAACATATAGGGGGAACCCCGGCAAAAAGAAAAATTAACTTCGTTGTTCACTATCTCTATGTCTTGGGTGGGGCAAAACTTCTCTGTGCATACCCTAGAAGTTTCTTGACTTGTTCATTGACCTCCTTTTATAAGATTATAACAGGTGGGGGCAGCAGAGAAGTGGGCACGGTTTTTACTCAACACATTAGGGGATGCTAAAGAAAGTGAAAAAAGGTGGCTAACATATCATAAAGGGATAAGAAAGGAGCCCTCTAATTCCTTGATTATTGCGGGGTAAAAAATGCATATTGAATTTTATCCTGTAATAAATCGTAAGACTGTAGGGAGTTATTAACATCTTTTGTGTGGGCCAACAAGGGAATATGTCTCTCTTGGAAGAAGTTGAGGAGGAAGATTAGAGTAGGAGGGTTAGGGCTCACAGATCTACAACTTTACTGCTGGGCTTTTCAGCTTAAGAGCAATAGAATGTTACTGCATTGTCCAGATGAGACCCTGACTGGGGTAATGTTTAGAGCAATGCTCTTGAGCTTGCCTGAGGAAGGTGTCTCCTATAAATTCGGGGCCCCAAAATATTTCAAGAAGGTCAGATTAAAATGTCTCCAAGCAGCAGCAAGTACCTGGTTTGAGGTTAGATCATTTCTGGGTACTGCATTTACAGTAGTCTCTCTCCCATATGGGACTCCCCAGACCCTCCGGAGTGCCTGCTTGACATTCTTACGGATTCTTTGAAGCAGAGTGGTATAAACAGATGAGGGCAGCTGGTAGATGATGGGCAGAAGCTAACTTGGGAATATTTGAGTAACAAGACTGAAGGGAGAATCTCCAGGTTTAAAATCTACCAAGTGAATGCCTGGCTTAAGAGTCAGGGTTGGACAGGAGCTGCACCTAACCAATGGAAATAGACCTCCAAGTCCGTCGTGTTAAGAAGAAGGAAGTGGCACAGTGGTACTAGCATCTACTTACAGCAGCGGATGACAAGATGAGAGCGCCATTTTTTGCATGGGATGGATACTTGCCGGACGCAGAGTTGGAAGAGTTATTGCAAGTATCTTAATCTACACTTTACTTGGCAGTTAAACACTAAGGAAAAAACATTTCTTTTGCCCTCCATAAAGTTTATTGGACCCTGAAAATGTTGGCAAAAATAAGAGGAAGTGGTGATTCCAAATGTAAGCAGTGTGGTCGAAATGATACCGACGATATGCATATGTTCGCCACCTGCCCAAATTTAGAAGAATTCTGGATTGCCATGGGTAAGACCATTTCTCACTCACTGGGTACCACCATGGAGGTAAGCACCGTTTAATCATGTTTGGGATAAAACAGCATGAATTTGGGGGTTTCTTCTCTACACGTAAAGCAAAGAAATCTGATGTTTAACTTAATTTTGATTGCGAGAAGGGAAATATGAAAGCTGTGGACTCAAGCCCCCCCCCACCTTCTTTGCATGCTTGGAAGAGATCGTGGTCTTCTTTAAGGAGATTGATAGGTGGAGGAATAATAGGAATGATGGTGGTGACTTTCGGGACTTGGTGAAGATCTAATTAACCGGTCTGTCCGAAGATTCCATCTTCCTAAAGCAGTTGGGCTATGGAAGCGAGTAGTACGCGAGGTAGCCCAGTAAATTTCCTTGAAGAAGAGAGCCCAATTTCGAGCACAAGCCCCACTAGAATCCTGGTTTTTGCTTATTGATTGGAGATGATATGAGGGCAAAAAAAAAGACTGTAGGGCGTTATTACAAACAGATCTATTAAGGGCAAAAACAGTGCTAAGTAGCCAGCACCTGAGGTATCTGAGGGCAGCACTGGACGAGGGACGTACTTCGGCACTGATCCTATTGGATCTCAGTGCTGCGTTCGACACAGTCTCTCACCAGATCTTACTGCAAAGGTTGGAGGAGGCAGGCATAGTGGGCATTGCACTGGACTGGTTCGCCTCTTTTCTTTCTGAGAGGACCTTCCATGTAACGCCCCCCCCTTTCACCTCCAGGGTTCACACTATTAAACAGGGTGTGCCACAGGGCTCAGCTCTGAGCCCAACGCTTTTCAACCTATATGTCCAACCATTAGCAGCGGTGGCCAGGAGTAGAGGGCTCACAGTAGTATCATATGCAGATGATACGCAGTTGGTAGTTGCACTCTCCGACAACTGCGTGCAGGACGCCCATAAGTTTCGGAGCGATCTTGCTGCTATCGCTGGGTGGATGACTGCCAACTGCCTCCAGCTCAATGCCAGCAAGTCTGAGGTCTTGCTGGTGGGGAAAGATCCTGAGCTGTGGAGTGAACGCTGGTGGCCTACTACCCTGGGTTGTGCACCCGCCCCCAAACAGGTGGTGAAAAACCTAGGTGTCTGGGTCGACTCTGCTCTCAGCTTCCAGGCCCAAACTAAGAAAGTGGCAGGGACGTGTTTTGATATACTACGGGGGCTCAAACCGCTGTTGGGTTTTTTCGATCCATCCATCAGGCAGGTTATTGTCCAGGCCTCCTTTTTGTCGAGACTGGATTACGCCAGCTCGCTCTACTTGGGGGCAACAAGTCTGAGATTGTGAGACTGCAGAGGGTCCAAAATGCAGCTGCCAGAACTCTTCTTGGTCTTCCTAGAACCTGCTCCACCACCAGCGCCATTCGTCGGCTTCATTGGCTGCCGGTGGCCAGACGAGTGGAGTTTAAGTCTCTCTGCATTGTGTTTAAGATGTTGAATTTCTCCTCTCCTGGCATCTTGGCCAACCTGCTCTCATCATATACCCCCACTCGCCAACTCCGCTCGATAGGTCATCACCTGGCGGTTGTTCCCCGGGTAAGGAGGGTTCGAGCTGGTGGGCGCTCTTTCCGCACACTAGCAGCCAAATTCTGGAACTCACTTCCTATACACATTCGCAGCATAGATAATTACCTGGCTTTTCGTAAGGCTATCAAGACCCACCTCTTTCCTTCTAGTTAGGCCTCCTTCTGTCTCTTGCCTCCCGTTTTGTCTGCTATCAGCGCTGGGACGCCCCTTTGCTGGGGCAGCTGTGCGCTCTATAAAACATCCTAACATAACATAACATAACAGCACACAGAATCTGACCACAGAAACAGAGCAGGTTCAAGGAGTGGAGTTGTGGGTTTCCATTTGCAAATAAGAAAACTGTATTTGAGCATATTTCTTAATACATTGTTGGGTGAGAAAATTACTTACACCTGAAAGTCAACAGTCTGAAATATTGCTAAAAGTGATGCGTTTCCAATTCAAAAAGAAATAATCAAGAATCAAGCAATAATAAGGCTGAGGCGTAATCATATATTTTACACCAGAGGGACCCCATTCTTGCTTACAATTCAGGAGGCACAGTGACTGCCAATGTACTCTTGGAGAGCTGAATGCCCAAATGAAATAATAAAAGGCTGAAATTGATGTACAAAGGTCAGTCATTTATGAATGGGGAACACAACTCTTAGCAGAGTACATTTATTTTCTCAATCAAAGATCTGATTTCCAAAATAGAAAATGTAAACACAAATTAGGAATTCCACATGCTGTTTTCAGCTCTAGGAGCCATACCTTTGGTCCAAGAAGGCCTATTATGAGTAAGGCCTGCTTAATTATTAAACTGAAATAGGCCTGACCAGAATTACTTTGGTACTTACTGGTATGTGCATTCAAGTCACGTTTATTGATTCAGCTTTCCAGTAAAGCCATACAATAATTAAACAGAAAATTACACCTTACAGAATACCCACATGTATACACTTCATTATAACAATACATGCCCCAAATAATACAACATTAAAAACATGCCCCTCAACATGTTCCCTTATGCTAGCAAAGAAACTAGGACAGCAAATAGCATACCTAGTTATATTAAAACGGTAAAACTATGTACAATGATTCCTGGGTATGAAAGAAAAAGAGGACAAACAAGGAATAATATTGTAAATATGCAACAAGCGAATAACAGCGCTATAAGTAATTTTTAGTACGCCACCTGATGGTTTGGGAGTATTAAGCTGCTCTCGAGCCTTATCTGTACCAAAACAACAAAAGTGCCAGTTAAAGTGCATCTGTGCAGGACAAAGCCTTTAAAAAATATATTGGTGCCAGAGATAGACCTATAGGACCTTAGACCGCCTCGTAAGACCACAATAAGTGCTGCTCTTCCGCTTGATTATAAGGTAGCAACTAAATAGGCTCAATCACAGCCCTAATCCCCCCATCAAAAGAAAGTTCAAGTGCAATTTAGACTGCCTCAGAGGCTCCATCTGTGCAAAACAACTAAAGTGCATTTGTGCAGTACAAATCCTTTAAAAAATATATTGGTATGAGAGATAGACCTATTATGCATCAGACCACCTTGTATGACCAGTATAAATACCGGTCTTCACCTCAATTGTGCAAAACAGCTAAAGTGCATCCCTGCAGGGCAAAGCCATTGGAAAAAATATATATTGGTGCCAAAGATTGACCTATACGACCTTGGACCCTCTTGTAAACCCATGGTTTACAAGCAGCACCCATTTAGGCTCCAATCACCACCCGTGCCACCCCATCAAAAGAAAGTGCAGGTGCAATTTAGACCAATAACAACCATTTGTTCCAAACATCGACCTGATGCTCCAGACAAGAATAACATATAATAATAATAGCCCCTTGATTCTCTTTCTTGCTCAGGCTGCTACTCTCCCAGCCTTAGGTTGTAATCAGACATCTTTCCTTCCAAGCAGGGAATATATATGATGCTACAGCCAGGTAGATCTCCGGCTGATCAGTTCTATGACAAAGTGAAAGGGCATCCTTACAGCTCCTCGTACAGTGTTTTAAAAACAGGGGGCGGAGGTAACGCTTTCGGGGGCTAATGACTTAGAACAGAGTAGCATAAAATATCTCAAAGTTTCTTGGCCTCCCAGGGAAAAATTGCACATACCAGCTCTCTGACCGTAACCATTGGACCAGGATTTGGTATGGGATTGAGCCTGTAATGTGCCTAGCCTAAATCTGAGGTATAGAGCCTTTTCTCAGGTGGCATTGTGCTTTGGCAGCACAAATTGGCTAACTGTTAGTGTTCTACTAGTGTCATATCACAACAATTTCAGACATCTTTGAGTACTACGAATTTTCCAGGTTCTTCTAGTAGGATTATTGTACGCTTTTATGAAAAGTTTTTTCCCATAAATGCAATCTTCTGTCAAAAATGGTCCAGTTGTTGCTCATAAGTGGTTAAGAAGCAGAGAGAGTGATCAACAAGCTAACAAATAAAGTAATATTATATACAAAAAGTCATACTGGACAAAGATGGGAAATCTATTGGTAATGGACTTTTATGATATCAAGCACCAGTAAACAAATTGTCTTCTATGAATTTAAAAGATATACTGATCTTTACTAACATTGTAAATAGTAGTCAAGTCAAGTCAAGTCAAAAATACTTTTATTTGATTTCGTTAAAATCATAAAAGGGTGGGAATACCACCATGGTACATAAAACATTGAATCAACATTTTAAAACCAGGTAAATAAGAGGGAAAAAAAAGAAGGAAAACACAACGAAATCATGTCCTCGGGCGATAAGCAGCTAGGTAGTTTAGAAATTTAAAAAGTGTAATCAATACAGTTGAGAAATCTATCAACAGGTTATTTTAAAACAACTCAGGTTGATTCACTATTTTTTTTTGACCAGTTCTTTTGCCGCAATTTTTCAAGAGTTTATAACGCTACAGGACCGTTGAATTGACAAGCCTCCGAGGCATTTTAGCAGCTACTAGAGTAAGAAATGTTAAAATTTGTAACCAATGCAATTGGGAAACTGTAAACGGGTTATTTTGAAGGTACTTGAATTAATTCGCTATTTTGTCCAGTTCTTTTGCCGCCGTTTTCCAAACGTTGATGGCTCTGCAGGACAGTTGAATCGACGATCCTCCAAGGCATTTTATGACTGCTGCTCTGCATGTTCTTGTTTGTGCCTTCCTTAATGCCTCCCGTAGGACAGTTTTCCAGATTTCTAATAGTAAATTGTGAACTCGCTCCGCTTTTTAAAAAATGTAAATTTTGCATTTTAATGAACGCCTCTGAGAGGACACATGGCTTAGTTTCCTATAATATCATAAAGAGATCATGGTTTGGCAATGAGTACAGTGCCCCATCTGCCCGTTCTGTTATGTTTTGTAATGTACCCCAATATAGGCCTGGGTAGCCACCTAACCTTTCACCTACATTTTCTCTGCCATTGTACTACATAACGGTTTTTGATATTGACCTTTTACCTAGTTAGGTGCTGCATAAATGTTGTGTGGTTTTCCCAGAAAACTAGCCTCATTTATTATGCATGAGGATTCTCAGAATCACAGCAGGATTACCATCTTCTTCATAATAACTATGTATAAGGGTCATCCCTTCCGTCATCCTCGGCCGAAATGACACAGCAAGATAGAACCCCTGAAGATACCTTTTGGGTATATAAACACCACAGCTTTGCTGGGGCAGGCAGAGGAGAAAGACTTCCATGCTGATACGATGACACGAGACGCTGAGGTTCCTGCACGCAGACACTCCAGCACACAGTGGTCTGACATCCCTTGCGGGGTGTCCATCTCGAGACCAAGACGGGGTCCTTCATTCTCTCACTTCAGGTAATGGGGTTGGCTCCATCCTAGGGGGGATTCTTGGCTCTACATACATGCTAGGTACACCTAGGTACATCTAGTTAAGGTTGCATCATAGGAGTACGCATTATTATTGCCATGTATTTACATACCTGCCTATATTAATTGTTTTAGCACTATGGTAGAAATCTACCATCCATTTACTCTGTTGCTGCTTATAATCATTTATTTCTGTTTCTGTCTTATGGTTGTTTCAGCACACCTATTTTACACTAGAATGACACTGGTTCAATAAATACTTATTGAAAAAGTCCCCACCATTTATTCTGTGTATCTCTCTGAGACAAAGTGAGCACGAGTTACTGACCGAAAAGTACTGTACTGTTTCCACAATCCCTGATGGGGCAGGGTTGTCATGTTCGATAGTTGCCAGGAACTAGTCTCTCCTTGGTAAGGGGAGTTTACAGTGCCACTGTGAGCTAGCTGGTATACAGGCCAACATACCCGGTGGTGGTGTCTGGAATCAGTCTGGACACCAATCCCACAGTTTATGTTGTCTAAACGTGCAGATCCTATATAGATTTATATGAACTACACGACACTTCTGAAACACACAAATGGAAGATTTAATTTGTTTTCCCCAGTATAGTGGATGTATACTCTACTTGTTTAAGCTGGGCATCACTTGCAATTCTCTGTTTAACTTCCTCTATCTTATAATCCATTTTTTCCATGAGTTCTGAACATATTTATTGATTTGTATGTTGTTTAAAGTTCGTCCTTGTTAGACCTGGCATCATTGGCGTGGGTTTCCCCTGAATTTTTGCCTTTGCCTCCTGTGTTTCTGCTGTGTGTTGGACTTCGTTTTTGCTGGTCTAGATGCTTTGGGCACTTTGCCACTGCCGTTCAGTGCCAAAGTGCAAGTGCTCCCATTGCAAATTATTGTTATGGATTGGTGATTCCATGATTGGCATATTTGATTTTCTAGTCAGTCCCTAGTACAGTGCACTGTTTATGCCCAGGGCCTGTAAATCAAGTGCTGCTAGTGGGCTGCAGCACTGATTTTGCCACCCACATAAGCAGCCTGTAAATGTAACTCAGACCTGCCATTGCAGAGCCTGTGTGTAGTCTGGTACTGCCATGTCAACCTGGCAAGTGCACTCACTTTCCAGGCCCTAACCTTCCCTTTTCTTACATGTTAGTCACCCCTAAGGTAGGTCCGAGGTACCTCTGTGGGCAGGGTGCAGTGTATGTGAAAGGTAGGACATGCCCTGGTGTGTGTGACATGTCCTGATAGTGAAATACTGCCAATTTTGTTTTTCACGATTGCAAGGCTACCTGTTCCCATAGGATAGAATGGGGAGTTTGCTTATAACATCTTATAAACATAACTACCCCTGGGAACAAGGTAGGAAAATAAAGTTTAGTATGCCTGAACTCAGAATGTTAAAATGCATCTTTTAGTGAGGGTGATTTTTACATTCTGTGTTTGAAAATACCACTTTTAGAAAGTAGGTATTTTCTTGCTTATCCATCCAGTGTGCCTCTGCCAGTATGTGTATTGACTGTCTGGCTTTGGAGTGACAGGGGCTGAGGATGTGCAGTGGCTCCAGAGAGTCTGAATGAGTCAGGGCTGGGCTGAATAGACCTGGGCTGCATTTAGAGTAGGGGGAGGAGATTTCCTTTCACCTGAATGGGCCTGGTCTGCCTTCCACAATGCTGTCTCCACCTCCTGCCAGGAAGCTGCTCCAGAGAGGACAGGACTGGTTTTGGCTGGGCAAAAAGCTTCTCTGCCACAGAGAACAAAGGATTTTACTGTATAAAAAGAACTTTAGATCACTTCTGGGAATCAAGAGGAACCTTTGCCAAGGAGAAGAGCTGGAGAAACTGAGTAGGAATACTGCCCCTGTGCTGTTTGCTGTCTGTGGTTGGCCTGCAGTGGCTACTTTCACCCAAGGAAAGGGAAAAGGACTTTGCTGTTTGCTGTATCCCCTGCTTGACGAGGATCTCCATGGGTTTGAAACTGAGCCTGCCTCCTATTCTGAAGTCTCAGGGACACAAAGACTTCACTCCCAGCTCCCCTGAACTTCCTTGCTGGGAGTTCTGACCTGCCAAGAGTTGCCTGTAGCTGTTCTGGGCCTCTGGAGGTTCTTCTGGGAGCTGGAAAAGCAATGCAACAACGAGAAGCGTGACGCAGCCGCACCTGTTTCCTATGCATCACCGAAGAAATCGTCGCAGGGCCTGCCCGCGGCTCGAGAAATCGCTGCTCGCCGCATCGAGTGCACCGATCTCCAAAGTCTGAGATTTCCACACTGATTCAAACGCAAGCCCTGCTGTGCGGCTGCAGGAACACATGCATCATCCCGGATCGTCACATCGCATCAAGGCGCCAGGTCTGTCGCATCATTGGGGGACGCAGTAAGAAACCGATGCATCACCTCCCCACGCAGTAAGAAACCGATGCATCACTTCCTCTCCGGTAAGGAACCGACGCATCACCTCCCCTGCGCAGAAGTAAGGAACCGACGCCTCACCTCCCTCAGAGCAAGGAACCGACGCATCACCTTCCCTGAGTGTACGGAACCGACGCATCACCTTCCCTGCGACCCTTTTTGTTGTGTGTGCAGCGCATCCAAGGTACTTTGTGTGAAAAGTGTTGCATCTGCAATTTGCCTTGAACTGAACTATTTCTACCATTTGAAAGTCATATTTTTAGTACTGTATTGTGCATTTTTGTTGTTTTGGTCTTGTTTGGTTTAGATAAAGATTACTTATTTTTCTAAACTGATGTGGTGTCCATTTGTAGTGTTTTCACTGTATTACTGTATGTGTTCACAAATGCTTTACAAACTGCCTCTGAGATAAGCCTCTCTGCTCGTGCCAAGCTACCAAGGGGGTGAGCAGGAGTTATTTTAGAAGTGTATCCCCTTTACCCTGACTAGGAAGAAGGATCCCTACTTGGACAAAGGTACCTACCTCTGCCAACTAGAGACCCCCATTTGTAACATTGGTGGTCAGCGGTGAGGATCTGTACTTGAATTTGTGTCTTACCTACAGTAATTGGTGTACACTACTAGTATAGTGCAGACCATTATGCGACCACATACATTCGGTGGAACTTTTTCTTTGGGACTATTTTTTCTTTGCAACTGAGAACTGCCAATCTTCATCATTTAAAAGCCTGCATCAATTGCATCCATGGATCTTGAGTTTGAGGAGGATAGGGTTGAAACCTTCACTGTGCCACAATTGAAAGCTATCTGCTAAAAGTTTAAAATCTCTGTAAGAGACCTCTCCAGAAAGGAGGAATTTCAAAAGGCACTGAGGGCCTGGTTGGAGTCAAGGGATGCCAGCGAGCATGCCGATCAGCCTATAGAGGAGGTGGAGAATTTAGAGGGACAGCAGGATGGGCTATTGGGTCTGCCTGGGGGGAGGTTACCTTCCCGGGGGGAAAGCAGTGTCTCTTCAAAGGGGTTGTCTCCAGCAGAAGAGCAGGAGGACAGGGAGAAAACCAGGATGCATGAATTGGAGCTCACGAAGCTCAAGATGGGGAAAGAGAACAGGGAGTTGGCGTTTCAGAGGGAGAAATTAACTCTGGAAGAGAAAAAGATGCTCTTGGAGCATGAAAGAGGTTTGAGGGAGCTCGATCTAAAGATAAAGAGTATAGAGTCCAATCCAAATGGTGGCAGTGCACCATCAGTGCCTGGAGAAGGAAGGGTGTACATCCCCCAGGAGTTTATTAAGGATTTTATGAAGCATGAGGACATTGGGCAGTGGTGTAAAGCATATGAGGTAGCAATGAGGTCCTACAGGATCCCTGAGAGAGACTGGGGAGCGGGGTTATGGAGCCGCTTTATCACTGAGGGGAGGGGAGGGAAACATTGGAAGCATTGCTCACTGAAGATCAGATATCTTATGCCCCCATGAAGGAAGCCTTGGTAAGGAGGTATGGTGTGACCCCAGAGCTATACAGACAGAAGTTCAGGGCCTGTAAGAAGCTGGAGTCAAGCACTTGGGTGGAGTTTGTGTGTTATTTCTGCAGAGCACTGGATGGATGGGTGAAGGGTAGTAAGGTAAATGATTTGCAGGGGCTCTATGATTTGGTTGCATGGGAGCACTTGTCAGATAATTGTTTTCCAGAGCTACACCAGCAATTGATTGACAGTAAGCTGACTGACCCCAGGAAGATTGCTGCGGAGGTGGACTGCTGGGTCAGTACCAGGGTCCAAAAAGGTTGTGTGGGAGACTCCGCCAACGGTGGGCACAGTCCCCAGCAGAAAAGTGGGGGGGACAAGAGTAAACAGAAGGAGTTCCAAAAAGGGCAGCAAAGTAATTCCCAAGGGAACCCGGGGAAAGGTTCCCAGCCTCCCACTGAAAAGAAGCCATGGGTCCCTAAAGGTAAGCCTGTCCTGAAGGGCCCCAGGGCATGTTATGGTTGTGGTCAGGTGGGTAACTTCCAGGGGAACCCTAGGTGTCCCAAAAAGATTACCACTGCACCCACTGGTGCACCGCCCCAGGAGAAGGCTAGTGTAGCCTTGGGGCAGGAGTCGGTGCCCCAGAGGGGTGGGGGTCTGCAGAAATGACCCTGATCTCTTTAGGAGACAGTGAGATGGTCCCAAGAGCTCATCTGCCTGATAACACTAAGAAATACAGGCAGTGGGTGACCATCAATGGCCATAGTGTGGAAGCTCTGAGAGACACTTGAGCCAGTGTGACAGCTGTCAGTTGTCAGCTAGTGTCTAAGGAGCAGGTGGTTCCCAACACATTCTACCCAGTAGTTGCAGCTGACAACTCGGAGTGCCTCTGCAAAGTGACACAGGTTTCCTTTGAGTGGGGGGGTCTCGGGTACCTTGTAAGTAGCTGTGAGGCCAGCCCTGCCTGTTGACTGTCTGCTAGGCAACGATTTGGAGAGTTCCCCTTGGGAGAAGGTGGAGCGTAAGTCTCAATTAGAGATGTTGGGTCTGCCTGAGTGGGTGTGTGTGACCACTTGGTCTATGGCAGCCGGTAAGGGCAATCAAGAGGACCTGGAGCCTGAAAGAGTGGCCCAGGTGCCTACCAGAAAGAGAAGAGGCAGAGGGTGCGGGAAACCCGCCCCCGAAGTTCCCACGGTTCAGGAGGAGGCAAACCTTGAGGGGGATGGCCTAGAGCCTACAGGGAAGCAAATGGCCGTACTTGGGGACCTGCCTGAGCTGACCCATTGGAAGCAGGAAGGGGGCCCCTCCAGGGAGGAATTCTGCCAGGAGCAGCAGAAATGCCCTTCTCTTGTTGGTTTGCGGCAACAGGCTGCAAACCAGGCAGCAGGTGATCAGTCTGGATCACATTGGATTTACGGGGAGAATGGTCTCCTGTATAGTTAGCCTAAGGCTGCCTGGGTCAGCCCGTGTGCTGGTGGTACCCCAGTGCTTCAGAGCCTTCCTACTGGGGCTGGCTCGTGATGTGCCTTTGGCAGGGCATTTGGGGCAAGACAAGACCTTTGAAAAGGCTTGTCACCCACTTTTACTGGCCCAAAATGCGTAAGAACTCTGACACACATTGTAGGTCTTGCCAGACTTGCCAGGCAGGTGGTAAGAGTAGGAGGAAGTACAAGGCTCCTCTCCAACCTTTCCCTGTAGTCAGAACACCCTTTGAGAGGGTGGGTATTGACATTGTGGGGCCTCTGGATCCCAAGACAGCCATGGGCAACAGGTTCATCCTGGTCTTGGTGGACCATGCCACCCGGTACCCGGAAGCCATGCCTCTCCGGACTGTGACAGCCACCGTGGTGGGTCGTGCGTTGATGGGGATTTTCTCCCGTGTGGGGTTCCCTGGAGAGGTGGTGTCTAACCGGGACACCAACTTCATATCCAAATATATGAAGTCCCTGTGGCAGGAATGCGGTGTTAACTACAAGTTCACGACTCCTTACCACCCTCAAGGCAATGGGCTGGTTGAGAGATTCAACCGGACCCTGAAGGGCATGATTATGGGTCTTTGTGAACCCATGAGGCATAAGTGGTACGTCCTCTTACCATGCCTGTTTGCTTACAGGGAGGTGTTAAAGATTGCAGGAATCGCTGTTAGCATGAGCTGAAAGCCATTTTGTACTTGGCAGCCATTTTAGTTAGCCATGTGCTCGCCATGTGCTTTCTCCCTCTTCCAGAGTCTTGCACATGCTCAGAGAGGCCTAGCTGGTAGAATGCACCTGCTCCTAGTATAGAACTGTCAGGCTATTCTTACTCATGTAAGCAGTTTAGTCTCCCCTCCCACTTTGTGGAGCAAGCAAATTTTGTATACCCATATTAGTCAATAAGCATGCTTGTATGTGCTAGGACCTCCCCTTGATTTTATGCTGACTATATAACAAATGCATATATAAGGACCCTGTTCTCTGCACTCATTAGAATGCCTCCTACAGTGGCCTGCGGGTACCGTAAGATGCAATCTCCCTCATCTGAGGTTAATAAAACATGTTTTTTGATATTACAGCTTCTGTGCCAATCTCTTCCTTGTTGGTCTTAAGGACCAGATGTATCAGTGAACCCCTAAGAAGGTTTTTATTTCTACAAATGGCGCCCGAAAGTGGACCTCATCGGTGCAGCGGCTATCCAAGGGAGTGGTCTTGAAGGGAGACAGGAATCTACTGAGGAGTACAGGACAGGAATCTACTGAGGAGGTACCCTGCGCACGGAGATTGTTTGTCTTCCAGCCCAGTATATTTCTGGTCTTCCTGATCTGATCCTCCAAGTGTTTGCCGCTCCCGACTGGGAACTTCTTTGGCGTGAGTATTTTAAAATGACCGTTAGGTCACTCAGAACTTGGCAGTTGGAAGCTGGAGACTTTGGTTTGGTAAGGTTGCTAAGGCAACACTTTTGTTTGGAATGACTTGGCCAAGATTTTGGTTTGTTTGTTTTGCTGCAGCAAAAGAAGGCAGGTAATGAGGAGATTTTTCTCTAACTTTGAAAACTTGAACTGCACACATTGTGTTAAGTGTCACTTGGAGTATAATATTATATATGCTATAATATTCTTGACATGCCTGCTTCTAGCACACTTCGTAGAAAGTGTTGCTGTCTTGGAGGTACCGATATGGATTTAGGAAGTACTCAGCTGACTCCCCTCAGAGAAAATACCTAAATAGGTTTAGGTATAGTAAAAAGATATTTCTTCCTTGGTGACTAAGTACCCCATGGATCTAAATATGTACATAAAACGGATCCGGATCTGCGCACTTAGTAACATTCATAAGTGGTGATATGCAGAGCGCTTTTTGAGTGTTCTACCAGCCAAAACTGGCGAATTTGGTGTATTTTGGCTTCTTGACCATGGAACAGTTTTTTTTTTTGGGCTACTTTTGAGAGCTCTTCTTGTAAATATGACTTACAATTAGTATTTACAAATAGGTTGGTCTTGCGTACAGTTTGTAAGCTGTCTTAAAGTCCTAAGTGTTGATTTGTGGGTTAAATGTGTGTTTAAATGTCTATGTGGGGTTTGTGGTTTGACATTGGTAATACTTGTGTAAGTACTCTTTGTGTAAGAATGGCTAGCTTTAAGCGCGCTGTATTGTGTGCTCTGAGTATATGACCCCCCTTCTGTAAATGTCTGAATGAGCTCAATGAGTTTGTTTATGTTTTTTTGCTGTCATCATTCTGTTATGCAAAATGTCATTTAGTTACTTACATATTAAATAAAAATCCAGAAATGAATTATATAACATATGCTAAACAGCTGCATGTTACTATTTAAATTGACAGAGTAAGATACTATACATGTGTGCAAATTGCCACAATGCTAAAGATAAAATTAGAATTCGTATTCAATAGGATTAAAATAGGCCTCATACAGAGGAAGGAAAACGAAATTGTGTGTTTTGTAATCAATAGACTAAAATACATGTTACAGCATTTTCCTTAAATACATTGTATTAGACATTAAAAGGCATGCACATCATCTGAGTGAATTTGGTCGTTGCTGAACTAAATACACATTATAGAAAGATAGATTTGACTGCATTGAAATGCCTCAGTTTTTAAATAGACTGTGACATGCTTTTCTTTCAGCACCCGAGAAAAACGCTTTCCAACAGCTGTGTTTCAAACTGACTAACTGAAAAGAAACTGTTTGACACAGCAAATGGGGATTTAACTCTGTCAGGGTATTTCAATTAATAAAGGGTTTTTTTTCCTGAGAAAGGCGTGAAAATTCGACGCCTGCTGACAAACAACAGCTGCATAAATAGCATATGGCTATTCCTGATCACGGCCACAGACAAGAATGCTGAGTCAGCGAAATTTTAAGTCAGTGTAAAACTGGTATAAGGGCCTGCATTATTTTAAAAGTTTCAAAAAACCAGTTTCATTATTTTGGATAACAGAGAACAAAATTGAAAGTAGGGATTTCCTTTCTTAATGTCTTTTTTCATAAGTACCTCTGTGGTTTTGATGTTAAATAATAACTGTCCTTTAAAAAGTGGCGCAGACTTTTCATGTTTCAAGTAAGGCTTCTGTGCTTAGGGTTATGAATGAATGCGTTTAAATATGATAGGCTACGAATGAAGCTTGCTTTTCAAATATGGAATCATCAAAATGGTTGGTTTTGATTTAAAAAAAAAATTAATTATATGAAAAAATATATATTATTAAAAATAAATGCTTTAAATTCGTTTTTTCATCTTTATAAAGCCTAATCATCATACTGTGAATTCCTAGCATCAAAGTTGGATTTAAGCAGTGCTGTACCGCATTAGCAGGAGCCTTAAATGTGAACTGTCACTTTACCCAGCCGTACAAAACTCATTTTTATAAGGGTATATCTTATACATTTCTGATTTCCCATTCCTGGGCTATCTAGAGAACACTCTGGGGGTTCCTATTATGCAAAAATATTGTAGGATATCCATTTTTAAGTGCCCCTACCACCAAAGTCGAAATTGAGCTAAATTCACAATTTTACAAGCAGTTCTACCACTCAAGGCAGTTTTAACGTGCTCTCAGGCTTCAATAAAGTATATGCAAGTATAAAACAAACAGCTGATCTCTGTATTACTAGACTGCACACCACATACTGTACAGAAATGAAAATAAGTATACAGAAACCAGCAGACGTTATTATCCTACCTTTAAATTACTGGCAAACGGACCGGACAGGACTGCCTTTGAGCTGTGATTCTCCAGAGTTGCTTTGCATTACGAAAACCGCATGGCAAGCCTTGCACACAAAAATGACCAGCTGCTGAACGGGTCAAAGGTCGGAGTTCTGCATTTAGCAACTTAGCAGGGTGAAGGGTAATGTTTGCTGGGACACTTCGACCTTCGAAAAGTTTTTGAACGACGAGATGATAGCGCAGAGAGTGGAAGAGAAGCTTTGCTTCCTATTTTTGGCAAACACACGTTTTGCGCAGTCATATGAAACGAAGGAAAACAGCCTTCAGTTGAGCATTGATCTGCCATGTATATAAAAATAATGGTTTTAGTTTAAAGAATACTGTGTAGGGGCTACGATAAGGAGGAAATGGATTTTAGTTTGCATTCATGCACCCTCATGTTAATCTAGTACAATTGCTCAAGGAATTGATACATTTGTTGCTGACGCTTTCTACAGTACTCGATGTGCTTGAATCAGAGAATAGCCACTTTCTAAGATATCTCCTACAAGTTTGTTTGTGCCCAGTTGCTACAAATAGGGGTTGAAAGTGTTGACAGAAGTAAAACCTGTTTCAGGTTTTCCTACTGTCAAAATGGGGGAAGGAGGCTAGCTCCTCTACAAATTAAGGGTAGGCAAAATTATGTTTTCTCTCTTCTTTTCTTACTTTTTTTTAGTCTGTCTAAGCTGTCTGTGAAATAGCCATGAGACATTTCATTGGCTATTCAGTAATACTGTTTTAAAAATTGTTAGCATTAATAAAATGATAAAATCTATGCTATGTTACTGCCCATCCTGTATGAAAGAATGAGTAATCTAGATTGATGTTCCCTTATTTGATCTTTAAGGAGAACTGTATAGTGGGTGTTTCTGTTCAAAAATCTCAGGTGGCAACACTATTATTGTTTATGTTATTCTCATGTTCTATACAGTTTTGCAAGGGCATTGCTAGTCTTTTATTAGCTAGTCTCTGTCAATAAGCTGACAGCCCTTATTAGAGCTGGAGATAGGGTTTTTTTTCCTTTTGAAAATGATGTTGCATAGTCCAGATCGTGAAAAGTACAATGCAGGAAAGACGCTCATGTGATCCTTAGCAAACATTTTGAAGGAAAATATTGTTTTATAGGAGTTTGTTTGTCATAACATGTTCTGCTGGAGAAAATGTACTCACTATGTTGAAGTTTAGTTCTTTTTGCAATAAGAATCCCTGTTAAATTAGCAGTTTTAGATTTTCCTGCTGCACCTATAACATGAGAGCATGGTCCTAAGCATAACATGTAAGAGAAATTATTTTACAAGTGTCTGCAGTCCTGTACAAGTAATGTAAAATCTATGAGTAAAAGTGTAGAACATTTCCTTTTTCTTGAGGGTTCTTCAGATTGGTAATATAGGAATACACCAATGTAAGTATTTGGAGTATGTCTGTATTGTTTTTCTCTTTTCCTCAGAATTTAGTAAATGAACACAGACTTCCTTGGCTGTTTGGGATTGGGTGATGTATTACTCTTGTCAGTTCACCAAAACGTTCCTTTTATACTTGCCAATAGGTCCAGGGTTTTCTACTCTCAGATAGATGAAGTGGCTCTTGGGTGCCTTGCTAATGTATGGGGCGCCCCGAGACTAAGGAAGTATTCTGAGACTATCCTCTCTGTTGTTAGATTATTTCTGTGCCTTGTCTAAAGACCTCTTGTTCTGTCCACCAATAGATATTTGCTGCCTTACAACCATTGCAAGAGGGGCCCGGACATCAGATCCAGCCTGGGAGTCAGCACCAGTCCAGCCTACAGTCAAAACGAAAGGAACCAGCATAGGCGTTGCTGGCAACTAGGACCTCAGTGAAGGCGGAAGCACTGGGACGTGAAGTGTGTACCCCTGCCACTGTCTTGGGCGAAAGACGGGGTTACAAATCAGGATGGAGAAATCTTTGTGTGGATCCAGTTTTTGATGCCCAGCTGAGAGAGTCACAGAACGACAAGGACGGCAAGGAAGCTTTTGCTTGAGGTGACCCCCTTTGAAACAAGGGTTGCTTCAGGCCTTTGAGTCCTGGTCCCAAGTGAATGCAAGTCTACGCCTTTGTTTGTTGATCAAGAGATGCCCAAGCACACTGGGTACAATTTGTGGCCCTAACAAAAGAGCAGTGCGCCAGAGGTGCAATACAGGAGTTAGGGAAGGACTTGAGTTTAGGGTACAGGTGCTATGCCCTTGGTGCCTGTTAGATTAAAGTGAAGAAAACTGGTGCACTGCCTGAGACACTGGACAGGATCATTGAGGGTATTTGCCCTGGGGGGGTGATTGCCCTATCCTGAAAGAAAGACTTTTCCTTCTCCGTGATTCTTGAGTTGCGAGTTGTGCAGCTCCACCGTGGGAACAACAAGAGCCTGCCTGTGAGGCTCAAACGGACACAGGGAGAAGACTCCCCTCTGGCTGGTTGGTTCTACAAATTCCCAAGGACTCTTTTTTTTGTTAGTAATGTACCCCTTTGGTCGTCCCATTTTTTTTGGAGGAGCAGCCCTTTGTGGCTCCTTGTCCTAATTCCTATGGCCCTGTGTGGTCCTCCTGGTCCCCCGGAGCCAGGATTGTTTTTGTAATAATATGTCTGATTGCTTTAATATTTTTTAAGAGTAATGTTTATTCTGCACGAGAAAAGTTCATCTGAGCATGTTACTTTACTCTTTCCTTAAGTATATTAATTGATAATTTAGCCCTCATAAAAAATACTGAGAAAGTCTATTGAAAATGTTTTTATTAGGTATGTGCTGTTGGCTATTTTGAAATTGACATAAATAGTCACTGAAATACATCAGAGCCCTGAAACTTAAAATTAGACTAGATGGTTTTGGTATTTGCTTTCTGCTTAGGATTGGAAAATATTGAGATTTCTGTTTGAGATAATAGTCATTATTCTCTCTTGCTACCTGTATGACCCAATGCTCTGTTCACTTTGTACTCCTGCTTATACCTTGTATATACCTGCTTAATGAAATGTTTAGAATGTAAATGCCCACCTAGCATAGGATATTGATGAATTTATGAGAAGAAAATGTGCAAAATATTTTCTATGTCTCTACTAGATCATGGGAATGTCTTTAGCTCATGCTAAAAGGATCATCTGCTAAAGATTGCAGGAATCGCTGTTAGCATGAGCTGAAAGCCATTTTGTACTTGGCAGCCATTTTAGTTAGCCATGTGCTCGCCATGTGCTTTCTCCCTCTTCCAGAGTCTTGCACATGCTCAGAGAGGCCTAGCTGGTAGAATGCACCTGCTCCTAGTATAGAACTGTCAGGCTATTCTTACTCATGTAAGCAGTTTAGTCTCCCCTCCCACTTTGTGGAGCAAGCAAATTTTGTATACCCATATTAGTCAATAAGCATGCTTGTATGTGCTAGGATCTCCCCTTGATTTTATGCTGACTATATAACAAATGCATATATAAGGACCCTGTTCTCTGCACTCATTAGAATGCCTCCTACAGTGGCCTGCGGGTCCCGTAAGATGCAATCTCCCTCATCTGAGGTTAATAAAACATGTTTTTTGATATTACAGCTTCTGTGCCAATCTCTTCCTTGTTGGTCTTAAGGACCAGATGTATCAGTGAACCCCTAAGAAGGTTTTTATTTCTACAGAGGGTCCGCAGAAGTCCCTAGGGTTCAGCCCCTTTGAGCTCCTGTATGGCATCCTGTAAGAGGGCCTCTAAGTCTGGTCAAAGAAGGCTGGGAGAAAGCTCCCAGTAAACCTCCCCAGGATGTATATAGCTACATGCTGGCCTTCAGGAACCAGACTAAGCGCTTCAGGCAACTCGCTCAGGCGAATCTGGAAGCCAGCCAGGAGGATATGAAACGGTGGTATGATCAGAATGCCACTCTGATTGAGTTTCAGTCTGGTCAGAAAGTGTGGGTCATAGCCCCAGTGGAGCCTTGTGCACTCCAAGATAATGGACAGGGCCATTTGAGGTGGTGGAGCACAAGAGTGACGTCACCTGCCTGGTGGACTTGCAGTCTCCAAGGAACCGTTTGCGGGTCCTGCATGTGAACCGCCTTTAGCCCCACTTGGAGAGATCTGAAGTGGGCATGCTCCTGGCGACAGATGCTGGAATAGAAGAGGAGACTGAGCCTCTTCCTGACCTCCTGTCTGCCAAGGAACATGATGGGTCAGTGGACAGTGTAACCCTCTCCCCCGCCCTGACTCCGGAACAGCAGAGTGACTGCCGCCAACTGTTGGGACAGTTTGCTGCTGTTTTCCCTGACCCCTGGTGTCACTCAGTGGTGTGTCCATGATGTGGACACTGGGCACAGTCCTCCTGTGAAGCACAAGATTTACAGAGTGACTGACAGGGTCAAGGCTTGCATCAAGGAGGAGGTCTTCAAGATGTTAGTGCTAGGGGTGATTGAGCCCTCAAACAGCCCTTGGGCCAACCCAGTGGTCTTGGTCCCAAAGGCTGCCGCACCTGGTGCCACACCAGAACTCCAGTTCTGTGTGGACTATCGAGGGCTCAATTCAGTCACCAGGACTGATGCACACCCCATCCCCAGAGGTGAAGAGCTCATCGATTGGTTGGGAGCTGCGAAGTACCTCAGTACGTTTGACTTAATGTCTGGGTACTGGCAGATTGCCTTAACTGATGGGCCAAAGGAGAGTTCAGCATTTTCAACGCCAGGAGGGCACTACCAATTCCGGGTGATGCCCTTTGGGATGAAGAATGCCCCTGTGACCTTTCAAAGGTTGGTCAACCAGGTGTTGGCTGGACTAGAAGATTTCAGTGCCGCCTACCTGGATGACATCGCACTGTTCAGTGCCACTTGGGAGGAACACCTGCACCACCTCTGGGAAGTGTTGAAGGCACTGCAGAGGGCAGGCCTCACAATCCAGGCAAGCAAGTGCCAGATTGGGCAGGGTTCGGTGGTGTACTAAGGACACCAGGTAGGGAGTGGCCAGGTGGTGCCCCTTCAGCCCAAGATTGATACCATCCTGGCTTGGGAACCCCCCAAGACCCAGACAGAGGTGAGAGCCTTTTTAGGACTCACTGGGTATTACAGAAGATTCGTCAAGGGTTATGGCTCCATTGTTGCCCCCTTGACAGAGCTGACTTCCAGGAAGCAGCCCAGGAAGGTGAACTGGACAGACGCTTGCCAAAAAGTTTTGATGCCCTGAAATCTGCCATGTGTTCAAAAAACGGCACCCGTGCTCAAAGCACCCAACTTCTCACAGGAATTTGTGGTAGACAGATGCTTCAGAGCATGGTGTGGGGGCTGTGCTCTCACAGCTAAATGAGGAGGGCCTAGACCAACCCGTCGCCTTCATTAGTAGGAGGTTACTTCCAAGGGACCAGAGGTGGAGTGCGATTGAGCGTGAGGCTTTTGCTGTGGTCTGGGTGCTGAAGAAGCTGAGGCCCTGCTTATTTGGGACTCACTCTGGGTTCAGACCAGCCACAGGCCCCTCAGATGGTTGATGCAGATGAGGGGTGAGAACCCAAAGTTGTTAAGGTGGTCCATTTCCCTACAGGGGATGGACTTCACGGTGGAACACCATCCTGGTACAGAACACAATCCAATACTGATGGTCTGTCCAGATTTTTCCGCCTTAGTGAAGAGAACTCCCAAGAGGGTGGGTAGTTCTCCCCACATTTCAGCTAAAGGGGACACTTGTTAGACCTGGCATCATTGGCGTGGGTTTCCCCTGTATTTTTGCCTTTGCCTCCTGTGTTTTTGCTGTGTGTTGGACTTCGTTTTGCTGGTCTAGATACTTTGGGCACTTTGCCACTGCTGTTCAGTGCCGAAGTGCAAGTGCTCGCTTTGTAAATTTTTTTATTTTTTTTATTTTTTTCTCCCTCATTCGCCTCCAACCCCAGACAACTAGGAAATTTGAAAAGTTGCCACTGTTACTCAATTTTGAGACGTAAGCCTTCAAGATGTCACCCGCCTACCAGTAGCAGACAAACCTCTTTCCTGTTGCTGACCTCTCGTTGTCAAGGAGAGGGTGGTCGCACTCTCTTCTGATTACTTAAAACCAGTAACTGTTGCTGAGGGCCCTTCCAAAATCGAGACTGGGGACCAAAGAGGAACAGCGAGACCCAACACAGCCTGAGAGCTTCACATGAGGCTTAATCATAGGATCATGTATATTATATGATTAGTTTTGTTAAAAACAAAATATATTATAGCCGTTTTAGCCTGGAGTCCAGTTTATCAGGCAGTCCCAAATGACTCTCTTCCTACTATCTTTCAATCTGCCCAAATCATTCCTAGAGATTTTATACAAGGAGCACAACCAATCTGAGTATGTAGGAGGTAAGGCCTCAGTCCATCTCCTGCATATTTCTCGTCTAGCTAGCAGAATGGCATAGAATAGAAAACCTCTGCTCGGGCCCATAATTTCGCTAGATATACCAAAAATTATAAGTCTAAGAGAAATATGTATTGGGCGTCCCAATATGTTCGTTAACGTGCTCCCAATTTTCTCCCAAAATTCAGAAGTTGCCGGGCAGGTCCAAAACATATGTGTGTCTGGGGCATTTTCCATGTCGCATTTCGCTTTGTAAATTATTGTTATGGATTGGTGATTCCATGATTGGCATATTTGATTTACTAGTCAGTCCCTAGTACAGTGCACTGTGTGTGCCCAGGGCCTATAAATCAAGTGCCGCTGGTGTGCTGCAGCACTGATAGTGCCACTCACATAAGCAGCCTGTAAATGTAACTCAGACCTGCCATTGCAGAGCCTGTGTGCAGTCTGGTACTGCCATGTCGACCTGGCAAGTGCACTCACTTTCCAGGCCCTAACCTTCTCTTTTCTTACATGTTAGTCCCCCCTAAGGTAGGCCCAAGGTACCTCTGTGGGCAGGGTGCAGTGTATGTGAAAGGTAGGACATGTCCTGGTGTGTGTGGCATGTCCTGATAGTGAGAGTGATTTTTACATTCTGTGTTTGAAAATACCACTTTTAGAAAGTAGGTATTTTCTTGCTTAGCCATCCAGTCTGCCTCTGCCAGGATGTGTATTGAGTGTCTGGCTTTGGAGTGACAGGGGCTGGGGATGTGCAGTGGCTCCAGAGAGTCTGGATGAGTCAGGGCTGGGCTTAATAGACCTGGGCTGCATTTAGAGTAGTTGGAGGAGATTTCCTTTCACCTGAATGGGCCTGGTCTGCCATCCACAATGTTCCACCTCCTGTCAGGAAGCTGCACCAGAGAGGATAGAACTGATTTTGGCTGGGCAAAGAGCTTCTTTGCCACTGAGAACAAAGGTTTTTACTGTATAAAAAGAGGGGCCCAGACACCATAAATTTAGATCACTTCTGGGAATCAAGAGGAACCTTTGCCAAGGAGAAGAGCTGGAGAAACTTAGGAGGAATACTGCCCCTGTGCTGTTTGCTGTCTGGGGTTGGCCTGCAGTGGCTACTTTCTGCCAAGTAAAGGTAAAAGGACTTTGCTGTTTGCTGTGTCCCCTGCTTGAGGAGGATCTCCAAGGGTTTGAAACTGAGCTTGCCTCCTGTTCTGGACTCTCAGGGACACAAAGGCTTCAACCCAACCCCCCTGAACTTCCTTGCTGGGAGTTCTGACCTGCCAAGAGTTGCCTGTAGCTGTTCTGGGCCTCTGGAGGTTCTTCTGGCTGTTGGGAGCTGGAAAAGCAACGCAACAACAAGAAGCGTGACGCATCCGCACCTGTTTCCGACGCATCGCCGAAGAAATCGTCGCAGGGCCTGCCCGCGGCTCGAGACATTGCTGCACGCCGCATAAGTTTACCTATCTCCTCTGCGCAGCTGTAAGGAACTGACGTCTCACCTCCCCCGGAGCAAGGAACCGACGCATCACCTTCCCTGAGTGTACGGTACCGCACATCACCTTCCCTGTGACCCTTTTTGTTGTGTGCACGACGCATCCAAGGTACTTTGTGTGAAAAGTGTTGCATCTGCAATTTGCTTTGAACTGAACTATTTCTACCATTTGAAAGTCATATTTTTATTACTGTATTGTGGATTTTTGTCGTCTTGGTCTTGTTTGGTTTAGATAAAGATTAAACTAAGAAGAAAATACTATGCTGTAACAAGTGCCTTCGCTAATGGGGTAGGCAACTGACGTAGTATTTGTATGGCGTTCTAGTGCTGAATAACTCCATATAGTACATACCGGGACACAGGTTAGTAGAGCATTATATATTATAATATCCCTGTCATCAGTTGTTACTGACTTCACGCACCATCCGCAGGCGGATCATTGTTATAACCTATATCTCTTAGGAGCTATGGCTGAAATTGGTGACCCAGCATCCTTCTCGAGGCCCCCAGAGAGGGGTGCCAGTACTGAGATACCTAGTAAACGGAAGAAAAGCACATCTCATAACCCCAATAAGGCAACAGTGTTTTGCAAGTTTCAGCCCAGCGGGTCAGCACTCAGCTGCGTAGACACGGATGGGAACAATGCAACACTGCCTCCAGAGTCAGAGTCCGATGTCGGCTCCCTCGAGGGGCTGGAGCTGATCGGAGGGCTAGTAATCCGTAGAGCATTGGCAGTGCGGAGTGCCTCCTCTCTAACCTCCAAGACCATTTTTGGGGACAGGGCTCCCGACAGGCCTTCTTGTGTGATGAGTCCTCTTCTACGTTGACGCGGTAATCTTTGCGATTTCGGCTGTGATCTCTCCTGGCGATCACTTCCACATGAATCTGGGAAGATCCTGTCTAACCACTCCCAGGCACCCCCAGTGTTTCAAAGAAATAGGAACGCTGATTGTGGAGGATTTTCAGCTTGGCTGGAAATAAGAGAGCAAATGTTAAGCCAACAGTGCGTGCTCGTGATTTGACCCCCAGAAATGAAGAGCGTTTCCATTGTACTTCGATGGTATAATCTGGAAAAATTAAAATTTTGGCATTGTCAAGCAAAAGAGGACCATTGTTGCAGGCAGCTTGTAGGAGCAAGTCACGGTCCCTAAAGTTCAAGATCTTGGCTATTATCGGCCCGGGATTAGTGCCGGGGATAGGGTTTTTGGCAGGCACTCGATGCGCTCTTTCTACTGTGAATAAGGCCGACAGTCTTGTGGGAGCCACTTTTGTAGCCATTCCCCCACAAACAGCGTAGGTAGCTGACCCTCTGTACCTTCAGGGAGGCCCACTATTCGCAGGTTGTTTCGTCAGGACCTACCTTCCGCATCTTCTGCCCGGGCCTGTAGGGTTTCAATTTGTTGGCGCATCAGTGAGATCTGTGCTTCGTTATCCTTCACTTTGGGCATTGTGAGGTCCAACGTTGCTTCTGTGGATTTTACTCGATCTGATAGTTTCCTGTGGTCATCTTTTAGTAAGTTGAGTTCAATAGAAATTGTTCCCAACTGTTGTGCGATGGCTGACCGGGACTCACGTATCTTCTGGAGTATCATGTCGAGTTTGTATGCTGGAGGGTGGGATATATTGTCGTCTCCCAGCACAGAATGCATAGAGGAGGTCTCAGAGGGTGGGGAGCACGACCGCGTCCTTGTCGATGAGGCCTCGGACTTGGTCTTCGTACGTCCCATTGTCCATAATGGGTCAGACAAAATAGTAATAGCACACTGAGAAGCTGGAGGGCTCACCCCCAGGCAGTTCAGCAAATCTAGGGCCTTAGCTGGTCCAGCCTATCCTTTGTGGCTGTGATCACGTGGCCTTGCGTCTTCGATCAGGTGCAATTGCATGTGGAGGTTATGTCCTTGTCAGGAGGGGGTGCCCAAGAGTGTACTGTGAGTCCGGTCGTCGCCCAGAGCCCGCAGAAAGCCCCCCACAGGTCCCAGCCTTTAAAAGCTCTACTCCCCACTGCCACCGTACGTCTAGGCCACCGCATCTCTCGAGGCACGGTGTTGATTTATGCAAGGTCGCAGGGGATCAGACCATTGCCCAATGATATTCTGCAGTCCGTCAACACCTCACAAGACATAAGCGGGCATGGAATGCCACCAATGGTAGTATAACGCAGCATAGGTGGAGGCGGCCTATGTATTGATAAGCTACACTCCAAGTAGAAAGGAGGCCATTGCTCAATCCAGGCAAGGTAGGGAGTGCAAGTCACCTCATCGGTCCCGCCACTTGTTACTGGTCCCATGAACTGGGGCTATCTTCCACGCTAACGGGGAAATTCCCAAGCTCGCCCAGCCGACCCACCACCCCCGGATGTAGACAGCACGTCGGGGGGGGTGGGTGCTGGCGCGTCTCATCAGTTGTGGCCTCTAGCCCCTGGCCGGTGAAGGGGGAATGCCACCAGGGGGTGCCGCCGCCTCAGTGCGGCACCCCAAGGAGCAATGTCTGCGGCCTGCAGCATTCCCAATGCGCACGACGCCAATCGGCCATCGATTGGTGCACAGGGACAGCAGGTCAATGCAGCCTGTCAGGGCCGGTCCCAATCGGCCCCAAACTACGTTGCAGCAGGTGCTGCCTTACCCGTACCAGCACTCCCCGGGGAAGCACGTTGCGGGAGGCCTCTCCTCTCCTAGATTAAGAACAGCCACAGAAGCGCCCCAGCAGGGTTTACAGGCAGCGGTGTATGGGGGAGGAAGCAGTTCGAGAGAAGAACATTTCTCCGAAGCCGCTCTGGGATCAGCTAGGCCCAATTAAGGCGCCGCCCCCAATGCCTCCAGGCCTCACCGGCAGGTGCGATCGCAGCGGGCTGCGGAGAGCCACTGCAAATCCCGCGTCCTCTCTGCCAGCTCGGCCACACCACCAGGGGGGGAGTCTCCTGATCAAGCAAGATGGGCATGGCAGGGGTCTTCACTCAGGCCCAAAGCGCCGCAAGCTCCGGCGCCGCAGGCAAGGCTGCAGTGTGTCCGGCTGGGTGCAGGACCAGCAATCGTCCTCAACTTCAGGTGTGCACCGGTCCGCCGTGCTATTGCATTCTAGGAGGCAGTATCGGGACCGCAGATGGGAGTATGACCCATTACACGCAGGGATATGCTTCTGATTTCTGTCCCGGGCCCGGAGCTCGGCGCTTATGCGACCGCCATCTTAGGCAATTGGCCACGCCCCCAAGCAGAAGTTCCTTCATATTTGGTTTCCTTCTCTACCTGACCCTCTTCTTTGTGTATTCTGTACTGCCACTTGAAAAATACCTTGGTGACCTGTCAGATTAAGGGCATTCTCTAGTTACAAACTTACTTGTGAATGGCCGTTAACAGAAGTCCACAATGCTTGGTGGCTTAGGCAGATTTTAAATGATCAACCTATCACCAGGTTTTGCAAGGAAATGTCAGCCCGCACTTCAAGGATTCATGTTCCCTCTCCATGTCCTAGACAGTATAATGGGTGAGAATGAACTCCACAAAATAGAATAGAAGTTGTTTCCAGCTACTTAAAAATTTGTGCATTCTTGTTGGCACTTTAAGCTCTTCGAAGGCAGAACCAGAAAACCTTTCAATAACTAACTCCTTAAACACTTGTGCAAAAATGAGTACATACTTAATGTCATGCTCATAGCATAAAACTAGGTTGACAGGGAGAAGCCCCACAATTACTTCAAAGAGTGTATTTAAAATCAGATGGCTTGACTGCAATTGTAATCCACAGTACTTGTGGTTGACTTAAATTTGAGTAAACTCGGAATGCATACTTTAATGGCGTCTGACCAGTAAATCAGATTGGTCGGCAGTTCTGAAAGACAGAAAAGTGATTTTGACATAGAGCACATGCTCATGTCATTTTCATTTAGATTTCCAGAGGCTTAAGAGGTAGAATTATATTCAAACCCAAGTGCCATTTCCTATCAAATATAACTTTGGAAAATAGATTGCAGAATATAGCGAAATTGGAATAGGGTCATGAAGTTTGGGAAATGGTATTTGCTACTAGTATTACGTCACAGAATACACCTTTGAAAACTATTTTGCACATACAAATTTTTCTAGGATGAAACTGCTTGGGCAAATGAGGACCAAGTGCAATAATAAATGAGGCAACAAATACAGGGCCAATTTACAAAGGTAAACTTAGACCTGAAGTCTAAATTTCCTTTTGTGAAATGGGGCCTTAGACTTCAGGTCTAAACTGAAACTTCAGGTCTAAGTTTACCTTTGTGAGTTGAGCCCACAGTTTGCATCCATTTTGAAACTCATCTCGGCACTCATTATGAGGCCACAAGTGAGAGTTAGAAACAGGAGGGAAGTCCACTATGTCCGGCGATGGGAAAAATATAGGATTACTACCAAGGACAGACCTATCACCTGGATCCTCCTATCCTAGAGAAAGACTACTGCTACATATGGAAGTTTCATAATGAGTTTACTTGAACCTGCACCCACAATGGAACAAGAAAACAAAACAGTGGTGTCTAAAGGCAAACTATTGAGGGGACTTGAAAAGGCCTTTTTGTAACCAACATGGAGCCACTGAAGCAAAACATCACAGTCTGGTCTAAGAACGGGAGGGTTTGGTCATCAATTGACATATTATTTAGTCAAAATAAAGGTATTACAGAATGAAAATAAAAGCATCTGCATTCAAGAATGGCAGCACACAGAATGCAATAAGGCAACAAAGAGAAGAATTTAAGAATTTAATTGCATGAGAAAATTGACTAAGTTTTAAAAGGTAGCTAGACTAAAAGTTTCTGCATACTTAAACCACGGAAGCAGGAAAAATAAAAGGTTAATGCTTAATTAGTTTTGGTTCTATATTTAACATTGAATGGAAAAATAAAGTAAAGTAGATACTCCCACACACTAATAAAAAATCGTTACCAGGAAAATGAATTAAAAAAAAATGTAATCTGTAAATTCTTCTACCATAATAAACAGAGCACAGCAATTATTTGCGACAGACTGTGGGAGATGCAATTAAAAAACAGGTACGAGGCAAATCGCCTGTCACAACATGTTACCTCTAAATGTCTTAAAAAATATTCAAGCCGGAAGGAATAGACCATTGTTTAATTGCTTTGGGGATTTCTTGATGGCCAGTACTGATCCATACAACATGAGTATCATATTTCCATTAAATTGGTCCGTAAACCGAACCACGTTGAACAGTCCTAGCAATGTAATTAAGTCTGATCAAAACGGTTAATCAAAATATTAGAAACTCCTCGTAAGGTAGAGGTAACCATTGAGGCTGGCAGCAGATGAATACCAGGCATGGCAGAAATCGGGCACAGGAGGAAGACAGAGCCAAGCACAGCTGCCTGAAACTAACCCCTTCCTGTTCAAGTGAGTTAAACCAGCAGAAATTTGACTAATAATGCTCAGGGTTCCAAACAAGATGAAGCAGTTTATTAAGAAGAGTAACACATAAGGAGCAAAAAGGAAATGAGCAGGCTGCCACTCACCGAAAAATACATGCCAACATTTCACATTGTACCATCCGCACCACATATTTCAAATTCTGACCAAGCATATACAACAAATCTCCCCGTTTAGCACAACAACTGCCTACTACAATACTAACGACCAACAAAACTGACACAATATAAACAGTCCAAACACACCACATCTACACTACACTCTGCAACTTAGCACATAATCTTTACATCTTTCAGGTTCTGGACACACCCTATTCAGACATCCGTTTACATGGAGAAACTCTGTCGCTGAATGACGCAAATTGGACATTCCGTCAGACTGCCCCAAATTAGTTGTGTTATGGTCCAAAACAGAGCCATTCAGATACAGTAACTTCATTTGCAAATTCCTGATCATTAACATCCCAAATTTGTTTTCGTTTCATCACATTTTCATCCTTAGCCCCCTCACACCCCCTTCTCCATCATCTTATTCTCACACCCCCTTCCCCATCATTTTTTCAGATTCCAGATATGACCATCTTTCACCATAATGGCTGACTTCATTACTTGCCTTAACCTTTGAGGTCCAGACCAGCATTACAACTTCAGCAACTACCCCAAGATTCTTAATCCTCATCATCTAGCCCACTTTTGCATTTGACTACATACATTTTGGGCTTTTGCTATGAGCGAGTCTCACCACATCAGCCTCACTCACGGTAAATTAACAGGACGTGCTAACTACAAGTGCTTGCTGAAGTTCAGTGGTGCTTGCGCTGTAGACATTTTATGAGCTAAATCTGCACAGGTACAGTTTTTTCCCCACTTAGTCCTACAGGGTCCAGCAAAGTATCAATCTAAGGGTAAACATACATCCTGAGCATAGATTTATAGTCTCTGAACTCCTTGGGGCCTATTTACAAACTTTATTTTGTATAATGTTTAGTATTACTACAATACTGTTAAAGTACTACAAAATGCAATTCACAAATCTATGAGTGCAAATCTCCAACTTTCCCTCTCCTACCTTTTCTATAGAGAGATCCTCACATCTGCAAGTTTACTATTTAGTAGTAAATGTGGGTGGGATAAGGTGGAGTGAATCAAAAAAGGGGCATACTAACTGATAAGTGGAAGGTGTCTAGGGAGGAGTAAGAAGGGCTTTAGGCAGTGTTAGGGAAGGGTTTAGAGAGGGACATGCACCCACCTACAAAAACGTAAACCCATTGATATTCACAAACTGCAATTCTAAAGTGACTAAAGCCAAAAGGGACCCAAAACAATAGTAAATGACTCCTGCTTAGAGTTGGAGTAAGTCCAGCACCACACATGGCCAACCACTGGTACTGCAACACCCTCCCATTGAAAAGAATGGAGGTAGGCACTTAAACTAAAACACCTTAGGAAATTCATGTCACATTAAAGTATGCAAAATATTTACAAAAATACATAAATATAATTAAATATTTATAAAAAACAAAAATAAAATATATATAATTTTTAATTATAAAATATTGTAACAACCTTTTGAATTTATAAATTAATGTAACAATCATTTTCTTTAAAATACAATGAACATATTTTTAATTATTTCTATGCATCATTTGCAATAATTATTAATGGATAATAGGCTTTTTTAATCTTTTTACTTTAGGTGGGATTGTTTTACTTAAAAAAGCAGAAAAATAATATATTTCAATAATAAAATATTTAGTTCAAGATTAAGTTACCAGTTTTGTAGCATTGTTTACATTTTTTCTACATTTAAAATAAATATTTAAAAATATTTTACATATGTAACATCAAATATTTTAACTCTTTTTTTAAATTAAATAAACTTTTCTTTACTTTCCCATATCTCTAGCATAGAGAGACTCCACAGTCGGGGTGTAGCTCTTCCCATTGTAAAGTATAGGGAAAATTAAAAGCATTTATTAAACTTGTATCCCGGGCTGTCGGGCAGGGAAAGTACACTGTTCCTGCCTGTGGGTGTGAGTGGAAGAGAAATTGCTCCAGTTGGGCGGGAGCAGAACAAGAGACAAACCGGCTCCTGCGTGCTGCACAGGAGAGGCACACGCTTGCAGATTACTGCCTGGGGCTGCAGGTGCCCTGAGTTTTCTCCTGCAGGCCTCAACAACAATGGCAACCAAGGCTGTGGGTGCTCTGAGTGAGACAGGAGTACCAAAAAATAAAAAAAGGAAAAGAAAATGTTATGCGGTGCAAGGCAGCATAAAAGAGAGCAGTCGCAATTGCTGATCATCAAGTATTCAAGCCCTATAAGTATGACGCGCCCCATAATCCCCTGTGAGGAGGTTAACATTTACATATTTGTTTGTAGTGGCCCCAAAATGGACAGATGCACCACCAAAATGTTTGAACTGTGTTGTAGGGAGCTCCAGAGAATGCAGTAGCCCCATAATTCGCCTTTACAAAGTCACCTTACTTCTCCCAGGGGATTGAATCCCTGACGCTGAAGTAGGTTTTGCCTAAGTGATTCAGGGATTAGAGATTTTGCTTTTGGGCTCTGGAATGTTACTGAAAATAAAATAAAAACTCAGGGACTCATGTTTTCAAACCTAATTCCTTATTGGTAATATTGATGGTGAACAGTGCAAGGTTTTCCAGTATGATGAATGCTTTTGAATACTTTACTTATTGATTTGTTGACTCGAATGGTGGATTATAACATGTATGGCAGATTGAAACCATTCCCATTGACTCCAGTGGTGTTACATTGGTGAAATATAACATGTGGCTGATTTTACCGGTGTCGTGCCACCTTGACAAAGCCAGTAGGCATGTCTTATTGATAATGACACCTCCATATAATTGCGATGTTGCATCGAGTATAGGAGTGGCATGTTGTGTTATTTATGTAATTTTATGTAATGTGTTATAATGTATTCAGTGATGTCGTTGTGTACCAAAGAGCTGGGGTTACTAGCCCACTTCACCTCCCCTGCGCAGGCCTTGGACTTCTGTGCTTTGCTACCCTGAGAGGGTCACGTGCTACAATTAGGTACTTGATTCCCAGTAAAGATAATTGTGGGCTTATTACTTGTGAAAAACTCACATTCTTTGTATTCAATAACCCAATTCTGTACACTATTCATTTGTTCTTTCAACCTTTCTTGGTATTTTTTCCTTTTTTTCCTTTTTCCTTCAGGTTTATATCATTCATATAATCCAGTTTCTTCTCTTGAAAGTGTGATCTGCCAAACACACTTGTGGGCATTTTTCTATGCAACAGCAACGTTGCCTGTAGTGTTTTTGCTAGCTGTTTCAACTTGTTATTTACTATTAAGCTGCAAAACTTGACTATTTGCTTCTGGAATTATTCAATGCACACATTTATGCTTAACCCCACTGGATTCCATAAATTCTTGCATTCTATCTGACTTAAATTAGACTCCATTGCCGACCACCAATCCCTCAGGAATGTACTTGTGGCTTTAAGCCAAACACTACCTCAATGGTTGCACTCCCTCCATTTGTACCTCTAACCATTTTGAATAGTAGTTAACCTGGACAAATACGTAAGCTTTCTTCCGAGGAAGAACAGCGAAGGAACCCATGATAACAATTGCCACCATCCTGTACACCAGCCTAGACAGGCCTTTCAGTAATTCTACTGGGAATGATAGTACACTACACACATTTGCTGCCTTTTAACTCTTACAACACATTTTACAATCCCTTGTCCATCTGTCAATCCTATCAACCCTTTCCAGGACACTCACAATATTCCCTTGCCTCCCTCATAGTGCAATGTCAAGATCCATGGACCACGCTCACCTGTGTATAGCAAGCAGGCACAGAAGCAAATTCCTCCAAACTTCAAAGGTCTTCTGCTTCATAGGAGGTCAGTATTGCGTTCCAAGTGGGCCGTTTTATGTGAGGCTTTACGGCTGCAATGCTTGTACTACATGAAACATGCAAGTGGAATCAAGACAAGCTGCATTTCTCAAAATGCCAAAGGACTCTCTCGAGACTTGTATTGGTGGCAGCCATCTAAGATCCATTGAGTATATGTTTCTCGTATTTCAGAACATTCCTTGTTGGGCAATTGTGATTCTTTGCTAGTACATCTGGAACCTTTTTGTCAGGAGTTTAGTGTGCTTTTATCAAGCGTGATTGAGGATCTTATTCTCAGAAGTGTATTCTAGATAAATGTAAGAGACTAAGAGCCTGTTTTATCGTTTGGCAAATGGGTTCTTCGTCACAAATGTTATTTTAATGAGTCATACCGAATTGTGATGCACCATATTAGATGTAAGCAGCGGAACTGTCAGCCCACTGTGTGGAAATGCTGTAGAGATTGGTGTTTTGCCGTTTTTGGTTAGGAAGCTCACTGTACAGTATACTAGCAGGACAGAGCACAGAATGAACCCCTCACAGTCTTTGCTATATATTTTGGCCATTGCTGGCATCTGTGTTCTCTTGTGAAAATGCTGAATTAGTTGACTTAAAGTAATAAACCATGGAGAGAGATATATCTTATGTTCATTAAGGAATGGGAGTAATGTTAAAGAGTTTACGTTGGTAAGTCCATTTGTCAAAAACTATTTTAAAAAGGTCAAGGTGCAGGGCCGGACTGGTCATAGCGGGCACCGGGCGTTTCCCCAAATGGGCCGCCAGGGTGGGGGCCGTTTTTATTACCGGGGGCCGGCAATATCGGCCCCCTGTACCAAAATCGGCCCAAACAAACAGCTCGGCCGCACCGCCCCCCCTCTCCCCAGGGGGGCCGGCCGAGCAGTTTGCCAGGGCCGGTTTCGTTTCCCAGTCCGGCCCTGTCAAGGTGTATACTCTCTGTATAAGGATAAACATATTCCTTTGCATACACTAATGAGTATATAATATTAAAGTCAGAATTAAATTGATTAAGTTGAGTAAATTATGGATTTATCAACAAGATTAATCCAAAGAGTTTCGCTGCCTTTTGCCTAGGTTTGTGCTACAGAAATGTCACGTACATATATACATACAAAAAACACTTAAACATCAAAAAGAGTATTTATTGGACAGCTGTGGCATCTGGCTTACTTTGGTTATAGAGAAGGGATAGCTTGTGTGATACTGAATGGCTTAATCCCCTGAGAGTGCTAGAGCATGCATGGAGAGGGTTTGTCTGCATTTAATTGGTTGAAATGCGGTGAAACAGTGCCCCTAATTGAAAACATGCACCAGAGGCAATCATTTCCCCTTGGATATAGCTCTTTATAGGCCACCCCAGAATAATGTAGCTAGAGATCTTGCAGAGGGGCAGCCCTTAGCTGAAGTGAAGTCATGTCCCATGATACCTCTCGAGCTCTATAAACAGGGTATGTGCTGATTCTGCACCACCCAAATGGGATCGCCTATGACAAAGGCATCAGTGTTCAGCACAAACTCCCACAGTGGGCAGACCAGCAAGGTCATCACAAAAGGGGGTGATGGTCTACCTGCTGTGGACAGGTATTTGCATATTATGATTGTTAGAAATGGGGGTCTCTAGTTGGCAGAGGTAGGTACCTTTGTCCAAATAGGGAACCTTGCCTCTAGTCAGGGTAAGGGGGATACACTTCTAGAATAACCCCTGCTCACCCCCTTGGTAGCTTGGCACAAGCAGACAGGCTTATCTCAAAGGCAGTGTGCAAAGCATTTGTGAACACATACAGTGATACAGTGAAAACACTACAAATGGACACCACACCAGTTTAAAAAAAGAAGTAATCTTTATCTAAACCAAAACAAGACCAAACGACAAAAATCCACAATACAGTAATACAAATATGAATTTCAGATGGTAGAAATAGTTCAGTTCAAAGCAAATTGCAGATGCGACACTTTTCACACAAAGTACCTGGGATGCGTCACACAAAAAAACAAAACGGGCCGCAGGGAAGGTGATGCGTTGGTTCCTTACACTCAGGGAAGGTGATGCGTTGGTTCCCTGCTCCGGGGGAGGTGATGCGTCGGTTCCTTACTGCTGCACAGGGGAGGTGATGCGTTGGTTCCTTACCGGAGAGGAGATGATGCGTCAGTTTCTTACTGCGTGGGGAGGTGGTGCGTCAGTTTCTTACTGCGTCCCCCAACGATGCGACAAACTTGGCGCCTCGATGCGATGTGACGATCGGGGACTATGCGTGGATTCTTCCAGCTCCCAGCGGAAAACAGGCTTTAGAGATCCAAAACAACAGCAGGCACCTCTTTGCAGGTCAGAACTCCCAGCAAGGAAGTTCAGGGGAGCTGGCGGTGAAGTCTTTGTGTCCCTGCGACTTCAGAACAGGAGGCAAGCTCAGTTTCAAGCCCTTGGAGATCTTCCTCAAGCAGGGGACACAGCAAACAGCAAAGTCCTTTTCTCCTTTCCTTGGCAGCAAGTAGCCACTACAGGCCAACCCCAGACAGCAAACAGCACAGGGGCAGTATTCCTCCTCAGCTTCTCTGGCTCTTCTCCTTGGCAAAGGTTCCTCTTGATTTCCCAGAAGTGATCTAAAAGTCTGGGGTCTGGACCCCTCTTTTTGTACACCAAAATCCTTTGTACTCTGAAGGCAGAGTGTGTCTGTACCCAGCCAAAACCAGTTCTGTGGGGCAATTTGCAAGTGCACAACAACCTCCATTGTCAGTGTGAGCCCTGGCTCCAGACACACCACAGGGGGGTGGAGCCGTCATTGTGGAAGGCAGGCACAGCCCTATTCAGGTGAAGATGCTACTCCTCCCACCACTCCAAATGCAGACCAAGCCGATTCAGCCCAGCCCTGACTCATCAGACTTTTGGAGCCGCTGCCCCTCTCCAGCCCCTGTCATCCAAAAGCCAGACATGCAATACACAAACCTAGCAGAAGCACACTGGATGGTTAGGCAAGAAAATACCTACTTTCTAAAAGTGGTATTTTCAAACACAGAATGTAAAAATCACCCTCACTAAAAGATGCACTTTAACATTTTGAGTTCAGGCATACTAAACTTTACTTTTCCATCTTGTTCCTAGGGTCAGTTATGTTTATAAGATGTTATAAACAAACTCCCCATTCTGTCCTGTTGGAACAGATAGCCTTGCAATAGTGAAAAACGAAATGGCAGTATTTCACTATCATGACATGCCACACACATCAGGGCATGTCCTACCTTTCACATACAATGCACCCTGCCCACAGGGGTACCTTGGGCCTACCTTAGGGGTGACTAATATGTAGAAAAGGGAAGGTTTAGGGACTGGCAAGTGTGTGCACTTGCCAAGTCGACATGGCAGTCCCAGACTGCACACAGGCTCTGCAATGGCAGGCCTGAGTCACATTTTACAATCTGCTTCTGTCGGTGGCACAATCAGTGCTGCAAGCCCACCAGCAGCATTTGATTTACAGGCCCTGGGCGCACATAGTGCACTGTACTAGGGTCTGACAAGTTAATCAAATAAGCCAATAATGCAATCACTAATCCATAACAATAATTTACAAAGGGAGCACTTGCACTTTGGCACTGAACAGTAGGGGCAAAGTGCCCAAATCATCTAGACCAGCAAAAATGGAGTCGAACACACAGCAAAACACAGGAGGTAAAGGCAAAAAATTGAAGGGAGACCCACGCCAATGGTGCCAGGTCTAACAATGATAAAGTGCATAATAATGTGACAGTTATGCTCATCACTGTTACCTACTACAATCCAGAGTGTTTATGTCATCGGTTGCAAGTACACTGAAGACTATGCAGCATTCAGGTGCATTGAGAAAGTGGTTACTGTTATGTCTTGTGGCTTGTTTATGACTTTCTTGAGTTTTCAAGCATTACTGTGTTAATCTGTCAGTATTCTGAAGGTATAGCCTAAGGGACAGAGCTGCCAACCTTGGAACTGTGGAACCAGGTTACAGTCCCGGTGTGGAATCAAGATCATGTGATTTTGACAAACCACTTATCTCTCCGTGCCCAAAAACATAACCTAACCTTATGTAATGTAATCTGGTGCTCATGTAAAGTTCTTCAATGCCTTTGGACCGAATTCGTGCTATATAAAGCTGCAAAAAACAGGCTTCCGGTTCATTTACGCTACTTCGTTGTCTACAAGTACTGAAAAAACACGTATTGCATGATGATGTATTCACTTCTCGTCGTAAACAGTCATTTTTAGGTCAAGCCTGGGCAGCGCATGCGCATGCGCTGCTCTGCGAGCCATGCTGTATTGGAGTATGGACTTGAAGCCCCGCCCACTCTCTGCCCATAATTGTCATTGGCTTGTGTCATTGTCCTTCGTAAATGCTGGCTTCTGAATCATTTTAATAGGCTTGTTAGTCCCTCCTCAGTATCGACTTGTCTTCATTTCTTACTTCCCATGAGGACTGGTGCTTTTACTTGGTTGTTACATGGTACGTCTTATTTACTCTGTAAGCACTATTTTCTTCAATAGTTTCTCCTACTGCACGCACCTCATGCTTTCCTGCTACATTCAGCACGCCAAGCATGCTTTCACGGGGCGCTTTGACAAAATAAAGCATTTGTTTGTCAACTTGACAAACAAATTCTTTTTTTGGTAGAAGCGCTCCATACCGCGTTTTCACTTTAATAGCGCCCGGACCTTTCTTTAGACACGGCTCCCCTTAAGAAAGGGGCGTGGCCTCTAGTGAACGCGCACCATGGGGCGCTTGTAAACAACAAGCATTTGCAATGCAATAGATCTCCCATTTCAAAGACTTTGACCTGTTGGTATTGTAAACGACAATGCCTTTTATTATTGCATGTTTTTTAAACGTAAATATAAGTCATTGTCATTTACAATCCCAATAGATCAATATGCAATTGCGAGACCTATTGCATTGCAAATGCTTGTTGGTATGGCTTTTGTAATCACATTGGTGTGAGTTTCTTCGTCTTGTTGAAGATATTTACTAAACCGGCTCTTTCGTTGAAGTAAAAACATGGGAGGAAATGCACAGTATTCGGTAGTAACCTGGGAAACGTTGGAACTCGCCCGTTTTGGATACATTTTTACTTTAAAACCCCACAATAATTTTCTTCATTTTCCAATTACATGTTGCGTGATGGCTAGTGATACTGCTAATTCAGGCATAAACCCGGCTGTAAAAAAAGGTAGAACTTCTCGAAAAATCCATTTAATGTATTTTTAGAAACACAAAGGCATGTCCCTTAAATTGTGAAAGATATTCATTTAAATGCCTTACCAGTTCCGTGAATTCATTATTGCCTAAATCAAGTCGTTCCAGCTGCGTGAGTTTGTTCATTGACCTGCAACAGATGAGAAAATTACAATCAGCATCAAGCATCCTTGTTTCTGCATTTTTACCAATTTAATTCACTTTTTAATGAGATTAACCTATAAATAAATGTCTGTTTTTGATAGGCAGATTTTCGTTGCTGGGAACCAGAACACTTCTCTTGATGCACGTGACCAAGTTACTTTCCATATGAACCCCACACTAGCTAATGTCTTTAAATGTCTCATGGGTCTTATCGGTGGACAAAATATAAAATATATTGGGTATTAGATACAAGCTCAGGCCATTTACTGACACTGCTGAATGAAAGCTTCATAGTATATATTAAAGAAGGCATGCAGGCACACAACATATATTAAAGAAGACCAGTGCTTAATTTGTAAAAAAAATAGGTGCCAGGGCCATCTTCAGGAGGCCACCAAAGCTTGCACCACCCATTTCCACTGCCAGCGCTGCCAATGACAGTATCTACACAACTACTAACCGTCACACTGCTACAAGTGTGACATTTCAACAGCGGCGGTCCATGCAGGTAAGCGCAGTGGGGTGGTGGGGCAGGGCGGGGCAGAGGGGTAGTCAACAGATGACGGAAAATTAAATAAATAAAAAATTCCTATTCTGTCGTCTGTCGACATCCCCCCCGCCCCTCCCAGCCCCACTGCGCTTACCTGCACGGACCCCTGTTGCTTTCAACCTGTTCGAGGCTGCCAAAGCTATAAGAATGGCTTGAGCAGTAGGTATTACATGTTTTTAATGTATATTGAATTAATAAACTGTTGTTCTGTTCATCTTTTAATTGCAAAAACAGCACCACCATGTAGCAGACTGTCATGCGTGCCGGTGTTGACAATTAAGTGCCGGTGCCAACCACCAGAAAACACTGGCTTAAATTAAGCACTGAAGAAGACATGCAGGAACACAGCTGAAGTTGCATGCCGGTTGTTAAAGCCTATTTTATCAACTGTTGCACTGTCAAATATGAGAAAAATCTTTGATTAATATTTCTCTTGGTGTATAACACTGTGACGTTGTGGAGCCTGGGGAATAGAGCGATTACAACTTCACCACAAAATCAGCCCAAAACAAGAACCATCACCCTTGTCGAAAATGTTTGAAACATCCTGATGTAACCCCACTTTGCTCAAAGCAGAGGTTAGAATCGCCTGACTCCATTTCCAGTAGTAAGAGGTCACGCTCAAGAACAACGAGATCTCAAACTACAGGAAATTGACTGATGTGTGGATGTTTCACACCCTGTCCCCCTTTGCTGCCATGAGTGTGAGCTGGGAAACATAGCAGCCACTGCTTGTCAATTACAGGCATTCCATTCAGTGCTGCTGGAAGGTTTATGGTGCAAACTCAAGCAGCAGGCTATGGAGCGTATTCATCTCCGGGCATTGAGAGCTTCAAGGCCTTGGCTGCTGAGTGATACCCTTGCAACCATGACAATTCAGATTCTGCTAAAGGCCGCTTTTTCCATTCGCCCTTTTTAAAAGTTAAAAGACACCAGCTTTACATTTTGGTCATTGGTGAAGTCTAGCAAAAAACCTTCACAAAGTTATGAATCTCTAAATTTTGCACACCACTACCAAAATTAACATTCTTACACGCCTAAAATCAATACAGGTGTCCTTCCATGGCTGCAAACAATATTTGGACCTATTACATTCAGAGATGGAACTTAAGGCCAGAGGTTTGCAATTGCAAAGCTTGCACTGCTCTAATTGGCAGGCTTTGTAATTGCAAAAGTCCTACTTGCAATGTACTCGACATCAGTGGTGCTGAAACAATTGTCAGGATGGGGTTGCTGCCATAAGTGTTACACCACTGAAGTCATAGGGATTGTGAAAATTCCAAAAGAACAAGTGTAGCGAACGAGCCACGCCCATTCAGAAGGAGTGTGGTAGAGGGTGGTATGGAGCAGGTGGTGCATTTTGCAGCATACAGTTGCAACTATATTACTAAAGCATGGTGTGTTGTGGTAGGACACAGTCATCTACAGTCAGCACATTTTCAATTTAAATGGCTTCTAAATTTCATAGACATGCAGTGTTACTAATACAACTATAGAGGACACAAACAATAGGTAATGTGTGGGGTTACTGTGAATATTTATCATTTGCACATCTCCAAATAAAGTGTCTTGATTTGTTTTGATTGTATTCAAATCTTTGTTTCCCTCACACTTCAGAACCACATTAAAGTGTGCTTTGTTTGTGCTATCTTAAGGGCTGATGGATTTTCACACGGTTGTCGAGTTGATCTATAGGCATTTACTTTGTGTGTGTTTGAAAAAATAAGATATTCTACAGCCTTTCCTTTCTCACTCCCTGTACCCCAGTAATGATTTTCAGATAGTTCACATAGTTCACTTTAAAAAATCCTCACTTGCCACTCACAGAAAGGAACATAAACACCAATCTCCAAAATAATAAAATATGCATCAATTTGTCAGAAAACGTAGGCTGATATTTGATTCCTGCCTTTAAATGCACATCAAATGTGACTAGATAAAATCAAAATTTAAAGGCGCCTATTTTGCTCATTAACCTTCTGAAATCAAGCATGGTTAATCTGGGAGTGCCTCCGCATATCTACTTCCAGCACCTAGGCTCAACATTTTTTGTCACAAAATTTGCAACTAAGAATGTCAGTGTTATGGCTTCTCAAGATGAAATCTAGTTTAAATATTTTTTTATTAGACAGGATTTATCAGAATCCTTGTGAGTGTCCTTTTTGCACAATGCCAGAGTAGTATTCCCAGCAGAGTGCAAAATGGTCACTTCACACTTTGTCTTGCAACTCGGCCATTCATACAGTGGGCATTTAGCCTCTCAAAAATTCTACTACTCTAATGGATTTTCTGCAGTGGATCTTTAGGAGGAAAGTTAGGAACATAAACTTGTCATGGGTAAGATGCAGCTGGGTAGCCAATGGGAAGTTCCTGAAGACCCATAAAATTACACTTTTGTGGGTAATTGTTAACCTTCACAATAGTTTTTTCACATCAAATTTGTGTACCTACTCTTAGAAGCACATAAATGTCAGCTTATGATTATAACTTTAATGGAAAAAAATTCCACACACACCCACAAAACATTTGATTTGTGTAAGAAATGTAATTATTAGTTGAGAGGGGTGAAAGCCCCACTCAGATATCAAACACAATCCTTTTCAGGGTGAAGGACTAAAGTCACTAAATTAACCTGTGCTTAAACCTCTACTAGCTTGGCACAAAAGCAGTCACACTTAACTCAGAGGCAATGTGTGAAGTATTTATGCAGTACTCATACAGTAATAAAGTGAAAACACAACACCAAGGAAATGCCAAATCAATTTCGAAAAAGTAAACTTGAATAAACAAAACAAAACCAAAATAATACAAATCTGTTCAGTAGAACTGGAGATATCAGTGTTTAAAGTTTTAAGTGAAAATAGGGCGAAGAAGCACAAAGTGCCACTCATAGTAATCTCGTCGTACGGAACCGGGGAGAAAGTCACGAGTTCAGGCCGACTGCGATGGACCATGGGTCATATAAAGGGACCAGATTAGTCCCACTGAAGAGTTAACTTCTCATGTCCAGTGCGAATTGTTCAGTGTGCGTTGGCAGAGGCCGCAAGGAGGAGACTGCCAGCGCAAGGAGCAGGCAGAGCATCTTGGACAGTTGTTGCTGTAGAACAAAGAGCCGGTCATGCGTTGTGGACGACTGATGCTGTGGTGTAAAGAGCTGGTTGTCGCTGGAGCTTCTTGTTGGCCATCATTGTGGGCTGCCGCTGTCAGCACAAAGTGCAGGTCTCGCATTGGTGGTCGTTGCTGGTGGTCACTGTCAGCAGGTCCTGCTGGAGCTTCGGGTTGTCGGTCATCACGGGCCGTGATTCTTGTCATAAAAAGCCAAAACCTTTGTATCATCACCTTTTCAGGAGGAGTTCACACTGATGCCAGCCAAGGGTTCAGACCTGCGTGGCATCTCTTGGGGATCAAAACGAACTCCAGAAGAGGGTAGTAGCAGGCCTCAAGCAGGTCCAGTTGTTGCTGGTCAACTGGGCAGATGAGAGGAGGCCTCTAAAAGCTTGTTCTGTCCCTGTAGTTCCCACAGGAGGCCAACATACCAACCTTTGGAGTCACTCTGGGTAGCAGGTCCAATCTTCCTTCCTCAGACAGTGGGGCAGTCTTCCTCCTTCTGAATCTTCCACAGGTCTGATGAGAGTCACTCTTATAACTAGTGCCAGTCTCTGGAAGTAATACACAACCCACAACAGCAGAGCCATTCACAGTCATATGTCCCAGGACACTGGCTGAAAGGGACAGTTGGTTTGGGCAGAAAAATGCCAAATTTTTAAAGGTAGCATTTTAAAAGTTGCTACATAAAATCCGACGTTACTATCCAAGAACAGTTCATTTGAGTGTAAACATGATTTTTCTATCTGTTCCCAATCTGAAGTTAGCACTTATTAAGTGAAATAAGGTAACACAGTGTTATTGTATGGGAGAGACGGCCTCACAATAGTGAAAAATGACTTCAGAAGTTTTTCATTGCTAGGACATGTAAAACTTAAACACACATTCTACTTTTTAAATACCATCCATCCTGCCCTATTAGTCTCTAGGGCCTACCATAGGGGTGAGCCATAAGTATAAAAAAAGAAAGGTTAGGTCTGGCAAAATGTTTATTATTCCAGGTTGAAATGGCAAAATGCACTACAGGCTGCAGTGGCAGGTCTCGGACATGTTTTAAAAGGCTACTTTATTGGGTGGCACAACGAGCTCTGCTGTCCACGAGTAGCAATTTATTTACAGGCCCTGGGTAGAGGCAGTATCATTTACTAGAGATTTATAAGTAAATTAATGGTGACAATTAGGTTTAGGCTCCTCATCCCTCCATATACTTTTCATGCTCCACAAGATTTTCAAATGGCTACTATGGAACACCGGACACACCATCATGCAAGCCCTTGTCACAAGCAGATTGGACTATGGCTACGCACGCTATGCCGGGATCTCCAACTGTCTTTTCCACTGACTCAAGACCATCCAGAATGCCACAGCAAGACACATCCTCAGCCTCTCACAACATACCCACATCACACCACATCTCAGAGAGCTCCACAGGCTCCACATACATAAACACTGGCAGTTCAAATTTCTCACACATGCATACAAGCCACTGCATAACATCGGACCAACATACGTTAACAGCCACCTTTACTTCCATAAACCCACCAGACACCTGTACTCAGCCTCACTCTCACTTGCACACACCCCTCAACTCCACAAAAGTAGAACGGGTGGTCTATAATTTTCCTACATTCCACCCAAGACGTGGAATGACCTCCCTCTCCACATCAGTGCCTCCTTCTCACTTCTTGAATTCCACAAGAATCTGAAGACCTGGCTCTTCAACTAATCCCTCGAGCCTGACTCCCATCACCCTCAGTCATACATCAACACCCCTGCTCCAGTGCCTGGATACCCTATCAGCTGATTAGCTGCGCTAGACAAATCATGTAACATAACATTTTATCATGTTTTAAGGACAGAGCATAAGCACTTTAGCATTGGTTGGCAGGGGTAAAGTGCACAGAGACCTAATGCCAACAAAATCAAGTTCAGGAAAGTAGCGGGCGAAGGCAAAATGTTTGGGGGAATACCATGCCAAGGATGTCAGGTCTTACAATTTGATAATATAATTTTCACCCAGCCCCAAGTCAGTCAAATCCACCCTGGATTCTGATTATACTTGCAAGGAACAAATACCCATGAAAATCAAGACAGCCTGATACCTTTTCTCTTTATTACTGAAAGTGAAATTGTTCCTTCTAGAAATAAATCTCAGACGTGCTTTTCAAGCCTTGTACATTCACATCTAGATGGTGGCAACACCCTGTTCCATGAACTCACAGACTCCACACTGGCATCCTACATGGCACAGCAGGTATCTTCAAGGACTTAAAAAAATGAGACCACATCACCCCACCCTCATTTATTTTATTTTATTTTTAGAGTTTTCTATAGCGCGGACCAGACCCAGGGTAGGGTATCAGAGCGCTTTACAAAGAGTAAACAAAATGAATAAAAACAAGTATCAAGATATGGCAGTACATAATATCAACATATTTTGTCAAAGATCGGAGGGGCACAGGTGACAAAGATAATCTGAGCAACTGGTAATAGGTGCGAGGGAGTCCTTGGAGGGGGAAAGGAGGCAGGTATAAGGATGTAGAGCTGGAGTGGTTCCTGTGGGAGTTTACGGGAGGAATTTGCACATCAGGAATGATTTTGCTTCTCTTTTGAACAGAGGAGTAGAGGAGATTTTTCTGATGTAAGGAGGGAGTGAGTTCCATATTCTTGGTGCTGCTCCTGAGAATGCTTGGTCCGATGTTTTTTTCTTGCTGAAACGTGAGGGTTTGAGGAGTAGGTTATCGACGCTCCTAGAATGTCTGAGTCCTCCGGATAGGGTGAGTTTTTGGGATAGGTACTGGGGCGTATTGTGGTGAAGCGCTTTGTGAGTGATGCATGCCATTTTTAGGTGGATTCGAGCTTCATAAGGTAGCCAGTTGAGTGCTTTCAGGTGTGGTGATATGTGGTCAAATTTTCTAGATCCTGTTAAGAGTCTTGCTGCGGCATTGAGGCAGGCTTTTAGAGGGGCGGTTGAGATTTTGGGAAGCCCCGCGAGGGTGGTACATCCGTATTCCAGCCTTGAGATGACTAAGGACTGAACTGCTGTTTTGAGGTCCGGGTTTTCGATGAACGGTTTCATTTTTTTAAGGTAACTGAGGTGAAAGCGTGCGTTTTTAGCTATCAAGTTGATGTGTGTTTGCATGTTAAGGTTTTTATCTAGTGTTATTCTGAGTGATTTGGTGGAGTCCACTAAAGTTGGCGTGCAATTCAGAGCAGTGATTAACTTGGTCCATTTCTTTGTCTCCAGGGAGTTATTGGGGGGGGAGATTAGAAGAAATTCTGTCTTTTGCGAGTTTAGCTTGAGGAAGTTGGTCGTTAGCCAGTGGACGGTCTTTTCGAGTGCCAGGTTCATTGTTTTTATGTCTTCAATGGAGGAGATCTTGATGTAAAGTTGAGTGTCGTCCGCGTACATATGGTAGGCAATGTTCGCTTGCTGAAGTAGTTCAGTTAGTGGTTCGACATATAGGTTGAATAGGGTGGGTGATAGGGTGGAGCCTTGTGGTACTCCTAGAAGGTTCAGTTTGGAGGGAGAGAGATTTTTGTTCACCATGAACGATTGTGTTCTGTTTTCCAGGAAGGATTTGAACCATTGAAGGACTGTGCCAGATAAACCCATCCTGTTTCCAGTCTTCTTAGAATTTTGTCGTGATTGACCGTGTCGAAGGCTGAGGAGAGGTCGAGCAGGACTAGTAGACAGGTTTCGTTGCGGTCAAGAGCTAGGAGGACGTCGTCAACTATGTGCAGAATGGCTGTTTCTGTGCTATGGCCGGGCCTGAAACCTGATTGGTGGATGTTCAGAAGGTTGAAGTCCATGATGTGTTGGTTCAGTTGTTGCTGAACACATTTTTCCAGGACCTTGGCTAGCATGGGAATGTTGGTTATGGGTCAGAAATTGTTGGGGTCGGCGGAGTTTGCTGTCGGTTCTTCAATATAGGGGTGACTTGGCCCGTTTTTAGACAGTCCGGTATGTGTCCTTGTGCTAGCGATGCGTTGACGATTTTGGTCCAGCGAGGGGTGATGACTTGGTAGATGTGGGGAAGGCAGTTTGAGGGAACTGAGTTGTTGAAGTGGTTGTTGAGTTTAGTAGTTGCTAAGGTTTTGGTGATGTCATTAATATCGTAGAGTTTGAAAGTGGACCAGTGAGAGTTGTTTTTTGGTAGAGGTAGCTCAGGTTGTTCAGCGTTTTCGGTTTGAATGCTTTTTGAGGTGGCTGAGTTGGTTGCTGCCGCGTTAAGCTCAAGTTGGAGGGAGTTCGTTTTTGCTGTGAAGAAAGAAGAGAATTCTTCACTGCTAAGCTGTGATTTCGGGGTCGATAGTGAGGTTTTAGCCAATTTGTCAGATTGTTGTTTAAGAATTTCAAAGAGTTTCTTAGGTCTATTTTTGGCATTGTCTAGTTCTGATCTAAAGAAGTCTTTTTTAGATTGTAGAATACGTTTGTTATAGGAGTTTCTAGCTTTCCGAAGTAGTTTAAGATGGAGGGGGGAGGGATGTTGTCTCCATTTCCATTCTGATGATCTAAGTTTACGCCTTTCTTCATTCAGGTCTCCGTTAAACCATGGGTTTTTGTCTTTATTTGGAATACGTTTGAGTTTTGGTGGAGCAACTTGGTCTAAGACCTTGGTCATCGTGGAGTTGTAATGATCGGTGAGGTCATTGACATCTGACATGTTGTTGGGGGGGATGAGAACTTTCTCACAGTGGGATGCTAGGTTGTTCCAGTTGAGGTTTTTCGTGTTTCTTATCCATTGTTTAGGCTTGTTTTGCTGCGAGAAAGCTTTCTTGGAAGTGGAAGAAATATGGAAGGTGATGATGTGATGGTCTGACCAGTCACATGGGGTGATCAGGATAGAGTCAATCGTATTTTGTTTAGAGATGAGCCAGTCAAGAGTTGCACCCTTAGAGTGAGTGGGTTTTGAGATAGCTTGGATCAAAGAGTGGTCCTCATGGAACTCTACTGACCCATTTTGTAGGCCTGCACCATCTTATAAGCAGTTGCAGCATTTACAAAGCCTGCTTGACCTGTATTCCCTCCTATCTGGTTGAAACGCTCACCATCTTCCGTGGCTCTCAGCACAGCCACAGTCAGGACACCATCGGACTGGAGACAAAGAAGTGCAAAAAAAGCAAGGAAGGCAACAGGCCCTCTCCATATATGTATCCATGGTCTGGAATGGCATCCTATCTTTACAACTCTCTTCCAGTGAAGGAAAGAGGTGGACTCCACCTCTTTAAAGAACTCTCCATCATGAGGCAGTATCACTGCAGTTCCACTGTCAGAACCCAGACAACCCTTCACTCACTTGTTAACTGTATCTTTTCCTTTTTAACCTGTACAGCGCTCAACTACTTTTTTATTTGGCTTGCCTTAGACAAATATCACATGCACACATAAACATAAACTGTGGATTGATCAACCTGCAGGTTATTTGAAGGAGTGAGTATAAGAGAAGTTAGAGCATTACTGGAAATCTATGACTGCATACATTTCCATGACCACTCCCAGGGAATAGGATCAAAAATATGATGAGTAGATTTTTCACTTTTTAAATATACTTTGTCTGTTGACCCCTTTGTATTTCTCACATTGACAAACTGTCTTATTGATGAATTTCAAAATTGAGTTCTTGAGTTCATGATGATGCGAGAAATCACCACAATGATGCAGCAAAGCACTAGAAAGGTGTAACTGATGGCTACAGCTAAGGCTTTAAGTGAGGTGGATGCTGTCAGTGATTTACACTGCCAGTAATTTGAACAGACTTTGAAACAGGTCCCTACTGTACCCTACAATCATGTCACTAACTGGACACACAAAAACCCTAACCTCCTTCTCAAACATGGTTGCGCAATTCATAAGGTAATCCAAGTTAGAGATGAAGTTCCTGGTATATTTCAAATTTTTTATTAATGCATATTATGTCCCGCAATTTCATCTGAGTAATTAAATTGGTGAGAAATTGTTCTTTAGTTTTCTTTTTCATGCAACATATGAACATTCTGTGAATTGAATCACTGCTAAGTGATTTCAGGGTGTGAATTGGTGTACATGGCAAGGGTTGAGAGATCTGGCGTTGAGGCTGATTGCAGTGTAAGTTTATGTCGTAAACTAGTTCTGAACACATCCTCATTCAATCCTTGGATACTTGGCCTCTTTATAGAGCACACAGGACAATGGTCACATATGTGCCAAAAGTAATTAAGGTCCTATTGTTAAGTCTGTGAAGGAGGTGCCCAGCACCAAATGAAAAGTAATTGCAGGGTTTGATTATATGTGAGACAGAAGGGGTGGTGTTAGAAATGGGGGTCTCTAGTTGGCAATGGTTTGCACCTTTGTCCAAGTAGGGACCCTTCTTCCTAGTCAGGGTAAGGGGGATACACTTCTAAAATAACCCCTGCTCACCCCCTTGGTAGCTTGGCATGAGTAGACATGCTTATCTCAGAAGCAGTTTGTAAAGCATTTGTGCACACATACAGTAATACAGTGAAAACACTACAAATGGACACCACACCAGTTTAGAAAAATACGTAATCTTTATATAAACCAAACAAGACCAAAACAACAAAATTCCACAATAGACCAATCAAAATGTACTTCTTAGAAGGTAAAAACAGTTCTGTCCATAGCAAACTATAGATGCAACGCTTTGAACATAAAGTACTTTGGATGCATCAAAATCATAAACAAAAACAGCCGCAGGGAAGGTGATGCGTCGGTTCCTTACGCGCAGGGAAGGTGATGCGTTGGTTTCTTACTCCAGAGGAGGTGATGTGTCAGTTCCTTACTGCCATGCAGGGGAGGTGATGCGTCGGTTACTTATTGAAGGGGAGGTGATGCGTTGGTTTCTTACTGTGTGGGGAGGTGATGCGTCGGTTTCTTACTGCAGCCCCGGTGTCCTTGTAGACTTGCCGCCCCGGTGCGATGCGTGGGGATCGGGATGCATCAGTTCTCGATGCAGCGGTGGCAATGGCGCGGCGTTGGTCTCTCCAGCCGTGGTCCCATGATGCGTTGGTTCTTGCAGCCGCACAGCAGGGCCTGTGTCAGAATCGGTGCGGTGATCTCGGACTCTGTAGATCGGTGCACTCGATGCAGCGTGTGGCAATTTCTCCAGCCGCGGGCAGGCGCTGTGTCGGTTTCTTTAGCGGTACGATGACAATGCATGGAAATTCTTCTCGCACGGCGGCAATGCATCAGAAACAGGTGCGGATGCATCGTGCTTCTCATAATTGAGTTTCTTTTCCAGCTCCCAACAGCAGGAACAACCTCCAGAGGCCCAATGCAGCTACAGGCACGTCTTGGCAGGTCAGAACTCCCAGCAAGGAAGTTCAAGGGGGGCTGGTGGTGAAGTCTTTGTATACCTGAGACTTCAAAATAGAAGGGAAGCTCTACTTCAAGCCCTTGGAGATCTTCCTCAAGCAGGGGACCCAGCACACAGCAAAGTCCTTGTCCTTTACTTGGCAGAAACAGCCAACCCCAGACAGCACACAGCAACGGGGCAGTACTTCTCCTTCAGTTTCTCCAACGCTTCTCCTTTGCAAAGGTTCCTCTCGAATTCCAGAAATGATCTGAAGTTCTGGGCCCCACTATTTATACAGCATTTCTCTTTGTTCTCTTGTGGCAGAGAGCTCTGTGCTCAGTCAAAACCAGTTCTGTCCTCTCTGGTCCAGCTTCCTGGTAGGAGGTGGAGACAGCATGGTGTAAGGCAGACCAGGCCCATACAGGTGCAAGGAAATCTCCTCTCCCTACTCTAAATGCCGCCCAGGTCTATTCAGCCCAGCCCTGACTCATCCAGTTAAGGACGCTCATCAACCCCCCCCAGTGGCTGTCTAAGAGAATGCACATCCCCGGCCACTGTCACTCCAAAGCCAAACAGTCAATCTACAAATCAGCAGAGGCACACAGGATGGCTAAGCAAGAAAATACCCATTTTCTAAAAGTGGTATTTTCAAACACAAAATATAAAAATCATCTTTACTAAAAGATGCATTTTTATATTCTGAGTTCAGGCATCTTGGGGGTCTTTTGGCTATTAAGTATCCGTACCCCCCTTAAATATATTGCTGTTAAACTATCAACATGTTTCGGCCTTCCTTGTGCCCCTCTCGGGTCCCTTGGCCTTCTTCAGGATTAGGATCCCTTAGCCTTCCTTTGTCTCCTTCTCACCCTCCCCTATATACAGTACCTTAATTTTTAGGTATTTGAAATGGCGATGTTTTCTTTCGGTCTTCCCTCTTATCTTGGGAAGGCTAAGGGATCCTAATGTTGATAGTTTAACAACAATATATTTAAGGGGGGTACGGATACTCAATAGCCAAAACATCCCCAAGATACTGTTTTTAACCCTGCCAGAAGAAGTGAAGAATAAAGTTTTTTTTTAACATTCTTCTAGGTAGTTTTAATCACCATTTTTTTGTGTTGAGAGGAACCCGATCCCAATGGGGATTGAGGGAGTGATCTAATCCCCTCAATTCTTTTTGAAAAAAAAGCATGACACTATCTAGTGTGTGAGGGCAGTATTTAAAAGCATATGGTTTTTCCAAAACGAAAAAAAGCAGCACCTAGGGATGGATAGGTCCCATGAAAATTCCTCCTTTTTCTTTGTGTGTGTATAGGTTGTATAGGGAGACTGAAGGGAAAGGAAGAGAGTCTCTCGCCCCCACTCTGAAAGGGACATTGTGTGTTAAAAAGAAGAAGTGGGTGCACTTGCCAGGTCAATGTGGCAGTAAAGGCTGCGCGCAGACACTGCAGTGGCAGGTCTGAGAACCCTTTGAAAGACTGCTTGTGTGGGTGGCACAATCAGTGCTGCAGACCCACTAGCAGCATTTGATTTACAGGCCCTGGGTACACACAGTGCCCTGTACTAGGGACTTAGTAGTAAATCAAATAAGCCAACCATGGAAACATAAATCCATAAACACAATCTACAGGGAGAGCATATGCACTTTAGCACTGATCAGCAGTGGTAAAGTGCCCAGAGTCATAAAACCAACAAAAACAGGTCAGAAACAGGAGGCCAAAAAGCAAAATGTCTGGAGGTAAACCCGCTGAAAAAGCCAGGTCTAGCAGGTGGTAAGTAGAGAAGACTAAAAGAAGTGCATGCAGATGGAATGAGTCAAAAGACTGAGAAGCACACACACACATACACACAAAAGATGGGTAAGTATTATTATTCTGATAATATATTTGATACATTCCATTTTACTCCTGTCCCCATACCTGCTGCCAATCTTGCATAGTCATATTTACAAGTTTAAAAACATTTTAACAAAACAAAACCACACATTATGATAAAAGCTGTATACTAGCAGAGAGACTTCACTTGTTTCCCCATGTTTTATTGTTGATACCAATGTTCAGCTGTGTATCAAAGTCTAAGCTTCTAAACTGACATTATTAGGCCTTGCTACAGACAGCAATAGCTGTATCAAAGACCCCATTTAATCAATGTTTCCAAAAAGTACACTATGAAGTGCAGAGTGAGAGGGGATGTTGGCTCAGCCCTCTTCAGAAACCTTTCCATAAACACAGAACATTCCCATGTGTTTTCCCTGGTTCTGCATTGCTGGGATGGGCTTTACAAGTAGCTCAGGACTCTTTGAGGATGGTTAAATTGATAAATTTGTGTTCCTGTTAACTTTGGTGATAGGGCCCACATAGCCTTTTTGTTAGACTACAGAAGTGACATGTTCCTAAGACACACTGTGCTTTCTTTGATGTATTTACTTTGCTGACAGAATGACATTTTAATTACTGTCTTTCTGTTTGGGACATGCTAAGTGTTTGGATGCCTTTATCTGTCATGAATGAACACACAAGGGTGATCAATGAATAGCTCGTTTTCGTTTCACTTTGCTGTCATGAGAAAATGTTTGGTTTTCAGCTTTTTTGTTCACAAATCAAAGACATATTCACAAATAGTCCTTCTTAAAAATGCAATGACAATACTGACCCTTTGTCAAAAGTATCTACTATAAAATATTTTGCTGATTATGCTTTTTTTAAGTTCACCGTTTACAGCACAAATGTATTTTTCTGACTCTTTTTTCCTAACACTGTTCTTTGAGGGCACAGCCTATTAGGCAAAGTAACAACACCCTGCTTGTATACTGTTTCCCAAGATGTTGCTTGATTATGGGGTTTTCTTTTTAGGACAGCTGGGGGTGGGGGCCAGTGGTAACCCAAACAAAATCGACCAACTAGTGCAAACACTTCTCCTAACAAAAAGCCAGAAATGTTTGTTTGGCTTATGCTTGTTAATTCAATTCCAACCCAAATCAGTTAGCAAATATCCTCTTGCTTGATGGAAATTCAAACATTCAAAAATAAATAGAGATAGGTGAAGAGCACATAAACAAGCAGGACACTACATTTTAACATATAATTTTCCTGCATTAGAAAACGTTATTATTTCATATCTGCCTATCAAGACAAAACGCTAGCAATGATTTTACTTCTTTAAAACAGCACTGCCAAGCACAAAGAAAATGGGGCAGAATTGCGCAACCTTATGAGGACTTGTTTTCATACAACACTTCATACTACACTTATGCTGTTTTTAACTGTACATATCAGGCACTGCTGTTGCTCAGTTTAGGGCCAATATTTATTAAAGATTTGTACAGGGGCAAAGTAGTGCAAATCCATGTAAAGTCTTGCCAAAGCATTAGGATTCCAGCGCAAATGTTATATGGTGCGAGAAATTAGGGGAGAGGAGTTGGCCTAACGGCTAAGGCCGTCGACCTTGAATCTGGGGAACTGGGTTCGAGTCTCGGCAATGACGCTGAACATCCTGTGATTATGGGCAAATCACTTAATCTCCCTGTGCCTAACAAAAATGAATGTGTCCTCATGTAACGCAACTGGTGCTATGTAAAGCGCTCTGATACCCGATACCTTCGGGTCAAGTTCGCGCTATAAAACTCTGTAAAAAAAAAAAAAGATGCCCTTTTCTCAGTGCAAGCCGTGTGTTGTGCTTATTTCAGTCACTATGCATGAAGAAGGCGTTTGGTGATCTTCTTAGATAAGCAGACTGGGTTCTGCATCAAAATCTCCTTGAAGCAATTGTTAAAAAGGGAAATGCTTTCATTTCTCCAAACAACCCACACTTTTCATGTGTGTCGCAGTACACACTACACATACATGTGTGCGATGCTTCAGAGTTTGTCTAGGCGTACAACTGTTCCCAGAAAGGTATGCTTTCAGTAAAAACCCTGTGCTAAATAGTGCACACTCATCTCTGAATTTTGCAGCGAGAACTTTCAACAGCCATTTAATTATATATATTGCTTTGCGCTGTTTTCTGCCCCTATGATTCCAGAGCTGCGTTGCGCTGAAAAAGAATACATCTGGGCCTAATCTGCCTTGCTGGGGTTCACACTTGTGACCTACATAGGGGGGCAGATTTACAAGCCCCTTGCGCCACTTTGGCGTCATTTTTAACATGGGAGAAATGACGCAAAAGTGGCGCAAGGGGCTTGCAAATCTGCCACAGGATATTTAAGTGGCAAGAGGTAAATGCGTCACTTATTAGCACCTCTGCACTATTGCCTTAAGTTTGCTTTGCTGATGTTAATGGCACTCAACAACATAAAAAAAAAAAGACATAATTGTGCCCACATAGACAAAATACATACAATGGTTATTTGCTTCACTACGACAGCGCTCACTGATGAACGATGAATTTGGGAAATTAACTGAACCTTATAGTATGTAAAGTGGTATAAAAAGGTGCAATATGCTACTAAATCGCACGTCAGTGCCAATTAGCACCACCAGGCTTACAGGGATCCGATACTGCTCGGTGCAGTGTCTCAGAAAATACACTATTCCCAACGGAAAATTTAAATATGCAAGAAAGTTAGGCCCCCGCTGAACATAATTTATTCTCATAGATCAAAGTTAGATAGGTGGCAAAAAAAAAATAGCATTTAATCCGCCACAAAAACCCTGTCAAAAAGACTCCAGCATGTCTGGCACTCTGTGTTCTTTACAAGGAAGACATTTAATAATAGTCAAATCTACAGGTTGCATCTTTTAAAACGTTTAGTTCCTGACATACATACGATTAACACCCGTTGCAAATATTAACAATAATACCAATGAATAATTTGGCTTAGTTTCTCCAGAAACATTTAAAACAACTGAACTAGTGCTTCACAGAATTATGCAGCAATTTCTACAGCTACATAACAACCCTCAGATGCATCCCGCCTGCTGCTATTAGCTACAGAATGCACACATGCATCAAACTTTCTCAAGGAACAATTAGTTCTTCACAAGTCGTTAGATCTTCTGCTTCATCTGATTAGTCGCATTATGTCGGGATGATGTACTCATGTATGTCACTTGTACCATGATAACAACTGATAACACTCTTCATTGTATTGATATATGGGCAGGTTATTTCCAATATCCAATACTCTCTAAATAAAATGTATTGAGTGCATGCCCAGTGTGGACGGATCAGTGTTGAACATCTGTGTTTAATTCTTATTTAAAAAGCCAATACGGACATACTGCATTGATCTTACACACAGTACCTTTCTTAACCTTGTTATCGACCACTGACAATGAAAAATTGGAAGGACATTTTCACATGGCTTGGAGGGTGTTAGAAATGAGAATCCTGGTTGGCTGAGGTAGGCACCCAGGCCAGGCAGGAACCACCACTCTAGTCAGGGTAAGCTAGATAACACACTAAAAAATACCCTGTGCTCGTCCTCTGGTAGCTTGGCACAGAGCAGTCAGGCTTATCTAAGGAGGCAATGTGTAAAGTATTTGTGCAACACACACACAGTAACACAATGAATACATCACAAAAAGACTCCACACAGATTTATAAAAATAGATTATTATATTATAAACAAAACAAGACCAAAATAACAAAAATCCAATGTATAGAACTTGAGCTATTGAATTTTAAAGAAATAAATGCAGTAAAGAGCTTAGAAGCAAGTAGCACAAAAAAGGTTACTTTAGGTTGCTCTGGACCAGGGCAAAGTCAAAGTTCGGGTTAACCTTGTGGAAGCGCAAGTCAGCTACAGGACCCACGTAGGTCCCGGTGAACAAAGTGCCTTTCCTGGTTGCAAGCAACGAAATGCGTCAATCTCCTCTACGCAGTGAATGTAATTCATCAGTTCCGGTTCACGCCGTCGGGTTGATGTGCTGAAGTCGAGCCTTGCAGTCGGGACTTTAGAGCAATGATGTGTCGTCGAACCTCACAGTCGGGTTGATGCATAGAAGTCAAGTCTCATGGTCGGGTCCTTCGGATCGGTGCAGCGTCGTTGTTGAACCTCGCAGTCAGGTGCCGCATCATCGTTGAGCTTCGCAGGGCTGTCTCCAGTTCGGCACTGCATCGGCGTCGAAGGGCAATGCATCAGTTCTGATCGGCGCAGTGGTGACGATCCGTCGATTTTGTAGCAAAACAGCTGCAGAACACACTTCTGAGGCCCAAAACAGAAGAGGGTGCCTCATCAAGGGTAGGACTCACAGATGGCAGAGTCCAGCATCACCAGCAGAATTGCAAGAAGTCCTTTGTGTCCCTGGGACTTCAGAAAACAGGAGACAAGCCAGCAAGCCGTTAGAGATCACTAGGGGGACGGTAGAGTCTATCTCTCCTTCAGCAGAGTCAGAGAGCAGCATGGTGCAGGGCAACAAACAGAAAAGCAGGCCTTCCAGATTAGCACTTCAGTTGGGTCCTTTAAGCAGCACAACAGTTTTTATGTCAGAGCTTCAGTTACAAATCCAGTTGTGTCTGATTTTAGGGGGTCAGAGACCCAGTATGTATACTCAAAAGTGTCTTTGATGTGTGGGTGGCTTCAAAACAGCTCTCTGAAATGCACAAGGATCCTTTTCAGTTAATTTTGTGCGAGCCATGCACGAGGCTTACCTCAGTGCCTGCGTGGATGTCTCCGCGAGGATATTCGAGCGATGCGCTGCTCCTTCTCGAATACACAAAAACAAAGGAATAGGCAGTAAGAGATAAAAGCTGCACCACCTTGCTATACACAGATCGTAAAGTACTACTCGGTTAAGGTTGCCCACCTCACTGGTCCACTGCCATAAGACCACACAAATATAGTACACTAAAAAGCACACAGAGAGGCAACACAATTATTACAGAAATGCACAAATGCACAGTCGGTGAATCAATCCGGACTCTTCAGTGATGTAAGATATGTTCTTTTAATGGATTCTTGAACCACTCATGGCGTAAAATGATCGAACAAAGCAGCCAAAATACAGCCAACGCGTTTCGCCCCAATGGGGCTTCCTCAGGGCTATAATCAAAGTCCTCCAATCTTATAGTAGTCACTGACGTAACAGGATCACTATATCTTACACTTAAAACACATAAAATCCTCAAAATGTGTGGCGTAGTCCAAGTTCAAATTTCTCGTGTTCACTATAATAGGTGACACTCCATGAACTGCTTAAAAGTTACTTCATCCTTGGCCCCAGTAGGACGCCGTGCCTCCCGTGCCTCTCGACTCGCGGCCAGCCTTTGAAAATCCAACAGTTTATGTGTTTTAAGTGTAAGATATAGTGATCCTGTTACGTCAGTGACTACTATAAGATTGGAGGACTTTGATTATAGCCCTGAGGAAGCCCCATTGGGGCGAAACGCGTTGGCTGTATTTTGGCTGCTTTGTTCGATCATTTTACGCCATGAGTGGTTCAAGAATCCATTAAAAAGAACATATCTTACATCACTGAAGAGTCCGGATTGATTCACCGACTGTGCATTTGTGCATTTTTGTAATAATTGTGTTGCCTCTCTGTGTGCTTTTTAGTGTCCTTCTCGAATACACATGCTGCGCTGCACTAGTTTGTGCATGCACGCGAAGTGAGCCACACAGCAATCTTCTACTCAGGAGCAGTCCACAGCGCTCACCTCGCGCTGAGCTCCTTTGAGAGCACTGGGGGGCACGCAGGTTTCATGAAAGCAGGCAGCAGGCAGCAGGCCAGCACACAGGGTCCTTGGGGCAAAATGCAGTCCTTCCAGTAGGTCAGCACAACAAGGCAAAGTCAAAGTGGCAGTTTCCTGACAGCACAGCAATCTTCTGATACAGCATGTAGAGCCAGCAGCGTCTGGTTACAAGTCCCATGCAGTGTCTAAAATCATAGGGTCACAGCCCCTGTACTTATAGTTTAAAAGTCTTTGTTCTGGGGGGCACTTCAAACACTGTTTAGAAGTGCACAACACTCCCATTCACAACCCAAGCCCTGGCCCCAGACACACTACAAGGGGGCGGAGACAGCCTTGTACAAGGCAGGCACAGCCCTATTTAGGTGCAGGTGCAACTCCTCCCACTACTCTAAATGCAGGCCAGGCCTATTCAGGTGCTAGAGAAACTCCTCCTGCTACTCTAAATGCAGCCAAGGTCTATTCAGCCTAGCGCTGAGCCACCCAGGAAAGGCAGGACACACCTCAATCCCCCTTGTGACTGTCTACAGTGAATGCACATCCCCTATCTCCTGTCAGTCTAAACCAGACGGAGAATACACATCCAGGCAAGGCACAATGACTCATAAGCACACAGAAATGCCCACTTCTAAAATTGGCATTTCTAACATCCACTTTCACCAATAAGCAGGATTTATCACTACTATTCCAAACATGCCAAACATGGTCACGTTACCCGATTCATATTAGAAAATACACCTGAAGCACATATCAGGGAATCCCCAATGCAAACCTATGAGAGGGCAGCCTCACAGCAGTGAGAAACTAAATAGGTTGTTTGTCACTACCAGGACATGTCACACAGTTAAGACACATGTCCTATCTTTATCCTACACAGCACCCTGCCCATAGGGCTAGCTAGGGCCTACCTTAGGGGCGACTTATATGTAGTAAAATGGGAGTTTCAGATGTGGCAACCACTTTAAATACCACATCAGTGCTGCAGTAAACTGCGTGCGCAGGCCGTGCAGTGGCAGAGGTCTGAGACAGGTTTGAAATGCTACTTCGGTGGGTGCCTCAAGCATCGCTGCAGACCCACTAGTAGCATTTAATTTAAAGGCCCTGGCTATATGGGATACCACTGCACAAGGGACTTACAGGTAAATTAAATATGCCAAACAGGTGTAGCCCAATCTTACCACGTTTACAAGAGAGAGCACATGCACTTTAGCACTGGTCAGCAGTGGTAAAGTGCCCAGAGTCAGGAAACCAACAGAAACAGGTCAGAAAAAATTACAGGAGCAAGGCAAAAAGTTCTGGGATGACTCTGCAAAAATAGACAGTTCCAACAATCCTGAATTAACCCAGCAAATTTGTCTTAGAGTTCTCGCTGGCTCCTTCAATGTCCATATGATCTGTATAGTTGTAAAATACCAGTGTATTGGAAATAGGGTGACCTCTAACTCTCAGTGACTATGGACTCTGCTTTCAGCCCTGAAATTTTGACCTACAAATCATTGATTTTAAGAGTGTTAGTCAACATAGTTCAATGTATGAAAAACAAGACAAAACATCCAGCATGGATGAGGCTACCACACATAAGTTAAGGGAGACCCTAGAGTCTGTAGTGACCTTGGAAAGAGATGGTCACTCTAATGGGAGAGGATGGTCTTCACAAGTGACAGGTTGTAGATGTTACTAAAAAAACAATGAGATCAGACAGGGCCTTGAGAACTCTGTACAGGTGGGGGTTGCGAAAAGAAAATCGACTGCATAATGTGTTGAGACAGATAGGCTAGGAACGATTTTTAAGAAGTTAGGGTATTATTCTGATGCCTGTTGCTCTCAAGCTGAATAACAGGATAAAATGACAGACAATTTGACAGCCCAAAAGGACTTATTCTACCAAACAGCCAACCTGATCTCATTAATGATGCCCAACAAAACTGATTCTGCACCTCTCCTGAATCAAATGCATTACTGGATTGGAAGGTGGATGGATGCTACACTGAATAACAATCGTTTTTAGTAACATGTTTTAACAAATACGCTGCCTTGTGGTTGATAGTGCAGAGCTCTAACTCATACACTTTAAATTATGGTAATCTGTATTGTCAATAATGTTTCTCACAAAACGCTGCTAATTTACTTGATCAAAGATTTTTTTCTACATCAAAAATATTTAACACTGTAGTCTGCAAATAAAGTTTGATTAACAGATACATGTCGATACTAGAGGAATGTTTGAAAAGCACCACCAACCTGGCACACATCGTGATGGAACATCAATCACTAGTGCTTGAAATACTAAGGTCAATTAGTTATCTGCAATTTTTACAAAAATGATATTGCATCTATTAAGAACTCATTGTGTCCAAATGAATTGTTGGTGCAGTGTTCTCTTTGTTAATCACCCATATATTGAAATGACAGCATATCACAGAGTGGGGGAGTTCCAACGCTAAATTAATGACCATGTCTACTATAAATTCCATGCCCATGAGGTCAAGTCACTTAGATAACGTGAAATGCTTTATTCCCAGAAATTGCCAGATACACAACCATGTGCTCACGTAATCTGATATCAAGCTTAGAGGAAGCAACACAAATAAATCTCTGCACCACTGATCAAGTGTTCAGCACAGGCCAGACACATTAGCAGGACTAGTGAATGGCACCACAGCTTGTAGCTTCGTAGGTACAATGTTCTTTCCATGACACCAAGACCTTCTTTATGGTACTCTGAACAGGTAAGAATTTCTGGACTTTACATATTTCACAAATATCTGTCCGAACACTTTGCTCCATTTCCAATAACTGTATATTGATACCAACTTGCAACCACCGAGGCAGCTTACCCAAATTTGGATAATGCTTCACGTTCACTAGGGAATTATGGAATGAGAAAACAACAACCTCTTCTAAGGCTCATTAGTGTAACTGTAAGGTAAGACTATCGGGAACCAAGAGTAGGCCAGAATGAACAGGTTGAAGGGATGAGTGTAGAATCAACAATGGATGAGTGGCTGGCTATAAGTGGAACTATTTAAGCCTCACAGAACTGGATGAACAGAGAGCCAGACAGAACTATAGAAATAGATGGGAGAGTAGACATTACAGGTGATTCCCGAACAGTTCACCCACCAACGTCTCTTGGGCAAGCAACACCGATTAAAAAAACTGTGCAGTCAAACTCTGAAAGTCAGTGAATGAGAATCAACAGGGTCTGAAACCAGGTGGCATTATAGAAAAAGGATTTCCACTGGCTAGAAAGCTCTTTTCAATAACACCATGCAAACACCAAACAAAAGTGATTCCATATCCAGACTACTTGAAAAAAGTTAGTGAACATACAAGGAGGGTCTCTAAACAAAGGTCCACATTTCTTCCATCAAGAACAATATTCAGGGATCGAAGCAGAGGATGGAGTCGTCCGTACGTACAAGAAACAAAGCGCAGGTTCCTTTTGCAGGAAACAAAGCTCAGAGTCAACAGCAGAGCAGGGTAGCGTCCATCAAAAAGCATGAGTCTCTACCAGGAACCCAAACTGGGAGCGAGTGGATACAAAGTGTCTGTTCTTAGGCATAGTGGCAGCAGATATAATGCATCTACTTCAGCAGGCACCTGATGTCTGCAGTAAAACCCCTTTGGATTGCTGGATTGCTGGATTGCTGGGGGCTGGTGAGCGCAGGGCTGGACAATTAAAAATAGCACTGGCAAAAATGCTCAAACCAGACCCCTCCCTTCGTCTTCTTTGCTGTCTCTCCCTTTCCATCCATGCATTCCCTTTCCTTCTCTCCTCTCTCTCTCTTACATCCCTAATCACTTTCTCTCTACCTTCACCCCCCCACTCTCTTTCTGTCTCCCTTAAAGCCTCACTGTGCCTGCTGCGCAATAACCCTCGTGGAGCTAGGGAAAGGGACAGAGGCACTAGGAGCATCCCCGACCTTCCAAAACCAGCCTCAAAGAGCTCCAGCCCACTGGGGAAATGCCCAGTGGATTTAAAGGCCTGTCCGGTTTGGTGCATATATGTAAGGCTAGAGGCTCTTGAGAGTTGTAGCCCAATCTTCTGCTTGCACTCCACCTCATTGCACACTTCTGCTTGTTTATGGACTCCAATATCTCCCTTCTCTGACCAGACTGCTCCAGGAGTATGCTGCTGAGCAAGCGTGGGAGGAAAAGTATGACATTTCCCATGCCCTGGGGATCCCTGCAGCATAGCACACCACATGGGACACAGAGTTATCTTTGAAACAGCCTGCTTTAGGAAAATACATGGCAATTCACAAACATTGTTTCACCTATTTTTCCAAAAGTGTGGTGGAGTGCAAGCAGAAATTATCTGCCTTTTGGACCACAAAAGATGAAAATACTTGGTTAATCCATATGAAAACAGGTTATTGTATTGCATACATCCGAACTGAGTTTTTGTATAACTGCTCTCAAATGTTATAATCAAGGAAAATGTGATAATCAAGGAAAATGAATGAAGGACATGTGATAATCAAGGAAACTGAGGCACAGTGAAATACAGTGCTTTGACTAGTTCACACAATTAGGTCAAATGCAGAAACAGGATTCCCTGGTTACAAATTGTTTGAGGAGCTAAGGTAGTACACCTATAAATACACCCATCATATGTTAAATCTATTTGACACCAGCATTCTTTCTGAAAAAACAATATAATATTTAGTTAAGGGAAGGCAGAACATTCTGTTTTCAAGTACACATCACTGGGTTCCTCTAATTTCACAAACAGAAGGGTTTCAAGAGGCGGTGAAGGCAGTTACAGATCCCAGCAGTTGGCTGTCAGTTTAAATATCATGAGTGTGACACAAGGAAGTGCAAAGCTCAACCGCTGACTGGCTTTCACCTATTTGTTCTACGTTTGAACTCCTGGAGAAAGTTCAAGCGGAAAAGCATGATTTCAGATGTATGTGTTCATCAGTCCTGCCCGTATCAGCACTTTCCCGATTTAAAAAAACTGCACTTGGAAAGGGAAGAAACAGTGTCTGAGACTTTTGGCCGGCTCTTTGTAGGCTCGCTAGCCCCCAAAGGACTAGAGACGAGCCAATCAATAGGCCAAAGCCAAGCTGGAGGCTCGCTTGATTCACCCACCAACTATGTTTCAGGGTGGAATTCATGGAACAGCAGCACTTCAGTGCAGCAGAGGTCCTCCAACTGATGGGTCCCCCCAACACCCCTTTTGTGGCTTTAATTGATCTCAGGCTGTGCAGGAGCGTTTAGTATACATCTGGGGAAAAGATACTGTTGTATACAGTGCTGCGTGTTTACTGACAGAAAGCAGAGTGGCAATGAGCAACTCTGTAATGGGTCATCAGTAACATCCTGTCACTCATGTCCTGACTGTCAGAACTGGAGGGGGAGGGGCTGCAAATACCCTTTAAAGTCCCTCTCCCCTATTTCTGAGAAAGGATCACACTCTGGATAATTTTACACTTTTAGGGAGACCTGGCTGGCAACTAAATGTTGGCAATTGTGTATTTACTAACATTTTTAAAAGGGATAACTGAACATAACTCCACTGTTTGATAATAACATAACTAACCCTGGGCGTAGTTTGCGTAGTAACACTACGTGTAGCTACGCAAAGCACAGTTTGAACTACGCTCAGCTACGCAAATTACGCTAATTGCGTAGGGCATCTTGCACAGTGCAAGTTATGATAAAATAAGTATCTCTGTCTTTATATGCTAAAAATGCATATAGCCATTTCACAAAAGTGAAAACGATAAATTAACAAGCAGTGAGAGAGGTGATGATTTTGGGATCCTCCCTAACCTAGGGAGAGAACCAAGCAGATGCCTTGAAAACAAAAAGCACATCTTGTTGAACGATTCGGTGGTGGTCCCATCCTCTTAGGACCACCCCAAGCACAGTTATTGGCAAAAATACAATCCCAACCAAAGGCCCTGCAAAGCATTATGGGACGAGATTAGCAGTGGGCAGTGAATATTATAGTATCCAATATCAAAATTATTCTACAAAGAGCTGCAGTTCAACTAGTCGTTACTAGATGTCCCTCACGAGTCAATGCAAAAGCATTGAAATTATTAGTACATCAAGCTGCAGTTCCACTAGTCGTTACTAGATGTCCCTCACGAGTCAAATGCAAAAGCTTCATGAAAGGGTTTCAATGCTTTTGCATTTGAGTCGTGAGGGACATCTAGTAACGACTAGTGGAACTGCAGCTTGATGAAATAATAATTTCAATGCTTTTGCACTAAAACGTTTGATGTACAATATATTAATTTCATCCAGAAGCATGGTGGATTATTAGCTCAAGGGAGATCAGGAAGCAGACAACGGTGACAAACCAATCCAATTTGCATATTGATTAGGGAAAAATGATATAACGGACTAGATTACATGCTTTAGAGTGCAAACATATTTGCCAACAGCATTAACTTGAACATGACTGGTTTCCTCTCTGTATTTGCAATTCTTTAGTGTCTTTTGACCAAAGGTCCGTTAAAGCAATTGCACTCACCAAAATTTCATTAAACAACATAAAACATTATATTTCACCATTTTATTACTATAAAAAATACCACAAATGTTTAAGCACTGCATTTCAAATCTTTCGAGCAAGAAAGCTACAGGTGAGGTCTTCAGGCCAAACAGAGGCGCGCGAGTCTTTACTGCAGTTTTCACTCCATCTCTTCCTGCGAATTTAACGCTTAAAATTCATAGTTTGGACCTGGGGTTTTTTTGGTGTTACATTTGTCTCACTTTAGCTTGAAACTGTGTGCTGAAGTTCACCACACTTCTTGGGTCTGATTCACATAAGTAGACTTACACTTTTGTGTAAACGTACTCCTTTTTAGTATTCACAAACAATTTAATAGTAACTTTGTGATTGCAGAGGCTCCACATTCGGGCGGGGAACTCTGCACATAAAAAGATAGAACTGTACTCTCTTTTTATGTCTAGAGTCTCCACAGTCGTAAAGTTACTAATAAATCTTTTGTTTGTGAATACCGAAAAAGAGTAAACTTACACAAAAGTATAAATTTAACTTTGAGAATCGGGCCCTAACTGTCGGACATCGGCTGAAAATGTAACTTGTAAGTTTTGGTCCAAAAAGTGTAGCCTAGCTATTTAGCCTGGGCGAGGTTTGTGTGCCATGTGATAGCGCACATAAAGATGAAAAGTCACCCATTCTCCAATTACTGTTTTTCATAATAACAGTTGTGTGTGCATCGTGTCATTCAGCTACTGATGACGTTTTTGTCTCATGGCTATGCAAATTGAGTGGGCTTCCCACCGTTGTTCCCTTTTTATTCTCTTTGCAGCCAACGCGACCTATTCCCGCATGTCACAGCCCACAGTGAAACGCACACACTAATTCATGACTCTTCCTATTCCTGTCTTCACTTCACTGAAAGTCCAGCAAGTTTAGAACCCAAACACACAGGTACATCAGAGTGGTGGAAGGTCCACCATTAGCAACATCACCCAACAATACACCTTGGCCGTGATTTCCAATGGGGCACAGTGAAGTACTCGACTGAGGCATCATACAAGCAACGTGGAGTCCAAACTTAAAGTAGACAGGTAATTGCGTCCGTGATGTCATCTTTATTTCTTCACTGTGTAAGTTAGTCTGGCTCATGCTATCCAAAAAGAAAGCTATACGACAAAAAGTATGTGTCAAGAGAATCTACTAATCTGCTAAATCTTCCAGACTTTGCTGTAGCTATTATGGTTGCCTTTGCATTACAGACACACCATTTCTCAATTGCACAGAAAGATGCACCCCTTTAGGGCGAACAGCCTAAATCTGCCAACATATGCTTGAGTCCACTGAACAAGAAGCAAACTGAGGTAATCTATTCCAAACAAACCCTCACTGAATTGAATGCTTAAAGCTACACAATGCAAGTCCAGAATAAAGTCTACAATTCTATTCAAATTACTGCAAAGTGTCTACAATACCCCTCAGATGTATTCAGCATCCAGCTGACTGATTGCAAAGTGCGCAGCTGCCTGAAATCCAACATTGCAACAATTACAGCGCGCAACCACTATAAATCACTCTCAATGGCCACCATGTGCTCGGATCTTTCGAAAAAAAATGATTCCCAATTTGAAGTCTCTGTTCATATTGGTGATTCTCATTAAAGCTCATGTTTTGTACTAGCAAGATTTACCTCAAGCTGGAAAGAAAACAATGACTCATGAATAAATGATGTTAGCAGCCGTTCAATAATGATTTGGTTTTTCCCTGCTGAAACATGTTTATCATTTTTAGTGTCTGGCTGTATTTCCTTTCACCTACAAGCAGCTGATAATTACATTTTTTACACCAGAGGCGCGAATGACGACTGCAGTTTGGAGACTTTATATCTCCTGCAACGATGACTTGATAGTTATTTTTTAATTCTGGTGGAAATTTCTTACTACAGTGTAAGACACTCAACTTACCTCTAGATCTCTCTCCCTTTCACTGCTACGTTTCTTTTAGAGTAGCCTATATACTATTGCGTTTTTCTTTTCTACCAACAATGATTTTTTTGGATGAAAATGTGAATTTTTAATTCTTCGTTCAACTTTTTTCACGAACCCCATCTTCTACACTGCTCGCGTAACAGGAGATGTCTTGTCTTCTCCATTATGCAGTTCTTGGTCACTAGCCTTGTGATGTTAAGGCAACGAGTATTATGCTTGTCTTCCGTATTTTTGATTTTTTTTGACAAGTACGTTGGCATGATTAATAAAACTGCATTCAACTGATGCAACAGATCCTCAAGATTTTCCTGGTGGGCACTGGATGCCAGTGTAGATCTCGATACATGGGAGGGCTTAGGCCATACTTCCCTAGTCCATTCATGAGACTGGTAACTGCATTCAAGATGCTTTTCAGTGATGAGAAATGGAATGCGCTGAAGTACTGCATTACTGCCATAAATTTATTTCGATAGCCAATTCACCACACGGACAGACTGTCAGCAGTACTAATGTCCATGACAGCATGCAAATGTCCGCAGATTTTTCTTTCTACCCACAGTTTTCATTTTTTCACACCTAGGTTCAACTAAGTTTATGAAATGGGTGGATTGCAGTTGGTTAGAAAATTACTAACAAAATACCACTTTAGTCAACCTTCAAAAAGGAATGGAAAAAATGGAGACAAAGACCTAGATAAGGTGTCTTGAAAACTTAATACTAACAACTTAGAAGTAGAATGTCAGAAAATGCTTGTATGTCAGAATATCGAGGACATAAATAAAGGACTAAGAAATGTTATGGCCAAAAATTTGAGAAAGACAATATTGTGAATGTAAGTATTTAAGGGCAGCATAGAGTTACTGTTATTGTTCTTAACGCTACCTCCATGCACCTTGAAAAAAAGAATCTATCTATATATATATATATTTGATGAATATTTATTTTAAAACAGATCAATGACTTGCCACTGGATAAAGGCATATGATTAAGACTCATTCGAGTCGAAACGCGTCATGCTACCTGTTTGCTGTAATAAAGATCTGGAATTGAGGACAATGGATGGGCTTGATTTTGCTGTCGAGGAGGGCGAATTTCATTTGAAATATACCGGGAACTTACGCAACTCAACACGCCCCGGTCCGACAGGCAGGGCTTCCCAGTGCATTGCTTTTCTTTGGATTTCTAATAGATGGGAAGCCCGCCGGCTGAATAAAGAAGCGGGCGAGATGTTTGTGGCAGGGCCATTGCTGGGAAGCCGGCCGCCCAGTAATCTTTGGAAACTTTTCAATTTCAGCCAGGATTTGTAGGGGTACTTACCCTTGCACGCTGTGCCTCCATGATTTGAATGAAAGCAAACGGGTTTTGAAACTGAAGGACACCGAGGTGTAATTTAGTAAGTGGTTTGAAAAAACTTTTGGACTAGGACATAATTCTGCTAAATGCCACAAATGGAATTGATTCCTTAAAAAGGCACATTTTTAAGATATGTCACTACATCCGAAAGTTGAGGAAGAAAAGACATTTGAAAGATGTGATGATTGAGACATTGCCATTAAGAACATTGTTGCACTGTGGGTCATGTAGTCTCTAACCTAGGAATATGAGGAATCACAGTTAGTATAATCAAATGCGAGATGCTAAAAAATGAAATTATCATGGATTTACCAGTGCACTATTATCCTAATTAATGATACTGACTCCTTTTAGTACCTGGAAGTATGTTATCCTGTGGTTAGAAGGCGAACATGGACAAAACTAAGTCTGTTCTCATTCTCTATTGGAACAATGGTCTTTGTCCGTCATCACTGTTGATGAATATTTTTTTTAAAAGAGATCAATGACTGGCCACTGGGTAAAGGCATATGATTAAGACTCATTCGAGTCGAAACGCGTCATGCTACCTGTTTGCCGTAATAAAGATCTGGAATTGAGGACAATGGATGGGCTTGATTTTGCCTTCGAGGAGGGCAAATTTAGTTTGAAATATAGTGTTGGAAATGGCCCCTTTTGCAGGGTTATCCCTAAACTTTTTGCTTCTTCCTCCTTTTATTTTTCCTGACCTGTGGTTGTTGGCTATAGAACTCTGGGCAATTTACCACTGCTGATCAGTGCTAAAGTGCATATGGTCTCTGTGTAAATTGTTATTGTGATTGGTTATCCATGATTGGCATATTTGTTTTACCAGTAGGTCCCTAGTAAAGTGCACTAAGTGTGCCAGGGCTGGTAAATCAAATGCTACTAGTGGGCTTGCAGCACTGATTGTGCCACCCACATAAGTAGCCCTGAAAAGAGGACTCAGGCCTGCCACCGCAGTGCCTGCGCGCAGTTTGTTAACTGCCATTTTGACCTGGCCAGTGTACCCACTTGCCAGGCCTTACCCTTCCCTTTTCTTACACATAGGACACCCCTATGGTAGGCCCAAAGTACCCCCCTGGGCAGGGTGCAGTGTATGGGAAAGGTAGGACATGTACAAGTGTGTGTAACATGTCCTGATAGTGAAATACTGACAATTTCGTTTTTCACTATTGAAAGGCTATCTTGCCCATAGGACAGAATGGGGAATGCTGTGTAACATGTTTACCTGCATATCTTCCCATAGGAGTGAGATAGAAAATTGGAGTCTGGTATCCCTGAACTCAGAATTTAATAACACATCTTTCAGTAAAGATGTTTTTTAAATTCTGTGTTTGAAAATAGCACTTTTAGAAGGTGGCTATTTTCTTGTTCAACCTTTCTGTGTGCCTCTGCCTGTTTGTGGATTGACTGTCTGGTTTGAGAGTGACAGGGGCTGGGGTGGCTCCAGGAGTCTCGGTGAGTCAGCACTAGGCTGAATAGGCCGCTCTGCATTTGGAGTGGTGGGAGGAGTAGCACCTGGGCCTGAAGAGGGCTGTGCCTGCCTGCCACAATGCTGGCTCCACCTCCTGCGGTGCGTCTGAAGACTCTGGCCCACATTCACAAAGGAAGAAGTTGTGCACTGGCAGAGTGCACCCAGAACTGGTTTGGACTGGGTCCAGGACCCCTGACACATAGAGAACAAAGACTTTAGGGGTATAAAAATGAGAGCTGAAACCCCTGTAATTTAGATCATCCTGGAATCAAGAAGAAACCTTTGCCAAGGAGAAGAGCGCCAGAAACTGAGAGGAAGGACTGCCCTTGCTGTGTGTTCTGGGGCTGACTTGCAGTGGCTATTCTGCCAAGGAAAGGGGAAGGACTTTGCTGTGTGCTGTGTCCTCTACTTGAAAAGGAAATCTCCAAGGGCCTGAGGAGAGCTGGCCTCCTGTTGTGGAAACTCAGGGTCATCAAAGTTTCCAAGCCTACTTCATGATCAAGAGGAACCTCTGCCAAAGAAGAACAGCTGAAGAGACTGAGGAGAAGTACTGCCCCTGCTGTGTGTCTGGAGCTGGCCTGCAGTTTGCTGATTCAACTGAGGAGAGGATCAAGGGACTTTGCTGTGTGCTGTGTCCCCTGCTTGAAGAAGGACTTTGCTGTGTGCTGTGTCCATCTGAGGAAAAGTCTCCAAGGGCCTGAGAAGAGCTGGCCTCCTGTTTTTGAAGTCCCAGGCACAAAAGGACTTCACCCCCAGCTTCCCTGAACTTCCTTGCTGGGAGTTCTGACCTGCAAGGAGGTGCCTGTAACTGTGTGTGAGGCCCTTGCTGTTTGAGCTGGAAGCGCGACGCAACGAGGGAGAAGCGTGTCGCCGCCGCAGCAGCCAGTGTCGCATCGCAGAGGAAGTGTGCCGCCGCTGCCGCTGTTCGCCGCCGCATCACCGGAGAAGCGTGTCGCAGGACCCGTCGCATCGCTGAGGAAGCGTGCCGCCGCTGATCGCCATCGCATCACCGAAGAAGCGTGCCGCCGCTAACGTGGGTGCCGTCGCATCACCAGAGAAGCGTGTCGCAGGGCCTGTCGCGGCTCAGGAAACCACCGATTTTGCCGCACGGCCGTCGGGCGTGCACGCATCGCCTCCACGTTGTCGCATTGCATCAAAGACGCCATTTTGTAGCATCGCACCGGATCGTCGCATCGCATCGAGGCACCATCTTGTCGCATCGGAACCGGAGCGCAGGAAGAATCGACGCATCGCCTTCTCTGCGACCCTTTTGTTTGTTCTGTGTTACGCATCCAAGGTACTTTGAGAGTAAAGTGTCGCATTTATCATCTACAAGCTTATTTTTGCAACAACCTTTTTAAAGACATTCTACTGAGTATCTGTATGTTGGATTTTTGTCGTTTTGGTCTTGTGTAGTTTAGATAAAGATATTTTATTTTTCTAAACTGGTGTGGTGTCCATTTGTGGTGTTTTCACTGTGTTACTGTGAGTGTTGGTACAAATACTTTACACATTGCCTTTGGGATAAGCCTGTCTGCTCGTGCCAAGCTACCAAGGGGTGAGCAGGGGTTATCTAAAGTGTGTATCCCCCTTACCCTGACTAGAAGCAAGGGTCCCTATTTGGTCAAAGGTACCTACATCTGCCAACTAGAGACCCCCAGTTCTAACATATATATATATATATATATAGTCACTCAAAAAACCGAGGTTAAAGTAGTGTTATAGTTAGGAATGATACAAAGATCTGTTTTTTTGTCTTTTAAACTTAGAAATTCACTGAAAAAAACATAGGTTAAAGTAACGTTGTAGTTAGGTGAATATATCAGTGACAACATTAATGTTTTGAACTAAAAAAACACAGAAATTCACCAGTTTTAGTTAGCAGAGCTAACTATAACTTGCGCCCTTGCCGTGCACTCCTTATGACCCTACAAATTACATCACTCATGACATGTTCTATGGCATCATGCACAGTTTTCTCATCACAAATGTTACAGCAAATGTTGCACTGACATTATCAAGGATGTCATAAAAGATGTCATGACTGATAAAATATATGCGGTAATTAGCAGTGCATGGCATTAGAAGACGAGTTATAGTTACTTGAGAGACCTCAAACTATAACTGCTCAATTTATGTGGTTTTGTGTGTGTAAAATCTGAACCTAACCATAACATTCCTGTAACCTTTGGTTTTTTAGTGAATTTCTATGGCTTTTAATGCCATTTCCTAACTATGAAGTCCCTGTAACCATTGTTGTTTCAGTGAATTTCTAGATTTCTTTAAACGTAGAGTAATATTTTTATTTTATTTTTTTATTTTTTTTATTAGCCAACTTGCACATTAAGATCCTGCATCACCCCAAACACTGGGTGCATCAAGCCTTGTATACAGTTACTGAATGCAAGCCAATTTTGTCTTTAAATTACAACTAAATGCATACATAAAGCCCCAACTAACAACCCTTCGCCCAACCCCCTCCCAGAACCCCGGCATGGCTGCATAGTATCATTACATCCTCTAGCAATACATTGTGAATATGACAATACATCCCTGCAAGCCCAATAGTCCTTTCGCACCTACCACCCCAGCAGGTATCCCGCCTCACTGCAAGTCTGGATTCCCAAGAAGATATCCCGTCAGTGGGGCCCAAAAGTCCTTGGGACGTGAGGCCTCAGGTAGCTCTTCGGCATATATGCCCAACTGGTCCCTGCAATATAACAATTCGCGAATCCACTTTTGTACAGTTGGAACAGCTTTTGCACCCCAGCACTGTGCCACGGCCCGCTTTGCAAACAGAGTAGATATAGCCACTATCCGTCTGTTACAGGGCTTAAGCCTCTGCACACATCCCAACAGGCACACCCTCTGGTACACACTCAACAGCCTCCAGGACCACATCTGTAAGTATGCGCGCAACCCTCACCCAGAAGTTGTATACACCCATGCAACTCCAGGCCAGATGCACAAAATCCGCGTTCTCCTGTCCACAGCGTATACAGCATGCATTGTCCCGCAACCCAAACCTTCGCAGCTGCAATGGTGTATAGTATAGCTGATGTATATATTTGAAGTGGATTATCCGCAGGTTACAGTTCGCCGTTAAGACGTAGAGTAATATTTAATTACCATAATTAACATATGTTAATCCAACTGCCACCGTTGGCCGCAGGGCTGTGGCCAACCCCCAACATGCTCCCAACCCCACTCCGCTCACGGCTTTTGGGCATGCGCAGCGGGGTGTTGACCAACCCCCTAAGGGCAGCTAACCCTTGGACCCCCTCCCCAGGCCGCTTTTGACCACAGGGACCCCATCTCCTGGGGTCTGGCAACATATTTCAGGGCGAGGGGGACATGCAGCCCCCTTACCCAGACTTATTTTGAGCCCGGGGACCCCATTCCAGTGGGCCCAGCACTATATCTAATGGAGAGCGGGGCACAAAGCCCTCCCTCCCAGGCCAATTTCGACTCTTGGGGACCCCATACCCCAGGGCCCGGCACATTTTGTGAGGGAGAGGGGCATATGCCCTCCTCCCTAGGCTGATTTAGGCCTCTGGGACTCCATCACCCGGCACCTTCTTTTAGGCGAAGGGTGGTACAAGGCCCGTTTTTAGCCTTGGGTACCCCATCCCCTGGGACCCTCTGCTATATTTATGGGGGTGAGGGGCACGCAGCCCTCCACCTGGCCTGATTTTGGACCCGGGTACCCCATTTTCCAGGGCCCGGCCATATTTCAAAAGAGGAGGGTGGCACGCAGACCTCCTACCCGGGCTGATTTCAGCCCCAGGGACCCCATCCCCTGGGGCCTGGCCAACAAGGGAAGGGTGCCTTGATGCCCACCCTGGTCACCCACCATATTCTCGATGGGGGACACGAGGGGGAGTACCAAGATCCCTGCGGCCCCAGCCAGCTCCCCACATTCAACAGGAGCTGGCATTGCTCCTGCCCACAGGGAGGGGCTAAAAGTGTTGCTCCCTGAGGGCGGGAGCTATATTTAGATCTGTTTTCTTGGCCGCATCCCTGCGGGTATTTTAAAAGCCTTCGCCAGCTGAGAGTGGACTTTGTGTTTGCTCTCACTTGGCGGGAGCTTTGAAATTGCTCCTGCCAAGTGAGACCAAACATAGGTTTCCCTGCCTGCGCCAGTGTAGGCAGGGAAACCGCTATGTCCCGGGGGTGGGCACCCTGGGACATAGGAGGAGCCGGCCCTGGGGGATGGGGTCTTCAGGGCCATTAATGGCTCCGGGAGGGCGGCTCTGCTGCCCCCCTCCCTTTTCTAATTATGGCATGGACCCGGGGGATGGAGTCCATGGAGTTGGAAACGGCACAGGGATGGGGACTCCGTGCCTCCCTCCACCTTCTAACTAGGACTGGGCCCAGGGGATGGGGTCCCCAGGCCAAAATTGTCCCTGGAAGGGACCCGTGTGCCTTCTCCCAGTTTATTTCTAAGGTCAGAGCCTGGGGGATGGGGTCCCCAGGGACAAAATTGGACTGGGAAGGAGACCACATGAGCCCCCTCCCTAAATGTATATTTAAATCCTCCCTGGACCCTGTGGGACCCCACCACCAGGCCTTGGGGTCAAGGTATTCCTACTCTTCCTCCCTGTGCTTTATGTTTTTACATTTTTCTTGGGACTCAGGCTGAGTCCCGAGTCCCAAGATGGCTGGCACCACTTCCTGGTTGAAGTGGTGGCAGCCAATCAGATCTCACCATGAGATATGTTTGGTCCGCAGACCCTTCGTGTCCCTATATATACATCATTGTACCTTGTTGGAAGAATCGTGCACCGCAGGTGATGCAGGGGTAGCTGAATCTGGCTCATTGCCACAAATAAACGAGGATATTGTCTCAGAGGCACTGTTCAAAGGAGAGGGCTGGGCCCTCATTTAGGTCGTCTGAGAAGGGATAACACTGACAATGTAAATGAAGCAGTAACATCTAGTGGTGTGGAGTCTCAGGAAGATATTACCACCAGAGGCAAGTCAGAAATTAACCTTAAAGTCCGAGCTATGTCCCCTGATGTCACCAAGAAATTCTATTCTTTGACAGATGACTCAAACTTTTCGGATGCTAGCATATCAGTTTCTAGTTTAGAGGGGGGAGCAAATTGGAATAGCAGCTCCGGGCAAGAAGATTTAACAGGTTCCCCACAGCAAAGAAAGGCTCTCTCTAAAAGGGGGAAAAAAGAAAGAGAAGAGTTCTCGGGAACCTGTCGAAAGAGACAGCACGGGGAATTCGAGGTGGGACTACTCCGCTATACAGCTACAGCTTACTGCCCTGGAGGAAGGAGGGGGGAGAATGTTTTCACTGATACAGAATGTGTACTTCACAAAAACACTCCAAAACCTCTGGGATCAGAGAAAGTGCTTGCATGGTGCTAACTGCACCTCAGCGCCCTCTTGTACCATGATACACTCTGCAGGGATGTACTTTTGTTCAATTTGTTTAGTCCATGTTGCGTTTCAATGTTTCTATTTTTTCTCTCCTGATCTTCAAATCTGTGATACTTTGATTAGCTTTCACTTCAAATGACCATGCAGCAGCTGCCAATGAACTGGCCAAGGGGAATGTGCCCCCCACAACTCAGTAATGAGGAAGCAAATCACATTAGACTGGTGTGGGTGGACTCGGCATTGTGATCAAGGGAGACTCATATTTGCTGCTGCCAAACAATACAGACCACCGCAGCAAGAAATGAAGCAAAATAGCACAACCAAACAGCATGTCATGTTGATCAAATAACACATTAGTATAAAATATCATGATTTGGGCAGTTTATGTAATGCAAACTTCAGAACTTCATTCATCTCATTCATAGCTAGCAATTCACTACTGCACATGCACCAACAGAGGTCTGCAAAGATGTAGATTCCTGTTTTAGCTATTCATATTATGTTAAAGTTACAGTGCTCATGCCACAATGAGCTCTTAAACTGTAATAATGACTGTAATGACTCACTAGTAACATAGTTGCGCTGATGGCCATTGATCATTAGTTAATCTGAATAAATGTTTGTTTAGGCCCTCTACAGACTAGGGGTCAGATATACAAAGTATTTGTCTGTTCGCACTGTTTCTGAACAGAAAATTACTTTTTTAAATGTACAAAATGCAAAATGAGATTTGGCTACTTGTTACCAAATCGCAATTTCCATTTGCGATTCGGTATTTGGAAGGGGCGTATTTTGGGCATCCCTTCCAAATACCGGTGTGGTATGTATTACTGTTTTGCAACCAAATTCCAGTCGCAAAACAGTAATCCTCTACCACCATTTTAAAAGGGGTGATAAGGCATAAGAGCAGATAGTTGTCTCACAGACCACTGCTTACTCTGAAAAAAGGAAACATCAAAGTTTCATTTTTTTCTTTTTAAAGGCATTCCAGTTTTCTTTTAAGGAAAATTGGCTGCATTTAAAAAAAAAAAAAAAAGATTGCTTTATTAAAAAGCAATCACAGACATAGTGGTCTGCTGACATCAGAAGGCCACCATCCCTGTGATGGCTACAATTCCAAATGGGTTGCAAATTCTGACCTACTTCATTATTATTTTTGAGGTAGAGTGATTTGTGACCCACTGGGAATCGCTAATTAGAAATTGTGAGTTTTCTTACATCACAATTTGGGAATAGCACTTCCTACTTTTTGTACATCTAGCCCTATATTTCCAAGCTGTACAACAGTGCTGAGAAAGGTTGTGGTCCGGACATTCCATCGGAAGAAGTAGTTGACTGTCGCAATAAACATCTGCTACATTGGGGTGAATTATTATTCTGTCAAGACTCGATTAAATGGGTGCTGGCCTCATTCCGAGCAGCTGGAGCCCAGGGCCCAAATGGCTTGCCTAAGGGAATATTCAAATCTGCCCTGGGAGATTGGGCTGCCCTGCTTAGCCCGCTCTTCAAAAACTACATGTAGGGGAATGCATTACATGACAGCTAAAGAGGTGCCATACTCACTTCAAGTCACAAAAAAGGCGCATGTGATAATCCGTCCAACTTCCGGCTCATTCCCCTCCTCGATGTGGAGGGCAAATGCTTCGCAAAAATCTTAAACAATGAGTTAAGGGAATGGTCCAACACCAAGACCCTAATACCTATCACTCAATCAGGCTTCAGGTGTGGGCACGACACTGAAGACAATCTGATCATCTTCTCTTTGTTGATTGAAGCTGTTAACCTCAAAAAGGCCCCCGCTTTATGTTGCATCCATTGATTTTACAACCGCTTTTGATAAAGTGGACAGGGGGAAACTTTGGCAGAAGCTGAGTAACTGGGGCCTCTCGGAAAATCTACTAAGAGCCTTCAGAAGCCTAAATACTAGAACTTAGGTGAAAGATAAAAATCACATCCAATAGAGACACAGCCCATACAATTTGGACCAACTCAGGAGTAAAACAAGGCTGTATTCTTGCAACAGTGTTGTTCAGTCTTTATATGGCGGACATAAATAAAGCTCTGGCGTCTGCCCTCACCTTTCCTCCTAAATTTGCCAGATTCCACATTCATTGCTTCCAGTACACAGATGACACTTTACTATTTGGTCACATGGCGGTAGGGCTGCAGCGATCTCTGGCGGCTCTCTCTCTTTATTGTGTGGAAAACAAATTTGAAAGTCAATCATGCCGAAACCAGAATCATGCCATGTGAAGTCAGACACAGAATATCGCCACATTTAACTTTTCGACGAACTATGTGGCTCTGTAACAAGTAACAAGCCTCAAATACCTGGGCATTTACATTAACCAGCGTGGTTCACATGTTATACACCTGTCCAGTCTCAAGTAATCAGCCTTGTCAATGACAATGAGCTTTAAAAAACTGGCATCTAAGATGAGCAGCCCAGTCCTAACTGGCATCTGTAAAGTAATCAATGCCAAATTTATGCCAACGCTCACGTACAGCTCATTGATTTTCAAAGATCACATCACTTCCTGCCTGGACAAAGCCCCAAAAAGATGTTACAGATGTCTGCTCAACCTTCCTGATGCTGTTCCTTCTTCCCTAATATGGATGGAATTTGGTTCTCATAAACAATCCAATATGTTGAAAGCCAGGTTCTTGGGATATTATGTGAAGCTGAAGGATGCCCCATTGGGGTCCCGTAAAGAAATGATTGGGCAAGGTATCCATGACAAAAAATTCCTGTGGGAAACCCATATGAGGGAGGCAATGGAAGTACTCGACGCAAAGAACATCTTTAAACAAAATTTAAGCCCAAAGCTCACTGCAAAATTGTTGGTTAAAACTGCCAAGATACAATCTGGAATCGATGATAAACAAGATCTTTCTTGAAAAGCCTACGCCAATCTAGGTGAGGCTCTGTACCAAGATCTGGGGAGACCATTATATCTAGACTGCTCTATGGAATTTGCCTTTAAAAAGATCTCTTGAGGCTGAGATATGGCTTAATTCCTCTAAAAGGCCACAAATTCGGTTGTTTATCGGATCAGTGGAACATAACAGTCGTCTATGCAACAATAAGAAGAAAAGTCTGGCCCACGTGATATGCGAATGCCCAGCCTTAAGGATTCTAAGGTGTTACTGGCTGAAACTGTTGTTCCGCAACCATGGCATAACTCAATGTAACATGGCCATTGCCTCGTGTCTGAGTGGTGTAGATGTGCAGCTTTCAGTCAGATGTGTGAAATTTCTCATAGAAGCACTAAAGATACTGAACCCACCACCAGAAAGCAGTTAAATTGGGCAACTTCCTGACCTTCCATTCTTTCCTTGAAGTCTGCCCATTTATGGCAAACAGATGCAGTTATCAGTAAGATGTGTAAAATTTCTCAGCCACAGAGATGCCTATCAGTTCCTACTGCACTTGGCACTTTCCATTTCTATTCTGCTTGGGCCCGCCCTAAGATCGCCTGCCCTGTACCTCAAAAGAAAGAGTCTACCAGAGCACAGCCAAAATTGACTTTCCCTACCCGTTGCATTTTGCACTTTACCTTGATCAATCCTCATAATTGCACTCCAGTCACTGGATTTGCTGCAGAGATGCTGGCAAGTCCTTGCTGCCCTAAGCACTTTATCAATATCAACCTGCGCTTAGTCCATGTTCCTTCCATAGATCCCCTCAGCACATAAGATGCCTGCTGGCTACAGAAGCTTCCTCGAGTCCCACAGGATTTTCTAATTCCAGTATTGCTATCTTTGAGGATAACATTGAACCTGTTATGACTGTTGAAGATGCGCAAATTATCAATTTTTTAATCTATCTGCCTGATCCACTCTAGGCCATCTCATCAGCTTTTTATTAGACCCTGACACAGCACCCAGTCCCTTTCAGTCCCAGGCCAGAAGTGTGTTTCGACCGCCTTGTTGTATCATATTGCACCCTGCACTTTATCAGATTATGGCCCTAACTGGGCGTACTGTGTTTTAGTATGATAGATCAACTGACTATGGATTTTATAGGAAAGATTTATGAGCTGCTAAATGCATAAAGTGAATAGGTTATATTATGTCTTTTTGTCATTTTTATTGTTTTAAGAATGCTGTTGTTTTATATTGTAATGGTTGTAATTAACTAGAAACAATAAAAAGCATTTATCTATCTATCTATCTGGCCCTAGGTGTTTTACAAGTATGGAATTTGCAATTTCTAGACAGATGTTTGAAAAATTTGTTTAAACACACTCCTCTGTAAACCCCTGTTTTTTTGCATAGAGTAATTGAGCACCATGGGGTGGCTGATGTGCGTCTATGCCGACTGTCTGCCAGAATAGAGGTGAGAATGTGATGGAAGGTGGTTCCCATCAGTGAGTTGTCTGAATAAGGATGGACGTAGGCTGGAGGTATGTTATCAAACTCCCTGAAAGTGTATTGGGCCTGTGAGCATCTGTGAGTTACTAGATGCACTGATGAGAATATCATTTTTTGTTTGTTGTGCTAACAACATATGAGGCTGATTTATAAGAAAGTCACGCAGCGCAGCAAGTCACCTTGCAGCACTGCACTACATGACAAGGAAAGAGCAGGAAGGCGCCCTTTCTAAGGCAATGCAGCACATTCCTATCCTTTCCCATGCGCTGGCGCACTTTTGGCACCCTTGCACCATGGTGCAAGGGTGCCTCTGTTGAATACAGGATTGTTTTTGTGCGAGAAGGGGCACCTTTCTGCACTAAACAATCCTGGGAAGCATATTCCTCTTTCTATGGGTGCTGCAGAATGCAGTACACATAGAGAGAGGAAGAAACAAGGAGAAATAGAGATATTTCTCCTCGTTATATCGCACCTGGGAAGGAGTAACTTTTTGGTGCATTCACAGGTTTACCTGTTCTGGTAAATCTAGGAATGCATCAAAAACCGTGGGAGTTGTGTGGGAACACTCACTCAACACCCATGGAACGCCTTCCCAAAGCAGAGTAAGGCAATGCAGTGATTTATGCTGCATTGCGTTACGACAGATTTATGATGCCACACAGGGCCATGCAAAGTGATTTTGCGTGGCTTCATAAATCTTACTTAAGGTTTGCGTCTCTCATGTACCACGTTACGTGGTGCAAACATGACGCAAACCTCCTCATAAACATACCTCTTTGTTTATTATGACATTAAGTCAGTAATCTGCTCACCCAGTCCAGCCCTGAAAACATTTTGCTGTTGGTTTGTTTGGTGGATCTCTCAGTCTGGGATTTTTTTTTACTCCTTTATATAGCCAAACACATGCTGTAACTACTGAAAGTCTGAACATGAAGAAGCTTTAACTCCACGCTCAAAAGCTAGTGTTGGGCAAATGTTAAGATTACACGGTCACGCAATACATGTGTGGTAGCGTAAAGCACCATTTCAAGGCTAAATCTTGCAGTATATTAAGGAGGGCCTCTGTTTGTGAGAACAGTAAACCATGTAAGAGTGGAATATAGTCATCATGTTAAGTTACATAGGCACAAATCAGTATCTGGGGAATGAGATAGTGTTGTATTCCTCTTAGGGTGTCCATACACGGGCTTTCCTGTATCATGTCCTTATATAAGGCACAATTCGCCCTGCCCTTATTTAGGCATAAAATCCCAGTCCTTATTTAGGCATTAAACCGTGCACTCCAAATACAGGCATGGTCTCCAACATCCGTCCACCCTAACGTCACAACGAGTTCTTGAAGAACAGACCCTTAGGCTTCGGGAGTTTCCCTAGCACAGGACTATTGATTTCTTCAAGGACTCATCTATTATGCATGAACCATTATACCTTAGGGGTTCATTCATGACTAGATTGTCCGATTCACGTCAATGCTAACATTCTGAGGTACCTCTCAGGTATAAATATACCTTCCCTAGCCCTTGTAAACTAGAGGAGACTTCGACTTCAGAGGAGCCCGTTTCCCGGCCCGACGCACTGAGAAGACGCTGTCATCCCTGCACGCAGAGAGTCCAGCTTCCAGTGATCTAACTTCCCTCGCGGGGTGTTGGAGTTCGAGTCTGGCAAAGAGACTCCTACCTCTCTCATTCTAAAGGTATGGAGCTGACTAGAACCTAGAGGGACTCTTGGCATAATAGGCATACTAGGCTTAACATACTCTTAGTATACCATAGTAAGGAATACTTCACCTACTTCATACCTCTCCCTACACCTAGGTTAGGTTAGGTACATTGGGGTAGAACTAGCTTAGAAACGCATCGTATGAGTATTCGCATTTTTAGTCTGTGTTATTTATGTGAATGAATATCCGCTAAGAGATAATGCTATCGCAGTATTGTTTATTTCTACTGCTTACGCTGTACATTATTTATCTTGCATACTGTCTTGTGATCGTAACTGCACATTTTACTTACACGAGAAACAAGACTGTTCAATAAATCTTTTATTGAAACGCCCGTCTATTTCTTTCTGTGTAACTTTGAGGAAAACTAAGCATGCACGATTGAGCTGAGTGAAATAGTTATCTATTGTTTCCACGACTCTGGGACACGTTCTGATTCTAAAGGGAAACAAAGTTGTCATGTTTTGCGGCTGCCAGAAACTACTCCCTTCTTGTTTGTCAAGGAGTTTCTAGTGGCCTCTGAGCTAGCTGGCACAAGTAATTAACTTTAATATACTCGATAGGGACATACTGACCTTAGTCCTATGTCAAACCTATAGGGGATATTATTCCAATGCGCAGAGCCTATTAGGGAAATACGAGCTACACTACATGGCGCCCAACGTTTGGTAAGGCGGTAATTTAATGCTGGATACTGAGTAACTCAGCCGTGCTTTTTCTCTCAGGGACCCCTACCCATATACTCCAAAAAGACGTCTGGAGTGGGCAGGGTTAAGTATCCACCACGGCTACATAGGGAAACACCCTATATATTAGCTGTTTGGTTTGCTCAACGTTGAAGGATACAGTGTTCCAAAATATTGTGCACCTTATCTTTGTTTCCTTGAAACTTGTTCTACATTTTTCGAACAACAAAATGCCTGACTCCGACACTGAGACCGGAAACGGCAGAGCTGTGGCTGATCCAGCCCAAGCAGCAGTTTTTAACATTACAGGTTTAATTGAAACCGAGGAGGGTGTCATAGACATCAAGCCAAACTTAAGAAGAGCCATCACTCTAAAACTTATAAAACACGGTCTGCCACCAAGAGGTGGTAGAGCAGTTTTCGTGATAGAGGCACACAAATCCTTTCAGACAGAGGTATTCTATTCATGGGTAATATTTCCTGAATCCAATCCAGTAACACACATGTTTCACTTCTAAAAGAAGATGATCCACCAGAGGAATACATTCCTTTCGAGGATATTGAAATTCCATTAACATACCAAGAGCATCAGCTCTGGTTTAAAGGTGCCCTAAAACATCACAAAAACATTACCAGGCTCGGTCCACTAGGTAGACCAGGAGCAACATTGCCGATTCTAGCCGGCTACACACCTCATCCCGACATTGAAGAAATGTCAGACGAGGAACTACTTGTTCAACTACAAGAATTAATAAAAATCTACAGACAATTGGTTCAATATGTCATGCGGACTTTCACAGTCCAACAACCATTGACACTTCCAAATCAAACTCCCCAACAGGGTAATACACTAAAAATTACACCACAGACTCCATACGCAGTCATGGGTAAAATGCCCACAAAACGTGAGCAAATTCCATTCTGGATAGCTCAAAAAATTACTCAAATCGAAGCAGTATTTCCAAATACTAGCCCGTATGAGAAACACAGAATCCTAACAATCAGTTTACTGATGGGGATCACACCACAACTGGAAGACTGCACCAGACTGCAAAGACTTGGGGCTCAGTCTTTGCTGCCATCTATACTAAAACACATGGTATTCCATCAATTGCGGTAATACCTGATGTCCTGAAACAAATTCAAAATGAATACGGGGCAGAGCCTGCTCTAAATTTAGGTATGAAATTACTGAAAAATTTCGACCAGGTCTCAACAATAATATTATCTAATATTAAAGGAGAGGCAGCAGCAGTGGCGATCCGCCAACGATTTAGGGAATTCGATGTTACAGAACATCAAACAGAGCTACCCAGAATAATTGAACAATCATATGCAGAATTAGGCAGAGATAGTTTGGGTGGAAGACCAGTGAAGCCGAAACTATCTGAAAGTCCTGAAAAGGACTCAATTAAACAAACTCCTACATCCTCTAAAAAGAAGTGGGAGACTAATAAACAAAATTCAAACGAGAAACGTTCTCAATCTCGAGGTAGGTCTCCTCAAAAGGAGCCCTCTGAAAGGAGGTATAACCTCAGGAATAGGGATAATTTGAGAAAATCTGACAGGTATCAAGATACTGATACACGTTCCTCTCGTCCCTTTCAGATCTCATCACAGACTTCGGAAAGAAGAGGACGATCAGAACATAGAGAAGAACGCGTGAAATCCAAAGAAGAAAAACACGCTCCAAAAAATAAAACAACCTCAATTCTCCAAAAAGAAAGTAGCAGGTCTGAAGATGAGACATGCCGAGAATACTGAGAACACAACTCAAGAACCGAGAATGGGCTCAGACAATGCTGGACAGTGCAGCAGAAGTCACAATAGCTCGACAGAACCTGAAGGAACTTCTGGAGATAGTGGACTTGAATGAGTACATCACAGTTGAGACTGTAGACACCAGGGTTAGTACTCCACAAAAGTTATATGAAATAACACTCCGGATGGAGGGAAACAAGCCAAGACAGGTGAAAGCACTTTTTTGGGAAAGACTATCAAGGGGCTATGACATACTTCTAGCAGAAAAAGACTGGCCACCACAATTTGTCAGGGAGTGCCCACACGGCGAGGACATTATTATGCCTGCCTTCTCCAACCATATTCCAATTCATCTAAAATATACTTATGCCAGGAAATGGGCAGTAGCCCAGGCCCCAGCATTATATAAAAATCATGTAGGATGGGATGAGGACTCCCCTCACCATAAAATACATCTGAAACATGAACCAACTGCACAAAGGCAGTATCCAATAAAGCAAGAAGCTAAAAACAGGTCAGGGAGATCTTAGATCAACTTGAATACCAAGGGGTGATTGAAACATGCACCTCCTCCATGAACAATCCTTTGTTTCCTGTCTCCAAACCAGACAATACATATCGTCTAGTTTTGGATTACAGACACCTAAACACTTGTTCAAAAACCTTTGCAGTGCAAAATACACATAGCACAGCATTAATGAATAACATTGTGCGTAAAAAATACAAAACCACATTAGACATCTCAAATGGTTTCTTTTGTCAAAACATAGCACCTGAAAGCAGGTACTTAACAGCATTCTCCATAATAGGGACCCAGCGTCACTTTTGTCGACTCCCACAAGGGTTCAAGAACAGCCCAGGTTTATTCTCAGCGAGGGTAACGGAGTTACTACAAATTTATGACAATGAGGCATTTGTCCTATGTCGATGACATCTATCTGACAGACGATGACCTGGACAAACACTTGAACACGGTGAGCACCATTATACTGGGCTTCGCCTCTGAGGGCTACAAGTTCAACTTTAAAAAGTCCCGAATTGCCCAACTCAATGTCCTATTTCTAGGATATGAGCTTTCAAGTGAAGACAAGAGCTTGGCAGCTAACCTTTTAGAAAAGTGTGCGCTGCTCCAACCTCCAAAAACGCTAAAAAACTTACAATCCATTCTGGGTTTCCTAAATTTTGGAAGAACATACATTCTAAATTACGCAGAAAGGGCTAAACCTCTCTACGCATTAATCAAACCTGATTTTTCAATCAAAAATTGGACAAACGAACACACAGAAATCTTGCGTTCACTCCAGGCTAACATGTTAGCAACAAATCACTTACAAACACGGGTAAGTCAACGCAATTTGGTGATCCGAATAATTTCGGGTCAATGCGGATTCACCTACTTAACCTTCAATGAGGGAGAGAAAATACCAATTGCATACAAATCTCATTTGTACACACAAGCGGAAATGCGCTTCAGTTCAACTGAAAAAATTCTAACAGCAGTTCAAACCGCTGTAGCAAAAGAAAGAGCCTTAGCACAAGGGAAACGCATTATTGTCGTAACCCCAGTACCAGCTTTAGAAGCGGTCACAAAAGCAAGCATTCCAAATGCTAAAGCATTACATCCAAGATGGATACAATGGGTTAATTCTCTTGCTGCAACAGACGTTGAATATGTTTTTGATCCTGATTTAAAAACACAAGCATTCCTGCAATATGAACAAGAATGTCCTCTGCCTACTGAAATTCTGCCTCTCGAACAGTACGAATTCATAATTTACACTGACGGATCCGCACAACCCGCAACAGGGAGTAAGCAAGCTTACAGTGCAGCGTGTGCAATCGTTAAAGGTCGCATGCGAAATGGCATCTTCAGACCTATGGTCATAAAAACCCAGTCTCTAGGAGATTGTACAGCTCAGTGAGCTGAACTGCAAGCATTCAAACTGGCACTTGAAAGTACAGATCGAGAATTCCCCACACTGATAGTGTGCGATTCCTTTTACTGTGTTCAGTCGTATAATGAATATATACAAAACTGGCTTGAAAATGGTTTCAAAGATGCGAAAGGTGGCACAATAAAGCACAAAATGCTTTGGGAACAAGTAGTTCAGTTGAAAACGAACTACCAAAGTCTCACGTGATCCACACACTGAGTCATCAACGTGATGGCGTTCACGTTGCAGGGAATTCATTGGCTGACGAAGCCGCAAAGGGGCTGTTCAGACGGCTTCCGTAGCTGCGATCACTCGTTCAAAAACAAAAATAGACAGTGAGATAATGTTGGCTGTCATTGCTACAAGCAAAGGCAGTGGTGCAGCGTTACCAAAAAAGTTTCCACTCAAGTACTCTTATGTAATTGATGCGAACAACGTTCCTTTTGCTCGAATCCCTGGAGTGCGGGATAGGGTAATTCCAAACGCGGAACGTAGAGCAGCCTTGATTTATGAAACACATTTGGGGGAGGGTCTGTCACATCAAGGGATCTCTAAAACAATTTTGACATTAAAGGAGATGTACTGGTGGCCTGGAATGAATACAGAAATTCACATATTCATCAATAACTGCTTAGACTGTAAGTTACAGCGAGAATGCCACCAGACACCGTGCGAATGCAGCTGCCCAGTACAGACACCCCTGTTAGACAGCATTAGACTATCTAAGCGCATGCGTCCTTCTGGACAAATGCAATCCCACAAATACTGAATCAAGGTTCCTATGGATATGGCCTCAGCGCTCGGCTGACGCTCGAACTGTTATAAAAGATTTGCGAGTCTTTATCGGCACATACGCAATAGGCACGCTACATTCTGACCAGGGCCCTGCGTTTAGTTCTCGGGCTTGCAAAGAAGCCATGGCCAGTCTGGGCGTTGCATTGCGGTACTCCTCTCCATTCCATCCTGAGGGAAATTCGGTTGTGGAAAGGAAAAACCGGGACATAAAGCAGTCTATAACAGCTAGGGTATTAGGTTCGGATGATGGGTGGGTCAAACACCTTTATGGGGTCCAACGCTCATTGAATAACCTGCCAAGAAGTTCTCTAGGGGGGGGTCACTCCATATGAGGTCCTATTTGGGACAAGAATGTGGGTACCAGATCTCGATGATGTAGGCACAGTGGTGGAAAACAAAACGTTTGATATCAAAGATCGTTTGGCTGTTTTACAGGAACTGAATGAGTTAAGAACGAAACAAAGCAACGTATTCCTACAGCCAACCACCACTGGGGAAAAGCGGCGGTCCCAGCAAGGCCTGTCTGGATTCCAAAAGTTGGGGATATAGTCAGAGAAAAAATTGCGGACAAGAAGGAATTTGGACCTTCTTACAGACAACCAGTAGCTGTCCTAGCAGTTCAAGGAACAAGAACAGTACTTCTGCCGCCCCTTGCTAGAAGAAAGGAGATTCCAAAAAGTTGGGGATATAGTCAGAGAAAAAATTGCGGACAAGAAGGAATTTGGACCTTCTTACAGACAACCAGTAGCTGTCCTAGCAGTTCAAGGAACAAGAACAGTACTTCTGCCGCCCCTTGCTAGAAGAAAGGAGAAAAGATTTGTGTCCATCGACCTCATCAAACCACAGTATGTGGCCAATACTAAATAGTAGGCCTCGTGGACTCCGACCTAGTAGCAGACGCACTCCTCTCGCTACTATCCAAGAGGTTCAGACTGAAAGACTGATAACAATCGAGAATTCAGCTGTAACAGATGGAGGACTAAGCAACAACGCTATGGAACTCATCCCTCTTGAAAATCAAGTAACAGTTCGTCCAAATACACCTGTCTACACCAATGTAGCAAGTGATCAACTGGTTCCAGCGATTTCTACAAATCCTGATGCAATTCCAACAATTGACAGAACTGCTTCTGGCTATTTCATTAACTTTGATACGTTCTCAGAAGTTCCGAGCGAACCTGAAACGACACCAGCATCATTGAAATTCAAGCAGCAAGTACAAGACTTTCTTCACTTTCTGAAAAAGACTTATTTGGTTTCTCCATGGATTGAACTCTGGATTACATCTGGACTTTTTGTTTTCCTGCTCTGGCTAGCTTTGGTTACAACTGTGAGCATGCTTATAAGTGGCAGATACATCCATGTGAATACTGAAGGAAAAGACGTGAACGTACTTTTGAAACCTCATAAATCTTCCCATCGTGAAGCAAGAGACTTGTAATCAGTGAACATCACAGCTATTCCTATACAGGATGGTATAGTGTGGGACAAAACAGATTTTGATATCTTCGGCCCGACGGAACAATTGAACATTCCACATTTGTTTAAAATGTCACTAAGTGATCTAATTTCGTCCAGTACCTATTCTTATGATTGGGACTTTGAGACTGTTAATGACATAATGTTTGACTTAGAAAAATCTGCTGCATTTTCTAAAAATGAATATTTAGAGGGTTCATCAGACTATGAACAACTGAATTGTTATAACCATTATGGTCATCATTATTTGCATAAATCTGCATACCCAAGAAATGTGTTTATGTTTAACCAATGGGAGCATTGTCCTACGCCACCACAAGGTAGTTCAAAAACATTTGCCAACAAGTTTCCATATTTTTCAGGTTACAATACATCTGATCCAGAAACGTTTTACTACAAAAATGTAAACAAAACAGGACTGAAAATTATGTTAACAAATACAAAACAGATTTATTCTGCATTATTTATTGCCCAACTGTCTAGACAGGGTTTCGACTTATGGAAAGACACAATAGACACAAAAACTGTCTGGGGTACTAAAGATTGGCAAGTGCAGGGGATAGAAGCTTTATTTAGAGCCTGCATCATCCCTGAACAAATAATGTTTTTGAATGAAACTGTCCAACAAACATCTTGTCTTGGACTAGCCAAGATCAAAGAGATGAAAACACCTTCTGTACCAACACCTGCAAGTGACAATAATACACAAGCAGTGGTGACAGTTGACAATATACTACAACTCAACAGATCTAATCCTAATTGGAAAAAATGGTTGATCTGGCCCACAGACACGAACAACTGTCAGGAAAGAGTCCTGAATAAAACTCAGGGCTTTACTAGTCATAGGCCAGACCCAAGATACGTCCAAAGACAGCATCCGGGGGTAGTAACAACATACAGTGTAGGAAAATTATGCCTCGATTGGCTTCAGAAATCTACACTACAGGATGTGAAACAGCACTTATCCTTACTTAAAGAAGACGCAGACATTAGGGAATTCTTGCTTGGACCAAGAAAACTGCGTCAAAAATGTTTCATATATGCCGGCATTTACGCTGCCTATAATGAAGCATGGAAAGTGTCACAGATGGAGGCCGCAGAACGAATACGTGAACTTGATCGTATTAATTTAGAGAAAACACTCACTGTGGTCGACAATGGGTTAACAACTTTTTCCTCCAGAATATATTCATTGGATGGCATTGTATCCTCTGCTATCGACATACTAGAACAAGATTTGGCACGATTACAGCAAGGCCAATCTCAATTACGTTCTATTGTGTTATTAAGCTGGACGCTGCAATCTTTGCGAGCGGGCTATGTGCCTTGGCGTTTCATCAACACATCGGCTCTGTTTGCAGAATACAATCTAACTGATAAACAGATCGAACTGGCACAAAGAGGAGCAAAGTATACAGTGCTAAGCATTTAAAAACTGGAAAAGTTACCATTCACAGTGGCAGAAAAACCAGCTACAGAATGGCTCATTCATGGAAAAATCACTTTACCTGTGACTACTTTTCAGTTTCAGTATTGCCTTAGACAAATGCAAGCAGGCAAATATGAAAGGTTGGGTAAGGAATACATTAAGACATCTTGGGATTTACAGTATACATATAGATGTTGGAGTGGGGATCGTGAAGTGTTTTTGAGCGGTACACACTGTAAAAGTGCACTGAGCGGTTCACTTATATGTCAGGACATTTCTTTACACGGGGCTTGCAATGGTTCTGTGGCAAATTTGTCTTGCCATCAGCAGGGTACACCAGCTGCTGTGATTAATCCAACGTTTGGACAACTTTCTAATGGGAGTTACCTCATGTTGAATGATCAGAGTTGCTGCAGCATGTTACCAGGCATCCCATATCTAGTAACGGTCAACTCCAGGGTCACTTGCTGTATGCAAGTATTGTTTCCCCAATAGACACAGTCAGGAGTCGCCTTTGTGGCCTTCACTGAACGTCTCTTTTATAAGATTTGATACTTTGAGCAGAATGAAAGCCATGCTTTTACAGCAAACAGTGCCTTTGACCTAGGCCAAAGAAACCTATGATCTACAAGTAGCAAGGACTTCGGCTGAGATACAGACTTTAATACGTACAAACTGCCCTATACATTTCGTAGAAATGATAACACGTATCTTCAACATGTCTGATACAAGTGGAATTATACATGTATTTAAGAGCATCTGTACCAGTCTGTTAGCAGCTTTCCAGGCAATACTCGGAATAATCACGAACTTTGCACATTCGGTGTTTGGTGGCATACCATTAATTCTAGCACTTGTTGCCGGAATTCTATTTCTCTTCCTGCTATTACGCTATGGCCAGCCTATTCGCAGACATCACTCCAAGCGAAATGGAGAAAGCTCTCCTTGAACCAAAGTGCCGTGAGCGAATAGTACAGCTTTTGGGCATGACTCGTCTACGGGACCTTAATACCACGTGGTTCCTGTCATTCAGACCAATCTGGCAAGATTGCATCTTACCTGTTCTACGATGCCTGCTATGCGGTGAAGAATGCGTGTTGGACACCTGTCTAACATTTCCATCAGCAACGCCAATGGATGTCGATACTCTGCTGGTCCCGATAACGGCCCATGCTCTGTGTTGTCCCCAGAGGCTGCCAATCCTGATGTCAGCATTCATTGAGATCTCACAGACGCTTCCGGCTGTTGCTGAGGTACGAGAAAGATCTACAGGCACACAGGTAACAACGGACGCGAACATTGCTGCGGCAACCTATGCTGAAAGCGGTGCTTCACATCTCTGTGCAATTAATCTGCTGCACGAGGTGTTCCACCTGACACCAACTTCAGTGGACGATGTTTTGTCTACAGACATAGATGATCTCATGTTTACACCAGACCCGTAAACTGACTCTGATTCAGCCCACAGTGTTCCAGAGAAGCAGTAACAATTTGGCCTTCATACTTCAAAAACTTGGAACTCTTCCCAAAATTGAACTTTTTCCCATTTTTTCGAACTAAAATGGCACTTCAATCTGCTTAAAGTAGAACTAGCCTTATAGTACAGACTTCGCGGTACTTCCACAGACACTTAGGGCCATATGTAGGTAGCTAAATACCGGTCGGTAACGGCCGAAATTCGGTAAATCTCCCGTTACCGAACGGTATTTAGGCAATTGAGATGTAGGAGGCCAGATTTAAGGAATCGGTAATTTACCGATTCGTTATTTTAAGGAATCGGTAAATTACCGATTCCTTAAATTCTATGTAGGGAGCACTAAAGTGAGTGCATTTTTGGTTTCAGGATTCGTTATTTACCACCAACTACAAGTTGGTGGTAAATACTGAATACCTTTTAAAAAGCAATTTTGTGCTTTTTAAAAGTGCCATGTGGCAGACAAACATGCCCTTAGGGCATGTATGTGCGCCACATGTGCACACATGCACGATTCAGGGTGCAACAGGGTGTCAATTTGACACCCTGCCACCCTTGAATATGCTCCCTCTATTACCGATTCAGTATTTACCGAATCGGTAATAGTGAATGGCTTCCATTCATTCCTATGGGCCTCCAGGCCCATAGGAATGAATGGGAAGGTATTCCTTATTACCGATTCGGTAAATACCAAATCGGTAATACCGAATATTACCGAATCGGTAAAATTTACCGAATGTTTACCTACATTCTATTTACCGATTCTTAAATACCGAATCGGTAAAATTCGGTATTTAGGAATCGGTAAATAGAAATTACCTACATATGGCCCTTAGTCATCTTGTTTGTCTAAAAAAGTTCATTCATTTTCATGACATGAAATGACTTTGATTTTTGAACAACTTATCGATCATTTTCTGTCAAATGTAAATATTATTGCTAAATTCATTCATATTGTATTTTATTTTTAAATATATGCCTGATATGAAAAGCAATGCTTCAAATGTTCAGTACCTTTTGCATTCTAATAGGTTTTTTAAATGCCTTTTAAATGGTTTTATGAAATATTTTAGCAATATGCGGTACTCCATTTAATGTTTAGCATTTTAAATGTTTAGCATTTTAGTATTATCGTACACACGAAAGTGGAGTGGGTGTTGTATTCCTCTTAGGGTGTCCATACACGGGCTTTCCTGTATCATTTCCTTATATAGGCACAATTCGCCCTGCCCTTATATAGGCATAAAATCCCAGTCCTTATTTAGGCATTAAACCGTACACTCCAAATACAGGCATGGTCTCCAACATCCGTCCACCCTAACGTCACAACGAGTTCTTGAAGAACAGACCCTTAGGCTTCGGGAGTTTCCCTAGCACAGGACTATTGATTTCTTCAAGGACTCATCTATTATGCATGAACCATTATACCTTAGGGGTTCATTCATGACGTCTTCCGCTGTCCAATTCACGTCAATGCTAACATTCTGAGGTACCTCTCAGGTATAAATATACCTTCCCTAGCCCTTGTAAACTAGAGGAGACCTCGACTTCAGAGGAGCCCGTTTCCCGGCCCGACGCACTGAGAAGACGCTGTCATCCCTGCACGCAGAGAGTCCAGCTTCCAGTGATCTAACTTCCCTCGCGGGGTGTTGGAGTTCGAGTCTGGCAAAGAGATTCCTACCTCTCTCATTCTAAAGGTATGGAGCTGACTAGAACCTAGAGGGACTCTTGGCATACTAGGCATACTAGGCTTACCATACTCTTAGTATACCATAGTAAGGAATACTTCACCTACTTCATACCTCTCCCTACACCTAGGTTAGGTTAGGTACATTGGGGTAGAACTAGCTTAGAAACGCATCGTATTAGTACTCGCATTTTTAGTCTGTGTTATTTATGTGAATGAATATCCGCTAAAAGATAATGCTATCGCAGTATTGTTTATTTTTACTGCTTACGCTGTACATTATTTATCTTGCATACTGTCTTGTGATCGTAACTGCACATTTTACTTACACGAGAAACAAGACTGTTCAATAAATCTTTTATTGAAACGCCCGTCTATTTCTTTCTGTGTAACTTTGAGGAAAACTAAGCATGCACGATTGAGCTGAGTGAAATAGTTATCTATTGTTTCCACGACTCTGGGACACGTTCTGATTCTAAAGGGAAACAAAGTTGTCATGTTTTGCGGCTGCCAGAAACTGCTCCCTTCTTGTTTGTCAAGGAGTTTCTAGTGGCCTCTGAGCTAGCTGGCACAAGTAATTAAGTTTAATATACTCGATAGGGACATACTGACCTTAGTCCTATGTCAAACCTATAGGGGATATTATTCCAATGCGCAGAGCCTATTAGGGAAATAGGAGCTACACTACAATAGTATATGTCGATTCTTCGTTGTTATGGTGTAGTTCGTACCCTGCTGTATGCTAATATGATTGATATTGAGAAATGAAAAATAATATATTGGTGTAAAAGTGGTTAATGTCTCCCGATAATTTTAAAACAGCAACATTTAACTATAGTAGAGTTTGCTGAGACAAATCTGCTAGGCAAGAACACTGCACTCTTAGACAAAAGTATACTATGTGGTTTTAGAAACTGTCCAATCGTGGTATTTTGCATTATCGATTCTACTTTAATTAAATGTATTTCAAATAGATTTTATTTCTTATATTTATTTACTTACATAGGAAGAAGAAAAGAAAGACTAGAAAGTCGTGAGAGAAAGCAGAAAAAGCAGAAGTAAGGGGGAAGTTCAGCAGGCAGCAAATGTACAAGAAACTATCATGTCACTATACAACGTTAAACATCCGATCCATAGATCATTTGTCTTTCATGTACAATTAAGTGATCAATAGGAGGTATTTTCTAGGCTAGCTTGTGAAAGAAGATCTTCACGCCATGGTTCTGTGACTCATGTGCTAATTGACTTTCAGCGCTGTAATATTTGCAATTTCCCATTTGTGAGCAACTTCAAAACTCACAATCGCAAATTGTTTCCTATCGCACTGAGGTCATTACTGAATCCTAAGTGATTAGCCATGTAAGAATTTGCATTTTCTGCCTAATTTCTAGCTTACATTTCTCTACAACCCTACTTTACCTTAGTTCCAGAATATGTGAGAATATACCAATGTGTATTGAACATTTTCAGGAAAGGTAATAATACATTAAACCAAGCTTTTGCTTCTTCTGTGTTCCACGTTAATTAGTTAGAGAATAAAGTTACTTTTAACTATTCTTTGAATCCTTAGAAAACAATTATATATTCTCTCAAATATGAAACTATATTTAATGTGTAATTTCATGTCCAATTCTACTACCCTCTTTTCTCCTTGAATTAGCATGTGTGGATTAGAACTGGATATACCTGGTTTATCTAATCAGCTTGTGTTTTGCTCCAAACTTTTTCATTTCGAAGCTTCCATCTCTCACAATCACACTCAGGTGGTTTTATCTAAGGCTCAATATGTGTTAAGTATTCCCAAAATAGTTAAGGAGATACTAATCCCAAATAACCTTAACTTGAGATGTTTCCAAACTTTTCATTTAGATTTAAGAGCGAGGACATTTGTTTTGCCCATTTTAGCTCCTAATATATCAGCATATTTGATCTCATAATTTTTAATGAACAGCATTATTCCAAGAATCTTTTCCCTTTTCTGTTTCTTCTATTGGGTTCAAGTGACCATTACCTTTGAGCTTCCACCTCTGGACTACGCAAACACCCTCTACCTCGACACACCTGAATACCTTCTTGGTAGACTCCAATAAATACATAAAAATAGCAACAAGACTTCTCAGCTATTTTTAGCCAAACGACTGTATCGACCCAGAATGGTTGCTTGTAGCAAGCATAATTACTTTCAATAGCCTCTATATTGCAACAGGCATTACAAGGAATAAGACCTTGCTCCAGAGGAAATTACAGATTTATCAGTCCACACACAGACTGTGGCCAAAGTTGTATCCAAATTTAAATCCAAAAATATAACACATGAAAACTTGGAGGCTCCACATTCTCGGTCTAGGTAGTGAAATGTTGGTATTTCCATCCTTCCCACATCGAGAACCTTCATGATTATCTGGTCTTCTGTAAATTTCTAAAGAAATGGCAGTTTTATTTAAAATGGTTAACCCGCTTTGCAGACATACGGAGGAGAGAGCCTCATCTCTACAAAAGCATGTATCGGATACATGACTGTAGTGCCATTAACAGGTAATGAGTATCTATTCAAAAACATGTCTGTTCCAAGACTTCAGTGGCCCCCTATGACCAGTCCACAGCGCAGAGAACCAAACATCACAACAGCTCTAAATCAAGTACCAAGCTACATGTCAATTTAGATGTATGCAAACAATACTTTTGCTTCAATCTTGATCCATTTGTGGCTTGCTGTGCCACCTTCAGACCAGTTAAAAAGAGCCTGTGCACAACCTTGGAAGTCGCAGTGAGAGGGGAATGTCCCTTTGCAATTTCCAAATTTCTTCTGACTTGTATATGTTTCAGATGTATTCATTGCAATTTCCAGCTGTATTTGCAATAGACACTGAGACAAAGACAATTGTTACTCTGCATTTTGAAAGTTAGCTGTGCTGTATTTGCAAGTTCAAAGTACTTTTATTCATCAGACCCATGATATGTTGGATATAGCATTCTCCAAATACCTATTAATCCTACATCACCCATTAATTTTATCCAGGGCTCCGATGCATTAGAATGTTCAACTGAATCAGATGGGTTTCTGGCTTGGTTCTGTCTAGGAGATATCAATGTGCATACATCAATACACACCACAATAATGGAATGTCTTTTCAATCAAAAAGAATAAGGTCCAGCTGGGAATGTCACATGACATTCCCCGGAACCCACATTGAACCATGCGCCTTGCATAGATTTCCATGTGGATTCCTGGAAATTAATACAAAAGGGTATGAGAGGCAAAATATACACAAAGTATAACATAAAGTATGTACAAACAGCAAAAAAAGGGAATTCCACGTTGTTGTTTATAATCTTAAGGTGTCTTTATTCAAGATGTACTCGGTTTTCATAAGTAGACAGCCAACGCGTTTCGCCCAGACATGGGCTTCTTCAGGGCGAGAGCATAATGTAGTCAGTTCGTAGGGGGTACAGTTCGTGTCCGAATTTTTTTCTTTTTTTTTCCTTCAAAAACCTTTATTGGAAGATAGAAAGGCCACATACACAGCGTACTGCCTACATCCCAGATGGGCCGGCAGCGCAATTGTCAGTGCCCGCCAAAAGCTAATCTCGGGGGAGGAGCACACAGCAAGCCGCCTACAACCCCATTTGGGGCCGGCCGCGTCGGGGAGTTGACAGTAGTATGACAAGAGCGTATCTGTACCCCACCCATTTCATACATTTGTTACACTATGGATATAATTGAGCGACATAGTAATATCTTTGTTCTAACCTGGCATTCACACAGGGGCCCCCCATGAAACGCTGCATCACCACAGGTGTATTTGGGCGGGGCGGCCGTGTATCACGAGCCTCCCCCGGCAGGAGGCCCCCATGTACGGAAGGCTTAATTCCTACGGCGAATAGGGGGTGGGTATTATGCGAATAAGCAGCCCTGTGGCCAGCTGTGACACTGGCCAGTCCTGCGCCCACCCCCCCCCCCGACACCCCCTTCGGGAGAGTCCCCCCGCGTCAAACAAGGATTTGCACTGGGAACAGGTTTGGATGCCCATCCCGAGGGATGCGAAGAAAAACGTGACCCAGAAAAGAAGGAGAGGAAGGAAGGAGAAAAGAAGAGGCAGAGAAAGAACTTAACTCTCCGGCTGGCTAGCGATACGGGAGGGACGGAGGGAGAGCCCGGGACGGAGCGAGCAACCCCCGGAAGGGGCGCCACCCATATCGGAATGAGTAGTGAGCTTAGCGAAGGGCTGGGGCAGAGCATATCAATCCTGACTGTCATCGGGAGGGACTCCTCTAGGCAGAAGAGGATCTTCAAAGAGTTGCAGGGCGCGCAAGCGCGGAGGTACATACCGAGCGTGCTCCAACCGAGTTAAATATTGGATAAGGGGCTGCCAAGTACGCTGAAATTTAGCGTCTGTATGTGCCAGCCGATGAGTCAGGAGTTCCATGGCCATTACGTGCCAAAGCCGTGTAATCCACACTGAGGTCGGAGGAGTGCATGTTTTTTTCCAATGTACGGCAATGACCTGCTTGGCAGCAGTAAGCATTTGGAATATCAGGCGCCAATCTGCCGGTTTCATAGCTTTAAGCGAGGTAGGGCGGAGACCCAGGATTATCACTCCCGGATCGCTAGGTAGGGGTATCCCACCACTGTTTTGACTCAGCCGAGGATGTCCTCCCAGTAAGGTAGGATTAATGGACATTCCCACCAGATATGGAGGAAGGAGCCCCGAGATTTCAAACATCTCCAACAGGCCAGGGTACAGCTCGGGAACATTCGTTGGAGTCTAAGAGGAGTGCAGTACCAGCGCGTCATTATTTTGTACGCAGAATCCTGTTGTGCTATCGATTTAAGAATACACCGTATGTCTCGCCAGAGCTGCGCCCATCGCTCCGGGGCGACATCCTCCTCAAGATCCCTTCGCCACTGGTTTTGGTATGTGAGAGGGAGTATCGCCTGAGAAGATTGAAGTACTTTGTAGGTCCGGGAGATCAATCAGTTAGACCCATCAAACGATCGCACCAGACGTTCAAAAGGCGTAAGCTGGCGCGTGGCGCCCTCAGTATACGATGGGGCCCGCAGCCAGTGGCGAATTTGAAAATATTCCAGCCGCACCGTTTTGGGAGATTAAAATCTGCTCTACACCGGTCAAAAGTTTTAAAGACTCCTCCTCGAAAAGCTGTTCTATGATGTGACATTCACCTTCCGCCCAGTGTGGAAACTCAGGTGGGCGAGAAGCTGGCCGAAAATCTGTATTAAGTAAGACCGGCGTATGAGGAGAGGGGAAGGTAGTAAGGCGTCGGGGAATCGCAATCCTGTCCCAGATCTCCAGCACTGTGCGCGTGGGAGTAGCGACATAAGCACTGGGGTGTCTAGCAGACCTATGCAACCATGCCAGGTCCCAGAGCGGACGCCACGCCACAGCGCGGTCTATGTGAAACCAGTGCTTCTCACAAGCTCTTACCGACCACTCCGAGATATACCGCAGGTGGGAGGCCCAATAATAGGACAACAGGTCAGGACAGGCCAGCCCCCCTCGATCTCTTGGTAGCATCAGGACTTTAGTCGATAGGCGGGCCCGCTTCCCTCCCCAAATGAAGCCGACCAATTCCCTCTGGAGGCTCAGGATATCGTTGTGTGGGATTGGCATGGGGAGTGTCTGAAAGAGGTATAGGGCCTTTGGTAATAGGGACATTTTAGCCGCGTTAAGGCGTCCCAACCAGGACAGGGGTAACGACCTCCAACGGCGTAGGTCCGCCCGTATGGAAGTCCTACTTACCGGCCAGTTAGCCTGTGACCAGGTGTTAAGATCGGCTGTAATATTAATGCCCAAATACCGGATAGAGGTGGGAGCCCAGCGAAAGGGACTGATGTTTTGCACTTCTTCAAGCAACCGGGAGGGAAGAGTTAGGTTAAGCGCACTTGACTTGGAAAGGTTAACTCGAAGGCCCGATGCCAGCTCAAATAGAGACAGAAGATCCAGGAGTGTCGGGAGGGAGGTCAACGGCTCAGTGAGCATTAACAGAAGGTCGTCCGCAAATAGAGCTATTGTTAGAAATGGGATCTCTAGTTGGCAAGGGCTTGCACCTTCGTCCAAGTAGGGACCCTTCTTCCTAGTCAGGGTAAGGGTTGTTACACTCGTGAAGTAACCCCTGCTCACCCTCGTGGTAGCTTGGCACGAGCAGTCAGGCTTAATTCAGAGGCAGTGTGTAAAGCATTTGCACATAACCAACAGTAATACAGTGTAAGCACTACAAACGGACACCACACCAGTTTAGAAAAATAACCAATATTTTATATACTCAAGACAAGACCAATTACGACAAAAATCCACAATACTATACTTTACGAATGAATGCTTGATACGGTAACTTCTTCTTTGCAGGAATAGCACAAAAGCAAAGTTCGTACGAGTCGGTAGCTCCGTCCGAGCCTACCGCGATGCTGAAAACCACAGAGTCTAACAGTTCCAGCCGACCGCGTCGATACGGGCCAGCAGAGTCGTGAACAGACTCGGTCACAGTACCTTTCTCGTTGTGGCTGGTACGGAGTGTACGAGCCGGTCGGCGTTCGTCGCGGTTGCGGTGCAAGACGGAGCGATGCAAGGTGCGGTGTCCCTCGATGCGGTGCAGGCAGCGGCTCGATGAGCGTCGTGCAGACGGAGTCGGTGAGTCCAAGGCGTGCGATGCAGGGTGAGACGATGCTCGATGCGGTGCTGACAGGTTGCAATGCAGGCGACCTAGCCGGAGTGCGGGAGCTGGAGTCGGACAGCGGTGCGAGTCGGAGCGGTGCGTCGCAGACGTGCGAGCGGTGCCCCCAATGCGGTGCGGTCTCGACTCTTGAGCCAGTTGCAGCGACAGTGTCGGTCTGGTCCGGCTGGCCCAGTGAAGCGATGCGATGCGAACTGCGGTGCCCACAGGTCACGGTGCAAGCAGCGGCTCGATGTTGGCGGCGTCGGACGCCGCCCACGGTGAGACCAGGGTTGCGATGCGAAGCGGAGCGATGCGGTCTGCGGTGCAAACAGGTCACCGGCCAGGGATGGATTCGGTTGACGGAGTCGGTTGCGGTTCCCTTCCTCTGTGGCAACTGAAACAGCGTTCCAGAAGCGGTACCCAGAGGCTTGTGAAGTCTTTGTAGTCCCTGAGACTTCTTAACAGGAGGCCAGCTCGGTTCCTGGCCCTTGGAGATACTCAGCACAAGTTTGTAGAAAGTTCAGTCCAGTCCTTTCACTGCCCAAGGCAGAAGCAGCAGCTGCAGGCCAGCCCAACAAAGCAACAACACAGCAAAGGGGCAGTACTCCTCCTGGCAGCTCTTCCAGCTCTTCGTCTTGGCAGGTTCCTTGATTCCAGCGAGATCTAAATTCATGGGGTCAGGGCCCCAATATTTATATCCCAAATTCCTTTGTTCTCTGAAGGCAGAGAGGCCTTCGCCTAGTCCAAACCAGTTCTGGAGCACTTTGTTGACAAGTCTCCGTCCCTTCTTTCAGTGAGTAGGCCAGGGACATCAGACGCACCACAGGAGGTGGAGCCAGCATTGTGGAGGGAAGGCACTGTCCTATTCAGGGCCCAGGTGCGACCCCTCCCACCCATCTACAGGTCGTTCTGGCTATTCAGCCCTGCGCTGACTCACCCTGTCTCCTGGCATCCCCCAGCCCCTGTCACTCACATTCCAGACAAGGAATACACAATCTCGCAGAGGCAGGCTTGGATGGTTAGACAAGAAAATACCCACTTTCTAAAAGTGGTATTTTCAAACACAGAATGTTAAAACCAACCTTACTAAAAGCTGCATTTTATCATTCTGAGTCCAGGCATACTAAACTCGAATTTCTACCATGTTCCCGGGGTCAGTTAGGATTATAAGCTGTAATAATCAAAACTGCCCGTTCTGGCCTAGGGGAACAGGTAGCCTTGCAATAGTGAAAAACGAACTAGGCTGTAATTCACTATCAGGACATGCCGCACACACCCGGGCATGTCCTACCTTTCGCGTACAACACACCCTGCCCACAGGGGTACCTTGGGCCTACATTAGGGGTGACTAACATGTAGCAAAGGGAAGGTTTAGGGACTTGCAAGTGTGTGCACTTGCCAAGTCGACATGGCAGCCCCAGGCTGCGCACAGGCTCTGCGATGGCAGGCCCGAGTTACACTTTACGGGCTGTTTGCGTGGGTGGCACAATCCAGTGCTGCAGCCCACCAACAGCATTTGGTCTATAGGCCCTGGCACTCGCAGTGCACTTTACAAGGGACTGACACATAAACCAAATAGGCCAATCATGGAAACACCAATCCATAACACATTTTATACAGGAGCACTTGCACTTTCCCACTGGACCGCAGTGAGGAAAGAGCGCAGAATCATCACACCAGCAAAAACAGAGTCAAAACCGGGAGGTCAGAAAGCAAAAAGTCAGGGGAAACATGCCAAAAGATGCCAAGTCTAACAGCTATCTTATGGTCCATTCCCCCCATGCGAATGCCCCGAACTTCCGCCGACCGCCTGATGGCCATCGCCAAGGGTTCCACTGACAGAACAAAGAGCAGCGGCGAGAGTGGACAGCCCTGGCGGGTGCCTCTGCAAATGGGAAAGGACGGGGTCAAAGTGCCATTGATGCGTACCCGCGCCTTAGGGGCGGAGTAGGGGGCCATAATGCGGGCGATCATGAGAGGACCGAGACCTATGCGGTGCAGGACCGCCCGGAGAAAAGCCCAGTAAACCCGGTCGAAGGCTTTCTCCGCGTCCAGGGATAGGAGAAAAGCGGGGATTCCCCGGTGGCGGACCTTTTGAACCAGATGAGCTACCCTACGCACGTTGTCTGCTCCCTGGCGTTCATGAACAAAACCCACCTGGTCAGGGTCAATCAGACCAGGCAGAAGGGGTGCCATGCGTAACGCCAATATCTTAGTATATATTTTAGCATCTACGTTAAGTAGAGATATAGGTCGGAACGAACCGCATGCGGTAGGATCCTTTCCGGGCTTTGGGACCAGAACGATCTTCGCCTCAGCCATCGTTGGGGTGACGGACCCGGCCGTTGTAAACGAGTTAAAAAGGCGCAAGAGCTGGTCTTGGAGTTCCGGGAGAAAGAGACGATAAAAACCTAATGTGAGGCCGTCAGGGCCCGGGGATTTCCCGACTGGCATACTCTTTAGCGCTGTCGAGAGCTCTTCCGCAGTGATATGCTCCTCCAGTTGGTCTCGGAAGTGGGGGCTTAACGGTGTCCACTCGCAGGAGGTCAAAAAGGGTGATGTGCTATCAGGGCATACATCGCCCTCCCCATATAGAGTAGTGAAAAACTCCCTAAATGCCATCTGTTTGTTCCGCTCCGAGATAGCCCACCCTCCCCCGGGTTTAGCAATGCGGGCAATGTGAGCACGGGAGATCTGGGCCCGGAGACGCCGCGCCAGCATAGAACCCACCTTGTTCCCTCCCCCATAGAATTTTTGCTTCAGAGCCAGGAGCGAGCCTTCCGCCTTATTTACCCGGAGAACTTTAAGCTGTCCCCGGAGAGAAGCCAGCTTCCGCCTTGCGGCCATCGATGACGCTGAATGCGTTTGTCTTTCTAAGGCTTTAATATCGCGACTCCGGTCGAGACGATGATGCACCTCTACTCCACAGCTATTTAACCGAGGCTTCTTTAGTGGAGCTGTGCGCTGCGGATTTTCCCCCTCTGGGCTTGGTCATACTGCTGGTGCAGGCCGCGGAGCAGCTCCGGTCCCCCTCGTCCTCCACCGGGCTCCCCCCCTCCACGGAGGGTGGTCACTCAAGGCGCTCAGTGCTGACAAGCGAGTAGGTAGAGCCACCCAGGACAATTCAGCCCCTGCCGTTTCTCCCCACCAATTCCTTCAATGAACGGGCCCCCCGCGGATAATGGGGCGGGGGAGGGGTCTCCACAATGGATATCTCCAAGGCCAAAGCCTATCACTCCAAGGCAACTTATCAGGGGCGCTGAGCCACCAAGGGAGGGAGGTTTCCACACTGTCCCCTGGCTCTGCCCCAAGTTCAAAGATCAGCCACCGCAGGGATCGCAGGTCCCAACCCAGCGCTGGAAGTAGGCCTCCTCAGACCTCCCCCAGTCGTGGGTGACCGCCACAGACAGTCCACCGCTCCTGATCCCTCCACTCCTACTCGCAGGCTGCAGAGGACTCCCCCTCACAGAGTACCGCCACCGACCCGGGCGAGGCACGCAAGGTCACTGTCCACTTCAGCCCGCACCCCGGGAGGCCACAGCCACAGCTCCTCACCTCAGAAAGGCACTGGGCTCCCCCTGGGCGCCATCGATCTCCGTCCTCAGCCGGCCTCCGGTCCACCGGGTCTTCAGCGGTATGTACGGCCCGCCCCAGCTCCCAGATCCCCTTCCTGGGCTCAGCACGTAACAGCTCGTGGGGCCGGTGTCAGGCCGCCGAGCAGTTGCCCCCCCCGCAGGCCCTTGGCGGTCTCCGGATCTCTGCTCCCGGGCTCTGCACCGCTCTCAGGCCGCACACTTGAAGGAGCTCGAGTCAGGCCTCGTCGGGTCTCCTCCTCACCGCCTGATGCAAAATGGCAGGCCGGTCCCTTGCAGTGGGCCGCTCCGCCTCCACAGGCCCCACCTCCTCGCAGTCCCGGGCCGGGGCCCCCCCGGATGCAGACTCCGTCTTCACCGCGGGTCCCCCTGGGCTCTCCAGACGCGGCTCCACCACCGCCACACACTCATAGACCCTCGCTCCGCCACACCCCGGGGTCTCCAACAACCCCAAGATGGCGGCCTGGCACTCCCCGTCGTCGCACTCAGCGGTCCGGCTCACGGAGGGGGTCTCCCCTCCCGTCCCAGGCGATCACCGGGCCAACCCTGATGTTGGGGGGGACACCGACCGTGCCCCCGCGCTACAAATGCCCCCAGGAAACTCCTTAGGCCGGCCCCGGGAGACGGAGCACCAGCAGCCTGCGTCCTACTCCATCGGAGTCCAGGCCACGCCCCCTCGTGTCCGAATTTTAATCAAGTCCGTGTCGGGACAACTGATGTAAGAAGACTTGACATCTCAAATTCAAAGCAGAGGTAGTCCAATAGTTGAGAGGACACAAGTATACGAGCAATATCCAGCGCCGTCACGTCCTTTCTCCAGCGAGGACGTGACAGCGCTGGATATTGCTCGTACACGGAGCTCCTTTTTCTCAAATACTCCTTGACTCTACTACGGATCAGCTCAACAGAGGCGTATACTTGTGTCCTCTCAACTATTGGACTACCTCTGCTTTGAATTTGAGAGGTCAATTCTTCTTACATCAGTTGTCCCAACACGGACTTGATTAAAATTCGGTCTTGAACTGTACCCCCTGCAAACTGACTACATTATGCTCTCGCCCTGAAGAAGCCCATGTCTGGGCGAAACGCGTTGGCTGTCTACTTATGAAAACCGAGTACATCTTGAATAAAGACACCTTAAGATTATAAACAACGTGGAATTCCCTTTTTTTGCTGTTTGTACATACTTTATGTTATACTTTGTGTATATATTGCCTCTCATACCCTTTTGTATTAATGTTGAACTTTGTGGTCATGTGGCAGCTGACCATCTGAGGTGGGCAATATTTTATTACCGCTGTGACTAGTCCTGGCAGTGCAATCCTCTTTAACCCGGCTGCCCTTTCAAATATTAGGATTCCTGGAAATGTTTGTGTCTCCGAGAAAGTAAGAAATCTGTACTCCCACACAGGTGTATTATAACATAGTTTGTGAGTCAGGCCCATTATATAAGTTTTAATGTGAGTCTACCTGTTGACGTATTTTTCAGAAATCCCAGAAACACTAATATTGTTTCTTTCCTAGTAGATCTCAATATCAGACAGATTACTGTTTGGGAAAATATTTTTTAATCTGACATGTATCATTATATAAATTTGTAAAATCGTCCCATCCCCCAGACTCTAACATTCACTTTGCCAATGTTTGCATTAATAATATTAAATCTCTTTTATACTGAATCAATACCCCTTTATGTTTTCTCTGGCATTTCCATTACCTTTTTTCATGCTTGTCTGAGAAATGATCCATGATATCCTTCTACAGTTGTTTGCCACGGATAAAGACCATATATCTGCCACAGGTCACACTGAGACTATAATACTTCCTTAGATACACCTGAAAGCCCCATTTCTGCATAGGTACTTCAGTGAGGATGGAGAGCTAAAAATGTAAAAACCAAACCAAAAAACGATGTTGCAAGAAATCCGAAAAGAAGTTTCTTGCAATAACATTACTGAAAAAATCATTGTCCAACTACCCTCAAGCCAAGTTCTTGTGGCTGTAAACTATTAAGCTTTTTGCTATTTTACATGTAGGAACAGGAAATGCCAGCAGGAATATCCGTTTGCAACATCATCCTAAAAACCTTTTTTGCATCATATTTTCTGATATTGACCTTTTACTTGCCTTTACTTTTAATTCTTCTTTTCCTAACTTGGTATATAAACAAATGGAGATTGATATAATACACTCACAACTGTTGAAGGCTCAGAGTTTGCCTTTGAACTGCTAATTATTCGTAGTTTGCCTTTGAGCTTCTAAACACATTGCGTTTTCTGTACCCTGCTGTATGGCAGATCACTTGCCTCTGTAGCGATGAAATGAGACACCATGGAATTTAATACAGTGGGGGATATTCTCAAGAACTGGCGATAATTATCGCCAACCTAGGCTAATGCAATTTAACATAACGCCGTCCATCGCGGGAAACTAACGCTGCGTTAACGGCGTATTCTCAACACGCCGGCAACAGGCGATAGTGTCCCGATAACGCGTCAAATGTCCGCGATAAAATTACCGGGACGCCGATAAAAAAGGAAACCCGAACGTGAAAAAAGTGGCGATGGGCCCAACAGCGATAAAAACAACAGCGATAAGCAGCGCCAGGCCTGCAATCCCCACGTCAGGTGGGAAAAATCACCATAAAAGCTGCAAAAAAAAAAAAGAGAAATCAAAACCCAAACACAAACAACTGAGAAGCACCATGGAGGACGCTGGAGCAACTACAGACCCAACCAGAACCCCACAAACCTCCCGGAGGACCAGACAGGGACCTCGGGGAAGGAGAAGGACAAGGAGAAGAAGAAGAGGTACCAGCGATTCAGTCCGCAGGAAAACAAGATCCTGATTACGGAGGTGACAGAACACCACCAACAACTGTTCATCACCTCCACTGTGTCATTGGCAACTAAAAATGCAATATGGCAGTCCATCTTGGCCAAGGTGAATGCAGTCGGAGTGAAGAGAAGGGAAGTGGACGACTGCAAGAAGCGCTGGAATGATGTGAAGCGCAAAACCAAGCTGAAACTCGCTAACAACCGGAAAGCAGCAATGCAGACTGGAGGTGGGAGTCCAGCACCACAGCAGGAGCTGGATGAGCTGGAGGAAATGGTGTCCACAGTCATCAGTGGGGAGACGGTGGCAGGAGTTGGGGGACCGGACACTGCTCAACATGACCTGACCCAACAGCAACAGGGTGAGTAACGACCAGGGACTGGTGGGACGGGGGGAGATGGGCACAACGGCACACATGCACAATTAAGTATAGCACAGTGCACACCCACAATGACTATGGATCATGTCCCTGATCTCCCTGGCATACTGCAGCACACATAGTAACAGCAAGTAGGCCCCCGTCGACAATGTGCGCAGAGGGGGCCCTCCCCACACATCACCAATCTCACAACAAACCCATGCATGTGCAAACCCATGCACATGCACAAGGCTGGCCCTCCACGGGGCAACAATGTAAAGTGGGATATGCATGGCCATGTACTGGTCCAGCTTCAACACTCCACCGAATGTGACCAAAACATTCTAATTCACACAGATGTGTCATGTCTATTAGCAAGCAAGTATGAAATCATGGATGAATGTAGGGGCAGTGATACCAGAAAAAGGTACTCCCTGGGAACTGATATCAATGCGCATGTTTGACCGTGACCCAGACAGGCAGTGAGATGACTGGGAATGTGTGAACTACCTGTGGCCTCAGTGCTCCTAAACAACAATCTTGCAATTTCCCAACTTAGCCCCACATCAATGTAGGAAATAGGGCTGTGTGTAAAAATGCCTAAGTCTAAGTTATGTGGATGCCACAGCTCGGAGCAATGATTTGTTTGAGTGTGCAGCGGTTGGACTCCTGGGATGGTCTGTGCGTAAGTGTGAAGGTAATTCCATGCAAGAGAACTGCGAGCAAGGAACACTGTGTGTGGGGTGTGTATACTTTGGTCCTTGGTTAGCGCTGTGCTTAGTGTGGGAGTCATCATCAGCTGCTATGGTATCTCTCAGGGGGTGCCGGGCGCATGCAATTCCAAGGTCGGAGGTGCAGATGTGCTACCGCCTTCTAGTTCAGACAAAGGAGCTTTCATCCCTAATGTTAGTTTGTCATCTGCTTGCATTCTGGAAAAGTGATGTGGTTTGGGGGGGGGGAGAGATGTCACTGCTTCGCCTTCCGGCACAGTACTCCTGCTGGCTTCTTAGCTGGTGTGCATCTCCCATGTTGCTGAGGTGTTCACTGTGCCCCCATCCCCCTTACGTCCATGTTGCCCATGTTGTGGGACTTGAGTCACAGGATGCATCTCTGCATCAGGGTGGTTCATATCTGACCCCAAATGACACCCGCAATCTCATATCTGACCCCAAATGACACCCGCCAATTCATATTTTACCCCAAGTGACACCCGAAATTCCATATTTGACCCAAAATGACACCCGCAATTTCATATCTGACCCCAAATGACACCCGCAATTTCATATTTGACCCCAAGTGACACTCGCAATTTCATATCTGACCCCGAATGACACCCTGTTGTCTTTTTTGGAACACCAATGACAGCCTTCATGTCATGTTTTTGTACACATGTGATACACTGATGAGTGGGATTATGTACCACATTTGACACCCTGAAATGGCATTCCGAATACGTGACACCCTGAACAGCCTCTCTGTACAGAGGTGACATACCCACCATCCATTTGCCATTTGTGAGATTGTTAGCACTTAATGTTGCACTTACACTTGTCAGAGTGATGTGCTTATGCAGAGGACTGACATGCACACAGGGAATGTGTGTTGCAATGAATTTATTTGCACATGCTGGTCATGTGGTCATTGTGTACTGTTCCATGATGGCTAAGGACTGTCACAATGTGACGTGCTCATGCGAAGAAATTGTCAATGATTGTGTTCCTTCGGGCTATTCCTGCTGCAGCTGCAGTGGGGTGTGGTCCACCTGCCTCATCTTCCTCATCACCGTCCGGTGCATCTCGCACTTGGATCCATGGGGCATTGCTGCGTACACATATGTTGTGCAATACACAACATGCAATGATCATCTTGCACACTATTTCTGGGCTGTACAGGAGTCTACCACCTGTGATGTCCAGGCACCTGAAACGTGACTTTAACACGCCAAATGTGCGCTCAACAATGCCCCTGGTGCATTTGTGGGCCACATTGTACTGCCTCTGGGCCGGGGTGTTCGGGGCTCGGAGGGGTGTCATCATCCACAGACAGAGTGCATATCCTTGATCACCTGTGACAGGTAAGTGAGATCAGTGTAAACTGGTAGTTCTGCATGCTGTGTTGGCAGACTTACAAGTTTTGTGGTGTGTGATTTGTGTGACTTTGGGATTCATGTATGCCATGTATTGCTTCTGGCAAATGTGCGGGGTCAATGTGTGTTACGTAGCCTCACAGCTGCTCCTCCCTCCCCCCGGGCCTATTTACTTGTGTGCGCTGCGCGGTTGCATCACTTGCACTCCTACGGCACACCTTTGTCATGCCTGTCTGCGCATGTCCGCAAGCCTGACAACAACACTGTAATGTTGGCCGTTGAAGGTGGGCGGCAACATGTGTGTAGGCCTTGGTAAGGATAGGGCGGACACAGATGTGGAGTTCAGGCCTGGCTGAACTCGCGCTGCGATTGAGGCTAGGTCTTTGGCTTATGCTGCGGCAATGAAGGTACACACACAACAGTTGGCATGTATGAGCCGAGACCCCGAGCGCTCCTTCATTTTTCCATTCGGGCGAGCCCGCCCTCCGGGTGCATGCTACTGTCATGTCATGTCATGTCATGTGGGTAACACGATCAATCATTGTTGTATTCCTCTTAGGGTGTCCATAAACGAGCTTTCCAGTATCATGTCCTTATAAAGGCACAATTCGCCCTGCCCTTATATAGGCACAGTTCGCCCTGCCCTTATATAGGCATAAAATCCCAGCCCTTATTTAGGCATTAAACCGTGCAATCCAAATACAGGCATGGTCTCTGACATCCGTCCACCCTAACGTCACAACGAGTTCATGAAGAACAGACCCTTAGGCTGCGGGAGTTTCCCTAGTCCAGGACTATTGATTTCTTCAAGGACTCATATATTATGCATGACCCATTATTCCTTAGGGGTTCATTCATGACGTCTTTCGCTGTCCGACTCACGTCAATACTAACATTCTTAGGTCCTCTCAGGTATAAATATACCTTCCCTAGCCCCTGTAAATAGGAGGAGACCTCGACTTCAGAGGAGCCCGTTTCCCGGCCTGACGCACTGAGAAGACGCTGTCATCCCTGCACGCAGAGAGTCCAGCTTCCAGTGATCTGACTTCCTTTGCGGGGTGTTGGAGTTCGAGTCTGGCAAAGAGATTCCTACCTCTCTCATTCTTCAGGTATGGAGCTGACAAGAACCTAGAGGGACTCTTGGCATACTAGGCATACTAGGCTTAACATACTCTTAGTATACCATAGTAAGGAATACTTCACCTACTTCCTACACCTAGGTTAGGTACATTGGGGTAGAACTAGATTAGAAACGCATCGTATGAGTACTCGCATTTTTAGTCTGTGTTATTTATGTAAATGCATATATACTAAAAGATAATGCTCTCGCAGTATTATTTATTTCTACTGCTCACACTGTACATTATTTATCTCGCATACTGTCTTGTGATTGTAACAGCACATTTTACTTACACCAGAAACAAGACTGTTCAATAAATCTTTTATTGAAACGCCTGTCTGTTCTTTCTGTGTAACTTGGAGAAAACTAAGCATGCACGATTGAGCTGAGTGAAATAGTTATCTATTGTTTCCACGACTCTGGGACACGTTCTGATTCTAAAGGGAAACAAAGTGGTCATGTTTTGCGGCTGCCAGAAACTACTCCCTTCTTGTTGTCAAGGAGTTTCTAGTGGCCTCTGAGCTAGCTGGCACAAGTAATTAAGTTTAATATACTCGATAGGGACATACTGACCTTAGTCCTATGTCAAACCTATAGGATATATTATTCCAATGCGCAGAGCCTATTAGGGAAATAGGAGCTACACTACAGCATAAAATACTTTGGGTACGAGTGGCGGCTCTCAAAGAGGGCTTGCCACTTACACATGTAATACATGCTCTTGGCCATCAGCGCGTGGGACCACACGCTGTAGGCAACACTCTGGCTGACGAGGCAGCCAGAAATACAGTAGCCACTTGTTCAGTAGCAGCAGTCACGAGGTCTATGACAAAAGTCAATACCGACATACTGGAAGCTGTAGCGGCTATCAGAGACGGGACGTAATACCCAAAGGGGTTTCCGTCCAAATATGAATACCAATTGTCCCCGGAACAGGTTCCAACAGTAACAATTCCTTCCATTGGGGATCCGCTGATTCCCAACGAGGACCGCAGACATGTGTTGATCACAGCTGCACATGAGGGCATGGCTTCGGCGCACGCCGGTGTATCGGCAACGGTGTCCCTCTTGCAGCAACGTCCTGTTTCCGCCCCCGCATGGCATTGCTGATAGCTCTCTGTGGCCTTCTGTTCCCACTATGAAAGCAAGCTTCAACAAATTAAGAAGGCTCAAAGCACTGTTATTCCAACATGAAGTTGCCTTGACCTCGGCCCGTGAAACATTCGAGCTACAGGTGGCTCGGACATCAAGTGAAATACAACCCATATAAAATACCAATCTCCCACTACATTTTGGGGAGTTGATACACCAATTATTCAATGTTTCTGACACAGGAGGCCTTGCACCTTTTTTTAGATTGTTGGGCTCGGGTCTTGTGTCCTCGTTTCAAAGGATATTTGGTGTAATTCCGGCTTTTATTCATTCCATTTTTTCCAGCGCTTTTGGTGGGTTGCCGTTGATCCTCTTGCTCGCTGGTGCTGTCCTGGTACTTGTTTCACTACTTCGTAATGGCTGCCCTTCATGTGGTGCTCGATCATCCGGTCCAGCTGGAGCTGTACCGTAGCCGATTGCAGGAATTCCTTGGTTGCCTGCCTATGGTTGTTGTGGGTGCTGCCTACAATGTGACTTACAGATACGCATACTTTACATGCGTTCATCCAGTTTTTTGATGCCGTGACTGTCTTTTCTCCTGGGCTTTCGATTTGTGCCTCTCAAACGCCATACGGCCTTTCCCTGATTACGACCTGTTGCTGTGGCCCCTATTGCGTCATGATCAATCATGTGCAACTGGTACCCGCATGCTGATGGCGGCCGTGAATGGAGTGCTGGCACAATGGGACATCTGTGAAGGGGCGTCGCGCCTGCTGCACCACAGCTACATTGAGTACGATACAGGATGTCCGACCATGCTTTTTGAAGCTATGGATTATGATGAGCACGTATGCTCCTTCGAGTTGTTGAATTGGGTGTTGTCCCTCCTTGTCTTTGAGGAGGGGGACCGTCTTTGGAACACCTTGCCTTCCAAGGTTCAACGGATCTCATATGATTCCGATGATTAATGTTCAACAAGACATTTTTATTTTTTTCTTCTTCTCGTATTTTACCGCTAATCAACCTCATTATGATTTTGATTTTATTGAACTTTGCCCCTGCTATGCACAGTGCTTTGACTCTGCTTGCGACTTGGACCTTGTTTCTTCTATTCTTCTGTAACCTGGCCAGGGGGAGGGTTGTCATGTGGATTTAAGGGACCCCGTTGACATCTTTAGGTTAGAATGGGTCCGGAGGCCACGATGCTGCTTTTGCACACGACACTACAGGCTTATTCTTATGCAAGAATGTTTTCGCTGGTCACCTGCGAGCCGCTGGCTGCGCTGGTTCCCTGCTTGTTCCCTGCTTGTTCCTGGAGTTTAGTCTGAACATCGTGAGCAAGGTCAAACAACACCGTCCCTTGTTATTTTGATCTGGTCAGGCCCTGGCACATAGACAAGACATACCCTGCAGCTGCTGTTTGTGGGACAAACACCTTTTTTTTATATTAGGAGAATGCATGTTACACGCAGACACACTTGAGGAGTGACTTTTCATGAATGAAGAGCTGTATGGAGCTGTGATGTAGAGACACGATCTATGTCTTAGAGGTATGGGGTCTGCTATACAAACCCAGAGATCTTCTATGATGTCATCTTGGTTTTCTCGTCCATGGGGAGGGAGTGTAGGTTTCATAGTCCTGACTCCAGAATCAATATACAATGATTTCTCCTTTTATATTGTGTGGACTTGCTACAATGCTGACAATGTTTGTATTATGCATTCTAATTTTAGTAGTGGCTCGTATACTGCATTTCAGAGCACGTCAGCTGAAATAAACATTTAAAACTAACTCAGTGACCGGCAATCTCTTGTTGTGGATGAGTACGGGAGTCTGAGCGATAGGGTATAACCTGTTAACACGATCCCTGAGTGATTAGGGGAGTGTTGTGTTCTGCGTTGTCTAAACTCCTGTTTCTCTATCTGTGTATAGGAGGGCAGGTGGGACACCATAGCTAGCCGGTCGTGGGCTCGTGGGTACTAAGGCTGTATGAAGGCGCAGCCCCTATATACCGAAGTCCCGCATTGCTGTGCATAGTTCTGTGTATGTGCAGAATCCCGACAACACTACATTGCAACATTGTCGATTAGGGGCCTGGTGGCGCCGATACCACAACAGAGAGTTACTTTGGTGGCCATCCCGGAAGTGAACCACGCCCAGGGCCCCGGGCTGTTTATTCACACTTCTGTGCTGGACTGGCGTACGCCGGCCCAGCCCACTACGCTTACGCTTACAGGGGGGGGTGACATAGCTACATGTCCAAGGTCTTCCCCACTGCCTGAGGTGACATGGTTGCGTCCACTGTCCACAACACTACAGACACCAGCAGTATATGTCCACATGGACAAGTCTGTGCTCTGCATACTCAAGACTGTCCAGCACATCACCGCCACACTTGGCATTGTGTACATTCTTATTCATGGGTCCATTGCCTCCTTCGCACATTATTGGTTCCCACCTCTCCCCACCTTCTGCAATTGTGTGGCAGAGGGGCTATGCCTTTGTGGTTGGTTTGTCTACATGTCTGGCCCCTGTTGCCACAGTTACTTGTGTAGTCGTGTCTGGTAGGTGGGCATGTTGGTTGGCATGTTGTATGTGATTTTGTTACATGTGCATTCCCACAGTTGTGATTTGTATAATTGTGGAGTTGAGGTGTGTGGTGTGTTCCATTGGTACTTACCAACGGGTAGTGCATTTCCATGGGTGCCATCCTGAAAGCGCTGGTTGATGATGGACTGTCGGAAGATGTGGGAGTCATGCACACTGCCTGGGAAGTTGGCGACGGCATTGGTGAACAGTCCCCAGTGGTCCACTTTTGCCTGCACATTGATGGGATGCGTGTGCTTTCTGTAGTGGTAATTGTGTGCAGTGTCGGCAGGGGGCACAAGTAGGACATGTGTGCAGTCAATTGCCCCCAACACGTGCAGGAAGCCAGCAATGGCCTAGGAGCCTTGCTTGGTCTCCAGCTGTTCCTGTGCAGTGTGGGGGAAGTGAAGGTGCTGGGGTATCAAGCTGGTGATGGCATCTAAGACAGGTGTGAGGAACTTTGATAGGGCTGGCTGTGAGACTCCTCCGAGTCTGGCAGTTGTTCGTTGGAAGGTACCAGAGGCCAACAAGTGCAGCACAGCCAGCAGCTTTGTCTGCGGAGGGATGTTGGCTGTCCGCTGTGTTGGTACAGTCAGCCTGTGGGCAATGTGGGTCAGGATGCGGAGGATGGTTGTCCTTTTGAGCCTGTAGTGGGCAATGACATCCTCTGGCGTTGAGTCTCTGCGGCTGGTCCGTTTTCGGAAGGTCCGCTGTCTTGTTCTGCGCTGCCTTGATGGCAGTCCGGGGGGGGGTCCTGGGGGTGGGGGTGGTCCTGGGGGTGGTGGTGGTGGATGTTGTGGCCCTCTTGGGTCTCCAAGCTGCATGATTAGTTGCTCCATGGCATCTGTTGGTCTTCAGATGTGGCTCTGGGCTGGGCTCCCTTTATGCTGCAGGTTTTCGTCCTACTTAAGACCAGGAGAAAGCAGGTTTTAAGTCCCTGCTGCTCACGTGCCTTATCGCCTGTTTTTGGACCGCATCGCCGATCTGGCTGGTCGTTGAGAATATCGCGAGGTGGTGTTATCGTGAGTTTTTGCACGGGAACGCCTACTCTGCATATGATTAGCATTAGTTGTCGCTGTCAGCCTTGCAATGTTTTTAGCGGCAGCTATCACAGGAAAACTGACGATGTGGGCTGTTAGCGCAGGCTTGTGAATAGGGCGATGAGTCTATCGCCACTTTCGTGGCAGTAAAGTGCCGCTAAATCGGCGATGAGTCCTTGAGAATATGCCCCAGTATGTTTTATGTATTAACCTTGTTTTGAGCACTCTTCTAATTAGATCATTGTTCATGGGAAATGCCAGTATACACATGGATGGACTTACCCTGACCCATATACCACTAGGCGCTTTCACATCTGAATATTGGGGATTGTATCAGACAGCATGTCAACATTTTCTATAAATGCAGCAACTGTCCCTTTGAGTGACATGGGCATCTTTTAAAAAAATAGTTGAGTATGTGCGGGCAAGCTAGGTAAAAAATGAAGTTTCTTTTAAATAAACAGCTTTTGCTTCATAAATCCTGTACCTCATTTTCAGACTAGCAATCTATATTAGACATAAAGCTATTAGCCATGTATGCAAAATACGATATTGTTAGATGCCTTAATTCTCTTTAAGCTATGGCAGTCTAAGAGGCTCTTTGCAGCGGTGAAACTTGATTTCTTGTCTTGTTGCCATGATGCTAGAGTATGTGTCTTGTTCCTGGTATAGTTGCATAAAGCAACGATTAAAAGAAGTACAATATATCAGCAAGTTTTTTTATTAATTTTTCAGGATCTTCATTGTAAAGCTGGGTGACCGAATCATGAATGCATTTATTCATGGTAAGCTCAGTCATGCATTTCGCCCCTGGTAGCCTGGTGCACTTAGGGCATTCTCAAAGCTTAAGATTGAAGTAGATTGGTCCGGCAGAGGCGGCTGCTCCTTTAGGGCAGAGGAGCGCCGCCCCCTGCTACGACCGTAGCAAAACTAAATTAAATGGTAATAAAATGGTCATTACCTTAGTATTACTAAGTGCCAAAGCGCTCCCGTCTAGTCCAAGTGTGAGGGGGCGGGGCTATTCTTGCTGAATGATAGCAGAAACACCTCAGCCTAATGTGTCTTAAATGTGCATCTCAAATTGGCCGGCTGTCTTGTGACGACCAGCCTGACATGCACACTTCAGACATCTCCAGCCCAAGCTGTATTAGACAGCCAGGTGGAGCCAGACACAGCCCCCAGTCTCAAACAAGCATTGGCATAGCCAATAGGTCTCGCTTTTGGGACCTTATAAGTATTTAGTTATGCAGCATAATATCCTTGGTGCAACAACATTAACTGTTGCATGGTTAAACACTTATAAGGCCCCAAACGGCGAGACCTATTGGCTATGCTAATGCTTGAGGTGGTGTTGAGTGGTGTTGAGGTGGTGCTTAGTGATGCTGTGGTGGTGCTGAGTGGTGTTGTGGTGGTGCTTAGTGATGCTGTTGTGGTACTTAGTGGTGCTGTGGTGGTGGTGCTTAGTGATGCTGAGGTCGTGTTTAGTGGTGCTGAGTGATGCTGTGGTGGTGGTGTGGTGGTGCTGAGTGGTGCTGTGGTGGTGCTTAGTGATGCTGTTGTGGTACTTAGTGATGCTGTGGTGGTGGTGCTTATTGATGGTGGTGTTGAGTTGTGTTGTGGTGGTGCTTGGTGATGCTGAGGTGGTGTTTAGTGGTGCTGTGGTGGTGCTGAGTGATTCTGTGGTGGTGCTGAGTGATTCTGTGGTGGTGCTGAGTGATGCTGTGGTGGTGCTGAGTTGTGTTGTGGTGCTTAGTGATGCTGAGGCTGTGTTGAGTTGTGTTGAGGTGGTGCTGAGTGATGCTGTGGTGGTGTTTAGTGGTGTTGAGTTGGTGCTTAGTGATTTTGTGGTGGTGCTGAGTGATGCTGTGGTGGTGCTGAGTGATGCTGTGGTGGTGCAGAGTGATGCTGTGGTGGTGCTGAGTGATGCTGTGGTGGTGCTGAGTGATGCTGTGGTGGTGCTGAGTGATGCTTAGACGAGTTTTGAATTTAATCTGTACATCCCGCTGTGTAGATAATTACACTCTAGGCACAGATAGATATGCATTATGCTGCCTTCTGCACAGCGACAAGCATGTGCAAGGCTGAGCGAGAAGGGGAAGATGTTTGACAGACTATGTACTTAGCGAGACTTTAAAATGAATGCATTTAAGCAGAGACAAACCTAGCCCATTGTATTGGCTTGTTGACTGTTTAACTCTTTGCTGTAAGCATCCGTGGTGGCCTCCTCGTCTGCTGACAAAACACAGGCAAATGCAGATGCAGTGGTGACGTGATGTGTGGTGGGGGAGGGGGCATTAAAGCGCTTGTCCGAGCGAGAGGAAAGCCAGATGGCACCTCTGAGAAGGGAGGGGGTAGTGCGCGCAGTGTCTGTAAAACAGGAACATGTGTAGACTCTGCTTCGGCTTCCTTTAATTCAAAAGATACATTGCCTTTTGCACCATTGCGCTTCTCTAATGCAAAGAAAGAAAATGAGCAATGTAAAAACTCCTCGTCTGCTGACAAAACACAGGCAAATGCAGATGCAGTGGTGACGTGATCTGTTCCTTTAATTCAAAAGATACATTGCCTTTTGCACCATTGCGCTTCTCTGATGCAAAGAAAGAAAATGAGCAATGTAAAAACTCCTCGTCTGCTGACAAAACACAGGCAAATGCAGAAGCAGTGGTGACGTGATCTGTTCCTTTAATTCAAAAGATACATTGCCTTTTGCACCATTGCGCTTCTCTGATGCAAAGAAAGAAAATGAGCAATGTAAAAACTCCTCGTCTGCTGACAAAACACAGGCAAATGCAGATGCAATGGTGACGTGATCTGTGGTGGGGGAGGGGGCATTAAAGCGCTTGTCCGAGTGAGAGGAAAGCCAGATGGTGCCTCTGAGAAGGGAGGGGGTAGTGTGCGCAGAGGAGCCATTAGAGAACACCCAGATGGCAGTTGCGCGCGTGCACGTCATCGTGAACGCAAGCTGGAGGCCAGCAAAAGCCTCTCTGGTAGCACTTCAAAAACCCACTTACTAAATGTCTCAGCCAGAGCAGCGCTAAGCGCTGGCTCAGGCGAGACCTAAAAAGAGCACTGGGTTAGCCTGCTCCTTCCAATCCCAGAGCTTCTATCATGATGTTTAATGTTATTATATACAGCATTAGAGCAGCTCCGGGACTGGTTAGGTTAGTTAGGTCTGCTCCGAGACCCCGCGCTCGGATCTACGTCCTGCGGCTGCATTGAGGTAAAATTCAAATAACCTCTTTGGAGTTTAGACAACATTTTAAGTCGTTTGTCTTTCACTTATATTTGTAGTGTATCATAGGTTATTGACTGGATGTTAGTGTCAGCCTTAATAATGTCCGAGCCAGTCCGAACCTTTACAAAAAGCAGTCTGAGTGTTATCGAGACCTGGTGCGGTCTAGGGTTTCTCGGCATCTCTGAAATTCACAGCGAGTCGTTACTGTGATCCTTATTTTGAGGAACATTATTTATTAGCACAATATAACTGTGGGACTGTATTTCAAGAGGGTGCATAGTTTTTTCCTGGTAACAGTATTCTTCATGGCATAGCACTGCTTTCCTACAGTATCGTAGGATTCAGACTGACCCAATTTTGACATAACAGTTACTTTCCTTTTGTGCACTGATGGTTCTAACTGGTTGCAACAATTTCTTATTAGCATATCATTTTTTCTGTAACACCAGCATGCACAAATTGCGCTTCAAGATATCTTTAAAACGTGTTACACTAAGGCACATGTATTTGTGGAAGGAAAGGTAGCACATTTCCCCCAAACCTTCCCAGCCCCATTAAGGATGAATTTGGGCTTTCTTTTTGCCATGACTACTGCAGCTTTTCATGTGTGTCTCTGTGTGTAAAAGCTACGCCCCCCCGTGGTGCAAGAGGTACAGCCTACAGTCTCAACCCACAAATGTGCTGCAGAAATCGATTCGTTGAAAAACTTCACTTTAAAACTGTTTGCTTGTGAACATTATTTTTCCCTAAACATTGAGCAGAACCCATACGTGTTATTCCTACACTAGAAAACCTCTGACCTCCAAAGCAGTGCTAACACGCTTTACAATAAGCAGCTATTTTATTCTTATGACAAATAGAAACTAGATGATTTGTAGTTGTATGCTATCCACCGGATAGCCAGGAGTATGGCAGGGCAATCGAGTGGTAAATTGGTGCAAACGCCTGGCAGCTGTGTAGGCAACAGCCAGAGCCCTCTGCCTGTGGGTCTGCGAAGACGTCTCCAAGTTTACTGCCTTTGTGGATACAGGGTGAGACCAGCAAACTGGCAGAAAGATTCACACTGAAGTGTCACCCATAACTGCACAATTCACAATGCAACGTGAAGCTTCACTTCTATGTGTATGTCCCTTTCAGATCTTTTACAATAAAACGACGTGCTAATAACAAGCATTTGCAATGCAATAGGTCTCGCATTTGTGAGAGTTAGAGCCATTGGTATTGTAAATGACAATGTCTTTTACCCATGTGTTTTGGCTTGGAGTGGAGTGGAAGTATGTGGTGTGCAATTATGTGGGTTGGATTACAGGAGTTAGTTGTGGAATTGTGTGGCATGGAATAGTATGGTGTGGAGTGGATTTGTGTAGTGGAATTATGTGGCATGGTGTATTTATGTGGTATTGACTGTATTGGAATTATGTGGAGTGGGACTGTGTTTCATGGAGTGTAATTATGTGGATTGTTATTTTGTGTTGTGGAGTGGTATGTTGTGGAGTTTAATTATGTGGTGTACTGTTGAATTTTGTGGCATGATGTGGAATTCTGTGGCGTGGATTGGATGTATGCGGTGTGTTGTGTAATTGTGTTGTTGATTTGAATTATGTGGTTTGTCATCGAATTATGTGGTGAAGTTGAATTGTGTGCTGGGAAACTGTGTGGAATTGAGTGAAATTATGCTGAACAGCCTAACATAGAAGCACCCACAGTTGCAGACCTCTGATAACAAAGTTAGGGAGCATTACTTAGGGGCTGCGAAGATATGCAGCACCATGAGAGTAACGTCCATTGGCAGTGCCGCAGGGGCAGCATAAAGCAAGCGAGGCGCTATGGAACAACCTAAAATAACGCAGCAGCCCCTGTATTTCCAAGAATGATAAAGGAGTGTAGGAAAGGCTACCTGGGAATGTGTAGTAAAGAGGCGGTCTAATGGTAAAAAAAGGTGGATGGAGAAGGAAGGGGCAGGAGAAGGAGTGAACCAAAAGACAAGACCAAGACAATGATTAGCAAAAGTGGCTGAAGGTGAGTGGGCAGAGTGTTTTATGGTGTTTGGAAAGATAAAGGTGTGAAGGGAATGGGCAGAGAGGGGTTAGAGGGACTACCTGGACGGAAAGAGCAGAACGGAATTAATACAAGGATGTGGCTGGGCAAAGAGGAACATGAAGTGGTTTGGCAAGAAAGTGACAGGAAGTGGTTTGGGAAGAGAGTGACAGAGGCTGTGATAGGAAATGAATAGAAGTGACAGGAAGAGGTTTGCAGGGAACTGATATGAAGAGGCTGGGCAATGAGGGAAATGGAGAGTTGAGTGGTCATCAGTAACGGAAAACTAGTTAGAGAAGAACAGAGCATGGCTGAGAAGAAAGGAACAGGAGTTGGCAAGAAAGGCATGAGGCAGCCTGACAAAGCGAGGCTGGATTTGATTTGGGGGAATCCGGGCCTAGGAATTAGAGCTGACCAGATTATTTTCAAAGTATTGATGTGTCAGAGAACAGGCAAATGGGCAGTACCTAGGCTGATCAATCAGGGAGGGTCACGAGACTGAGCAGAGTGGGACATGAGACGGTAGTGTGTTAGAGCAAATCCAAAAGTGTGTTGAAAGAGACAGAAATCAGACACGCATAGGGCTGTGAAGTGGCTTAGTATAGAAATGTGAAATTACTGGGGATATGTGGCTGTGCTGAGATCAGCAGAAGGGAGGAGGTGATTGGGCTGGGCTGGTAGAGAGGGGCGGGCACCAGGGATGGAAAGGGTAGTGTTTTAGTATGTAGTTTGTAATCAGAGAGGAACAGGAATTAGCTGTGCAGATGGGCACATGGTTTGAATGGACAGATGTCAAATAGGTAGATAGATACAAGCGTTATTTTAACATTGGGGGACACAAAATTGATGGACAATGTAACTGCAGTAGAGGTAGTGAAAGATAGAAAGGGGTGGGCAGACTGGGGCCGGGTGAAACTGGACATAGGGACACCAGAGTTGGCTAGGCAGAATGTGTCCAAGAGTAAGATAAACTGAGAGTTAAAACAGCTAGCTAAGCAGAGTGGACAAGTGGCTGAAGCAAAATGAACTTTAAAGAAGAAGAGTGGGCCGGGTGGTAGGAATAGAGTGAACACAGGGAACAGAGCCACTGAGGTAGATTAGGGCTGTGCAGAGGGGAGATGTGTACATGAGTAGGTAAGCACCGAGCGCCTCAGACTGACTACAAAGGGGCAATAGTTGGCGAAGCATTAGTGTTCACTGCAAAGAAGCAGGGTGAAGATGTAGCTGCAAAGAGATAGGCACTGGGTAACAGTATGGACACAAGGGTAGTAGCATGTGTGCCCCACAGGTATGAGAAAGGGAAACTGGGACCTCTTCTAAAACTACACACACCTCAGCTTAAAACCGGAAAGACATCTAGGAAGCACTCCCTTCCCACATGCTGCTCACCTCCTCCACCGCTGGTTCCCCGGCATGTTATCTACTTCCCCTGCAGTGACGGAGCCACAGCAGTGGCGCAGGCCCAGACCTTGATCTCGAGTTATTACGGCAGCCGGCAATCCAGGTGCGGCCTGCGCAGATGAAATCGGTGCTGCTTCCGAGGTTTGCTCACCTTCAATGCCTTCTGAGAGCGAGCGTGGAGGGTAGCCGATGCCTGGCTTAGTAGAGGGAGAAACGGCAACAGCAACACAGCCTTAGTAGTGCGACAATAGCAGCAATGGCGCCTGACACAGGAGCAGCCCCTGTACCTGGTCTGCACCGTCCGAGCCGCGGCCTGCCCCTGGGGGCACTAGCGCTCACCAGCTAAGGACAGTGTCCACTCTGTGGACAAACACTGTCTCCGGTGTCTGGAAATTTAGTGCATTGGATGCCACACTCGTTTCAGTATTATTGAGGCTCTTGTAGAATAAGCTGTCGCCATTTGAAAGCGCGCATCGCGATTCGCGCGCTGTAAATAAAACAAGCTGTCGCCACGCCATTGCGCAAATGAAAAACAAAAGTGCTCACAGCAAAAGATCCAGTCCGGGTGGGCGGGGCCTAAAAGAGACAGGGCGGTCACCAAAAAGCCTCACTTTCAATCGGAGGCCAGCGTTTACCATAAAGGATGACGCGTGCCAATTAAAAGCATGGGCGGAGCTTCGACCCCACTTCCGAAAGCAACCCGACGACAATAGATCTCGCAGAGCGTGCAGCGCATGCGCTGCGACGCTAGGCGAGACCTAAAAAGGGGTAAATTCTGTCAGCTCTGAAAAATGCAGAGGAGGACAGGCTGAGGAGCATGGGGGAAGTGCACCTCTACGGCATTCAGTACATTACACTATATTTTTGTGTATGCATTTTATTGAATGCCAGGTTGCACCCAAGGAAGAGGAGAGGGTTGAGACTCACATAGTCTTATTAATTCAGTCACCTTGAGGTGTTTATAACGGGCCACGATTGAGAGCTCTGGAGTTCAGGCTAAAGGCAGTGCAAGATTTTCACAGTGCCTTTCAGTGGGTCAAAAAGGTGTTCAGAATACATGCCCATTCAGACCTTGGCCTCCCTGTGGAGCACACAGGGCAGTGGTCACGTATTCTGGTTGTATTTGTGATACTGTGTAAATGGGTGTGATAGGGGTATGCACATTTCAAAATAATGACAAGGCGAAAGTAAAGGAAATTACATTTTACACCGCACCACTTTCAATTGCCACCCGCCACCACTGTGGTCCGGTCTCTTAAATAGTCAGTTCATCGTTATCTATTGACACATACAGAATATGGATAGCACAGAGAGCCCTAAACTGAGAAGGAGCCCCATGCTGATACGAAACGTAGACTATGAAACGACTACTTAAGAGCTCGAACCATTCCACTTTGACCTTATGCTTTGAGGAAGCCCCAAGCACAACATGCTCCCATATTTCCATGTGTCAACCTTTGTTACCTATGTCTTCCCAGAGATTCAGCAAAGAAAGGAGAGGAAAAGGGGAGGATAAACGATATTAATTTGGAAACTTTTAGTGGGGGAAAGAGACAATCATACACTTCTAGAAACAATAAGTTGTGGTAAACTCATGTATTTACGACTATTATTACAATATTGTAGCACTGATCTAGAAATAAATACAGATATGTGAGTGATCTGATCCTGATGAAGGGTGTTTTCAATGTGTCTGTTGTTAGGAATAATTGATATTAATTAATGCACTGTGGGGAAGAAGGGAAGGGAAATTCCTTGACCTGTATCACATACAGTAAGCACGGGAGGTGCTATTTTAAGACATGGTTGGTGTCATAGTTTAGACTTACTAGTAGCTTATAACGTAGTAGTATTGTAGCATTTCTTTAGCATTGGTAAATGATTGTTATTGCTGAGCTCAACTTGATGCTTTTTCTTTTGAACTTTCCTTTGTGGTCTCTGCCAAACATGAATTTACAGCTATTTCTTCTCATAGTCTGTTTCGAAAGGTAAGGCAGAGGCTGCTATCACCTACTGCTTTTTAATATCTCTGCAGTTGCTATTAATTAGTCATCACATATAGCAATCTCAATGCCTGATTATGGTTATTATATAAATTGCAACCACTCTTCCCTGGCTTCATGCACTAAAGGAACAAACATAACTGCAGTTCAAGAATAAAAGAGCAGTACACACCAACGTTTCGTTGAGAACCAAAACATAAAATAGAAACCATACCTCCTCAAAATATTATGATCACACATTACCGCGTCCACAAATCTGTTTTCATAATACAGTGGTGAAAGGTGTATGCACCATGCAATGCCTTAGGTACCACTAAAGACACGTACCAGCCACTGGTCTCTAAGCAATCACAAACGGGTTACTTGAATTTGAATCTTTGGGATTTTTTTCATAATTGGACAAAGCATGTTCAATAAACCTCGCCCAATAAGCATCCGATTTTCAGGTAAATTAATTACAGATTAAATAAATGCGTTTAGTCTAGATTTTTAACAAACATATGGACAAAATGAAACTGACCAGTATCCACAAATAGTAAAGTTAGATTTAAACATTTGTGTGAATTTGATAAACACATTAGGAAATTGCAGGAAAATCATACGTTGAGCGCCTTTGCATCAGGTAAACTTTAAATGGTTACAGCTGGTCATACCTAAGTAGAAGAAAGAAGGACGGAATTCCAAGTGGTTGTGTTGTACCTGTCCCTTTTTGCAGGGTCACCCCCTCCCAGATGTTTTCCTTCTGTTGCTAAACCTGTTTTGTTTGGCAATAGGAGTTCACTTTTTCCCTGTTAACCAGTGATAAAGTGCTTGTCCTCTCTCCCTAAAACATGGTATAACTGGCCTACACCTGAATAGTGCATTTAATATACTTGTAAGTCCATAGTATATGGTACTACAGGGCCTATGAATTAAATACTATTAGTGGGCACTCATTGTGCTACCTGTTGTGTCCTACCAGTCCAGGTATTCGCCAATGACCACGCCATACGGAGTGTAATTTTACACATCTTTATTCCGCCACATGCAAGTCAGAACTCAACATTTTAAGCCTGTCGTCAACTCATCTCTCCCATGCTTACATCACAGCCCTACTTTGTACAGTGGGAACCAAAACAGTTCTAGAGATCTTTCATTTACTCGACACAACATCATCTGCTTTGTTAAATAAAAAGTTACAACTTTTTCAAAACAGATAAATAAGTAAATAAATACACGAATAAATACATGAATAAATACACAGATAATCATAGCTATACAGTCAATTACAATTCTTCATTTAAGCGTCGTGGCGCCTGAATTACATTTCCTGATTGGGTGACTGGAAACCGGGAATCATCTGTACAGGTGAGGTGGAATTATCAGCAAACACAGATTCATCAACAGTCTGATGGGACACAGTCTCTACAAGGAGTGACGGGCCACATGTCAAAGATGAGAGGAATCTCTTGTAAGGGACTTCCCAGGATGCTGGGCAGTCATTATGTGTCCTTTGGTGTTAGTGATGGTAAAGGGTTCAGCCTCAAAAGGAGAATCAGGCTTTCTTTTTATATGTTGTCTGGCAAGCACTCAATCTCCTCTTGTAGAGCTGACATCTTTTACATGACATCGCCTGTCAGCATATATTTTCATCTTCTGTTTGCGACCAAAGTCCGTAGCATGAATGTCTTCCTCATTCTTGAATCTAAGGCTGGTCCATTGGACAGCTTTGCCGTCATGGCTCTTCCAAAGAGGAGTGCTTTTTTGATGCTTTATATTGATGTGATTTAGAAAGTCTTTGAATTCTCGATTTTTAAAAGGTGGGCTGTTGTCAAATTTTAAGATTGCAGGTACACCCCATGTTGCATAGATGCCATCTAATTTTTGAATAACTTTTTTCATGTGTAGTGGATGAAAGGCCTTCTACTAATGGAAAATGAAAGTATTCATCAACAATAACTAGAAGATGATGTCCATTCTCTAGAGGACAAAAGAAATTAATAGCAATTTTCTCCCAAGCATGATGTGGCAATTCTGACATTTTCAAAGGGTGCTGAATAACTTGAGATGTAAGACAGCTGCATATATGACAAGTCTTCAATTCTTTTTTGTCCCTTTCATTAAGATACAGAAACCAGACTTGATCACGGAGAGCTCTCTTAGTGGAAACTATTCCTCAATGTCCCTCATGGGCAATATCTTGGAGGCTCTTGGAATTACAATTTATGTACCTTTCAGAATGAGGCCTTCTAGAGTCACTGAAAGCTCATCTCTTACATTTTGAACTTCAAGTACTCTCTATCATTAGTGGAAGGTCCAGAGTGCTGGTTCCATGATTGATGAGCAATAATGTATTTTAACTTTAACATGTCACTGTCTTGGCTCGTGGCGGTGACAACTTGTTCTAAAGACATGGAAGCTGGTATTTCTCGATTTCACAGTAAAATTTATGTAGGCCTCTGCTGTCTTAGATGGGGTACCAGGGCACTGCAATGGAACTCTTGAAAAATAATCAGCAGGATTCTGATTTTTCCCTGGACGATGAAGAATCGTATAGTTGTATTCTTGTAACCTCAAACCCCATTGTTCAATTCTAGGAGGCGTTTTGGCTTTGGGATTGCCAGCTATCGCCAACACTACTCTGAAGGGCTTTCCATACAAAAACACATGTAATGTTCGCAAGTCAGACCACTGCCAAACTTTCTTTCTCTGGTTGCGAGTAAGCACGTTCTGTTTGTGACAGGACTTTACTGGCGTATGCCACAATATGTCTCAAGGCATTTAGCCGAACGTTGGGCTGCGCAAGAATTGAGTCTGACCCAACAGGGCTGGCATCAACTACAACCTCTGTGTGAAGTCTGGTATCAAAGTAGACCATTTCAGTGACACTCTCAATAGATTGTTTTATTTTTTGGAAGCTCTTCTCACATTCTCGTGACCAATGAAAAGACACATTCTTTCTCGTTAATTCTTGTAACGGTGTACCAGGCAGTGTTTGAGACAGTGGATATCTGGAGAACAGGAGACTTTCAAATAGAATTGTGTTTTGTTGGCACATTGGTGAGTTTGTATGCTGTTTTCTGTGAATAAATGCCCAAGGCTTCATGTAGAGTTAAGACAGTATGGAACCATGGGACTCATAAATGATAAGGATCTTTTGGGACTTGGAGGTGTCCATGTGAACAAACTTGTGTCGGCTGGAAAGGTAGGAGGAGACCCAGTGAAGAACAGTTGAGAAACACAGCATTATTAGGAGGCATGGTTCACACTCATCTCTGGTCATGAGGGCATCACCTACGATGTGTAAGGTAGCAGTCTCTGTCCTGAAGTGTGATCCAAAACCAGATTGGTAGTCATGCAGGGGATAGTTAGCATTGATGTAATCTTGGAGCTGAGTATAGAATGTTATTTTGATGATCTTGCCAATGAAGGGTAGGTGAGTAATTAGCCTGTAGTTAATAATGTCATTATACTCTAGAGCAGGTTTCTTTAGGAGTGGGAGGGTCTGGCCTTTCATGAGAGCTTTGGGAAGATGCTTTGAGTGAGAGAGGATTTTCCAATTGTGAGTGGGAGTGAGAGAGCTTTTCCTGGAGCGAGGTTTGATGAAGGATGAGGGTAAGACATAATCTTCATGGGAAAAGGCTTTGAGAGAATAGAGTATGTCTGCAAGACCTATCAGAGATAGGGTTTTGAAGGATGTCTCTTGCAGGAGTCTATGAGAAGGGGTAGGTGTAAGAGGAGATGCAGGATTAGTGTTGTTGATGTACTATCGTATAAGAAGAGGTTGATGACATTGCACTTGTATGTGGAGTGTGGGATAGGAAGGTCAGGCAGGGGGCTGATGCATTCTTTGACTTTCTTGAAAAGTGTTTTGCTTCTGTTAATAGCTTCAATTATTGTGTTTATATAATACTCAGCTATGGTTGAAGTGATGAGCTGTCTGTATTTTTCACAAAGGTACTTCAGTATTGTGAGGTCATTGGGAGGTCTGTTTTTCTTCAATTCTATGTCCTACCTATGGATGGGGATGTCTTTGGAATACCATGGTTCTGAAGGTTTTGGCTTACACTTGTGTATTTTATTTGGAGTGTGGATGTTCACCTAGTTTTCTAAAAACTGTGGAAGACTATTAGAAGGGTGTTGGCATCAGACATTAAGCTGGTAGGGTAAGAGATGCATTCAAGCATTAGTTTGTTGATGCAGAGGTTTATGAAGAATCCAAAGGTTTGGTTGTCTCTTTTGGGTTTGTCTTGGTTTGTTGGTATGTTGGTAATCAGGAGATAGGGATGGCGACATGGCCAGTCCAATCAAACAAAATGGGTGGTTTGCATTGGAGTATTGGTGATGTTGAGAAGACAAGTTTGAGTATGTGGACTTTGTAGTATATTGGTTGGCTGGATTGCCGTAAAACTTTGAGTTGGTCAATGATGTTGAGGAAGATGTCTTGTTTTGAACTTTTTACCTGGGAGGTTAAAGTTTCCCACAATGGTGGGGTGGAGGTGTTAGGAGGATGAGAAGTCAATGAGATAAGAGAATTTATCAATGAAATCCTTGCTCTGTCGAGGAGGCCTGCAGATGAGGTGGAAAGTGATGGTCTGAGTTGCTGAAAGTGGGAAATGACATGACCAGGTGTGAATGTTATTGTGGAGATTGGCAACATATTGTGCTGGGTGAGGCACATATTATATCTTACCTTGTCATTTTTATTGGGACAGGGGTTTAAGGCCAAGGCTCTTCCTAGCCCTAACAATCTCAAACAGGCAATACCCTTATCTATGTCTGCTCTTTGCTGTGGACACCTGGGTGGTGGGGCACCCTGAGAAATTGACTGACGTAGGGAAATGGCTGGAAGCTATGTCAATTCCTACACACATAGATGCTATGAAATGCAGTGATGTCCTTTCCTGCTGAGATGGATGATAGCAATTAAGTTAGTTTCCCTGGCTCCTTTTTTAAAATGGTTTTAGCTGTAAATTCATTTGAGAAGTCCTGTGTTTCTTGAAAACAAAACATGTAAGTTTAATAACAAGAACACACTAATGGTTTTCAATATATGTACTGTGGAAGCCAGACCTTCTGATTCATTTTTACAGATGCAGAATTACATTAAGATGGTTGAAAGGTGCATGTAATAAGGTTCCATGAAACAAACATCATCTAAGTAATGTGAATCTAAATCAGAAATAACCAACATTTTGGAGGTATGAAGATTGTTAGAGAAGCATTATATCTGTGTAAAAGAGGATATTGGAAATTTGTGCATAAACGAGCCAAGGTTTTAAAAATTGTATTGAAGCATATGAAAACATAAGTGACTGGGTGAATTCCTATATTAATGAGGAGATGTTCAATCAATTCAATTCAATCGCTTATTTTTGGGGGAGCCATCCAGTGAATGATGTAAAAATACATGTCAAAACTGAAACAGACTTCATCAACAAAAGCAACATGCTACAATGCTTTTGCTGGTTGTTAGAAATGGGGGTCTCTAGTTGGCAGAGGTAGGTACCTTTGTCCAAATAGGGACCCTTGCATCTAGTCAGGGTAAGGGGGATACACTTCTAAAATAACCCCTGCTCACCCCCTTGGTAGCTTAGCACGAGCAGACAGGCTTATCTCAGAGGCAGTGTGTTAAGCATTTGTGAATACATACAGTAATACAGTGAAAACACTACAAATGGACACCACACCAGTCCAGAAAAATAGTAAATCTTTATCTAAACCAACAAGACCCAATACGATAAAAATCCAACATACAATACTCTTGAAAATGAACCTTTAAATTGCAGGAAAATCAATAAAACACAGTTCTTCCAACTCGGTAGCTCCTCCTGGGGCTACCGCGATACTGAATATGACAGAGTCTAACAATTCCAGCTGACAGCGTCCATGAGGGCCAGCTAAAGCGTCAACAGACTAAGACACAGTATCTTTCTTGTTGCGACCAACACATCAGTGCGAGTCGGTCGGGGCAAACGTCACGGTCGCGTTGTGAAGTGGAGCGTTGCGGCAGGCGGTGTCCTCACGATGCGGTGCAGGCAGCAGCTTGTGACGGAGTCGGTGAGACCAGGGCTTGCGTTGAAGGGTGAGATGGTGCTCGCTGCAGTGCTGGCAGGTCACGGTGCGGCGACGGAGCAGGTCGATGTTTGGGTCGGGCAGCGACGGAGTCGGTGACGTCCTTGCAGCGTGTAGCGAAACCTTGCAGAGTGCGGTGCCCACAGGACACGGTGCAAGCAGCGGCTCATTGGCGGAGTCGGTGAGACCAGGGTTGCGTTGCGAAGCGAGGCGTTGCTCTCGGCAGGGCTTTCAGGACACGGAATCCTGCGACGGACTCGATGACAGAGTCGGTTACCCTTTTCTTCTGCGGAGACGATCAGAGACGGTGCCCACAGACATGGTGAGGTCTTTGCTGTTCCTGAGACCTCTAGGACAGGGGGCAAGCTCAGTTCAAGCCCTTGGAGATCTTTTCTTCAAGCAGGGGGACAAAGCAAGCAGCAAAGTCCTTTTCTCCTTTCCTTGGCAGCAAGTAGCTACTGCAGGCCAACCCCAGACAGCAAGCAGCACAGGGGCAGTATTCCTCCTGAGCTTCTCTGGCTCTTCTCCTTGGCAAAGGTTCCTCTTGATTTCCCAGAAGTAATCTAAAAGTCTAGGGTCTGGGCCCCTCTTTTTATACACACAAATCCTTTGTTATCTGAAGGCAGAGAGTGTCTGTACCCAGCCAAAACCAGTTCTGTCCTCACTGGTGCAGCTTCCTGGCAGGAGGTGGAGGCAGCATTGTTGAAGGCAGACCAGGCCCATTCAGGTGAAAGGAAATCTCCTCCCCCTAGTCTAAATGCAGCCCAGGTCTATTCAGCCCAGCCCTGACTCATCAGGCTCTCTGGAGCCACTGACCCTCTCCAGCCCCTGTCATCCAAAAGCCAGACATGCAATACACAAACCTAGCAGAGGCATACTGGATGGTTAAGCACGAAAATACCTACTTTCTAGAAGTGGTATTTTCAAATACAGAATGTAAAAATCACCCTCACTAAAAGATGCATTTTAACATTCTGAGTTCAGGCATACTAAACTTTATTTTCCTACCTTGTTCCCCCCGGGTAGTTAGGTTTATAAGATGTTATATACAAAGCTCCCCAATCTGTTCTATGGGAGCAGGTAGCCTTGCAATAGTGAAAAACGAAATTGGCAGTATTTCACTATCAGGACGTGCCACACACATCAGGGCATGTCCTACCTTTCACATACAATGCACCCTGCCCACAGGGGTACCTTGGGCCTACCTTAGGGGTGACTAATATGTAGAAAAGGGAAGGTTAGGCACATAGGCTCTGCAATGGCATGCCAGAGTTACATTTACAGGCTCCTTCTGTGGGTGGCACAATCAGTGATGCAAGCCCACTAGCAGCATTTGATTTACAGGCCCTGGGCACACACAGTGCACTGTACTAGGGACTGACTAGTAAATCAAATATGCCAATCATGGAAACACCAATTCATAACAACAATTTACAGGGAGAGCATATGCACTTTAGCACTGATCAGCAGTGGTAAAGTGCCCAGAATAAAAAAACACCAACAACAGGTCAGAAAAAATACAGGAGGAAGGCAAAAAGTCCTGGGATGACCCTGCAAAAAGGGCCAAGTCCAACACTGGTGCTTTTAGAGATGCAGAACTGGGTAAACAGAACTGTTTTTTTTCGCTACACTGGATTGCTTTTTTATTGAATGGATGTTGACTAGTTTACATACAAGCAGGTTCAGGATGATGTAAGGTGTTCCAATGATTTTGTAGCAGGTTTATCTAAACCAAAGTATAGATAAAAGAAATAGAATTTAAGAGAAAATTTGGAGAAAGAGATGAAGGAGATGGAGCTGGAGACCCATTGTTAATATGCAGTCTTTCGATCTGCCAACCTGTGGTTTCTCCACCCCATGCAGAGGTGGGAAAAAGCTAAGTCACTGTTTGAGTCTCTGGCTCCATCAGGAGTCAGTCTTTGACAGCAGCCCATGTACCACATGGCTGCCCACTTTACTGCATCAAAAGTCCAACCATACTCAGGGCAGGCCACTCATAGCACATTTTATTTACCAGTCTCACCCATGCACAAAATAGCAGGCCCAGGCAGGGATAGTCATTAGTGGCCCCTTGTGCAGGGAGAAAACCAATTGTGCATTATTGACATTAACTGATTATGCTACTGAAATACCCTTCTTTCCCCATTGTGGGAGTTGTTCCAGCAGGACAGAAGGCATTACCACGAAGTCTGCCATCACCTGATGGTCAACCCTGGATCAGAGTTTTGCCAAAATGCTTCACAGAACTTTCCGCTGCAAAATCCCAGCAGAGTCTGCACTGATGTTATCTTTAAATATATATTGGGCCACCCACCTTATTATAACAAGTGCATAAGCAGTTTATTGTGATAATACTTAAACTTGTACACAATTATCTCACCTACATTTGATGGCATATTTTAGGGTGATATCACTTAGCAGATGTTTGTACACTTATTTCACCTCCATCTACTCTGAGGCAAGATCACATGTATGTTTCCTATTTCTCTTAAAGTAAAGAGAACTCAGATGATACTCCCCAGTACAAATACAGGTGTTTCACTGCCCCTCTCCATCAAAGACACCAAATATTGATATTGATCAAATGCAGTGCTGCAAGCCACATCAATATGTATGACCTAAAGGGTGATCTCCTACCAGTAGTATCCTGTCAATTTCTTTTAACTCAATTAGCTATTTTTCCCTGATGTACAGAAACTGCAATGACATCAGGCTAAGTATACATTTAAAGAGGTACCTTCCATGCTTGTCTTTCTTTTGTATTGGTAGGTTCTGCAGACCTATTCTTTGTGTGACCATTATTACTGACAGTGTAGAGCCCTACTTATACAACAGTGACCTGTCATAGGTATCAGATTCAAACCTCTGGTCATGCTTAGGTCTTCATATGTGTAGAAAATAGTGGGAAAGATCACAGAGGAATTTCTCATCTTGTTCATTCGCTGGATGGGTGATTAGCCTTTAGATATAAACAGCATTGCAGTGAACCTTTTGTCATCTGTCCATTGAAGCCCTGTTGGCAGTCAGCATGCCCAGCATGGGGTGTGTACATTTATAGGCAGTTTATGATTGATGCACTTTGAGAGTAGGAAATACACTATAGAAACACAGATTTTCTTTATAACATTCCTTACTCTGGTCGACTGACTCTGAAGCAGTTCTGAATCTTGAACAATTTAACCATTCCTTAAGTGAAGAGATAAAAGCACTTGTAATCCATCATACCAGTGCCTCTGCTGTACTTAACATGTCTAAAGAGTGTGGCGAAGCAAACAACCCTCTTGGACCTGTTGGATCTCTACCTTATGCTGTGCCTGCTTGCTGTTTTTGTGACTGATGCCTAGCTGGTTACCTGCTCAGAGCATAGAGGATGCATAGACTGCCAGTGAATACTCATCTAAGCCGAGAGCAGAGCCACTGTGCCCTCATTTCTGTTCCTGGCTCTGTGAAGGAGGAGAGATAGATATTTGCAAGAAGATGCAGAGTGGCAATCAACCGCTAAAAATGTCAACTGCCAACTTCCAGAGAATGCTGCTCAGTAATTATAAATATGTAGAAAAATGTGAGACTCTTTTGGAAAAAATGGTGGGGTGCCTGCATTGATCCAAGCATTGTTCATCCTCAGTGCTCTACAAACCTCTCCATCAAATGATACCACAAGCTCAAAGAGAGGTGTTGAGCCATATCTGGCATTAGATTCTCAGACATACTAGCCACACAACTCTGAGCTCTACAAAAAGCCATCCAGAGGATCAATCAAGATTTCATTCAGCATTGACCAGTGAGTGGCACCTTTGCCACAGTGATTCAAATATCACACCTGACATTATTGAGAATGTGTCAGATAACATCTTAGAAACTACCCCAATGGTCAGAATGTAGCTCAAGAAACAAGATTGAGCTTGGATGTATGTGTGTCTTTGTAAAGCGCACATCTAGCTAAAAAGCAGCGGAGCACTATGTTAAATTTAGGCGCAATACAGGGGTAGTGATGAGGGTAAGTTTGGGAAAGATAGACGAGAAGGTGAAGAGAGATTTCAATTAATGGGGTGCTCAGTACCAGGAAGGGGGATAGTCGGGCGTCAATAGCATAGACAAAGGTACACAAGATAGGGTATTTCTTTCAGTAAAATTAGTTGTTACATTAAGACATTTTCATCTCCTCCCAGAGGTGGAGAAGGGAAGGAGTTTTTAGGATCTTGGTCATGATGGAATTTCAGCATGAAAAGGCCTGATGGCTAACCTTCTCCTTGTTGCACTTTTTTAATTTTCATGCCTGGCTGTACTGCTACTGCCAGTGTTGTGAAATGCACCAGAAATCTTAATCTGGGTTGAAACGTAAGGCAGGGTGTCTTAAATGTCTGTCTTGTAAATAAGGAGCAGGCACTGGATGTGATGCTGGCTGGCAAAGGGAGTCAATAGACTTTTTGGGTGTAGGTCAGCTGCAGTATTCTCTTGAGATGGTTAGCCATTTCACACAAATACTGAAAAACAGGGCACTGTCAATGTTGAGATGGGACGGGGCCAGTGTCTGCACATCAGATCTGAATTCTGTTTCTCGTGAAAGGCCTTTACTTTGCATAGCAAAAGAAGTTGATAATTGGGGTGTTCGTTTTTAGTATTCATGGTTGTGAGAAATTGTGTTGTTGGTTGCGTGGGTTGTTAACCCTGGTCAAGCATCAGCCACAATCCAGGTCAGGGTGAACCACAAATATCACTAAATTAACCTATGCTTAACCCTCTGGTAGCTTGGCACAAAAACAGTCAAGCTTAACTTAGAGGCAAGGTGTAAAGTATTTATGCAGCAAACAAACAGTAATAAAGTGAAAACATAACACAAAAAAATCCCACACCAATTTAGAAAAATATGTATATTTTAATAAATTATTTGACACAAAAACTATGATAGAGCTAGATTTCTCAAATTAAGCATTGCTTTATTTTTATGTTTCAGACAGACTGCATTTAAAATGGCACACAAATTTTGGAGCAAGTGAAAACACATGGCACATGCCTAGTCAAATGTTTTTTTAAAAGTGGCACTTTTGGTGCATGCAAAGTGAAAAACATAAAATGAGGCTTGGTCATAAATGCTTTCAGTCTGAAATGCTTGTGCTGAATTAACATGTGTTTTTGCAGTGTAGAGAAAACTTGTGATTTCAGTGGCCTCTTTAGCTTTGAATCATGGAATGTGTTCTCTCTTCCCAGTATCCTTTCCCTTATAATCTACACTCCCTGTTCCTGTCTCAAGAGACTTTGGCTTTGTTGCATATTTAGACAATGCATATTCAGTTCATAACACATCTTTTTATAATGTGTATTAATTAATCAACCATGCACCAACACTACACATGGGGCAAACGCATTTTGCATGAAAAGCTATCTAAAACATTAGAGCATGTTGCTATGAGTATGTATTAACTGTGTGCGCTTTCAAAATTTACACTAGTGCATGTTTTATGCTATGTTGTACATTGCACATTTTTGCATGTTGTGCACAAATATTAAGAAAAGCTGCTTTAAACTTATAGCTTTTGCTAGGTAATCATTTATACAGGGTATTAGTATGGGGAAGGTAAAACAATGGGTTTTATTTAGTAAATTAATACTATTTTGTGTTTGTTTTGTTTATGGGCCCACCATTAAATGGCTGTCTAAGAATCCAGCATGGCTGAGAATCGTGCTGAGAGACGCATGCGCAGAACCAGCTACATACTGCCAAGTGCCTCAAGTGAAGACCTGGTTCAAGGCCACCATGAACTGTACATTCTTGTTACCCTGCCAATGTATCAGTGTTTGTGGAATGTGTCCTTCCTGCATGCGATGTGACAGGAAGGAGGAAATAGACTGAAACATTTTTCCTAGTAAATGTTGCTAAAACATATAATTGTATTAATCATTAACGCTTCTTTTGTTAAAACTGGTGTGGGTTGGATTTGCCAATGAGAACAGGATGGTGAGACCCTCGTCATCTAAGCTATCCAATCAGGGTGCAAGCTTTACTGAAAATTGCAACCTTATTAGTATAGTCAGCCAAGAATTAGAGTATAAATAATGACCTCTTTAGGGGGCTTCGGGTTTTTTTTTTTTTAGAGGCTTTAGAAGCTTTAGGGGGTGCAGCCTGAGAGGAGATTGCGTCCGAGGAGAGACAGATGCAGGTGGGGGTTCTTGCTCATATTTTTTTAGAGAGTCCTTGCACGTCATATTTTTGGCAAGGCAGATCACATTCCTCTGTGGTCTGTGAAGGAGGGGCCTTTTCAGGAGCAGCGTCTCTCTGTGAACACAGAGAGGACAGATGAACAGACCAGGGCAGAGGGTGCAACTGATAGAAAAGGTTTAGAATTAGATGCTAAAACTCTAAGTTTATGCTTTGACTAACTAATTAGTTTTGAAAAGATTTGTCTTATGCATTTATTTCTCTTTATGGGAGATTTTGCCAATTATTAATTATTGATTAGCCTTGCATAATTCACTCTTGAATTATATTTCCTGAACTTTCTTTGGAGAATTCTGATTGACATTTGATTGCCTCATTCCCTTCCTTTATGGAATGTTTTGTATGCAACCTATAATATGTTCTGTATTAATTCTATTTTTCCTGTTTTCCAAATTCTGTAACCTGATTGATATTTGACTAATGAATAAAGGGTCAGAGAACCTTAACTTTTAACTAGAAAATAAGACCCTTTAAAATACTCACAACTCTCTTTATTGGCTTAAATATTAATTGCCTTTTTGTTTTTTATGTTTATGTAAAGTCTCCTGATGGTAATATACAGTGGCAAGGGTCCAGTACCTTTGCAGCGGTAAATTAGAAGGTAAATGAGGTTTTGCATTGAGAAATTACCGTGAAATTACCGCTGCATCAGTTTCTGGTAGCAAGAGGAAGGTTATTATCAATTAGTTTGGTGATTAAGGATTATTAATATCACCATCAACTATTTGACTAATGGTCCATTGACCTTAGGAAGAGAGTTGATCTGTGAAAATTAGTTCTAGAAAATAATTGCCCAAGTTAGATAAATGTCCAAGTCCTGATTCCTGACTCCAATGCTCAGAACCTGAAGACTGGCAAAGCAGTACTGGAAGGTGATACAAGAAGGCGATTGCTGGAGTGGTGTGAGTATCAATAGGGTTGTGAAATGTTGTTAATGTGCTAGGATGTATTTTTGAAGTGTTGAAAATAGTAAGGGTTTTGACTGTTGGTGAAAAGTTTGCTCATTTTTGACTTGATGGTTGTATTGATTATATTGGTAATTTCATAGGACAGAATTTTTGATTATTGATTATATGTTCTTAACATGAGAAGTTAGTGTCTTGTTTTATGTTGTCTGGAAGCACAGGTACAGTGATACCTGGAAATTCCCGGGAAAGGAATAGCGGGTGGTAAATGGAAGCCACACTGCAGTGAGGTTACTCGTCTGTTGGAATAACACTGAGAAGCTAGGTAGGGCTGGCAGTGTTACAACAGGGACCATATATCGTATAAAAGTGAGTGTGAATGGTAGCATAAGGATTTTACCTGCGAAGTCACTGGCTCTACTTCCCAAAGGGGTATCCAAGTAACAGGTCTTATCTGGAGCTTGAGTGAAGGGTAAGCGGAAGGGATTTACTCGCAGTGTTTGAAGAGTAAACAGAAGTTCTTACTTTGTGAAGAGTAAGCGGAATGTGTTACTTGCAGTGAAAAGAAATCTATCCTTTATTTAGTGGAGCAGACAGAGTAGCGAATGCTTTTATGTTGTTACTAACAGAATTTTGATTAAGAAAACTCAGAAAAATATTGCCGTAATATTTTGTAAAGGAGGAGTCAGTAGTAGGAGTTAAACTGACTGAAATTGAAACTGACAGCATTGGAGAAAAGAAATTGCATTGAACTATTGCAGGAATGAAAATGTTTGAAGGTTTAAAGAAGCTGTTAGGAGGTAAAGTGAAAAATTCGTTTTTAATTAGTGATGCTCCTGAAGGAACACCCGTGCATTTTATGTCTACCAATTTGGGACAAAATTCATGCATGTGGGTTCACCAATGGTGCAAGATTACTGAAAAAGAAGGTCCTATGAGGTTTCTAAAAGATGGTACTTTTGAATTGCAAATTATTGACAAATTAAGGGAAGTGTTATGTGAAATAAAAACACCATCTAGAGCTGCACAATTTGAGGCCTTAAGCATGTGGGAAAAGGCAGCAAGAGACAAAGCAAGTGAGGATAAAAGGTAAAGCACCAGATGCAGGAGAAGGAATTAATGATGATAAAAAGCTTCAAATAAATAATGATTCAGGGGATGAAATAATGGATGCATTGTTAACTGAGTGTCCGCCACTTTATGTGGTTCCCATTAAAAATATTGAAAATAGTGTACTAGTAAGTAGTACAGTGGCTACTGCTTCTGTTAAACAGAGAGAAACACAGATTGAAATAACTGTGCAGACATTTCAGATTGACCCACTACCTGTTGATTCAGCACTGACAGTGATACCTCCAGGTGTTACTGCTTTAAATGTGACTGATTCAGTCCAGATATCACAAACTACAGATGCACAGGCAATGCCTAGAAAAATTGTGACTGTCCCAATTAATATGGTCCCTACTCAAAAGGTTCAAACAGCTGCCGAAGGAGTAATTATGTCAGGGTTTATTTCAGAAACTCAGAATTCACAGATTATTGAACAGAAATTACCCCAGACAGTCCAAGCACTGAAAGGTGGGGGAGAAATAGTCTTTACAACACCAATAGCCCAGGGAAAAATGAATATATTTGAAGATGGGATTTTTCAAACCTGCTGTGAGGAAGCAGCAGTGCTTAAAAAGATAGAGAGCATGGGGGACCAAATTAACCCAGACCATGGAAAAGAGAAACAGCTTACTGGCCCATGCATCAAGCAAAATACCACTCGCTAAATTAGCGATTCGCTAAAATAGGCCGTTAGCGAGCGCAAAACCCGCAAGTGCAATGCATCAACCCCAATAGCGAAAAAACTACCCGTTCGCAAAAAATGCCCCGCTAATTTACTGATTCGCACATTTGCAAATCGCAAATAGCGAATACATCAATTGCGCACGCAAATAGCGAGTCGCAATTAAAGAATCGCAAAGGTATGCATCAAAAATCGCTATTAACGAATATCCCCAAATTCGCTATTTAGCATGAGCAGAATAAGGGGAATCTCAAACAGGAGGTAAATCTGATGAAACAGACAAAAAAAAAAAAAAAATTCAAACACAGGTGTAAACTATCTGAAACCCTTCAAAATGGCACTGGAGACCCCGTAACGTTTCCAAAATGGCAGCCCTCTACGTGCTTGCAAGGAGGATGAGACTTAATGCAGCAGCACAGCGCAGGAGGAGGATCCAGGAGAGGGTATTCAGAGTGCGCATTACATTGCTTGGCCAAAATGAGGAGGAAGTACATGACAAGTATCGTCTGGATCGTGCCATGATAATGCGCCTAATTGCTGACCTGGAACCACTACTGCAGCACCAGACCCGTAGGACAAATGCCATTCCTGCGCACGTCCAAGTCCTATGCAGCCTTCACCTACTGGCGTCCGGTAGTTTCCAGGGGGTCGTAGCGGTGGCCGGAGGCGTCTCACAAAGCGCACTTTCACGCTTCTTCCGTCGATTCATTGATGCCATGCTGACAATGATCCATACCCACATCACCTTCCCCACAACCCCACAGCAGTTGAACCAGACCAAACTGGAGTTCTACCAGTTGGCACAATTCCCCCATGTCATAGGATGCATTGACTGCACACATGTCCCCATCTGTCCCCCTCAGCCAACGAGTACATCTTCCGCAACCGGAAGTCCTATCACTCTATCAACGTACAGGTCGTGTGCAATGCCAAGCACATAATTACGGACATAGTGGCACAATTTCCGGGGAGCACACACGACTCATATATATTCCGGCACAGTGGCATCCACAGGCGTCTGCTCAACGGTGAATTTGGAGAGGGACACCTACTCGGTACATACATATTCCTATTTTTACATCATGATCCCATATGTAATTGCATTACTGCGGCTAATCCTTTGCTTCCCACCCTGTAGGTGACAGCGCATACGCCTTGCGGGAGTATATCCTGACACCCCACCTCAACCAGCAACACCACAGGAACGGCGCTACAACGCGGCACATATCAGCACCAGAAATGTGATTGAGAGAACGTTTGGGATCCTGAAGAGTCGCTTCCGGATCCTACATAAGACTGGTGGTGCATTGCAATATGACCCCGAGACCTGCTGCAGGATTGTAGCAGTATGTGCCATGCTGCACAACATTGCAACCCGAAGGGGGATCCCCATTGTGATGGACGGAAATGCCAACGGCCGGGATAACCAACCACCCGCACAACACCGACAGTCACATGTGCCAAACACAGCTGAGGGTCAGAGGAGGCGGACATACATCACACAACATCACTTCTGAGCCTGGTAAGAATGAGCCATCACAAAATGTCTTTGGATGCTAATGTTTTATTCACATAGGCACAGGTCAAAGTAAATATTCATGTTTCTGAAACATAACAGTGATTGCATAGGTTGATGAAATGATAAGTAATCGTTAACAGCACGGGAGTGCAATCCCAATATCTAAGTGGAACATGGGTACCCCACCATGGACAAAGAGGCAGGAATGCATGTCTAGCGCCTCTTGCCACGTACCCCCAGCCTCCTGTCGCCTGGCTCCTCGACATCACCCTGATGTGTGCCTGTGGCTGTTGAGCTGCGCGAACTGCGCCTCCTGCTAGTGGGCTCCGGCACGGATACGCTACTCATGCTCGATGCCTCCTCACTACCCTCTTCCCCCTCCAAGTTGCTAGCACTCACTGTCCCAGTCTGTAGTTGTTCCACAGCAGTGGTCACTTGGCCTAAGGCCTTAGCAACATCCCCGCAGAAATGTCCTAGGTCAATCTGCAGTGACACGGAGCGGCGTGACAAGACAGCAGTGCTGTTGCAGAGCTTGGTGATGGCCCTAGTATTCGCAGTGAGACGAAGCAAGCCCTGCCGATGCCTCCTGCGCTTAGTGCGTTGTCCTGCTATGACAGCGCGGGTGAGCTCCTGTAGGCTCTTGTTCATTTCCTGATTCCCCTCTGCAACAACTGTGGTTAGGTGACGCAGACAGTCTGACATTGTGCACATGTTTTTGGCAAGCTTGGAGATATGCAGGTTCATTGTGCCCATATGTCTCCCCCGCAGGCGCTGAACACGTAGCATCTGCGACTCAACCCCAGCATAGACATTCGGAGCCTCTCCTGATTCTGTCGCAATACTGCTCCTGGACCTGCGCAGTTGTCTGACTCGTCCACGTGCTGGTGTTGGAGCTGCTGAAGGGAGACGTGTCTGGCAAGGGACTGTTGGGGGTGCTGGGGTCGGCTCAGTTTCCATTTCCTGCAGTGCGGGTACATGTGGCCTGCGTTTTGCTGGTGGTGGTGGTGGTGGTGGTGGGGATTGAGGGTCCAGCGGGGTCTCTCCATCCGTCTCTGCTGGTGTCTCTGAAATCATGAGGCGCTCACTGTCATCTGAGTCCACCGGAGATGCATCTGTGTGTGAAACAGTGCATTGTTATTTTAGTTTGTTCCTCTATCTGTTTATCATTTTGCCTATTTTACACATTATAAATCACAGATTTGAACAAACTGTCGGACATGTACTGCTGGTGTCTATTCTTGCGCATTGGTGATTATCCATGCACACTTGGCTGACATGACTACAACTCCCATGATGCTGTTCGTATGTGAGGGTATATGTGTAATGGACTTCTTCCAGCACACTGTGATTTGCCTGGGGGGGATGTGCATGTGTATACAATTCGCAGCGTATTTGCGCAGGCATGCTTCTTACCTTGTTGTGTGGTTGCTGGGCCGGAAGTGTCCATTTGGGTGACTCCCACGACTGCCTCAGGCTCAATCGTCCCCTCAACGAGGTCCTCCAGGGCTGTGTTGGCGGGTACTTTTGATGGTCCCCCTCCTGTGCCAGCTGCTTCCTTCACCCTTTCTGCCATGCGCTCCTTGGCACGTTTTTGAGGTCGTACCACCTTTTCTTTAGGTCGTCAATGCTGCGGTGTGTGACTCCCACAGCATTTACCTTCTCCTTAATGCGCAGCCATATTTTGCGCTTCTCAGCCTCTGGCACCTTCAGGGACAACTTTCCAAACAGTTTGTCATGGCTGCTGCTCACCCCCTCTATCAGGTGTTCCAGTTCCCTCTCTGAGAACTTTCTCTTCCTCTTCCTGGGCGTGGCAGTTTTCTTTGCAGCATTGTTGTCCATCCTGGCTAGGTGTGGTGTAGCTGGATTGTGAGGGTGAAGTCTCTCAGCTCAGCTTCAGTCCTCTGCCTCCTCCTCTGAGCTCCTCAGGGCACTGAATGATGCATGGCCTGGATGACTTCCTGGTTGTGATGTCATCAGCCTGCTCCTGCTGCGACCCGTTTTTGCGAATTCGCTAATACCGATTTCGCTATTACCGAAATCGGTAATAGCGAATTCGGTAATAGCGATTTTCTTACTTTGCGAATCGCAATCGTATAATTGGGTTTATTTAGCGATTTCTAGCGAATCGCTAATTATTACCGAATATGTACATGCATCCCAAATAGCGATTTCTTATTAGCGAATCCTTATTTTTCGCTAATAAGGAATCGCTTTACCGAATTTTGATGCATGTGCCCCTTAGTGTTTTCAATTCAACATTTGAACATGAAGAAATTAACAGTCCATGCTGTTCAAATCATGAAAATGTGAACCAGTGTCAGGAAAAAGAATTAATTTCCCTGAGTAAGGAAACAAATACATGTGCAGTAACTACACATGGTAGACTGACCGATTTGGCTCAAAAATATGAAATTGATGTTTCAGGAAGTTTTCCATTTCAGAAAAGTTTCAGGGTACATATGAATGATGAGGCAAATGAGACAATGTGTTCTTTAGGAATGCATTTGCACCTTGCAGAAATAATAAAATATAATTTCAAATGCAATGGGTTTGAGAAATTAGGAGACAAGTGGGCAAGAAAACATGAGAAGAAAAAGAAACCACCAGACCTTGTTAGGGAAAATAATAAACAGGATGAGGGAGAAGCTTTTGCTTACTCATTGAGAGAAAAGGTGGGAGAAGTGCATGTTCATGTGCCACGGAACAAAAGTGAACTTGCAGCATTTCTGAACACATTCCCACAATTGAGAGACAAACTTATGCTGTGGTACCCACAAGTTGATGGATTTGTTGAAATTTTAAAAGAGTTGTGCATTAATTTGGAAATGTTCTTTGCCATTGCCATGCAGACTGAATTGTGGTTAGAATCTAAAGTTGTTGTGCAAAGGCCAGGTGAGGAGACAATGATAAGGGTTTGCATGAATGCACCATCATTTTCTGTTGTTATGGAGAAAAACGTAGCAGTGATTACTTTCCTGAAGGGCAGAGTGCCAGCAAAGGATGTTGATTGGGTACAGATTAAAAGAACACAGGATGGAAGTAAAGGTGTTTTGGTCTGTGCAAATTCAGGTATGGATGTTGTACTGCTGGAAAAGGTGTCCTTTTGCCATCTTTATAACAGATTTGAGCATTGGAAGAAGAAATTTAAATTTAAACATGATGCAGCAGTTGGAAATGTGCAAAAACAGAGAGAAATGCAGGTGCAAGATGTGTCAGCCAAGCAAATGCAAATATCAGTTCAGAAACAGGTACCAATGGCAGGAGTTTTTCAAGCCCAAATGGTCCCACAAAATATGGAAAATGCTAAAATTAATTTAAATAAGTTGTCCAGAGCAAATGTGAATTCTTTCCAGAAACAAAATCAGAACCCAGTTCAACAGGTTGCTATATTTGAAAATGAGAGTTTTAACCCTAACAATTCTGAATTTACCAAGTCCATTGTGAAAGCAGTGGAAGATCCAGACTAAGGGGCCGATTCCGATTCGGGCCGGAAATCTCTCCGACCGAGCCGGACCCGGAGAGATTTCCGACCGAATCGGACCCGTGCAGCCCGACCAAACGAGTACGATGCGCCCGTATGCCATCGGACTCGAGTCGGTCGGACTCCCATTGAAGTCAATGGGAGCCGGTCGTACAACGCGTACGTGGGCTCCCATTGACTCAATGGGTGCGAGGCGGACAAGGGCGCCCCCTACAGCGTGTACGCGGCGAAGCGACTCGCACCGTACACGCACATGTAGGGGCGACTCGCGCGGCTACGCCTACAGGGGGGTCCGACACGGACCCCCAAAGTACGGCTCCGACTGCTCTTTCGAACCGGAGTGCGCGGCTCGGTCGGACTGCTCGCGGCGCCCATCGTACTTACCCGGCCGGGGAACGTCTCCATTGCGGGGTGCGAGTCGAGTGCCAGCGAGTCGGTCGGTGCGGTTAGACCCGGGAACGAGTCGGTCGGAGCGGTCGGGACGCCCGGACGAGTCGGTCGGCAATTTCGCATCGTACTCGCTCGCCCGGACGCGCGTACGAATCGGTCGGGAAATAGGGCTCCGAATCGGATCCGGATAATCCGAATCCGATTCGGAGCCCTACCGGCCGAGATCGGAATCGGCCCCTTAGTTGTAGGAATTTTAAAAGGAGAAATTACAAACCCAGTTTTAGAAGAATTTGCACCAAAAATAGGCCCATTTGAGGAAAATTACCAATTTGTTGTTTGTGACTCAGGCCTGGCAGGAAAACAATTATTTTACAAATTAAACAGCACAGATTACTGTACACTAGATGATGTTAATTTTCAGATTCCTGATGAGGATGCACATTTTAAAATGGCCCAACAAGAGACAGCTGTAGCATTGTTTTCAGAAAAGACAGTTGAAAAATTACCTTCTGATTTGAAAGAAATAATAAACACAGAAGTAAGGGAGTTCACAGAGAAAGATGTCAGATTAATAAAATGTGCAGACCATGTCTTATTCAAATTAGAACCAGATGACATGTATTCAAGAACACCATCAGTTGCAGAAATTTTACCCATAATTGGAGATAAACTGAGTAAAGTATTTTTCATGGAATTGATTGGAAGTTTATGTAACTTTCTGATCACAGGTTCACAGAAACTAAATGAAAAGAACAGATTAGTGCAGGAGATTAATAGCATAATTTTTCCATGTTGTCCTGTGGTACCGAATCCAGCCAATATATTTTTTCACATTCCATGTGCTGAAGAATGGCTTACTGTTATTGATTTTTGTCAAGTTCATGTCACAGTGCCATTGCATGAGAATAGTCAGGAGTACTGTCAAAAAGAAAATGAATGTCTGGGACACATAATTGGAAAGGGAGCTAGAAAGGTGTCACCAGAGCATGTGGAAATAATTCACCAGATGAATCCACCTCAAATTCAGAAAGAAGTCAAGATGTTTTTGGGAATGGTTAGCTGCTGTAGAGAGTGGTTACCAAACCTTTCCCTAGTGGCTAAGCCTTTACTGAGGCTGACACACAAGGATGTGTCTGATCCGCTTCCATTGGACAACAATTGCACCAAAGCATTCCTAGAGTTGAAAGAGAAAAAGTGTCGCGCCCCAGCACTAGGAATGAAAGTTTATTTAAAAGAAAATACACCAATTTGCAGTGAGAGGGAGGGCTGCGCTCTCTCAGTGCCTGTTCAAAAACATGAATGTGTTCAAGGGTCTGTGATGTATTTCCCAATGACCTTTGATCCCAACATCAATGAAACTGAATATGAGTGTCTAGATGTCATGAAAATATGCATAAAGCCAAGATCAGACTTTAAGGATGAACGTCTGATTCAGCCCAACAATGTCCATTTTGTAGATGGCCCATATTTGAAAGGTAATAATGACACATTAAGAGCAGCACATGCTGTGCTTCCTATACATTATGTTGTCAAAGCTTCATGGCTTTCAGTAGTTACCTCAGCCCAAAATTCGAAATTGATTGCCCTTACCATAACATTTCAATATATCTGCTCAAATGGGAGTCACTGTTGTCATGGGAGAGAGAATTGCTAATTCAGTTGCACAAAATTGTGTTCTGTTAGCATATACATTCAATGGAATCTTCACAGGTGAATTAATAGAGGCTCAAGAAATTGTTTCAGAAGCAGAACAACAGGGTTGTATCAGAACTGTTTTTGAAAAAAGTGACAACTGCATAGTAGCAAATGTATTATTGCAAAAACTGATGCCCAGGTATAGATTGCCAGTTTCTCTGAAATCAGATCATAATGAGGTTTCAAAGATGATGAGTGCAGAACAACAGATTGGACAAAGATTCGATTGTAGCCATCAGCCTGAAGTTTCAAGCATAATAAAGCAACACAAAGACAGCACAGAGTTACACTTTGCAAAAGACTGTGTTTCAGCATCACCGAAGTGGCTTGAAAATGAACATGCAAATGCACTTGTGAAAAACACAGATGAAAAGACTAGCCATTGCTGTGAAGGTCTGACTGATGTGGAGCGTGCAGTTTCTCACCAGATTGCAGCTGCTACACAAGATCTGCATAATGGATGGTGCAACGACTTTGATCTGAGAGATGCTGTGAAATGGAAAGGCCTGTTCCAAATGATCCTGGCAAAGACTGTTGTGAAATGTGGTGGCCTTCCAAATTGGGTGTATGCCTCTCACACACGTATGGTCCTGTGTCCCCCTGATAAAACAGCTCCTCTTCAAGAAGAGATGCCAGCAGTGGTCAAAAGTCCACAGAAGAGGGTCAGTCAAGCTGTAAGGGAACACACAGAGTCTGAAGCAGCACTAGAGAAAACTGAAGTGGCACTGGAAAAGCAAAAAGTGGAAACTGACTCAGATGAAAGCGGTGTCCAAAGGGTGAAAGAGTCAGATGCAGCCTCTGAAGAAGAAATTAGTGCTGTGGGCCTACGAGTGGAGGTAGGAAAAAGCTGGCTGAAAGGGTATCCAAAACGTCTGGAGTGGTCCTTTGAAAAATCATTTGCACCCATAGCTGAAACATCTGAATCTGATCAAAGTGAAAATAAAAGTGAAAGGCTTGGATTGAAAAAGTGCAAAGAATTGATGGTGCTCTGTCAGAGTTTCTCAGCACCTGAGTGGTCAAAATGCATGGAAAAAGTACAGAATGCCACTTTGAATGAACTGTATGAGCCACCCTGATGGCAAGCTGGTGACAAAGAGAAAAAGAAAGGCTGAAACAATAACTGAGAATTGTCAAGAGCTGAAGAGAAAAGAATCTTTGAATGATGAAAGAAAAAGAAAGAAGAAGAAAATAGAAAAGAGAACTGTCCTGTTGAATTTTCCTTTTATTATTTTAGTTACTTATTTTAGAGAAGACTAACAGTTCCAAGAAGCTACTTACAGAACTCTGCACTAAACATTTGAGCTTGGCTATATATGATCTGATTACAGACAAGACTTGTGTTTGCCTTAGAAATAGAAGTAAAATTGTTATATGCTCAGCTTTTGCAATAAAAATGTCACTTGTGAAAATAAATAAGTGTGATGATCTACAAATCATTTGAGGTATCATGATTTGTTATCATCAAAGGGTGAGTTGATAGAGCTAGATTTCTCAAATTAAGCATTGCTTTATTTTTATGTTTCAGACAGACTGCATTTAAAATGGCACACAAATTTTGGTGCAAGTGAAAACACATGGCACATGCCTAGTCAAAAGTTTTTTTAAAAGTGGCACTTTTGGTGCATGCAAAGTGAAAAACATAAAATGAGGCTTGGTCATAAATGCTTTCAGTCTGAAATGCTTGTGCTGAATTAACATGTGTTTTTGCAGTGTAGAGAAAACTTGTGATTTCAGTGGCCTCTTTAGCTTTGAATCATGGAATGTGTTCTCTCTTCCCAGTTTCCTTTCCCTTATAATCTACACTCCCTGTTCCTGTCTCAAGAGACTTTGGCTTTGTTGCATATTTAGACAATGCATATTCAGTTCATAACACATCTTTTTATAATGTGTATTAATTAATCAACCATGCACCAACACTACACATGGGGCAAACGCATTTTGCATGAAAAGCTATCTAAAACATTAGAGCATGTTGCTATGAGTATGTATTAACTGTGTGCGCTTTCAAAATTTACACTAGTGCATGTTTTATGCTATGTTGTACATTGCACATTTTTGCATGTTGTGCACAAATAATAAGAAAAGCTGCTTTAAACTAATAGCTTTTGCTAGGTAATCATTTATACAGGGTATTAGTATGGGGAAGGTAAAACATAATGGGTTTTATTTAGTAAATTAATACTATTTTTGTGTTTGTTTTGTTTATGGGCCCACCATTAAATGGCTGCCTAAGAATCCAGCATGGCTGAGAATCGTGCTGAGAGACGCATGCGCAGAACCAGCTACATACTGCCAAGTGCCTCAAGTGAAGACCTGGTTCAAGGCCACCATGAACTGTACATTCTTGTTACCCTGCCAATGTATCAGTGTTTGTGGAATGTGTCCTTCCTGCGTGCGATGTGACAGGAAGGAGGAAATAGACTGAAACATTTTTCCTAGTAAATGTTGCTAAAACATATAATTGTATTAATCATTAACGCTTCTTTTGTTTAAACTGGTGTGGGTTGGATTTGCCAATGAGAACAGGATGGTGAGACCCTCGTCATCTAAGCTATCCAATCAGGGTGCAAGCTTTACTGAAAATTGCAACCTTATTAGTATAGTCAGCCAAGAATTAGAGTATAAATAATGACCTCTTTAGGGAGCTTCGGGTTTTTTTTTTTAGAGGCTTTAGAAGCTTTAGGGGGTGCAGCCTGAGAGGAGATTGCGTCCGAGGAGAGACAGATGGAGGTGGGGGTTCTTGCTCATATTTTTTAGAGAGTCCTTGCACGTCATATTTTTGGCAAGGCAGATCACATTCCTCTGTGGTCTGTGAAGGAGGGGCCTTTTCAGGAGCAGCGTCTCTCTGTGAACACAGAGAGGACAGATGAACAGACCAGGGCAGAGGGTGCAACTGATAGAAAAGGTTTAGAATTAGATGCTAAAACTCTAAGTTTATGCTTTGACTAACTAATTAGCTTTGAAAAGATTTATTTGTCTTATGCATTTATTTCTCTTTATGGGAGATTTTGCCAATTATTAATTATTGATTAGCCTTGCATAATTCACTCTTGAATTATATTTCCTGAACTTTCTTTGGAGAATTCTGATTGACATTTGATTGCCTCATTCCCTTCCTTTATGGAATGTTTTGTATGCAACCTATAATATGTTCTGTATTAATTCTATTTTTCCTGTTTTCCAAATTCTGTAACCTGATTGATATTTGACTAATGAATAAAGGGTCAGAGAACCTTAACTTTTAACTAGAAAATAAAACCCTTTAAAATACTCACAACTCTCTTTATTGGCTGAAATATTAATTGCATTTTTGATTTTTCATGTTTATGTAAAGTCTCCTGATGGTAATATACAGTGGCAAGGGTCCAGTACCTTTGCAGCAGTAAATTAGAAGGTAAATGAGGTTTTGCATTGAGAAATTACCGTGAAATTACAGCTGCATCAACTACAAAAATCCAATCAGGAGAACCAAAGTTATGATTTAAAAATTTTTAAAGTAAAAACACGTACCTAAAAGATCAAAGCACCAACCGCAGACCTCTAGTCGCGCAAGCCGAAAAACATGGCCGACCACGATGGATCGCGAGTCGGATACAAGAAGTGTATTGGGCCCATTTGGCGCTTACCTTCGACTTAGAAATAATTTCAGCAAACATTTTCTGAGAAGGTAAAATTCAGTGGGGCAGGGCTGCAGATGGAGGAGGCGTCTTTGTCAGGCAGCCGCTGTATAAAGTTGGGGTGAAGATCTCCATGTTAGGACTTAGTCTCTTTTTTGGAAGTCATAAATCTCCAGCTGGACGAGGCTGGAGGCTGTAGCTGGCAAAGGCTCTACAAGGCTGGATACCCCTTTAGCGAAGAACTGCTGAATATGATTTGCAGCTGCAGGGAAGAACCTAGCGGAAGCTGCTGCAAACTCAGGCCAACCAGTGATGCACCACGGGTGGATAGATGAGCAGGTTTGTCCCAGTCTACTCTCTCATAGCGGTTTTTAGCCAAAAATGTTCTAAATCCAAAGTTTTGTATTTTGGCTATTTTAGCACCTTTAGTAGCACTTCCAAGGGTCCAACACTGGAGAGGCACCAATTGAATCATTGCGACTCATTCAGGCTGGGTCCAGGTGTGGGTTCAAGATGTTTGGAGCCTTTTGTATCCCTGAGGCTCTGACCAGGAGATCAGCCAACTAGCCCTTGGAGTCATTCTGAGTCCAGAGCTCAAGCAGCAGGGCAGGTCTCTAAGGATTCAAGGCAGGCTTCAGGCAGCAGATCAGTCCTTCCAGACGCACCAAAGGAGCCTTCTAAAGTGTACAGCAGGCCACAGCAGCAGACAGTCCGCTGACAGTCCGTCCACGTGTCCAGAAAGTGAACTGAAGAGTGGGTCTGAGGGTCCTATTTTTATTCCTGGTGCCTTATTTGAAGTAAGAGATGTTTCTAGAGAATTCCCTTTGAAGTGCTTGGAATTTCCTGCCTTCCCTGCCCTGTCTTCATTCTGGCTGTCTGAACAATGAGGTAGTCTAAAGTCCTTTGTGTGAAGGCAGGGCACAGCTTATTGACTTGTAAGTGGGGCTGTGCCCAGCTTTGCCCCCATCCTGTCCTGCCAGTGACGGCCACCCTTCCAGGCACACCTAATCTCTCTATTGTGTGGCTGTCTAGAAGGTATAAACAAAGTCCAACTGCCAACTACACCCAGTTATATGACCCAGGAACAGGCTGCAGGCACAAGATAGATAGGATAGGAAAAATGGCAACTTTCTAAAAGTGGCATTTTCAAACTTGGAACTTAAAATCAGGCTTTACATGATTTTAAATTACAATTACTTTAAACACCAAACATAAAAAGCTTATCTACTCTCATGCCCTAAGGCCTACCTACTTTTGCAATAGTTCCTGTTTGCTTTACTGCAAACAGGCCCAGAAATGCAATGTGTCATGGCAAATCCAAGATGGTGAAGGTCTTCAGCCACACTAAACTTGGGCTCTGAGGTTGAGGGCATGAATGAGGAGTGCACCATAGTAATCCTAGTGTTCTCCTTATCTAACACTAGAATCCAGTACCCACAACAAGCCCATAGACAGCATTCTGGTAGGAGAAAAACAGAGACCACCAGCAACCAGACAGGGGATGCACAAGGTATGTCCCGGCCTCCTGTATGCTCCCTTTGAAGGGCACAGAACTTTTACATGTACTTCAGACAGGCCTCTTATACAGGATTAGACATTGTGGTGCCCACCGGAGAGACACAGCCCCCATCTTGTATGCTCTTTTGAGCTCAGGGAAGTCATATCTACCCTTTCAGGCCAGCCTATTGTCAGAAAGGCCAGACTGAAATGCCACTAACCTTCAGGGTCCACCAGCAGGAGTGATGGCGCAGAATAAATCTGACTATTCCCTTCTATACTCCCTCACAAAGAGCGCAGATAAACACTGCTCCATAAGGCAGTACACAGGGGGAAAGGGGAAGTGGAGAAAATAAAAAACAAGGCTGTAGAGCAAGTCGGGAAGGCCTCGGGTTGCGTATCCCTCTGTGAAAGTGGAAGCGTCCCTTTTTCTGGGGAGAGCAAAGAGGAGACAACAAGGTAAGATCATACACTCCCCTAGCGCTAGGAAACCCCCCACTAAACCAGCATCAACATATAGACAACACTGTTATATGTACTCACATCCTGATCTCAAACAGCCATCTCAAGGAAACAAATCACCATGTCAAACAAGGGAGTAAGTGCAATCCATGGAGAGAGTTTGAGTAATGTCATTCAGGTGAGAACGAAATAACTCCTAAGGAGGCAGAGCTGAATCCTCAACTGACTACTACGAAGTAGAAGGAAGAAACGCCTAATACCACCTAATGCTACAGCACAGAAAATAGACTTATCTATCACGTATTGCAGTGAAGGTGTAGAAGCACCCTCCCTCTGTTACGTCACAGAAGGAGGTGCCAGGATTCCGGAGGTGCTGAAGGCGCTGTAAGGTTCCAGCGGGAAAGGCGTACAAGAGAGTCTGTATCCACAGATAACTCCAAGCGTCTTCAAAGGCACTGATAAGCTCCGAAAACAGGAGCGGGAAAGTGCGGCCAGTTGACTCTGCCGCAAGCCCAGCATCCACTGGACACAGGTCAGGAGACCGCAGGGCCGGAAACAGGCAGTAGCGAAAAGGCGCCGGAGCAACGCCTCCACCCTGCCGTACAGCGAGACAGCCTGCAGGCAATCCACCCACAGGGCCAGTGCGAAGAGCTCAGGAAGTTCAACGATTGTCAAGCACTGGATATTTGCGGGGGTGGAGCTTATATACCAAGCAGGAACGAAGCACCAGTTGCACATCAGGGGTGTTCTGGGAGATGTAGTTCACTCGCTCTCTCTGGCCCAATCATACACTTCCCAGTCATAGAAGAATAGAGGTAAAGAGGGGTAAGGAATTGCATGTTCTCCTTCCTCTTGTACCTCTCTGATGACAGAGAACCATGACACCTATCTTGTGCTCCTGAGAAGAATTTCACACCTCTTTCACACCTTTTCCCATTCTTAGTACAGGCTGGTAGTTGGCATTGGCTATTGCTAATTAGCCTTCTGACAGTTTATGCAGGTAAAGGGTAATCAAACATTACAATTGAATTGGTTTTTAATAACTATTAAAAATAGTGGTTTGATTATTTTTCTAGCTGGTCTCATTTCTGAGATACAGTATTAGTATTTTAATCTTTAATTTTCCACATAGACCAGCTAGGCCTGCGACAGTGAAAGTAGCTTTTAAGGGCTTGTGAAGATAGGTACATGGTAACATTCATTTTTTACATGACCCACGTTTAAATACCATGTACTCTACCTTGTGGCCTACAAGGCTTACATAGGGGTGATTTACTAATATTTATATGGGAGTTTTTTGCCTCTTAAGAAAGTTATATTAATAGGTCACACTGCTGGTTTTACACTGCAACATTCACGCTACAGTGGCAGGCCTGAAGCAATGTTTTCCTTTATCATACTAGTAGATGGCACAATAAGGGCGGCAGTCCACTGGTGACATGTTTACTTACTATGACATAGGTGAATAGTTTACACCCGTCGTACTCATAGTACGGCCCGCGGGCCGCCAGCGGCCCGGCAGGCCTTCATTGGCGGCCCACGGACCTTGCCTTGCAGTTTCCACGGCCGGCAGTAAACACAGAAGATGACCGCAGGAGCATACGTAGTGAATACGTATTAAATAGGTATTCACCACTTATGCTCCTGCGGCCATCTTCTGTGTTTACTGCCGGCCCTATGACGTCAGGGCACCTTCGGAAAGCTTCACAAAAGGCCCTTTAAAAGTCAGCTGTAAGCGCTTTCACAGCTGACTTTTAAAGGGCCTTTGGAAAGCTCCTAGTTTGGACAAAGACATATAGAGGCGCAGAGACAGATAGAGGCGCAGAGACAGATAGAGGCGCAGAGACAGATGGAAGCGCAGAGACAGATAGAGGCGCAGAGACAGATAGAGGCGCAGAGACAGATAGAGGCAGAGAGACAGATAGAGGCAGAGAGACAGATAGAGGCAGAGAGACAGATAGAGGCAGAGAGACAGGTAGAGGCAGGGACAGGTAGAGACAGGGACAGGTAGAGAAAGGGACAGAGACAGGGACAGAGATAGAGACCATTAGCTTTTAAAAACTGCACCGCCGATTTGATTTTTAACCAAACAGATTTTAAACTGCACCGTCTTTGATTGAAATTGATTGAACAGCTGAAATCTGCTGAAGGCTTGCACCATTAGCTTTTAAAAACTGCACCGCCGATTTGATTTTTAACCAGATTTTAAACTGCACCGTCTTTGATTGAAATTGAAATTGATTGAACAGCTGAAATCTGCACCGTTATTATTGTTATTAATTTGCCAGAAACAGTTTTAAAAGCGCCGTATATCACGTGATTTGTACTGTGATAGCATTTACACATGTTAGAAGTGAAAGTTGCTAAATGCTGACAAAGTTAAAACCATTAGCCACAGCTTAGGGCAGAAGCGCACTTACCCGAAGGGCGGGGGAAACAGGAAACCGACACGTAGCTCCTCGCGCGAAAACCGGAAGTCACCGGGGGTAGCGCTGAGGGAGGAGCCACGTCAGAATACAAAAACGGGGCCGCTGCGCGGCACCCGAATGGATTGATTGCCTTGCCTGCACTTTACTCCTAAGGATAGCCACAGCCGAGCTGCTGAAGGCTTGCACCATTAGCTTTTAAAAACTGCACCGCCGATTTGATTTTTAACCAAACAGATTTTAAACTGCACCGTCTTTGATTGAAATTGAAATTGATTGAACAGCTGAAATCTGCACCGTTATTATTGTTATTAATTTGCCAGAAACAGTTTTAAAAGCGCCGTATATCACGTGATTTGTACTGTGATAGCATTTACACATGTCAGAAGTGAAAGTAGCTAAAAGCTGACAAAGTTAAAACCATTAGCCACAGCTTAGGGCAGAAGCGCACTTACCCGAAGGGTGGGGGAAACACGAAACCGACACGTAGCTCCTAGCACGAAAACCGGAAGTTACCGGGGGTAACGCTGAGGGAAGAGCCACGTCAGAATACAAAAACGGGGTCGCTGCGCGGACGCGCGCCGAAGGCGCTCCTAAGGCAAGCCCGTCGGCGCCCGTCCGGGTCCAGGGGCCAGAACCCCTGGTCCTCTTACCCCACAAATAACACTACCCCGCACTTACTCAAGAAATAGACTCTTTGAGCTGGCAAAAGAGCAGAAAACCAAGTGCCACATGAAACTATCTCCAACTGAGTTGGAGGGACCTTTCACTTGCCTCAACTGTAAATGGACAAGCGAAGAGGTTCAGCCTACTCCCATCAAGACAGTAACTAATCGCAAACCTGGTGACCAGGCTTTGAATTGTATCTACTTTAACTCCCGATCACTCCCAAAACACAGTATCGAGGTATGGGAAACTCTAGATGAGCTAAACCCAGATTTGGCTTTCTTTACTGAAACCTGGCTTGACGACAATAACACATCTGATATTGTCGCTGCCCTACCACCCGATTACAAAATTCTAAAACAGAACAGGAAAGGCAAGAAAGGTGGAGGTACCGCCATCATATAAAAAAAACACCTCTCCTGCATCACCACCACCACTACTCAAATAGATACGCTTGAAATTCTAGCGTTCTCAGTCTCAGAAAGAGAACACCTATTATTGGAAGGGGCAGTTATTTACAACCCCTCTGGTTTCTACCCCGAACTAAGCACTAACTTACTTTCCCAACTCCTCCCTCTCTGCCTAAAACAGAATCAGTTTTTAATCATTGGAGACTTCAATCTTCATTATGAAAATATCTCAAACCCCGGGGTCAAACACCTGGAAGACGATATGGCAATAATGCAACTCACCCAGCTAATCTCTGAACCTACCCATATAGCCGAACACACCCTGGACCTACTGTTCACCAACATAAAAGACACTAACATTCTTGAGATAAAACCACTGCCCTGGACAGATCATACATTGATCTCCTTCTCAATCAACCTACCAAACAAACATCTTAGAATGGAACCAACATATCAGACATGTAAAAGAGCTTGGAATTTAGTCACCCAGGAATCTTTTTCCAACCACTTCACTCATTGTGAACCCTCTACACAGCACTGCAAATCCGTTAACACATCGGTACTGCACCTACAACAAGAGATAGAAAAATCACTGATTCAATGCGCCCCCAAACGCGTTAGTAATATAGTTAACAAACCTCGCTCGGAAAAATGGTACACACCAGACTTAAAGTTAAAGAAAAGGAAATGCAGATCTCTCGAGCATAAATGGAGGCATTCCAAAAACAGCGTAGATAGACAAAGTTATCTAGCCGAACTGAAAAACTACCATGCTGCACTGAAAAAGGCAAAAACAAACTATTACACAAAAAGAATCGAAGACAATGGCAGTTCCTCTAAAGAACTATACAAGGTTGTTCGAGAACTCTGTAATCCCTCTAACCTGGCACAAACTATGGAACCCACGGTAGAGAACTGTGAATTGATCAATAATTTCTTTATTGATAAAGTGTCAAAAATGTACATGTCCTTTGACAATGCATCTGAAGATACCAATACTGATTGGGAAAGTCTAGCACCCAACCCCCTGGCCCAAGCCCATCTAGACGCTCTGACTCCGTTCACGGAAGAACAGGTAGCCAAAGCAATGTCTGAGGTCAAGGCAGGATCACCACTTGATCCCTGCCCATATTACATCTTTTCACAACTAGGGTCAGTTCTATGCCCTTATGTCACCAGAATCTTTAACGAATCCCTAGAATCAGCCTGTTTCCCAGACATATGGAAAAAAACAGTGGTCTTCCCATTATTAAAGAAAGCAGGCCTTAAAATTCATGATCCAGCAAACTACCGTCCCATATCCCAGCTACCATACCTTTCCAAGGTCCTGGAGCGTTTAGTGAACAAACAACTGACTACCTTCTTGGAGTCTAACAACTTACTTGACCCTTCTCAGACGGGTTTTAGGACCAATAACAGTACTGAAGCCACCCTATTAGCCATATCAGACAACATCAGACTACTTGTCGATGAGGGCAGAGCCGTAGCATTGATCCTATTAGAGCTTAGTGCAGCTTTCGATACTGTCTCCCACACCAATCTATTACAAATTCTGCACAAAAATGGGATCTGCCATAAAGCCATAGCATGGTTCGCATCATTTTTGAAATATCGCACACAAACAATTCAAAGGGGATCTTGCTCCTCTAACGCAAAAAGCGTCAAGCACGGGGTCCCCCAAGGAGCGACCTTGAGCCCCACCCTTTTTAATACATACGTTTCATCTCTGGCAGACATCAGCAGGAAATGGGGATTTGAAATCTGCTCATATGCTGATGATACGCAATTGGTGATTCCCCTTACAAATAGGCTGTCGAATATCGACACTAAGAATAACCTCATAAACTGCCTATCGGAACTCGCAGGTTAAATGTCCAAACACTGTTTAAAATTAAACGCCGAAAAGTCGGAGGTCCTACTTTTCGGAGGAGCCCATACAATCTGGGACGACAGCTGGTGGCCCCAGGCTTTGGGCACCGCCCCTGTACCTAAGCAGTTTGCAAGAAACCTGGGCATCATCTTCGATGATGCCTTATCTATGCAAAGACAAGTCCACACGTTCTGTGGAAAGGGCTTCGCCACCCTAAAACTTCTCAGAAGCCTTTTTCCATGGATTGCCCTAAAATGTAGAAAGTTGGTGACTCAAGCTCTGTTTCTGAGCAGGCTGGACTACGGAAATGCCCTTTATGTGGGCATGGCCGATTATCTGTTCTCCCGCCTTCAGGTGGTTCAGAACGCTGCCGCCAAGCTAATTTGCAATAAAAAGAAATTCAGCTCGGCTTCCAGCTGCCTAAAAGAGCTTCACTGGCTTCCAGTAAGACAAAGAGCTAGTTTCAAACTCCTGTGTTTTGCACACAAAACACTACATAAAAAAGGCCCTTACATCCTACGAGATAGGGTAGAATTCCATGTTCCTTCACGGAACCTAAGATCACGCTATCAGGCCTTAGCCTCAGTCAAACGCACAAACAAGGTCAGAATGGGTGACAGATCTTTCTCTAAGGCAGCAGCGGTACTATGGAACAACCTCCCACTCGATCTACGCCTTACGGACAATTATGTACTCTTCAGGAAAAAACTGAAAACCACTTTCTTTCCTAGATACTAAAACTACCTATAATTTAGACCAAGAGTAATCCGTTTAGCATTTGCATTCTCTCCTAGCGCCGTGATGTCCCTTGGGATGATTGATGCGCTTTATAAATACCAAAAATACAAAATACAAATACAAATAGAGACAGGGATAGACAGGGACAGAGACAGACAGGGACAGACAGGGACAGAGACAGGGACAGACAGAGAGACAGGGACAGACAGAGACAGGGACAGACAGATAGAGACAGGGACAGACAGACAGGGACAGACAGATAGAGACAGGGACAGACAGACAGAGACAGGGACAGACAGACAGATAGAGACAGGGACAGACAGGGACAGGGACAGACAGAGACATGGACAGAGACAGATAGAGACAGGGACAGACAGACAGGGACAGACAGATAGAGACAGGGACAAACAGACAGATAGAGACAGGGACAGACAGATAGAGACAGAGACAGGGACAGACAGAGACATGGACAGAGACAGATAGAGACAGATAGAGACAGAGACAGGGACAGACAGATAGAAACAGGGACAGACAGAGACAGGGACAGACAGATAGAGACAGGGACAGACAGGGACAGACAGAGACAGGGATAGACAGATAGAGACAGAGACAGATAGAGACAGAGACAGATAGAGAGATAGAAGATAGAGAGATAGAGAGACATAGAAGATAGAGAGACATAGAAGATAGAGATAGATAGAGATAGCTAGAGATAGAGAGATAGCTAGGGACAGATAGAGAGAGATAGAGAGAGATAGAGAGATAGCTAGGGACAGATAGAGAGAGATAGAGAGATAGAGATAGAGAAAGATAGAGAGAGATAGAGAGAGATAGAGATGGAGATAGAGAGAGAGATAGATAGATAGATGTGTATATGCCGGGTCTGGTGGCTCAGTGGACGAATGCGTCCGCTGCAGGGGCCTGTGTTCAACCTCATGGTCACAGGTTTTTTTTCTTGTCCTAGCCGTGCCCCCCTCCCGCACTGACCCCGCCCCCACCGGTGTGGCCCTCGGCCACAAAACACACTGTAAATTTGGCCCCCGAGAGAAAGTTTGTGAGTACCCATGGTTTACACCATATAATACGGACTTATAAGAAAGTTAAGTAAGTCAATCAGGGATTAGCCAATGTCTACATGCTTAGGGTTCAGAACACATACACTGGGCACTGAACAGCAGTGCAGAGCCTAAAACCATGAACAAAATTCAGCAATAAAAATTAGGATGTCCATACAAAAGTAAGCATAGGGCTAGGAGGTGGATGCTATCCACAGTAAGAAGACCAGAGGGACCTTGGTTACTTGTTTTGACAAGATAGGACCATTTAACCACCACTGGTCTCAACATCTACATGGCTCCACTCGCACGCATTGCCCGACAGCACGACCTCAACATAATCTCCTACGCCGACGACACTCAACTGATCCTCTCCCTCACCAAGGACCCCCTCACCGCCAAATCCAACCTCCACGAAGGAATGAAAGCCGTCGCCGACTGGATGAAGTGCGCCGACTTAAGCTGAACACAGACAAGATGGAGATCCTCATCCTCGGCTCCAACCCATCAGCCTGGGACGACTCCTGGTGGCCCTCGTCACTAGGGGCACCCCCGACACCAACCGACCACGCACGCAACCTGGGAGTCATCCTCGACTCAACGCTCACCATGACCAAGCAAGTCAACGCAGTCTCCTCCTCCTGCTTCAACACCCTCCGCATGCTCCGCAAGATCTACAGGTGGATCCCGACAGACACGAGAAGAACAGTCACCCAGGCCCTCGTCAGCAGCAGACTCGACTACGGAAACGCCCTCTACGCAGGAGCCCCGACCAAGCTCATCAAACGACTGCAAAGAATCCAAAACGCCTCTGCACGCCTGATCCTCGACATTCCACGCCACAGCCACATCACCCACCACCGGAAGATCCTTCTCTCACCGCGCCGCCAAGATCTGGAACACCCTTCCCCTCAACCTACGACAGACCCAAGACCTGCTGACCTTCAGGAGACGACTCAAGACCTGGCTATTCGACCAGTAGCGGCAACACCCCCCCTCCTCTCCCTCAGCGCCTTGAGACCCTCGCGGGTAAGTAGTGCGCTTTACAAATCTTGTGATTGATTGATTGATTGACTGGTGAGGTCACTTATGCCCTGGAGGAGTAGTCTGCATTGTCACATCAACAGGAGACAGGAGACCTTGGCCAAACTGACTCCTACAAGTCACAGAAAGCGTTTGTCACCCTTGAGGGGTGCTATGTGCCTACCTTAGATGTTTTGGAGTGGAAGGTACATGCTCAATCTCAGGGTACAGACCCTGAGATGGCAGACGTGAGAGTGGAAAGAGGGTGTCTGCAGCCTGAGATTGTAGACACCCACTCTGGGAAACCTAAGAGGCCAAAGAGACATCAGGAGCAAGTGGGTGATTATTTGCCAGCTCGGATTGGAGCATCCCCCTGTCAGGGGGTGGTTATGTATGTGCTCCCTGACACTGAAAGCTGTCAGTGGCCTCTGTTGGTTGTGTTCCTATTGGACAGAGCTGGCCCTCCCTGGGGGACAGAAGCCTGACCTAGGAGGCTGGATGAGCCACGTCAGCTTGTTGGCCATGACGGTCATATTCACTTGCTGGGAGGCCTTTGTGGGTAGGCTGGAGTTAGCTCTATCCCAGGTGGGGTCTAAAGATGAGAAGAGTTACCTATGGACCAGGACAGTGGCTGGGGCTGAGCTTGACAGAGTGGTAGTACCGCCAAAGGCAGAACTTGATAGCAGGCCTTAGACTGTTGAGGTGGCCCAACTCCCCCCAGTAAGTGGGAGTGGCAGTAGGATGTCAGGCTGAAACTGTCCCTGCCATGCAGAGGGCTTTTCCATATCTAATGGCTATTGCTCCATGCCTTTTAGCTAGGGAGGACCTGTGTGACACCTACGTTCTCACAGAGTATGTTTTAGATACTTGTTAACATCTGGAGCAAAGGGGATGAATGTTAGCATACTTTCTGTGTAAAAATTGAGATTATATTCTGCAAACTCAATTTAAATAACATGCATTTGACTTAAATTGCCCCCTAAAACAGAAGCAAAATATAATGTGCAGTGTCCAAACCGGCAATGAGGCTGTAAGACCTGCATCCTTCTCTCACTATGGACAAATTGTCGCTACTAATATGGATAAAGTATTCTAATTAATAAAACACTACTGTTGCCATACTACCATCAATATTTGTCCCCTAGAAAATATTTTTGGATCAAATCTGCTATTTCTATAAGCTCAAGCAACCAAACGCATTACTGGCAAATGTGAAAGAATACCAGCCTTTCGACCCTGCTATTGTTTACTGAACAATTTAGCAAGCACTCTCTTTGTCTGAAATCTCAGCTGCATCCACACCTTTGGAAACTTAACTTTTTGGGAAAAAACAAGTACATTTGAAGGAAAGCCCATAAGGTCCAACTACATTTTGAGTAGGCCCTGACACCGTCTTAGGTAAAGTGAGTCGCCATATTTCCACTTTTATGCAGAATCATTGTCATGTCTGCCACTTTCGCAGATGTCGTCTTATCTTACTAAGAACCAAGAAAGTGTCAAGTACTTCGGCTAATGACAGATATAACACCTGAGGCGACATCAGTCTGGGACAAGTGCCTACAACTCACCATGTCAAGGTCAAATAAGAACAAATACAGACATATAGCCAAAATAGTGTAGTCTGAATTGATGTCCTTTCACTATATATGTTCATAAGGAAACCTCTGGGACATACACCTTGATGCACATAATGAATGTCAGACACTCCTAAACTTATGTCAAAAATTACAGACTCTGATAAGATTTAGTTTATAAGGGCTGCCACTTGACCACTCGTCAGGAGAGGTTTTTTTCCCAGATTATCGCATGAGAATTTTCCAGAGACGGTCTCAGCTACTGCTACTTCGATGATGCTACATCTTGCCTGATGCTGATAAAGCAGAGTCCCGGAGGAGGGCCGTTCCTTCAGCGCGTTTGCTATTCACAGGGAACACTGCCTTCACACCTCCACGGATAACAACAGTTTTTATCGTGAACAAGGTATGAAGTGAGTCTCTTCTCCCTAAAAAACTCCATGCTCTCAGCGTAGTACATAGAGGTAGATTTTAGGGTGTTAGTTTGAGTTGATATTTTAATCATATTAGAAATGTTCCTTTTAGTCTTGTTCACAAAATGCCTTCTTGCTGTTTTTATGATATCCTGTGTAGGTATTTTAGATGTGCTCAGAAACATTTGCACTGTTGTAATATATGCTTTCTTTCACATTCAGAGCTGGTGTATTGAACCAAGCTCACCTGTGTCACCCGTGGCTGGGAAAGCAAACCTTGTAGAACTACTCCAAAGTTGTAGTTTACATAACAGATTCAATGCAATACTTTGGAAAATGTTTGTTGTTTAAGTCAGGACATGTGCTAGTATTATTTGTTGCTTTTTTTTATTTTGTATCCTTGTTGGCGGTTGCCCTGGAGTTTAGACTGGAGTTGGGGTTCATGTGGGATTAACACTTTTTTATGATGTCTTTTGATGGTGGAAGCCAGGGGTTAAATACGCGTTTTTTTCTCCATTATAATGTGTGGGATTTGTTAATCTTGCACTGATGTGTTTATCATTTTACGGAGATCTTGTTTTAGTGTTTGGGCCTAGTCTACCCTCTTGCTAGGCCTTTTATGTAATTTTGATGTATTTATTACATTCTCATTGCTGCTGTGCTCTCTCTCTCTATATATATATATATATTTAAAACCATTTAGGGGGTTGAGTATTACCTTGGATTAAATGCAAAAAGTAGGTTATTTTCTGTCTGCCTGGGTCTGTTGGTGGTTAAGTTTGCGGTGGCTCATGGAGTCCAGACCTCTGTAGCCAGACATTTTCCTATGTTCTCAGTTTCCTTCTTCTTCCCCATGTGCTTGCCCACCATTTTCTGTGAGTTTGTGCATGTGTGACATGATTGACATATTGTGGTTAGGGAATTTGTAAATGTAATTTAATTTTTGTTTTTGGCATTGCTGATTTAATGGTGGTGGGTAAAGGTCAGTTGCACGTGTGGTCCAGACAGATGAATTAAATAATGTCTTTGCAATCCTTTCCCTGCAGTGCTAAAAAATGTTTTTCAAGGGAGGTGCTCCAGGCAGGACGAGGCAATTGTCTTCTTTGTTCTCCATGCCTCTTTCTTTGCTGGCGAGGTGGCAGTGGCCATTTTGTGTAGCCAGTGTGTGTGTCGCCATAGGCCACCATTTTGTCTTTGTGCTCTATGCTTCCTACTTTGCTGGCCATGCAGCGGTGGCATTTTGTGTAGCCAGTGTTGCACAGTGTTTGTCTAGGCTACCATTTTATCTTTGTTCTCCAAACCTCTTTCTTTGCTGGCCATATAGTGACCACCATCTTATGGAACCAGTGAGGTGTGTGTTTGGTGGTCATGTTTGTCTTTGTTTTCCATGCCTCCTTCTTAAATAGCCATGTAGTGGATGAGCTACCTACAACCATTTTATGCAGCCAGTGTGTAATTCTTTTCTTACACTTTTAAAAGCCATTTTATAGTAACATTGATAGAAGAGGCCTATGAAATTTTGGTTCATTTTTAAAACTTTTTTACTAGTGTATTACATGTAGTACAGTATTGTTATTTATTCGTGTATTCCAATTTTTGACTGCCTTACATCTCCATAGGGCCCCAAAAGGACCTGTAGGAGGGGAGCACCAACAATTATTTAATTCATTCATTCGAATTTTGCCTGCCTCCCCCGTCCTCCCATAGAGTCCCCATGGGCCTGCCCTGGAGTGGCACCAGCAATTATTTAATTTATTGATTACATTTTTTTCAGCCTCCTATGAAGTCTCCAGGGACCCGGAGTGGCACTAGTAATCATTTAAATTATTTATTCGATTTTTGCCTGCCTCCCATACAGTACCCATGGCCTTGGAGGGATAGCAGCCATTAATTAATTTTGTTCCTGCAGCCCCTGCCTCTCATAAGGGTTGCATGTGCCTGGAGGCACACAAACTAACCTTTTCCTGTGTAATGTCTTGAGATTTTTTTTAGTTTATGCATGGTTTGTGTACACTGTTACTTTAGCACTTGAGTTGATGATGATAGTGATGATGATCGCGCTTGTGCTACATTGGCTAGATTTTGATTCTGATAGCCCACGTTCCACTGACTTTTTTTGTTGCTTGAAGGTGCACAAGACATCACACACATTACTGATATCAAATGAAGTTTGCAAATTAACTGACAGTGACACACAAGTCCTTCTCTGCTAAGTGCTTCTGCTTATGCTACATGCAAACTGCTAGTGCTAAGAGGATGCCCCCAAATAAGGAGGCTCCTGCCAAGAAAGATGCCAGTGGGAAGGAGAAGAAGCCTATTGCCACCACTTCCATCAACTCCCCATCCTTTTTCAGGAAACGTGACATGCCTGCTGCACACTACTTTGAGCAGCAGAGGCTGAAAGGATCACTCCTGAATCAACAGTACCAACACCACCAAAACTTAAACCCATGTCTGTTAGAGCTGCAGTGACTGCAGTCATGGAGAGCAGTGAATCTGAAACCTTCTCCCTTTTTCATTTCTGGAATGAGTGGGCTTTCTGCCCAAAATGGAAGGTTCCCAGGCAGACCTAGTTTGCTACAGTTGCTATGCCAGTGTTGCATCTTGAAGAGATGCAATTGGTTGGCAATGCTATGAAAGAGAGCACTGTTAGGTCCATCCACCTCAAGACAGACATGTGAACCAAAGCAACAGAGTACATGTGCATCACTGCATATTGTATCTCTTTAAATGAATTTAAGCAAAGGCTAGCTGCTAGTCTCACCACTGATGATTCTTTTCGGGGCAATAAGCAGCATGCAACAGTTGTGATGTTCACCATGGAAAAATTGTATACAGTTGTCAACATTTTAGATACATTTAATACCAAGATCTATGAATTGCTTCAACCACGGGGCTCTGGCTTGGATTTGTTGCCACTGACTATGGCAGTAATATAGTCAAAGCCATGGATGGCAGTGGATATTTCAGACTCAGAGGTACCTCGGTGCACTTACCAGGCAGAGAGATTTCTAGATGGCCTTGTTTTTATCAGGCCACATTGTACTGATGATCTTGGTCTACATGTTCTTCTTTTCAACCTATGAAGAGTGAAAGAGGACTGGAGGGGAGCACATGTGGTAGGCATATTTGATGAGTGCAATGATGCCCTTTACCTGGAAATACATTCTCCTCAACACAATACACATTTTCGCAGCTACATAAAGACCTGGAGAAATAATTTTATGTAAATACTCTCCCTAAAGGCTTAACACATGGAAGATTTGAAGGTAAGTGGGTCATAGCATGTAATAATGATGCCCACAGCAGGGAGATGACTGGGAGAAATTAAAAAGAGTATTGTTTGACAGTCCCTGACTCAACTTGCGTGACTCTTTGGCCTTTAATCACACTTACTTGCCACTGGACATCGCTCATGTGCAATCTCAGTTCTATCAACTCTTTTATTGCTGTAAATGTCTAAACCAAAAGCCATATGCCAGATACTTTTTTTCAGTGGCTCTGGCATCCAGCCCAAAAACCCAGATGCACATGACAGAAAATACGAGCAAACCCTCTTTACCGTCATCAGCGACGGATACCTTAATACAAGAATTAACTAAGATCAAAACATTTATAGGGTTGGTGGAATGCGCAGTGGGGAATATAGCAAATTATGTGCAGTTGCGGAGGAATGCGATTGCATCATCCTATCAAAGACTTGACAGTATTAACTTCAGAGTGAGAGAGGTGGAAAAGAAAATGGATGATATGCCGGAGGGGGGGGTCTAGAGATTTAAACAAAGAGTAACTGATTTGGAGGAAGGATAGAAGCCACAGGGACAATGTTTGCATTACAACAGTCCTGGAGAAAAAGGAGGCTTTTCTCTGTAACTCTTTTCTGCATCTCCTAAAACTAACTTTTTATCCTGCACTGGAACTTCAACGAGTGCATAGGATAATGGCTCGTAATGCTGCTCTAGCACCTGCACCATGCGAAATACTAGCCTGTTTTTTATGCCATCAGCAGGCTAGGCAAGTCATCCTTGCGGAACAAAAAGGGCACCTATTGGTATGACAACCAACAAATATTCCTATCCTCAGACTTTTCACATGACACAAACTTGCAAAAGAAGAGAGTCTTGGTCCTCAGATGACGTTTACGCTAGATAGATATTTGTTATGAGTTGCTGGGCCAGTGCATGATGCTGATCACCGTTGAGGGCAGAAGAAGTGTGTATGATTATCCCGAAACACTAGAGAACATTTTGGATGCATTGGAAGCAACAGACATGGCACTACAGAATAGCCAAAACAGTTGACACTCTGAATACTACAACTCAGAAAACAACCAGGAGTTTAAATCAAGAACAACGTCAGGGACTGGAAAACATGACAAAGAACTGGGCCAACAGAGCACAGTATAAAAATAAAAGAAGCATTCCTCCAGATCACTGCTTACACATTGATATGATACTCTTTTGGAGCAGATGCTACAAACCTTTGGGACAAATGGCTACAAGTTGAGATTTGGGTTATTTGAATCATGAGTTTTTGATAATGTTGGAATGCATGATTTCTGTTCATTGCAAGGTGCATTTTGAAACTCTCATCAAATGTTGAGACAGAGAGGGCCTCTGAATTGTTTCCTTGAAGGTAACTTGCTAGTTCTAATTGTGGGTCAGAATGTCTTATAATTTATTCTTTATCCTATCATTTGTTTTGGATATACAACACACTGATTACTATTGTATTGCTCAGAAATGATAAATGAAAACTCCATTTACTTGGTCCAAAGGTAGATAATAGGAACGTTATACCACATGTCTCAGGGCTTGCATAGTATTTTTTAAATCTGGATACACCCCCACTTCGAATACATGTCTCATCCCACATTCAAAGGCCTATCAACAATTCATTATATTTTTATGACCACCCCCCTTAGCAGATCACTTGCTCAATTTTGAAATAACAAATCGAGGGAAAAGTGTTCATAATACCCTAGCCTTAACGTTGGACCTAGGGCTCCCAGCAGCAGACAAACTCCATGAAGTGGGCACTTCAACAGGAGCAGAAACAAATACCCTTGTCAGGAGAATCAAATGGTGCCCTGCACATTCCTCCCAGGTACTTAAATGGCACAGTAGGCTGACCAACTATCACAACAACTCAACTGTGGTGGCGATACTAAACCAATGCGGCACAATGATTAAAGAATTGTTAGACTCCATCCTGGGCACAGGGAGCCATCAACACCTCTCAAAGCCACCACGAATCACCCACCACAAACAGCCTTGCAACCAGGGTATCAATTTACAATGGAGGAACTAAGGTGAAGCCTTCCCATGTGCAAAACTAATCCTATGAGTAAAAACTTAAGGACAGTTAAAGACTTGCAAAAAGCATACAAAATAACTGTATGGGAAGCCAAGACAGCTTTGCAAGAAAAGGAATGGTTAAAGATACACAGAATGCTTAAGAACAGATCACTTGCCCGCTTCTGGAGCTACGTGAATAAACTAAAGGCACCTAATTCAACGAGGGGAAACAGAGTTCCTGAAAGAGGATTGGTGAGGCATGTATCTGGTTTATTCTCCGGCCACCCTGAAATTACAATTTGTATGAACAAACAAGAGCCCACTGAGCAGTTTTTAGGGGGCCAACAGAAGTTAACTTCACCATCCCAAATCTTAAAACTCATTAAGGATATGAAACATGACGGAGCGACAGGCCCTAATGGGCTTCCAGCCGGATCTTTAAATGCGCACCTGAGGACTGGGCATCAATTTTATTCCCGCTTTTCATATCCGCCCTTAGCTTGGGTCAAATTCCAGAAGCTTGGAGAGGCTCCACTCTATGCCCGATATTTAAGAAAGGTGATCCATCAAAGCCGTCCAACTATTGCTTAATAGCTTTGCTAGACTTACAGCCAAAAGCATACGCGTGAGTATTATTAAAGAACCTGGGTACCAGAAAATAGGATGCTCCCATTTTTTCAAACAGGTTTTCGTGGAGGAGCAGCCACCACTGATAACATCATTGCATTAGCAGGCCTCAGCCATCAAGCCGCTCAACATAAACAACTCCTACTCTTCTGCTGTTTCATAGATTTTAGTGGGGCATTCGATAAAGTTGACAGACCTACATTGTGGAGGAAGCTAGCACACTGGGGTATTCCACCTAACCTCCTAAAGGCCAGAGCTTCTCTGTTAAAACGTGGGTTCGTGTGAGAACCAGCCACAAAAGTTCACTAAAAAAGAAATCAACAGGAATCATTTATGGACTAGCCAGCCTTAACATTAAATTAAAAAGCCCTTCTGCCGCAGCAATAGTGAAAGTTACTCTGGCCTCCCTTCTCCCAGCATTACAATATGGACACCAAGCCTTCCCTGGAGCCTTTTTGGAATGCCTGGAACACGCTCAGTGCGTTGGATAAAAGAACATTTTTCCAACTCCCAAAATATCTCCGCAGATAGAGACATAGGGCTTGATTATGATGGCGGTCAGACTTTCGTCCAACCGCCATGCTATCGGGGATGGGACCGCCCGACTAGCTGTCGGCGGTCTTGCCTTAGGGATTACAATGTGACCACCTTCAAGGCGGTCGCAATGTGTATGCTTTGTATTGCGGCATGTGCTGCAGGCTGCAAGCACACGCCACAGTACAGAAAATACACATTTTGCATATCCCTGCACTATGTGGCAGGCCCCATGCGGTGCAGGGATATGTGCAGGGATATGTAGGGGGGCACCATAGGTGCCCCCCAGAACCCAAGGCCGAGAGCAAGGGGGAAAGGCCCACTAGGGCCCCCAAAGTCCCTTTCCGCCTGCCTTTTAATGGCGGGTTAACCCCCATGAAACGGCCGGTGAAAAGGGACATTGTAATCCCTACGACAGTGTCTGAGCAGGCACCGCCACTGTTGTAGGGATACAAGTCCCTCCCGACGTCTCTCCGACCGCCCACCATCCGTCCGCCATTGTAATGTGGCGGGCAGTCAAGCGGTGTCCGATGGCAGTGGGACCGCCACGGACGGCCTGACGGTGGCAGTCCCACCCCCATCGTAATGAGGCTCTAAGATTGGAACTCAGCCTGGTGTAACAAACTCTAATGAGCGAGGTGGATCTTTTTAAATTTTACATACGTATACTGAAAGCACCAGTTAACTCTCTCAAGGCCTGCCTCGGAGTCATTTTCGAGAAACCGGGAACCCCAAGGAATAGACAACTACAGAGAGCAGTAGAACCCTTTGCAATAGACCGAGCAGCATTTGCCCTGGAGTCCATTACCACACGACATGGAAAAAGACAATCAATAGACAGGCACGACTGGCCTCATTTCAGCAAGACCTAGCCTCTCTAAAGCCCTTGGAGACCTTGTGCCCCTTAGACTCTTCATACTTGGTTGCAAGATCCCAGCCTTATTTATCAGTTGCCATCAATCGCAGAACGTGGAGAGACATTATCAGATTTCAAGCCGGCATGGGCCAACCAGGATAATAGAGTGGCCTGTAGGTTATGCAACTATAAACGAGAATCATGGTTGCACCTTTTGTGCTTCTGCCCCGCCCCTGTCGAAGAAAGAAGAGCCCTACTCAAGCCAATATTTTTGAGGCATGGGGCCTGTACTTGCACAGAGGCATGTCTCTCACAAACTGACGCTACCATTCTTGCATGCTGCGGGAAATTTGTAAAAAGACTCAGAGACACCATGCAACCCTGTCCTGGACCCCCTCAACCCCGGCACAAAGTTCAAAAACGTATAACGGACTACTACATAAAGAAAACTGGAGTTAATCAATCCCGCTCCTTGTGTCCGTTTCCTTAGAAAAAGGCTCAAGCACATTAACAGCTTTCGTCATGCCTATGCACGTATTTGCTGGTTGTATTCCCTGTTAGTCCAATGGTAGGCCCTGCCTAGATAATTTGTCGTATTTTATATAAGCACTGTAACTCTTATCAGTTTTAAGATCTCAAAAAAAATCTTTTGCTTTTAAAATGTATCTATTTTAATTGCACTTTAAACTTTTTTTGTAAGTCATACTAATCAAAAAAACCTTAAAACTGTTTTCAAAACTATTACTCATAGCACTCAGCAGCACTTTATACTGTTTGACCAACACTACAATTAGGCCTTTGGAAATAATCATAACTACACAACTCATTTCTTCACAGCCAAATGGAACAAGGGCATGCAGAGATTTTGTATTGGCAAAAAATGATCCCTCTATCTCCTCTCTTCCATATATTGCTATTGTATGCTCGACAAGCTCGCGAAGTAGAGGGGAAGATTAATCACTCAAAGTTTAACTCACCACAACCTCCACACATAAGTGAATTTTGTACTTGTACTTAAATGCACTTAAATGTTCATAACCTCTGCAGATTATTTCTTTAAATGTCAGTGAGGTGACATATTATATAAAAAGGAAAAGAACGTCTCACATTGTTCAGGTCCAGACAACCTTTATATAGCTTTGATACAAGAAAACACATCCAATTGACAAAGAGAAAGAAAAACTGAACAGAGGTTGGGACGGCGAAGCAATCTATACTAGTAGGTGAGAGCAACAAACTGTCACACGATGTACCGCTTTAGAGCACAGAAAGGGAGGGGTTGCAATATTAATTCATAAATCCCTACTAATGCAAGTAATATGGACTTGGAAAGACACACAAGGTATATATGTGTTTTCAAGCTAAATTGCAAAATGAGACATTGATAACTGGGTCGATATATGCACCTGCCCTTTTAACTAGGCTCTCCAGACTTCTCCATTCTTTCAGCAGGACAAAATTATTTCTGGGGTGGAGGGAATTGGAATTTATCACTTGACTCAATATTAGACGGGTCAGAAAATTCATACAATAAAAAAATCGAAAGACAGATATATATTAGAGGAGATACTCGAAGACCATGACCTGATAGACCCATGGAGACTCTTGCATCCACGTGAAAGAGATTATACTTTTACTTCCTGTGTTCATGACTCACAGTCTGGTACTGATTATTTTCTTGTGACAGCTGCACTACTACATAATTTGATTGCAGAGACTGTAGTACCGAATAGCACTTCAGATCATGACCGCATTAAACCTAGAGCTAGGAATGTTGAATCCCCACTAGCTGCCGACGTATGATTATAGCCAGGTAGAAGGACCCTAAAGACAAGGTGTTTGCACAAAATGCCAAGATAGAGAAATATTGGGGAAAAAATTATGATACAAAAATATTGTAATGCAGAAATATCGTTGACAAGAATATCGATTTGTGGAGCTAAGTAATATCGGTTTCAAGGATATCTTTGTTGTTAATATTATTTTCAATAACATAAAGAGTCTGATACAAAAGCCTTTCTGGTAAATTTTAACAGAGTCAAAATCTACTTAATATTGAAACCTGTAAAAGACCCACTATGGAGTACAAATTACAGGCCAATATCTCTCAATAATTCAGACATGAAGAGTTTGGAGAAAAGCTTAGCTACTAGACTTAAGGGTCTGATACCATTGTTGATCCACCTTTCCTAGGTTGGCTTTGTACCAGGATGCTCTTCAACAAACCATCTATGAACTCTCTCCCATATAATATGGCAGGTCAAAGATGATGACGATGAAAAAGGTACTCATATCGTTGGATAGTGAAAATGCATTGAAACCGAGTGGAATGGTCATAACTGTTTAGAATAGCAGACCAAATGGGTTTGGGAAAGCCCTTCATTGATAAAGTTTTCTATCTGTATACAAATCCCAAAGCCTCTATAACTTGTGTAGGGTTCTCCTCACCCTATTTTAATATAGAGTGAGGCACCAGACATGGCTGCCTAGTTTCACCTCTATTGCTCTTGATGGCACTTGAACCCTTGGCCATTGTCATACGCATATACCAGAACATTTAAGGGGTGCACACTGTGGTAGGAGAACATATAGCATTATACTGTGCAGATGGTAGACTAGTAACCCGTTTAAAACCACTTGACTCCATACTTGCCTTGATGTTAGTAATTGACTTTATTGGTGTCAAGTATGGTCCACTCCTGAATTGGCACATTACAGGGAGGGTCTAAGTGATGTTCTGGACAGATCCCAAGGTGGAGTGAAAATTCAGTGGATAGCTTATGTAAAGCAGTTTCTCTGTTCTAGGGGTTTGCAAGAGTATTGGCTACATCCAAGCAGCAGTTTGCCGTTCGCATCGCCGACGCAGCATGTCGCATCACCGGAGAAGCGTGCCGCAGAGGTCGCCGTCGCATCACCCGAGAAGCGTGTCGCAGGGCCTGTCGCGGCTCCAAAGTTCATCGAGTTCGCCGCACGGCCGCCGGGCGTGCACGCATCGCATCCAAGTTATCGCATCGCATCAAAGACGCCATTTTGTCGCATCGCACCAGATCGTCGCATCGCATCGAGGCGCCATCTTGTCGCATCGCACCGGATCACAGTAAGAAACCGACGCATCACCTCCTCTTCGGTAAGGAACCGACGCATCACCTCCCCTGCGCTGCAGTAAGGAACCGACACATCACCTCCCCAGAAGCAAGGAACCAACGCATCACCTTCCCTGCGACCCTTTTGTTTGTATTGCGTTACGCATCCAAGGTACTTTGAGAGTAAAGTGTCGCATTTACCATCTACATTGAACTAAGCTATTTCTACCATCTAAAAGTCATATTTTTGAATACTGTATTGTGGATTTTTGTAGTTTGGTCTTGTGTTAAGTCTAGATAAAGATTTCTTATTTTTCTAAACTGCTGTGGTGTTCATTTGTAGTGTTTTCACTGTATTACTGTATGTGTTCACAAATGCTTTACACACTGCCTCTGAGATAAGCCTGCCTGCTCGTGCCAAGCTACCAAAGGGGTGAGCAGGGGTTATTTTAGGAGTGTAGCCCCCTTACCCTGACTAGAAGCAAGGGCCCCTACTTGGTCAAAGGTACCTACCTCTGCCAACTAGAGACCCCCATTTCTAACATTGGTGGTCAGCGGTGAGGATTTGGACTTGCATTTGTGACTCATATACAGTGATTGGTGTACACTACTAGCAAGGGCCCCTACTTGGTCAAAGGTACCTACCTCTGCCAACTAGAGACCCCCATTTCTAACAATAATTAATAATTACATTTTTTAATAATCATGTAAATTGTTTCATTGGTATTTATTTTTATATATATAAATATATAATTTTCCGAATAAGAGTTGTATGTTTCTGGTGAACTAATAGGGTTATTAAAATATGTTATGTGTTTGAATTGAAGTACTTTCCCTACTGCTGCACAGACTGGAGTGGGAATAGTAAATATAACCTCTCTGGAGTCCAACGCTTTGCCTACTGTTGCACCAACTGGAGTGGGAATAATAAATGTAACCCCTTCGAAGTCCAACGCTTTCCCTACTTTTACATAAACTGGAGTGGGAATAGCAAATTTAACCCCTTAGAATTCTAACGCTTTCGACACTGTTGCATAGACTGGAGGGGGAAAAGTAAAATTAACCCCTCCGAAGTCCAAAGCTTTCCCTACTGTTGCATAGACTGGAGTGGGAATAGCAAATGTAGCCCCTCCGTAGTTCAACGCGTACCCTACTGTTGCATAGGCTGGAGTGTGAATAATAAATGTAACCCCTCAGAAGTCCAACGCTTTCCCTACTGTTACATAGACTGGAGTGAGAATAGTAGATTTAATCCCTCCAAAGCCCAACGCTTTACCTATTGTTGCACAGACTGGAGTGGGAATAGTAAATATTACCCCTCTGGAGTCCAACACTTTTCCTACTTTTGCACAGACTGGCTTGGGAATAGTAAATTTAACCCCTCCGAAGTCCAACGCTTTCCCTACTGATGCATAGACTGGAGTGGGAATAGTAATTTTTTCCCCTTTGAATTCCAACGCTTTCCCTACTGTTGCATTGGCAGGAGCGAGGACAGTTAATTTAACCCCTCTGAGGCCATATTATTGAAAGTGCCCCAGGAGTGCAGCGGGCATGTGTGCCGACTTTGTGCACTCCCGGGGCACTTTAGTAGTTACAGAAAGGGCCGCAGATGCTTGTGTAGCCATTTATGTAACAGATAGCACTGGCACACATATAGCGCCAGCACTATCATCAGAGGGTGTTGTCTCATTTGCATGGGGGAGTGGCCCCATGCAAATGAGGAAATCCCTTTGCCTCTGTGCCCGCGCCCAATTATAGACACGGGCGCATAGGCAAAGAAGCTGTCAGGAGGCGCACTGATGGTGCGCCACCTAAAAGGTGGTGCACCGTCAGTGTGCCCCCTGATGGCAGCCCTCTGGATGGGGGCAAGGAGGTCTTATGGACTCCCTAGACATCCCCTTGAAGGCAGGTGCAGTTACTCAATGCCGCTGGACCTTCCATGTATCTCAAGAGATCAGACAGATATACTCGGATGTAAGATCACTGAAGAAGAACTTGTGAAAGCAATAGATTAGATGTCAACTAGTAAGGCACCAGTGGATGACGAACTGCCTATTAAGGTTTAGAAAATAACTAATACATTAATAGTGCTGTTACTCTATAAAGACTTTTGGGAAGAGTCTGATACAAAAGCCTTTCTGGTAAATTTTAACAGAGTCAAAATCTACTTAATATTGAAACCTGTAAAAGACCCACTATGGAGTACAAATTACAGGCCAATATCTCTCAATAATTCAGACATGAAGAGTTTGGAGAAAAGCTTAGCTACTAGACTTAAGGGTCTGATACCATTGTTGATCCACCTTTCCTAGGTTGGCTTTGTACCAGGATGCTCTTCAACAAACCATCTATGAACTCTCTCCCATATAATATGGCAGGTCAAAGATGATGACGATGAAAAAGGTACTCATATCGTTGGATAGTGAAAATGCATTGAAACCGAGTGGAATGGTCATAACTGTTTAGAATAGCAGACCAAATGGGTTTGGGAAAGCCCTTCATTGATAAAGTTTTCTATCTGTATACAAATCCCAAAGCCTCTATAACTTGTGTAGGGTTCTCCTCACCCCATTTTAATATAGAGTGAGGCACCAGACAAGGCTGCCTAGTTTCACCTCTATTGCTCTTGATGGCACTTGAACCCTTGGCCATTGCATTACGCATATACCAGAACATTTAAGGGGTGCACACTGTGGTAGGAGAACATATAGCATTATACTGTGCAGATGGTAGACTAGTAACCCGTTTAAAACCACTTGACTCCATACTTGCCTTGATGTTAGTAATTGACTTTATTGGTGTCAAGTATGGTCCACTCCTGAATTGGCACATTACAGGGAGGGTCTAAGTGATGTTCTGGACAGATCCCAAGGTGGAGTGAAAATTCAGTGGATAGCTTATGTAAAGCAGTTTCTCTGTTCTAGGGGTTTGCAAGAGTATTGGCTACATCCAAGCACTATTATTGCCCTAGCTATAAAAAAGCTTAGGCTCGCTTAATGCTAAACTATGCAACCAGGTAGGCCTGGGGCACTTGACTGAAAGCTTCCTTGAGTTTAAGCCATTTCCTTTGTTTGAGAAATACATGGATGAGATAGACCCTTCATTCACTAAAGGACTTTTTTAAGGTTGAGGCTAGGTTCACTTCCTCTTGCTACACTTACAGCCAAATGGAAAGGTGAACAAGGAGGCTGTAAAAAGTGTCCTGCATGTGGCCGGGTTGAAGAAACGTCTGATCATCTCTTGCTCTATTGCCCCATCTACTGCAAACAGTGGAAATGCTGGATAGTTCCCTCATGTCGAATCTAGATTTCCGCCAGTATAAGGTAGGCTCGAGGATCTGTAGAGTAGATACGTCTCCTGTGTTAGTCTTTTCTGTAGCTAAGTACCTTGGGAGTATCTGGCTCATTCAGCTCAAAATTCTCTCCACCATGGCTCCAAACACTTTGGTTGATCCCTTGCTAGCTAGCATTTTGGCCTCTGATCATATAGATATCAACACATAACATTGTACTGTATGGTTGTATTGCTTTTATAAAATCAGTGCCATTTCTGAGTATGCAATCTATTTATTTTAAATTAACTCTTTTTATCTTTTTAATGTATGGTGCATTTGTATTTGTATTGATGAACTGTTACTTTTATGGTCTATGACCGAAATAAAGTATCAAAGTGATTTGAATTAATTGACTCATTCACCTATTCTCAGGTTATAAAGTCAAAAGGTCCAAATGTGTGGTGTTATTGGTGACCAAATGTACTATGAGAGCCTCTATCGGCAATACATCAATCCTATGGCTACAAAAGCATCTCAAATTCCTTGGCATTTTACATGAATACAGGATTTACCAACATGGCAAAGAAAAACATCATCAAAATAGCAGATAAAATGAAGAAGGAATTTGTCTACTGGACACAGTTAAAATTATCCATGTGGGGTAACATCCAGATAATAAAAATTAATGTTACTCCCAGATTTAGCTACATCTTTGGTATGTAACCGTTGGGAATGCTTATAGAACACTATGAGAAATAGATGTTATTAAACAATTTGTCTGGGGTGCCTCCCGAATCAAGTTGAAGGCATCCCAACTACATGCAGCTATGGCTGCAGGAGGACTGTGACTCCCACATTCTGAGTTGTATTAGTTAGCCTCCCAATTGGTGCAGGCCACTAACATGCCGAATGCACACAGGGAACTCCTTCATTAGGTATATATAGAAAGGAACTTGCTTGGGCGATCTATCTATATTTTACATTAATGACATGCAAACTCACTTAGAACGTAACCCTATATTCACTTATCTCACTATGCATGGCAGTGAGCACATAAACTATTGTTGATGTCTGACATGATTAATCTAAACCTCCCTTGAGGAGAAATAGAGTTATATGAATAGGGGGATAGAAAGTGACCTGTCATCATGGCGAGATCAGGGTATACATCATTTAGAGGACTCGATCCAAGATAGATAATATCGTGTCATTTAATGTTCTTAGTCAACAATATAACTTACCACTGTCAAAACAATGAAGGTATTTTCAAATGTACCATAGTCTTTGGAGCACCATAACTGCACCACCACAATCTGTTGCATTTGATCTCCTGCTACATTACCTCAGGACATGGAAGGATTATAGAGGCACAGTATCTGGGATCAACTAGATTCTTATTGATAATATTATTCACTGACTAATGCTATATCTCTAAGAGGCAGGTGGGAATAGAGACTGGGAACATTCATTGCAGATGATGAATGGACTGAAATACAGACAGATCATGACATTGAGAGAAGCCAGATTGAAATTTAGTTCAGTGTCATTGGTCTCCAGCAAAATTACACAGAGCCTACAAGACGTGAGAATCCAATTGTTGGTGCTGTGATGGTCAGGATAGTGACATTATACATATTTTCTGGAAACGGCCGGCACTGTCCCATTTATGGGGTACTACATGGAAAATACTTCAAAGACAAGTGAGGCCTCACAACTGACAATGAGACAGCCACACAACTGACAGCAAGACTTGCCTTTTTACATGATGCATTGGCATTACCCCCATTACCCTTTGACATCAAGCAATGGATGACCACAGCTTTGGTGGTAGCAAAGCTGGGCGTATTGAGGCATTGGAAATCAACAACACTACAAACATGTAAGCAATGGTTGGAGGATATGCATACTATGACAGCATATGAGAAACTAATTTATAAACTAAATGATCAATTGCAATACTTTAAGGTGTATGGCAAATTCTTACGGTGCAGATAATTGATCACATATTTAGGTGCAGAACACAGTAGAGATGAGATATGCAAGTATTAATAATGTTCACAAGTGTTTGACAAGAGGTGTGGATGGCGGTATGCCCTATAGGGGTCTTGTACAATCTGACTTCAGGTACAGACTTTGCACTAGAAAACCTTTTCTTCCCCCCCCTTTTCTTTTTTAAGGTATTTACATTGTCAACATGTGCTGTAACAGGGGATTATTATGTAGGTCTGCTGAAAGTGATATGTAAATATGTGCAGAATTATACAACTCAGTTAAGAATTGAAGTGCATAGACAGTAGATCAGCCATGAAATACATTACTTGCCATAGTAATAGTAGAAGGTTTTTCAGTGTTCCAGCAAAAACCGAATTTTGACAGCTGTCATGAACCCATTCAATAGAAAGCACAATTTTAGGGCCTTGTATTTCAGCAATTTGCCACCATACTAGGTAGTGCTCTATGGCAGCTTCTTTACTTCACCTCATGGAAGTTATGTTATGTAGATTGTAGAGCATACAACCAACTGGGATGGTATCCTGGTGCCAAGCAGGTATGACTATAGCCAAACCTAGGGCTTAGCTGGACTACTATAAAATGCAGGTCTTCAGCTTTTTAATTATTATTATTATTATTCAGTTTTTGTAGAATTCAGGAAGTGAGGTTTAGGCTCTTATAAGTAGTGGCAGGTCGTTCCACAGATTAGGAGTGATGCAGGAGATGGTTTGACCGCCTGATCTGGTTTTTCGTGTGGGTTGGATGTGTGCAAGTAGGAGCCCAGATGAATGGAGGTGTTTGGAAGATTTGTGAAAGCAAAAGGGATTGTTGAGGTATGTTGGGCCAGTGTTATGTAGTGCCTTGAAAGTGTGACTGAGGAGTTTGAATTGTGCTCATTTGTGTATGGCAAGCCAGTGGAGCTCATTCAGGTATGGTTTAATGTGAGTGAGGCTAGAGAGGTTCAGAGTGATTCTGACTGCTGACTTCTGAATGGTCTGCAGTCTTCTGGTGAGTTTTTGGTTGATCCCGGCATAGAGGGTGTTCCCTTAGTCCAGATTGCTTGTGACAAGGGCGTGCCTGGCGTTTTTCTGTGTGCTGATTGAGAACCATTTGAAAACCTTTCTCAACTTCTTCAGGGTATGGAAGCATGAGTCAGTAATGGTGCTTACTTGGCCAGTCATGTTGAGTTTGCTCTTGATTATGATCCCGAGGTTCTTGGCATGGGTGGTAGGGTTGAGTGTTGGTCCTAGCTCTGTTGGCCACCAGGTGGAGCCCCATAGTAATATGCTCTCACTGAAGACCACAACTTCAGTTTTGTCTGTGTTCACCTTCAGACAGTTGGTCTTCATTCAGTAGGTGATTTCAGCTTTGTTATCTCCCTGTCCCGGATGTTATTTAAATCTTATGTTTGGAGGAGGTGACAAGGTTGTCTATTATGAAATGGTCCAGCAGAATAATAAAAAGAGGTGTGCATCAGTTTCAATTTCCTGCTTATCTCCTATCTGGTTCTCCTTTTGAGCTGGTTGCCACACTGTTGTTCTGCTGATCTGTTTGACACATTTTAGCTTTTGCATGTATGCCTGGTCCCTGGTATTTCATAGGATGGCCACCCACCCACTGATCATGGGCTTCTTGTGGATCTGCGTCTTATGTGCGTGTTCAATGGCTATGATTTAGCTATTTTCAGATAAGACAATGCCTGCACATTCAGTTTTCTCCAGTTAGTCTTAGAACTGCATAAGAGGTACATTTCTGCTCCATTTTTGTTCGACTTTCCCTTCCGTGTTTTTGACATAGTGTTTGTTTCCCTGTAGGATAATGCGTTCCTGCTTCCTTCACAATCCTGAAGGTTACATTAGTTGTCGTTCCATTTTTTGCTGTATTGCACATTTTGAAACTATATTTATTTGCGTCCTTTGTGCCTGGTGTGCAACATTCCACTTTTGTAAAATTCTTTGGGGCTTATTTACAAGCCCCTTGCGCCACTTTTGCGTCATTTTTAACATGGGAAAAGTGACGTACGGGTGGCGCAAGGGGCTTGTAAATAAGCCTCTAAGTATGTGCATTTCGATACTTGTCATTGGAGCAATCGCTTTCCTTGTTAGGGGCTTATTTACAAGCCCCTTGCGCCACCCGTACGTCACTTTTCCCATGTTAAAAATGACGCAAAAGTGGCGTAAGGGGCTTGTAAATAAGCCCCTTAGTATGTAATTCTTGGCTAAGGAACACGTTATGTCGAATTGATGTTTTTTTAAGAATCCATTCATTTAACTGTTCACATAAGGCAAAGACGAACGGGCCATAATTGTCCACAATCACTAATTTGATGCTCATCGCAGTGCAATAAATGCCTGAATAGCTGTCACAGATGTCCGTGCAGAATGCAATTATACCATGGTTTATCTTTCTACACATTGCTTAAATCACCTTTCTTTTGCGTGCCCTACATCGTTTTCTTCCTGTGTCCTAATTTCCACTATTTTGCCAATTTAAATGTTTCTTTGCACAATAAAACAATTTCTGTATCACACAGCTTCGTCAAATAAAAAGGTTCTAAAATTGCAATACCACCATCCAAGATTTACACGAGATAAATGAACACCGCTGCACATTTCGCATATGAAATATTCAGGCACCGATTTACCAAATCACCAGATCTAGTATGACTGCTATTATTTGCAAATTAATCTTATCCAAGTTATTCACAAAACGTGTCTACCCAAACATGCGTGATTTGCCGCTGTCAATAGAAACAGGGCTAAAAACACACGTACGCCTCTTCTCCATGCACGACGTGTGCATGTTTCATACACTAAGTAAAATACAAATTCCTCTGGTTAGGAAATTAGTAATAAAAATGATGAATCTTTTTAAATCCTTTCCCTTTCCAGAATATTTTCCTTTTCCTCTAAAATGTGTGATCGTCCTGCACCCCTCTGGTCGTGCACTTTTAATTTCAGCTTCAATATTAACTGGACAACCTATTGTAAAAAATATTCGTTGAGGGAGGTGCAAGCCCCATAAAAGTCACTAAATTAACTGGTACTTAATCCTCTGGCAGTTAGGCTTAACTTTAGAGGCAATGTGTAAAGTATTTATGTAGCACAAAAACAGTAATAAAGTGAAAACACAACACAAGAAAAATTCTTCCAAGTCAATTTAGAGACACAGAGAATTTTAATAAATAAAATAAAGTACAGATTCACAAAAATCCAATTACTAGAACTGGAGATATTACATTTGTAAGTCTTTAGTAAAAATAGCGCCAAAAGGACAAAGCGCCACTCGCGGTCATATGGTAGCACTGGACCAGGGGAAAATCCCAAGTTCAGCCCTCACCCTGATGGAGTGCGGGTCAGATGCAGAGACCAGGTTAGTCTGTCGAAAGAGTTACCTACACAAGTCTAGCATGAAGAGTTCTTTTCATATTGGAAGAGGACACAAAGCTTTCAGCACGAAGAACAGGACGAGAGTTCCAGACGGTTGTTGCTTTATCGTGAAGATCCGGTCGATGCTAGAGCTTTGCTGGGGCGGTCGTCATGGGCTGTCGCTGTAGTACGACGTTTAGGTCTCATGTTGCCAGTCGTCATGGACAGTTTCTGCTGGTGCAAACAGCAGGTCCTACTGGAGCTTCGCATTGGCGGTCGTCGTGGGCAACAGAGTTTCATGCGAAAGGGCAAGTTTACAGTTGCGAGGAGTCCAACCTTCAGGATTTTTTTCTTTTGAGAAGCTTCCACTGAAGCCAGCAAAACGTCCAGGACCTGGGGGCACTTCTTGGGGATCAAGACTCACTCCAGCAGAGGCCAACTGCAGGGCTCACGAATGCCACTGAAGCCTATTCTGTCCCTGTAACTCTGGGTTACCTAGGATGCAGGCAAACAAATCCAGTCTTCCTTCTTCAGACAGCAGGGCCATTCTTCAAGCAGAAGGACAGTTCTCTGGCAGCAGGGCAGTCTTTCTTCTGAATCTTCCACAGGTCCACAAGTGTTCTAAAGAGCAGCTCTGGATGTCCAATATTTATATCTGGTGACGACTGGTTCTGGAAAGATCTTTTCCCTCCCATAGTCAAGGCTCCAAACTGCCAGGGATGAAAAAAGGCAGGGCAGGCCTGGTGTCAGACTCCTTTAAATGTGCTGTAGGCAAAGCCCTTAGAAGTGTAAGTGGGGCTGAGTGCAGCCCATCCCCAGTCATCCTACCAGGATGGCTCATCCTTTCCACACCTACCCTACGCCCACTGTCTGGAAGTAATTCACAAACTCCAACAGCAGAGCCATTCAGAACAAGGATACTGGCAGAAAGGCACATTTGGTTGGGACAAAAAAAATGCCAACTTTTAAAAAAGTGACATTTTCAGAACTGTAACTTAAAATCTGAATTTGCCATTAAAGAGGATTATAAACTACAATTTATTTCAGCATAAACAGTATATCTCTATCTGCCCCTTTATGGAGGTAGCATTAATTAAATGTAACAAGGTTACCCAAAGTTAGTCAATTGGTTAGATAGGCCTTTGAACAGTGAAAAAGGACTTTAGGAGTTTTTCACTGCTAGGACAGGTAAAACTAAAGAAAACATGTCCTACTTTTTAAATACAATCCACCCTGCCCTAGGAGCTGATAGGTCCTACTATATGGGTGACTTATGAGTATGAAAAAGGAAGGTTTAGGCCTGGAAAAAGGTTTATTTTAAAACTTCAGTACAGGCTGCAGAGGCAGGCTGGAGGCATGTTTAAAAGACTAATACTCAAATTGGTACCAGTTCCTAAGAGAGAATGAGAGGCCAGCCGCCTATTATGGTAGCAAGTCAAGGTAGAGTGTCTCCAAAGACAAGGAATGAGTGTGTCAGAGTGGGGAGTGATACTCCTGTGTGTGTTGTGCCCTCACACACCCCTGCGAGTGTAAAGCATCATCATTGGGCACTGCTCCTCGTGGGGGTGGCGCTGTCCGGCGGACTGGGCAGGCAGTTAGGTCTCCAGGATTTGGTTGGAGGGTGATAACTTCCCCCTTCATTAGACCGCCATCCGCCGAAGAAGCCCTATTCCACCTCGGGAAGGGTTTGAACCAGAGCACACGGATAAGACGTGCCTCTAACATATTCTATTCTTCCTCAACGAAGGTATGGTAGGAATATAGGGTGTCTTTTCCCTGATTCCTCCCTCCTCCTTTCACCGCTCACGGTCCTGATGAAACGCTCCGGGATCCACTAGGGACCCACCACTAGCGCGAAACATGTCGACCTCTCACTTTTAATATCACGATAACACTTCCACACGGGTTGAGAGGTGGGAATCTATTTTTTTCTCCCCTCTCTACTAGCAATAAGTGCATCTCCATCCCCGTCCAGATTTTAGCTTAACCCTGAGGACCCTTTAATAAATTCATTAAGGCACCAACGGGTTATTTTATCTTCACTTTCACTCACCCCTTGGCCCACTTGCACAACTGCGGCAACTCCTAAAAAGATCTCCACTAGAGTGCCCTCTTGAAGGGCCCGTGAGGGACTGCAGCGCCACCCCCACGAGGAGCAGTGCCCAATGATGATGCTTTACACTCGCAGGGGTGTGTGAGGGCACAACACACACAGGAGTATCACTCCCCACTCTGACACACTCATTCCTTTTCTTTGGAGACACTCTACCTTGACTTGCTACCATAATAGGCGGCTGGCCTCTCATCCTCTCTTAGGAACTGGTACCAATTTGAGTATTTGACATTATTTTTAGGAGCATCGGTACAGGACCTATTTCCAATTAGCTCCTTGTCCCTTCTTCCTTTAGAATTGTGGTTACATGTTTAAAAGAAAACCTTAGTGGATGGCACAATGAGTGCTGCAGCCCACTAGTATCATTACATTTATAGGCAGTACCATTTATAATGGACTTACATGTAAATTAAATGTGCGAATTAGGTTTAGGCCAATTTCCCCATATTTGAAGGCTAGATAACAATCACTTTAGCACTGGTTAGCTGTGGTAAAGTGCACAGAGTCCTAAAGTAAAAAAAATATGAATTCAGCAATGAAGAGGGGTGAAGGCAAAATGTTGCGGGGAATACCATGTCAAGGGTGCCAGACCTAACACAAGTCATAAAATGTATTTTGCAGTATGTAATGCAGTACTACTATAGTATAATTCACATGCTACAAAATGCTATTCGCAAACGTATCAATGGAGATCTCTGGCTCTCCGGTGGTAGACATCTCCACATAAGTAGGTAATAAATAAATAAATAAAAATAACTATCTTATTGAGATGGGGATTTTATTTAAATTATTGCTTAAGAAGATATTTATTAATGTATTAATATATTTAAAATAGCTGATTATTTGATACACATTTCATTTGATGTATTAATCTGCTGCAACATTTATTTTATAAATTCTAGCTTAAAGTTAAACACTTAGGGGCACATGCATCAAGCTAATTACCAGTCGCAAATGGGCCGATTCCCAGAATCGGCCCCTTTGCGATCGGTAATTAGCCATTTGGGATGCATCAAGCCCAAAGCCATTCGCAAAATAGGTAATCTCAAAATTTGCGATTACCTATTTTGCGAATGCAGTTAGGGAATTGCAATTTGCGATTCCCTAAATGCAATGCAAGAAGCAATCTCAGATTGCGACTTTGCATTAAGGAATCGCAAATTACCATTAACTTCAAGTTGATGGTAATTTGTAATTCCTTAGAAAAATGCAAAAAATTGCATTTTTCTAAGTTCCATGTGGCACACACACATGCCCTTGGGTCATGTGTGTGCGCCACATGTGCACACATGTCAATTTTGGGGGTGCATTAGGGTGGCCTTTTGGCCCCTTAGCACCCTTGAAATTGCATTCGCAATTTGCGATTACCTATTTGGTAACCTATTTGATTACCTATTTGGTATTCGCAAATTGCGAATGGTTTCCCATTCAGAATGGGAAAGCATTCCCTATTAGCGAATTGCAATTTGCGATGCGCTAATAGGAAATGTGTAGAAATCACTATTTTTTTTGCGAAACCTACATGCATAGGCAATTGCGATTGCTTAATAGCGATTCCTTAATAATCACTATTAAGGAATCGCAAAAGCTTACCTTGATGCATGTACCCCATAAAATCTATTTACATTGATAATTTCCATTGAAATGCTTTGAAAATGTTGATTCTTAAGACTAATAAACTTCAATAACGTCCACTATACTACCAGACTCTACCACCTAAATTGAGTGGATGGAGACATGTAACTCTGCACCATGGTGCAAATCTACACTCAGAAATGGTGAATAGCAAAAAAGTGTACAGGGACACCTACATGTAGTAGTAAATACACATCTGAGTAAATATACACATTTACCTTTGTGAATAGACCCCTGGATGTTTTAGAGGTGGGCAGAATTTGCAGAAAAGAGTGGGAAATGCATTTGCACATTTTAATGACTACTACTAAGCTACACCTAAGTAGGTGTTCATCCCATTTGCATGAGTCTGCCATGCATGCCTTATGCCAAGGCTTGTGTCATGGCAGAGACCATATGGGTGAATTAGGCTGAAATTAAACTTACATTACACTTATATGCACAACTTGCACACTCATATATGTCTGTGTCTACATCTTTGTAAATTAAGTGAATGTAGATAATCCTTTTGTAAATTGGGCCCTCAGGGCTTGAATCATGGCTTTTCATGTCATTAAAGAACACAGTTACTGTGTCATCATTTTTCAAATTTGTAAATACCATTTGTATGAGGCAACCTCATAAAAATGTAAAACAATATGTCAATGATTGGCTTTAATGACTGAATAGTTTGAATCACACTGCAACAACATGTAACAGGCCTGCATTTATGCAGCATGAAAAAAAAGTATGGCAAAGCGAAAATGTCACATCTCTGCTACAAGGCACTGGCTCATTGGATTTACGGATTTTGTCTTTGCATTTTGCTTTTACAGCTAATTCCCAAGAAAACAAAAGTAAAAAACATTGGCAAAACCAATAGGTCAGAGGTCAGAACCAAAGGCAAGCCTGAGTAGCTTTGCAAATGCCATTCTAACATAGCTGCTGACAAAATAGGAACATTAAATTACTAATGCTTACAGTGTTTGTGAGTGTGTGTGTGTGTGTCTACAGTGATGTTCCGGTGGCTATTTTACCATTTCTAATTTAACATTTTATAATAGTACACTCAAACCATATACACATGAGCACTAAATAGAAGAAGCAAGTGGCACCAGAAAAGGATGAGTAGCAGGGGCAGTGGAGTAACCAATGGGCAAGTGAGTGGCCAGACTGCAATATGCAGCTATTTGACCCTTGTATAAAACAAATAACAAAAAAAGTGATAATGAAGTAGGGAGCGAAGGGAAACAGGAAAACAATGGGTGAGTGGCGGGGTTGGTATTTCATAGGGGAGGGAAGTGAAGGGGGAAGCACACGGGAGAGAGAGCAAGAAAATGCATGGAGTGCTGAAAAAAGAAAACAGGAGTTCCCTGATGCCAGGTATGGAATCATACAAGTCATCTAACTAAACATTTGGTAGAGAAGCTATTCTGTACGGGAAGGACAACCAGAAACAAAAATAGGAAGGTCATTGAATAAGAAGCAAGCAAATGAGATTGACAAGAAAACCAGCAAATGACAAGCAATGGGCTGACCAAAAGTTCACCACAACTAAGTATTGGTAGGCATGCATTCAGTTTCTGTTCTCACACTAGAAAGAAGAAGGGCAAGTAACTTTCATGTGGATTAGGACAAGGTCTGTATCATGTCTCAGATGATGAGTGCTGCACTGTGGAATTGCATAGTTAATGAAATCAGCAAATTGACAATCATTTTCAGGTTTTAGATGTCAATCATAACACCTCTTTAACTCAAAATGATTCAGGTTTTCATAATTCAGATTAGTATGTAATCTTGGTAGAAACATACCAACCATTTAATAGACTTTTTTTAGTGAATCTTCTGGATTTTTTCATGATATGTATTACTGTAGGAAACTGGGTTACAGGTTGAGGGGGTTGAAACCCTACTAGAGCAGCAACCACAGTCTCTGTCAGGGTGAAACACGAGCAAACCCCAAATGAACCTGTTCTTAACCCTGTGATAACTTGGCACAAAACCAATCAGGCTTAACTTAGAGACAATGTATTTATGCAGTACTTCAAACAGAAATAAAGCAAAAACAAAACACAAGAAAAATCCCACACAAATTTAGAAAAATAGAGTAAAATGTAATAAGTTATTTGAGATCAAAAAGACAAAAAAATCCAATCAGTAGAAGCACAGATATGTGATTTCAAAGTTTTAAGTAAAAATATTGCACAGAAGCACAAAGCACCAGATGTGGTTATCCAGACACGCCAGACAGAGACAAAGTCACAAGTTCAGGCTGACCATGATGGAGTGCAGGCTGAACAAAGTACCTTAAATCCTGGTTTGCGGAGTGTTGCTAGATCCCACGAATAGGATGCGTCTCACAGCTGAGTAACCTGAGGGGCTTGTGATGCGAAGGCCTGCATCGAGGGTGCATCGCATAGCAGTCGTTCCAAGGAGGCTGCGGGGTGCGATGCGAGGTTCAGCGTCTGGAAAGCATCACGCCATGGCAATTCCGAAGTGGAACTGCGAGGAGATGTGTTGTGCTGTTTCAGTTCTGCCCACCGAACAACAGCTGGGCTGGCACAGCACCTTCAGGCCCCCTTCCAAGGGTCCAGAACTAGGGTGGCACCACTTGGGAGGTAGGACTCACAGCAGAAAAAGTCCAGGTGCTGGTTTTAAGGTGATTGGAGCTTTTCAAGTGCCTGAGACTCTGATCAGGAGGCCAGCCAACTACCCCTTGGAGTCACTCTGGTGGCCCTGGGTTTAAGATGCAGGTCTAGTCCTCTTCACTCAGGCAGCATGGCAACACGGCCACAGGGTCACAGGGCAGCAGGGTAGCAGGATAGCAGAGTAGCAGTCCTTCTCGCAGAGGAGTACAGCAGTCCTTCTGAGTCTTCCACAGTTCCAGAGGTGTACTGAAGAGCTGGGTCTGAGGGTCCATTATTTATACCTGGTGCCCACTTTAAAGTTGCAGAAGGTTCTGGAGGGCTCCACCCCCAGAAGTGCTTGAATCCTGCCTACCTGCCCTGGCCGCCACTTGTCTGGAGTCACAGAATACTATTGTCAAACCCTTAATGAGTCTGCTCAGGCAAAGCCTTTGTGATGTGTAAGTGTGGTAGATGTCTGATCCTCCCCCTCATCAAGTCAGAGATGGCCCATTCTGCCAACACCTATTCTCCTTTCTCTAACTGAAGCAATACACAAAGACCAACTGTCAGCTACACCTAGTCATATTACCCAGGATACAGGCTGCAGGCACCAAATGGTTAGGACAAGAAAATGCAAACTTTCCAAAAGTGACATTTTCAGAATTGTGATTTGAAATTTATTTAAAATCTGACTTCACCGTTAAAGAGGATTTTAAATTACAATTCCTTAGACACCAAACTTGACATTTCTACCTGCTCCCAATTGAAAGTTATCACTTATTAAATGTAATGAGCTAACCCAATGTAATCCTATGGGAGAGGTAGGCCTTGCAGCAGTGAAAAACATATTTCAGAATTTTTCACTACCAGGACGTGTAAAACTTAAAAGTATGTCCAACCTTTTAAAAACACTGCACCTGCCCTATGGGCTGTTTAGGGTGACATATATGTAATAAAAAGAAAGGTTTGGGCTTGCCAAAAGCTTATTTTGCCAGGTCGAATTGGCAGTTTAGACTTCGCACACAGGTTGCAATGGCAGGCCTGAGACATGTTTAAATAGGCTACTTAAGTGGGTGACATGATAAGTGCTGCAGGCCTACTAGTGACATTTAATTTACAGGCCCTGAGTACATGTAATACCACTTTACTAAGGACTTACAAGTAAACTAAATGTGGCAATTGGGTGTAAGCCAATTCTACCATGTTTAAAGGAGAGAATACAAGCCCTTTAACACTGATTAGCTGTGGTAAAGTGCGCAGAGCCCTAAAAGCCAACAAAACGGGATCAGAAAACAGGACAGTGAAGGCAACAAGTTTGGGGTTGACCCTACAGAAATGGCCAAGTCCAGCAATTGCAAGCACCATGGGCCATATGTACAGTGAAGTGGCGGAGAGAGGCGTTAGCCTTCCTGGCTTAACGCCTCTCTCTGCCACTTCTGAAACGCAAGGCTGCACCATATTTACAAGAATGTGGTACAGCCTTGCGTTTCCCCCTGAGATGGTGCTAAGTTTAGCAACTTAGCGCCAACGCAGGCACCCTTGCACCAGACTGCAAGGGTGTCTGCGTGGAGGGGAGGATGTTTATGTGTAGGAAGGTGTCCCTTCCTGCACATAAACAATACTAGAAATGCCATCCTGTCACTTTCATGCATGCTGCTTCATGCAGCACACATGAAAGTGACAAAATGGCATTTTGTTTAAAGTTTGTTTGTGTGCAGGAAGGGACACCTTCCTACACATAAACAAATAATGGCATTTTGCTTTTTCCATGTGTGCTGCACAAGGCAGCAACATGGAAAAAGCAAAAACTAGGAGAAATAATGCATTTCTCCTCATTTCGCCATCGTAAGACCAGTTTTTACCTGGTCTTAATTTTGGCGCTGCCTCCTATGTACGCCACCCTTGTACATAGGGGGCAGCATCAAAATGAATGGGTGTTGCGGTGGAATGCCACCGCAACACCCACTGCCCACCCCTTTCATGCTGACCATAGCGTGAAAGGGGGCCTTATGTACAAAGCAGCGTTAAGCCACATTAAGTGGCTTAACGCTGCCTTGTACATAAGGCACAGCCCCTTTCCCCACCACAACATCACGATAGGTGACGTTGTGGTGGCGATAGGGGCTTGTACATATGCCCCCATGTCTTGTGTATGTACTGTAGAAAAGGCATAATCTGTGGTTGCAATATCATCAAGGTAAGGCTTATGTTGTGAGTCCAGTACCTATAGCTGCAAAACACGCAAGGTGCAGGCACTGGACACAGGTATGGGCCATCCAAGTTCTGATTTTTTATTTGATTTTTTGGTTGACAGATATTAACTGGGCACAAAGTGGCCTGAAACTCACGCCACAGGATATGGTCTGCAGCCATTCCTAGAACCAAGTTTTACTACAGAACCCGGTATTTGTATAAACACTGGTTGGATCCACTTAACCTATTTTAAAGTCTGCAAACACACAACCCAAAGCCTCCTTTGTGTAATTAAGTACATTTTCTATCCCTCTGGTGTCTACCACCCTCTTAAATGGGTGAGGATTGTTTACTATATTCACCACAATCGAGCCAGAATTTTAACAGCACCTCTAATATATATTTTTCATCCAATTTTTCTTTTTAGAATGTTTTATACAAAGATGGGATTGCGCCTGTTATTGACATGGAAGCTGAAGCTGGGGGCATACAGAATTAGAAAGCATAGATGTTACACTCCTAGTTGGCTCCTGCTATGCAATTTCTGTTCCTTACTTTAACACACGGCTTGCCTGCTTGCAATGGGAAATTCACATCAGACAGACACAGAGCTTTTACGTTTGCTAGAGGGGGTTGCCAGAGTCTCATTGACTATACTATTCTGGACATTAATTTATGGCACTTAGTGTTGGACTTTAAAATATTGCTTGGATCTGATAGTGATCAAAATGCCCCAAAGGTAACCTGCATGCTAACACTATGGATAAATACAAACGGTAAGAGGTGGTCCTGCCGCTAGGGAATCATAAGAAAACTGTTAAATGATCACATTTGCTTACCAAATCCGACAAACTATTGCAAATTTATAATGGATTTAACAAAGTTTTTCCCCATTTGTGAATGGATCATCTTAGGCGATCCCATTGTTAGATCTTCACACTGTTTTATTTAGGGCTTTGCATTGCCTATGCACCAAGGAAACCTCTTCCTTTAATCCGGCTCCTCCTCACCCCTCCCCTTGGTTTACCAGTAACTGTCACAAGGCCAAAGGAGTATTGATCAAGGCCATTAAATCAGGGATTTGTGAGGCTATTAGGGAAGCACACTCTCAATACAAATGAATAGTGGCCTTCTGGTACATTTTAGCGCATGGTAGCCGCTACAAGGAGTTTACTATGCAACTGCAACAGTGGGTTGACCATTTTACTGAAATGTATGCCCTGAATAGTTCAGAAATGGTTGTATCATTAGCAGCTAAGGTAGATACCTGGAACTTAGAACGTAGTTCCATTCTGACCGATTATTGGTTAATGGTTCATGATCCTATTCAATTTACCCTGCTCGACACATATAGGGCTGTCCAACCCCTGCAACCAGGGAAAGCTTCCAGTCCAGACAAGATTCCAGGCAATTTATTTCGATCTGAGCCCGTGTGTGGGGTCCTTATATTAATGCACTGTCGAATAGGATCATGGCCGGAGGAAGAATCCCTGATTCATAGCGCAGTGCTGAGATCATACCGATATTTTAAACTTACAGAAAGTGTTTTGCCACCAAGCCCTAGATAAACTGCTTGACCTGTTAATAGAATCCCAGATCCTTTCTCCCTTTTAGGCAAGAATTTGTACTAAGGTGAGCACGATTGATCAGATCTTTTGCCTCAACCTCATTATGTGGAAATATCTAAAACTCTGCAAGGATCACTTACTTGTGGCATTTGTGGACTTAAGAGCGGCTTTTGACCTCGTCCCTAAGCAATGTTAATGGTCCACTTTTGCTTTGTAATATATCCTAATTAGACTGCATGAGGAAAACTTTGCCCAAGTGAAATAGGGGAGGGGCAAACTCACAGATCATATACCTGTTGAGCATGGGGTGCGTCAAGGGTGTGTGCTGGTCCCTACCCTGTTTTCCCTTTATATAAATGACGTTATAAAACATCTTAGTACTTGCAGCCACGATTCCCCTAAACTGGGAGGCACTCCCGTCCCAGCCTTTCTTTTTGCCGACGATATTCTTTTTGTTTCTCGTACCCCAGCTGGATTGCAGACATTGCTTAATAATTTTGGAGACTTTTGTTATCTTCAGGGTCTGGTTAATGGACACACTAAACACAAAGGCCATGATATTCATTCACCATAGGTCATTTAAAGGACAGTTTTTGATGAAGGGGTTGACTTTGCAAGCAGTTGATAGCTTTGATTATTAGGGTGTCAAAATTGATCAATCTTACATCTGGAGATCACATATACAGAAAAATGAATTGACCCTTTTTACATAGAGCTTTTGCAGTCATTAAGAGATATAAATCTACTACCCCTAAATCATTTTCCCTAGCTATGGATGTCTACCGCGCAAAGGAACAAACTGCTGTTTGTTATGGGGCTGAAATTTGGGGAGTATGTAACTCCACTGGGCTGACTTCCAAGGAAAACAGTTTCTTAAGATCTTTATTTAGTCTGACCCAAAGTACCCCTTTGATTCCCCTATTTTTTGACACAGGCCTCAAAAGGATTGTAGATTTAGCTACTTTGAAGTCTCTCTTTTTCTGGGGCAGATTGTGGTCAACACCCGGGCTATCGCACTAAAGGTCCGCCTTAGCAGAAATTATGAACTTGGGGAATGCGTTTGCAACTCCTTAGATTCGCCATACTACTTAAGGCCTGATTTAGATCTTGGGCGATCGAGTCCCGCTGTGACTTTTTTGTTGGTCTTCCTGCCCCCCGGCTTGGCAGTCCGCAAGCCCTATTTAGACATTAGCGGGTCCATATACGAAGGACCACAGCGGTCCGGCTGTCACTACCAGGAAATCTCGACTTGTCGATGGTGGTGTAGCCAAAAATGGCTGTCAGAAGGAGGACTGCCAGTTTCCCTACAGGACCAATCATGATGTGCTTTCCTGCCGACATAACTGTGGCAGTAAAACCTCCACACCTCAGTTGGTGGAATGGAAGGGATATAAGGCAGAAACTCACCTTTTCTCACTTAATCACTTCCTGTTCCACCATGGATCTGATCTTTCAATCCTGCCACCGCTGCTGCTTGATGACGAACAAAACCAACACAGTCGCGGATGCAATGGACAGTAAGCTTCACTTTTATCTATTACCTGTTGACTTGTCTGTTAACATATGCACTGGACTCGTGCATTTATAAATCTCTCTTACAAGCAATAGCATATCAATGTGCAATGCATATGTCTGTAATGTTGACATTTAAGAAACACACCATTATGATTATGATCACATTGTATGTATAAGTTAAGTTGGAGCTGCCTTAACAAAAATGGACACTTGCACAAAAAAGGATATCAAAATAAATTCGAAACGTCATTATACTGGTGTGTTTAAATAAATTCTTAAAATTTCCATATTAAAAACAATTGCAACACACATCATAGGGATAAGTGCAATCTAATATGATGTAGAAATTGCACTAGACAAGATGTAACTTTTACCTTATAAATTAACTGTAAATTCAGTGTCAGTCACAAATTAGAAGTATTCAACATTTGCATCCATGCAACACTTGTAATACTTCCTTTTGTCTAGTGCAAGTCCTCTACTGTATCAAATTGTAATAGTCACAAAATATTTCATACTGATCAGTAACCAAGGTGAAACAAATACACCTGTAGTAACACATCCAAATAAACTTTTTGTAACATCAATTAGTTGTTGCAAGTAGCCATTACTATGATGAATGCATGCACCTAAATTCAAATGGCCATCACATTCTATGTTAACTAGTGTATGCGCTTAACAAAGTAGACATTAAGAAAATCAGTTGTCTTACCTGCCATCATGGTAAAGGAAAACAAGTACTTCACATTTTCCTCAGAAACATTGCTAGGAATCAAACAACTGCTAATTAATGCCGGGACAAATTTTGATTTATTAAACAAATTGAGATAAGGCTCTCAAAATAATAAACAAGCCAAACGGCAGTCCATAAAGTGAAACATCTACATTGTTGTACAGTGGCACAAAACTTGCCTCAAAATACACTGTCACTGTGAAACTCCTCAGGAAGGGGCACGTAGTGGGCAGACCAGGCACCTCCAAGATCTTACATGGGAGGGGGGTTGGGTTTTCGGAGGGGAGCCCTTTGGTTTGGGAGGAGGTGTGTGCTTTTGGGAGGTGTGTTCTTGCATTTGGTAGGGTTGGGTTGGGATGTATAAGGGGTCGATTTGCATTTGGCAGGGGTGGGTTGGAATGTGGATGAGGTGTATTGAGGTGTGGAAGAGGTAGCTTGGCATTTGGAAGACGTGGGTTGGGATGTGGAAGGGGTGGGTTGGGGTGTGGAAGGGGTAGATTGGCATTTGCTGGGGGGGTGGGATTTGGCAGGGCAAGGGTAAAAAGGACATCTTTAATGGGAAAATGGGTAAGGTTTTCGGGAGGGAGTCGGGTTTGGGAGGTAGATGGAGTGGCTGTGTCTGATGTGCATTTGTCTGTTGAGGGTGCAGGTGACTGCGGGTCTGGTGTATGTCATGCACATTTGGGTGTGTCTTGAATCATAGTTGTTTGTTGTTTGGTAGAGGGTTAGCATCTGAGTTTAGTTGGGAATTCTAATGTGTGGTGGGTGTGGATGGATGTACTGTGGAAGTGCTGGGTGTGGTTGTGGTGCATGTGGGTGTGATGGTAGCTGCAGTGTCTGTAGAGGTGCTGGGTGTGGGTGTGGTGCATGTGGGTGTGGTGGTAGCTGCGGTGTCTGGGGAGATGCTGGGTGTGGTGCATGTGGGTGTGGGTGTGGTGGTGGCTGCGGTGTCTGAGGAGGTGCAGGGTCTGGTGCATGTGAATATGGTGGTGGCTGCAGTATCTGTGGGTGTGCTGGTGGTCGGGCTGGTGCAAGTGTGTGTGATGATGGATGCGAGTCTGTGGTTGTGCTGGTGGTGGGAGTGGTGTCTGTATGTTTGGATGTGCGTCTGTGCTTTTTGTGGTGTTTGTGCTTCTGTGTGGGTGTGCTGCCTGCATCTGCGTGAGTGGGAGCAGGCAAAGGTGTGAGGGCCTCATTCATGAAGAGTGTCGCATCACTGCGTGAAAACAGCCATTCAACACTTTTCAGTGCACACTCCTTGCGACACCATGAATGGTGAATGGAGCGCCATACAGTAAATACTGCGCTCCATGTCGCAAAGATTTACAGATACATCAGTAATCCTGACATATCTGTAGGCGCAAAAGTGGCGCAACTCCAGCAATGTGTCCTTTCATATGGGGTTAACCCCATGTGAAAGGGCCTGCGTCAATCTTATGCCTGCTGTGAGGCAGGCATAAGATTTTGAGGCAGTGGCGTCCTAGAAGTGTCGCAGTGAAATCTCATAGATTCCACTGCTACATTTCTGCAAGCCTTTTCTGTGGGGGAACGCCAATACTGCATACATTATACCTGACGTAGGTATAATGTAGCGCATGGCTTTAAAAGTGACACATCTGCTTAGATGCATCATTTAGTAAATACGGCTCAACGTGGCACATTTTTTATGCTGCTTCAGCTTCACAAAAAATGACACCACAGCGGCGCATAGGACTCATAAATAAGCCCCTGAGTGTGCTTGGGACAGGTCTCAGAATAGGGAATTTGGATGGGGATGGGGTAGGAGGTGGGGCACGAGGTTGGGATGGCTTGGAGACTGAGGTCAGTGAGGAGGCTAGATCCTGAAAATACCTCTGTAGGCCAAACAAGGCACTGTGAATGCTTTCCAGGTAGGCTACCATTTGTTTCAATTGCCAGCCAAGCCCCTGGATGGCATCCAGTAGTGCAGTCTGGCCTACAGAGATCTTCCGGTGGAGGTCAATAGCCTCCTCACTCAGCGCAGCCGGGTGGACAGGGCAAAGGGTGTGGTGCCTGGAGCGAAGGAGACACCACCCCTTATAGGGGAGTGGGTATGGCCAATTGCGGGGAAGCAAGAGGGAGGGTGGAGATGGTACTCTGGGTGGCAAACAGTAGACTTTCTGTTGGGTCCACCACTACTAGGGAGTGCTTGTTGGAGGAGGTCTCCGAAAAAGATGTTGAGGAGCTGGCCACCTCCGTTGGACTCCCCTCACCCTCCGTGCCACTGGGTCTCTCGGTGTTGGTGGTGTCAGCACCCAAACCCCAGTGGCCAGCATCTTTCCCGCCTACGTTGGCACCTTCTCCTTCACCTGCTACAGATGATGCTGAAATGACATATACAGTAGTTTTATTGAATCTGTGTAAACAGAACTGATCATGACCTCTGATCACAAAGCAGTTTCCAAGTTTTCAAATTTCACCTGCTTCAAGGCTCTCAAACTTTGCTTCTACATTAGCATGAGCTTATGCATGTACACAACATTTTCAGAAAACATTTGAACACAGTTATGTCATTCCCCATGATAGCTCCTATCTCATGCATGATCTTATCTCTTACCCATTATAATGTCTCTCCAGGAACTCTCTGAATGGTTGGCCTTTGTAGTTTAGGCAGTGAAAGTGAACTGATGTCACCAAAAGGATATCAACCACAATTACCATTGTACAGTGTGTTCACAAGGCCCTATAATCTGCATACTTTTCATTCTAAATATGTAAAATATGAATACATGAATGTCAATAAATACTGCAATGTTGTACCAATATTAGGATAAACACAAAGCAGTTACCTTTGTTTTGGCATTTCACAATGGTAAAGCTTACTTCAAGTCACTAAAGTATATGTCAATTGTCAAAAATTATAAATGAATTCTGTACTAAAGTAGCTTAGCAATGTATCAAATACTATGTAGATACCTATGCTGTTGAAGACAGTCAGAAACAAATATTTGGGTGGATTGACAAATGCCTTCTACAGCATAAGTAAATACGTAGCCCTTGGAACATTTCTAATACACTTCAGTACAGAACAAAAACATTTTCACATTTGAGTCGCAAATACCTCGAGTTAATTGAAGTTTGTTGTATCTTTGTGAAATTGTTTCACTAAATATGCTGGCTTTCACTGTACTCAAAAAGTTGCAGAACATTACAGTAATCACTACATGCAACAATTCATACATATAATTATTACAAAGATTCAAATGTAAATCACAATATGCAACATATTACACTTTGTTACATTTCAATATTTGCCCTATGAGTCATGCGTTAGGCCTGATTCGGAGTTTTCCTGATGGGATACTCCTACATATAGGTGATGGAACATTCCATTGCCAAAATCCCTTAACGTTTCCAATTTTTCTCCATCATTGATTTTTCATCTGGACATGCCAAAGGACATTGAGAAATTGTTTTGGGTTTGAGTTACTTTGTCACCAATGTGTACACATTCCTGTCTGTGTTTCATCAAAAATGGTATGCCTATCACAATTATTTGTCCAAAAACAGACTGGCTTACACACACACACAGTTGTGAAGGAGAAATATATCATGCCAATATGTCACTTTTAACATGTATGAAACATTATTTCTTATGCTAAACACAATTTAGATATGCTTTGATTCCAAAATGTACCCATCAATTCTGGATCACATGCTCACTCTTATTTGTGTAGAATTCAAAGTTACCAATTTGATGGTTGGTACACCCACTGCATCATACGTGCCTAGTATGCTATGTCATATGTAAAAGGTATACCATTACATCATCCACAACAGTGAAGGAGCATCACACCTGACACAATAAAGACTATTGGCCTGTTTGGTACAATTTTCCCTCATGACATCAAAGAACCTTATGCATAGGTGGAGTTTAGGGAGCCATGTGTCTGCTCAGAACAGTCTTTTGCTTGTGAACAGGAATCAGGTGGGATCCTTTCCAAAAAAGTAAAAGACAAAGCACATCATCATACACATTGTGCAAAACGTACACATTCAAGAACTCTTGTTGTGCGTTGGATATGGGTTACCCCTAATGTTGATGGGAAAAATCCTCGCTGTAGCAACAATTTGTCATGTAACATGTGAAACTCTGAGAACTTACCCCCTTGTTGCAGCTGTTGGGCCCTCAACTTCCGATCGAGCTCCAGATAGGCCATTGCAAGAATGCAGGCCATTAAGATGGACAGGGTGTGGCGCATATGCTTCCCACGTTGGGCGGACTTCCAAAGTTGGACTTCGGTTGACTTTCTGGTCCAGCATGTAGGTCCTTCCACCTCTTACGGCAATGGATGGCGTGCTGCTTGTAGACCCCCAGGGTCCACAACTTCCTGGCGATGGCCTTCCAAATGTTCTGCTTTTGTATGGACTCAAAAAATGAAAGAAAAAATGGTTTATCACTTTTTGTTTGTCTGTATTGATATAACAAACATTTTCTATATCTATCACTAGCATGACTCATAAGTTAGCATACAACATATGCATTTTCACATGTTGACCAAAACCAATATCTTAATACACACTTTTCTACTGACCTGTTGACTACCCTTATCCCATGTCATGATCTAAACTCACCAATCCAGGCCTGTGATATCATCTAGCCCAGAAGGCTCCTACATATTCTGTGATGTCACCTACTTAAGATCAGTGAAAAAGATTGTGAACTACTGAAGGCTAAACTTAGATACTTATGGCAGAGTGAATAGTGGTCAATGTGAGTAAGGGGCCTGCAGTTTGGACATGTCACACCTTGAAATGGGAGTAAAATTAAAGTTAGCTCAAGAAGTTAGGTAACTCGCCCTTTTAACTGTCGTCCATTTGAAAGCATTTACTGGCATATTTTTAAGCACACCTCAGAATTTGACCTGGCAGGGATATATGTTTATGACAGATGTACCTCAGTGCTTCAGTTTTTTTTCCCTGTGACTCAGCCCCAGCCTGGCCCATTATTCTTACTGAGCACTGCTAATTGGCAGGCCTTGTTATCTGCAGCATACTGATCATGATGTCACATGAACACAGCCTACCCTTAACTTTTACATGCAAATATTACCTTCTGCCCATCTAATAAATGACCTCACACCTGTGTGCTACTTTGAAGGGTTCTGGGAGCTACTGGTAGCTGCTAAACATATGTTTGGAGAGCCCTGATCTAGACTGAGTGATTTGTGGGACAATACACATAGCTAACATCATTTTCATTTGGTTTGTACAATTTTTTTTTATGTACAGTTGTAAAGAGTATATAATGTGTTTTCCAATTTCCATGATGTGAGTTTTCAACGTAGCAAATGTAATGCAAACATATACAATGATATATCTCTACTTACGCACCAATTAGAATCTAGGGTATTTAAATACACAACACATACTAATGTTGCTGTTTTTTAACATTGTATAGTGCTTGGAAATCCCTAACATCACTGTCCTCTGTAGGGAACAAAATATATGATACTTCACAACAGTAGCTACACTTCACTCAGGAACTCAAAGGGACATTGCAGCCTGTGTCAATGGAAACAAACAAGTTAGACTGATTCCCATATACATTTCAGACATGTACCTGTTCCTCAGGTGAGCCATAGAGCTGGCCATACAAGGAGAGGACCTCCTGTGCCAGCAATTCCAGCTCCTCTGGCGAGAAGGTAGGGTTCCTCTCACCTGCTAAACCTGGCATAGTTGCTCCCAGAGATGCCAAACAGCAGCAAAAGTGGAGTAGGTCTTGATGGCAGCTATGTAAGGAGGCAAGTGAGCTTTTTTTCCAACTGACGCATACATGTACAAGATGTACGCTATCTGCAGCTTAGACGGACACAACATTGGCCGTCATACATTACTTTCACCAACATTAGCCTATGGCTTTGTCTGTCGTTGAGACTACTGCCCACTACACGGTCAACTTCTGCCGCATCTGTCTGATTCCAAATGTCCTATCGGCGAGGTCAGGTACCTGCCATTTTAGAAGTTCAAAATGGTGTGTTTGTGACTGTTAAGTGTGTCACCACCACTCAAAATGAGGGCTAGTTTGTTTACATCTTCAAACTTCAATGGACACTCATTCTTTTAAAAATAAACATTTATAAGTAGTGCTTTACTGTGTTGAAAAGCAATATTAGCGCTGTGTTGTTTACACCTCCGTTGACTGTATTTTTGGAGGAACAAATTTAAAAAAAAAGAATATGTGAATAATAAATTTCAAATGTATTATTTACACTTTTGTATTTTATATTTATTTTAGGCTATAAATGTCATTTGTGAAGAATAAATGACAAAATATTTAGTAAAACCGTATATATTTTGTACAACTACATGAATTTAGTGGTAAATATCAAATATTTTAATGTGGAAAATGTGAAAAATGCTTAAATGTTTTACCAATGCAGACATATGAACCCTTGGAAAGTGAGGAGACGACAGCCTTAGGTGTACGTCCCATTTCTAGACCTTGCCACCATGGAAGAAAGGGGTATAATCAAGAAGTTCAGATTGAATAGGCAAACTATACTGGATTTATGTCATCAGCTGGAGCCAGATCTTCAGCCTCAACAGAAATCCCACATCTATTACACCAATTGTCTAATTCATGGCAGTACTTCATTTTGTGGTCACATGACCCTTCCAAAATACTGTGGCAGTATCTGGTGGAATATCACAACCAACTTTCAGTGGTGTGTTACAAGAAGTTATATCTTCAATGATGAGACACATCAACATCTTCATCCAGGTTCCACGGCAGCAGGATTTAGCCAATGTGAAGAGGAACTTTTATGGTTTGGGTTGCCTACCACATGTGGTTGGAGCAATTGATGGCACACATATTGCCTTAGTGCCACCACACTCCAGAGAACAGGTCTACCAGAATCGGAAACAATTCCATTCAATCAACATGCAAGTTGTCTGCTTACTGGATTTGTACATCACAAGTGTCTGTGTGCATTTCTCCAGCTCTGCCATGATTCCTTTGAACTACGGAACAGCACTATACCCCTGCAAATGTCACAACTTGGATCTGGGGGGGCCTAGCTTGTTGGTCAGTACAATCTTTCATAATATTGTTTGGGTAATTTCTAGTTGAATAATCTTGAATTGTATTATTTCTTCTGGCACTTTTTTTGCCTTCCGTTTTGGAGACTCAGCTTATCCCAACCAATCATGGTTGATGGCACCGCTGAGGAATCCAACAAAGCCAAGGGAAGTTTGCTTCAATGAGACCCATGGAAGAATACAGCGGCTAGTGGATCTGGCTTTCGGGCTTCTAATGGCAAGATTTCGTTGTCTGGACAAAACTGGCGGAGCCCTCCATCCGATAAGGTGTGCCAAATCACCATGGCCTGTTGCATGCTTCACAACAGCGCCCTGTGATGGAATATCCCTTCCATCGCAGAGGATGGCGACCATGAAGAGCCACCGGGTAAGATCCTGAAATGCCAATTGAAGATGATAGTGGTGAAGAGAAAGGAGTTTACTTACGTCAAGATGTCATTGACAACTTCTTCTCATGAGTGTAAGTATATCTTTACATGTTATCACTTTCACCATTATACCAACTGTGTGATGATGAGAGAAGTATGTGTTCGTAATTTGTTAGGAAGGGCAAATTCAGGCCAAAGGTGTTTGTTGATCAGAGTTTTGACACATTGACTACTAAATCAGTTACATTGTTTATCTCTGATTGTTTTGTGAAACTGTCCTCCAGAAGGTGACTTTGTAATGTACCTATTATTATATGTTTGATTAGTAATCTCTTAGTTGCGATATGTCTTAGATTCCTTTACCATGTAATCTTCATTTGTACATTTCAGAGTTGTGACATTTGCAGGTATATGGTGCTGTTTTGAAGTACAAAGGTAACATGGGTTGATCCTGGGAAAGACAGACACAGACTTTGGGTGTACAAATCATGTACCAAGGCAACTTGCACTGTGATTGAATGGAAGCTTGGAAGATTACATTGGACTTCTAGGGGTTCTCTGTCATGTGTTGGCACCTAGGCAATATGTGTGCCATCATTACCTCAAACCACATGTTGTAGTGGAACCAAATCATGCTATTCTCCCTTAACACTGGCCAAATCCTCATTGTGTGTAAAGTGAATTTAGCTGTTGATGCGTCTCATCAATGTAGGACATACTTCTTCTGGCACTCCACTGAAACTTGGTTGTGACATTCCACCAGATACTGGAACAGTGGATTGGAATGATCATGTGTCTACAAAATGTAGTACTACCATGTTTTTGTCTATTGGCTTTATTGATGTGGGATTCTGTATGTGAGCCAGAAGATCTCTCTCCAGCTGATGACATGAGCCATTGATAATTTGCCTATTCAATCTGAATGTTTTGGATATAGCCCCTTCTTCCATGTTGGCAAGATCTGGAACTGGAATATGAAAACTGGCAGTATTAATGTTATTTATGGATTGTTATGTTAGTGAAAATGTTGACAGACAATTATTGGTCAAATGGAATAAACATAGTAGGAGTCGTGGTTAAGAACTTGAGAAATATATTACCTACTTGCAAATTATCTCTGTTTACACAATACTTTGATTTTTGTCATTGTAAAATTATGATGGAAGGAAACCAATGCATTGATAGAGTTGAGATGTACAACACCAGTCAAGTAGTTTTTGAGTTGTGAATTTATTGAACTAAATGTGAAGCAGTTAAACAGGGCGAAAATTGAAAAGCAAACTGACAAGTGAAGAAATCAGTCATGGTGAATGAAACCATAGTTGAAGAGTCAAAATTGCTTGAAGTCCAATGTCCAAAATACAACTGGCATCAGAAAGGTAAATTTGTCCAGAAATAGTCCACAGACTGAATGTAAGTCATACACTGCAGGAGATTAGGTTTTGGGTTTCTTGCTGGTGGTGGCAGAGGCCTTGCCATCCTCACCACCTGATAATTTGGGTAGACGTCCCGTCCCCAGGTGAGGGAAGATCCACAGTTGGAGGGCCTGGGGTGGCTACACGTGGTTCTTCCGGTGGCAGGGCCTCCCTTCCTGTGGCAGATGTGGATTGGGCCAGATGTTGTAGGAACACAGGAAGGAGTAGATAGTCCTGGGAAAGCCCTGAACATATGGGTGCAAATGTCTTGCAGCACCCCAGTCAGGGACCCCATGGAGTTGTGAGCCTCCATCTGACAATTGAGCTCCCTCTGTGACTGCTTCATCTCCCGACGCTGCCAAGACTTGGTCTATGGTGGTCTGGGTGAGAGTGACGCCAGTGGCCTCACTATGCTGACGCACAGAATCCCTCCCACGACCCTTAACCCCACTACCCTGTACCCTTTGCCCAGTGTGCCTCATCTGACTGGATCCTGGGTGAGCTGGAGCTGGTGGTGCTGTGGTCTCAACATTACCCATGACTGGGGGGAACACAATCGGTGTTACAGTGGTAGGAACACAGGAAGTGGAGGTTTTGGTTAGCTGAAGTGTTATAACTGGGGTGGGAGGTGTCGGCGTCGGCCCAGTGAGACTCACTGGAGCTGTCTGCCCATGCTGACCAGATGGACCAGGATCCTCATCGTCATCCATATTACCAGGAGTGTTGTCCTCACTGAAGGCTTGATCCTCGGCTGGAGTGGAGGTCTCTTCAGTGGCAGATTCCTGACCACGTGGTCTGGCAGTTGAACCTATTGAGAAATTGAGAACATTTTTATTAGTAAAAGTGTGTATTATACATCCAAATCTTTTGAGACAAACAATATAGATACTTAGAAGTAAAAAAGGTAGAGATTATTATGATGAGAGCTTTCAGTGGTATTGAACATATTACCCTACCTTTTAGTAATTCCAAACAGTACAACCTCAAATAAGCAGGTAATAAGATGTCCTGAAATGTTTACGAAGTGATTAGGAAGTATACCTAGCATCTCTCAACCATTCAACCCAACACAGTGGAGAGGGTGAAATGTGTAACTGACAATTCCAAGGCCTAGCTGACTTCAAAACAGACATTTACACAACTTGGATGGATGTTTGGCATTAGTCATCATGTGAACAGTGCAGAGTCACGTTTTCACAATTAGCACTTATATTCAGCATAGTAATTATCATACCGTACAATTTTGATTTGTGAAACTCATGACATCAATTCAATTGGGTGAGAAAAGCAGGACAACATTCAGAAAGCAACACAAACCATTTTCAGAAGAGAGCATTGAATAGGGATTGATCACAACATGACACTTTACCATATGTTGGAATCTGTTAGACAAGAGAGAATGAGCAATATGGCATAGCAATATTCTTTTGACAAAACAGAAACAGGTAATCATGGTAGTTGTAGTCATCTTAAAGACAACGTCCTAACACTTGCAAAATGGTTAGTGGAACATATCTGTGGAAATTATGCAGTTGAAATGGGACAGACACTTACAATATGACACACATATGGGTAATGGGTTATTTGGTGTTGCAACAATTACAGGCACCATACCATCATGTGACATGTAATGGAGATTGGCATCTGTACTCTTAGATGCAACACAATATATTCACACAAACAATCCAAATTATCTGATACTGATAGTTTGAGGTTTCTGTGTTATGAAAATATGTGGAGAACACATTGGCAACCGTTGAGTTGAGAACAAACAGGAACATTGAGGTTTAGTGAGACTTTATAAAGTATAATTTACCAGACTCCACTCCACCAGGTATTCCTGTCAAGCCTTCAGGATGTAGGATCTGCAAGACCTTCTCCTCCCAGGGCATGAGTTGAAAGCTGGGCCTGAGAGAACCACCACCAGTCCTCTGGGCCTCCATGTGATGGTTGGAGGCCAGGGAACGCATCCTCCCTCTCAGGTCATTCCACCTCTTCCTCATTTCCTCCTGTGTGCACAGGTTGTAGATACAGCATTCACTCTGTTGACTATTCTGACCCACTTTTGCCTTTTTAGAGATAGGGGTGTATTTTGGACTTAGGATCCAAACAATTGTGGCTCTACTCTTATGATTTCATCTACTATGAATGACAATTCTCCCTCAGTAAAATGGAATTTTTTTCGGGCCTGGCATTGTGTAAAGAAATATGATTAAATAAAAAAATTAAGCACAAGGTAATAAATGAAGGAAGATAAAGGGACGAGAAACAGGGAAAAGGAAAAAAATAACCTCACTTAACTGGCAAAAGCTGTGCTAGAAAATTGTTGTGCTGCAGTG